>OY770264.1:134411482-135741125 GCA_963669355.1 Chorisops tibialis
GACGTGCACCAAATCTTCGTAGATTTTAAACAAGCATACGATAGTATCGACAGGAGCGCACTGTACCAAATAATGCTTGACTTTGGAATTCCTCCAAAACTAGTCCGACTAACAAAACTCACAATGACGAACACTGAATCCCAAGTGAGAATACAAACCGATTCCACAACCAGCTTTCGAACGGAATGTGGTTTAAAGCAGGGAGATGGTCGAGCCCCCATGCTTTTCAACTTGGCACTAGAGTATGTCGTCCGAAAAATCCCAGTCGACACCAACGGGACACTACTATTCAAGTCCACCCAACTAGTAGCATACGCTGACGAAATTAACATCCTAGCAAGATCCTTCCTAGTGCTAAGGAGGTATTTGTCAATCTTGACTCCGCCGCAAAAAAAAGTTGGGTTGCGCTTTAACGAAAACAAAACAAAAGTAATGACGCAAACAAGAAGTAGAGCGCCTATCAGACAAAACAACAATTGCGGAATATAATTTGGAGAGTGTGGACAATTTCATATATCTTGGGGCTAATCTAGCAAAGAACGGTAATGAAACAGACGAAATCAAACGACGGATAATACTTGCAAATAAGACGTATTATTCGGTACTTCCAATAATGAAATCCAAGAAAGTGCACAGGAACAATAAGCTGCGGATTTATAAAACTATTATACGATTTGTGCTCTGTTATGACAGCGAGACGTGGACATTAACGCGAACTTCCGAAAAAGCAGTTAATGTATTCGAAAGAAAGGCTCTCCGAAGAATTTTGGGACCTGTGAAGGAAGGAACGGAATGGCGAATAAGATACAACCACGAGTTGTATCAACTCTACGACGAGCCATAAGCTTCAACGTTCATCAAGCTACGTAAACTGCAGTGGCCATTTAAAGCGAATGGAAGACAGAAGGATCCCGAAACGTGCTCTGAAAGGCAAAGCAAGTGGTAACCGGCCAGTAGACAAGCCACGCAAGCGATGGAAAGTCTCGGTTGATGAAGATAGCAAAGCCATCTTAAAAATTAGCAGCTGGAGGACGCGTTCTTTGGATCGAGACGATTGGAGGCGACGACTTCAGGAGGCCAAGGCCCGACTTGGGCTGTCGCGCCATTGATGATGAACAAGTCTGGCGCAACTTTATTATTTTTTGGGAAAAGATGAAGATGCATAGAAAGTCAATATGCAAGTTAGAGTGGTTAAGGAAGAGTAAGTGCAACCCCCTTTCACAAGTGGGGGTTTCACAAGTGGACCCGCTTTTGGGCTGTCAATTTAACAATTAATTGTTAATACGATTAATAGCTCCAGTACATATAAACAATATTTTGTTCGTTTATGTCACCAAGAAACTACAGACTTTCGTAAACCAATGTCTCCGGCACGTTTTAGGAATATTCTGGTCAGAAGTAATCTCCAACGACGAACTTTGGAGTACAACTCGCAAAACTAAAATAGGTATTGAAATTCAACGGCGGAAGTGGCAGTGGATCGGTCATACTTTGAGGAAACCATAGCGAAACATCGCAAAACAGGCTCTGGATTATAACCCTCAAGGGTTGGTGGACATGTAACACATGGAAGCGAGAAGTTGAGCAGGAGGCCAGAGGAATAAACAAGTCCTAGCAATAGCTTAAAGCCGATGCTCAGGATCGCGCCTTGTGGAAGAGAGTTGATTCTCACCTATGCCCCTATAGGAGGTCTTAACAGGAATTTGATTGCACAAACCATTCAAAGGTTTGTATTTTCGATTTTGAAGGATCTCGATTATGTAAGTTTGGGTTTTTATGAGGGAGGGGGGATATAAAGGGTGGATGGATGTCAATAATTTTTTCAATTGAATGCTTCAATCACGTCCAATATTTTCTGTATAGACAGTCAGTTTCATAGACGAAGTTGCGTAGAATTTTTATAAAATTTGATGTATTTTTCATTCACGAAAATAATCATTTGTAAGGGAGGGGGTAGAGGAGGTAAGGGAAATGTAAAATTTGTAATGCAGTTTTATTTCATTTCTCTTGTAATGTGCTGGTACAAAATTTCAAGTTCGTAGCTTTTAATTTGTTGGTTAGCAGTTGCTTTATTGAAATTGGTCGAAATCATAGTTGATAATTAATTTCTTGCAATTGGTCGAAAAAATAATTTTGTATGGGAGGGGGTAGAAGCTTTCAAGTTATTCAACCAGTTAATATTTCATTCTTTTAAAGATTTTTTTAAATGCATTTCGCAAATTTTCAAGCTTCTACCTTAAAATTTCATTGCACATGAAACACCTTGCGCACGTTAGACCAGCGGAGTCGGTGCATAACAATTGTGGATTTTTTATTAATTGTTCTGTATATACAACAAATAGATGTGTCCAAATGGGAAATTTAAACTTTGTATTTTTCACCAGAGCCCTTAAAAAATCACTAAAAATTTTCGACATTTTTGCTTACCACTCCCTCCTCTTACACCTCCCGACATAAAATTTTTTCCAAATTCAAAAACTACGTAGTTCTACAATTTGACAAAATTTGAATTTGATATCTGCACTCAGTTTTGAAATATAACGGTTTGAAATTTTGGAAAGTGCACCATTTTTGAAATGCTTCCCATTTCCCCCCCACTACCATTTTGTCCAAATGTTATATTTTTCTCGTATTTCTCTAGTACAGCTTAATATAGGTTCAATTACATAGCTTAATAGATAGCCGAGATATTGGTTTTTAAGTGTTTTTCTGTGCACCCCTCTGACCCTCCCCCTTACAATAATTAGCTTCTATCTAAACTGATTCTAGTGGATCTGTATGTCACCTTAATGGACTCATAATATCAATTTTGTATGGTAAGTAATTTCGAAGATATAATTGAATAATTGAAAAAAAAATTTGGCCGACAATTAGTTCTTAGCCCCTTTTTTTTGCACCCCAATGGATAAAAAAATTAAATTATTTTTAAAAGTTATCCCACAAACTACTCTTTATGTATGTTGATTTTTAGCTTCCTACCTGTAACCATGGTTGAGATATTTGAATTCGTATTTTTCGGCTTAAGCGATCCCCCCGCCACCCACTGAATCTGTCCACCCACCAAAATGGGTATCCGCCTGAGATCCGCAACTATCTACAATCCTCCCAAAAATGAATTTTCTACCTTGAAGGGCTTGGGAGTTAATGTGCGCTGAGCGTACACGTCGGCGTACGGCATACGGCGGACGGCAGATGGCGGACGGCGTACAGCCAAACGAATATTTTTTTTGCATTTTTGGGCTATTTTAGTCATCAAACGCGAAAAAACAAAGTCGATCATAATACTTTATTATTAAAATAATAAAGTAAAATTAAAAAGAAAAAGTTGATATTAATATTTAAAAAAAAATTTAAATTTTAACAAATATTATAATTAAAAATTAACTTTTAACTTTTTTTAAAATTTTTAACCTTATTCTTAATTTTAAACTTTTTCTTTTTAATTTTTCCTCTTTTTTAATTTTAAGCTTCTTTTCTTTAATTTTGAACTGTAAGCTTTTGCTACATTCCAGGATTAATTCGAGGTCGGGTCTTAGCGAACCCTGCGTTTGGAAGCAACAGTTTGCTTGTGAGGTGTTATCTAAAGTACTGTTATCTGCAAAACTATGGATTGGATTGAGAATATAAGACAAAACGTCGTTATTAAATACTAAGAACAGATTAGTTAATAAGACAGGGCTCTGAGGGGCACCAGAATTAGTTGGAGAAAAGGAAGAAGTAACGCCATCTAATAAAACTCGTATTATGCATTCGTATAGGAAACTCTTAATTCATCAAATGAGGGTAGCATCAAGGCCAGTGGACATTAGCTTAACAAGTAGACGTTCATGTCAAACTCTGTCAAAAGTCTTTGAAATGTCAAGCGTAAAAGCTTGACCTTCGCCGTATTTACGCATGCAAGAGCTCCAACGCTCCGCGAAGGTAGACGAAGAGATCAACCGTCAACCTTCCAGAATGGAAACCATATTAGCGATCGTGGATAAGTTGCTTAACCTCGGGATATTGAACGATTTTGGGATCGACAGCAGCTTCTATAACTTTCAAGAGCACTGCTTCCTTTTTTGGGAATAGGCTGAACATTCGCAGCATTCCACAATCGTGAAGAGTAAGATGGATGAAAAAGATGAGGATCACGTCTTAAGTGTAATAGCGCAATACCATCAGGGCCAGTGGACCTGTGAACATTGAGATTTTGCAGGATCCTGAATATAAAACGTGTGCGGAAATATAGCGAAGGCAGTGAAAAACCAGATGGTCTCGCTATAGGAGGGGTTTGGTTTGATGGTTTTAGTGTGGAGTTTCTCACGAAGCTAGAATAGAGCAATTACGGTATAGTCATCATATACGATGGGAGGTGTTTATGAAGAGACGAAATTATTGTTGATTGTTTTGAAAAAACTCCAGAAAGATTTTGAACGTTTTGAAAGGATTTTCCGCGATTTTCTCCGATCAAATTTAGCATGTTTCAGAATAGATTTACAGATATTAGATCTTCTACCTGAGCCCAAAAAAATGGTGGAAATTTATTTATTTTTGACGAATATAAAATTCATTTGCATAAGGCTGTTATAATTAGTTTCCAGAAGAGAATAACAACACCTGGATTACTTCACCCAACTTAAGAATTTTACCGAAATTATACAGGGACGTGCAAAACTGAACCACCTTGAGGTATTTTTCAATACAAAGTAATTTCTTTAATCAGCGAAAGAAAATTTTATTTCAAAACTTAACAAAAAATGAACTTCAAACAGTCTTTTATTGAAAAGTACCAAAAATATTATATCCACTTCATTTTCTTAATAAAAAAAATTAAAATATCCTAAGACTCTTATGCTCGACAAAATATATTAGTTAGAAAGTACCTATATCGGGGTATTTAATTTTTCGTCCGCAGATCCTTACCTTTCAAAACCTCATTGATACGTTTTGACATGCTTTCTACTAATCTTTTAACATAATTGGGATTACTACTTTCCTATTGTTTTTTTCAATCTGTGCCACAGAATGTCAACTGAAGACGGGGGTTGGTCGTATCTATTGTGTAATTGAGTTTTTCAGTAGGCCCACAAATTTTCAATTGGGTTGAGGTCGGGGCTTTGTGCAGGCCACTTAAGCTGCGAAAATGGTTGGCTGGTAATCCAATTTCGCACCAACTTGGAGGTATGCTTGGGGTCCCGATCTTGTTGAAAAGTAATATCCGTCTCAGGTAGTGTTTCGGTTGCAGCTTTTCATTTGGACGTAACCATGCCCAGGAACTCCCAGTCGATAAAAATCTATTTACTTTGACTTCATCTGATAAAAAAACAGTTTTCCATTCATCTATTGTCCAATTTTTATATTTTTTTGCAAATTGTAGTCTTGCAGCAATATTTTTTTTTTAAAAGTGCGGGCTTTTTTTGGCTTCTCTTTTGATTTAAAACCAGTTCCTTTTAGGGTTCGACGGGCTCTCCATTCACTTACTTATTTATTATTATTTATTTATATTAGGGGAACACGTGAGAGCATTACGGTCTTTTTTGGCCTATTGTGCGATTATTGCCCCTATACCCTACCATAACTCAATAGCTTTAGCTAATTTGAATATTTGTGAGGGAGCCATGTTGGCTAGTTCCTCGGTGGAAATGAAACCTTTCCCCAGAAGATTATGCCTTTTCCTTGCCACTGCTTCACAGTGGCATAGGATATGTATTGTCGTTTCTGAGTCTTCGAGACAGAGACGGCAGATGTCGGTTTCAGCTAAGCCCATATTATTGAGGTGGTGGTTCACTCCACTGTGCCCCGTCATTAGGCCAATTAGAGTACTAATATCGCTCTTTCTGAATTTTAGGATATCTTCCACTTTGTTTTTTTGTGGTATGATTAGTTTTTTTGAGGTTGATAAGCCTGGAAGTCTATTCCAGTAGATTTTGTGTTCTTGTTCAACCCACTTCTTAAGTGTCGAGCTTTGATGCCCTTTTGGTTTTCCGCAGAATGGCTCTGGACCAATAAAGTTTTTTTCACTTACTTACAATATCTCAGTGCGTTCGGCCAACATTTTAGTAGCCATTGTAACAGATTTGGCTTGGCCGCTTGAAACGCAACGTCCTAAAGATCTCACATCTTGCGAAGAAAGTTTTTTAGGACGTCCACCCAACAATATTGGGGTATCGACATATAACTTTTTTTTAATTCTTACAACTGTACTTTGACTTACTTCGCATTTAGTAGCAATATGACAAGTTGATACTCCTTCTTGTATAAGAATTTTAACTCTGTCTCTGATATTTTTGCCTATTTTAACGATTTTATATTAAACTAGCGATCGCCCGCGACTTTGTCCGCGGAAGAATCGCAAAATAAGTAATTTTTGAGAATGTTGTTAGTAATATGTACATTATGTGAGATATATAATGTGTTTAGTTTAACGACTCTTTAAACACAATGGTTTGTATTTTATTGGAATCAGAACCATAAATTATTAAGAATAAAACCACGATACTCGCATTTGTATGGGACAGGCTCGTAATCAAATCAATCCCGTGATTTGAAATCATATAAGTATGAAAGAGCGTTAAGGATATGTCAATAGTTGTAGCTTGTGTTAATTAAAAAAAAGACCAAATAAAATAACGTTAAGCTTAACAGGACTACGATTGTGCCTAAAGCCCAATCATACGGTACTACAGATGAAATCGCAATTTTTGTGGTTGTAAAAAAATTTTGTATGGGGAGTGGTAGAAAGGGTAGCTAGGGTGTAGCCTAGTAAGTAGCGTGTTGGTCTTGTAATGCGAAGGCCGTGAGTAATATATAATTCCAACACATTGCCTGCTTGGATATACCTTTCTCACCTCAATCTATGAAAATAAAAAATTCGTAGAAAGAGGGTTGTGCGAAGGGCTAACAACCCTTCCATAATCTATATTAATATAATTGTAGTGTTTGTCTGTTATTTGTTTATAAATGGCTATAAATAAGTTTTTTGCTTCATTTTAGCAATAACTAAGCAAAAGCAAACGTTTTTAAAAAATTTCTCTGTCTAATGTCTGTCTGTCTTTCCGGCTTTCACGCAAAAACGGCTGCACCGATTGCAATGAAACTTTCACAGATTATTAGGTCTGCCTCTGGGAGTAATCTGCTTTCGGTGGTTTTTTTCTCCCCTCACGCCTTCTACCCCCTCCCATACAAAGTAACTCATTTTCAAAAACTTAATATTCGAATTTTCATGGAAACTATTAAAGCTATTAATTTGAAATTTAAAATATATTATTTCTATTATAAATGCAATCGTCAAGTATATAAATAGTTTGAATCCCCCAACTCCTTCCACCACCTCTCATACAAACCGCACTTTTTCATGAAATACTCTAAACCAATTTTTTCAGTGCATACAGCTTTGATCGAACTAAAATTTTCTGATGAATCCCTAATTAGTATTATTATTGTTATCGGGAAAAAATTAACCGATTAGCTCCACTCCTTCTTCCCCCTCCCTTACAATATGACAAAATTTCACGACTTTGCAAAAACTCGATTTTCTTGAAAAGTGTGAATCTAACTGATCTGAAATTTAAAAGATATCAATTGCATGGTGATGATAGTTGTATCTAGAAAAATTACCAAAACCCCGCACTTCTTCTACCACCTCCCATACAAATTTCACAATTTCACTAAATCCAATGTACTAAGTTTCTCAAGTTACCTATCCAGTTTTTCAAGCTTAAATTTGGTGCGAATTATTTTTATAGCTACTCTAGCATGGTGTGAAAAAATTAATTTAGTACTGTCATCCCTTCTATCACTCCCCACACAAAAATTCTTAAGATTACAAAAATTTCGATTTCATCGGTAATATCATATAATGGGGCTTTACGCACAATCGAAGTCCTGTTATGTTTTTAAGCTTAATGTCATTTTATTTGGGCTTTTTTCAATTAACACAAGCTACAACTATTCACATGTCCTTAACACGTATACATATGATCCTGAATCACGGGTTTGATTTGATCACGAGCCTCTCCCATTCAAATGCGAGTATCATGCTATCATTCTTAATAATTTATGTTTCTGACTCCAACAAAATATAAAACATTGTGTTCAAAGAGCCATTAAAGTAAGCGGATTATACCTATATATCCCATATAATGTATTACTAACTGCATTCTCAAAAATTACTTATTAATCAAAAATTGTTTATTAATGTGATTTTTACGCGGACGAAGTCGCGGGCGTTTGCTAGTAAGTAATAAAAAATTTTAAGGAACCTGAATATCAGGAGGCCAAGGTCCGATTTGGGTTGTAGCGCCATTGTAGAAGTGGTAGAAAGGGTTACAGTGCTGAACTAATTTATTTCACATCATGCAAGACTAGCTATAAAAATGTTTTGTACCAAATTCAAGCTTGAAAAATTGAATATGTACTTAATGCATTGCATTTAAAGAAATTGTGCAATTTGCTTGGGAGGTGGTAGAAGGAGTGTGGGGCTTGTGGTAATTTTTCGACAAACAACTATAATCATAATGAAACTGCTATATTCTAAATTTTTAGATCAGTAACGTTCACACTTTTGAAGAAAATCGTGTCACATTGTATGGGATGGGGTAGAAGAAGTGGAGCTAATCGGTAAATTTTTTCCCGATACTAATAACAATGCTTATTCAGGATTTGGTACAAAATTTTAGCTCGATGAAAGTTATACGTATTGAGAAAATTGGTGTAGAGTATTTCATGAAAATGTGCAGTTTGTATGGGATATGGTGGAAGGAGTGAGGGGTTCTTAGCAGTTTTTTGATAAACTACTACAATCAACATGCAGTTGATATATATAAAATTTCAGATCAGTAACATTCACACTTTCAAAGAAAATCGAATTTTTGAAAAGTCGTAGAATCGTGTCACATTGCACGGAAGAGGGTAGAAGGAGTGAAGGTAATCCGTTAATTTTTTCCCAAAATTAAAAATAATGCTTATTAAGAATTTAGTACAACATTTTAGCTCGATGAAATTTGAGAAAATTGGTGTATAGTATTTCATGAAAAAGTGCAGTTTGTATGGGAGGTGATGGAAGGAGTGGGGAAATTTATATAACTTGTATACCAAAGATTGCATTTGTAATGGAAATAATATATTCTAGGTTTCAATTTAATGTTTAAATTCTTTCGAGGAAAAATCGATTATTACATATTTTTGAAAATTTTTATTTTATTTATTTACTAGCAAACGCCCGCGACTTCGTCCGCGTAAAAATAAGCAATTTTTGAGAGTGTAGTTAGTAATACATTATGTGGGATATATGTATAATCTGCTTACTTTAATGGGTCCTTGAAGAAAATGGTTTGTATATTGTTGGAATCAGATCCATAAATTATTCAGAATGAAAGCATGATACTCCCATTTTTATGGGACAGGCTCGTAATCAAATCAAACCCGTGATTTGAGATCATATAAGTATGGAAGAGCGTTAAGGACATGTGAATAGTTGTAGCTTGTGTTAATGAAAGAAAAGACCAAATAAAATAACGTTAAGCTTAAAAGCATAACAGGACTACGATTGTGCGTAAAGCCCAATCATACGGTACGAAATTTTATATGGGGAGTGGTAGCAGGGGTGACAGCACTGAACTAATTTGTTTCACATCATGCTAGAGTAGCTATAAAAATGTTTTGTACCAAATTTAAGCTTAAAAAATTGAGTAGGTACTGAGAAACTTAGTGCATTGAATTTAATGAAATTGTGCAATTTGTATGGGAGGTGGTAGAAGGAGTGGGGGGTTTTTGGTGATTTTTCGAGAAACAACTATAACTATCATGCAATTGATATACTTTAAATTTCAGATCTGTATCATTCATACTTTTCAAGAAAATCGAATTATTGTATAGTCGTGGAATGTGTCTCATTGTATGGGAGGGGGAAGAAGGAGTGAACCTACTCGGTTAAGTTTTTTCACGACATTAATAATAATGCTAATTAAGGATTAAGTTCAAATTTTTACCTCGATGAAATTTAAATGTACTGAGAAAATTCGTTTAGAGTATTTCATGAAAAAGTGCGGTTTATATGGGAGGTGGTGGAAGGAGAAGGGGGTTTCTGTTGATTTTTTGAAAAACAACTATAATCAGCATGCAATTGATATATTTGAAATTTCAGATCAGTAACATTCAGACTTTTCAAGAAAATCAAATTCTTGTGAACTCTTGGAACTGTGTCACATTGTATGGGAGGGGGTAGAAGGAGTGAAGCTAATCGGTTAATTTTTTCCCGATATTAATAATAATGTTAATTAAGGATTTAATACAACATTTTAGCTCGATGGAAGTTACACGTACTGAGAAATTTGGTGTAAAGTAATTCATGAAAAAGTGTAGTTTGTATGGGAGGTGGTGAAAGGAGTGAGGAAACTCAAACAATTTGTACACCAAAAGACTGCATTTATAATAGAAATAATATATTCCAAATTTCAAATTAATAGCTTTTATGGTTTCCAAGAAAATTTGATTAATATATATTTTGAAAATGAGTCACTTTGTATGGGAGGGGGTAGAAGGCTTAAGGGGAGTGAAATGAAACCAAGTGCAGATTTCATTCCGATGGACACCTAACAAACTGTGCAAGTTTCATTACAATCGGTTCAGCCGTTTGTGCGTGAAAAGCGGTCGTACAGACAGACAGACAGACAGACAGACAGAGAGACAGACAGACAGACAGACAGACAGACAGACAGACAGACAGACAAAAATTTCAAAAATGTGTTTTTATGCTTAGTTAGTGCTAAAATAACTCAAAAAACTAACTTATAGCCATTTATAAGCAAATAACAGACAGACACTACAATTATATTTATATGTATAGATGTATAGATTGCAGCTATGTATATAAAATATGTGCAGAAAATTTATTTAGCTAGCTACCCATATGAGCGAAGCTTGAGAGTGAGAGCCGTAGAGATATGTATAATTAGTAAATAAGATATTTAAATTTGTAACAAATTATTGCAAAAGCTAATGTTTGAAATTATTTCTATTTTGTGTTATTGTTTAAGTAATTTTTTTAAAAGAAAGAGAAACAAAAAATCAAATACAATCAGAAGAAAGAAAATGAAAAAAAAAGAGAAGATGAGAATTAAAAGAAAATTTAATTTATGATTTCATCAAATAATGCTGGATTGTCCCATATAAATTTTTTTAGCATGATTTTGTAGTTGTTAGTTTTGATGAGCTGTCTTATATGTAACGGAATTATTTATTGTACAGTTTTGGTCCGAGAATGCTTGGATGTCTAGAAGTACTGGATTTCTTAAATACTCTAATCGCTAAAGGCATAGTGCGCTGACTACGAGTGCTGTAGTTAAACTGTTGGAATGGAAATTTCGATATATGTATAAACATAAATTTTAAAACAGCAAGAACAAAAAGTTGACGAATATTCAATACATCAAATTCCTGAAACGCCCGAGTAGTTGAATAAAATTTATATTTTTTTTAAAAAAATTTAATTACTCTTGCCTGTAAGTTATTTAATGGCTTAATCGTTGAAAAATAAACAGATCCCCAAATCAAAATACCACATTGCAATATCGGTTGAAAAATTGCAAAGTATACCATTTTTATTTGTTCTTGCGAGGGAATATCACGAAGTGTTAGCATTTTGTAAACAGTTTGTCTGAGCCTAGTACAGATATTTGACACTTGCATTTTCCAGTTGAGCTCAACATAAATAATAATTCCCAAGTATTTTATTTCTTTGAAAATTACTTTATTATTCTAATAATAAAGTATTGTGATTGACACAAGAAAAAAAAAAATTTGCTACCCTGAAATTTTTTTTTCGCGTTTCATGACTAAATTAGCCTAAAAATGCAAAAAAAAAAATCCGTCTCGCCGTACGCTGTACATATGGACTCATATCTCCGAAACCGTTAAAGGTTAAGGAATGTTAATTTTTGGGTGGATTGTTGATTGGGTAAGTGAGCTCAATTTTCTAAATTTTGGGGGGTGTTAGGTGGAAGGGGGAGGCGGGGGGAGGGAAAAAGTCGAAAACTACACTTGCTAGTATCTCCACCACGAATGCAGATAGAAAGTTGAAAATCAGTACAGATATAGAAAAAGTTGTGGGACAAACTTTAAAAATAATTTAATTTTTTTATCCATTGGCGTCCGAAAAGGGGAGGCTAAGAACAAATTGTCGGCCAAATTGTTTTTTCAAATGATTATATCTTCGAAATTACTTATTGTAAAAAATTCATATTTCGAGACCACTAAGATAGAATAAAGTTTCATTGGAATTAGCTTAGAGAGTGGTTAATTATTGTGAGTGGGAGGGTCAGGGGGGGTGCAAAGGAAAATACTTAAAAATTAATATCTGAACTATCTCTTATGCTATGTAATTGAAACTTAAAACGTATATTAAGCTACTAATAATACTAATACCAGAAAATACAAAAAAAATATAATACGTTGAAATAATAGTAGTGGGGGAAATGGGAAGCATTTCAAAAATGGCGCACTTTTCAAAATTAAAAATTTTTATATCTCAAAAAAGAGTACAGATATCAAATCGAAAATTTGTCAGATTAAAAAACTACATAATGGTTAATTTTTGTGAAAATTTGAAGTTGGAAGGTGTAAGGGGAGGGAGGTGATAAGCGAAAATGTCGAAAACTTTGAGTGATTTTTTTAGGGCTCTGGTAAAAGATACAAAGTTTAAATTTTGCATGTGGATCCTCTATTTGATGTACATACAAAAATAATAATAACTTGATCCATAATTGTTATAAACCGACCCCCCGGTTTAACGTGCACAAGGTGTTTCATGTGCATTGAAAAAAACAAATAAACTGGAAATTTTTGAGTGACATTTTATGGTAGAAACTTGAAATTTTGCGAAATGCATTTAAAAAAAAACCCTAAATATACAACATTTTAGCTGGTCGAAAACCTTTAAGACTTCTACCCCCTCCCATACAAAATAATTTTTTCGACCATTTTTAAAAATTCAATTATCACCTAACTATTAAAAACTATCAATTTGAAATTTTGCAGAAAAACTTACAAAAATAATTGAATTGAAATTACGTTAAAAGTTCTGAAATCGCGCTTACCCTTCTACCCCTCCCATACAAAAGTATGATTTCGACAAATTTCATTAAATCAACTAATAACCAACAAATTAAAAGCTACGAACTTCAAATTTTGTACGAGCACCTAACAACAGAAAAGAAAGAAAATTGCATCACAAGTTTTACGATTCCCTTACCTCCTCTACCCCCTACCATACAAAATGATTTTTTCGAGCATTTTTAAGAAATCAGTTATCAGCTAACTCTTAAAATCTATCAATTTCGAATTTTTCAGAAAAACTTATAAAAATAATTGAAGTGAAGATGCTTTAAAAGTTTTGAAATCGCGCTCGCCCTTCTACCCCCTCCCATACAAAACTATGATTTCGACCAATTTCATTAAATCAACTAATAACCAACAAACTAAAAGCTACGAACTTGAAATTTCGTACAAGCACCTTACAAGAGAAGCAAAATTAAACTACATATCAAATTTTAGAATTCCCCTACCTCTCTACCCCCTCCCATACAAATGTTTGGTTTCGTGAATGTAAAATACACCGAATTTTATGAAAATTCTATGCAACTTCGTCTATGAAACACATTCTATACAGAGAATATTGGACGTGATTCAAGCAATTAATTAAAAAGCTATTAAGATCCACCCTTCCTTACTATTACCCCTCCTCCTCCCCTCATAAAACCCAAACTTGCAGAAACGAATGAAATATTGTTAAATTAATAACAGCCCTGCCCAAGAATTCTGTTCCACTTAGCCTCCCAAACCACTCTAACCTGCATATTAACTTTTCATGCATCCGCAACTTGTCCCAAAAATAATAAAGTTTTGCCCGACTTGTTGGCAGTTTATTTTTATTTGTATATCATTAATTTTGAGAGGATGATTAATGAGATCTCTATTTTTACCAAAAGCTAAACAATTTGTCTTTTCTATATTTAGGGCAAGCCTGTGGAAACACAGCCAATTATATATCACGGTCAAGTCTTGCTGCATTTTAGAGAAAGCATCATTCCAGTCGTTGCTATTATATAATATCACTGTGTCATCAGCAAAAGCAATAGTATGCCCCATAACATAACAATCCTCAAGTCTAAAGAGATCATTTATATATATCAGAAACAATATGGGACCCAGAACTGTACCTTGGGGTACACCGCATTTGATGACTAAGGGAGTACTTATGTAATCGTCAATCTTGACACTCTGAGTTCTATCTTTTAAATAGGATTTTAATAGAGCAAGTGCATTTCCTCGCAGACTTATATTCCATAGCTTGCCAAGTAGTAAGTTGTGGTCGACGGTGTCGAAGGCTTTTTTAAGGTCAAGAAACACAGCTAGAACCTTTTTGTAATTTTTAAGGCCATTGCTTATGAAATTCGTCACATCATATAGTGCATCTGATCTGCTATTACTACATCTAAATCCATATTGGTTGGCTGCTAAGAAATCGCTATTTTCGAGATGATTGATTACCCGGGCTTTGATGCACTTCTCAAAAATTTTGCTTAAGGATGATAGAAGAGATATTGGATTATAGTTATTAGGATCCAATTTATCTTTATCCTTATACAATAGAGTAACAGTAGCAATTTTGAGGCGTTGTGTCACTTTGTATTGGAGAGGGTAAAAGGCGTGAGGGGACTGACATAAAACCAAAAGCAGATTACATCTCAGAGCATACCTAATAAACTGTGAAAGTTTCGTTATAATCGGTTCAGCCGTTTTCGCGTGAAAGCCGGACAGACAGACAGACAGACAGACGGACAGACAGAGAAGAATTTTAAAAACGCGTGTTTCTGCTTAGTTACTGCTAAAATAAAGCAAAAAACTAACTTATTGCCATTTCGAAACAAATAACAGACAGACACTACAATTATATTTATATGTATAGATTTACAGTCGAGTGTGATTACAAACGTAAAGAAATACCCTATTATGTCCACTAAATATAATACCTCAACTTTTTGATTATATGTTAGACTAATCTGATTTATTTTGTATTTTACTGATTGAAAAGTGTTTAATTTGAGTAAATTTGTTATTATTATTATTTATACATACATCAATAAAATTAGTATACAAAAAAAATTTAAGTTCACTTATGGTTTATTTATTTTTTTTAATTTTACTTTTAAAATCCACTTGATCAATTATTTGACGTTAAATTTTAAAAAGCTTTTTCATTGTTTAATATTTCGTGTCACCTTTCGCTTTTAATACAACTTGAATACGTTTTGGCCTGCTGTCAATAAGTTTCTTACATGTTTCGGGTGTTATCATATTCCATTTGTCTCGACCACGCTCCCATAGCTCAGCTACATTTTGGGAATCATTATTGTAGTTGGCCAAATCTCGTTTCAGCTTTTGCTGGATGTGTTAATATTTTTATTATGAACTTTTAATTCAGCAAATATTTTATTATGATAATTTATTATTTTTATTTATCACATATAATTAATTAAACAACACAATATTTGATATTTTAATTGAACACTGCAATATATATTTTTGTTACACATTTATTATTAATAATTACTTATTTTTCTTTTTGTATATTTTATTTATGAATATTTAAAATTAATAGCAACGTTTTATTTTTAATGACTAACAAGCAATCAATTTATTTTTCATCTATTTTCTATTTTCGACTGACTTCATATCTATAAAATTTTTTAATTTTTGAAAACAAAAGTTACTAATTCCAAAATTCTCGTTAATAAAAATCAAAGTGATTTTTATCAACAAGTGAATTTATAAATGTGTTGGAGCACCACAAGCTCACCCCAAAGGTGTTCAATTGGATTTAAGTTGGGAGATTGTGGAGGCCAGTCCAAAACCTTAAATCATTTAGTATGGAACCACTGTTTTAAGATTTTTGCCGTGTGTTTGGGGTCGTTATCTTGTTGGAATTGAACATCTTGAACACGGTTACTTTCCACGTAGTACAACCATATAACAACACGGATTTGACGCATGCGTAAAAAACTCGCAGCTTCGTGTGAAGGGAGATCTCTTTTAACCTCCAGAAAGCGGAAAGGATACCGAAGGCCTGACGAGCTTTAGTTATACGAGTCTCATTATCATTTTCGGCTCCATCGTCCATGCTGACAATGTTTCCGAGATAGCAAGAATTTTGCACCTCTTCCACATCTTGACCATTAAGAACAATCGGTGTGTTTGTGCTGCTAGTGAACTAGTGTTACTTTTTTAGTGCGATGTTTTCACTTAATTTATGTTAAGAACCACTGAATATGGATGGCAGCGACATTCTTGTTGGAATTGCGGTAGTCGCGGCAATATTGCACACTGTACTGTAAAATTTACTTACTAACTAGCGACAGCGCTACAGCCCAAATTGGACCTCGGTCTCCTGTATAACGCCTCATTCTTCAAGGTTCAGTGACCGCCTCCAGTTTGAAAATCTTAGCAGCGATTTGGTGTCTGCGTAAATAAGGTCCTCCTAGCGCTTCAGTGGCATTCCAACTGGTCTTAGTCCAGTGACTTTGTCCTTTAGTGGGCGGTTGGGAATTATTCTGCATTCCATTCGCTCTACATGACCAGCCCACTGTAGCTTCATAAATTTTATGAGGGGTGAAAGTTCTGGATTGTCGAACTACTACATCATCGGTATACACCACGACTTTTGTGCCTGCTACATTTACAGATTTAGTATATTGGCCAAGGTGAGTATCCACAGAATACACCGTCCTGCAATATTATGTACCCCTACTATGTAGTAAATTTGCAGAAATTGGCTCTATCTCAATCCGATGACATCGATGACTTATTGCGTAATATTATTTCCATCAATTTTGTAATCGAATAGTTGACCGGAACGGAGGTCAATACATTCGCAATATATTCAGTTGTTAAGCTTCCACCTCCCATACTAAATCGGATAACTTACCAAAATCCGCATTGAATCAAGAGTATGACTGACCCCCAATTATTATAATCATTTTTTTTTTGTTGCAAAGCATTCCATCCGCAGCTCTATTGCATTAGTAAAATTAATTTCTTTGTAATTTCCGTCCTTTCTTTTAATCTCCTAAAATAACCTAATCAAAAGAAAATGTTAAAATTATTTGAAACCTTCTAAACCCTGACTTATTTTTTCAGTTATCTTAAATATTTCAAACTTTCCTAATATTTCATAATTTATGACATGTAATCCCGAACCTCACTTACAAAAAAAAACGCATTTATCCTTTTCGAATTTCCGCCAAAAAAAATCGACCTTTGAACGCCGGCAATCCCTTAAAACTTAATTCCGATCCTCTCGTGACAACCCGATTTCATTTGTAAATTTGTAATCGGATGATATTAGCGAGTAGATTCCCAGGAAGAAGCTTTTCATGTATTTTGCTTCCACGGTGCGAATTATCTTTCGGAGACCAAGTCCATTATGGGTTTTGGCGAAAAAAACCATTCAAATTAAAAGTAGGGTTGAAAATTTCATTCCAAACCCTCTGCTTGATGGCTAATGGCGGTCTGTGTAATGATAACGAATCGCATATTCATTTTTTTCCATGAAAATTACAAAATGAATGATTAAAGGACTCCTTCTCCCTGAACAGAACCCGAACACATTTTTCGGTTTTCCCTAGCACCCCCATGATAATGACTCATCGCGAGAAATATTAGGTGAAAAAAATAAACATCAACTCGTTCCGGAATTTCAAGCTGGCCCCAAGGGTGGAATAAAGGCAGACGCCCCTGAACCAGGCCCACTATGCCACTATGGGAGAGAATTGTAGGTTTGGGCAGTCGAATTTTAAAGGTCGGCAGCCGATCTGGGAATTGCTATCGCTCTAACGGCCAAAAAAGGACCCGGCAATGATGGCACTAAAACTTCTGGAATATACGACCCAGGAAACTCGGGAGAGCTTGCGAGTGAATTGAGAACGGGGTGTCTGGAATTATGAAGCTGAGCAATTGTGAAAAGGTTTGCTAATTGAGCGAACATGCCGAGATTATGACTGTTGATAGAATACAACGACGGACGAAGAATTTAATCTTGCAAATGAAAATAATCTTCTTGGTTCTTTGTTTTCTATACTATATAATTTGGAAAAAAAAACGTAGAAGGTAGGAGTTGATGTTTTGTTCGATTCAAGGACTAGAGGATCAATGAAGGAAAGCAGGAATAGATAATTACTTTTGTTCGTAAAATAATGAGAGTCCGTTTTCAATTATTCTCGGGAGAATCAAGAAAAAGAAATTGAATACAACACGTAGTATTAGTATTTTGCCAGAGGCAATTTTTCGTTGTTTATATTGATATCCTCCATATCCGTTTTGAATAAGCCGATAATAATAAATAACCTGAAGATAAGTTCAGGAATTATTTGCTATACTTGTAAACAAAAACATTCAATAATGTTGTTGAAAGAATAATTATTATGATTTAATTTATTAAATGGTTCAGTGGAGTATTAACAAAAAGATACTAGCACTTTCCATAGCAGTGAAGTACAGTGATATTATAGACAAAAGGAGCAATACTTTAGTAAGATCCTGCAGTGTTCTATGATACAATGATGTAGTAATAATAATGATTTGTTATATTTATGTAATAATACGAAAGATAGTCTTGTTGGTTGCTCACTATTTATTTATTTATTTATCATAACAAGATAATTAGTTACATAATAAATTGCTTAATTTAATTTAATTTAAAATAACCTAATATAGTTAAATTTACCTTAATTAATTAAACCCAATTTTATATAAATATGATAGGCGCTGGTGGAACGGTCAAAAGGGGTGTGGGGATCTTATAAAATGGAGCGTAGTCTCAGTTTATATGTCAGCTTACTTACTGGAGGTGTATAGTTTGCGCTGAATTTGTTAAATACTCTACAGCATCTGTTAATAGGTTCATTTTGTCGGTAATCTGTACGAAGTGGATATTCCTTTTGAATATCTCGTCAGCCTGACATTGCCGTTGAGTCTGAATTATAATATTTGAGATGTGATTAACCTTGATATCGCCATTCAAAACATCTAAAATAAAACAAGATGTGAGCATAGTTCTTCTAGAACTAAGAGGTAAGAGGTAATTGGTGCCTAACTGTGTAATATGGAAGGTTTTTCAAGTCTCCAGGATCATTCAAGTCTCTGAGAGCAGAAAGAAGGAATTACTTCTTAATTGACTCTATTCTGTTGCTGGATAACTTGAAAAAGGGATCCCAAATGGGACATACATAATCCACAATAGGGCGGACAAGAGAACAAAATAATGATTTGATGACCCATACATTCTCGAACTCTTTGTCTCTTCTCTTAATGTGCCCAAAAAGCTTATTGGCTTATTAAATTATTCGATTATTGTGAGATTTGAAGCACAGTTCACTGTCCAGTAGTAAGCCGAGGTGGAGGATTAACACGGTGTAGTTGAGTTCCAATTAGGATATAGTCATGGTTATATGAGTATGATTTAAGTGAGAAACTTATCACGTGGCCTTTACTGACATCAAGCTCTAATTTGTTCTGACTGGACTAATAATCTAGCGCAATAAGCTTCGATTGTAGGAAAACGGCAGCTGCGGGCGAGGTTATGGCACGATATATTTTCAGATCACCAGCGTACATCAGATGTAAAACATTTTCCAATACTTCTGATAGATCTGAGGTGAAAACATTAAATAAAAGAGCTCTCAAGTGACTTCCTTGAGGTACCCCAGAAGATACTAATATTTCCTTGGAAATAAAATCTTGAAACTTAACAAATTGAATTCTATTACTAAGATAGGATTTAAGCAAGTCAATGATCCTGTCACTCCAATTTTTTTTAACTTTAAAATCAGGATCAAGCGTTCGACCGACGCTTTGCTAAAGTCGGTGCACATATGTATATTGTGTCGATTTTATGCCCATTTTCAAGTGCACAGAGCGTATCAGTTATAAGAATCATGAGATAGCGACCTTCTCTAAAGCCGTGCTGCAGATCATTAAGAATAGGGTTGATCATTTGGTCAATTTATTGCAGGAATTTTTTTTCGAATAATTTCGGTATAGCTGTTAGAATTGCTATACCTCTGTAGTTCTCGACTTTTCGTTTGTCTCCATTCTTGTAGATGGGTGTGTGATCCAAGGATTTCCAAGCCGAGGGGAAAGCTTCCAACGACAGTGACTTATTGAAGAGAAAATGTAAAGGTGCTAAAAGTTGATGGGCACACATCGCAGATAATACGCCGGCAGGAAGGTTGCGTGATCTCCTCTGAAGATTAGGAGTGATCGCACCCGTTTTCTTAAGTTTTTTAAATAGCTTATTTATTCTATTCCGCAGAGATCTGATGTTTTTATCTAACAAGGGTTCTGAATATTTTTCTTTTTGCTTTATTACAGGGACATAATTATTGACAATATTAAAGATCGCATCATAGAACAATGGTGTGGCATTGTCAAGATCATTACATGAGAAAAGGGATGTCTAGTCTATCAAAGACAGTCCATTATTTATGCAAGGGCTAACAATCACTTCAGCATATGCATCGGTAAAGATCATATCAAGGCATCTTCCATTTTTTTCACTACCTGATGTAAGTCGTTATTATACAGTGTGTCGATATCAGATGTAAGATTCCCCGGCATAATAGTGTTATCAGAACGATTAGTCTGAAAAGAGATATTTCGGCGATTAAAATAGCCGAGTAGGAAGAAATTGTCACTCTCTGTTAAGAAGTAATTATCACTATGAAAAATGTCAGGAATGTCGTGGTAATTGTGATCTTCAGAGTTCGGCTGGATATATATCCAGCCGAACTCTGAAGATATATACAATACCGATGTAAACATGTCTATTAATCAGTTTTATTCATCATCAATGACGCGACAGCCCAAACCGGGCTCTGGACTGACTCCTGAAGTCATTGCCTACAATCGTCTCGATCCAAAGACCGCGTCCTCCAGCCGTTAGTTTCTAAAACGGCTTTGCTAACTTCACCTCCTTTGCGTTGTTTGCCTACTGCCATTTAAGAGCACGTTTGGGGATTCTTCTGTCTACCATTCAGTCTACATGGCGGCCAGCCCACTGCAGTTTCCGTAGCTCGATGAACGTTGAAGCTTCTGGCTCGTCATAGTTGATACAACTCACGGTTGTATCTTATTCGCCATTCCGCTCCTTCCTTCACAGGTCCCAAAATTCTTCGAAGGACCTTTCTTTCAAATGCGTTAACTGCTTTTTCGGATGTTCGCGTTAATGTCCACGTCTCGCTGCCATAACAGAGCACAGGTCGTATAATAGTTTAATATATCCGCAGCTTATTGTTCCTGCGCACTTTCTTGGATTTCATTATTGGAAGTCCCGAATAATACGTCTTATTTGCTAGTATTATCCGTCGTTTGATTCCGTCTGTTTCATTACCGTCTTTTACTAGATTATATGAAATTGTCCACACTCTCCAAATTATATTCCGCAATTGTTATGTTTTATCTGATAGGCGTTCGCCTTCTTGATTGCGTCATTATATTAGTTTTGCTTTCGTTAATGCGCAACCCGACTTCTTTTGCGGTGGAATCAAGATTAACAAATATCTCCTTAGCACTAGGGAAGGATCTTGCTAGAATGTTAATGTCGTCAGCCTATGGTACTAGTTGGGTAGACTTGAATAGTAGTGTCCCGTTGGTGTCAACTGAGATTTTTCGTATAACATGTTCTAGTACGAAGTTGAAAACATGGGGGCTAGACCATATCCCTGCCTTAAGCCACATTCCGTCCGAAAGCTGGTTGTGGAATCGGTTTGTATTCTCACTTGGGATTCAGTGTTCGTCATTGTGAGTCCTGTTAGTCGGACTATTTTTGGGGGAATTCCAAGATCAAGCATGATTTGATACAGCACGCTCCTGTCAATAATGCCGTATGCTGGCTTAAAATCTACGAAAATTGGGTGCACGTCTGTGTTATATTCTTAGCATGTCTCAAGCACCTGTTTCACCGAGAATATCTGGTCTGTTGTAGATCGTCTGGTTCTGAATTCACCTTGGTATTCGCCAATTATTTCATTAGTATAAGGCTTAAGACGACGTTCAATTATTTTTGTCATTATTTTATAGGACGAACACAACAATGATATTCCTCTGTAATTCTCACAGCAGAGTTTGTCTCCTTTCTTGTAAATTGGATATATAATACTTTTTCACCAATCGTCGGGTATGATTTCCTCTGTCCAAATTTTTCATATCATGTTGTGCAGTATTTCAGAAGTTAGTTCAACTGGTATTTCGTCAAGACACAGGCTCTACATTAATAATGTAAATCCGAAAACTCGTAGTACTTATTAATCCAATAACATTAAGTTTTCCGTTTTTAAATAAAACTGTTGGAATACGTCATTCCTGGCTCACTATCACTTGTAAAAGAGAGCGAGCCAAGCTTGTTTTCGTCCCATCAAGTTTCAATCCAAGAAAATAACCGCTTCTTTGGCCTTCATAATTTGGTTACACCCTTTCGGGCTTTCAACTTTCTTTGCCCTCGTCTAAGCTTGCCTTTTTTTCCCATCTACTAGCAATTGTTAGGTAAATGCCCTGTTTTTTTTTTTGCATGTGTTAGTTTATAACAATTATTTCCTTTCACAATTATTTTCGGAGTGACATTTTCGCGGCATATTCAAAAATTCCCTTCGGTCATTCCAATTCAGATACAATACTTCTAATATTTTTTTTCATGGCCCGAAGTAAACATGGCCGCTACTCATATCGAAAATTTGGCAATTCTCGGTATTAACTTTTTGTCTAGAAGTTGTTTACGTCGCCATCGCCCCTTCGTATGAAATTCTGCTTCGGAGTATGCCACAAAATTAAGTGTCCATGTTCCGACAGTGATGGGTTATTTACTTTAGATGAAATCTGAGAGTATTATAAATTTGCCACAAAGAAATAAGGCTCGGAAAAAACAATTAATGATAGAGAACTTCATATTATCAATCGAAAATATCAAAACCGGATGTCCGTCCGTCCGTTTGTCCATCCATCCGTCCGTCCGTATCCTCTTTAGCTTGAGAACACGTTGACCTAGAGAGCTCAAATTTTGTAGACATAGTTTTTGACAAAAATGTAAGGTCAAGTTCGTGAACGGGCTGAGTTGTAATTTTTTTATTCGTTTCTTCCCAAAAGGATTTGGCCGTTCTGCAGCAGTCCAGCTGCCGCCACCCCGCTAAGAAAGAATTTAAAATAGTTTGTTTGAAGCTAGCCTTCAGTACTGTTGCCGTTGTTTCTACATCAACTGACTTCTTAGTGGAACTTTTGGTAGCAGATACATGCCGTGGAAGCGTGTCTGTTGCCTCGTTTCCATCCTGGGCGTTAACTGGGATGGATCGACGTGAAACGCTATCGGTTCTCTACTCTTAATCCCCTTTGGCGCCGCCAGAGACCTCCTGATTGAATTCTAGTGCAGATCGTAAATTTTTTGGAATCATGTTTTAGCTCTGTGCGTTGTTGGTTTGTCTCTTTGCAGTCGCCTGTGTTGTTCTTTTATTGAAATGTGCAGTTTGATCGTCGTTCTTGGCTGGTGTTCTGCTTCAGAGGCTGCGTAGTGGTTCTACTTCCACAATGGCCCAAATCGGACCTTGGCCTCCTGATATTCAGGTTCCTTAACATTTTTCATTACTTATTGTGGAAGGGTTGTTAGCCCTTCGCACAACCCTCTTTCTACGAATTTTTCATTTTCTTAGATTGAGGTGATCAAGGTATATCCAAGCAAGCAATGTGCCGGAATTATATATTGCGCCGACTGGGATTTGAACTCACGACCTTCGCATTACAAGACCAACACACTACCTACTAGGTTATACCCTAGTTGGTAGTGGTTACATGTTCAAATCGCAAGTGTCCCGTCTGACTTGCGCAGAATATCTGGTTTCGGTTTCGCTGATGACTATCTCGCTGACTAGTAATTCGATGACGGAATACGTTTAAAATTAGCTCCCTTTATAATTTATTCTTTTACGTTTTACTTTCCTATAATGTTTTCTTCCGTTCTTTCCAGCTGAAAATCATTAATAATGAAAGATGAAGAAGACGAGACTCTGCAAAGATGTAGAAATGCGGAAGATATAAATCTAAGATCAGAAGAACCCGAGCCCATCATCCGCACAAATAGCAACATCTGACTTAATAGCAGGTATAACTGATGAAACCGCTGATGAAGGATCCTCCTTAGTCCTCCCACAATCGAAGAAGCAAAACGGCCCTGAGGAACCATCCAAAGAACAAAGCGATTATCACTGATCAAATTCCGGCATTTAATTATATGCGAGTTTTGAGATTCGGTAATGCTTAATTTTTTTTCCCCACATGATGACTGACACCGACTACATCTTCGTTTTGTTCCAAATTGCTGCACTTCGTCGTTTCCAAAAATATAACTACTAGTAAAAATTCATGGTGGCTGGGTGTGTATAGATAGGGTAGGCATTTGATCGGCGTCATAAGGCGACACCCAGTGTTGTAACTATCATATACCAGGGGAGTAAATATGAAACCGGAATTTTTTTGCAAAAAAAAACACTTATTGGTTGGAAATGAAAAGGAGTATTTTATTCAAAGTATGGCCCTTCGCTAGCTATACATTTTTCCCATCTCTCTGGTAATGTGTGGATGCCTCGCCAAAAAAACTGTTGGTCTTTTGATGAAAACCAGTCATCAAGCCATATTTGTACATTTTCGTAGAAAGTGAAGCGCTGCTCAGCAAGTGCGTGTTCCATCGATGCAAACAAATGGTAATCAGACGGAGCCAAGACTGGTGAGTAAGTGGCATGGGAAGGAAAACTGAACGACTCTATTATTTCCTTGACCAGTTTTGCTGTGTGTGATGGTGCATTGTCATGAAGCAAAATCACTTTGTTTTTTCTCTGCTGGTATTCTGGGCGTTTTTCACTCAAATCTTGATTCAATGTCAATCATTTGTTGTCGGTAACGTTCAGTGTTAACGGTTTCACCAGGTTTCAGCAGCTCATAATAAATTACACCCTTCTGATCCCACCAAACGCAGAGCATTGTTTTCCGGCCATAGCGATTTGGTCTTGCAGTTGATGTCGGTGGTTGGCCTGGAGTCACCCATGATTTTTTCCGCTTCGGATTCGCAAAATAAATCCACTTTTCATCGCCAGCCACAATTTGATGGAGAAATGACTTTCTTTTGTATCTGGCGAGCAGCATTTCGGAAGTGGTTTTTCTGTTTTCCTGCTGTCTTTTGTTGAGATCATGTGGGACCCATTTTCCCATCTTGTGGATCTTTCCCATGGCTTTCAAACGTATGGCGACGGCTGCTTGTATTACGTTAACTGATCTGCCAATTGTTGTCGCGTTTGAGCGTCGTCCTCATCCAGCAATGCTTGCAATCTGCTTTCTTCAAACTTTTTCGGTGGATTTAACGTTCTTCGTTTCTCTCGTAAAAATTTCCACTTTCAAATTTTTTAAACCACTCAAAGCACTGTGATTTACCAAGAGCATAAGCAGTTTTCTTCAAATGGTAACAGAAAATTAAAGCTACTCGCAAATCGTAGTTTCGCGGTACAAATTTCGACAGGTTCACTGTTATTAAAAACTATTCTGTCGTATGAAACTTGAAGTGTTATGAATTGACCATCTTTATCCGATGTCAAAACAAGAAAATGGCGCCACTGGCGCGTGTTCAGAATAACAACATTAACCAGTGAGGCCCGCTATGATCACGTTCCGGTTTCATATTGACACCCCTGGTACACATCAATTGTGCTCATCATACCTCCACGTGGTAGCCACCGGGTACTGGTCTTGTCCATCTGGACTTGACTTGCTGAACTGGTAGGCGCGAGTGCTAATGAACCAGAAAAATTCTAGCACTATAATAATATCGCCCTCCAAATTGGGGGTTGGGTGATGTGTTAATAACTCATCCTCGGAAAAACCACACCAGTTTCGAAACCTGAAGCAACTTCTCGGACTGGATTGATTCAACGGCAACGACCACGCAAACGAAAAATTGACTATTCCTTCGGATCTTGGAACTTGCGATCGCTGTACAGAGCAGGAGCAGTGAGAGCGCTTCTGGAACAGGCAGCCAAATACAATATAAACATAATTGCACTACAAGTAACTAAATTGTTGGGTAGCGAGATTACTGACATTAGATCGCATAGAATTTTCAAAAGTGGGAAATCATCGGAAAGCCGGGAGTTTGGACTTGCGTTTGTCGTCAACAAGTTTAAACACCGGGTCACCAACTTCAAACCCGTCAATGAACGATTGTGTGCAATCCGCATCACGACAAAATTCTTTAATATTTGGCTTATTAATGTCCATGCCCCAACAGAAGACAAAGACGACGAAGTTAAAGATTTCTACAGCACCCTAGAATCAACATTCGACTCCCTTCCGTCGAATGATATTAAAATAGTATTAGCTGACTTTAACGCGAAACTAGGGAAGGAAGAACGTACATAGGGACAATTGGAAGGCACAGTCTCCATGATATTAGTAACAACAACGGCCAGAGACTGACTGATTTTGCCAGCAGCAAAAATTTTATTGCAAGCTCGACATGCTTCTCGCATTGTGACATTCATAAGAGAACGTGGGCATCACCCGATGGACGAACTTTCAATCAGATAGACCACGTTCTAATAGAGAAAAGTACGGCCTCCTGCATTCTTGACGTGCGCACATATCGCGATGCTAATTGCGATACAGATCATTATTTGGTAGAGACCAAGTTCCGATGTCGAATCGCAAACCGAGAACACCCAAAAGCACAACCGGTTCCTAAATTTGACATAGGAAAACTCAAGGATGAGAAAGTAGTTGCGAAGTACGTATCAGCCTTAAAGAGGCACTTTGCACCAATACTGAACAACAACGCCAGAAATGTGGCAAAATATCAAAGATGGTATTACATCTGTCGCAGAGGAGGTAACAGGACAACAACCCCGGCGCAAAAGAAATGACTCGTTCGACAACGAGTGCCAAGATGCCTTAGACCGAAAAAAGCAGGCTTGCAAAGTATTAACAGAACGGTCGACACGAGCCAATCGGGAATGATCTTAGACGATTTGCAAACAAAATGTGCAGACAAAAAAAAAACGGAAGTACAATAATGACGAAATTAAAAACATGGACGAACACTTTAAATTACACAACACAAGAGCCGCGTATTCCCTTGTCAAAAGAATGAAAGGGGGATACCAACCGAAGACGACCCTCTGCAAAGATGCAGAAGGGAACATCCTAAGTAAGGCGGAAGATATAAAATTAAGATGGGCGCAATACTTTGAACATTTATTAATCCGAGCCCATCACCCGCACGAACAGCAGCAGCAGAACCACACTCGAAGAAGTAAAAACAGCCCTGAGGAACCACGCTCAACAACAAAACGCCGGGCACTGATCAAATTCCAGCTGACCTTCTGAAAACCGGCGACACCTGCATAACGCATCTCCTATATAAATTAGTCACTGACATATGGAAGCAGGAAACACTTCCTGAAGATTGGCGTAAGAGCATCATATGTCCAATTTATAAAAAAGGTGACAAACTCTGCTGCGAAAACTACCGAGGAATATCTCTGTTGTGTACGTCCTATAAAATCTTGACGAAAATTCTGGAAAAGAGAATTAAGCCCTATGCTGACAAAGTAATTTGTGAATACCAAGGCGGACTTAGAGCTGGACGATCGACCACGGACCAGATATTCTTAGTTAAGCAGGTGCAGGAAAAGTGGTGGGAATATAATATTGACGTGCACCAGATATTTGTTGACTTCAAATAAGCATACGACAGTATAGACAGGCGCGTACTGTATAAAATCATGTTAAAGTTTGGAGTCCCACCGAAACTGGTTCGGCTTACAAGAATGACAATGACCGAGTCTTTGTCACGAGTCAGAGTAGGAAACGATCTGAATTCCAGTTTTAAAACAGACAGAGGCCTTAAGCAAGGTAACGGCCTCGCACCAATGTTGTTCGATTTGACACTCGAATATGTTGTTCGGAAACTTCCTGTTGAAACCAAGGGAACACTATGCTTCAAATACACACAACTCGTAGAATATGCCGACGATGTAGATATCCTTGCAAGATCTCTGGAGAATGCCGAGGAGATATTTGTAAACAAAAAAAAAGACACCAATCAGACAAAATATTACGGTAGGAGATTATAACTTAGAAAACGTAGACAGCTTCATATACCTAGGGGCGAACCTATCAAACTATTGAAGCTAACCCATCGAAATCAAAAGAAGGATAATGATGGCAAACAAGACTTATTATTCGGTACTTCCAATAATCAAAAAGAAGAACGTTCACAGGAAAACAAAACTTAAGCTATATGTATAAAACCATCATAAGACCTGTGCTATGCTATGGCAGCGAAACTTGGACTTTAACTCAGGCGTCCGAAAAAGTACTTAACGCCTTTGAAAGAATGGTCCTCAGAAGAATCCTTGGACCTGTGAGGGAAGACTCAATTTGGAGAATACGATACAATAGGGTGTAGCCTAGTGTAGCTAGGGTGTAGCCTAGTGGGTAGTGTGTTAGTCTTGTAATGCGAAGGTCGTGAGTACAAAACCCAGTCGACGCAATATATAATTCTAACACATTGCCTGCTTGGATACACCTTAGTCACATCAATCTACGAAAGTAAAAAATTCGTAGAAAGAGGGTCTTGCGAAGGGTTAACGACTCGTCCACAATAAGTAATGAAAAATGTTATGGAACCTGAATTTGAGGAGGCCAAGACCCGATTTGGGCTGTAGTGTCATTGCAGAAGTAGATACAATAGGGAATTGTATGCCATCTTCGACAATCCAGAAGTGTCAACCCTAATAAAATTAAAGAAGTTAAAATGGGCTGGTCATGTGGAGTATATGGATGACGGAAGAATTTCTAAACGCACACTAAAAGGGAAAGTCACGGACAAGACCGGTCGGAAAATCACGGAAGCACTGGGAAGATTTGATTGACGCAGACAGCAAATTACGGCTAAGATTTTCTAACTGAAGGACACGGTTACTGAACCGAGATGGAGGCAAAGTATTCAGGAGACCAAAGTCCGATTTGGGTTGTAGCGCCATCGTAAGTAAGTAAGTAGTAAAAATTCATATTAAATTTGTATGTAATATTTTTTACAAAAATATATGCAACTTAATAGAATACCGCGATTCAGCCATTGTTGGTTCAGCTTGTGGTCCATTCGGCAAAGAGAAAACTGGCTCGCAAACGATCATAATTTGTCCTTCGGGGGAAATAAAGTGGTCATAAAAGTCACAACCAAATGAGATTCTTTGTGACTCTATAAAAACCAATTCATAACCATAAAGTAGTCCGAATGGAATGTTTATTGCATGCGAAAATCTTGTATGCATTCTCACCCACCTCATTGTTCCTTCCTGCTGTCCGTGCAAGGACTTAAGTAAAGTAGAACTTCGTAGCCGAGGTAGTATAACATCTTAGCATTTGCCAGTATGTCGTATGCATTAGACCAAATCAGAAGGATAATATGTGCCTCTAGTAGGATTGCATATCGCCCATTCGGATCGTGTCCGCCAGTAGGAACATGAACATGGAACCAAAAGACACACACAGTCATCCTTACTCGAAGGAAGTCGTAAATCCTTTACAATTTCGGTTCAGTTCTCGAGCAGCGAATGGTACTGTAGCCGGGACTTAAACTCAATAAATTCAAATGGCAACCGTTTGACACATAAATCTCCTTACAAGAAGCTTTTCATAAAGTTCGTGTTAGTTCGAGGACGGAGGCTTTTACTTAAGCGATGTTACCGGGATTTTCTTGAGATTACGCCCTGTTTCGCTTCGAACGGCAGAAACACAAAGTGTCACTCGTCGTACTGCATAATGGGACCCGACGAGCCACAGCCAAGAAGGAGAATGTCAGGACGACTCTATAGGGGAGTGAATTGAATTCGTCGGAGAAGTTGTCTTTGCCAGACTCATTCCCTCTTCTTTTATTTTCGTTTTGCCCTTTTTAATGGGTTTGAGATTCAACGGAATTCGGAAATGAGAAATAGCCCGACATAATCCCGATTTACTTATTGGAATTGATTTTCAAATTTCTGAATAGTGGTTCGTATTGATTCGGTTGAAATTTACAATTCGCAATATTCATTGAAGAGATGGTAGCCATCTGTTTGTCAAGAGTGGATTTATTCGTATAAATCATTCCGTATTTTGAATCCATTTATCTTAAAGTACGTTGTGTTGTGCGGCTTGTTGGACCATCATTCTCATTGACCTCACAAAATTTGATTGCTACTAAATTACATACATCCCTGGAAAAAAATTCCTAGAAAAAGAGGTTGAATCAGTACTAAAAAAGAATAAAAATAGACACTCTGTTTGTTTACATGGAGTTGAATTTTTATGCTGTGAAGAGATAAACGATTCGTTCCCATAAACGTAACAGCCCACTGAGATAAACATGAAAATCTAGTAGACCAAGACCTGCCCTCTACATGTCATAACCGAAAATAAACGGAATCCTTGTGCCCTCCATTACGTCCCACCATTCTCGCTTACCACACTCAATACATACAAAAATATGCAATAAAACTTTTTATTTTTATAGTTTGAAGGCATTTCAACCCCTTCTCCCTGTGCTCGACATCGAACCTTGCACCACTCCCTTATCATTCACTACCCCTAGCTTTCCCTACTGGGATTTGCTTCGGTTTTGTGTGCGATTTTGTTGCTTTTTTTCTGTCTGCCAGCATATAAAATTGTGAGTCGTTTTTGCGAGAATCCGACCGGCGTAAATTCGATCGTCACTATCTGAAATCTGATGCCCCGAAAACTCCAACAGTCCCAAATGCCGCCATAAAGTATTGGGGATTAACGGCTCAAATAAAATAAAATGAAATACACCAAGCAAATATCGGAGAATAAAAGGAGATACTATGTTTGTGTAATAACTACGTAAAAATCTGAAAAAATAAAACATTCAGGCTGACGTTATGCAAAAAAAAAAAATGGTACTTTGTAAATGGCTTCTGAAATATCCTATATTGCGAATATTTTGCAATATGTCATCATTTTATGCAGTTCATTGTTTCTCTAGTACCACTTGTGCCTGAAAGCATGATCTGTTTTTTTATAGGTCAAAATTTTAAAACAATATTAACTGCAACTTAATAGTTTTGATGCGAATAGGAATTAGGACAGTTTATCCTTCATCCTAAAATGGCAAATTATATGTCTGTCTAGAACATAACTCTCGAACACTTTGAGTTATCATGCTAATCAAAATTTATGTTATTAAAAAAAAATAAACAAATCCTGGCAACAGTTTAAGGCCAATGCTCAGGATCGCGCCTTGTGGAAGATAGTTGTTTCTGCCCTATGCCCTTATAGGGGCAACAGGAATTTGATTGTCGATTGGAAAAAAAACTTGAATTTCGTTAACGGACTACACCTCACCATTTCTTTTAACTCTGTTCCGGCCTGAATCCGAAAGGCTGGCAATTCCTTTCCCTTTTTCCAAAACTTTGTAGTGGAACTACTTTTCAAAAAGAGAATGAAATCTAGTTGCCGGGGAATTATAAAAAAAGGACTCCAGGCAGAAATTGACAGGTAAAATAAAAAATAAAAGAATTTTTTTCACTTTAAAACTGTCCGCCGAACAAGCCAGAACAAACTTACAAATAAAAAACAATGTACAAAAAAAAGAATATCCTTTAATTTTTAAAAACCTTCTCACAATAACCTTTGAGAAGGAAGTTCGTCAACTGGGCACCATTTTATTTAATTTTGGTGATTGGTTACGACATTTTTTGGTCCGTCGAGCCGGATTTTGATCCGCAAGCTTTAAACGCAAACAAAAACAAAGTGAAATTCTGACTAGTGTTTTACGGAATAGATCCGTAATCAAGTGATTTCTTGAACTTATAATTAAAGTGTAGTGTGAGTGTTAAACAAATCGATATTCGTAACGAGACAAGTTCCTTTTGAACACGATCAATAACAATAATCGTACCAAAGTGAAGGTAGGCGAATATCAGTGATACTAAAAAGTTTCATTTAAACATCGGAATGGGTCAAACAGAAGGAGAGAAGACAGCAGCTCGCATTACGTTGCTGGAACGTCGACGAGGAAACATTATTGGGATACTCACTACACCGACGAATCTGTTGATCGAAGTGCAAGCTGTAGACGAGCCTGACTACGAGATTATTAGGAACGCATTGCAGGGAGTACATGGGCGTTGGGCCAGCTTCGAAGAAATTCAGTCCGAGTTGGAGGAACTCGATGAAGCAGCGAATAGTGCACGACTGGAAATCGAAAAGAATTACTATCAAGTGACAGGTAAGGCAAAGACATTCCTTCGTAAGGACCCAATTAAGCAGTTTAACAAACAAAGACAACATGAACAAACTGGGCAACTCGGGAGTTCATCCACACAAATTAGTGTGAAGCTGCCAAATATCGCATTAATGGAATTTGATGGCTCATACGAAGAATGGACGGCATTCTTTGACAATTTCAAAGCACTCATTGACAGTAATGAGTCTCTGAATTCAACTCAAAAGCTACAATATTTGCGATCGGCCTTGAAGGGCAAGGCTGCACAATCCATCAAGTGTCTAGAAACGACTGAGAAAAATTACAAAGCTGCTTTGGAGATACTGAAGAAACAATTCGACTGCACACGCAAAATTGTACTGAAGCATTGGGATGCGCTATGCAAGATTTCACGACTTCCTACAGATACCTCAACAGCATTGGGAGATTTAGTAAATTTGTTTCACCAGCATCTAAGAGCAATGGAAAATCTAGGAGAGCCAGTTAACAATTGGAACACTCCACTCATCAGCTTGATAATTAGCAAAATTAGTGAAAGCATGACAATGCAATGGGAACTGACTCTCATCGACAGCTCTATGCCAACATACACTTTGCTGCTTAGTTTCTTAGAGAAAAGAGCAGGGTGCTCAGAGCCCACACCAAGTAATTGTAAACAAAGTAGAAGTGGTGAGCAGCGTGAACAAGTCTTTCTGACCCACAAGAGCTCAGTATGTCCAATTTGCGAAGAAGGACATGCTATCTACAAGTGCAACACGTTTCGTGAAATGACGGTGGACAAGAGAAAGAAGGCAATTAGCAAAGGGTCGCTCTGTTTCAATTGCCTTGGTCGTGGCCATGGGGTCAAAAACTGTCATTCTTCTGGATGTAGGGAATGCGGCGAGAAACATCACACATTTCTTCATTCAAAGTACGCAAAACCGACGACTGACACAACGTCATGTGCGCCATCAACATCGCAAGCATGACTAGACAAAGGTCAGGATCGATTCAACACGTTAAAACGGAAAACTCTGGTTGTGAACTCTTATATAGACGAATTTTTAGTAACTGCGCTTATTAATATCAACGATCAGCAACAACATCCTGTTTTATGCAGAGCATTAATAGATACATGTTCCAATACTAACATTATGACAACTACTTTGGCAAAGCGCCTGGGCTTGCCACAGCTGAGATGTCATACATCACTGGGAGCAGTGGGCACGTTATCAACAATCACAAAACGCATGGTAAAGGCTACCATTACATCCCAAAGCAGCAGTTACTCAAGAAATTTAACATTTGTATTAGTTCCTCGAATTTGCGAACTAGTTCCTGATCATCCAGTGAATACAAGAAATATTAAAATTCCATCTAACCTGAGACTCGCAGATCCTGAGTTTCACTTGCCAGCTGAAGTAGATATCCTGATCAGCTCAGGGCCAGCGCTGTCCATTCTTTGCGTTGGCCACCTCCGGATGGTCCGGATTTGTTCTTAAAAAAAACAAGACTAGGGTGGGTCATCGGTGGGAGCACCGGAAATTCACCACAACAAAAATCAAGATGCCATCTAACAAATACTCCCAATTTCGACATGGAGAAGTTTTGGCGAATTGAAGAATTACCGCAGACTCCAAGGAAATGGACCATGGAAGAAGCAGCCTGTGAAGAAAACTTTCTGAAATATACAACAAGAGATGAAACTGGACGCTATGTAGTGGTCCTTCCTTTGACTGAGGAGGTCATGCAACTGGGCGAATCGCGTCTTCAAGCTTTGAGGCGGCTCAAGGCATTACAAAGAAAATTAAACAAAAACCCAGAGCTGGGCTCCCAATACTCTGCAGTCATAAGAGAATATCAAGACCTGGGACATATGACACAAGTTTCTGGTAATCAGGTTACAGGATCTGGATATTTCATTCCACACCACGCTGTCATCAAGGAAAGCAGCCTAACGACGAGGGTCAGAATAGTATTCGATGCTTCAGCACGTACTAGCACTGGTTTGTCACTGAATGAGGTCATGATGACAGGGCCAACTATACACACCGATATTTTTCGACTATTGTTGCGATTCAGGATCCACACATATGTGCTCACTGCAGACATAGAGAAAATGTATAGACAATTTCTCGTACGACCTGAAGACCGCAAATATCAGCAAATTTTTTGGCAGACTGATAAGGGGGAGATACAAACGTTCCAACTGAATACAGTCACTTTCGGATTAACAGCATCTCCGTTCCTTGCAATACGCTGTCTACATCAACTGGCAGATGACGAAGGGCAGCAATATCCTGAAGCTGCTAAGGCGCTTAAGACAGACACATACGTCGATGATGTGCACATTTTAAACAACAGTCGAGAAAGGGCAACCAGTATACGAGACGGTGTTATCGAGATTCTTAAAAAGGGATGTTTGAACATACGCCAATGGGCATCCAACGATTCTTCATTACTGAGAGGAATTGATCAAAAAGATATCAATCAGAAACTTCAATTGGGCGATGATGCAACACTGAAAACTTTGGGTATATTTTGGGAAACAACACAAGATGTTATTAAATATACCGTGCAAATAGCTGAGTCGCCTTCCAGAATTACCAAGCGTTCAGTACTGTCTGAAATCGCTAAAATATTTGACCCAATTGGCTTACTGGGTCCAGTAATAACTAAGGCGAAAATATTTCTTCAGATTTTATGGACATTAAAACTGGATTGGTATGAGTCACTACCAGCAAGTGTTCACACAGAATAGGCAAAATATTATCAACAATTACCATTGCTACAAGAAGTTCAATTTACTCGGTCAACGATTATAAAAGACGCCCAAAGTGTCCAACTACATGGATTTTGTGATGCGAGTCAACGAGCCTACGGTGCATGTCTTTAGTTGCGGACAACTGACAGAAATGGATACACATCATCACATTTACTTTGTGCAAAATCTCGAGTGGCTCCATTAAAATCGTTAACTATCCCAAGACTCGAGCTATGTGCAGCACGAGAACTAGCTTCTTTGTACTGCAATATCAAGGAGTCGTTAGAGATGACGTTTGAAAAGTTGCATTTTGGACGGATTCTACAATCGTCATTCACTGGATCAATACACAATCTCAGCTACTTCTACCGTTTGTCGGCAATCGTGTGAGTGACATTCAAATTAAAACTGATCCTGGTCAATGGAGACATGTGAGGACTCATGACAATCCTGCAGATTATATTTCTCGAGAGTTGTCGCCAGCTAAATTTTTAACCGCACCAATTTGGAAACATGGTCCTGCTTGGTTGAGTCAGTCAGAATCAGAGTGGCCAAACAGCGTACTAACACCCGTTAACGACGATCTTTTGGAAAAAAGAAAACGATTGTGTTTGAAGGCCACTCAATTGGACATCAACCTACTGGAGTGTTATTCCGACGTGGACAAATTGGAGCGAATTGTAGCTTATTGCCTTCGCTTCAAAATGTCCAACCAATACAAGAATGCTCTTCATGTCGACGAGCTTCGAGAATCTCGCTGAACTATAATCAGACTTGTTCAAGGACAAGCCTTTGGACATTCTGGCACTGAAGAACAAGAATACACTTAATTCAAAGAGTCAATTGATCAAACTGACACCATTCATTGACCAACACGGGATCCTACGAGTCGGTGGTCGACTGGAGAACGCAGACGTCCCATTCACAGCGACATCCAATTCTATTGCCCAAGTCAAGCCATATCACACAGCTGTACATTGTGCGTGAACACCGATTCCAATTACATTCAGGCGTACAAAACACCTTGTACGCCTTGAGACGACGATTTTGGATCATTGATGGTCGCAACACTGTTCGTAACGTAATTCGCACATGTGTAACATGTAGACGGCATCATCCTCCATCCGTTGATTATATCATGGGCAATCTTCCAGCATCTTGGGTGACTCACTCGCGACCATTCTTCAAGGTGGGTATTGATTTCTGTGGCCCTTTCTTTATCAAGGAGAAAAGGCATCGGAACAGGAATAAAATTAAGGTCTACGTTGCTGTTTTCGTGTGTTTCGCTACCAAAGCTGTACATTTGGAGGCAGTCAGTGACATGACAACTAATGCGTTTATAGCGGCACTGAGAAGATTCATATCAAGAAGGGGATATTGCTCAGACATCTACTCGGACAATGGCACAAACTTTGTTGGAGCATTCAACCAGCAGAAAGACCTTTATAATCTTCTCAAGTCACAGCAACATCAAGAAAAAACAACACATTTCTTGAGATCACGTAATATACTGTGGCACTTCATACCCGCTAGAGCGCCTAATTTTGGTGGGCTTTGGGAGGCGGCCGTAAAGTCCTTTAAGCACCACCTTAGACGATTAATTGGTTCAGAGCTTTTTACTTACGAAGATCTGAATACGCTGGTAATCGAAATTGAGGCCGTTTTGAATTCAAGGCCGATTACACCATTATCATCGGATCCTAATGATTTGATAGTCCTCACTCCAGGACATTTTCTCATTGGAGAATCCATTACCACATTGCCAGAAGAAGACTTTTGCGACACACCCCGCAACCGCTTGTCCACTTTCCAACACATCCAAAAAATGAAGCAACAATTTTGGGAGAGGTGGTACAAGGAATACATCACCGAGCTGACTGTAAGGCATAAATGGACCAAGGGACAAACTAACATTACTGAAGGCACAATTGTTCTTATAAAGGAAGATAATATGCCTCCACTACAATGGCTCATGGGTAAGGTGATTAAACTGCATCCTCGCAAGGATGGCATTTCTCGTGTAGCTACTATAAAAACTGCGACTAGCACTATACAACGCAGTATGAAGAACCTGGCCCCACTAACTACTCCTATCAGCGATAACCACCAATCCAAGGACGAGCATACATAGCAACCAGTAACACTACTAAATTAAGACAACTTTGTTAGACTATAATTTTATGATATTTATGTATGTACAACTCCATTTCAAGCATTTAACAATTTTACATTGCACATTTAATTTGTTAATCGGGCTAACCCTCTTAACGGGGGGAGTATGTTCCGACCGGAATCCGAAAGGCTGGCAATTCTTTTCCCTTTTTCCAAAACTTTGTAGTGGAACTACTTTTCAAAAAGAGAATGAAATCTAGTTGCCGGGGAATTATAAAAAAAGGACTCAAGGCAGAAATTGACAGGTAAAATAAGAAATAAAAGAATTTTTTTCACTCCAAAACTGTCCGCCGAACAAGCCAGAACAAACTTACAAATAAAAAACAATATATAAAAAAAAGAATCTCCTTTAATTTTTAAATACCTTCTCACAATAACCTTTGAGAAGGAAGTTCGTCAACTGGGCACCATTTTATTTAATTTTGGTGATTGGTTACGACAAAATCCTTCCGTAAAAATGTCACGAAATTTCCTAATTATCCGAAGATTTTATCATCTTTGGCGTAAAGTTCACTAACCATCTTGATAGGAGTCACACATCTTTGAAGTTGCCCTTGACGCCTCTAAGCTCCTAGGTATTCTTCGTAATGCAAAAAGTACTTTAAGCTTCACGACTACTATCTACAAGCCCTATATTCGACCTCACTTAGAGTGCAACTCGCATCTTCGGGCCGGGGCACCCAAAACTCACCTTGGGCTGCTCGATCGAATCCAAAAACATGCGTTCCGACTTATTGGAGATGAAACCATTACGGCTTCTATTAACTCCCTCGAGCATCACGCAAATGTCGTAGTACTCAGCATTTACGAATGCTATTTCCATAGTAAATGCAGTTCGAACTATGCGCGCTTATTCCTCTACTTTACACTTTTCTACGACACACTCGTCAAGCGAGAATACTGTCATACTTTTATCTTCCCGTATAGTGAAATCTTGGCGGCCATTCATTTCCTGAACTTCCAGCTCTGGAACGCATTGCCGGCTAACGTTTTCCCAAACGGGTATACCGTCCAGTCCTTCACTAATAATGTTCATCATCATTTCCATCTTTCTCCATCCGAATTTCCATAATACACCAAAATTTAATCCACTTCCTTTACCGACTTAACTGTGCAATGCAATAAAGGGTGACCTCCTAAGTTATACGACTTAAAAGAAATTCAAATATTATATTTGAAATTCAAGAAAAGCATTTCTGAATTATAACTCAGTTATGTTTATTAATACTTTGTGCAATTATCTGTTGAGGAAATTCAAAAAACGAATCCAATTTTCGTAGGTTGATTGTAAAACATGATTAAGCTAGATCTGCAATGGAAACAGTGTAACTGCGCATGTAGCCGACATTTTATGCAACAAACGACTGATTTAAGGAACCACCCGCTTGAGAAATAATCAATTTACTGCCAATGAATGGTATCAAAAAATTCGAGGCTTATGCAGTACCCTTAAATCACAACTATAGATTATGGAAGTAGCTCAAGCTAGATTTATAATTTAATCACAAATATGTTCAAATCTAGCACAATATCATCAAATTTATTCAGTTGTATATTGCGTTATTCCAGAGCGTTGATTATCTCTTAAGATTAATTCGCTTTAAGTTCGACACAAATAAACTCTATTTTACTCAAGATCACAAATAAATTAAAATTAAACGCGATTTACTCGCTCAGAATGCATTTCCTCCGAATTCATATACAAAACGATTGCATTTAAAACTAACGTATATTGCTCCTAGCTAGGATTTTCATGTTCGAAGAAAGGCCAACACCGAAGAAAATTATTCGCCATCGTTATCGTGTCATGCCCATTCTCGGGGGCATGAAAACTGGACGAAGTTCATAAAATGCTCATTCGGTTGACTTGTAATGAATATCCTGCAACCCTCCGGAATAGGAATCATATCCTAGTTCTACAGTTATATACAACGCTCCCGAAAACTACGCAAACTTGCATTGCACATTCACTTCAAATGCATTCGAGCTTCAGCAAGCAAAACTTGTGCCAAACTCTAGACGGACCTTATCTTTTCGTTTCATCAAAACAAATCATCGAGAATTCGGAAGGGGTTTACTCGAGGCCAAAAACTTTAACTCTCTTGAAAAGGGATTAAAAAGTTACTCTAGTATTCTGTAACGAGAGGAATGGTAATGGGATTAGGAGAAGGATGCGGCAAATATTTGTACGCAAAGAGCAAAAAAAGAGAAAAAAAATCATCTAAAGCCAACAGAGAGCACTTAATTGTATGCTAAATCGGGAGTGCTGTGACACAAATCCGAATCTGATAAAATATTAAAATATGAGCACTATTCATTTGGGATTTATGTATAGTGTACGAAAAATACATAAAATCAAATTTGAATTTTATTCTATTTTTATTTCTGTTTTTTAAAAAAAAAATTGAATCCAATTTGTGATCCTTATAATATCGCACCTTTGGGTCGACCTAAGGTAGAAAATTCTATAGGTGGGAGCCGAAATAAAACATGTCATGCCGAAAATTAAGTATGGACGAACCCAAGCGTCCGAAAAGGGTCATCGGAATGAGATCGTTATCAAAATAATCTGATTTATCCGAAAGCCACTTTTGGGACATGAAACAGATTTATTTTGAACCTTCTTAACATGAAAATTTTCTCATAGAGTGAGAGAATGGATCAAATCCATTTAAGGGAAAATGTTGGGTGTACTTATTTGGGCAGAGAAAGGAATTACTTATATTTTAAAAGAAGAGTTTTCGGAGAAACCAAATTTTTCTAGATTTTTTTTTTCTCCATTTTCAATTAGGATAATCCCGTTTTATATAGGATGTGATCTTGTCACATTTAGTTAGATCTTTAAACTTTCTTTGGGTAGTAGATTTTTATAAGTAATAATGGTAATGGATTATGATAATTTTCAAATAAGTATTTATCTAAATAATAGATAAACCAACCAACTAGTTAGGTTCAATTAGCTCCTTCTATCTTCGAGAGAAATCACTTAATAAATTGAAAGAAAATGTTACAGGGTTGAGTACTTTCGTTCATTAGCTAATAGAGCAAGAGCTATAGAACAAAAAATAACAACGGAAAGCAACAATGATATGAAGTGATATTTAATGATATAACACTGTGTAACTAAGACGAATGAATGAATGAATTTCCAAAACCGGTGCTAAACAAGTCCTAAGTAGTGGCATGAAGGACTATGATTGGGCGTAAGGCCTAATCATGCAATACTCTAGAGGAAGAGATTTTTTTTGATTTTAAGAAATTTTCTGTGGGGAGTGGTAGAAGGGGTTACTGAAATGAACCAATATTTAGCATCATGCTAGAGTTGATATCAGAATGTTTTATTAAAAATTTAAGTTTGAAATATTTAATAGGTACTGAAGAAAATAGTGTTTTGGATTTAGTGAAATTGTGCAGTTTGTATAGGAGGTGGTTGCGTTTTTAAGAAATAACTACTTAGTCAAGTCATAAATATTGGTACACAGCTAAATGCATTCATTACGAATGCAATATTGGGCGCATCCATTTCGTCTTGACTGCGATTTGACAGTTGACATTTCAGCTTCATTGCCACGTAAACGTTTTTGGCATCAATTGTTTACAATCATGGAATGAGGCGACATCGAAAATCGTATCGTGGAATCACTCGCAAATTTGTGTATCGTGCTGTGAAGCTGTTTGAGGATACTGGTGGAGTATGAGACCGTCAAAGATCCGGCCGTCCGTGTACTGTGAGAACTCCGAAAGCGATCAAAGCCGTGAAGAAACGAATCGACCGAAAGCCGCTGCGAAAATAGAAAATCTTGTCGCGGGAACTGCAAATTTCGAAAAATTCATGTCTCGCATTACCAAAGAAGATTTGGGACTCAGCGCATACAAGCGACACACTGCACACCTGGTCACGGCCGCATTGAAGGAAAAACTCAAGCGAAAATCGAAAGCGTTACGCAGCTGGTACGCGAAGAACGCTCACAGACAAATTCTGTTTACTGACTTGAAAATCTTCACCGCAGAAGAATCGTTCAATAAACAGAACGACCGTGTGTATGGTCGGTCAACCAGAGAAGCATCCCAACTCATCCCGAGGGTCCAAAGAGGCTACCATCCCGCTTCTGTAATGGTATGGTGGGGAGTGAGCTATGATGGCGTTACCAAGCTCAATTTTTCCGAGAAAAGAGTGGAAACATCGGCCAAAGTATATCAATCAACCGTATTGGAACCCATTGTGAAGCCTCTCAACCAATCAATATTCGCCAACAAGCCGTGGACTTTTCAGCAAGACTCTGCTCCAGATCACAAGGCAAAAACGACTCAACTGTGGCTCAAAATCAACGTTCCGGACTTCATATCAACGGATGATTGGCCAGCTGGTAGTCCAGACCTCAACCCGATGGATTACAAGTTGTAGTCCGTATTAGAGGGCATGGCTTGCTCTAATCGACACCCAAATATTGAGTCGTTGAAGCGAGCCCTTGTCCGTGCAGTGGACAATTTCCCCATGCATGAAGTGCGTCTCGCGATCGATGAGTGGCCAGATCGTCTCAAGTCGTGCTGGAAGGCAAATGGAAGTCATTACGAATAAGTTGTTCTAAGATTTGTAGCCATTGAATAAGCCAATAAAAAGAAAAAAAAAGTTTCGAAAAATATTGATTCGTTTTCATTTGGCGTCGATTTTCCTGTGTACCAATATTTATGACTTGACTAAGTATAAACATCATGCATTTGACTTGTTTTCAATCGCAGATCAGTAGCATTAAAAATAAACTGCCAACAAGTCGGGCGAAACTTTATTATTCTTGGGACAAGTTGCGGATGAGTGGAAAGTCAATATGCAGGTTAGAGTGGTTAGGGAAGGCTAAGTGAAAGGGAGTTCTTGGGCAGGACTGTTAACAATATTTCATTCGTTTCTGTAAGTTTGGATTTTATGAGGGGAGGAGTAGGGGTAATAGTAAGGGTGGGTGGATGTTAATAGCTTTTTAATTAATTGCTTGAATCACGTCCAATATTCTCTGTATAGAATGTGTTTCATAGACGAAGTTGCATAGAATTTTCATAAAATTCGGTGTATTTTACATTCATGAAACCGAACATTTGTATGGGAGGGGGTAGAGAATATAGGGGAATCGTAAAATTTGATACGCTGTTTTATTTCGCGTCTCTTGTAAGGTGCTGGTATAGAATTTCAAGTTCGTAGCTTTTAGTTTGTTGGTTATTAGTTGATTTAATGAAATTGGTCGAAATCATACTTTTGTATGGGAGGGGGTAGAAGCGCAAGCGCGATTTCAAAATTTTTAAAGCAACTTCATTTGAATTATTTTTATAAGTTTTTATGCCAAATTTGAAATTGATAGCTTTTAAGAGTTAGCTGATAACTGATTTCTTAAAAATGCTCGAAAAAATAATTTTGTATGGGAGGGGGTAGAGGAGATAAAGGAATCGTAAAACTTGTGATGCAATTTTCTTTTATTTTTATTGTAAGGTACTCGTACGACATTTCAAGTTCGTAGCTTTTAATTTGTTGATTATTGGTTGACTTAATGAAATTAGTCGAAATCATACTTTTGTATGGGAGGGGGTAGAAGGTCAAGCGCGATTTTAAAACTTTTAACGCAATTTCATTTCAATTATTTTTTTAAGTTTGTATGTAGAATTGCAAATTGATAGCTTTTAATAGTTAGGTGATAATTGATTTCTTGAAAATGGTCGAAAAAATAATTTTGTATGGGAGGGGGTAGAAGTGTTAAAGGTTTTCGACCAGTTAATATTTCGTATATTTAGGGATTTTTTTTAAATGCATTTCGCAAATTTTCAAATTTCTACCTTAAAATTTCACTCAAAAATTTTCAGTTTATGTGTTTTTTTCAATGCACATGAAACACCTTGTGCACGTTAGACCGGGGGGTCGGTTTATAACAAATACGGATCAAGTTATTATTATTTTTCTATGTGGATTAAATATAGGTATTTACATGCAAAATTTTAACTTTGTATCTTTTATCAGAGCCCTAAAAAATATATTTTTGCTTATTACCTCCCTCCCCTTACACCTCCCAACTTAAAATTTTTACCAAAATTAACTATTATGTAGTTCTACAATCTGACAAATCTTTGATTTGATATCTGTACTATTTTTGGAGATATAAGGATTTGTAATTTTGAAAAGTGCGCCATTTTTGAAATGCTCCCCATTTCCCCCCACTACTATTATTTCAACATGTTATATTTTTTTTGTATTTGCCTAGTACAGCTTAATATAAGTTTTAAGTTTTAATTACATAGCTTAAGAGATAGTTGAGATATTAATTTTTAAGTGTTTTTCTTTGCACCCCCCCTGACCCTCCCCCTTACCATAATTAGCCACTTTCTAAGCTGGTTCCGATGAAACTATATGCCACCTTGACGGTCTCTAAATATAATTTTGTTACGATAAGTAATTTCGAAGATATAATCATTTGAAAAAAAATTCGGCTGACAATTGGTTCTTAGCCCCCCCTTTTCGCACCCCAATGGATAAAAAAATTAAATTATTTTTAAGAGGAGGGTAAACCCCTCTATATTAATGTTGAGTTTTAGCTTCCTAGCTGTTACCATGGTTGAGATATTTGAATTCGTATTTTTCGGTTTAAGCGCTCCTCCTGCCTCCCCCTGAACCCGTATACCCCCGAAAATGGGTATCCGCCTGAGATCCGCAACTATCTACAATCCCCCCAAAAATGAACTTTCTATCTTGAAGGGTTTGGAAGTTAATGTGCGCTGAGCGTACACGTCGGCGTACGGCGTACGGCGGACGGCGTACGGCGGACGGCGTACGGCGGACGGCGTACGGCGGACGGCGTACAGACAGACGGATTTTTTTTTTTTTGCATTTTTAGGCTAATTTAGTCATGAAACGCGAAAAAAAAAAATTTCAGGGTAGCAAACTTTTTTTTTTTTTTTTGTGTCGATCACAATACTTTATTATTATAATAATAAAGTAAAATCGACCTTTTGAAAAGCTGTGAAATTGTGTCATATTTTATGTGAGGGGGTAGGAGGAGTGAAGTTGATTAACCCATTTTGTTTTTTTTTTTGTCTTACTAATAGTTCTAAGTGAATATTTAGTGCACAACTTCAGCTTGATTAATTTTATACGTATTGAGTAAATTGGTTAAGAGTGTTTTATGAAAAAATGCAGTTTATGGGTAAGGTTGTAGAAGTAGTGGGGGGATTCGAATAATTTTTATACTGAAGATTGAAATTGATATAAAAATAATATATTCTAAATTACACTTTTTGAGATAATCGGTGTATTTTCAAATTCCGAAATTGTGTCGTTTTGTATGGGATGGAGTAGAAGGAGTGGACTGATTCGCCCCGTTTACGAACTTGCCCTTAATTTTTTGTCAAAAATGATGTGTACAAAATTTGAACTTCCTAGCTCAACGCATTCTCGAGCTTGAGAGGACCCGGACAGACAGATGGACGGACGGACATCCAGTTTAGAGAGTTTTGAGTGATAATATTAACTTCTGTATCATTCATTCAAAGGTTGTAAAATCTGTAAATTGCATGGGCCAAGATAGCCACCTCAGAACTTATATAACAAAAACGTTATAAGTATGAGTACTACATATTGTTAAATATGTTGCAATTATTGTTACCGGGAGTACTCCTTTCCGGAGTACTGTGCTCCATTTTGTTATCCAGTAGTCTATATTCCAAATCTACTCAAAAGTACTCCATTAAAAACTTATCAGTTCTCTTGTTTCAAATTTATCTTACTCGTCTGTATGTTCGCTAAATAATCATGGGAGACCACCTTAATATCTTCGTAAACTTCAACGTTTATGAAAATAAAATCAACTTCAATTCGAGGAGATGCGTAAATCAAGGCTTGCGTTAAAGAAGGTCATACTGTACATAAGTTTTAAGCTTTATGTTTTTCAAAAAAAGTTTGGAGGCAACAAACCAAAGTACTACTGAAGCCCTAAGCAAACCTGGTAACCCTAGTTTTAATGCAAAACGCAATAATAAAACATAACAGGACTACAATTGGGCGTGAAGCCCAATCATACGATACTTTATATGAATTTGAAATTTTTGACATCTAAAGAAATTTTGTAAACTCCGCCATAGCCGGTCCCAAGCCCGGTTCAGAAAGGAGAAGGGAGCACAGAGTTAACCTGAATGGCCAGTAACACTAGTGCGTCTCAGGAAGTAGGCAAATAGTATGACATAGTTGGGTTCACAGCATAGCTGAGAACTCTAGAATGTCATAATTAGCTGAAAACTCTCAACCGTTTTCTACCAGGGTGTAATAAATAAGTAGGACCGGTTCTCCATGTCGGGGGTTGGGTGAGGTGCCGACAACGCATCACCGGAAAAAAAACTCTCCAGGAACCTGAAGAACAGCCTCGGAAAGGATGGACTCAACAGCAACGACCCCGCAAACGAAAAATGGACTACTCTTTTGGATCTTAGAATGTTCGATCTTTATTCAGGACAGGAGCTCTGAAAGAGTTCCTCGAAGAAGTGGCAAAATACAACATCAACATAACAGCCATCTAAGAAACGAAATGGCTCGGTAACGAAATCATGGACATGAGATCACACACAATCTATCCAAGTGGAAAATTGTCGAGAAGCAGAGAGCTTGACTCCGCTTTTGTCGTTGACAAATAATTTAAACATCTGGTCACGAGCTTCAAACCAGTAAGTGAAAGATTGTGTGCAGTCCGAATAAAGACTAAATTTTTCAACATTTGGTTGATCAACGTTCACGCACCAACAAGGACGATATAACTAAAGACGAATTTTGTGCCCCCCTAGAGACAACCTATGATTCTCTGCCCTTGAATGACCTAAAAATTGTCTTAGGAGATTTTCATGCAAAAGTCGGAGAGAAGGGGCTCATAGAGGAACAAAAGGAGGGTACAGTCACCACGACATAACCAACGACAATGGCCAACGTCTTATTGATTTCGCAAGGAGCAAAATTATCATAGTAAGCTCTACGTGCTTCCCACATTTGCGATATTCACAAAAGATCGTGGGCATCACCAGATGGTCACACCTTCAACCAAATAGATCACGTTCTAATTGAGAAAAGCGCTGCTTCTAGAATACTTGATGTACGAACCTTCCGCGGTGCGAATTGTGACTCTGATCACTATCTATTCAGAGCTAAGTATTGAAGCCTAATAGCTTGTCGTAGATATTCGAAAACGAGAGAAGCTCGCAAACACAATGTCAGCAAGATTAAAGACGAAACGGTGGCGCAGACTTACATGTTAGCATGTAGTAAGCACCCGACACCAATATATGGAAAAATCCAAAATATGCCAGTGGAGAATGTGCGGATGCAAACACGAGACGGCATCAAATCATCCGCAGAAGAGGTAATAGGATATCAAGCACGGCGAAAAAATAATAATTGGTTCGACCAAGAATGTCGCGATGCAATAGATAGAAAGAACGAGGCTTACAAATTTTTTATTGAACACGAGCCAAAAAAGATATATTTGACGAGCTTAGGCGATATGCGGAAAAGACCTGCAGGCAAAAACAAAGGAAGTACCATAATAACAAGATACAAAAAATGAACGACGATATGCGACAAAGTACAACGCGGGACGCATACGCTATAGCAGGTAAAATATCTAGGTGTTATACTGGATAGCAAACTCAACTGGAACAAACATATAGATTGGACTCATGCCAAATCACTAAAGGCATTTTGGGTCTGTAAAAGCTAGGGTGTAGCCTAGTGGGTAGCGTGTTGGTTTATAATGCGAAGGTCGTGAGTTCAAATCCCGGTCGACTCATAATTTCAGCACACTACTTGCTTGGGTATACCTTGGTTACCTCAATCTACGAAAATGAAAATTCATAGATAAAGGGTTGTGCCAAGGGCTAACGACCCTTCCGCAATAAATAATGAAAATGTTAAGGAACCTGAAGGTCAGGAGGCCAAGGCCCGATTTGGGCTGTAGTGCCATTGAAGAAGAAGAAGAAGAAAAGCTTATTTGGCAGAAAATGGGGATTAAAGCCCAAAATGATTTACTGGTGTTACAGAACAATCATTCTCCCAATAGTCACATACGGATCAACGATATGGTAGACTAAAATATTACAAAGGAAAGCACAGCTTACGCTACAAAAAATCCAAAGGCTAGCTTGCCTTGGTATCACAGGTGCAATGAAAAGCTGTCCGACAGCGGCAATAGAAATGTTCCTTAACATCCCTCCGATACATATCCAAATAAAAAAGGAAGCTATCAAAGGAGTGTTACGCATACAGGAGAAAAACAATTATAAGTCAGGGAATCTTAGAGGTCACCTCAAAATTTTAAAAGACCCAAAAATAGAGGTTATAACTTCCACATTAGCGGACGCGATGCCGACAAAATTCAACTTTGAAACCCCCTTCAAAGTTATAATCAGAGAACGCAAGGACTGGCAATCCATGCTACCTGAAATAGTAGAGGGATCAACCATCTGGTATACAGATGGCTCTCGCACCTCTGAGGGGACAGCAGCCGGAGTCAAAGATCCTAACTTCGCGGTGTCAAAACCACTCGGTAAAGAAGCCACAATCTTCCAGGCCGAACTAATTGCAATGGAGCTATGCATCCAAGAAAATATAAGAAGAGCTGATCGCAATAAATCCATTTAAATCCTATCGGATAGTCAGGCGGTTCTCAAAGCTCTAGCATCCAATAAACACGGATTGAAGATAGTATGGGAATGCCTTCAAAACCTTATCACCCTGGGGAAAAGGAATGATGTAACCTTAATGTGGGTACCAGGACACATGGGAATTGAGGGAAATGAAGAGGCTGATCGCCTTGCAAAAAACGGCGCAGAAACAAATTTTATTGGTCCAGAGCCATTCTGCGGAAAACCAAAAGGGTACTCCAACCCCATACTCAAAAAGTGGGTAGAAAAAGAACATAAAATCTACTGGAATAGACTTCCAGGCTTGTCAATTTCAAAAAAACTGGTCCTACCACAAAAAAACAAAGTTGAGGATATTCTAAAATTCAGCAAGAAGTATATTAGTACTCTAATCGGCCTAATGACGGGGCACAGTGGAGTAAACCACCACCTCAAAAATATGGGCTTAGCTGAAACCGACATTTGTCGCCTTTGTCTCGAGGACTCAGAAACGACAGTACACATCCTATATCACTGTGAAGCAGTAGTTAGGAAAAGACACAGTCTTCTTGGAAAGGGTTTCCTTTCAACGGAGGAACAAGCCAATACGGTTCCCTTAAAGATTCTCAAATTAGCTGAAGCTATTGAGTTATAATAGGACGAAGGGGCTATAAACGCACAATAGGCCAAGAAGGTCGCAGTGCTTTCACGCGTTCCCCTAATAATAATAATAATAATACGCTATAGCAAAAGGTACAAAACAGGAAAATAAGTCAAAAACCAGTCTCTTCAAAGACACTGAGGATAACATCATCAGTGTAGCCAGAAGCTTCAACGTTCATCAATTTACGTAAACTGCAGTGGGCTGGCCATGTAGAGCGAATGGAAGACAGAAGAATCCCCAAACGTGCTCTTAAAGGCAAAGCGAGTGGCAACTTGCCGGTAGACAAACCACGCAAGCGATGGGAAGGCTCGGTTGATGAAGACAGCAAAGCCATTTTAAAAAACATAAAAGAATTATGATTGGGCGTAAAGCCCAATCATATGATACTCTAGATGAAATGAGAAAGAGTTCAATGTACCGGAAAATATGTCACCCTCAATTCTTTTAAATAATTAATAGTGACTTTTGTTTGGGAGGTGGTAGAACGAGAGGAGGAAGGTTTGTAATTTTTGGATATGACACCTAATGTGGTATGCAAAATATTTCGTGCTGAATTTAAGGTTTGTAGCTTTCATTATTTTCAATTGAACATAGTTATCATGAAATTGAGGCATTTGTATGGGAGTTGGCTGAGGAAGTGGAGCGTTTAAGATGATTTTGAAACTGCTTATCATCATCCTAATCACCACGCTTTGATTCAATTTCAAATTCGATAGTTCTAATATATTCGAAGGAGAAATGCTTCTCTTGAATTTATAATACAGATATTTGTATGGGAGGGGGTAGAAGGAGTGCAGAGGAGCTGATAATTTTTTTTAACATTTATTGCAATTACTAAAAAAAAATTTCTGGCAAAATTTTAAGTTTATCCCTTTTCTAGTTTTAATGGAAATGGATATAATGCACTTAACAAAAATTGCACATTTGTATGGGAGGGGGTAGAAGGAGTGTACGGATCAAAACAAATTTTTTTCTCTTTATTGATATTTATATTTGTATACTTTATGCCAAATATCAAGTTGATAGTTTTAACAGTTTCGAAGAAAAATTATTTAATTTAAATTTCAAAGTTTCGTGAAATTTGTATGGGAGGGGGTAGAAGGAGTGAGGTGAAGTTGATAATTTTTTGTAATTCTGATTGAAATTGTAATAGAATTAATTGTGGCAAAAATTTGTTTTTATAACTTTGCTAGTTTCACTGAAAATCGAAAAACTGCATTTTTCAAAATTATGCATTTGTATGGGAGGGGGTAGAAGGAGTGACGGGATCGAATCAATATTCCGTCATATCAATAAACTTTATATCATAATACTTTGGCCCAAAGTTATAATCGATAACTTAAATAGTTTCAATGAAAAATCAATTTCTATAAATTTCGGAATTTCGTGAAATTTGTATGGGACGGGGTATAAGGAGTGGGGGGATATGGCCCGTTCACGAGATTAAAGTTTCTTTTTTGCTAAAAATGGCACACAACAAATTTCAGCACGATAGCTCAAAGCGTTCGAGAGTTATGCTGTAGACAGACGGACAGACGGACAGACAGACAGACGGACAGACAGCAACTCGGAATCGAAGTTTTTGAGCGATATCAAATATTTCTGTACCCTTGGCGGCTCTGTGCGAGCATTATTTCTTGGTATTACAAACGGTAAGGCAAACACAACATACTCTCAGATTTCATCTAGAGTATAATTAGCAGCTGGAGGACGCGGTTTTTCGACCGAGGTGATTGGAGGCGACAACTTCAGGAGGCCAGGACCCGATTTGGGCTGTCGCGCCATTGATGATGATGATTATCGTATGAATGGGCTTCACACACAATTGTAGTTCTGTTATGTTTTCGAACTTAATGTTATATTATTTATACTCTTTTTTAGAATTAACCTTAACGTTATTCGATATGTATATGATCTCAAAACTCTCTCGTGAGCACGGGCCATATAAATACGCGTAGCATGGTTTCATTCTTAATCATTTGTGGTTCTAATTCCATCAAAATACAAAACATTGTGTTCAAATAGCCAATAAACTAAGCAGATTATATATCCCACTTAATATATTACTAACTAAGTTCTCAAAAATTGCTTATTATTGCAATTCTAATGGGGATAAAGTCGTGGGCGATCGCTAGTCTCCAATAAAAAACGCATGGCAACTACGATTGCCATAGAAAATATAGAAATTTTTGTGAATTTATGAAACTCTGCCATCACCCATCCTTGAACAAAGTTTTTAAAATTTTCATTGTGCTGATCAAATTTTTTTTTTTTTTCATCTTTCTCACCCTAATATTTTTTTTTTAATCTTTTCCAAGTACTTTGAAATCCATTCAGTGGCGTTCTTCTAGTTTGATGTTCAATCCCGAATATTAAGCTCAAACTCTGCACAAAACCATTAAAATTTTTTTTTTCCAAGTTGAAAATAGAATTCACAAGGCGTTTTTTTTTTTTTTTTTTCAAATTTATACATCAACTGAAAACTTTTTATCAAAGGATTCTTTAAATATGAATCGAATAAATTTTTCTCACCTACATACATAAACCGAATATTTTCTTTATAAATAAATAAAGAATTATACCGTGAATATAAAAGTATAATAAATTCCCGGGGATATCATTGAACAGAATTCATGGTAAAAGGTGGCTGTAAATTTCACCCTTTCTTTGCCTGTAAAATTCAATATATTTCCAAACGAGATAAAAGGAAGATATAATATGCATAAAAACGTACCTCAATTTATCCCAACTGCTGAAATGTTAATGATCAGCTTTGTGGTGAGTGTATGTTATGTGCTCATTGCACCGCCTCCTCCACTCTTTAGATGCATGGCCGGTTAAAAAATTCACTTTGGCAACACTGATTACAGCATTTATTCGGCAAGGTGCCTTCAAATTATCAATTAGCGAAATCCTTTTTGAGTAAAATGCTGATCCTCTTTTCCGAATTGTATTAATTAATCGGGTTAGCCTTTATGCTCGGCAACAACATTCGGCATGTCTATAAAGGCCCGGTCATGGCATTAAATCTGCAAGTAAGGTTCATTTTATCTCCATTCAGTTTGCATGTCAATTATTGATGCTTTTTAATTTGCAAAAATCGAAATAGTTTGGTTTCGTTCTACCAAACTCCCAACCATTATCATCATCGGTGCGGATAAAAGTTATTTCGAATATGCATTAAATAATCAACTCTACTACAGCGATATGCATCAGGACAATGCACTCATTTAAAAAAATTCGAATCAGAACTTATTTCGGTAATATTTTAGGTTTATTAATGCTTTATTATCTAACAATTTTGTCAAATTAAGAGAGAAAGTTTAATATTTTATTAGATAATAAGTTTAGGCCAATAAAAAATATTTCTTTAGGAACCATAAAGGGTTACATCTTTCTCTTATGTAAGTTGTTGTAGTACACATTTTCCCAAATTAATAATGAAGAAGAGATGAGAACTACATTGAAGAAGACAGTTCAGAAAATATGAATTCTTTTACCTAATATCCAGCTAGAAAATTTTATAGCTTCAGAATTAACTTGCTGAACGCTCCGCTGGCATACGAACTATTTATGGGCATTGGTTAGACAGACAGGCGATTTGTGAGATTCAACGTTTCATCATCGTCGTCTCTATATCAGCAGGAGTCCTGAGCAAATAAGACAAGCAGAAGCTATCGCAAAATTAAAAAAGTTGTGCGAAGACCGTCGACTCTGATCGATGTAGGATGCCAGTCAGCGCTACAGGAAGAGCAAGTAAATAATAAACTGATTATCAAGAAACAAGAAGTCACGTCACGAAAAATTTGGAACATCGACCGAAACATAAATCGCAAAGCCCAAGATATATTGGACGTAAACTTAAGCCCACGCTCTCCGATAAGACCTGCGAATATTCGCTCAACGAAACGAAACACCAACGCGATCCTACTATACGTTGGTAAGCATAATATATAAAAATAATATTACGGATAAACACGTATATTCCAGACGAATAGTCTTTGGACTATATATCCTCCTTCCTTTCCCCCACGCCATAATACGCTTTTTGGCACTTATTACTACCGCCACCGTTCTATCCCCGTTTTTTTCATTGCACTGAATGAAGTCAAGCACCATTCCGTTGATACATAAGTTTCATCTCTAAAGTAGTCGAATGTTAGATGGCTTTTTCGACGTAATGCCACGTTTCTGAAATAATGATTATCCCCTACCATCAAAAAGGATTCTTGGGCTACTAAAAAAGGAAAAGAAAAATCCCGTCAAGTTCATATCGGGAAGAAAGTTAACCTGTAATGTTTCGGGATGAGTCTAGTAGGATACTTCTGGGCAATTTGAGAAATTCTGTTTTTTTTTTTCGCTTTCGTTTCTATCAAGGTTATTTTTCTTCAAAGCAAGCGTTTTCTCATTTATTTTATCATCTCTTGCATGTTGCTATTTTCGTTGTTGGTCCTTTAGCTCCCCAATACTTTAGATCTATGGAGCCAATGAATGTTGACGAGATCAAAGGTAATTTTTCAAACAGCTGGAAACCAAATGGCCTTAGCGTCGTAAAATTCCACCGAAAACGAACATTTAATTTGCATGAATTGCCTAAATGGAATTCCTCGAAAGAAAATTCAATAGTTCGAAATAGGGATCAGTGTATCGATGTTTCACTTATTCCAAGATATGTTTAGTTTACCGATAGTTCTGGTTTATCATGCGATACTCTAATGAATAAAAGTTTATCCACTGGAAATCCCGTTTTCCTTAGGATACTCAATATTGATAATAGTATGGGAAGTGGTAGAAGTGCTAATGAAATTTGGCTGTTTCGAAACTAGTTATCACTATTGCTAGGTATATTTTAGTGGATAGCGTGTTGGTCTATAATGCGAGTGACTTCAAACCCCGATTGACGTCTAATTCCAGCAAGCTACCTCAACCTGCGAAAATGAAAAATGTTTGGGATTTGGACTGTTGTACCATTGAAGAAGAATCACTATTGCAGAAATTACAGTGCTATCTAACATTTGATGGATTTCATGTTGTCGAATAGGAAGGGCTTTCTTTAAAGTTTTGATTTATTTAGGTGCGAAAAATATTTATGAAGGATAGAGGTGCTTAGTTGATAATTTTTTGAATGTTGAATGCAATTAAAAAGAAATTATAAAAAAACTTATTATTTTTACCTCAGTTAGTTTTTGAGAAAATCAGGGATATTTTGCAACTACATATGTGCGAGGGGATACAAGTATTGAACGAATCAAAAAGAATTTTGTAGTGAACGCACTCCAGTCGTCATGACGCTCTCTCACCTGAAAAACGTCAAGCAGTCAGTTTGACATTTTACACATTCGAACATCGTACCGACTACGGTAGCAATTACATTGAATAAATAAAATCATAAAATCATAATTGAAGTCTTTTACATCACATACTGGCGACGAGGATTAAACGTAAAAAACCTACAATCGAGACGGATAAAACGCCGAAAAATCAAAACAAAAAAAAAGTTACATAATATCGGCACCGAAAGAAAAATCTACACAAAATGGACGCCAATCAATTCGCAGAATTCATGAATTTGCAAAGAAAGCTTTTTGCAAATTTACGTGACACGAGATTACAAGACTCGAATAACGACAGCAGCCAGGAATTAGATCGTATAGTGAGGAGTTTCAAGTGCGAAACTTTCGAAATGTCTACTTCGGCGGAAACTTTTGTTGATTGTTTCGAAGCCAGGTGCCGTATGTACGGATTGAATAAAAAGCCAAACGACACTGAGTAGTTAAGTGCGAAGAAGGAGCTGTTTCTGGCTGCGGTAAAGCCTGAAACATTCAAAGAATTAAAAGTGGCCTTCGCCGACTCAAATATCGTCTTCGAGCAACAGTCGTACGAGCAGATCAAGTTAAAATTCATCCGTTTGTATCAAACTAAAATCACGAGGTTTAAAGCGCTCATAAGTTTCTGGAACTGTGTTAGAGAAAAGAACCAAAGTTTCGAATCGTACGCCAATCGACTTAAAGAAATTAGTCGTGATTGTGGATATGACGGCAGCTTACTAGACAGACAGCTGCGGGATAGATTCGCTACAGGACTGCAGAACAAGCAACTGGAAGTAGAATTAAAGCAACGCTGGCCGGACCTGAAAACAGTGGATGGAGCCGCTGAGCGAGAGATTACATTCTCGGAAGTTTTTGCAGTTGCCCAGTCTAGGGAAGCGGCGGAGAAAGACATTGACATGGATAGTGATTCGGAGCCTGTCAAACGTGTAAGTAGAGACAATAAGCGGAACGCAAATAAGTGTCCACAAACTGTGAGTGAAAAGTGCAACAAAAACGTTCGTTCATTAAGAAAAAATAGCTGTAAACGTTGCAGATACAAAGAAGTGCACTCAACAAATGAGTGTCGCGCTCGTAGTCATACGTGCGAAGCTTGTGGTAAGATCGGGCACTACGGGTCGTGTTGTATTACCAAAGGACGTGCTAAGATTGAAAACTCGGGTCAATCTCTCGGGTCTAAGTACGGAGTTCTGGAGACGAATTGCATCACCGTCCTTACGAAAAGGTCCTACACTCAAAGTCTATGGTAATTTCCATTTGAAATCGAGAGGGACAACTGATGTCACAGTAACATTAGGAAATAGAAAGAAAAACTTATCTGTTGTCGTTCTGGATAACGCGAAACCAATGTTATGGGGTTTACCGTGGTGCGAAGCATTTGGGATGGAATTTCCAAGAGCAGTCTATGCCGTGAATTCTACAACTTCTATTAAACCACTGAAGGGAGGCGAAACATTGGAAAGTCTTTTATTCAAAAACGCATCACTTTTCGTGGGCTCGAGTGGAATAATCAAAGATTTCCAGGTAAACATACACATTAAAACTAATGCCAAACCAGTACATAGCGCAGCGAGACCAGTCAAATTTGGCATTCAACGCAATGTCGAGCTCAAAATCAATAGACTCATCACAAAAGGTATTATGTCACCAGTCGACCGAAATGTAACACCTGTGGAGTGGGCCACAGCAACAGTGAACGTTCCCAAGAAAAACGGGAAAATCCGAATATTTGGGGATTTTAGAACACGATAAATCCAGTACTAGTTACAGACACACATCCAGTTCCTTTGTTTGACCAGCTTAGACGTGATCTCTCGGGAGGAGAGAAATTTTCTAGGATCGACTTGAAGGACGCGTATTTGCAATTTGAAGTGGCAACAGATTCAAGGAAATACGTGGTGATATCAACGCACATGGGTTACTTTCGGTATAATCGATTACCGTTTGTACTGGCGAACGCTCCGGCGATTTTTCAACGTTTCCTGGAAAATCTTTTGCGAGACATTCCCCACGCAGTAGTCTATTTTGACGACATAGCCGTCACAGGCGTTAACGACAAGGAACATATGGACAACTTAGCGGAAATTTTCAAACGACTGAAGGAAGCAGAATTCACTGTTAAGCGCAGTAAGTGTGTTTTTCTCGCTGATTCCATAAGCTATCTGGGACACATGATTAGTAAAGCTGGCATAAACCCATGTGTTGAGAAGCTCGATGCCATTAAAAATACAGCAACACCAATTAACAAGACAGAGTTGCGCTCATTCCTGGGGCTTATCAATTTCTACGAAAAATTCATTCCGAACTTACACGGAATATGCGCTAATTTGCATGCAGCTACGAGGGACAAGATCAAATGGGAATGGAATGAACGAGAACAACAAGCATTCAACAATGTAAAAAAGAAATTGCTACAGCTACAGCCACTCGTAGCATTTGACGCATCGAAAAAGTTGTTTCTAGCGTGCGATGCATCTGAAAAGGGACTCGGAGCAGTTCTGTTTCATAAGGATAAACAAAAGAATGAGATACCAATTGCGTTTGCATCGCGGAAACTCTCAGAAGCAGAGCAGAAATACTCAGTCATCGACAGAGAAGCTATGGCAATATTTTTTGCGGTTCAAAAGTTTGATCAATACTTAAGAGGAACACATTTCGTACTACATACGGATCACAAACCACTACAACATTTGCTGAGCACGAAACGCAATCTTCCGAAACTTGTCAACAACGGATTAACACGTTTGGCACTATATGTCGGGCAGTACAGCTATGACATCGAATATAGGAAAGGACCTACGAATTCCGTAGCACATTGTTTATCGCGACTTCCTAATACAAAGGAACAACCAACAAAGATGGAGGAACGAGTGCACTGGCTAGCGTACAACCAGCGATGCGAGAAGCTGAATGATATTCAATTGTTGGAAACTAACATAAAGCACTCAACAAAAGAGGATAAGACGTTGAAACAAGTTCTTTGGCATATAAGAGCAAATTGTCAAACAGCTGTGACAACAGAAGTGAAACCGTACTACGATAAACGAGACGAAATATCACAAGAAAACGGTATCCTCATGTGGCAAGGACGAATTATAATTCCTGAAAAACTTCGGCTAAAATTCTTATCACAACTTCTCGAGGGACCTCCTGGAATTGTTGCTATGCGAGCTCTAGCTCGATACTACGTATGGTGGACTAAAATCGACGCAGACATTGAGGAATTTGTGAAAAATTGTCGAAGCTTTCAGGAGAATCGACCGAATTTACCAGATCTGCATTTGTATTCCTGGACGGTACCAGAACGCGCTTGGGAACGTCTACACGTGGACTTTGCAGGACCATTTTTAGACAAGACTTGGCTCATTGTGGTCGATGCTTTTTCAAAGTGGGTGGAAGTTAAACCTTTGAGAAAAATGACAGCGGACAACTTGTGCGATGCTATGGATGAGATCTTCACTACTTTTGGATTACCAGCTGTTATAGTATCAGACAACGGTACCCAATTTACGTCTGATTCAAAAACTTCTGTGAAATGCGAGCTATCAAACACATAACGACGTCGCCCTAACACCCAAGAACTAACGGATTAGCGGAACGATTCGTGAAAACATTCCAGAATAGAATGTTGAACAGCAAAATTGATAAGGGAGGACACAAGCAACAACTTCGAAGCTTCTTAGCTTCATATAGAAATACGCCACACGCAACTACAGGAAAATCGCCAGCAGAAATAATTTTCGGAAGACGAACAGCATGTATTTTTGACAACATCAAGCCTAACACTAGATCCGTTTTACAGTTCAAGAATGTTAAGTACCAAATCCAACATGGTGAAACCAGGCGAAGGAAGTTTAAACCAAAGCAAAAGGTTTTTTGCAAGACAAAACTAGAGTATACATGGAGCCCAGCAAGAATAGTGGAACGAACCAACAAAAATTCATACATCGTTGAGACATCCGATGGCGTGCATAGGAGAAGACATGCAGACCACATCCGAGACAGGACTTCTTTGGACACATCCCATAACGAAAGGATGTTAGCCCAAAACTGCGAACAGATCGCAAACTCCACGGATAGAATTATTTAGAACGACACTGACATTGTAGCTGAACAACAACACCGACTGTATTAGAATGAACTAACGAAGATGAAAGTTACGACGATCAAGACACTAGCCATCAAGGAATATCCCAAGCGTTACCTCTCCTTCGTAGAAGTTCTCGGCAACGCTGAGCACCGGATCGTTTCGCATACTCGACGTCAACTTAGGTAGGGAGGAATGTAGTGAACGCACTCCAGTCGTCATGACGCTCTCTCACCTGAAAAACGTCAAGCAGTCAGTTTGACATTTCACACATTCGAAAATCGTACCGACTACGGTAGCAATTACATTGAATAAATAAAATCATAAAATCATAATTGAAGTCTTTTACATCACAAATTTCCTTGACGCTGAAATGACCTTCAAATTAAGAGTAAACTTTAATTGCATAATCATAACTTGATAGCAGATATCATTTAGGTGTAAAGAAATTGCTCGCATTTAAAATATGAAATTATTTCCTCGAGATCAAATCTGAAAATTTGCTCTAAAAGTGTAACGCTGAAAGAAATTGCTCGTTCAGAGTTGTCAAGGCAAGGGTACATAAAAATTTCAGAAGACGCTGGAAAATCAAGCTTCAAACCTCAAATTTTAAACAAAATATAAATGTTACTGGTCTGAAGTACTAAGCTTATCACTTATATGATATATGTATATCTTTATTTCTCTAAGAAAATTGAAATCCTCTCACTTCTTCTACCACCTTTCATAAGAACTGGACAATCTTGCGAAATACAATACTACATTTTTTTCGGTACCTAATACAATGTAGCAATTTTGTCAATACCAGTAGTACTAAGCTCAAAATTTATGAATTTTAGCATTTTTGCTGTGATTATGAGAAAAAAGAAGTTCAATCCCATAACCCCTTCAATCACTTCCCAAATAAACGGAATAATTTCACAACTCCATAAGGTGGTGATTTTTTTTTTTTTTTTAAGTATGAAGCTTATACATATATATCTGAAATTTAAATTACATCATTTCTAAATTGATTTCATCAGATTCTGTAAAATCGTTGAAATATCCTCACCACACCATCCCCACCACCTTCCAGATGAAATTCACAGTTCGAGGGTATGCGTTAAAACAATTTGCTCGAGTAAGAGATAATACACTTTTATATTGTAAGTGAGTTATTGATATGGAAGGAAAATCACCCCTTCCAATAGTTATAGTTTTCTTATGTTTTTTTTTCGAACCGATTTCCATTTTTTAACTACCCAATTATATATACGTTGCATAAGGACCACAATGCGTTTTTGAAAGTCATTCTTCCGATATCCCTTATTACAACACCAGCGTCAAGAATTTACTAAACTTTACAAACCTTTCTCTGACCTACTCTGCACTCAATCCCTACAAAAGCTCCACAGTTTTCGCTCTTCTACTCCGAATCGAGTCCGAAAACCTGCGCTTCGTTTTCACCCACATAGAATAGCAAAATAATCGGCCATATCCTGGATGCTGAAGGGGCTCGCGGAAAACAAAGCTTAACATCACAACGATATTACGAATCTTGGCATGTAAGGATGCTGTGATCCACGCAGATTTCAGTCATTTGACACTACTCAGCCAGATGAGCTGAATTTACAAAGTGTTCAATCGCATTTAAGAGCAACCTTACAGCTGCACAGTTTCGTCCTTTAACCAGAGATCTCCATCTCTCGTACTGTACGTAATTCGTGCTCGGGTGTAATATCCCTTCCGATGGTGTTCGTCATACCTTAGTATAGTCTTGCAGGCAATTTCGCAAAAGCTTCAATGTTATGCACTAGAAGTCTATCTCGACGCATAGATTGGCACTACCGTGTGCCATCGTAACTTTACAATTGTTCGGGTAGCAAACGCGTGTTAACGAAAAATGTAAATTGTCGCGCCACACCCCTGAGCTTTTGTGTAAATAGTTCCTTCAAAAAAGGATATTAGAGGAAATAAAACCTTTTTTTTTTGCAAAAATTAAAGTTAGTAAATTTGAGGATACAACACCATTTCATCTGTCTATCGTGTAAGCTTTTATTGCTATAAATCTCTAAAGGGAATTAGTAATTGAGATAGTGCGTTACTGACCGGTGTCCATCTCGACTCCTTCATTTAATTCATTCGCCGTGATTATATTGAAAATAAAAATGTGAAAGCTTCCAATGCGGGGGTGTTAAAAAAAAACACGGGATTACTATGCTACATATAATAATTTGTTTTGTTTTGCTATAAAAATTTTCTGAACCATTAAATATTGGTTTTGTTGTGGAGTGTGTTAAATTTATTTATCAATAGTGTACGCGTGGTGTCTACTTCCAGTTAATTTACAAAAAAAAAGTTTGGTGCCTAGCATGGATTATTGGCAGCTCTTGATACTCATTGTGGTTACCGGTATGTTTGTGTTCCTTTAATGAAATTAGGTTAATTTACTTTCTTTGGTTCATAGTCAGAAACTACAGCCAATAGCTTCTATACAAATCAAAAAAATTTCTTTCAAAATAACCGTTCAAATATCCTTAAAATGTTGAGTAAACTGTCAGTTTACAGTCGAATGTTGATCAAATATTTTCAGCAGGAAGTGCTAAGTAAATGTTTTTCTTCTTTATGTACTTGAAGTTTTGAGTAAAACAGGATATTTACAGTGCTTCAACTTCCGGATTTTAGATAAATAAAATTTATTGATGGAAGCTTTTTTTGTTAATTTTCAGACAATTTTTTTCCGGTGATCAACAGTTAAATGATCATCAAGTTAATCTTTCAGTTTAAGTTTTTATTAGAAATGTGCCATAATTTCAAAATTATGTATTATATTGCAGGATATTGAACTCGATAATTTTAGTTAATAAAATTTTTGAATTTTCTTCAGATAGAAATAGTTTGTTCTGTAGAAGACGTTTGTTTAATATATTGATAATTCGGAAATATGTATATGAACGGCGCACAGTGGTCTAATTAGGCTGTTTGGTCGGACAAAATTCAAAAATTGCATATAAAATGAGATTAAAGAGCATGTAAGATAAGTATGTTAAGAATTATTAGTATTATAATCAAGAGTTTCCTGTTTTTAAAAATCATGTTTTTTAAAGAAAAATGTGCTCATTTAAAAAAAAAAGAGTATTCATGTTAAATGCTTAATATTCAATGTACGCCGAGGGTGCAAGAATGTGACGAGTTTAGAATTTTCAACTTCCTAAATGGACCAAGTCACAAGAAAAAAATGTGCGTACACAGCTAATATATTGCATGTTCTGTGATGACTTTTATCCTTCTGCCCAGTGATAGAGAGTGATAAAACAGACTTATTCCAATTTAAAAAAAAATACTTATCCCTTTTTCCCAGATGCTGTCCATATATACATATATTAATAATTAGGAAATAATAAATCTGTAAATGGAGAGTATTATAAAATCGTATCGAAAACTTTCATAATAATGCCCCATCATCAAATTTTAAGTCCGAATTACGTTATTTTAGTTCGCTATCTATTAATATAACCCGTCTCTAAACCCGTTTTTACCTTGCGAATTGTGTAATTATACTCTAGATGAAATCAGAGAGTATATTGTGTTTGCCTTACTATTTGTAACGCTAAAAAATAATGCTCGCACAGAGCCGCTAAGGGTATAGAAATATTTGTTGTCGCTCAAAAACTTCGATTCCGAGTTGCTGTCTGTCCGCCTGTCCGTCTGTTTACAGCATAACTCTCGAACGCTTTGAGCTATTGAGCTGAAATTTGTTGTGTGTCATTTTTAGCATAAAAGTAACTTTACGTTCGTGAACGGGCCACATCCTCCACTCCTTTTACACCCTCCCATACAAATTTCACGAAATTCCGAAATTTTCAGAAATTGAAATTTCCTTGAAATTTTTGAAGCTATCGATTTGAAATTTGGGTTAAAGTATTATGATATTGATGTCATTAATATGACTGAATATTGATCAGATCCCGTCACTCCTTCTACCCCCTCCCATACAAATGCATAATTTTGAAAAATGCAGTTTTCCAATTTTCATTTAAACTAGCAAAGTTATAGGAACGATTTTTTGCCAGAATTAATTTTATTATAATTCCAATCAGCATTGAAAAAATTGTCAACTTCACCTCACTCCTTCTACCCCCTCCCATACAAATTTCACGAAATTTTGAAATTTAAATTAAATTATTTTCCTTCGAAACTGTTAAGGCTATCAACTTGATATGTTGCATAAAGTATAAAAATAGAAATATCAATAACGAGTGTTTTGATCCGAACACTTCTTCTACCCCCTCCCATACAAATGTATAATTTTTGTTAAGTGCATTATTTCGATTTCCATTAAAACTAGAAAAGGGATAAACTTAAAATTTTGCCAGAATTGTTTTTTTTTAATAATTGCAATAAATGCTTGCTTAAAAAAATTGTCAGCTCCTCTTCACTAATTCTACCCCCTCCCATACAAATATCTGTAATATAAATTCAAGAAAAGCATTTCTCCTTCGAATATATTAGAACTATCGAATTTTAAATTCAATCAAAGCATGGTGATAAGGATGATGATAAGCAGTTTCAAAATCATCTTAAACGCTCCACTTCCTCTGCCACCTCCCATATAAATGCCTCAATTTCAGGAAAACTATGTCCAATTGAAAATAATGAAAGCTACAAACCTTAAATTCAGCACGAAATATTTTGCATACCACATTAGGTGTCATATACAAAAATTACAAACCTTCCTCCTCTGCTTCTATCTACTACCTCCCATACAAAAGTCACTATTATTTATTTAAAAGAATTGGAGGTGACATATTTTCCGGTACATTGGACTTTTTCTCATTTCATCTAGAGTATCATATGATTGTTGTCTTTTATGTTTTTGTTTGCGTTCTTTTCACCGGATTTGCCGACATATGAATTTTTTGAATTTTCAATTCACAGTCACCCCCGTTCTTAGAGTCAATTTTGAAAATTCACTGCATTGGATATGTGACTAGAAAAGTAAAATACTTCAAGCGGCAAAAAAAATTTGGAGACTGAATATAATGGCAAATTGCTTTAGTAAACTGAATTGTTTCGTCTGTTTTTCTTCCTCTTAAAATTACTCAAATTTCAAACGTGACGTGATGCAACGATAGAGTATAAATTTTTTGAGGAGCGACTTTTGCGGTTTTCTTTAAGTTTTGTATAATATTTTATTTTTCAAAAATTAAAGTTCATAAATCCGAGGACTCAACACTATTCCATCTGTCAATCGTGTAAACTTGTTTTGCTATAAATATCAAAAGGGAATTAGTAATCGAGATAGAGCGTTACTAACCGTTGTTCATTTCGACTCTTTTATTTAATTCATTTTAGCGATCATGTTAGAAGTACTGCATCTCAAAGTACTTGAGGATATGACCAGCACTTTTTTTCCCAACAAGGTTAAGAAATTTGAGAAAAAAAAATACTCTTCGAGAAACTGAAAATGATACACAGTTAAGTATATGAGTCTCGAAGATTTTCAACCACTTCAATCGCAGAAGTTCATCAATTTGCGTAATATTTCAAAATTTCAATTTTCAACCAGAATTTAAGAAAAATATTTAAATTTTCTGTCATCTACCCATTCTCTCTGTGGCAAATATCGGAAAAAACTGATGACAATAGATTTCTATTATTAGATATTATATTACAATACAATAGGGTAAATGCAGCAAGAACTTGTCATTATTTTTATACGCTAGTACTTATGAATGGACGTCGTTGGGATATTCGGTAGTTCATTTTCAACGGAAAAGCCATTTAAATTTCATTTCGTAAAAATTACCAAAGAAAAGTCGAGATATACTTTATGATAAGACAAAAGCCGCACTTTCGAGGAAACCTGCATGTTAAGAAGTGGCGGAAATGTGTTATTTTATACGAGAACGAGTAGAAGGCGTGGAGGAGTTTGGTCCATTCACTAAATTGGACTCTACTTCTTCGAAAAAAAAAAAATTGTTTAAACATTTTAAACTTCAGAGCTCAAGGTTTTTTCAAGCTAAATAGCAAACGACGCACAGACATTCGGTTTTGAACTTTCTGAGTGACTATGAGAACTTCTGTTCAATCCGTTTTATGTCTGTCTTATTTCTTAGCAAAAAATATTTTATCTAGCAGGCTTATTCCTCAGTAACTTAATATTTTTATAACAGAAAATCGAGTTTCTTACCGATGAACCCTTTCTGACAAAGTTATTTATTCCTTTCAATATTTTTCAAATTTGTATACTCTAGATAGAATCTGGGAGTACACTGAGAGAAAAGGTAAGAGAGTAATATTAATACAAAACGTTCTAGATCTAAGAATTTACAGCTTCGATTTTCTCGTTATCATGGAATTACTACATTCAATTATTTTACGATTTTAAGTTTAAGTTTATTGCCTTGCATAAATGTACAATGTTTAATTCTTAAAATAACTATAATCTAGCTTACTTTTTAAGTAGTTCGACACTAAGAAGTGCATTGACTAATTCCATGGTTTAAAAGGGTATTTGCTCTTTCGAGACAAATGAATGAAAATTTACAGAAGTATTATTCTTATTAGCTTAAAAATTATGAATATAGATATTTTAGAACACCGACAATAAGTGTTTTAATTCAGAATTTTTTTGTTTGTATTGCACGTTACTCGAGAGAGAAATTCATTAATTCGGTGGATTAAAAAAAAACAGTGTGTTGTTACATTTATGTACTGTCTAAAGTTTTAAAATACTAATAAAATCAAAAATTGTTGAAAATTGTTAAATGGAAATTTACAATTTAAAATATATGAGTATTTTACTTTTATACGTGTTAACCACGGTAGTGGCTCAAATCTCGGTGTTGATAGAATTTAATGGTTTTATTTTTACTTGGAATTGGTCTAAATAATTCGTTATAAAGCATAAAAAAAAAGATAAATAGTACGTATCTACAGGGCTCTAATTCTTTAATTTTATTATTACTTTACTATTCTAATAATAAAATATTGTGATCGACACAGAAAAAGAATTTGCTACCCTGAAATTTTGCTTTTTCGCGTTTCATGACTAAATTAGCCTAAAAATTCAAAACAAAAAATCCGTCCCGCCGTACGCCGTACATATGGACTCATATCTCCGAAACCGCTAAAGGTAGAATGTTCGTGTTTGGGCGAATTGTTGATTGGGTAAGTGAGCTCTATTTTCTAAATTTTGGGGGGTGTTAGGTGAAAGCGAGAGGCGGGGGGAGGGAAAGAGTCAAAAACTACACTTGCTTATATCTCCACCATGAATGCAGATATGAAGTTGAAAATCAGTAGAGATATAGAGAAGGTTGTGTGACCAACTTTAAAAATAATTTAATTTTTTTATCCATTGGCGTCCGAAAAGACGGGGCTAAAAACAAATTGTCGGCCGAATTTGTTTTTCAAATGATTATATCTTCGAAATTACTTACCTTAAAAAATTTATATTTTGGGATCATTAAGACGGCATATAGTTCTACCGCAATTAGCTTAGAGAGTGGCTAATTATTGTAAGGGGGAAAGTCAGGGGGGTGCAAAGAAAAACACTTAAAAATTAATATCTCAACTATCTCTTAAGCTATGTAATTTAAACTTAAAACATATATTAAGCTATACTAAAAAAATACGAAAAAAATATAATATGTTGAAGTAATAGTAGTGGGAGGAAATGGGGAGCATTTTAAAAATGGCGCACTTTTCAAAATTACAAATCCTTATATCTCAAAAAAAAGTACAGATATCAAATCGAAAATTTGTCAGATTGTAGAACTATATAATAGTTAATTTTGGTAAAAATTTTAAGTTGGGGGGTGTTAGGGGAGGGAGGTGATAAGCAAAAATGTCGAAAAATTTGAATGAGTTTTTTAGGTCTCTGGCAAAAGATACAAAGTTTAAATTTTGGGTTGATGTACATAGAAAAATAGTATTAACTTGATCCATAGTTGTTATAAACTGATCCAGCCGGTCTAACGTCCACAAGGTGTTCCATGTGCATTGAAAAAAACACATAAACTGAAAATTTTTAAGTGAAATTTTAAGGTAGAAACTTGAAAATTTGCGAAATATATTTAAAAAAAATCCTCAAATATATGAAATATTAACTGGTCGAAAATCTTTAAAACTTCTACCCCCTCCAATGCAAAATTATTTTTTCGACCATTTTTAAGAAATCAATTATTACCTAACTATTAAAAGATATCAATTTGAAATTTTGAGGAAAAACTTATAAAAATAGTTGAAATTATATTACGTTAAAAGTTTTAAGATCGCACTTGCCCTTCTACCCCCTCCCATACAAAAGTCTGATTTCGACCAATTTCATTAAATCAACTAATAACCAACAAATTAAAAGCTGCGAACTTGAAATTTTGTACGAGCACCTTACAATAGAAAGAAAAGAAAATTACATCACAAGTTTTACGATTCCCTTACCTCCTCTACCCCCTCTCATACAAAATTATTTTTTCGATCATTTTTAAGAAATCAATTATCACCTAACTATTAAAAGCTATCAATTTCAAATTTTGCATAAAAACTTTTAAGTGTAATTCAAATGAAGTTGCTTTAAAAGTTTTGAAATCGCGCTTGCCCTTCTGCCCCTCTAGTACAAAACTATGATTTCGACCAATTTCATTAAATCAACTAATAACCAACAAACTAAAAGCTACGAACTTGAAATTTTATACAAGCACCTTACAAGAGAAGGGAAATAAAACTACATATCAAATTTTACGATTCCCCTACCTTCTTTACCACCTCGCATACAAATGTTCGGTTTCGTGAATGTAAAATACACCGAATTTTATGAAAATTCTATGCAACTTCGTCTATGAAACACATTCTATAGAGAGAAAATTGGACGTGATTCAAGCAATTAATTTAAAAGCAATTAACACCCACCCCCCCTACTCCTCCCCTCATAAAAACCCAAACTTGCAAAAATGAATGAAATATTGTTAAATTGACAACAGCCCTGCCCAAGAACGCCCTTTCACTTAGCCTTCCCTAACCACTCTAACCTGCATATTGACTTTCCACTCATCCGCAACTTGTCCCAAGAATAATAAAGTTTCGCCCGACTTGTTGGCAGTTTATTTAAGTAAATTCAGCGTCTTAAAGTAATTTATTGGTTTTGCCAGGAAAATAATGCGTATGTTACGCCGAATTCGTGAAATTGCCTATTACATGAATTAGGTAAAATTTTGCCGAATTCATGTAATAGGCAAAATGGTTTTGCCTAATTCTTGAACTCGGCAGTACAGCCACGATAATCTGACAGTTCAGATCTAAGTCTTTCGTTTGAAGTTTAATTTGTGTGAAAGTGAAGTAAAAATGACCACTGAATTTTTTGATTGTACTGGAAATACCGAGCAGCTGTGGGCAATGGATTATGAAAAAGAAGTTATTGGAATTTTAATAAACGAAAAAAGTGAAAGTGAAAAAAGTGCAAGAAACCGACAGTATTACCATATCAAAAGTACATACAAATTGATGAGTCTAGGTGAAATAACAAAAGTGGAACGAATAAGAGACAATAAAATTATGGCTACTAAAACAAACGTTTTCGCGATTATAAACGATCTTCATGTTTCTTGTGGACACTAAGGCGAAAAAAAAACATGTAAACAAGTGAAGGAGCATTATGGTAACAATTCCGATGTCCGTGATGAAATCTTACATTGAACAGTGTGCCGAAAAAACTAAACAGAAACCTCAACAAGAATTAGTTGTACGTCCTATTACAGTGACTCATCTAAATGAGAGAAGTCAAGTTGACCTGGCGGATTTTCAAAGTTTACAAGATGGAAATTATAAATTTATTTTACATTGGAGCACCTCACGTCTTACAATCTGTTTTCTGTTGCAGGTGGTCCAGATCTACATTTATTCGATGATGAAACGAGTTCCCTTAATTTCAACATTTCGGATAATTGTAATTGGTCTTAATATTAATAAAAAAGATGATCCTAAATTTATTGTCGAGTCTCAAGATCTTGCTATCCTTTTCCTCCATAACAACTCCTATTAGATTGGCAGGATCTTCTCATCCTCTATCCAATTGGCTTACTCCAAGCAGAACATTATCGCCTTGTTTTAATACTTCTAGATTTTCACTGCAACACTCAAGCATTTTTTCTGCTTGCTTAGCAAGATTTTTGGACGCCAATTGTCTAAACTTCATTGCGGGATGAGTACAATTTTCATTTAAATGTTCCGCTTCTATAATGTCTTCACTTCCTATGAGATCTTGAGACTCGACAATCAATTTAGGATCATCCTTTTTATTAATATTAAGACCAATTATAGTATCCGAAAAATTGGAATAAATATCTGGACCACCTGCAAGACAAAACTGAAACACTTATACATCACTGATTTATTCTGATAGGTCACTACAATCACATGACGTACTAATTATAGTAGCATCTCCCTTAATTCTTTGCTCCAAATCTTCCTCTGACATTCCATTTGGCAGTTTCTCTAAGAATTCTAGCGGAATTTTTGACCGCAGTCCCATCATGCAGGCAATTTAATGACATATCAGTGCTTAGTTCGTGAATTAGACATTTCAAAATAGCGAGGCTATAAAGTAAAGTGAAGAAGCAAGAAAAAACACGAAATAAAATTTATTTTTAAAGTAAATTGTTTATTATTACGATACATGTATGAAATTCATTTTATTCCAAGAAGTATAATATATATATTTTATATTTAAAGTAAATACGATAAATTTTCTGAATTATGATAAATCAAAAATTAAAATTTTAATAAATAAAACAATCCTTATAAAAATCCTCATATTTTTGGTCCAGCAAAAGCAAATAAATTCTTTGAATGAGATTTGGTAAAAGTAAATAAATTTTGTAATTAGTAAAATAGTAGAACAATAAAAAAAATATCGTATAATATTGAATTGTTTCGAAAATAATCATAGGTATTACAATACATAGGTATTAAAATACAAGATTCTGTTTATTTTATGACATACATTTTTTTAAATTATAAAAGTAAATATATTTTTTGATTAACGAATAATAGAAGTAAGAAAATTCTGTGAATAAAAGAATAGTGAAACAATAAAAAACAATTGTAAATAAATTTGTATGAGATTGATTTTGAACTTTTCATTCTTCAATATTTTTGCAGATCCTGCCGAGATGACAAGCTGAATTGCAAACTAAAGAATTTTTGAAACATTTGCATCTCTTCGATTTGCAGTTCTTAATACAAGAACATCTTTTGTTGCCTTGGCCGCTACCAACGGAGCATTGACGTACCAAAGTTCGAACGGATGATAAATTTTCCGTTGGAACTGCTTCTATTGAAAGTTTATTAAATTTAGTTTTTTGTAAACTATTCCTTTCCATAGAATGTTCCAAGATCCCATACTTGGTTCCAATTTTATACTTGCCATCGTTTTCCTCCATAACAACTCCTATTAGATTGGCAGGATCTCCTCGTCCTCTATCGAATTGGATTACTGCAAGCAAAACATTATCGCATTGTTTTAATACTTCTAGCTTTTCACTTGAACGCTCAAGCATTTTATCTGCTTGCTTAGCTAGATTTTTAGACGCCAATTGTCTAAACTTCAATGCGGGATGAGTAGAATTTTCATTTAGATGTTCAGGTTCTATATTGTCTCCACTCCCTACGAGATCTTGAGGCTCGATAATAAATTTAGGATCATCTTTTTTATTAATATTAAAACCAATTATAGTTACCCGCAAGGGGGTAGTTGTAGTATGAGGTTTTACCAATTCCTGCAACTAGCTTTGGAGTTAGCGAATCCACGGACCTGAGCTAACTATCCCCCTCTGGGATGGGGGCTGTAGAATTCACCCACAGCCAGTCCTGCTTGCCCTAAAAATGGCAAATGGACACTCACTGGATCATGGGCTTATCACCCGTGATCTTAAGACCTAAATGATACGAGAAATGGATACATCGCCTCGGATACGGACTGATTCTACGGTAACGACTTTTGGCATTCGAAAACGGACTATGATTGGCTTCTGGAACGTTCGAACATTGAATGACGGGGGAAGAGCTGGGGTTACTCGGTCCTTGCACCGCCAATCAGTGATCGACCGTGAAATGGAGCACTATAACATCCAAATCTTGGGCTTGAGCGAGGTCAGGTGGACAGGATCAGGAGAAGAACGAACCCCTAGCGGAAACACTATTCTGTACATTGGCCCTGAAAGTGAAGCCAGAAATGGCGTGGCGTTCGTCCTTATGCCGAGAGCGAGAAACAGTCTCATTAGCTGGGAACCAATCTCGGATAGGATTATCGTCGTCAGGCTCAGGACCAATGTCAGAAACGTCACAATTCTGCAACTAATACCGCAACATCTGGTGACAAACAGGAGTTTTATAGCCAACTGAGTGCCACCTTCGAACGTGTTCCAAGAGGTGATATTATTATCATCTCGGGAGATATGAACGCCCAGGTTGGATCAGACAACACTGGACTAGAACACGTCATGGGGAAGAATGGTGACCCTTGGGTCGACGCTTCACGAACTTGGATTAAGAGACCCGAAAACGGCGAATTGTTTGTGGAGTTCTGTAGTACTCGGCAAATGGTCATCGGAGGGACCCTTTTTCCACACAAGAGTCATCATAAAACATCTTGGGTTTCCCCTGACGGTGTTACTCAGAACCAGATCGACCACTTGGCTATAAGTCGCCGATGGAGAAGATGTCTCCTCGATGTGCGAGCGAAACGTGGAGCTGACGTGGGGAGCGATCACCACTTGATGGTTGCCTGCTTGAGATTGTGTACAGCAGCTATCCGACGACCACAAATTCTTCAAATGAAGCGCAAGCTTAATGTGGATAAACTCAGAGATCCCAACAAAAAACTCGAATACACCACCATTCTACGCGAAAAGTCATCCACATTGGGTGACCATGAAATGCGCATACTGGACGCCAATTGGGAGGCAACCAGAAACACTTTTCTAACTAGTGCTGAAGAATCTGTGGGATATGCGTAAAGCGGTGAGAAACCCTGAATGTCGCAAGACACATGGGACAAGGTTGGCATTCGGAAAAAAGCCAAATTGGCAATCATCTCTCAACCCGATGTCAACCAACGAACGCCCGACTTGAGGCAGAACTACCGCGATGCTCATATACAGCTTAAAAAGGCTGTTAGACGCGACAAGAGAAAGGCCATTGAAGATCTGGCAAACAAGGCTTACCTTGGGGATATGGGTTCACTATTTAAAATCATGAAACAGTTGACGAACAGGAATTTCACCGCCAACCACCTGGTGAGAGATGTCAACGGAACTCTCCTTAATATGAGTGAACACCAGTTGCGACGATGGAAGGAATACTTCTCTGATATTTTAAACATCTTGTCAGATGAAGATATTCCGGAAACAGAACAACTTCCAAACATCCAACCGCAACAATCCTCTATTAGGGACGATCCCCCAGATAAGGAAGAGATAGTTTCCGCCATTCGGTCAATGGCGGGAAGGAAAGCTCCAGGTATAGACGGACTACCAACCGAACTCCTTAAAGCGGACCCGGAAATAACAGCCGATATACTCCTCCCACTCTTCACTAAGGTGTGGAATGATGGAAGATATCCGACTGAATGGAAGGAGGGCGTAATTGTGAAAATTCCGAAGAAGGGCGACCTTCGGGATTGTGGCAATTGGCGTGGTATATGTCTACTTACTGCCGTATCAAAAATTATGGCTAGGGTAATTCTCAATAGGATTAGTGATGTCGTCGAGAGCACTCTCGAAGTTTATCAGGCTGGATTCCGTAAAGGGTCGTCTTGTACCGACCACACAAATACCCTACGGATAATATTAGAGCAGTCAGCAGAAATGGGTTCGCCACTACATCTCATGTTTGTGGACTTCGAGAAGGCTTTCGACAGCGTTAAGCGAGATTACATATGGAATGCTTTGCGTAGGAGAGGTATTCCAAATAAGGTCATAGCTATGATTAAAGAATCCTACGAAGATGCAAGGTGTCGCGTCTTGCATAGAGGAGAGCTGTCCGAGAGCTTTCCTGTGCGAACGGGTGTCAGACAAGGCTGCATATTATCACCAGCCCTGTTTCTGGTGGTAATAAATGACATCTTGAAAGCTGCACTGGAAGGTGGGGAAGGTAAAGGTCTTCAATGGAGACTATTTAACATCTTAAGTCACCTTGATTATGCTGATGACGTGTGTTTTCTTGCACATACCCGTTCGGACTTAGAGTCAAATGTTCGCTCGTTGCATTCTAAGTGCAAAGAGGCGGGACTGAAAATAAATGTGCGTAAAGCCAAGTACATGCACATGGGTTCGAACGCAAGCACACCGATTGTTCTTAATGGACAGGATGTGGAAGAGGTGCAAGATTTTTGCTATCTCGGAAGCATTGTCAGCATGGACGGCGGAGCCGAAAAGGATGTTGAGACTCGGCTAAATAAAGCTCGTCAGGCCTTCGGTATCCTTTCCCCTTTCTGGAGGTTAAGAGAGATCTCCCTTCGCACGAAGCTGCGAGTTTTTGACGCATGCGTCAAATCCGTGTTGTTATATGGTTGTACTACGTGGAAAGTAACCGTTCGACTTACCAAGAAACTACAGACTTTCGTAAACCAATGCCTTCGGCGCATTTTAGGAATATTCTGGGCAGAAGTAATCTCCAACTCGCCAGACTAAAATAGGTATTGAGATTCAACGGCGAAAGTGGCAGTGGATCGGTCATACTTTGAGGAAACCAGAGCAAAACATCGCAAAACAGGCTCTGGATTATAACCCTCAAGGAAGACGTCGGGTTGGTCGACCATGTAACACATGGAAGCGAGCAGTTGAGCAGGAGGCCAGAGGAATAAACAAGTCCTGGCAACAGCTTAAAGCCGATGCGCAGGATCGCGCCTTGTGGAAGAGAGTTGTTTCTGTCCTATGCCCCTATAGGGGGTCTTAACAGGAATTTGATAGTATCCGAAATGTTACAATGTTACAATAACACGACGTATTAATTCTTGTAGCATCTCCGTTAATTCTTTGCTCCAAATTTTCCTCTGACATTCCATTTGGCAGTTTCTCTAAGAATTCTCGCGGAATTTTTGACCGCAGTCCCATCTTGGGTTTTTGACCAAAAAGAGTTTGATATGAACTCTGTCTTATTGCTTCGTGATAAGTACTATTCATGCCCCACTGTACAAAGCCTGAAAAAATTGACCAAGAAGAAGTGTTATGGTCCCGCATCCAAGCAATTAACGAATCTTTTAGTGTGGGATTGCCTCTCTCAACAGAACCCTGGCCTTGTACCTGGGCTTACCATTGCCTAACACTAGTCAGGCCACAGTGAGGTGCTCTAGAAAAATACTAAGAAGCACTTGTGCTACTTCACCAGCCCATTTCGAAGTAAGAGGTCTCAGGATACCATATTTAGTAAGATGTTCTTTATAATGTAAAATGAATTTATAATTTCCATCTGGCAAACTTTGAAAGTCCACCAGGTCAACTTGACTTCTCTCATTTAGATTAGTCCCTGTAATAGGACGTACAACTAATCCTTGTTGAGGTTTTTTTTTCGTTTTTTCGGCACATCTTTCACACTGTTCAATGTAAGATTTTATCACGGACATCGGAATGTTGCCATAATGTTCCCTCACTTATTTATATGTTTTCTTTTCACCTTTGTGTCCACAAGAAACATGAAGATCGTTTAGAATCGCGAAAACGTTTGTTTTAGTAGCCATAATTTTATTGTTTTTTATTCGTTCCACTTTTGTTATTTCACCTAGACTCATCAATTTATATGTACTCTTGATGTGGTAATACTGTCGGTTTTTTCACTTTTTTCGTCTTTTAAAATTGCTATAACTTCTTTTTCATAATCCATTGTCCACAACTGCTCGGTATTTTCCGTACAATCAAAAAATCCGGTGGTCATTTTTACTTTTTTTCGTTGTTAATTACAAATTAAACTTCAAACGAAAGACTCAGAACTGAACTGTCAGATTATCATGGTTGAACTGCCGAGTTCAAGGATTAGGCAAAACCATTTTGCCGATTTCATGAATTATGCAAAATTTTGCCAAATTCATGTAATAGGCAATTTCACGAATTCGGCGTAACACGTATAACTTTTCACTCGGATATGAAATTATTATTATTATTTTAATTTTTTTTTAATTTGTCTAACCATTTGGCACTACAGTCCCAATTTGGTCTTGGCCTTCTTCCACAGCATTTTAATTATTTGGGAAAGTTGCTAGGTTTCGCACTATTTTCGCCGTAGCCAAAATCTTTCCTTTTTGACCAGTTTCGAGTATTCACATGTTTTCGCTTTCGAATTGATTTAAGGTTGTGGTTAGCCATTCGAGTTTCCATTTTGTTTGTTATGGAGTTGGGCTTTTTACCAAGAATTTCTTTTTGTAGTTTTGAGTATAACCGCGATTTTGTATTAAAAGATACAAGCGCTGCAGAACATCTACTTTGGTATCCTCGCCTCGTTGAAAAATTTATTCTTTTTCTTCCTACGGCCTTTGCAACGACATTGTTAAATGATTCAACTATATTGCTGTCTACATCATGAATTAAGCTTCTTGAATTTTGAGCTAAATATGAGGCGGCCTTTAGTATCTGATCCCATAATCCCGACTGTTGAAAATCTGATACATAATTGTTTTCGGCAAGCACTGTTTTTTTGCAAAAATAAGGCCTATCTTTACATTGTGCATGATTCCCAAGAACATGATGTGGACCGTTTAATATATCATTATGCAAGTTTCGAATTTTCTGATCAAAACCGCATTTCTCGTTTTTACAATATCTGATTGCATTGGTGACTGCAACACAAAACGTTGCATATTAGTGTGAAGCAATTTTCTTAGCTGCAAAGGGTATTGCGTAGAAGAAGAGAGCAATTTCAACTTCCGACAGTAGTTCCGAATCAAATGGTTTTTACACTCTATTTTTTCGACTGTTACATCAGCATAAGGCCTAGCTTGTAATATTTTGTTATAAGTACTGGAGTCGCCGTCTGCAATCATACGAGAGTAAACTAATCCACGTTTTTCAATCGAAGTTTTAAATCCCTCTAGTAGAATGTTCGATTCCATGCTTGTGGAGCTTCCGTCATGGTTCTTATAACAAATATGGTCAGGTGCCGTTACGGATTTATTTTCTGCTCTTTGGCATATCAGGCAATATTTATTACGTACTTTCATAAATAGTACCTTTTTTGTAAATAGACCTACAATTGCAGCCACACCCGAAAGAGCAGAATAGTTGATGCCATATGACCTTTTGGACCAACAACAATCTGCAACTACAGTTATAAAGGGAACCCCATTATTGTCAACGTTACCACACGCTTTTGCCTGTTCTATCTCTAGACTTGCGGCATCCAGCATTGATTTTTCGGACTCTATATCCAGCCAGTCGGCAACCAAATTTTGAACTTTACGATATGATTTTGGAGTCAAAAATGAAATAGACATGCTGGAAAATATTTGATCTAGACTATTGTAACCCACTCCTGTAGAATGTGCCGCAATGATAGCTGACTCGTTCAAGTCCACGTCACTTTCAGCTTTTGTCTCTGTACTTTGAAGTTCGAAAGAAGTGCAACACATATCACACTTTAATTTGAACACTGATTTAAAGCCTTTGCGAACTTCGGAAATCAATTTCACATGTGCTAATCCACAACCGAATCGTAGTGAATGACTTGATATGATTTTAAACTGTTCGAAAACAAATTGGAAGTCTACAATTCGTCGACCATCCACAACAAAAGGATTTTCTTCCGACGCATTTGGGTTATTGCATACAACCTATTTGAATAAAACTTTATTGTAGTTTTAAAGTTGAAACATATTTTTACAAATAATTATACCTCAATATGTGCAAGTGAATTCTCGTTGGAAGATGTTTCGGCGATATTATCATTATCATAGATATCCTAAATTAATTAAAGAATTACATTAATAACAAAGTTGTTTGCTGCAACATTTATGCAATGGTGCGGCACTTGTAATGTTTAGAATGAATTCTCATTCTTATATATAATAGTTAATTTTGGCCAAAGCTAAAGTAACCTTTCAACAAATGTTTTTCTTGAACTGAAACATACTATGAACAGCATTGAAAAGATATGAAAAAATACAACCGAGAATTAATTTTCATAATTTTATATCACATATAAATATTAATAAAAACGTCCAGAATAATAGATAGAGAAATATTATGATACTCACAGGAAGAAGTTGTATTTCTTCGAATTTTTGTATTTCTTCAAGCGGTTGTTGTATGTCTTTAGAGCGACAAGCCAATACTTTCCTAATTGAAATTAGTAGCAAAATAATTTTTGATTTCTACGTCACTGATTCAAGAATACAACCTTGCTTTTTGGAGATTAGATATACTAATACTTTTTCTTTTCTTCGTGGAACATCTAACTTGTTTTGCTTTTCCCATTTTCACTATTTACTTTATTTAAATTAAAGGCTAAACTTTTCTAATACACAATTCACTTTATTTCACTAACTATTTTTCCATTCAACACTAAACTTTTCTAGTTTATAATAAATTGTATTCCATTCAAGAGGTATTAGTATACCCTTGTTTTTTACTGTCACGTACACAATTTTTTACAACCAAAAAGTTTAAACAATTTTTACAACTGCCGATTCTACACTTTTTCAAAAAATTTTCACCTAAAAACCCCACCCCTAATAAACAACACAAAAAACCTCATATTAGTTTCTGATAGTTGTAATTAAGTTACAACTATCATTACCTCACAACAACAACATTGTTGTTTGAATTTAGTAATTTATATTACTACCCATATCATGTCACAAACAAGGTGATATTATAAGCCAGAAAAATATCTAATACCCCACATAAAACCACATTTAGTATTGGAACTGATATTTTGGAGTAAGCATTTTGTATAAAACGTTTTTATAGCTACTTTAGCATGATGGGAAAAAATTAGTTCAATGCTATCACCCCTTCTACCACTCCTCATACAAAATATCTATTTCATCTAGAGTATCGTGAGATTGCGCTTTATGCACAATCGTAGCCCTGTTATGTTTTTATTTATCTTTTATTCCATTTATAGGCTAATTTAGCCATGAAACGCGAAAAAACAAAATTTCAGGGATGAAATTTTTTCTGTGTCGATCACAAAATTTTTTTATTAGAATAATAAAGTGAAATCATAACACAAAAGGCATTCAATTATCCATACGACATGATTTCCCAACAACTCTATTCAATATTCTTCACACTTAGCTGAAGGGATCGATCAGTCCTCTACCACTGCCACATACACCAACGAACTTTGATCGACAACACATACAAAGAATGCAAGCCATGATCGAAACTGCGAAGGGGAAAAGACAAATCTCTTGAGAGCATACGAACATCTTCTAAAAGAAACCAACCGATTGAAAAATCGGCGTGGACCGACCTCTGCTCTGGTCGCCGTCTCAAGGCATAATGAGCATCAATTTTTCGTGCGAAATTGACTAGTAGATTTTGAAAGAATTATGAAGTATTTTCTCTGAAATCTATTACCAAATTCATTGAATAAGCTTAACAACACTTTATTCTTTGATATCATTGATAAAACAAATTCATAGTCATTAGTTTTAATACATAAATTCTAACAATAAAATCAATAAAAAATGTACTTTTTTAACTCTATCTATTACTAATAAAACTTAAAAAAATCAAAACTTTGGTCTCTCCGTTACCTCGCCGCAACCTTTTTCTATTGTTATTGCAAAAACATGATATATAGTTATCGCCTGAATTTAGCTAAAAACTCCGAACCAAAAGTGTAGTTCTAGCGTTTTTCAAAAACTATACCCGGAATTGTGTTTATAACTTTTTTCCTAAATATAATTTTAAAAATTTGTTCAATGTCAATCCTAGTACACTTATCAAAGATTGTCGTGATAAAAATAAATTTTCATTATGTTGCGTGGTTTTTCAGGAATGGCTTTAAGAAAATACCCATTTTTGAACGAAATCGTCGTTTCGGTATACACGGGGCCTTAACCATCCATCTGCGAATTTTTCACATTCGTAGTTTTTCACTTTCGTAGACCAAGGTGTAGCGGCCCGCGCTGGAATAATGCATTGAATTAGATTTTAACTCACGACCTTCGCATTATAAGCCGACACGCTACCCACTAGCTATACCCTACCACTTTAGCTGTTAGTATATTTTCCAGACGCGCACTTTCCTTGTTGAAAAGTTTTCGAACCACAAGCGGATTTGAAAACTTCTTGGAGATATAGCAAGCCAATAAGTGCTTTTACACCTACCAAATCGCACTTATGTATAAAGTAAGCACAACATATAGAACGTGATAGTATGTATTTTTTAAATTTAGAAATAGCTGTACTATACTCGTATTTTAGATTATACAGATTCACTGCAGGTGGATAAGTTGCAATTGATAGTTCAAATATCTTCGCACTATTCTGCTCTACTACAATGGCTCTAGAAAATTGATGAGTGAAAGGTAGGTAGGTATTATGTATTAATCTTTAGGAACATGCTTACCAAATGGCTAACTGCAGTAAATTTATCTCTTTGTTGTCATGAATTTCCAAGACGTCCTGTCTCTGATGACATAAACCTCAATTAACGAAGACATATATTCCGTTCATAAAAATTTTAGCTACTCAGTAGCTACTACTATTAAATCAGATTAGCTTGATTAGTGAATTGGACAAGTTGCGTATAAAGGCAACTAACAATACGAAACTAATTTGGAGTGAATTTCTTTAATTCTACTAATTGCGTTTGAAATCAAAAATTATTCACATTGATAACCAGTTTTGATAGCAAATTATGAACCTTATATATATATACAGTGGCTCACAGCTTATTTCAACCAGCACGTGAAAAAATCTTTAAATGCCTATAAAAACTAAACTAAAGAAGATATCAACATTATTTAAACGCAGGTTATTAGTCTAATGTTTAAACTAATCAAATATGACTTCATTTATTTTTCTATATGTTTTTAATATTCTAAAACAATTATAAACGAAAAAAGTAACTAAAAATAATGCCACAGCTTATTTCAACCAAATACTTTGCAGGTGTGCAATGATCCGTTATCTTGCAATGTAACGGTTATTTGATTTTTCTATGTTTTAGTCATTATATTCGTTATGTGTTCAAGTTCAGTCTTGCTGAATTCTTTGCGAAGATCATGCAGAAAAATTAGTTTTGCGAAATGGGACCACGTACTACAATTGATCAGCAAGAACTAGTTCTCAGTCATTTTAAAAGTGGCCATCCGCGCAGGAAAATTGGTGAGATGGTAGGATTAAGTGATTCTACAGTACAGAGCATCATATACCGATTTGTCTGCTAAAATAGAACGCACGATAAAGGTAGAAATGCCCCCAACAAAATTTTCAATCCAACGGACGAGCGCTATATTGTCCGGAAAATCTGGGAAAACCCAAGATTATCGGCTCCAAAAATTGCCAGTGAAGTGGAAGCTGAGTTGGGCAAGTCATGGTACCCGGAAACTATTTGCCGTGTGCTGTGAGAGCATGTGTTCAATGGTAGAATAGCGCGTAAAAAGCCATTTATAAACGCCAAAAATCAGAAGTGCCGTTTAAAATTTGCCAAGGAACATTTGGATAAGGATTCTGGATTTTTGAATACCGTTGTGTTTGCTAATGAGTCAAAATTGAATATTTTTCGCTCTGATGGAGCCTCATATGTTTGGCGTAAGCCAAATACAGAATTGCAAAACAAAAATTTGAAAGCTACAGTCAAACAAAGAGGTATCAGCGTTATGGTGTGGGCCTGTATGTCCGCTTGTCCGCTGCGGAAGTTGAAAATTTGCAATTTATTGAGACTACAATGAATAAATCTCATTATCTCGAAATTTTGAAGTCCTATTTGCTTGAAAGTTCGGAGAAACTGGGCATTCGCGATGACTTCAGATATTATTTTTAGACAATGACCCCAAGCATAAGTCGGGTATTGTAAAGACATGGCTGATTTGGAACTGTCCCTATGTTATACAACCACTGACACAGTCGCCCGACATTAACGCCATCGAAAATTTGTGGGCCATTTTGGATACAAACATCCGAAAACGGGAAATATCCGACAAAAGCGATCTCAAAACTGTATTGGTTGAGGAATGGGCCAAACTTACCCCAGAAGTGACACAAAAACTGGTCGATTCAATGCCTAAGAGGCTAAAAATGATTGTTGACCAAAAGGGTGGTCATACTAAGCATTGAAATTTTTCTTTGTGCCTTTCAACTTCATTTAAACATTGAATCTGTTACTTGGTTGAAATAAGCTGTGACATTTTTTTTAGTTACTTTTTTCGCTTATAAATGTTTAAGAATATTAAAAAAATATTGAAAAATAAATGAAGTCATATTTGATTAGTTTAAACATTAGACTAATAACCTGCGTTTAAATAATGTTGATATCTTCTTTAGTTTAGTTTTTATAGGCATTTAAAGATTTTTTCACGTGCTGGTTGAAATAAGCTGTGAGCCACTGTAGGTAGAATGAAATGGAATTTTCCAGAAGCTCTTTCTAAACACATTGCCCATTTCTGAACTATAAAATAGTTGGCCACACTTGCGGCATACACGCAATACGACTATTACAACATTAAAAATTAAGAAATTTCCATGCTTGGCACTGAGCATGACCATATTGATAGGACATGAACAGATTTTGATAACTAGTGAATGGTGAAACAAATAAATTGGGTCAGTTGGAATCATCTACAGTGCAAAGTTTAAATACAATTTATCTTCTCTCGAATTTCATCTCGAATTTATGCAAATCTGTGTACCTCTTGAATAATCCTGAATAAATGATATAAATGAATCAGGAATTATTGCAATGAAAATAAGGCAATGAATTCGAGCCACAAAACAAATGGCATAATGAAATTTTCATGGCATTACATGAATGACAAGCTTGAAAATCCTTGAATAAATAACATCGTATTTCAACTAACCAAACGAACGGACGAAATTTCATACGTAAGCCGAAAGGACAGAGGTTACTATACAGGCTGTTTCGATTTTCCTACAGAAATCAGCTGAACGAGAGATTTCTATCAATCATCGAATAACAATGTCCTAGCCGAAACAATTTTCCAATTACCTGTCGTAGAAGATCCGTACAGTTGGTCTTCACCATCATAACTACATATCTCCAGCCATGGGTTTCTGTGGCGACTTCCTGAAAAGTGAATCAAGTTTGGGCAGTGAGTAATGTCATGCGAATCGATATATGTATACCGATCCATGAGAAATCCTCAATGTGTCAAAGATTGAAAACATTCCTGGAAATCCATCAGTTGTGGTTTACAAACTGACTTATGTATACTCTGCAGTCGTAGCCCGAGCAGACTCGAATCTGGCCCAGACCCAGCCAGGATTCGTATTGGTGTTAAAACATATGTTCGACTTAATACGTGCGTGTGTCTAGATTGTGCTTATCTTTAGGTCTTTACCCAACCACTTCTACTTCATCTAAGGGATCAGCCATGATATATCGAAAAAATTATCGTTCGAATTTATCCAGAGCCTTTTCTCAAAAGGGATGTGGTCGCAACCTTGTTACATACGGTTTGCGTGCGAGCGAAGACCTAATATCGATAGTATTTATTTTCTCTCTTCACCAAAGATTTGTCCTTTGGGGATTGTCGGTCAGATAGTGAGACTTTTACTTCTCGTATATCGATTATAATCCCTTTTCCGAGCGAATATATTTGAAGGACCTTCGCCAAGCGATTGCCAAGCCGTAGGATAAGGAGTCGTCCTGGCTATTGCTTATGTTCACGCTAGTGAAGCTGTTATTGCTATGTTAGGCGCTTCAGTCTTTTTTTTTGCATCCGGCTGTTCCTTTTTCTTGTTGTGTCTGGCATTATGCAAAATAAATTACTTTACGAGAGAAGTGGGACAAGAGACAGGCAAAATAATAGAAAATTGCCGAAGACTTGTACGAAAAACCAAGTAGGACAAAACGTTTTCTTATGTAGACGACGGGCCAGAAATAGGAAACTTTTTTCGCAAGAAAAAACCATGGCTATGATGACAAAAAGGCTAAAAGTTTGCGGCCGTGTGAAAACTTTCACACTTCAATATTTTTTCTTCTTTTTTCGCACTAGCTATTTCTATATCACGCAGAGTTTTCCCAGGCATATTCAAGTGTGTGTGTGTGGGTTTCCTATTCACACATATCCAAGCATCCGAAAAACAGTACCGTTGCGCTAAAAGTTTTTTGATAAATTACTTTTTCATGTTTTAAAGTTGATAAGCTCGACTGTCAGGAATTTCGTACGTAATTTAATTGGTCTCATCGGAATTTCGGTGGTGAAAATAACAAACAACGACACATACATCGAATTTGTATCCCTTCCAGGATCGCGGAAAATCTAGGGCATTGGCGCGAACAATTTAACCGTCGAACTCGTGCTTCGAATGGGTCATACGGGGCCGATAATTAGCAAACTTTGTAATGGTAAAGGACGATTCGGGATGAAACTTGTATCGTTACAGACGCGAACGAATTGCTGTGCTGTTTGGCGATTTGGGATCAGCTTACGTTAACACGCCTGATGGTTAGCAAGTCGATTCCCGGACTAAAACTGCAATACAAAGTTTTGACGTTTTTCAGTTTAAGTGGATTTTCTAACATACGTGATAAATTTTTGTAAATTTTAAGATTTTTCTCTAGTGTGATGGGAACTGCTACATTTTGTTTATTCTTTAACATTTAATTTATTTAGTTGGTGCAAAGCTTTTGACATTAACTACGAAATGTCGAAATAGAATTTGACGACATAAATGGGAAATGCTGCTGATAACCTTTCGCCCAGCTTTCCTTCAAAGATGATTAATACGCCTTATATCCATATATGATATGGAACAACTGGACTTAGCGAAAAGAAAGGACATTTATCAAGTAGCTCGTCTGGTACCCTTGATTGTTTAAAATGGGTTTTTAAACCTTCGCACAACCTTCTATCTTCGAATTTTCACTTTCGTAGATTGAACTGACTAAAGTATACCCAAGCAGGCAGTATGCTGGAATTATGCGTCAACCGGGATTTGAACTCACACCCTTTGCATTGTAGACCAACACGCTACCCACTAGGCTGCACCCTAACTGGAATGTATTATTTATATTAATAAAAACCTTTTCAACACATTTTTTTATTTTTCTTCATCATAAATCGTAATTCATGCAGTAAAGGGCTAAAGAAAATTTTTCCTAAAAAGCGCACGCAAATTAACCAGTGGATGCATTTAGTTGTCAGTTTAGTCGCATGGTATTGAGTTTTTCGAACTAAGTGTGAAAGACACGTGTAAGATAAAGATGGATTAAAACGACAAAGGCAACGATTTCATGAAAGTGACGAAACTGAATGATACCGAAAATTACATCTCGGCGGAGAAGTGCACGGACGATGCTCGAATTGCACGATCTGGACGAGTATTTGAGCTCGCCAAACCCAATGGGAAACACAACAGCAGCAGCTGCGGCGTCATCAAATAAACCGGAAGATAATAATCTGAAGGCGTTGGCGAAAGCTGCGGTCGCAGCAGCGACAGCCGATGCTTCAATGGAACGAAATCCCAGCAAGCCAAGTTTCGGCTGATGATGACAATTAAGCCGATACTGTATGATGAGATCGGGGACCATGCAAAAGCGGAGTCGCGTTGGGTGAGATGTGTGACGCTGTACCAAAACGACAGCTCGATGCACAAGGCTCGTATCATCGGAAATCTGGCCACGCTGAAGTTGGCGAATTGCGAGAACATACGGCAGCGATGTGCCTAGTCCAAGAAACTAGTTTTGTAATCAGTGATGATGAGATCTGCGGATTAATCATTTATGGACTAGCACTAGAATACGAATATTTTGTAGGTGGGTTCGATGGCAGCACTGCGGTGAACGGTGCGAGGCAGCGTTTGACGTCAGAGGTTCTCAAACGACGGTTGATCAACTCGACTCAGGCGAGGTCAATGCTGAACGAGTAAAATAACGTGGGTGTCGCATTCAAAATATCGACACAACAGCAAGCGACATCGAACCTGAATGACAACAGCAGCAACAACAAGAAGAACAAGAAGATGAATGGTGCCGACATCGAATGTTTCTTGTGCCCTAAAAAGCAGCCCCGACGATGACAAGAAGAAGCTAAATGGAAATGACTGGCAAACGGAGGTGTTCTCGCACTATGCCATGGCAACGTCGAATTGCGATTCGTCATCCAACTCGTGGGCTATCGGTTCTGGCGCTACGCATCATTTCACTGGCAATCGCCAACATTTCGAGAGCTTCCAAGAAAGTTCGAAGTTTCCAGACATCGTGACAGCCAGAGACCTGAGATTGAAGGTCACGGGCACCGGCTCAATCGACTTGAACCAATGCTTTCTACATCTCAAGCTGGGCAGAACTGACGTAGCGGCCATCTTGAATGACTCCAGTGGGTATGACGTCATAGATTTTTCCATTTCACAAGACCACCTGTATTATTTTTCTACAAACTTGTAAAAACACGTTTTGCCGAAAACAAGAAAAGAGCATAATTAGTTCAAATTAAGCACGAAAATATTACGCAAGTGCACACTTTTTCATAATTTTTCAAATTCTACAGTTTTCTGTGTGAATAATAACCGGAGAACTCTGCACAATATGAGTGACAGATTTTCTTCGGTGCGAGAAGCCGAGATTTAACTTTGATCGCACTTTTTTCAATTAAAAATCCACTGCACTAATATCAACGTGTCATAATTACATGCCGAGCACTATCAATAAAGTACCTTAGACAGCTGAACTATCTTTAACACTGCATTTAAGAATAAACGCGATTCTTACGAAGCCCGCCGTGTCTGCTCCATACAAAAGCGCTCGAATTTGTATGGAACTGTCATGTTTGTTATGACTCCAACGTGTTGTTGTTGGATTCAGTTACTCGGCTTTCTACTAAAGAAGGCATTGCTTGAACGCAAAGGAGAATTCCGTGGAAGAACATGCTTTTGGCGGAAAGGGCTTCATCGAATTTGCTGTCAGTGTACGACCGGCAGCAGTTTATTGTTCACGAATGATCGCTGTGTGGTGCACCAGCGTGCACCAGCTCACGGAGAATCGACAATACAAACGCATGCGGTATGATAGCTCACACAGACGATGGAAGTGAATTGATGATGTGGCGCCGCCGCATGGGCCATCTCGGCTACGATGGCTTGATGAAATTGAATGGACTGGTGAATGGTGTCGCGATCAAAGGCGATCGCAGTGTTTTGGCAAAGTGTGTAACATGTTCGCTCGGCAAGCAAAGTCGGCAACTATTTCGACGAAGAGAAGTCGAAATCTTGTTAGAAAAATCCTGGAGCTAATTCAGTCCGTCGTCTGCTGACCAAAGGACTCGAATTCAGTTGGGGCCACCAAATATTTTGTGACCTTCATCGATGATCATTCACGGAAGGTGTTTGTGTATTTTGTCAAACTCAAGAACGACGTGCAGTGGGTTTTCGCCGAATTCAAGTCGATGTTGTAGAATCAAACTGGACTCAAGGAAAAGGTGTTGCGATCGGACAATGGCCGTGAGTACATGGATGATTTAGCAGAAGAGTGCAAACGAAGCGGCATTATTCAACAAACTAGCTGTATATGCACTCTGCAACAGAATAGAGTTGCGGAGAGGATGAACCGAACGCTAGTGGATCAAGCGAGATGCATACTAGATTAGACAGCACCTTTAGGCCGAAACAATTTTCCGAACAGCCTATGAAATCAACCGGTCGCGGAATCAATCTTAGAAGGACAAGATTCCAGAGCATTTCTGGACGGATTTGCCACAATCAACTTATCAACGATTAGGATGTTTGGGACGCCAGTCATGTTTCACATCCGGAAGAATAAACGGAAGAAACTGGACGCAAAGCCTAAGCAAATGGTCTTCATCGGCTGCTCAAAAACGCAAGAGGACATGCGTTGTTTCGATCAGGAAAGTCGCACGGTGACGGTCAGTTGCACCGTCACATTCCTCGACACACCAGATGCAAGGTAAATGATAGTTTGTTGATCGATTTGTGTGTTGAGGTACCTGTCACACCAATGGCCGAGGAACCAGGAAGTGGTATCAGAAGAACTTAGCAAAAATGAGCTGGACGAATCCATTTTCTTTGACGCTGATGATTTAGATGACGATTATGTGCCGGAAAAAAGGCTATCACCGCCGGTTGAAGAAGTTTGATACTCGAATCGCACAAAAATTGCCAAACAGCCACTCACTGTGCCGACTGAATTGGCGGGTTGCAAGGAACCGGCAACGTTTTGTGAAGCAATTGGGGCGGGAGACAAACAACATTCGATCATCGCCATGCACGAAGAGTTGCTGTCGCATGACAAAAATGGCACATGGAGTCTGGTCAATCTGCCGGCCGGACGAAAGACCATTAAAACTAAATGGGTCTACAAGCTGAAACGCGGAGCTTCAGGAGAGATTACTCGCTACGAGGCGAGACTCGTTGCAAAAGGATACTCGCAGCGGTTAGGACTGAACTACGAAGAAACGTTCTCACCTGTCGTGAGGTACGAGTCGATTCGCTTTCTGATGGCGCTAGTGGCGAAGAATGGATTCAAAGTAGACCAGATCGACGCCGTCACAGCGCTCTTACAAGGATATCTCGACGATGAGATATACGCCAATCAACCCGAGAGTTTTGATGACAACATAGGACAAGTATGTTGACTCAATCGCTCGATGTACGAACTGAAACAGGTGAGCTGCCAGTTGAACTTAAAACTGAACGCAGCGTTTGTGGATATCGGGATTATCAGGTCAAAGGAGGACTCGTGCGTGTATCATTTAATCGAGATGGGCGTAATTCCAGCTGTTTACATCGACGATGTGATGATTCTATGGAAGAACGAGAATCAGATGCATGCTCTCAAGTCAGCCTTGAGCACGAAGTTCAATATCAAGGATCTTGGACGGGCAGTGAACATTGTCGGAATCAGCATCGATTACGCCAAGGAGGGAATCGCAATTCGTCAGAAGCGTTACATCGAGACGGTGTTGAAGCGATTCGGCATAGAGAACGCGAAACCTGCAGTGACACCAAGAGACGCAAGTCAGAAGCTGTCGATCAAGATGGTCGAAGAGGGATCCGGAGCTTTGGAGAATATCCCGTACCAGCAGGCGGTCGGATGTTTGCTACACCTGGTGCAGGCGACGCGTTCGGATATCTCATTTGCCGTAAATGATGTAAGCCGATTCAATTCCAGTCACGCACAGCCACATTTGACGGTGGTCAAGCGCATCATGCTCTATCTCAGCTAGATACTCGATTATACGATTTTGTATCGGTATGGCGGTAGTGACTTGGTTCTATATTCGGATTCAGACTGGACGTCCGACATTGACAAACGGCGCTCATGCACTATGTGCTCAAAATAAGCGATGGTGCTCTTGCTTGGCCAGGCAGGCGCCAACTAACAGTGGCCTTATCCTCGACAGAAGCAGAGTACATGGAAATCTCTGCGGCAAAATGCGAGCCAACCATTGAAGAAGTTCCGCGGGCCAACGACGCTATTCTGCGACAACCAGAGTGCAATAGCAATTGAAAACATCGAGATGTTTTGGGCTCGCAGCAAACACACCAACACGAAAAACTATCATGTGTGCGATGCGATTAGATCTGAGGCAATCACTCTGGCATACGTCGCATTGAAACAAAATGCCACTAATTGTCTGACGAAGGCGCTGGTAGGACCAGTACTGGCTTCGAATGTTTATAAAATGGGCATCATTCAAAACAAAGATTTAAAGGAACGTAGAGTTGATTGATTTCTGTGAATGGTCGAGCTTAAAGTAGCGTATCTCTAGTTTATTTTTATTGCCGACCACCAAGTTTCTTTTGTTCTTTCTTTTGCTTTGGAATGACGAGTTGGGCTGTTGAAATGTAAACTCCACTGTCATGCAATTATAAATGTACGTATGAGTAGGCTTTGACTTTTGAATAATAGCGGATAGTCATTCGCTTTTTTCAATTCAGATCATCAAAAAACATTAATTTTTTGCTTTCAATTTCTGTTTTCACCGTGTTATGCTTTTGACGCAACATACCTCAGCAGTCATTTTTCATGGATAGAGAGTCGAAAAATTAACTGAAATATCAACTTTCGTAGATGAAAGGTTATCACTATTTTTCCACGGAAATTTTAAAGCTTGAGCTTGAAGATAATCCGAAAAAAATTCTTGAAAAATTTTTTATAAATTTTTTTCCTCACGCTAAAAATTAACCTAAACTGCAGTAAAATGTGAATATTACAAAATTATCAGTCAATTCGAAAATTTTAATTAGGAATGGAATATAACCGATTTTGATTCTCATTTTACTTTATTATTTTAATAATATGTTGTGATGGAAAAAAAAAAATTTGCTACCCTGAAATTTTGTTTTTTCGCGTTTCATGACTAAATTAGCCTAAAAATGCAAAAAAAAAATCCGTCTGTCTGTACGCCGTCCGCCGTCCGCCGTACGCCGACGTGTACGCTCAGCGCACATTAACTCCCAAACCCTTCAAGATAGAAAGTTCATTTTTGGGCGGATTGTAGATAGTTGCGGATCTCAGGCGAATACCTATTTTGGGGGGTGCACGGGTTCAGGGGGAGACGGGGGGAGCGCTTAAACCGAAAAATACGAATTCAAATATCTCAACCATGGTAACAGCTAGGAAGCTAAAACTCAACATACGTATAGAGGGGTTTGTGGGACAACTTTTAAAAATAATTTAATTTTTTTATCCATTGGGGTGCGAAAAGGGGGGGCTAAGAACCAATTCTCGGCCGAATTTTTTTTTCAAATGATTATATCTTCCAAATTACTTATCATAAAAAATTGATATTTTGAGACCATTAAGGTGGCATATAGGTCCACTAGAATCAGTTTAGATAAAAGCTAATTATTATAAGGGCGAGGGTCATGGGGGTGCAAAGAAAACACATAAGAATTAATATCTCGGCTATTTATTAAGCTATGGAATTGAATCTTAGAGCCTATATTAAGCTATACTAGAGAAATACAAGAAAAATATAACATTTGGACGAAATAGTACTGGGGGGAAATGGGGAGTATTTTAAAAATGATGCACTTTCCAAAATTTCAAACCGTTATAATTCAAAATTGAGTACAGATATCAAAATAAAATTTTGTCAAATGTAGAACTAAGTAGTTTTTAAATTTGGTAAAAATTTTACGACGGGAGGTGTAAGGGGAGGGAGGTGGTAATCAAAAATGTCGAAAATTTTGAGTGATTTTTTAAGGGCTCTGGTGAAAGATACAAAATTTAAATTTTCCATGTGGATACATCTATTTGTTGTACATACAGAAAAAGTAATAAAAATTCCACAATTGTTATGCACCGACCCCCCTGGTCTACCGTGCACAAGGTGTTTCATGTGCAATAAAAAAACCACATAAGCTGAAAATTTTTGAATGAAATTTAAAGGTAGAAACTTGAAAACTTGCGAAATGCATTTAAAAAAAATCTTTAAAAGAATGAAATATTAACTGGTCGAAAACTTTCAAAACTTCTACCCCCTCCTATACAAAATTATTTTTTCGACCATTTTTAAGAAATTAATTATCACCTAACCATTAGAAGCTATCAATTTAAAATTTTGCATAAAAACTTATAAAAATAGTTGAAATGAAATTACTTTAAAAGTTTTGAAATCGCACGTGCCCTTCTACCCCCTCCCATACAAAAGTATGATTTCGACCAATTAAATTAAATCAACTAATGACAAACAAATTAAAAGCTACGAACTTGAAATTTTGTACAAGCACCTTACAAGAATACAAAAAGAAAATTGCGTCACAAATTTTGCAATTCCCCTACCTCTTCTACCCCCTCCCACACAAAATTATTTTTTCGAACATTTTTAAGAAATCATTTATCAGCTAAGTCTTAAAAGCTATCAATTTAAAATTTTGCATGAAAACTTACAAAAAGAATTGAAATGAAATTCCTTTAAAAGTTTTGCAATCGCGTTTGCTCTTCTACCCCCTCCCATACAAATGTTTGGTTTCGTGCCTGTAAAATACACAGAATCTTATTAAAATTCTATACAACTTCGTCTATGAAACTGACATTCTATACAGAAAATATTGGACGTGATTAAAGCAATCAATTAAAAAACTATTAACATCCACCCACCCTTACTATCAACCTTCACCCCTCCCCTCAAAAAACTCAAACTTGCATAAATAAACGAACGAAATATTGATTATATATACTGAAGCTTTTGAATGTTTCTGCCCGGCCCAAGAACCTCCTTTCACTTAGTCTTCCCTAACCTGCATATTGACTTTCCACTCATCCGCAACTTGTCCCAAGAATAATAAAGTTTCGCCCGACTTGTTGGCAGTTTATTTTTTTTTTTTCAACTTTAACGATTTGTGCTTACTCGATTAGCATTGAAAACTTTAACGATTTCTCCGTTAAACCATTACCATAATTATTGACATCTGGATTGAAAGACACTGAACACTTTAAGTTACATTGAAAATTTCTTTCAGTTTTAATATTTTCAATTTTAGTTTCGGTGTCATTCCTGGACGTAGCAAAAGGTCTTCATACGAAGAAAATGATAAAGTTTTTCCTATAAATGTTCGGTTTTAGTAGCAAATTGCTTCCTTTTGTCTTTTCACGTTTCATTTTTCCTTACGATATTTTCTCCTTAAAACAAAATGTAGAAGTAAAGTATAGCTTTTTTTTTGTATAACCGTGACGTAATGTTAACTTTTATAATGTTAGACAATGGGGTACAACGGGCTTAACAATATATCCATCTTTTTTTTTTTAAGTCTCCTTTCATATAATGCTTGCTCCTTTTTCTTCGAGAACCCTTTCGTTGATTTCATCTTCGTTCAGTTTTTTCTTTCTCTTCATCGTTTTCTTTCTGTTCATCTTGATGAAACTTACACAAAAGCACTTTAAAGACAACATACATAATATCTTTAAACTGCTCCTCTAGTTTCGTGTTCAGTTCAACGAAAGACAGAAATAAAAAAAAGACAAACTAAATAACGACTGGAAAGAAAAAAACCTTAAGAAAACTTTTCCGTAACAAAAGTTTTTCAACTATAACTACATAAAGATTTGTGGTGAAATTAAACAGAAGTGGAATTTTTAATTTTATTGTTTGTTGTTTTACTTAAGAAGAAAATTGCCTCTATTACGGGGCTACGTAGCAAACATTTCAGTACTTTTCCAAATTGAATAATTCGAAAATTTTCATTATTTTATTAGAGTTTTCAGAAAGAGAATAAACTAAAAGGAATTAAAAAAAGATTTCCTTAAATTCGTTTTTTTTTTGTCCGAAAAGAATAACAGTTTAGATAAATTTGGAGGAAAAAGTATCGTTGCGAGCTAGGGGTTCGCCAGATTCCAAAGAAAACTCAATTCGTTTTAAAATATAAGGATAATTTATTTATTGCACTTTTACACTATTTCCCGATCACTTCACTTAATTCGCTCTAAAAACTTAATTCGCACAACACAGTAACACCGCCGATCTATCGCTTTCGCTTACTTACACCGATAGGTGTTTTCCATAAGACTGTCACTGAGTGAATCATTCCTTGTCGTGAGCTCTGGCTATTTATAATGGATTTATCCGAGTCTCGAACCTTCTCTGGTGTATATTTTTCTGGACTATTCTGGAAGTTACTAGATGGCGTCGGGTGTCATTGTTTGTGTCTTTGAGAAGTTACTAGAAGCCCTCTACATGTTGGAAGAATATTCTAAATAGTTCTGGACGATTTGAGAGAGATCATTGCCAGATCTATAACATTACCCTCTCCTTAGTCCCTGTTCGTCCCGAACAGAGTCGTTCATTTCCGCAATGGCACCGTGGTACTTTGTTCGTCGGTCGAGATGTACCACTTTCATTTTTGTACGAGGTTTTCGCTGATTCCATCCATCCTCTAGTTCGATCGTTAACCTCCGAATGGTTTTTCCGGCTTCTTTTTCCTTCTCACGTTCGCGTTCTTTCTCTGTTTCCTTTTCGCGCTCATTCTCCTCCTTAGCGGCACGTTTACTTCCCTTTTCTCGTTCCGCATTCTTCCTTTCGCGATCTTCTCGATCATATCGCTTCCCATGTTTGGTCTTGTCACGATTATTCGCATGAAGTACTTGACCGTCACGACTTCTACCCGTTCGTTCGCGATCCTTATTCGATTGTCCATCTTTGCTTCCATGATCTTTCCCGATGTATTGTTCTTGTCGCAATCGATCTTGCCGACTCGAGGTTTTCGACCGACTCCGGCATCTTTTATCCAAACCGTGTGTAAGATTTGAACTCTGACGACTAGTTCTTGACCAAGATCTACCTGCCCGATCTCTATCTTCGCGTTGTTTAGCAGCGCAGCCGGAACAATAGTTGGTCGCTTTCCGGCAGTCGAGTCTCAAGTGTCCTGCCTGTCCACAATTCCAACATCGGGGGGCACCAAATCTTTCGCTCCGTTTGGTGTACTCGGCTTTCTGGCACACACATTCTTCTACTATTTCTCGAACTCGATAGTTACTCCGCGAGCTTTGCTTGGCAGCTTCGAACGTCAGCCCATATACTAAGGCTTCGCCAATCGTTTTCTTACCTGCCAGTTTTAACGCCTGTTGCAGCTCTCTGTCCAGTACAGCATTGTTGAATGCGAAAACAGCCGTATCGTTACGTTGCTCTGTTTGCGCATTGGGCAGCGATAATAATGTGAGTCGTTCAATATCGCGTGCCAGCTCCTGAAGTGTTTCACCATTCTTTTGAGTTCGGTTGTACAGCTCTATTTTGTAGATCTCTTTCATGCGGTCACTGCCGTAATGAAGATCCAATGTTTGGACTAACGTTGAAAAATCTTGTTGTTGCTCCTGCGGAATCGTTTGAAGAACCTCCGCTGGTGGACCTCTTAACGCCAATATAAGAGCCGTTCCTCGTTCGAGATCATTCCAATGGTTGTTTCTGGCGGCAGCCTCAAATTGGATCTTATAAATAGCCCACGGTGTCTGTCCATCGAAGATTGGAGCTTTAAAACCCTTATGCGTAACGTGCTCTACTTTCATGACTCCGACTGCTTTCACGTTATCCAAGTCCCTTTTTAGGCGTTCGACTTCTTGTACAATCCCGGATATCTTTTCCGTAATTTGCTCTTCGAAGATTCGAAGTTTCTTCTCAACGTTTTCTTCTATGGCCTTACCCATGGTGTCTATTTTATTATTTTGCTGCTCCAATTTTTGGTTAAGGTCCTTTGAGGTCTGATCTAATTTCTCTAGTTTCTGATTAATGTCCGCAGATTGTTGTTTAATGTCCGCAGATTGTTGTTTAATGTCTACTGATTGTTGCTCTAATTTCTGATTCATGTCCGCAGATTGTTGCTCCAATTTCTGATTAATGTCCGCAGATTGTTGTTTAATGTCCGCTGATTGTTGTTTAATTTCCACTGATTGTTGCTCTAATTTGTTCATCATTTGTTGCATTAACTGTGTTAAGGCATCCGATGTACCGGAAAACTCCTCTTTACGAGCTTCTTCGATTTGGAACTCAAAACTATCTGCATCTTCGCCCTCAGCCTGCAGTGTCTCGATCATACGGCTGACAAATTCAGACTTGCTCCCTGTCGTAGGTAACTCGCGTCTACTGAGCTCTTCCTTCAGCTCCGTTACTTTTAAGTCCTTTAAATAACGCGGCATTCTCACTACCGATTATTTCCAGTTTTTCCGCGATTCGAATTCACTTAAATTTACGTCACTAATTAAAGTCACTGCTCACTCGAGAATATTCGTTTTCACAAAATTCTTACTGTCCGTTCGAGAATTTTAGTTCCGCGATTTTACTTCGCTAATTTACGTCACTGCTCACTAAATCACCCGAGAATATTCGATTTCACAAAATTCTCACTGTCCGTTCGAGAATTTTAGTTCCGCGATTTTACTTCGCTAGTTAAAGTCACTGTTCACTAGAGCACTCGAGAATATTCGATTTCAGAAAATTCTCGCTGTCCGTTCGAGAATTTTAGTTTCACTTTTTCGCTCTCACAAAATTATCCGTTCGAGAATTTTAATTTCACTCGCGATTTTTAACCCGAATTTATCCTTGAAATCCCACTTCTGACACCAATTGTTGCGAGCTAGGGGTTCGCCAGATTCCAAAGAAAACTCAATTCGTTTTAAAATATAAGGATAATTTATTTATTGCACTTTTACACTATTTCCCGATCACTTCACTTAATTCGCTCTAAAAACTTAATTCGCACAACACAGTAACACCGCCGATCTATCGCTTTCGCTTACTTACACCGATAGGTGTTTTCCATAAGACTGTCACTGAGTGAATCATTCCTTGTCGTGAGCTCTGGCTATTTATAATGGATTTATCCGAGTCTCGAACCTTCTCTGGTGTATATTTTTCTGGACTATTCTGGAAGTTACTAGATGGCGTCGGGTGTCATTGTTTGTGTCTTTGAGAAGTTACTAGAAGCCCTCTACATGTTGGAAGAATATTCTAAATAGTTCTGGACGATTTGAGAGAGATCATTGCCAGATCTATAACATTACCCTCTCCTTAGTCCCTGTTCGTCCCGAACAGAGTCGTTCATTTCCGCAATGGCACCGTGGTACTTTGTTCGTCGGTCGAGATGTACCACTTTCATTTTTGTACGAGGTTTTCGCTGATTCCATCCATCCTCTGGTTCGATCGTTAACCTCCGAATGGTTTTTCCGGCTTCTTTTTCCTTCTCACGTTCGCGTTCTTTCTCTGTTTCCTTTTCGCGCTCATTCTCCTCCTTAGCGGCACGTTTACTTCCCTTTTCTCGTTCCGCATTCTTCCTTTCGCGATCTTCTCGATCATATCGCTTCCCATGTTTGGTCTTGTCACGATTATTCGCATGAAGTACTTGACCGTCACGACTTCTACCCGTTCGTTCGCGATCCTTATTCGATTGTCCATCTTTGCTTCCATGATCTTTCCCGATGTATTGTTCTTGTCGCAATCGATCTTGCCGACTCGAGGTTTTCGACCGACTCCGGCATCTTTTATCCAAACCGTGTGTAAGATTTGAACTCTGACGACTAGTTCTTGACCAAGATCTACCTGCCCGATCTCTATCTTCGCGTTGTTTAGCAGCGCAGCCGGAACAATAGTTGGTCGCTTTCCGGCAGTCGAGTCTCAAGTGTCCTGCCTGTCCACAATTCCAACATCGGGGGGCACCAAATCTTTCGCTCCGTTTGGTGTACTCGGCTTTCTGGCACACACATTCTTCTACTATTTCTCGAACTCGATAGTTACTCCGCGAGCTTTGCTTGGCAGCTTCGAACGTCAGCCCATATACTAAGGCTTCGCCAATCGTTTTCTTACCTGCCAGTTTTAACGCCTGTTGCAGCTCTCTGTCCAGTACAGCATTGTTGAATGCGAAAACAGCCGTATCGTTACGTTGCTCTGTTTGCGCATTGGGCAGCGATAATAATGTGAGTCGTTCAATATCGCGTGCCAGCTCCTGAAGTGTTTCACCATTCTTTTGAGTTCGGTTGTACAGCTCTATTTTGTAGATCTCTTTCATGCGGTCACTGCCGTAATGAAGATCCAATGTTTGGACTAACGTTGAAAAATCTTGTTGTTGCTCCTGCGGAATCGTTTGAAGAACCTCCGCTGGTGGACCTCTTAACGCCAATATAAGAGCCGTTCCTCGTTCGAGATCATTCCAATGGTTGTTTCTGGCGGCAGCCTCAAATTGGATCTTATAAATAGCCCACGGTGTCTGTCCATCGAAGATTGGAGCTTTAAAACCCTTATGCGTAACGTGCTCTACTTTCATGACTCCGACTGCTTTCACGTTATCCAAGTCCCTTTTTAGGCGTTCGACTTCTTGTACAATCCCGGATATCTTTTCCGTAATTTGCTCTTCGAAGATTCGAAGTTTCTTCTCAACGTTTTCTTCTATGGCCTTACCCATGGTGTCTATTTTATTATTTTGCAGCTCCAATTTTTGGTTAAGGTCCTTTGAGGTCTGATCTAATTTCTCTAGTTTCTGATTAATGTCCGCAGATTGTTGTTTAATGTCCGCAGATTGTTGTTTAATGTCTACTGATTGTTGCTCTAATTTCTGATTCATGTCCGCAGATTGTTGCTCCAATTTCTGATTAATGTCCGCAGATTGTTGTTTAATGTCCGCTGATTGTTGTTTAATTTCCACTGATTGTTGCTCTAATTTGTTCATCATTTGTTGCATTAACTGTGTTAAGGCATCCGATGTACCGGAAAACTCCTCTTTACGAGCTTCTTCGATTTGGAACTCAAAACTATCTGCATCTTCGCCCTCAGCCTGCAGTGTCTCGATCATACGGCTGACAAATTCAGACTTGCTCCCTGTCGTAGGTAACTCGCGTCTACTGAGCTCTTCCTTCAGCTCCGTTACTTTTAAGTCCTTTAAATAACGCGGCATTCTCACTACCGATTATTTCCAGTTTTTCCGCGATTCGAATTCACTTAAATTTACGTCACTAATTAAAGTCACTGCTCACTCGAGAATATTCGTTTTCACAAAATTCTTACTGTCCGTTCGAGAATTTTAGTTCCGCGATTTTACTTCGCTAATTTACGTCACTGCTCACTAAATCACCCGAGAATATTCGATTTCACAAAATTCTCACTGTCCGTTCGAGAATTTTAGTTCCGCGATTTTACTTCGCTAGTTAAAGTCACTGTTCACTAGAGCACTCGAGAATATTCGATTTCAGAAAATTCTCGCTGTCCGTTCGAGAATTTTAGTTTCACTTTTTCGCTCTCACAAAATTATCCGTTCGAGAATTTTAATTTCACTCGCGATTTTTAACCCGAATTTATCCTTGAAATCCCACTTCTGACACCAATTGTTGCGAGCTAGGGATTCGCCAGATTCCAAAGAAAACTCAATTCGTTTTAAAACATAAGGATAATTTATTTATTGCACTTTTACACTATTTCCCGATCACTTCACTTAATTCGCTCTAAAAACTTAATTCGCACAACACAGTAACACCGCCGATCTATCGCTTTCGCTTACTTACACCGATAGGTGTTTTCCATAAGACTGTCACTGAGTGAATCATTCCTTGTCGTGAGCTCTGGCTATTTATAATGGATTTATCCGAGTCTCGAACCTTCTCTGGTGTATGTTTTTCTGGACTATTCTGGAAGTTACTAGATGGCGTCGGGTGTCATTGTTTGTGTCTTTGAGAAGTTACTAGAAGCCCTCTACATGTTGGAAGAATATTCTAAATAGTTCTGGCAGATTTGAGAGAGATCATTGCCAGATCTATAACAGTATATTGAATAGTCTGGTACAATATAATTTCATTTACAGATTTTCAGAAGCAGTTTGTTTTCCAAATTTAATGAGAAGAAATTAATTTAAAGTTCGTCGATATTAAATCAAAATTGGACTGATTTCGTTGAAGTTCATTTTTTTCCCAATTTAGGTCAATCCAAATTTTTAGTACTCGAAATATACATATCAATTTTACTTTATTATTCCAATAATAAAGTATTGTAATCGACACAAAAGAAAAAATTTGCTACCCTGAAATTTAGTTCTTTCGTGTTTCATAGCTAATTTAGACTAAATTTGCAAACAAAAAAAATTCGTCCCGCCGTACACCTCACATATGGACTCAAATCTCCGAGACCGTAAAATGTTAGTTTTTGGGTGGATAGTTAATTGGGTAAGTGAGCTCCATTATCTAAATTTTTGTGGAGTGTCAGGTGGAAGAGGAGGCGGGAGAGGGAAAAGGTCAAGAACTACACTTGCTAATATTTCCACTACGAATGCAGATAGGAAGCTGAAAATTATCGTAGGTATGGAAAAATTTGTGGGACTAACTTTAAAAATAATTAGATTTTTTATCCATTGTCGTCCGAAAAAGGGAAGGGGGCAAAAAACAAATTGTTGACCGATTTTTTTTTTCAACTGATGATATCTTTGAAAGCACTTACTATAAAAAATCGTAATTTGGTACCATTAAGGTCTTATACAGATCCACCAGAATCAGCTTAAAGGGAGGCTAATTATTATTTCTTACCCATTATAAAAATCGCCGTGGACTACTGAGGTATTCCTATTCTATCAGCTGCTGTAAACAAACTGATAAACAGACCGCGCTAATTTTTTGGATAATAATTAAGGACAGTCCTACCCACTTACCAAAAAACAATTTTTTGAATTATTGTCTCTCAGAGTAATTTTAATTACAAAGTCTCGATACTTTATTGTTACAATGTAGAAATAATCAAGAAAACAAATAACCTTTAAATAACAATTATTCATTACAAAATTAGTGGTCGACAAATTTCATTAAAATTAAAATCGATTTTCAAGAACTGAACTAAAATAATGGAGTAGTCTTTTTCAAAGGCACCACATACACAACCCAAATGTAATCACAGCCCAATATGTAAAACAAAGTTGCTGCAAAAAAATATGATTTTGGCTTATTTCAATAAAACTACTAATAACCAACTAATTAAAAACTACAAACTTGAAATTTTGTACGAACATCTTTCAAGAGAAACGAAATAATGCGACTCCCTCAACTCCTTTGCCCTACCCCCACACCAAACTACAGTGCAGTACCTTGCCAAATTATTAGACCTATTGTCAACAAATCATTCGTTTTACTTTGGATAAGATATCTTACAACTAATTTTATAGATTATGTGGCTCTCTTATTCTTTGTTGTGTTGGCAACGCTTTAATGTTAACATTGTTGCCTAGCAACTCGCCCCCCGCAAGGGGGTAGTTGTAGGATGAGGTTTTACCAATTTATGCAACTATCTTTGGAGACTAGCGACTCCACGGACCTGAGCTAACTATCCCCCTGTGAGATGGGGGCTGTAGAGTTCACCCACAGCCAGTCCTGCTTGCCCTAAAAATTGCAAATGGACACTTACGACGCTTATCACCCGTGATCTTAAGACCTAACTGATACGAGAAACGGACACAGCGCCACGGATACGGAATAATTCTACGGTAACGACTTTTGGCATTCGAAAACGGACTATGATTGGCAAATCAGTGATCGAACGTGAAATGGAGCACTATAACATCCAAATCTTGGGCTTGAGCAAGGTCAGGTGGACAGGATCAGGAGAAGAACGAACCCCTAGCGGAAACACTATTCTGTACATTGGCCCTGAAAGTGAAGCCAGAAATGGCGTGGCGTTCGTCCTTACGCCGAGAGCGAGAAACAGTCTCATTAGCTGGGAACCAATCTCGAATAGGATTATCGTTGTCAGGCTCAGGACCAGTGTCAGAAACGTCACAATTCTGCAGTGCTACGCACCAACTAATACCGCAACATCTGGTGACAAAGAGGAGTTTTATAGCCAACTGACTGCCACCTTCGAACGTGTTGAGGTGATATTATTATCATCTCAGGAGATATGAACGCCCAGGTTGGATCGGACAACACTGGACTAGAACACGTCATGGGAAGGTGTTGTGTCCGCAATCAAAGGAAAAAGCTGCTTGGTTTAAGTTTACTTTTACTTCTTTATTTCACACGTCTGGTTTCCAATGCGGTTGCTGAGAGAGAGAAAGATCTTACCGGATCTGGCCTCCATAGTTGTGGAACTGTCAAATTAATGAATACTGTTCAGTGTTTTGTGCTCAACGCTTAGCTATGTGAAGCATTAGGTGGCTCAGTTCGTAACATCTTTTTCCCCCTTCAAGAAATACATTCATCATACATGTTTTTACCTTCTTATCGTGTATACTTAAGTAGAATATTTTTCCAAACTATAGCAATTTACATCTAACATTTTCATACATTTTAATTCGTCAATTCAGTAAACAAGATACAAGGTCCAAGTGCTGTTGATTCCTGTAGCAATAATGATTTTAATTCAGGTAGTAATCATTTAAATATTCATAATTGGAAATGACATCTTGAGGATCTAGTAGCTTATTTATCACTTAACCTATGATTTACATACTCTAAAATTTCTTGTAAGTTAATCTATCTGGACGTTTGATTATTCTTTTTGATTTTCTTAATTCTACGTTTTCGCGAAGATCTTTTACGGTGTTATTCGTTAAGCTTTGATTTGACGTTGTACCTATAGTGGTCCGAGGAGCAAGTGGGTTTTCCAATTCTGCTGAATGCTCTACTCTTTGGGCCTGAATCTCGAATTTCAAGAAGGAGTACTTTCGGTGCTTCGGATTTTTCTGACCTAAATGTTTCATACAATCAATCTGTAAGGTCCCAGTCATCTTGTAAATTCTCGAGATTGGGCCCTACTTCCCTGATCTGATTTACATGTCGCTTCCAGATTCTGCCATCATCCAAGGCAATCGAAGTTTTCCCAAGCGTTCATGTATTCTACCGAACTGCCACTTTTCCCCCCTTTTGTAATCTCTAGCCGATACTCTGTCGTTCAATTGAAATTCACGCACGTGTTCCTGACTTTCGCTCAACTTTATTCCGTTCTTTTCTGGTTCGGTGGGCATTAGTAAATCCAACCTTGTTCTAATTTCCCGATTAAACATTAGTAATGAGGGCGATTTATTTGTAAAAGAGTGTGTTAGTCGCCTGTACCTCATTAATAGTTGTGAAAGATCCTTATGTAAATCTTCTTTAGTCCCATCCATTGCTCTAAGGGCATTTTTCATTGTTTGTACATATCGTTCAGCCTGCCCATTTGTAGCAGGGTGATACGGGGCCGTTAGCTTATGTTGAATGTCATTAGCTTTCAAAAACATTCTAAATTTTTCTGCAGTAAATTGCGTGCCATTATCGCTTACTAACGTTATTGGCAACCCAAAACGAGCAAAAATTGATCTACAGACGTCGATTGTAGTATCCGTAGTTATGTCTTTTACTATAGATATCTCCGGCCATTTAGAGAAAGCATCTATGATAACAAAAAAATATACTCCTCTAAAAGGCCCTGCAAAATCTATATGTACTCTTTCGAAAGGGCGTGAGGGGTATTCCCAGGCATGTACCGAAACCTTTGTAGGGTTTGCCTTAACTCGTTGGCAATTAATGCAGTGGCGAACAATTTCTTCGATATCTGAGTCGATTGCTGGCCACCAGCAAAAACTCCTAGCTAAAGCTTTCATTTTTACTACCCCAAAATGCACGTAATGTAATTCTTTTAAAATTTTTGATCTAAGGGCAGTGGGGATAAAGACTCTTGATCCTCTTAAAATGCAACCCCTTACTAATGAAAATTCAGCTTCATCGATTCCAAACCTATCATACACATGGATTGGTGTACCTGTACTCAAAGATGTCACAAGATTTTGTAAAGTATAATCCTTTTCTGTTTCTTGTGCAATTGTATTAGCATCTACTGGTAGACTTTCCAAACTAGATACTTCAATAACGTCTGCTTCTTCTATTCCCGACTGTTCTGCAGGGTCTGGTAATCTCGACAAAGCATCTGCATTTGAGTGACTATGAGTATTTTTGTACTTGATTTCATAATTATACGCTTGTAGGAATGCGGCGTAATGCTGCATTCTTGTAGCACTCAATACCGGTAACCCTTTTCTTGGGGAGAAAATTTGTACTAGTGGTTTATGATCCGTGTAGAGTATGAACTTGTTTCCGTACAAGTACTGTGAAAACTTTTTCACTTCGAAAATTATGCAATAAGCTTCTTTATCTATCTGAGCGTAACGCTGCTGAGTTCTGGTCAGTGTTTCCGAAGCAAAAGCTATTGGCATTTCGGTACCATCTGGGAATTGGTGCGATAACACTGCACCTACTCCATATGGGGAAGCATCAGTTGCTAAAAGTAATGGCAACTTAGGGTTGCAATGCACTAGAAAAGTATCATCCGCCATTTGCTCTTTAACTTTTGCAAATGATCTTTCGCATTGACTGTCCCAGTCCCATTTCACGTCATCGCGAAGTAATCTATTTAGAGGGAACAGCAGGGTGCTGAAATTTCTGAAGAATCTACAATAATAGTTTACGAATCCTAAGAAGGATCTTAATTCGGTTTTGTCTTGTGGTGCTCTCATACCCAAAACGCAGTCAATCTTATTTTTTTGTTTGTGTATACCTCTTTCATCAATCACGTAGCCGCAATATTCGATTTGTTTTTCAAAAAACCTGCACTTATCTCGGTTTGCCTTTAAGTTATATTTCTCTAAACGATTTAACACTTCCTCGAGACGTTCCATATGAGTAGCATTATTGGGAGCGGTAATTTTAATGTCATCTAAAAATACAGTGACTCCCTTGATTCCCTGTAAAATTTGTTCCATTTGCCTTTGCCATATAGCTGGAGCTGCTGCGATCCCATACATTAAACGCTTTGGCCTGTAAAGACCTCGATGCGTGCTTAATGTTAAAAATTTCTATCTTGGAGAAACGTTTACCACCCGCCATATTTGAGAAAAGCTCGTTTATAGTAGGTAATGGGTGCTCATCGACATTCAGATTTGGGTTAAGGGTAACCTTATAGTCTCCACATAGGCGAATTCCGTTAATCTTTTTTACTGGAACCACCGGTGTAGCCCATTCACTAAACTCCACCTTCTCTAACACATCCTGCTGTACTAATTTATCCAATTCAGATTCTACCATTGAACGCAGGGCAAAAGGAACTGTTCTATATGTAATATAAACTGGTAGCGCATCTGGTTTCACATTGATTCGCGCTTGGAATCCTTCAATTTTTTCCAACTTAGAGTCAAATACCTTTAAAAATTTACTGAGCAGTCCCCTTAAACCTTCTTGATAATCATTCTCTATACTAAGTATGTATGTTGCTTTCTATCTTACCTTCTGGTGAAAACATTGATTTCCAATTTAGACGCAGTTGAGTTAACCATTCCCGTCCAAGAATCGGGTCTCAGTGTCAACTACGTATAATGACACTTTCGCACTTTGAGAATGCACTGACACATCGACCTCGCTTACCCCTACTACCTTAATGATAGTTTTGCAGAAGGAAACTAATTGTATGTCCGAAGGATATTCGGAAACAACGAAAGCAATTGCTTTTGATTAATTATTAACACGGCCGCACCCGTGTCTAATTGCATTTTCACCATTTTCTTATTTATTTGTACATTTACCCAGAACTTATTCCTCGGACTACTACCTGTTCCTAACGAAAGAATTTCCACCACCTGGGTTTCTACTAAATTTACCGAATTATTCCGATTTTTCTCTTGTAAGCACTCCACTCGTAAATGACCTTTTTGTTTACAAAAGTTGCACAATGTATTTATATGTTTACACTTATTTGCTAAATGTGACGTATCTCCGCACCGATAACACTTTTTTTTATCCGGCTGATTTTTATTTCGCTTCTTGTCGTACGATTGCTTTTTGGAAAGATTTTTGACGTTTGTTTCTTTTGTATTAATGTAATTTACGTTTAGTTGTCTACTATGTATGGCGGCACTATCTCTAGCTGAGGCTTCCAAGCTACTCGCTAGCTCAAATGCGCGGTCTATGGTTAATTCCTTGATCTCAAGTAAGCGGCTTTGTATGCGCTCGCTTCGTAAGCCAAATACGAATTGGTTGCGCAATGCTTTTGTTTGGTATTGACCGAAATTGCAATTTATTGCCAGTTTTTGCAAAGCCGATAAAAATTCCTGCGCCGTCTCTCCCTCTCCCTGTCGCCTTTGGTTGAAGCGAAAATTCTCCGCGATTTCTAACGGTGCCGGACTATAGTACGTCGACATGACTTGACAAATCTCTGCATATGAAAATGCAATCGGAGTTTGTGGGGCTAACTTGTCGCACAACAGGTTGTACGCCTCCGGGCCCATGTAGTGTAGTAAGTAATGCACGTGCAGGTGCTCTGGGATACCGAAAACGGTATAAGCACTTTGCAGCCTGGTCAGCCACCGCGACCACTGCATTTTTGAGGCATAAAAACTCTCAATCGTGAATACGGTTTGCACCGTCGTATTTAATTTAGGTGGAGAACTTATACCTGTGTTCCGTGAATGCGCAGCTCCTTGCTCTGCTGCTCGTGCTGCTTCTTGTGCTGCTACTTGTTGCAGCTATTCCATCTGCTGTATTTTCTGCCCCTCCCGCCATTTCCGTAGTTCTCCAATTTTATTTGTTTCCACTGATATATGTAGTTCTTTGATCCTCGTCGCTAGTTTTTTTGTGTACGCAATCAAAGGAAAAAGCTGCTTGGCTTAAGTTTACTTTTACTTCTTTATTTCACACGTCTGGTTTCCAATGCTGTTGCTGAGAGAGAGAAAGATTTTACCGGATCTGGCCTCCATAGTTGTGGAACTGTCAAATTAATGAATACTGTTCAGTGTCTTGTGCTGAACGCTTAGCTATGTGAAGCATTAGGTGGCTCAGTTCGTAACAGAAGGCATGGTGACCCTTGGGTCGACGCGTCACGACCTTGGATTAAGAGACCCGAAAACGGCGAATTATTTGTGGAGTTTTGTAGTACTCGGCAAATGGTCATCGGAGTGATCCTTTTTCCACACAAGAGTCATCATAAAATATCTTAGGTTTCCCCTGATGGTGTTACTCAGAACCAGATCGACCATTCGGCTATAAGTCGCCGATGAAGAAGATGTCTCCTCGATGTGCGAGCGAAACCTGGAGCTGACGTGGGGAGTGATTACCACTTGATGGTTGCCTGCTTGAGAGTGTGTATAGCAGCTATACGACGACCACAAATTCTTCAAATGAAGCTCAAGCTTAATGTGGATAAACTCAGAGATCCCAACAAAAAACGCGAACACACCACCATTCTACGAGAAAAGTCATCCACAATGGGTGAATATGAAATGCGCACACTGGACGTCAGTTGGGAGGCAAACAGAAACACTTTTCTAAGTAGTGTTGAAGAATCTGTGGGGTATGTGCAAAGCGGTGAGAAACCCTGGATGTCGCAAGACACAAGGGACAAGTTTGGCAATCGGAGAAAAGCCAAACTGGCAATCATCTCTCAACCCGATGTCATCCAACGAACGCCCGACCTGAGGCAGAACTATCGCGATGCTCATATACAGCTTAAAAAGCTATTAGAAGCGACAAGAGAAAGGCCATTTAAGATCTGGCAAATAAGGCGGAATATGCGCTTACCTTGGGCATATGTGTTCACTCTTCAAAATCATGAAACAGTTGACGAACAGGAATTTCACCGCCAACCATCTGGTGAGAGATGTCAACGGAACTCTCCTTAATATGAGTGAACACCATTTGCGGCGATGGAAGGAATACTTCTCTGATATTTTAAACATCTTGTCAGAACAAGATATCCCAAACATCCAGCAGCAACAATCCTCTATTAGGGACGATCCCCCAGATAAGGAAGAGACAGTTTCCGCCATTCGGTCAATGGCGGGAAGGAAAGCTCCAGGTATAGACGGACTACCAACCGAACTCCTCAAAGTGAACCCAGAAATAACAGCCGATATACTCCTCCCACTCTTTACTGAGGTGTGGAATGAAGGAAGACATCCAACTGAATGGAAAGAGGGTGTCATTGTCAAGATTCCGAACAAGGGCGACCTTCGGGATTGTTTTGGCGTGGTATATGTCTACTTACTGCCGGATCAAAAATTATGGCTAAAGTATTTCTCAATAGGATAAGTGATGTCGTCGAGAGCACTCTCAAAGTTTATCAGGCTGGATTCAGTAAAGGATCGTCCTGTACCGACCACACAAATACCCTACGGATAATACTAGAGCAGTCAGCCGAAATGGGTTCGCCACTACATCTGATGTTTGTGGACTTTGAGAAGGCTTTCGACAGCGTGAATGCTTTGCGTAGGAGAGGTATTCCAGATAAGGTCATAGCTATGATTAAAGAATCCTACGATGATGCAAGGTGTCGCGTCTTGTATAGAAGAGAGCTATCCGAGAGCTTCTCTGTGCGAACGGGTGTCAGACAAGGCTGCATATTATCACCAGAGCTGTTTCTGGTGGTAATAAATGACATCTTGAAAGCTGCACTGGAAGATGGGGAAGGCAAAGGTCTTCAATGGAGATTATTTGACATCTTGAGTCAACTTGATTATGCTGATGATGTGTGTTTGCTTGCACATAACCGTTCGGACTTAGAGTCAAATGTTCACTCGTTGCATTCTAAATGCAAAGAGGCGAGACTGAAAATAAATGTGCGTAAAACCAAGTACATGCACATGGGTTCGAACGCAAGCGCACCGATTGTTCTTAATGGACAGGATGTGGAAGAGGTGCAAGATTTTTGCTATCTCGGAAGCATTGTCAGCATGGACGGCGGAGCCGAAAAGGATGTTGAGGCTCGGCTAAATAAAGCTCGTCAGGCCTTTGGTATCCTTTCTCCTTTCTGCAGGTTAAGAGAGATCTCCCTTCGCACGAAGCTGCGAGTTTTTGACGCATGCGTCAAATTCGTGTTGTTGTATGGTTGTACTACGTGGAAAGTGACCGTTCGACTTACCAATAAACTACAGACTTTCGTAAACCAATGTCTCCGACGCATTTTAGTAATATTCTGGCCAGAAGTGATCTCCAACGACGAACTTTGGAGTACAACTGACCAGACTCAAATAGGTATTGAGATTCTATGGCGGAAGTGGCAGTGGATCGGTCATACTTTGAAGAAACCAGAGCGAAACATCGCAAAACAGGCTCTGGATTATAATCCTCAAGGAAGACTTCGGGTTGGTCGACATTGTAACACATGGAAGCGAGCAGTTGAGCAGGAGGCCATAGGAATAAACAAGTCCTGGCAACAGCTTAAAGCCGATGCTCAGGATCGCGCCTTGTGGAAGAGAGTTGTTTCTGTCCTATGCCCCTATAAGGGGTTTTAACTGGAATTTGATTTTAATTTGCTAGCGACTCGAATAACGGCAAAAAAATTTCTGTTAAGTGGAATAACATACCCGGTCAGTTTTTTTAAAATAATCACTTGCTATAAGGGCACAATATTTGGGAATTAAGGTAGAAATTAAATCTTTTTTGGGCAATTGGATAACAGTTAAATTGATTAGTTTTAATTTTTTAGAATCTATTTTATATTACCGAGATTTCGAGCATATTGTGTTTTATAGCGATGGGAAAGAAAGATGACTTGTCGCAATTGAAGCTTGGGGAAATTTCCGGATCACTAAAGGCGGGAAACTTGTCCCAATACAGGATTGCAGAATTGTTGGGCATATCAAGAAGTTCTGTGAAGGGTATTAAGAAAAGAATAGTTGCAGGTGAAGATTTGAAGCCAACACGGAAGGGCGCATGCGGTAGCCACCGAATAACGACTGTGCGAGCTGACCGAACAACGCAAAACAGAAAATTACCTTACCTCATTATTAAAAAAATCCAAGAAGCAGGCATCAAGGTTTCGCAGCGAACTATCCAGCGTAGATAGGTTGAAGAGCACCAGAAGACCTGCGAAGAAACCAAGACTGATACCCACCATGATAAAAAAACGCGTTGAATGGGTTAAAAAGTTCAAGCGTTTCACCATTGATAACTGGCGAGGGCTAAATTTTAGTTCAGTGGTTTTAATTTGCTAAGCTTTCGCCGGGAAATTTTAAATATTTGTGTTCTTCCTTCTGTTTTTCATGTATGTTTTTCGGATGAATCCATTTTTTTGGTTATGGCTGAAAATACGAAATTTGTGAGACGACGGTCGGGAAGAAAATTTCTTTCTAAGGGAGCAAAATAACGGCCAATTATTGCAAACACTTTAATTTATCACAACTTAAAACGAAAAAAAACTGTTTTGCTAATGGGTCTAATAATTTGGCAGGGTACTGTAAAACAAACATTCTATACAGATAATTTTGAACGTGATTCAAGTAATCAATTAAAAAATTATTAACATCCATCCACATTGTATAGCCCTCCCACCGTCCAAATACACAACCAAACTTGCATATATAAACAAATGAAATATTCATTCTATGTACTAGAGGTACTGATCGTAATCGCAGTGTTAAATAATTGTCAACAGCCTTGCCCTAGCACCACCTTTCACTTAGTATTCCCTATCCACTCTAATCTGCATATTGACTTCCCATGCATCCTTAAACCGCCATCCGAATTAATAGCACATATCAAATTTACACTTGCTCCCAATATTTTAAAACGCATATTTTACAAGGTGTTATTTTTGAAAGCACATATTCGTCAATATTTTACGAAAGAATCTTTTTTATTGAAATTTGTGATTGATAAGAGTCTGCTTTAATAAAAGCAAATCTTAGCAGTTCAGTAGCAATTCAATTCTTTCTGCTAACTGAGTGTATTTATTCTAATTGAAACATTCACCCGTGCACTAAACTGTTTCGGTATTCAAAACAATACGTACACTGATATCTTTTTACATAGTTTGGAACTAAGCGGATAAAAATGAAGATTTTAACATCGTTTTGTTGTTGTTGTAAAATTGAAACCGGTGGCTACGTTATCGGAGGGGTTGGTGTAGGGCAATCGGTATTAAATTTGCAAACATTATTTTTTGCTGCGTATGAGTACATGATTTGTAAGTTTGTTTTTATCCTCTTCAAAAGGTTTAATGTTTTTCGCCATATGTCAAAGGTTATTTTTCGATACATTGTGGCCTAGAATAGCATATAATCGGCCTTTTCAATGTTTTATTCTAAAAAAAGAAATAAATAAATAGTAAAATAAGTGTGGTTCAAAACTTCCGAGCTTCAATAATTTTTTTTCCAGATACTCGTTCAGAATATTTTGATCGGTTCTAAAATCAGAATTCTTCAGTTGTGACAAAATATCCAACTTTTAATAGCCGAGTAAGAAATACATACCTTTAATCACTGTGGTGCGGTCTGAAGGACATGCAACTAACCAAAAATAAATATATATATAAAGTTTCATATAATGAAATTTCGTTCATATTTGACTATACGAAAGGTCATAAATTTCGAAAAACTCAATTTAATCGAAACTCGAAACTCCCAAAACATTACAAAAAATGCAAGAAAAAACAATTTTTTGATAATCTCAGACCACAAGTCTGCTTAATATAATGTATGCGGACGATTCGCACCGAAGAATTAAAGATGGATACTTAATCATAAAATATAGATAATTGGGTTCACTCAAAGATGAACGGAGATTTGGCGAAAAACGAGCATAACACCACGAAGAGCATTAAAAATACTCGTACATTAACAAAATTTTAAATGCAATTTTTTTTTCAGATGAAACAGATTTTTATGTCGGGATAGGAGTGAATTGCTTTTCATTGTTAATATTCATACTCCTGATAGCTGGTACAGAGAATCGGAACCGCTATATGTTACTCCCCTGGCTCATTCTGACTATGTTGTTTTTGGTAGCTATTTTAGTAATAATAGTACTTATGGCAATATCATATATCGGTATTGAAATAGAACTATTTGCTTATTTACCTAAGATCAATGTGCCTTTGATTCTTCTTTGGGAAGGTAAGTGCAAAATTTAAACTAATTTTCTTTTAATTACATTTATCTCTTTTTTCACAGTATTTGGCTTGTATATTTGGGTTTGTATTTTTTCGTTATTCATGAAATTAAAAAACAAGGCCGGCGAAAATACTTTAGTAATGACACCACGTTCGAATGCATTTGATAATAATGCAGCTTCCCTTCAAGTGTAGTAACATGCACTAATATCATCATAAAGCTAACATGCAACATTAAGGACTGTCAACTATAAGAATTAAATATAGTTTTTTCAACATAATAACAGAAGTGTCTTTCATTGTTATAATTTTATTAGTTTTGAACTTTACCGTTATTCAGCGAAAATACAAATAACGCAATACCTACTTGATCATAATAATAACATATTATTACTTTTGGCAAAGACAACACAGTAAATTGTTTCTAGCATAATTTTCATTTAGCATCGGCTTGATCATAGCGCGAAAGCGCATTAGTTCGTAATACAAACCTTAAATGTCTATTTATGTGTAAATTTGATACATATTCTAGTGATTCTCCATACCACTTCAATATCTCTTTGAGGACTAAGCTCTTGCTTCTACCAAAATAATTTAATAACCATATCGCAAGATAACCCCTGACCGTTGCCAATTGCAATCTGAAAAGCGTGAGGTATTATTATTAAAAATATGATTTTTTTTTTGAGCTAAAGCCTATCATGAACTGCTAAACGAGATCAAAAAAATTCGCACTAAACTGGTATTTTTTTTATCAATCTCCAAAACACTAAATGAAGCAGATTTTATGACTAAAATTGTTTCTTCATCATAATTTCAACCAATACCTACGAGATTTGTATTTAGGAGCGAAGTATACAATTGCAGTATGTCATTCATAACATTTGTGTATTGAAGTATGAGCTTACACAAACGAAGACAAAACTGAACAGAAATATGATTGAGCGTAATAGCCGTAATGTTATTATTTTAAAGAAATCAGTTTATCAATTTCAATCATCAAAGTTACAAACATGAAATTCGGCGTAATTTCATTTTTTTTGTATATAAGTGACCGTAGTACTACATAGCAACCGAAAGTTTTGGAATTTTTAAATTAACGGACATTACAATCCTTTGCCAACACATGGTCTTATATGATAATTAGGGTGATAGAGGGCCGATATTTGAAGAAATCTTATAGTGACATTTTTCTTTGAACGGCCCTTCAACCTTTATCTAAAATAAATTTCGAAAAATTTCCATACTGATAATATTTAGAACGAAAGAATGCGATGGTTTGCAACTGGAAGTTCTGGAAGCAAATACCGCAACGCATCACTCTTTCCCATAGAAGTTGAATTTGATTGAGTCGAGCAGGAAAATTTTGCCAATTCCTGACCGGCAATCTTGTGTATGTATTATTTAAATCATATCTCAGAGCGATTGTTGCGTCTGGATAGCTTTGGGCTTTCGTCGTGCATCAGAAAAAAATCTGTCCTGTGGACGTAAAATGTGTTTACAGTGATGAACTTAAATAATGCGCGGTTTTGTCTAATTTTTTTCTAAATAATGTTTGATATTTGCATTTAGTATTTCTAGAATCAATAAAAGGCAAAATGTAAGGGAAGCAAAATTTCCTTCAATGGACGCCACGTTACTGCTCTCGGTCTGTCAACAACGTAACTCTCGAACACTTTGACCAATCGCGTTATATTTTTTTTTATATATTTAGCAAAAATGAATAGTTTGAGAATGGGTCACATCCCCCACTCCTTCTATACAAATTTCATGAAATTTCGAAATTTCAAGAAATTGATTCTTGCTCCGAATCTATTTAAACTGTCGACTTGAACATTAGGTTATAATGATATAAATATCATTAACGTCCAAAAATGTTGGTCCGACTTCTCACTACTTCCACTCCTTCCCATAGAAATGCACAAATTTCAAAAAAGTATTTCTTCGATTTTCATTAAAACTATCAAAGCTAAATGAATGAATTTTCGTCAGAATTAATTCTGTAATAAATTAAATCAGTTTTTTTTTTCAAACTATCAAAGCTTTTGAACTCAAATCTTTAGCCGATGTTTAAAGGCACATAAGTAAATTTTTTGAGTTTTTCAGGGGAGAGAAACCAAAAACATGTAATATGTACTAGGAATTCTATTTTTCCTTCGCAAAAAAAAACATTATTTACGTGAAATACTTCAAAATATGACTAAGAGGTTTGTCACCCTAATTCATTGTATCTTTCTAACTTGTGTTGGCAAAAAAAAACATAATTTTTTACTTTTGTGCCTCTACACATATGGCAAAAAAATGTTGTGCAAAATATAATAATGTAAACAGCATTTTGGCGAAACTGATTCATGCAATCCTGCCCCTACAGATGCGAGTAACGATTCCGGTTCGAGGGATTGTAGAAGTAGAAGATAAAAAGTGGCGCTATACGAGTTGAGAAGGAGGCGAGAAATAATTTTTTTAGCTCAGGCACAAGAAAAAAAAAACACTTAACAGAATTATGATTGGACGTAAAACCCAATCAAATGAAAAAGGAAAGAGTTTTAGATGAAAAAGGAAAGAGTTTATTGTACCGAAAAAAATTGTCATATTAAATTCTTTCGAATAGTGAATAGTAACTTTTGTATGGGAGGCGGTAAAAGCAGAATGAGGAGGCTTGTAATTTATAACAGCGAACGCAGTTTGCAAAATGTCGAATTTAAAGTTTGTAACTTTCATAATTTTCGAGGAAATTGAACAATTTTTCTCTGAATTTATGGCCTTTGTATGGGAGGTGGCAAAGAAAGTGGAAGGTTTTGGATGATTTGAAATCTGCTTTTCAACATCCTAATCACATTACTTCTTTTTTTTAAAGTCGATAGCTATCATAAATTCAAAGGAGAAATACTTTTCTTGAATTACCAATACAAACATTTGTATGGGAGGTGGTAGAAGGAGTGAAGCGAAATTCACATTTTTTTAGCATTTGTTGCAACTATTAAGGGACTAATTGCGGCAAAAGAGTGGGGAGATGTGGCCCCTCGACGAACTTAAAGTTATTTTTTTGCTAAAAAATACTTAAAATAAATTTCAGTACGAGAGAACAAAGGATTCGAAAGTAGTGTTTTAGACAGACGGACAGCTAGACAGTCAGAGTGAAACAAATCTCTTCCACAAGGCGCAATCCTGAGAATCGGCCTTTAGCTGTTACCAGGACTTATTTGTTCCTTTGGCCTCCTGCTTAACTGCTTGCTTCAATATGCTACATGGTCGACCAACCCGACGTCTTACTTGAGGGCTATAATCTAGAGCCTATTTGGAGGTGTTTCACTCTGGTTTCCTCAGAGTGTGACCAATCTACTGCTACTTCGCCTTTGAATTTCAATACCTATTTAAGTCTGTCCAGTTGTACTCCATAATTGGTCATTCACATCTGGCCAGAATACTCCTAAAATGCGTCGGAGGCATTAGTTCACGAAAGATTGTAATTTCTTGGTAAGTCGAACGGTCATTTTCCACGTAGTACAACAATATAACAATATAGATTTGATGCACGCGTCAAAAACTCAAAGGATACCAAAGGACTGACGAGGTTTATTTAGACGAGCATCAATATCATTTTCAGCTCCGCCGTTCATGCTGACAATGCTTCCGAGATATTTCTCTGACGAGATGATTAAAATATCAAAAAAGTATTCCTTCCTTCACCGCAACTGGTGTTCGCTCATATTAAGGAGAGTTCTGTTGACATCTCTCACCAGGTGGTTGGCGGAGAAATTCCTGTTCGTCAACTGTTTCATGATTTTAAATAGTGAACCCGTATCCCCAAAGTTAGCCGCAGATTGTGCCTTATTGGCAAGAACTTCAATGGCCTTTCTCTTGCCGCGTCTAACAGCCTTTGTAAACTCTATATGAGTATCGCGGTAGTTCTGTCTCAGGTCGGGCGTTCGTTGGTTGACATCGGGTTGAGAGATGATTGCCAGTTTGGCTTTTCTCCGATTGCCAATCTTGTCCCATGTGTCTTGCGACATCCAGGGTTTCGCTTTGCACATACCCCACAGATTCTTTAGCATTAGTTAGAAACGTGTTTTTGGTTGCCTCCCAATTGGCGTCCAGTATGCGCATTCTGACCTTCGGGATTGTGGCAATTGGCGTGGTATATGTCTACTAACTGCCGTATCAAAAATTATGGCTAAGGTAATTCTCAATAGGATTAGTGATGTCGTTGAGAGCACTCTCGAAGTTTATCAGGCTGGATTCCGTAAAGGATCGCCTTGTACCGACCACACAAATACCCTACGGATAATATTAGAGCAGTCAGCCGAAATGGGTTCGCCACTACATCTCATGTTTGTGGACTTCGAGAAGGCTTTCGACAACGTTAAGCGAGATTACATATGGAATGCTTTACGAAGGAGAGGTATTCCAGATAAGGTCATAGCTATGATTAAAGAATCCTACGAAGATGCAAGGTGTCGCGTCTTGCATAGAGGAAAGCTGTCCGAGAGTTTCCCTGTGCGAACGGGTATCAGACAAGGCTGCATATTATCACCAGCCCTGTTTCTGGTGGTAATAAATGAAATCTTGAAAGCTGCACTGGAAAGTGGGGAAGGTAAAGGTCTTCAATGGAGACTATTTAACATCTTAAGTCACCTTGATTATGTTGATGACGTGTGTTTGCTTACACATACCCGTTCGGACTTAGAGTCAAATGTTCGCTCGTTGCATTCTAAATGCAAAGAGGCGGGACTGAAAATAAATGTGCGTAAAACCAAGTACATGCACATGGGTTCGAATGCAAGCACACCGATTGTTCTTAATGGACAGGATGTGGAAGAGGTGCAAGATTTTTGCTATCTCGGAAGCATTGTCAGCATGGACGGCGGAGCCGAAAAGGATGTTGAGGCTCGGCTAAGTAAAGCTCGTCAGGCCTTCGGTATCCTTTTCCCTTTCTGGAGGTTAAGAGAGATCTCCCTTCGCACGAAGCTGCGAGTTTTTGACGCTTGCGTCAAATCCGTGTTGTTATATGGTTGTACTACGTGGAAAGTGACCGTTCGACTTACCAATAAACTACAGACTTTCGTAAACCAATGCCTCCGGCGCATTTTAGGAATATTCTGGCCAGAAGTAATCTCCAACGACGAACTTTGGAGTACAACTCGCCATACTAAAATAGGTATTGAGATTCAACGGCGAAAGTGGCAGTGGATCGGTCATACTTTGAGGAAACCAGAGCGAAACATCGCAAAACAGGCTCTGGATTATAACCCTCAAGGAAGACGTCGGGTTGGTCGACCATGTAACACATGGAAGCGACCAGTTGAGCAGGAGGCCAGAGGAATAAACAAGTCCTGGCAACAGCTTAAAGCCGATGCTCAGGATCGCGCCTTGTGGAAGAGAGTTGTTTCTGTCCTATGCCCCTATAGGGGGTCTTAACAGGAATTTGATTGATTGTATGCCCCTATAGGGGGTCTTAACAGGAATTTGATGATGAGCATTCCATTTTCGCCCAATATGAATGACTTTTCGCGCAGAATTGTGGTGGTATTCGCGCTTTTTGTTGGAGTCTCTAAATCTATTCACATTAAGCTTGCGCTTTATTTGAAAAATTTGTGGCCGTCGGATAACTGCTGTGCATAATCTCAAGCAGGCAACCATCAAGTGGTGATCGCTCCCCACGTCAGCTCCACGCTTCGCTCGCACATCAAGGAGGCATCTTCTCCATCGGCAGCTTATAGGGGAGACCCAAATTGTTTTATGGTTTTTATGGTGACTCTTGTGTGGAAAAAGGGTTCCTCCGATGGTCATTTGCCGAGTACTACAAAACTCCTGTAGGCGCGAGTGTCCTACTCGAAATAAAAATTTATTTTTTGTTGTTATTTTTATTTCGAAAACTAAAAATGACAATTTTTAGTAAACGAAAATTTTTTAGTTTTATTCGTTGTTCAAAGACTACTGCGTTGGTTTTTAAAGTTTATCAATATCTATAGTATTGCGCTGTGCGCTTACTGAGTGCAAAAATGTAAATTTTTAAAATTTTAAATTAAGTAGCGAAAATAAATTTCATTATTTTGATTGTGTACCCACACTCCATAAATAATTCGCCGTTTTCAGGTCTCTTAATACAAGGTCGTGACGTGGTAACCCAAGGGTCACCATGCCTCCTCATGACGTGTTCTATTCCAGTGTTGTCAGATCTAACCTGGGATGAAGTTTCTGACATTGGTTCTGAACCTGACGAAAATAATCCTATCCAAAATTGGTTCCCAGCTCTTTCTTGCTCTCGGTGTAAGGACGATCCCCACGCCATTTTTGCTTCACTCTCAGGACCAACGTTCAGAATGGTGTTTCCACTCAAGATTCATTCATCACCTGATCCTGTCCACCTGACCTCGCTCAAGCCCAAAATTTTAGATGTTATAGTGCGCCATTTCATGGTCGATCACTGATAGGCGCTGCAAGGACAGAGTGATCCCAGCTCTTCCCCCGTAATTCAATGTTCGAACGTTTCAGAGGCAAACTATAGTCCGTTTTCGAGTGCCAAAAGTCGTTACCGTAAAGTCCGTTCATATCCGAGGCGCTGTATCCGTTTCTCGTATCAGTTAGGATTTAAGATGACGGGTAATAAGCCCATAATCCAGTGAGTGTCCATTTGCCATTTTTAGGGCAAAAAGAACTGGTTGTGAGCGACTTCTATTGCCCCGTCCCACAGAAGGATGGCTAGCTCAGGTCCCTGGAATCGCTAATCTCTATAGATAATTACAGAAATGGGTAAAACATCATCCTACAACTAACCCCCTGCGTGGCTCACTACTTATAACTCCCCATAATTTTCTATATTAGAAATTAAAGAAAAGCATTTCGCCTTTGAACATATGAGAGCTATAGACATTAAAGTTGAATAAAAGCAAGGTGATAAGGATGTTTATAAGCAGTTTCAAAATCATCTAAAACCTTCCAATTCCTCTACCACCTCCCATACAAATTCCCCAAATTCAGAAGAACATTGTCCCATTTCCATAAAAATTAAAAACTGCAAACTTTCGGTCTTATTTACAAAAATTATAATCCTCCCCCCTCTGCATCTACCACCTCCCATACAAAAGTCTTTATTCACTTTTCGAAGAATTTGAGAAGACACATTTTCCGAAACATTAAACTTTTCCCCATTTCATCTAGAGTATCGCACGATTGGATTTTACGCCTAATCATAATTCTGTTATGTTTTTCTACGCAAAAATGATTGATCTGCCCCTGATCATATGTAACCTCATACTTCTACAATGGCGCTACAGCTCAAATCGGACCTTGGCTTCCTGACATTTAGGTTCCTTAACATTTTTCATTTCTTATTGTGGAAGGGTTGTTAGCCCTTCGCACAACCCTCTTTCTACGAATTTTATATTTTCGTAGATTGAGGTAAAAAAGGTATATCCAAGCAGGCAATGTCCTGGAATATTTGGCCGACCGGGATTTGAACTCACGATCTTCACATTACAATACCAACACGCTACCAAATAGGCTACACCCTAGCTAACCTCATACTGGAACAAAATTGGCGAGAAGTTTAAATAATTCACATTGCAGAAATCTTCTGAATTCATTTATTAAAAAAATTCGTTGAGCTTAGTGTCAAGTTTGCTCTGTTCATTTTTTTCTATTCAATTAAATGTAATCGTATTCTTGATATGAAACATAATCGGAATCATCTTTTAAACCCACCACCGTAATTATATAAAATCAGCATCATTGACCTGTTTCATACTATTTGCAAGCAATTCATTTTTACATTTTGGAATCCCTTTATGAATGGAGGAAGTCCTAGTATTTGGTAAAATCGATCAACAGGTAATGCTGGAAAGATGCCCTTATGTTTATACACCAGAGAGAAATTGTTTTTTCATAAAAGAAAAATTTGTCTTACTAACATTGAAAGTAAAATTGAAGTCGGAGTTAAGACTTTAAACTTCACGAAAAATTCTCCCCAAATTTTGGAACAACACGAAAGGGATCCCTGATAATTAAATAAAATGCTACATGATTAGTAGAATGTCAACGGATAAAAACCCATATCCAACTCTTTGACATACCGACCCACACACGGTAGAACGAACCAAGCAACCCTTTTATAAAACTTGTAAAAACTTCTTCAAGCTCTCTATCTTCATAGCCCTCCACCATTCAAATACGGTCGTTAAAAAAATTATTTCGAAACGAACTCATTAGAAACGGAGAAGCGTGGTGCTCCTCATGGTTGATGGGTGGATAATTGTACCAATAAAAACCTCATAACCTCCTCGAAAATTCTCGTAGTATTAACGAGAAACTTTTAAACCGTCATAATCCCATTACGAGGGATAAAGTTGGTCAAATATCTTGTTATTCGATTGCCATCTGAACGATTCCTTCGGCAAATAATTTAGTAGATCGGGAACTTCTTACCAGAAGCGTCACTTAACCCGCACCCTGCTGATGACGTCAAGCCATTTGGCCCTAAGCTTCGTTCTCCGGATCGACTTTACCACTCAGCTATGCAGCATACACAAAACTTTCAAATCATACGCCTAATTGGCTTCGGTTTTCTACAGAAATTTTCATTCAGCTTCCGTAGAACCTCAAATTGCATAAAATGTTTTTGCAGTACGACTCCTGGAATTTTTTTTTTTGATTCACAAAAAGATAAATTGATATGGAAGCGAACATCCACCCCTGACTTTCATAAGTACGAAAGGATTGAAAAGGATAAAGTACCATTTCGAGTTGCCAAAGCGACAAATAAATTTTCCAGAACTGTTTAGAACAACTACACTAAAAGTAAATTTTTGAAAATAAAGTTGAAGGAAAAGCATTACAAGTCTGTACAAATATTTCTCGTGAAATTTATTCCATTTTAAGTCATTTTCCATCTAATTATTCGCATAGTTTGAATCGTTTCGATAATATTTTTAATTTAATAATTACTCTTCAGTTTTCATTGTGTTTGGCTCGCTGATTTGCAGGTTTTTCATCCAGGAGTTTCCTTTCTTAAATTGCAACAGACGTGAAACTTTACTTTTGAGCGGATATGAATTATGGCAACAAGTTATCTAACATATGAAATTAGCAAAGTTGATATTAATTATTTTTAATGAACTTTGCAAGTTTTTCATCCCCAGCCGTTGTTTTGTGCAGTTTGAGATGATAGAGATTTTTGTTAAACTTTTTTCTTTTTTTAATTGAAATATTGATTGCATGTAGGAGGTATTGATCGTATTCGCAGTTAAGTGTTAAACATTTGATAATAGCCCGGCCTTAGAATTTCTTTTTCTACCCTAACCTGCATATTGACTTGTCCCAAGAATAATATAGTTGGGCCCGACTTGTTGCCAGATATTTTAAGAACACTACGAAACATAACATAATTATGATTGGGCGTAAAGCCCAATCATATGATACTCTAGATGAAATGAGAAAGAGTTTAATATACCGGAAAATAGGAAAGTAATCTCAAATTCTTTCGATTAGTGAATATTGACTTGTATATGGGTGGTGGTAAGAGCAGAGGGGCGAGGTTGGTAATTTATGTATATGACACCGAACTTGGCATGCAAAACGTTTCGTGAATTTATTTTTGAATTTAAAATTTTATTATTGAATTTAAAATGTGTAGTTTCTATTATTAATTTAGCTAGGGTGTAGGCTAGTGGGTAGCGTGTTGGTCTATAATGCGAAGGTCGGAGTTCAAATCCCGGTCGACACATAATTCCAGCACTCTGCCTGCTTGTATACCATGTGTATACCTTGGTCACCCCAATCTACGAAAATGAACAATTCGAAGATAGAGGGTTGTGCGAAGGTCTAACAACCCTTCCACAATAAATAATGAAAAATATTAAGAAACCTGAATGTCAGGAGGCCAAGGCCCGATTTGGGCTGAACTGCCATTGTAGAAGAAGATTGAAGTTTTTATTATTTTCTAAAAAATTTGACATAACTTTCCTGAAATTGGGGCATTTGTATGGGAGGTGGCAGAGAAAGTGGAGGATTTTATTTGATTTTGGAACTGCTTATCAACTTCCTTATCACCATGCTTTGTTTCAATTTTCTCATATGTTCGAAAGAGAAATGCTTTTCTTGAATTTGTAATGTAGGCATTTGTATGGGAGGTGTAGAAGGAGTACAGCGAAGCTGATTAGTATGTTTAATATTTATTGTAATTATTAAGGGACAAATTCTGGCACAATTTCAAGTTTGTACTTTTTCGACAGCGTTAAGCGAGATTACATATGGAATGCTTTGCGTAGGAGAGATATTCCAGATAAGGCCATAGCTATGATTAAAGAATCCTACGAAGATGCAAGGTGTCGCGTCTTGCATAAAGGAGAGCTGTCCGAGAGCTTTCCTGTGCGAACGGGTGTCAGACAAGGCTGCATATTATCACCAGCCCTGTTTCTGGTGGTAATAAATGACATCTTGAAAGCTGCACTGGAAGGTGGGGAAGGTAAAGGTCTTCAATGGAGACTATTTGACATCTTAAGTCGCCTTGATTATGCTGATGACGTGTGTTTTCTTGCACATAACCGTTCGGACTTAGAGTCAAATGTTCGCTCGTTGCATTCTAAATGCAAAGAGGCGGGACTAAAAATAAATGTGCGTAAAACCAAGTATATGCACATGGGTTCGAACGCAAGCACACCGATTGTTCTTAATTGACAGTATGTGGAAGAGGTGCAAGATTTTTGCTATCTCGGAAGCATTGTCAGCATGGACGGCGGAGCCGAAAAGGATGTTGAGGCTCGGCTAAATAAAGCTCGTCAGGCCTTCGGTATCCTTTCCCCTTTCTGGAGGTTAAGAGAGATCTCCCTTCGCACGAAGCTACGAGTTTTTGACGCATGCGTCAAATTCGTGTTGTTATATGGTTGTACTACATGGAAAGTGACCGTTCGACTTACCAAGAAACTACAGACTTTCGTAAACCAATGCCTCCGGCGCATTTTAGGAATATTCTGGCCAGAAGTAATCTCCAACGACGAACTTTGGAGTACAACTCGCCAGACTAAAATAGGTATTGAGATTCAACGGCGAAAGTGGCAGTGGATCGGTCATACTTTGAGGAAACCAGAGCGAAACATCGCAAAACAGGCTCTGGATTATAACTCTCAAGGAAGACGTCGGGTTGGTCGACTATGTAACACATGGAAGCGAGCAGTTGAGCAGGAGGCCAGAGGAATAAACAAGTCCTGGCAACAGGTTAAAGCCGATGGTCTGGATCGCGCCTTGTGGAAGAGAGTTGTTTCTGTCCTATGCCCCTGTAGGGGGTCTTAACAGGAATTTGATTGATTGATTGACTTTTTCTAGTTTTAATGGAAAGCGATACAATGTTTTTACCAAAATTATGCTTTGGTATGGAAAGTGGTATACGGATCAAAACAAAATTTTTCGTTGTCAATGATATTTCTATTATCAGACTTTCAACGAAACTACAAGTCGAAAGCCCTGACAGTTTCGAAGAAAAATAATTTAATTTCAATTTCAAAATTTCGTGAAATTTGTATGGGAGGAGGTAGAAGGAGCAAGGTGAAGTTGATGTTTTTTTTTTAAAACTGGTTGCACTCATATTGAAATTAATATTGCCAAACATTTATTCAATTGGTTTCGCTAACTTCAATGAAAATCGAATAAATACGTTTTTGAAAATTGTGCATTTGTATGGGAGTAGAAGGAATGAGGGGATCGAATCAATATTTTGTGATATTAATGATATAAACATTGTTATACTTTTAAATTTCAAGTCGATACCTTAAACGGTTTCGAGGCAAAATTCATTTTTTAGATTTCGAAATTTCATGAAATATGTATGGGAGGCGGTAGAAGAAGTGGGGGGTTTGAGCCCATTCACTTAGGGTTCCTTTTTCGCTAAAAATGGCATACAACAAATTTCAGCATGACAGCTCAAAGCGTTCGAGAGTTATGTTGTAGACAAACGGACAGACGAGGTCACTCGGAATCGAGATTTTTGAGTGACAACAAATATTTCTGTACTCTTTGCGACTCTGTGCGAGCATTATTTCTTAGCTTTACAAACGGCAAGGCAAACAAAATATACTCTTAGATTTCATCTAGAGTATAAATATCAGAGCTTTTCAAATAACCACTGCATTTTTTTTTCTTTTCAAACTTTCAAATGGGCGGCCATAATAGGACACTCTTTACATATATAACAAATGATCAGCATTATTAGAACTAGGTTATAGAAATGTGAGTGATAATGATGTTAAACTTTAAAGACCTTTTTTTAAGTTTACATTAAATACAGAAATAGTTTAAATTGTAAGTATGTATTACAAAGTATACATAATGCAACTAGGTCGATTTATTGAAATACGAATAGCCCTTAACAATAACATAAAATATTTGATTTTCTTAATGTTCCTCCCATATATCTTCCAAACTAGACGACTAAACTCTTTGCTATATGATCTCAAACGACATCGAAACTACAAATATTTCTGCAATACAGAGAAATAACATCCCATAAACAAAACTATCTCTGCAGTTACATATTATATAGAGTTTTGGGTGTCATCGACGAATTACTCAGATAATTCAAAGCTGAAAGCGAATAGATATTAAAAAGTTTGCTTGCCAAGCCCAACTCCCCCGTCCTCGGATTTTTACTCTTAACTTTTTTCAACTATTTTCAAAAACTATTAAAAAGTTTTTCGGGAAATTCCCCTTTTCCTTAGAGTGCCAAACTATTCTCAATAACATAAAACTAATAAAAATCCTTATTCATCTCGTTTTTGTGCTTACGTTCTCTTTTTTTCAGGATATCACGATGTCAATGGACTATTCGTAACAAATATCGAAGTTCCCGAGTTAGTTGATTATCAGGAACGGGTTAAGTTGTCATGTAGCTATAATATGGGCGGTCATAAGCTCAATTCGGTGAAATGGTACAAGGACGGTCTGGAGTTTTTCAGGTATGTATGACTATTCAGGATATTCGTTAGATTCTTGAAAAATGTCACCCCGTGGTGATAAATATGCTTGAAAAACATGAAATGTACATTAAAATGAAAAATTTTACGTTTAGCTATTTCGAAAAATGTTTATTTGAGTTTATCGTAGGGGTGCGCGTGTGTATATGTATTTTTGTCAAAGAACCCTTTTTGATGTCTGATCATATCCATCTGACAACATGATGATTGCCCCCTATACATACACTTCCAGTTTATTTTTTTCGTTTACCCAAAAAAAAAAAATTATTACTGGGTTTACGAAGCGGATATACGACGACATGCCATACATAAAGGAGATTTTATACCCTTATAGTGGAGCACGAATTGCTATGTGGCTTGTTAATACGGTTATACATGAGAGAGTATTAATTAGGATTAGAGGGTATGGAGTTGTGAAACTTTCCTGAACAACAAAAAGCCGGGCATCCTACGTACCCTGGGAGAACTTTCTGACAGGAAAATGTAATTTAAAGTCCTCGAGTCTCTACAGCATCGCGCTAAAGTGAACTCAATCCACACATCACCATTCATTTTGCACCGTCATCCCTTTTACACTTATACACAGCCCTTTAATACTCCCAATCATTCTACGTGTAAATTTATTCTATATTACTGTCCCAAAACCAAAGCCTTTTTTCACACAGGCTCCCGGAAAATAGAAACGTATTTTTATTTCGAGTATAATTGTTTGTAATTACATTTTGCTGGTTTCTTGTGATCGATAGCTGAATTAATTAATGTTAACAAATAATATTGATTCTATTCAGTTACTCATTTATAAAAGAAATACAATTTTTATGATACAAAAGAACATGAAAGGAAGACGAAGGACTGAAGTCATTTTCGGTACATTTCAGGAATTGAAATTATGAGGAAGAAAAAGATTTTCAACATTCATTGAGTTAAGGTGAAAATAATGCTGAGCTTTTGTTTCTGCTAATTCCTTCCAATTCATTGTTGGGATAATTGTTTTGTGTTGAACTGCATAGATAGAGTAAAAAGTCATGATGAGTATTGACTTCAATTTTGTTAAAAGATATTTTATGTTGGAGAATTCACGATTACTTGAAGCTGTTATTGTTGGTATATAAAGCAGAAAAGATGTTCAAGCATTTACCTCTACGCCAGTAAATTTTCATAAATATTCGTTAAAGATTAATTGTAACTTCTAAGATCATCAATATTCATGTTTTTTTTTGGATACCATAAATTTTCATTCACACCATCTAACACCTCTCATACAAATACCACTATTAAGTATTTCGCAGGAATTGATATTGTGATGACATAATTTTTCATTCCTTTAAAATATTTTCATTTCATGTAAAGGGTGTCTCATAACGACCTAACATTTTAAATTGCACGCCATTTTTTTATATCAACATAGAGTACTTACGAGTATCGTTGACAACTAGGAAGTATTTGGGTTTAGTGATATAGAACTATAACCGATCGAGCAACGCATGGAACTTTAAGTGCTTAACAATTCCTCAAGACTGGATATCTTAGCACTAAGGGAATGCAAGGTGCTAGTAGATAGCGAACAATTTTTTCTATACCTCGATATCATATTATCTAAGCATTCTTTTGCCAGCAAGATATCGCTCAATATATTCATGAAGATACCAATTAGTTCCTTATTTGGAAAAAAAACAATAATGCAGAGTTTAATTACCTTTATTCTTCTATCATATTCTTCTTTTGTGTTTACATGTTATCTTGCAGGCATTCTGTGGTTTCCAAACCTAGCGATTTATTTGGTTTGCTAAACTGTGACGTTTAGGTTTAGTTTGTAGGAGGGTGGTTTCGTAGAACCATAATGCACTGAAGCCATCTAGTTGGGCCATCTAGTTGGGCCCATTGTACTCCCCCCATTTTATTATAACACTCCTCTTGTTCTAACCACTTGGCTCGGTTTGCAAACCGTATCAGGTTCGAATGTTTGACGACTCTGAAGTCGTCTAGTTCTGAGAACAATCTAAAGTCTTAACAAAGGAGACGACTGTTGCGGATTTGCGGATAGTGACAAAGATAATGTCTTCTTCTCAACCTCCACAAAGGCTAACGCTCGCGACCTGCATCCTAAATGCGTGCAGCTTTAGCAAGCAAACCTGTGGTCAGACTAACAATGGTTCGGACGTTATAGCGACTACTTTGTAACAGTTGAGCTGTAATATTTTTATTCGGTTCTTCCCAAAAGGATTTGGCAGCTCTGAAGCTGTCCAGGAAAGAATCGGAAGTACTTTTTTTTAAGCTAGTTTTCAGTACTGTTGGTGCTACATCAACTAACTTTCTAGTGGAATTTATGTTAGCAGATCATTGCCATTCGAGCGTGTCTGCCGCCTCGTTTCCTAGCAGGTCACTATGACCCTGTATCCAAATTAGGCGATTCAAATTGTGTCCACAAATATACAGCATTTTGGACGTAAGATTGAAGTGCCAGAAGCGCAGAGACTTTTCTGCATATCTAAAATAATTTTTGTTCACTTGTTAATAGCTAATACTTCCGCTTGGAATACTGTCGCGTATTGTGGGAATGAAGTGTAGATGTTGAGATCGTGGTTAGTTTTAGATCCGTATAGAGATGAGGACCTGTACAGGTGCTGAGTATCGTGTTTGTTGTCCATTCGTTTCGTTCAGAAAACTTAATGTGAAACTTCCGTTTCTCAACCTGCAGTTGGTTCATGCTCCCAGTCTAAAAGGGCTGACGTCTAAAATTTTGCCAATTAGTGGCGCTGACCACGAATTAGTGGTTTTTAATCTAATGGCAGCTAGTGAGAGAATAACCTCCAGTGCTGCAGTTGTTGTGGTTCTAAGAGAACCTGTTATTCACAGACGTGCCATCCGTTGGATTAGCTGGAAAGGTGCTAGGTTGGTTTTTAGTACCATTGATGGCCACCACACCAGCGCCATAGCAAATGATTGATCTGACAATGCTGGTCGATGAGGTGCGCCTTAAGGACCCATCTCAAACCGAACGTCTTTTTGCAAGCGAAGGAGGCTACGGTAACCTTTCTCGGTCATTCTTGAATGTTGGCCTTTTAGGATAATTTACTATCAAGAATAAGACCAAAATATTTAACTTGATTCGAGAGGACCATAGTGATACCCTGAATGTTTGGTGGATTGAAAACATATGGAGGACCAGATCTGTTTTTTGAGGGTTAATGATAAGACCTTTATCTAGTGCCCATCTGTCCAACAGTTGTAAAGTAGACTGTATAAGGTCCCCTAGAACTTGTTCAAACTTACCAGTAAACATGATGACAAGATCGTCTGCATATGCTATTGTGAGGTAGCCGTTCCGATTTAAAATGGAAATGGATGTTAGGATCCACAGGACAGGTGATAGTATGCCGTCATGTGACGATCCTTTGTGGGCAAAGCCTGGACTCTGACTTTAATTTAGTCCCGAAACAGAGAAGAAAAAAAGCAGAGCTCAACGGCATAAAATACAATCCTGTCATTTATATATAACTCAAACGCGATGTTCTGAGGTCTCTTCCAATGTACCGTTTGGTAGCGTACAACTTTATTTTAGTCTCCTAGACATGACAACCATCTTAGGTGGTGCCAACACATTTTTGCTTTTGCGCTTGATGCTTTTAAATATTTAGGTATCTTACGCCTTTCGATCTTGCAAATATTTACAAAGCATACATTCGACCCACTCCCCTCACCTAATCCTTTTCTCCATGACTGTGTTTGTTTATTACACATAAATGCTGAAATTGCCTACAACACATGCCATTCTGTAAAAAAAAAGGAAAGCTTCGCAAGCCAATTCCCCTATTTTCAGTTTACTCTGTCATAATCTCAAGCTGAACGTATAAATATACCGTCAAATCGTTTTCATTCCGTACAGTGAAATATAGACTAGCTATCATTTCTCGAACTGCAAAACTGTGGTTCGTGTTACCAGTTAGTGTTTTTCCTGAAGAATATAACCCGCAATGATTCAAAAATAGTACCCACCACTACCAATTTCGTCTCTCCCTACCCAAATTCCCTTACTGTGCATTTTACTGCTCCCTACTCCGACTCAAGATGATCTCCTGAGTTAAAGCCAGTGCGTCAAAAAAAAAAAAAAATAGAAACAAACTCAAAAATGATGAAATTTTTACAGAAATGATTTGAAAAGTCCGCATGTTTTGAAGTCATCATAACGCACTATCTTGCAACACTTTGATGCATTTAATCAATTAATTTCAGATTGATGATTCAACTCTGATCGGGAAAAGTAGTTCTCGTATTCGCATCGGACTGCACCAATCGGAAACACAGCTGACATATGTAAATAGTTGCCTACATTTGGGTCACCGTTATGTAATCCATGTTTATACTGTAGATGAAATCTTAGAGTATATTGTATTTGCCTTACGGTTTGTAACGCAAAGAAATAATTATCGCACAGAGTCGGCAAGGGTACAGAAATTATTGTTGTAGCTCAAAAACCTCGATTCCGAGCGGCCGTCTGTCTACAACTTAACTTTCGAACGCTTTAAGCTCCCATGCTGAAATTTTTCTTATGTCACTTTTAGCAAAAAATTAACTTACGTTCGTGAATGGGCTACATCCACACATCCCTTCTACCCCCTCCCATACAAATTTCAAGAAATTTCGAGATTTTAAGATATTAATTTTTCTCCGAAGTTATTTAAGCTATCGACTTGAAAATTAGAAAAAAGTATACCGAAATAAATATCATTAATTTCCTAAAATATTAGTGCGATTCACTTACTCCTTCTACCCCCTCCTATACAAATGCAAAATTTTGAAAAATGCATATCTCCGATTTTCACTGAAACTAGCAATGCTGCCAGAATTATTATAGTCTAGATGAAATCTGAGAGTATATTGTTTTTGCCTTACCGTTTGTAACGCTAAGTAATAACTCTCACACAGAGCCGCCAGGGATACAGAAATATTTGTTGTCGCTCAAAAACCTCGAATCCGAGTGACCGTCTGTCCGTCTTTCCATCTGTCTGTCTATTTGTCTGTCTGTCTGTCCATCTGTCTACAGCATAACTCTCGAAAGCTTTGAGCTATAGTGCTAAAAATTTTTGTGTGTCATTTTTAGCAAAAAAGTAACTTTAAGTTCGTGAATGGGTTGCATCCCCCGACTCCTTCTACCTCCTCTCCCATACAAATTTCATGAAATTTCGAAATATAAAGAAATTGATTTTTCTACTACTACTATTTAAGTTATCGACTTGCAATTTCTACTTCTTCTACAATGGCGCTACAGCTCAAATCGGACCTTGGCCTCCTGATATTCAGGTTCCTTAACATTTTTCATTACTTATTGTGGAAGGGTTGTTAGCCCTTCGCACAACCCTCTTTCTACGAATTTTTTAAATTTTTTAGATTGAGGTGACCAAGATATACCCAAGCAGGCAATGTGCCAGAATTATATGTTGCGCCGGCCGGGATTTGAACTCACGACCTTTGCATTACAAGACTAACACACTACCTACTAGGCAATACCCTAGCTTGAATTTTAGGTCAAAGTATTATATTGGGCTTTACACCCAATCACAATTATTTTGTGTTTTTTATTATAATTGCAATTAGTTCTAAAAAAACTTATCAACTTTCCATCACTCCTTCTGCAACTCCCATACAAATTTCACGAAATTTCAAAATTTTTTTTTATTTTTCTTCGAAACTGTATAAACTATCGACTTGAAATTTCAAGCAACGTATACAATAATGTAAATATCATTCAGGTCCGCAAATGGTGTTTTGATCCGTGATCTCGTTCTACCCCTCCCATGCAAATGCACAATTTTCTTAAATGCGTTATATCGATTTCCATTAAAACTAGAAAAAGCACAAACTTTCAATTTTGCCAGAACTTGTGCCTTGATAATTGTTATAAAAGCTGATAAAAATATCAACTTCACTTTTCTCCTTCTACCCCCTCCCACACAAATGTCTACATTATAAATTCAAGAAAAGCACTTCTTTCCCCAGATAAGGAAGAGAAAGTTTCCGCCATTCGGTCAATGGCAGGAAAGAAAACCCCAGGTATAGACGGACTACCTACCGAACTCCCCAAAGTGGACCCGGAAATAACAGCCGATATACTCCTCCCACGCTTTACTGAGGTGTGGAATATAGGAAGATATCCGACTGAATGGAAGGAGGGCGTCATTGTCAAAATTCCGAAGAAGGGCGACCTTCGAGATTGTGGCAATTGGTATGGTATATATCTCACTTACCGCCGTATTGAAAATCATGGCTCAGGTAATTCTCAATAGGATAAGTGCTATCATGGAGAGCACTCTTGAAGTTTATCAGGCTGGATTCCGTAAAGGGCTCTCTTGAACCAACCATACCAATACTCTACGGATAATATTGGGGCAGTCAGCCGACACGGGTTCGCCACTACATCTCATATTTGTGGACTTTGAAAAGGCTTTCGACAGCGTTAAGCGAGAATATATATGGAATGCTTTGCGTAGGAGGGTATTCCAGACAATGTCACAGCAATGATTAAAGAATCCTACGATAATGCAAGGTGTCGCGTCTTACGTAGAGAAGAGCTGTCCGAGAGCTTTTCTGTATGAACGGGTGTCAGGCAAGTCAGTATATTATCACCAGCCTTGTTCCTGGTGGTAATGAACGGCATCTTGAAAGCTGCAGTGAAAGGCGGTCACTTTGATTATGCTGATGACGTGTGTTTGCTTGCACATAACCGTTCGGACTTAAAGTCAAATGTTCGCTCGTTGCATTCTAAATGCAAAGAGGCAGGACTGAAAATAAATGTGCGTAAAACCAAGTATATATGCACATGGGTTCGAACACAAGCACACCGATTGTTCTTAATGGACAGGATGTGGAAGAGGTGCAAGATTCTTGCTATCTCGGAAATATTGTCAGCATTGACGATGGAGCCGAAAATGATATTGAGACTCGTCTAAATAAAGCTCGTCAGGCCTTCGGTATACCTTCGTCTTTCTGGAGGTTAAGAGGGATTTCCCTCCGCACGAATCTGAGAGTTTTTGACGCATGCGTCAAATCCACGTTGCTATATAGTTGTCCTACATGGACCGTTCGACTTACCAAAAACTGTCAACTTTTATGAACCAATGCCTCCGACGCATTTTAGGAATATTCTGGCCAGAAGTGATCTCAAACGACGAACTTTGAAGTACAACTCTAAACTCTCTTCTACAAAGGCACTACAGCCCAAATCGGGCCTTCGCCTTTTGACCTTCAGACTCCTTAACATTTTTCATTATTTATTGTGGAAGGGTTGTTAGACCTTCGCACAACTCTCTATCTTCAAATTTTTGAATTGTCGTAGGTTGAGGTGACTAAGGTATACCCAAGCAGGCAGTGTGCTGGAGTTATGCGTCAACCGGAGTTTGAACCCACGACCTTTGCATTGTAGACCAACATGCTACCCACTAGGCTGGACTACAACTGGACAAACTAAAAAAAGGCATTGACATTCAAAGGTGGAAATGGCAGTGGGTCGATCACATTTTGAGGAAACCAGACCATAACATCGCAAAACAGACTCTGGATTATAATCCTCAAGGAAGACGTCGGGTTGGCTGACCATGTAGCACATGGAAGCGAGCAGTTGAGCATGAGGCGAGAAGAATAAACAAGTCGGCCGATGCTCAGTTTCGCGCCTTGTGGAAGGAAGTTGTTTCTGTCCTATGCCCATATAAGGAGTCTTAACACTAATTTGATTGTTATGATGATAAGTAGTTTCAAAATCATATAAAACCCTCCACTTTCTCTACTACCTCCCACACAAATGCCCCAATTTCAGAAAAACTATGTCCGATTTCTTTAAAAATAATGAAAACTACTAATTTTAAATTCAGCACGAAACACATTGCATGCCACTTTCGATGTCATATACAAAATTTACAAACTTTTCTCCACTTCTTCTACCACCGCCCATACAGAAGTCACAATACACTATTCGAAAAAATTTGAGATGACTTATTTTCCGGTACCTTTAACTCTTTCCCATTTCATCTAGAGTTTCATATGATTGGGCTTTATGCCTAATCATAATTCTGTTATGTTTTCTGCTTTGTTTAGAAGTGCACAGCTCTTGCGCCTGTATGTGCCCAAACATTACAATTATTCTATATCTAAAAAGTAAATACTACTGCAGCAAAACCGATGACACTATTGAAATCGCCTTATCATACCTAAGAAGAGTTAGTGCTTCTTTTGCACCAAAATGCAGTTAATCGTTAGGTAATTGACTATAGCTCGCGCCTGCCATTCGTCCTTCTACTACACAAATTACTAGGCTACTTTCGAAAACTAAACTTAGCTCAAAACCGCTACTCAATAACAATTTGCGCTTTAAGCTTTAAAGTGCTTCAACTTGTGTATTTTTGTTACAGTAGCGAACAGTTTCTTACTATCCCTAGTTACTATCTCATACCAAAATTTTTTCGGCAGCGGAGTATCGTTATATATGTATATGCGATGATGTAGCTTTACAAGTTGTTTCCCACCTAGGCACTTGCTCCAATCCAGAGTTTCCTTAACATTTTCATTATTTATTGCGGAAGAATTGTTAGCTCGTCAAACAACCCTCTATCTGTGAATTTTTCACTTTCGTAGAATGAGGTAACCAAGGTATATTCATGCAAGCAGTGTGCTTGAATTATGTATCGAAAGGGATTTGAACTCACGACTTTCGCATTGTAGACCAACACGCTACCCGCTAGGCTACACCTTAGCGTTAGGAGTTAAGATTTTACGAGTTTAACTACTCCTGGATAAAACTTCAGGTCCAAAGGCAAATTATTTTCTTTTGATATGCTTACAGAAGTCTGAAATTGACTATAAGAAGCAAAAGATGGATAAATTGTCTGACTCTATTCAAGCATTGTTTGAAGTAAACCCTGACGTTGAAATCGTTATGACAGGCGATTTCAACGTTCATATAATGCCTGGCATAAGCATTTTACCAATACGGACCGACTCGATACTGAGCTCTTCGCTTCACTAAATGGACTAGTGCAGTTGGTATCCGAACCAGCTCATGCTTCAAACTTGCTTGACATTTTTCTAACTAATCTTTCTGACAAGTATTCTGTTTCTGTGATTTCCCATCCCTAGTTGGGAATACTGACGACTTCCTGATTCGAGCACAGTTTCCGATTACAACGGTGAATTTATTAAAAGACTAGATGCTTACAAGAACCATATGATGTTACTAAAAAACAGACTGGGGAGCATTAAACTAGTTTTTCTAGGACTTTAATTGGAAATAGTAATTCGAGTCTAATAATTATGATACAGTTTGTCAGCTTGTAACCGAAACTATCCTTAAGGGTATGGAACTCTTCATACCCTTTAGTTATAAATGAATTAAACCGTCATTCAAGGTTCCATTCGGATCAAGAAAAGTGCTAAGTTTCAACATGACCAGAAATTTCGATGGATGATTCTCGAAATACCAAAATACCCAATTGTAGTCCATCCTATTGAGAAAGCCAGTCTTCTTGCTGCTAGTTTTGCCCGAAACTCCAGGCTGCCAGCAGCAAACTAGTCTCCTCTGCATGTAACACCATCTGGATTTCATTTGCCTTCGATTCATTTTCGCACACGCCTTACCTACAGAATTCTTCGTGAGCTCAATGTTCAGAAATTTGCAGGTCCCGATGGTATTTTCCCCATAGTCCTTTAGAATTGTTTTTCTTCTTTGGCTAAACTGCCGCGTAATTTACTCCATTTCTCTTACTCTTCTGGGCACTTTCCACGCAACTGGATAGTGTCGAGTGTTGTGGCGATTCCCAAGAAAGGAAACAAAGTGTTACCCGCTAACTACTCCATTGGCATCACTTTCGTTCCGTCGAAAGTGATGGAGACAGCTGTCAATCGCAAAACAGTCAGCTATCTTGAAAATAACAAACTTATCAATGATCGCCAATACGGATTCAGTTCCGGACGTTCTACAAGAGACTTCTTGGTTGACTGATCGATGGAACACCTGCATTCATAAATTTGACGAAGGTCAACTTCTGACACTTGACATTGCTAAGTTTGGCACAAATGTCCTCTATTGAAGCTAAAAACTGTTACCTTCAATAATTACCTCGTAAAATGGATTGTGCGTTTCTTATATAAACGCACCATACAAGTCTAGTGGATGGCGTGGTATATTCCCCCTTTCCCATAGATTTCGGCATCCACAGTCTTTGTTATTTTTATTAATAACCTTCTATCGGCGACTCTCAATCCGATATATTGCTTTGCAGATGACAGTACCCTGGATAACATCTATGAATTCGACTCGATTACTAACGCTCACCGTGTCCCGGTAGCATCTAAGCGTGCGTAACTATTTGGAGCATTGAACTCTGTACTGAACCTAATCTTGGAATGGAGCAGGATAAAATGAGTAGGTTTTAACTACTGAAGTGTCGACGACTGTCGTACAAAATCTACTTTTCATTACATGTCACTATTCTGTTCAAAAACGCATTGCTTCTGTTCCGGGAGAGCAAAGAACTGCAAATTTCGATTCGACGCTCATGCGGAACCCACTTATCAAGTTTTTGGACTTTCCCTAGCTGTTGCAAGTGTCGGAAAACTGTCGAATAGTGTACGCCCAGCTTCTCTACAATGTCCCTTACAGTTTGGCGTTTGTCACTTCACTAGTCAACGCAGCTTTCGTTGTCTAGCGATAGTCCTGGGTCACCACATGGCTCACTTTGAAGGGTCATATCTCCTGATCGGAAATTTTTGAACCATCGCTGTGTGGTTCGTTCGCTTACTGTGTCAGCTCCAAATGCCCTGTTGATGTTTTTGGTTGCCACCCTTGCGCTGTGGCCAAACTTGAAATTGTAAAGAAAAAGTTACCGTTTTTGACCCGATTCCATGTTTTTTTTATTTTTTTTCTCTCCGATCTCAATGAAGTCCAAAACTGAAATGATTCCATGACCAAATGTAGGAGTATTTATTCTTCAATATTCATTACTACCAGAGCCACCTGGCGGGAGTTTGAGACATGAAAATCGCAACTAACTTCACTTCATCGCGAAAGTCGCCATTTCATTTGCAACAACCTAATACTTTTAAAATTTGTTCCACGAACCCTTCTAAGCGTGTCGATATTCCGCTTTCTAGCTAGACATATAGTTGAGATATTCGAAAGTGTTACTATCGGTCGCCCCCTTCCAATCTATATAAATATAATTGTAGTGTCTGTCTGCTATTTGTTTATAAATGGCTATAAATAAGTTTTTTGCTTCATTTTAGCAATAACTAAGCAGAATCAAAAGTTTTTAAAAAATTTCTCTGTCTGTCTGTCTGTCTTTCCGGCTTTCACGCAAAAACGGCTGCACCGATTGCAATGAAACTTTCACACTTTATTAGGTCTACCTTGAGGAGTCATCTGCTTTAGGTTTTATTCTACTACCCCCACGCCTTCTACCCCCTTCCATACAAAGTGACTCATCTTCATAAACTTATAATAATCAAATTTTCATGGAAACTATAAAAGTTATTAATTTGAAATTTAAAATATAATATTTCTATTATAAATGCAATCTTCAAGTATATAAATAGTTTGAATCCCCCAACTCCTTCCACCACCTCCCATACAAAATAAACTTTTTCATGAAATACTACACTCCAATTTTCTCAGTACGTATAACTTTTATCGAGCTAAGATTTTGTATTAAATCCTTAATTAGCATTGTTATTAATGTGAGGAAAAAACTAACCAATTAGGTTTACTCCTTCTACCCCCTCCCATACAATCTGACACAAATCCACGACTTTGCGAAAATTCGTTTTTCTTGGAAAGTGTGAATGTTAGTGTTCTGAAATATAAAATATATCAATTCATTGATAATTGCAGTTGCTTCTCAAAAAATAACTAAAAACCCTCCGCTCCTTGCACCACCTCCTATAGAAACTGCACTTTTTCATGAAATATTCTAAGCCAATTTTCTCAGTACGTATAGCTTTGATCGAGCTAAAATTTTGTAGTACAAAATTTGTCTTTAATTTGTCTTTAATTAGCATAATTATTATTATCGGGAAAAATTAACCGATTAGCTTTACTCCTTCTACCCCCTCCCATACAATGTGGCACAATTCCACGACTTCGAAAAAACTCGATTTTCTTGAAAAGTGTGAATCTAACTGATCTAAAATTTAAAACACATCAATTGCATGATGATTATAGTTGTTTCTAGAAAAATTGCCAAAAACCCTCCACTCCTTCTACCACCTCCCATACAAACTGCATTTTTTCATGAAATACTCTAAACCAATTTTCTCAGTACGTATAACTTTGATCGAACTAAAGTTTTCTGATGAATCCCTAATTAGTATTATTATTATTATCGGGAAAAATTAACCAATTAGCTCCACTCCTTCTACCCCCTCCCTTACAATATGACACAATTTCACGACTTTGCAAGAACTCGATTTTCTTGAAAAGTGTGAATCTAACTGATTTGAAATTTAAAAGATATCAATTGCATGGTAATGATAGTTGTATCTAGAAAAATTACCAAAAACCCCCCACTGCTTCTACCACCTCCCACACAAAAATTTAGTACTGTCATCATCGGGTTTGATTTGATCGCGAGCCTCTCCCATTCAAATGCGAGTATCATGCTATCATTCTTAATAATTTATGGTTCTGACTCCAACAAAATACAAAACATTGTGTTCAAAGAGCCATTAAAGAAAGCGGATTATATATCCCATATAATGTATTACTAACTACATTCTCAAAAATTGCTTATTAATGTGATTCTTATGTGGACGAAGTCGCGGGCGTTTGCTAGTATCTTATATAACGAATAGTCAGCCTCTATCTTTAAGTGTTTACTTTTTTCTCAAGTTGATTACAATAAGCAGTTTAATATTATGATATAAGCAATAATAACGTGAAGCTGGTTGGTAGACGAGAAAGTTTTATAGTGGATATATTGTACTTTAACACCGTTTTCTTATTTTAATTCGATTATCATATATGCCTGAAGTCACTAAAAATTTCGGGCTTGAACAAAGCAATAGTGCTCAATAGGAAACTAATGATATTTTTAATTTTATCCTTTTTTCCAGATACGCGCCAATGGCCCAACCAATTTTCATGAACTTTCCAGTAAATGGCGTTAGCTTGACCAACAATGCGCACTATTGCAATGAAGTGACGTGCAGCATAGACTTAGCCGATTTAAACTACGAATCTTCAGGTGCATATCGCTGCGAAGTATCTGGCGATGCACCTGAATTCAAATTAACTAGCCGTACGGCAAACATGACCGTGGCCGGTAAGTAGAACTGGATCATTTTAAAAACCGTCACCACTGGCATCTTTTCCCTTCGATTCCACTTAGAAAGTCCTTTCGGTATATAATGAATCCTAAATCCCCCAAAAAACGATACGGATGCAGTTAATATGCTTGATCTTTCGCAAAGCGAATACTTGCCTGGTCTAAACGACCTCAATAAATTAGAAAATTTCATAGTACTATCGCTCCTCGCGCGCAATGTCCATCCTTACGGCTCCTTATGATTCCCGCGCTGCATGAAATCGTAAGGATTGGCCCAGAAGCCATAGATAACCAACTCAGGGTATCCCACCATTGCATAAATATCAGTGAATCTGAACAGGTCCTATTTCAAATTACAACTGTGTGCTAGATTTTTATAAAATACAGCACGTCGCAATTTTGTTGTCCTATAAAAGGATATAAAATGGTTATAAATTTCACTTTATATAAAATATTTGCAGTTGACAATAATTCTCTGTCATGTTTTTTGGGAGGGGTGAAATGGCTCGAGGATAAATGCACACACAAATTTAGTAGAGATAGTTTCGGTATTCTTGGAACTGTTGGTCATATCGAAACAGATAGATACTGTTGGTAGGGTAAGTATATATGTGGCGATTATATTTCGTTGTCCAAGAGTCCAGTATGGTTGTTGTATATTCTGGAGTTATTTCATTACTTTTTTATCCTTTGTTTGAATATCACCCCGTTTCTTGCTCGAGGATTTTACATTTATTGTCATCTGCATTGGGTGATTTTTTTTTCTGCATCCGCGACTAAATAAATATCTTTTTCTTGTGTACAAACAGCTCTACCCAAATATGATCCAATTATATATGGAGTAAATATAACCTACAGACTCAACGATTTTGTTGTCGCCAATTGTTCATCGGACTACTCAAACCCTCCGGCCACATTGACATGGTTTATAAATGACGAAAAGGTACGTGTATTCGTGTCCATTTTGTCTTGCTCTCCTGTTAATTGAAATTCCTGAACATAGTTTTTATTGTCTCCAACTTTTTTCCTTACATGCACGATTAGGCACTACCCGAAACACTTCAGCCTCTGCAGGAGATGACTATCACCAAAAACAATTTCAAAGTGCTGCGTCGAAACTTGGAAGTTCGGTTCACTTTGGACCGACTGCGTGTCATAACCTCAAAAGGTGTCCTTAAAATGAAGTGTGTGGCCGATATCAATCAGATAGCATCGTACAGACGTGAAAAGCAGACCACTTCATATATCCTCACTAAAGATGATCTGACGAATCAGAAATTGGTCAATTGGAAAAATTCAGGTACAGTTTGATTTTCTTTGTTGATACTATTTATAACAATTTACGTTTTTCTCTTTCTTCGAAACTCATTGGAATATTATAGATTATTTTTTTTTTTGGCTATAAAAAAACGGACACATGTCTTGAAATCATTGTGGTTCGAAGAAAATTTTGTATCAAACATTCCTATACTCACCCCCGAAAAATATTTCCAAGCAATTGAACTCAATTATGGGCAATAGAGTCCTTTTTCGAAGTTGAATTTGTTCACTGAAGCAAATTTAAGTTAATGGCATCTTGGAAGTAGTAGAGGGAAACGATAAAGCTTCCCTACAAATACAACACCAAAAGAAAAAAAATAAAGCGAAAATTCCATCACTAGTCAGTTTGTGTTCATGCCGAGAGTCCTAACTGACCTATTACTTTACTTTTCTACCTAGCTACCTAATTGCATAGCGTATCTTTAAGCAAAAATTTAGCTGACGATTTCGGATTTTGCGGACTTGACTACTTGGATGATTGATGAGGTCTTACGTAGGCTTAATGGGATTGTTTTTCATACGAAGGGGAAGATTTAGTTTGTTGGAAGCAAAACTATTAAGATATGGTTATTCTGGTAGATGTGGTTGCTATATATTATTGTAGGGTTGGCATAATTTTATAGTCATCTTCTCTAGTTATTTGGAAGGTTTTCAATGTACCCTTTATTTGGTTGTTGAACTGAAGATTTGTTTACAGCACAACGAAAGATAAATTAAATTTGCGGTTATAAATAACTACCTTTTTGGTATTTGTCTTTTAAAAATAGGCATTCATAGTTTGAAATGTGCGATAATCTAAGCGAAGTTTGAAAGTTTAAAAAAAATGAAACAATTTATTTTCTTAAGAACAACCAATATTTATGTCTTGGGTATTAGTATGAAGGAAAGATTAAATAGCTTAATTTATATAAGAATCTTCTGTACACAGTTTCATTGGATATAAGCTGCAGCTACTAAAGGGATTTATGTCACGATGTTTCCAAATAGTTTTCGTATTGGAGGTGGTCATATGAGAAGTAAACTAGGCACACTTACGACCTTCAACTTGAAGTTTGCAATATCTAGAAAATTAAAACTCGTTGGAAATCGGAATACAGGCAAATTTTAAAGTTATCTTAATTATCGATATTTAAATACTAATTTGAATTAAATATATATATAATAATAGAATTGGACAATCAAATCCTTCTCTGAATTGGAAAATAATAATACATAAATTTCATCCCTGCTGCACATCTAGAAAATTAAAGCGTTTTAAAATTTAACTACATGTAATAAAACGAGTTGAATGGTAGATCGAATAACTTTTTCTGAATGCATTCAGCCATTTTTCTTTCGAACCCAAATCGACTCCCACTTTTTTAGTCAGATTTAAAGTTTGACATTCTTGAAGCTGTATTCAAACAAATTCGGTTTATATCTACAATATTACGGTTATTTAACAAAAAGAGAAGGGTTCTTCGCCAATATATCGAAATGCAGCCATCCTCCATCAGGGCTGTCCTGAACCTTTATCAATATCTACTATCAAGCAATCAATCAAATTCCTGTTAAGACCCCGTATAGGGGCTTAGACCAGAAACAACTGTCTTCCACAAGGCGCGATCCTGAGCAGTTGCCAGGACTTGTTTATTCCTCTGGCCACCTGCTCAATTGCTTGCTACATGGTCGACCAACCCGACGTCCTCTTTGAGGATTATAACCCAAAGGCTATTTTGTGATGTTTTGCTCTAGTTTCCTCAAAATGTGACCAATCCACTGCCACTTTCACCGTTGAATCTCAATGCCAATTTTAGTCTGCCCAGTTGTACTCCAAAGTTCGTCGTTTGAGATCACTTCTGGCCAGAATATTCATAAAATGCTTCTGAGACATTGGTTCACTAAAGTTTGCAGAGTCTTGGTAAGTCGAACGGTTACTTTCCACGTAGTACAACCATATGCCAGCACGGATTTGACGTATGCGTCAAAAACTCGTAGCTTCGTGCGAAAGAAGATCTCTCTTAACCTCCAGAAAGAGAAAAGTATACCGAAGGCCTGATGAGCTTTATTTAGACGAGCCTCAATATCCTTTTCAGCTCTGCCGTCCATGCAGACAACAAAAATATTGCATCTATTCCACATCATCAAGTTAAGAACAATCGGTGTGCTTGCCTTCTACTATATCTACTATACTAATAATAAAATCGTTCGACTATACACATTTGTGTATTCATTGGATATTTTTTATTTTAGAAAAAAATTATTGATAACGATTATTTCGGTGTTGAAGAACTCAATGAGCGAAATTTTTCATTTTCGTCAGGTTAGTAGCTACAGCATCACTCAAATACCAGTGATTGAATTTGGATGCTGTTTATACTAACAGACATATTATCAATCTGTGCTTAAACTGAGGTTTGTGTCATTTTATTATAAAATGGCATTGGCATGGCACTAGAGCCCAAAAATCACATCAATCATCAATAGTATCGAAAAGCTATCGTTTTTTTTCGAAATTACTTATAATTGTAGAAGTAAATTGGATTTTATTCACCCTGACTATTCAAATGAGTCCTGGAATTATCAGAAGACTAGAGATTTTTCTTACTTGAAAAGAAAGTCAAGGCTTTGGAACATACTACCAGCCAAGGTTTTTTCCAATGAGTGCAACCTACAGTGATTCAGAAGTAATGTCTACCATCACTTTCATCTCTTCCAACACAAACTAGCCGATCTTTCATTTTTTAAACACTAGATGAAATCTGAGAGTATTATAAGATTCCAATCAAGTTTTTAAGTCGCCAGGGGTACAGAAATAAACATTGTGACAAAAAAGTAAGGGCACTTTGTATTGAGTCTGGGAAATGATATTTGAAAATTTTTTTTTTTGTAAGCAGGTAGGACTGTCTTAAATTATTATCCCAAAAATTAGCGCGGTCTGTTAATCAGTTTGTTCACAACAGCTGGTTGAATAGATAAACCTCAGGGTCCACGGCGATTTTTACAATGGATAGAAAAATGGAACAAAGATTTTATTTCAAATTTTGTGTTTCCAACCAAATTTCGTATGCCGAGCCGCTGCAAATGATGCAAAAGGGTTACGGTGATTCAGTACAATGAAAAACATTAGCATTAGAGTAGTTTAATGCCTTTAAGGATGGTCGAGAGATCCTTGAAGAAATGCCTCATTCTGGACGAACTTCGACCTCTTAAACTAACAAAAACATTCAAAAAGCGAAGGAAGTGGTGCTCGAAAATCATCATACCAGTATTAAGGAGCTTGACAGCTCTCGCAAGTCCGTTTGTTTGATTTTAATGGATACTTTGGTCATGAAACGTGTCCTAGCCCAATAAAGCTGAAATTTCTAAAAAAAAATGTACCGTGAGCAGGTCACTTTGGAAATGCTAGATCGTGTGAATTCTGATCCCACATTCCTCATAACTGGTGATGAGACATGGGTCTACAAGTTTGACATGAAAACCAGTGAACAATCATCGGAATGGAAGAAAAAAATAAGCCAAAACTGAAAAAATCACTCCAAAGCCGCTCAAAAATCAAGACGATGCTCATGGTTTTTTCGATATTCGAGGTTTGATCCAAAATGAATACATTTCGGAAGGCCAACTGGTCAAAAAGGAGTACTATTTAACCATATTGAAGCATTTCCGTGAGCAAATCATTAAAAAACGACCGAAATTGTAGACGGAGAATTCATGGATTTTCCACAATGAAAATGCGCCATCGCATTGAGCCTCAATTGTGATCGAATTTGAGGCCAAAAACCAACGAATCCCATCAGTTAACTGTCGTATTCACCAGATTTGGCCCCGTGTGACTTTTTCCTATTCTCAAAACTGAAATTACTGCTGCGTGGAACCCGTATTCAGTCGATCGAAGACATAAAACAAAAATCGCTGTGGACTACTGAGGTGTACCCATTCAACCAGCTGCTGTAAACAAACTGATTAACAGACCGCGCTAATTTTTGGGATAATAATTAAGGACAGTCCTACCAGCTTATCAAAAAAAAATTGTAATATCATTTCCCAGACTCATTTTAATTACAAAGTTCCCTTACTTTTTTGTCACAATGTATATCTTATCATTTGAAAATTTCAAAACCGGAAGTCCGTCCATCTGTCCGTCTTTGCACTCACTAGCTTGAAAACGCGTCGAGCTAGGAAGTTCAAATTTGGTGTACGTTGTTTTTCATATTAATTTTAAACTTAGAACATAATATTCTTTTCATAAGTGTGATCTTTGGTATACAAAATATTCGATTGGCCCTACTCCTAACACCACCTCTCATACAAACTGCACTTATTTCTGAAAAAAAATCACCAAAAACCCTTTACTTCTTCTATCACCTTTCATATAATTGCACAATTTCACTAAATCCAATGCACTAATTGTCTTAGTACCTATTCAAATTTTCAAACTTCAATTTTGTATAAAGCGTGCTTGTAGCTACTCTAGCATGATGTGAAAAAAAATGTAATTAAATTTTTTCACCCCTTGAAGCCCCATAAAAAATTTGTTTAGATCATAAAAATTTCTAGTTCGTTTAGATTATCGTGTGGTTGTGCTTTACGCGCAATTGTGACCCTGTTTTTCAATTCCTATACCAACATAGCTGTGCATAGCATTCCAGTCCGCGCTTAAATTCAAAATGTTCGCGCCTAATTAGAAAAGATGGCTGTGCTTCTTCCAAAAAAAAAAGAAGCTAAACGTCAGAGAGAAAAAAGTCGCCATACATATTATCAATATTTCAGTAAAAAAAAAACTACAAAATAAACAACATAAAATTTGGTCCGTCGAGAGCCGGATCAGGGCAAAAACGTCGCTGATTCAACGTTCAATTACACGAAAAGTCGTGCGCAACAAAAACAAACCAGCTTAGTGGGTCTCGATTTCCTTTTATTTCGTATTTCCTATTTTCCTTTCGTGAATCGTCGTAAAAAAAAAAAAAAATCAAAAGCCGAACATGGGGCTGAGCGATCTAGTTGTTAGAAGGGGCACAAAAAAGACTTCCCTGACAAAATTCAAAGCCTTCGTCGATTCGTGTACGGAAGAAAAAATAGCGCAGCTGCGAGAGAGACTCAACAAGGCAGAAGAGTTGTGGCAGCAGTTCGACGAAATACAAACGGAGATAAAGAATTTGCAAGCGCAGCACGGCGCTCATTACAACGATACGAGGGTGTACGTCGACAAAGATGGAAATGACATAGCAGACGAAAGACTGTTGTTCGAAAACACATATTTCGAAACAGTAACAAAAGCAAAAGACTTATTAGAGCTCAAACAAGCTCGGACAGAATTGTGCTCATCAGAGGTAATGCATTCGTATCATAGTGGCGGAGCGCCGCACACACCGGAGTTCAAGGCTAACGTCAAATTGCCGACACTCAATTTACCGACTTTTGATGGCAGCTACAATCAATCAATCAATCAAGAAGCGTTTCACTCCTTGATAGACGCGAACGATGGTCTGTCACCTGTGGAGAAATTTCAATACTTGCGGAGCTCATTACAGGGTGAAGCAAAACAAGTAATTCAAGCATTAGAAACATCGGCCGCAAATTACGAAGTGGGCTGGGCGTTGTTAAAATCTCGATATGAGAATAAAAGGCTCATAATGAACACGCACATGAAAGCAATGTTGGACTATGAATGCATAAACAAAGAAAGTCAAACATCGTTACGAAAATTCGTAGATCATTTCAGAACAAATATGAGAGCCTTACATACCATGGGGCAACCTGTAGAGCAATGGGACACGATAATGATATACGTGATGACCAGCAAGCTAGATTTAAATACTAGAAAAGATTGGGAAGCAAAAATTGGAACTGGAGAATTCGATAGGATGCCAACCATGGATGAACTACTCGAGTTTTTATCAAATTGCTGTCACACACTGGAAATGATAGAAAAAAGCTCTTTCAAACAAGATGTTTTCAAGCCGAGTGGAAAAAGATGTGAGAAGAAGGTAGCGATGGTATCAACCGCACAAGAGTTGTGCCAGTATTGCAAGGGCTCACATTTCATTTTCAGATGTAGTGATTTCATCAGTTTGCCCACTCAATCAAAATATCAAGAAGTACGGCGATTGCGTTTGTGTTGCAATTGTTTGAAAACTGGTCATTACAGTAAAGATTGCAAATCATCAGCATGCAAAAAGTGTTTGAAACGGCACAACACTTTACTACATCCTGAATCGGAGATGTCAGGGAGCACGAGTCAAAGTCAAACGAACAATGAGGCCAATCCGTCCGTAGTTACTCATTGTGCACGCGGAGTTAAGAGTTTGGTAATTCTATCAACTGCACAGTTGTCTATCTACGACAGTAGAGGAAAGATACACAAGTGTCGAGCTCTATTAGATCCCGGATCGCAAGTTAATATTATAACAAAAGAGTTAGTACATAGACTTGGACTTGTTTGCATGACTGTAAAAGTACCGATAAGTGGAGTTAACAAAATTCAATCAAATGTTACGAACAAAGTGGAGGTCAAAATCGGATCGATCACGAACAGTTTCAAAACCAATTTGGAATGTTTAGTTTTACCAGTCATAACTGAAAAACTTCCTCAGGTGAAGATTAATAGCAAACTTGAGGTCCCTAGTAACATTCAACTAGCGGATCTAACATACGATACACCTGGTAACATAGACTTACTTGTCGGAGCGAGCCTTTTCTGGAGATTACTTTGCGTAGGACAAATCATTACATCCAAAAATCATCCAATACTCCAAAAGACAGTACTTGGCTGGATCATAGGAGGAGAGTTAGTAACTCAGAATCATAAAAACTGACAACGTGTCATCTTCTCACTACTTCAACATTGGAACGTGAGATAGAAAAGTTCTGGAGAACGGAAGAAATACTGCCGACGACACATCTAACAAAGTCAGAAGAGATGTGTGAACAACAATTTGTGGACACAGTTCGGAGAGACCAAGACGGAAGATTTATAGTTAGCCTTCCAAAACAAGTAGAAATAAGTTTAGGTGATTCCAAGAATGAAGCAACACGACGACTTTATTCTCTGGAGCGCAGGTTGAATAAGAATTCGGAATTACGAAACGCTTACATCGAATTCTTGGACGAGTATGAGAAGTTGGGACACATGTCGCCATACGTATTACATCCAGCAATACCGGAAACCGAACCTCACTACTACTAGTAATTCGTACAAACAGCCTCACTACCAAGGTAAGAGTAGTTTTTGATGCGTCAGCTAAGACTACCCAAGGAACATCACTGAATGATAAGCTGTTAGTAGGACCGAATCTACAAGAGGATATATTGGATATCATGTTGCGATTTCGTATGCACGAATACGTAATCACAGCCGACATTGCCATGATGTTTAGACAGATTATGGTAGCTGAAGAAGATAGAAAGCTACAATGCATTCTGTGGAGAAAGAGTCCAAATGAAATTGTTCAGACCTTTACATTAAACACCGTGACATATGGCACGTCATGTGCACCATTTCTAGCAATGAGATGTTTGAAACAACTCGCATTAGATGAGCAAACTATCCAATGGCAGCACGAGCATTATTACAAGACTTTTACATGGATGATGTGCTCACCGGAGCCCATTCCTTGGAGGAAACTGTATTTCTCCAGAAACAACTTGCACAACTCCTATCAAAGGGTAAATTCGTTTTTCGAAAATGGAGATCAAGCAATCCGCTCATATTGCAACATCTTTCAAAGGAAACCAAAGCAGACCCATTGCTGATAATAGACGAGCAAGAAGCAGTAAAGACACTAGGTACATTATGGAATTCTAGGGATGATTCTTTGCAATATAGAGTTGTCGAAAGAAATAATCTAAAGATTACTAAAAGAAACATTTTGTTAAGTATAGCTCAAATCTATGACTCGCTAGGTTTGATAGGTCCAATACTTATAACAGCCAAAGTTATTATGCAACATTTATGGAAATTACAGTTGGGCTGGGACGAAGCAATACCTCAGTCACTGTACACAACTTGGACCAATTATTACACGTCATTACCGCATATCGACAAGTTAAATTGGCCTAGAAACGTTAACCCACAAAACGAATCTCAAAAATTGAACTACATGGTTTCTGCGATGCGTCCGAAAAGGCATGTGGTGCCTGCGTCTACGTACTATGCTCTAATGTCTCAGGTGAGGCCAAAGTAAACTTGCTGTGCTTCAAATCCAGAGCGGCCCCGCTAAAAGTTGCTACAATACCGCGCCTCGAGCTAAACGCAGCAGTCCTGCTCTTTCGGTTGATTGCTGTAGTACGTCGAGCATTAGTAGACAAGGTGGCAGCTGTGTATCTTTGGAGTGATTCAACTATAGTATTGTGTTGGATTAAAAAGCATCCGAGCGAATTAAAAACATATGTAGCAAACAGAGTAGCCGAAGTGCAGGACCTTGCAAATGATATGATTTGGCGCCATGTACCAACATTAGATAACCCCGCAGATATTCTCTCACGTGGCATTGAAACTGAGAAAATATTGGAGAATACATTATGGTGGAAGGGACCATCGTGGTTACCCGATTGCAATAGTTGGCCGGAACCAAGAATAGATTTCGGTATTCAAGTTCCAGAACAAAAATCTAGCGCTCCGGTATCAGTGGTATATTCAACTCCAGACGTTCTGAGCAAGTTTTCTTCATACGACAAACTGAAACGAGTAATAGCGTATTGCCTTCGATTCATTAATTTCAAAAAAGAAAATCATCAGACAATCTCTTTGACAGTCGAGGAATTGCAGAGGAGTGAGTACTCAATTATACGCATGGTACAGCAGGAAGTGTTTTCAGAAGAAGTAAAAGCTTTAAAGATGAATCAGTCAATTGGTACCAAGAGCAAATTGCTGATGTTAAAGACTTTTCTTGACATTAATGGTCTAATAAGAGTAGGAGGACGCCTTCAAAATGCAGAGGTTTCAACAAATCAGAAACATCAAATAATAAACTGCCGACTTGTTGGCGAAACTTTATTATTCTTGGAACAAGTTGCGGATGAGTGGAAAGTCAATATACAGGTTAGAGTGGTTAAGGAAGACTAAGTGAAAGGGAGTTATTGGGCAGTGCTGTTGTCAATTTAATAATATTTCATTCGTTTCTGCAAGTTTGGGTTCTTATGAGGGGAGGAGGAGGGGTAACAGTAAGTGTGGGTGGATGTTAATAGCTTTTTAATTAATTGCTTGAATCACGTCCAATATTCTCTGTATAGAATGTATTTCATAGACGAAGTTGCATAGAAATTCCATAAAATTCGTTATATTTTACATTCACGAAACCGAACATTTGTATGGGAGGGGGTAGAGAAGGTAGGGGAATTGTAAAATTTGATATGTAGTTTTATATCGGTTCTCTTGTAAGGTGCTTGTATAAAATTTCAAGTTCGTAGCTTTTAGTTTGTTGGTTATTAGTTGATTTAATGAAATTGGTCGAAATCATAGTTTTGTATGGGAGGGGGTAGAAGGGCAAGCGCGATTTCAAAACTTTTAAAGCAACTTCATTTGAATTATTTTTATAAGTTTTTATGCAAAATTTGAAATTGATAGCTTTTAAGAGTTAGCTGATAACTGATTTCTTAAAAATGCTCGAAAAAATAATTTTGTATGGGAGGGGGTAGAGGAGGTAAGGGAATCGTAAAACTTGTGATGCAATTTTCTTTCTTTTCTATTGTTAGGCACTCACACAAAATTTCAAGTTCATAGCTATCAATTTGTTGGTTATTAGTTGATTTAATGAAATTGGTCGAAATCATAGTTTTGTATGGGAGGGAGTAGAAGAGCAAGCGCGATTTCAGAACTTTTAACATAATTTCATTTCAATTATTTTTGTAAGTTTTTGTGCAAAATTTCAAATTGATAACTTTTAATATTTAAGTGATAATTGATTTCTTAAAAATGGTCGAAAAAATAATTTTGTATGGGAGGGGGTAGAAGTTTTAAAGATTTTCAACCAGTTATTATTTTGTATATTTAGAAATTTTTTTTAAATGCATTTCGCAAATTTTCAAGTTTGTACCTTAAAATTTCACTCAAAAATTTTCAGTTTATGTGTTTTTTTCATTGCACATTAAACACCTTGTGCACGTTAGACCGGGGGGGTCGGTTTATAACAATTATAGATCAAGTTATTATTATTTTTGTATGTACATTAAATAAAGGTATTCACATGCAAAACTTCAACTTTGTATCTTTCACCAGAGCCTTAAAAAAATCGCTCAAAATTTTCGACATTTTGGCTTATCACCTCCCTCCCCTTACACCTCTCAATTTAAAATTTTTATCAAAATTAACCATTATATAGTTCTACAATCTGACCAATTTTCGATTTGATATCTATACTATTTTTTGAGATATAAGGATTTGTAATTTTAAAAAGTACGCCATTTTTGAAATGCTCCCCACTTCCTCCCACTACTATTTTCTCAAAATGTTATATTTTTTTTATATTTTGCTAGTAAAGCTTAGTACACGTTTTAAGTTTCAATTACATAGCTTAAGAGATAGTCGATATATTAATTTTTAAGTGTTTTTCTTTGCACCCCCCCTGACCCTTCCCCTTACAATAATTAGCTTCTCTCTAAACTGATTCTAGCACGTGCGTATGCCATCTTAATGGTCTCAAAATATCAATTTTTTATGGGAAGTAATTTCGAAGATATAATCATTTGAAAAAAAAATTCGGTCGACAATTGGTTCTTAGCCCGCCCTTTTCGCACCCCAATGGATAAAAAAATTAAATTATTTTTAAAAGTTGTCCTACAAACTCTTCTATATGTATGATGATTTTTAGTTTCCTAGCTGTAACCATAGTTGAGATATTTGAATTCGTATTTTTCGGTTTAAGCGCTCCCTCCGCCTCCCCCTGAACTTGTACACCCCCCAAAATGGGTATCCGCCTGAGATCCGCAACTACCTATAATCCCTCCAAAAATGAACTTTCTATCTTGAAGGGCTTGGGAGTTAATGTGCGCTGAGCGTACACGTCGGCGTACGGCGGACGGCGGACGGCGTACGTTACGTTACTTACAGAAATAGAAGCTATATTAAATTCACGACCCCTTACCCCAATATCCTCTGATCCGAACGATTTATCAATCCTTACTCCCGCACATTTCCTTACTGGAGACTCATATCGCGAACCGGTACAAAGGAACTATATAAATGTTCCAGAGAGTCATCTATCCAGATGGCAACATTTGCAGAAACTACGTCAAGATTTCTGGAAACGTTGGCGCAATGAATATCTAAATCACTTGCAAACCATATCCAAGTGGCGGAAAGGCGAAGCAAATCTTGCTATTGGCAGCATGGTTTTGCTAGTCGACGAAAACGTGCATCCATGTTCATGGAGCGTAGGCAGAGTCGAAGACGTGCATCCAGGAGCCGACGGAGTCGTACGAGTAGCTACATTCAAGACCGCATCAAACATCTTTAAAAGGGAAACTCGAAAATTATGCGCACTACCCATGGATCCTGAAAACAACGAGTGAAATCCACAATCATCAGTTTCAACACTCATCAATTTCAATACTCTTTTATTCATTCAAAAATCGAACTACCTGTATTCAATTTCATTCAAAGTTTATGTTCATTCTAAGTTTGTAAAATTTGTCATTGCAATTTAAAAAAAAAATTGTTGAAAGCATCCTTTCAAGGCGGGCGGTATGTCCGCGCTTAAATTCAAAATGTTCGCGCCTAATTAGAAAAGATGGCTGTGCTTCTTCAAAAAAAAAAAAAAAAGAAGCTAAACGTCAGAGAGAAAAAAGTCGCCATACATATTATCAATTTTTCATTAAAAAAAAAACTTCAAAATAAACAACAATAATCAAGGGCAAATACTTAAGCTCAAGAACTAGGTATTTTATATATTATACAGTAGATTCGAAGCATTTCCCTGAGTTTGACAATTTCTTGAAGATACTTTCAATTATGGTCATATCCGCCTAAATTGTAAATTGATCGAACTATTATCGCTTGGATTTCTTTCTTCTCTTATCGCATTAATAGAGCTTACAATCCTCTTGGACATAGCAAACTATTTTCTACTTGGTGTGAGATTTTATTGAAACTTGTGTATCTGATAAATGATTGCAACCAACGAAAAAGTTAAACATACGATAGGCTCGTTTAACCATTTTACATATATTTGGTTTTCTTATTTCCATTTCATACAGCTACAAAGATTTAAGATTTACTTTAGAGTTTCTGAGATTTGTGTTCGAATGCGCAGTGATATCAACGCACTTGAGCGAATCTTTTAAAACAATGGAAGTCTATAGGTTTTCTTAGCGAGAGTTACTCAAGTATAATATCTGCGCATTTGCTTCAATGAACTTTTCTAAACGTTGATTAAATGCCATATTCATCAATTTCGTTATCCCATCTCGCCTCACCAGCATAGATTTGTCAAGGTTAACTGTACTTCGATTAATCTTCTAAAATTTACCAATTTTATGGCCAAATACATTCAAGACTATCGTTCTGTTCATACTGTTTACAGAGATTTCACAAAGTTTTGCAACTAAGCCAACCATATAATTTTGCTTACTTACTTACTTATGATAGCGCTATAGAACGAATCGGGCCTTCGCCTCCTGTATGTTTCGCTTCCATCCATCTCGGTTCAGTGACCGCGTCCTCCAGTTTGAGAATCTTAGCATTGATTTGCTGTCCAGCGCTTCCGTAGTTTTCCGACCGGTCCTTGTCCATTGACTTTTCCTTTTAGTGTGCGTCTGGGAATTCTTCCGTCATTTATCCGCCCCACATGACCAGCCCATTGTAACTTCTTAAATTTTATAAGTGTTGACACTTCTAGATTGTCGAAGATGGCATACAATTCCCTATTGTATCGTATTCTCAGATCGAGTTTTCTCTTAAAGGTCTGAAAATTCTTCTGAGGATCTTTCTTTCAAAGACGTTAAGTAGTTTTTCGGATACTTGAATTAACGTCCACGTTCTACTGCCATAGCGTAATACAGGTCTTATTACTGTTTTACATATTTTTAATTTAGTCTTCCTGTGTACGTTCTTGATTTAATTATTGGAAGTACCGAATATGATTTTGCTGGTTGTTTCTTAATGTTATCTTTAATCGAGTAATATTTAGATTTACAGCAAAATAAATTTTTCACTTGACTGTTTGATCTTAAATAATGATACTGACTCTTGACAACTCCTCGGCAATAATAATGAGCTACAGTTCAATTTTGCTAAATATTTTCATGTGAAGTGCACTTATAAGAAACATCCCAAAGTTTGTGATATATTTCTTATAATATTGGCAATATCATCCTTTCGGAAGATACAACAATCGATTAGAATTTTAATTCTGAACTGATGTTCATTGACCATTACTCAAAGCTGAGCTATCCAATAAGGCTTATAATTAGGTTAATTAGTTAGGATGAACTATTATATTTTTCAAACCTTCAGTCCTGGTGTTGATTACCACGGAATTTCTCCGAAACTCTAGTGATACAAATTTCTGCTTCGAATAACGAACCACGCAAGATATTCCGGGCACTCTACAGAGACGGATATGTTCAGAATTGTTATCATTTTAATACTACATCAGTATTGCTATGCTATATAAAGACGATACTGAAATTCTTCATAGAGGACTCTGCCTTAGTTCTAAATCTATACTTTTCAACTTCTGAATAAGAACCTGTTCAATGTCAATTGAGATGCAGTATTGCAAAGGTACCCAACATTTCTATCGATTGCTGAATAAGTACCTATTCAGTATCAATTCCGTACAGATAGAAAATACATAGTACATTAATCATTGCGAACTTATTTTGAACCTAATTATCCTCTACGAATACTATACTAATTTATTCAGCTCACATACGGCACATTTCGCAAAAAAATACAGTACTGAAGCATTTTTTCAAGGCATTTAGAACTTGATTTGAACTTCTATTATAACTGCTATCCCTGGTTTTTTTATCAACGTGCAAAAAAATCGATCTTAAATTTTAGCGCCATTGATATTAAAAATAAACTACTGCAGTACATTTAGATTTTTTCAAGGTGGATTATCTATAGTTGAATATTATGATAACATTTCTAAACTATCTCTAATACGATTAATGTTAATACTACTAATGTTAATATAAATGTATCTACTCACGATTTTAATATAAGTAGTTTGGACCTGTACTGAAAGATGACATTAACAATATTAAAAAGTAATTTATTTTACAATAAATTTCATCGCGTTTCGATAGCATATGGATTTTACTTTTGACAAAAAAAAAATTTATACAAAAATCTGTTTAAGCAATTCTTGTTGCAATAGTATATGGAAAAACCAATAGAGACAATGATTTGGTGAACATTTGCGCAGTGTATTTTGACGGTCTCTGCTGAGTCCTTTATCAAAAAAAAAAATCCATTAACAGTACATTCAATATTTTTACAGCTAATCATAAATGCGCTGCATTATCTACTTTGATTGTCAATAGTGGCATTTTTCTAATGACAATGAGATTGCTCCAAAGGAATTTGCTGGAGGATACTTCAAGGTAGTTAGTTTAAATAAAATATAATTAAAAAATAGTATGATTTAATTTAAATATTTATTTACTAAAATTAAAAAACAAATATTATAATAGTTATTATTGATAAAATATTTACAATTATACAAGTAAATAAATGCAAAATAGCTGAAATGAAAGAAAAATAATAAAAACCAAAGAAAAAATAACCAATATTACCAAGTGTAACTAAACATTAAATTAAGATAAAGAATAGCGTATTGATAAAAACAAAAATAATGATTTAGTGAAAAAGGAAAATTTATATTATTATTTATATATTAAATTGATTTTTTCTACTCTCTAGTTTTTCAAGTTCCTATAAACATTTTTTTTTACAAAAACTTGTTTTTTATTGATATACAATTGACATAAGAAAGCAAGTAGAAAAATTATATCTAAAAATAGCATTTTTGCAGTAAGCAATGCAATGAACTTTATCTATAGTAATATTCTTTATTGACGATACAAATTTTTCACAAAGTATAACATCAAAACAAAATTATATACCTTCACATATAGTTTACAAAATGTATCAAAAGTTTCGCACAAAAGTATTATACTTCAGATAAATAAGTCTAACAACCATAACATAAAATTGATTCTACTCCAACTTTTCAAGAAGCTAAGAAAATTGCAAAATTATTTTCTATGTTTCAATTCTTTTCTTTTACCATAACATGGAGCATTGTACTGACTGTCCTATCCAATAAACTATACTCTATTGGTACATTCTTATCTAAACTTTCATTATACATCTAAATAAATTTTCCATAATATTTCTTGTACTTTGTTTGAATTTCTCAAGATTTCAATCTACTCAATTTAATTCACCCATAGAGATAACTTTCCTCTATCATCCTCAAGATTAAGATGTGATTTCATCTTTTCATATTTCCATCAAAAAGAAAAAACACTAAAAAGATGATGATGATGATGTAGTATAAGTACCCTTCTATGAATAGAAAAATAGTAAAAGGAAAATAGTTGAAAACTATTGGTAATGAGAATTCCTTTTAAGTTGAAGATACTAATGTTCCGTAGTAATCGATTTTCTTTTTCTACAAAAAAAAAAATCAGCAGAAATTCCATCTATTTTTAGTCAATATGAAAAAAAAACAGTCTCACCAATACAAGTATTAGAAAAGAGTTCCTTGTATTAAGTTGCAATATCTCGAGATGATTACAGCGCACATTGAGTCGGTTTTTGCTCAAATTCTACCAATTTACTTCACGAAGCCATTTTTTCCTAATTGAATTGATATTAAATAGGAATCGGAATTAGTAAAGAATGTTCGAATAAGTCGATTTCATTCGTAATGGAAGTGTTAAATTAATAAAAGGAGAGATTTCATTAATAAAATCATTAAAAGGAATTTAAAAGAATTTCTTGGCATACTAATAAGGTTTAATTCGTCGACTCGTTCTTATTTCTGCTCGTGACAATCCTTAGTCGTATCTTTACGAAAAAAATTCAAATGAATTTTAAAACATAACAGAATTATGATTGAGCGAAAAGCCCAATCATATGATACTCGAGATGAAATGGCAAAGCGTTTTTTTACTCTAGATAAAATCTGAGAGTATTACAAGTTTGCTCTAAAGTTTTTAATGCTAAGAAATAAGGCTCGGACAAAAAAATAAATGATACAGAAGTTCACGTAATCACTCAAAAATCTCAAAACCGGATGTCCCTCCGTCCGTCCGTTTGCTCTCTAGCTTGAGAACGCGTTCAGCTAGATAGTTCAAATTTTGTACGTCATTTCTTACAAAACAGTAAGGTCAAGTTTGTTAATAGGCCAAATCGCTCTCCCCCTTCTACCCACTCCCATATAAAATGACACAATTTCGCAATTTGAGAATAAAAGGATTTGCTCGAAAAGTGTAAGAGCTATTGATCTGAAATTTGGAATATATTATTTTATGATGATTGCAATCTACCGTATAAAAAGTATGCATATCCTCCGCCTCCTTCCTCCACCTCCAATATAAACTGTACTTTTTCATGAAATACCAATTTGTTCAGTGCGTATAAAATTTAGCGAACTGAAATTGTACACTAAATATTTATTTAGATTTACTAGTAAGACCAAAAAATAGACGATTAACTTAATCCTTTCTACCCCCTCCCACACAAAATGACATAATGTCGCAATATCAAATTAAACGGATTTGCTCAAAAAGTATAAGATCTATTGATATGGAATTTGGAATATATTACTTTTATGATGATTTTAATCTACCATATAAAAATTATTTATGTCCTCTCTCTCCTTCCACCACCTCTCATATAAACTGTACTTCTTCAAGAAGCACTCTAAACTAATTTACTCAGTGCGTATAAAATTTATCGAGCTCAAATTGTGCAGTTATAACTTATTTCAAATTATTAGTAAGACCAAGAAACAACTAGCCAATAAGCTTTACTTCTTTTACTCCCTCCCGTACGAAATGACTCAATTTTGCAATTCGACAATAAAGGAATTTGGAAAAGCATAAATGCCATGGATCTGAAATTTGATTTGATTTCAATCTACTTTATAAAAATTATTTAAGTCCTCTTTCTTCTTTCACCACCTCCCATACAAACTGTACTTTTCTACGAAATACTCCAAGCCAATTTACTCAGTGCGTATAAAATTTAACGAGCTTAAATTGTGCACTTAATATTTATTTAGAATTATTAGTAAGGATAAACAAAATTAGGACTATTAGCTTTACCCCTTTTACACCCTCCCATACAATCTGACACAATTTCAAAACTTTCCAAAAAGTTGATTTTCCTGAAAAGTATAAATGCTGCTGATCTACAATTTAAAACATATCGAGAGCATGATGTTTATAGTTATTTCTGAAAAAGTTTTAAGAACTTGCCCCTAATTCTACCACCTCCCATACCAACTACACAATTTCACTAAATTCAATACACTAATTTTCTCAGTACTTATTAAAATTTGAATTCAAAATTTTGTATAAAACATTTTGATAGCGTGATGAGAAAAAATGAATTCGATTCTCGAAGGAGAAACGATTTTTTGAATTTACGGAAGGCGGCATTTATTGTAAATATTAGGAGACAAGTTCTAGTAAAATTTTAAGTTTGTTCTTTGTCTATTTTTAATGGAAATCGATATAATGCTCTTACCAAAATTATGCAACTTTATTGGAGGGGCAGAATGAATATACGGATCAAAACAAAATTTTTCGTCGTTAATGACATTTCTATTATTATGCTTTCCACAAAACTTCAAGTTGTTACAGTTTCGAAGAAAAAAATTTATTTCAAATTTCATAATTTCGTGAAATTTATACCGGAGGGGCTAGAAGGAGTGAGGCGAAGTTAACATTTTTTTTTCAAAACTGATTGTAATTATAATAAAAACATAATAGGAGTACGACTGGGCGTTAACCGTAATCGTGCGATAATCTAGAAGAAAGAGATTTTTTTTTATTTTAAGAAATTTTGTAGAGGATGTGGTAGAGGGGGTGATGACATTGAACGAATTTTTCCCCATCACGCTTAGGTTGCTATCAAAATGATTTATACAAAATTGAGGATTCATAAATTTAATAGGTACTGAGAAAATTAGTGTATTGGTTTTAGTGAAATTGTGCAGTTTGTATGGGAGGTGGTAGAAGGAGTTTGAATTTATTAATGACGTTTTTAGACATAACTGTAAACATCATTTAATTGACTTATTTTAAATTGCAGATCAGTAGCATTCATACTTTCCAAATCCAATTTTTGTAAAACTGTTGAATTGTGTCACATTGTATGGAAGGGGCTAGAAGGAGTGAAGCTAACCGACTATTTTTTTTAGTCTTAATAATAATTCTAAGTAATTATTTAGTGCATAATTTCAGCTCGATAAATTTCATACGTACTGAGTAATTTTATTTAGAGTATTTCGTAAAAAAGTGCAGTTTGTATGGGAGATTATCCTGAAAGGTATGAAGCTCTACATACCTTCCAGTCATAAAAGAGTTAGGCCGTCGAAGGACTTTTGGTTCAACAACGACTGTCTCGATGCAATTAAGACTAAGATACAAGCATTTCAAACCCTTAAAGGCAATAAAACACCTGTCACCAGAGAACTCTACAATGCATCAAGAAATGCCTGCAAATCCATACTCAACCGTGTTAAATTTGAGCATGACCAAAAACTTCGACGGAAGATCCTTCAGTGCCTGAAGGGCTCGAGATCTTACTGGTCATTCGTCAAAACGGTCAACAACAATTTCATTTCTTCTTCAATACCACATCTTGTTGATGGCGACCGTACCGTTATTGATCCTGTCGAAAAAGCTAATTTACTAGCAGCAAGTTTCGCTAGAAACTCACGCCTTCCACATTCAAACCAATCGCCTCCCGCTCTAAGTGATTCTGGTTTCTCATTGCCTAAACTACATTTTCGCACGAGACTTATTTCTAGGATCCTTCAAAAGCTCAATATCAACAAATCTGCTGATCCGGACGGTATTCCCCCCATTACCCTTAAAAAGTGCTCCTCTTCTTTAACTAAACCTCTTCGCAATCTTTTCTATCTTTCCTACTCTTCTGGGTGCTTGCGAATGTTCAGCCAATTCCCAAGAAAGGAAGCAAAGCGAACCCCGCCAACTACCGCCCTATAGCCATTACTTCAGTGCTCTCGAAAGTAATAGAAACTGCTGTCAATCGCAAAATCGTTGAATATCTGGAGAATAACCAGCTAATCCATGATCGGCAGTATGGGTTCCCGTTCTGGAAGGTCGACGGGAGATATTCTGGTTTACTTGACAGAACGTTGGAACTCATGCATACATAAACACGGCGAAGGTCAAGTTCTTGCACTTGACATTGCAAAAGCTTTTGACAGAGCTTGGCATGAATGTCTCATAGCAAAGCTTAGGGCCATAGGTCTTAATGCTACCCTTGTTCAATGGATTGAGAGTTTTCTTTCTGAACGCACTATACGAGTAGTACTAGATGGCGTTACTTCTTCCTCTTTCCCAATAGATTCCGGCGTCCCTCAAGGCTCTGTTTTATCTCCAACTCTTTTCTTAGTTTTCATCAACGACCTTCTGTCATCCACTCTCAATCCAATCCATAGTTTTGCGGATGACAGTAATTTAGATAACACCTATGAATTTAACTCTGCTGCGGAATCACACAAGTTTTCTATTGCTTCCAATCGCATGGAGTTATTCCGTTCGCTGAACTCGGACCTCAACTTAATCCTAAAATAGGGCAAGAAAAATAGAGTAGAGTTCAACGCCTCTAAAACACAGGCCTGTTATCTATCCCTCAAACGTGATGTACCTGTATTATCTCAAAATGTGACCTTTGGTGGCACTCAACTTTGTACCTCGGATAACTTCACACTTCTTGGCGTTAAAATTAATGACCACCTGAATTGGGCTCAGCACATCTTTGATGTTGCCCTCGACGCTTCTAAACGTCTAAGTGTTCTCCGAAAGTGCAAAAAGTATTTCACGCCGAACGACCTCGCAACCATCTACAAAGCATACATTAGACCTCGTTTAGAGTACAATTCGCATGTATGGGCCGGGGCACCCAAATCACACCTCGCGTTGCTCGACCGTATTCAAAAACATGCGTTCCGACTGATAGGAGACGAAACCGTCACGTCTTCTATCGATTCTCTCGAGCATCGCAGAAATGTCAGAGTACTCAGCATTTACTATCGCTACTTCCATGGAAAATGCAGTGCGGAGCTAAGCACACTCATCCCTCCACTCCATAATTTTCCCCGAGATACTCGTCAAGCTGAACCCTCACACGAGTACACCGTTAAACCCTTGCCTTCTCGTACAGTGAAATATAGGCAGTCATTCATTTCCCGAACATCAAGACTTTGGAACATATTACCATCCAAAGTGTTTCCCAACGAGTTCAACATCCAGTGCTTCAAAGGCAATGTACACCATCTCTTTCGTCTCTCTCCACCTCAATTAAACTGATTTAACATGAGTTTTTTTCCCCAAATTTCCCCTATACCAACACAGCTGTGCATAGCATTATAGGGTGACCCCTAAGTTGTGTTCGGTTCCTTAAAAAAAAAGGTGGTAGAAGGAAGGGGAGGACTCAACTAATTTTTATGCAGCAGATTGAAATTATTATAAAAGTAATATGTTCCAAATTTGAGACCAATAGCTTTTATACTTTTTGAGAAAATCCGTTTATTGTCAAATTACGCAATTGTGTCATTTTGTATGGGAGGGGGTAGAAGGGGTGGAGCGATTTAGCCCGTTCACGAACTTGTCCTTACTTTTTTGTCAAAAATGACTTGTACAAAATTTTAACTTTCTAGATCAACGTTCTGAAGCTAGAGAGGACACGGACGAACAAACGGACGGACAGACGGACGGACGGACATACGGTTTTGAGATTTTTGAGTGATTATATGAACTTCTGTATCATTCATTTGTTTTCTCCGAGCCTTATTTCTTAGCGTTACAAACTTTGTGGCAAACTTATAACACTCTCAGATCTCATCTAGAGTATAATTAGTTGTGACAAAAATCGGTTTATTGCAGCTGTGTTAATTTCAATGAAAATGGATTTTTTGAAAATAGTGCATTTTTATGGGATGGGGTAGAAGGATTGAGGGGATTGTATCAATATTTTGTAATATTAATGATATATTTATTACTATACTTTGATATAAATTTCAAAATGATAGTTCAAAAACTTTCAAAGAAAAATCGAATTCTTAAAATTTCGATATCTCATGAAATTTGTATGTGAGGGGATAAAAAGAGTGGAAGCCACAGTAACCCGTTGACGAATTTAGAGCTTTTCTTTTTTGCTATAAATGACACATAATAAACTTCATCAGGATAGCTCAAAGCGTTCGTTATTTTGTAGACAGACGAACAGATCACTCTGAATCGAGGTTTTTGAGCGACAACAAATATCTCTGTACTCTTGGCAGCTCTGCGCGAGCAATGTTTCTTAGCGTTACAAACAGTAAGGCAAACACAATATACTCTCAGATTTTATCTAGAGAATAATTATCTTAGGTGATTTTGAGGCTCCTCGATCTGGAGCCTTTTCCGTAGTTTCCCTCTTCACAGTCAGGAAGATTATCTCGCGATTACTTAACATTTCTAAAGAAAGAGTTTTTGCACAACAAAGTTTTAATTCTTGTATATTTAGGTGAAACTGATGTACCCCACAAGCAATGTGCCATAATTATACGAACTATCGAGGGTTGACACATCTGCTTTATCGAAGTTCAGGCAAGACATTTGATATATTATTAAAGCATGATAGACATAATAAAGCCAGAATTTCTCTTCTAAATAGTTGCAGAGAGCCCTCATATATTTTTCGTAGACAATGGGTAATTTATTCCTTTGAAATCAAGTTTTTTTTATTATTTTGAAATATCCTTCATAGCTTTCATTTCTTGATTTTGAACACGCCTCTTACATTCCTGCAATTTTGAACAAAAATTGTTTATTTTTCCGCATTTTCTTGTTTTCAGACACAGAACTCAGAAATTAGATGATACTAAAAAAAAACTACTATCTGGTTAAGAACATTTTCAAATTAAGTTGTGACTGTACTTAGTAGCGGCTCTTCGGATGAAGTATGTTAGGCACTACCGCCCCAAAATAATTATTTAAATTTAAATTACTTATTACTCCATTATTATGATTTAGAATATGCTAAATAATAAAAAAATTGGACTTTAGACTTGTATAGTCTTGCTCCTAAGTATCTAAAGAATTTTTCAGAGTTATGACATAATTTATTATTTGCAAAAATATCCAACCCTTAAGGCCCTAGGTATTCTAACTAAATTGTGCCAGGAACCGCTGCTGTGTGCATTTCAGTATTGAAACACTGTCTAACTAATTCTACAGCCACAGCAGTTTTCTACTGTGAAATATAGCAGAAACAGTTTAGTTCCACTTTTAGTTGGTGCCAGACTTATTTATACTTCTCTCTCCCTCTCTGCGGTTCTCCCAATATCTTTCTTCAAAGGTAAATATAAAATAATCCTGATAATTAATGCAAATATGAAAATACTATATGAATATTTATAAGCACGCAAAGAACAGTATTCAGTTTTCACAGAATCTAAATGCATTTGTCAATTACTGAAAAAAAACAAACGAAAATTTCTTATGAAAAAGTTCATTGCAAGATATCACATAAAATGAAAAACTATATTTCGAATTGGAAAAATAAGAAAAAATTCGATTAAGAAATAAACAAAAAAAAATCTCAAAAAATATTTACGGAATTCATTAATATATGTAAGATAAAAAAAATAATATTAAAATAAGTTAAAGTCTAAAACAAATACATACAACATAGTTCAATATTGCAAGCAAGATGTAAAATTTAAAAGGTAAATAAAATATCTAAATGTCATGCACTGAATTACATTTATTCTAAGAAAAATTAAATTTTTACTTTATATTAACAGTTATTTTCAAAAAAATTTTTCCACGAAATTTTTTGTTTTATTTTAATTGGTAGAAATGATCATATTTTTACTTTTATTTACTTATTAATTTCTTCTTATACAACGATTTACATCAACATCAAATAATTTTATTTTAAAATTTAATTCAAATATTTCTTAAGTTACTAAAACATATCAAAATAATAAAAGGACGTATCTTGTGAATTATAAATTCTACTTACTTTAAATTTTGTTTATTTTTCAACAATTTGTTAAATGGAAATTACATTTACATTTCACTTAATTAGTGAAAACTAAATTTCATTATGTTTGTAATATTCAACAAAATAATTAACTAGAATTAAATATTAAATATATTTTAAGAAGAGTGTAGAGCAATACTGTAAAACTACATGAAAAAAAAATCAAATAAAAATAAATTTAATTCAAAATTTTTATAAAATACAATAATTTAAGTATTTTTACATAAAAATTAAAAACAAATAAAAATAAAAATTTTTAATTTTATTTATCGAAATTTATTCGCACCATTTTCTCTCGTACATACGTTTCTCATCACAAACAAAAAAGTAACAAATGCAATTTAAAAAAAACAAAACTGTAAATAAGTGTAAAAAAAATATATTTGAAAATTAATTATTATTATAATTAATACAAATTTCTTAAAAAAAAACCCTAGAAAATATTTATATTCAATTACAATTGATTATTACGAAATGCAACAAAGAAAAATTTAAAAATTAAAAAAAAAAAAAAACAGAAACAGAATGGCGACGAACTGAGATTTAATACAATCTTAAATTATTATTGTTAATTTTGTTGTTATATATAAAATAAAAAAAAATAATAATAACTCCTGAAAGCACTGGCTCTTAAATAAAACTCAAACACAACCAAAACATTCCTCTAACAAAACAAATTTAAAAAATTCTGATTTTGAAATCCTTCAAAATTAATTCACTTTCATCGAAAAAAAATTGGGCTTTATCGAAAGTCCTTCATACTCAACATTGAAACGGGAAAAGAAATTAATAATTCCTTAAAACCTAATCAACTCTTACCTTTGGAACCCTTTTTCCTTATGAAAAATAGCCTAAGACATGGAATCATGAAAAAAAAAATGCTGGACCACTTTCAGCGTAAAATCAATTATCATCACCGACAAGGATTTCTCGATGGACCCACCGACGTACTTCAACCTACTACAACCAACCGCTCCCCTTTAATGAATTGGTTGAAAACAAAACAAATCTACGAGCAAATCACACTTTAATCAAATTTTCCAAGGACGAATAATTCATAATATATTTTCCAGCTACCTATTTTACCGATCGAAAACGTAAGATGACGGAGTCTAAGTATTTGTGTAAGTGTATCGGACGCACTTTCATCAATCCAAATTAAATTTTTCTCGGGAATTTTCAAAAGAACCGATTGATTGTTTATCTAAAATGAAATTATGATGGACAGAATTGAAACGAAATTGTATTAGTTTTAAGTGGAATTGGATTTATCGAAAATAAATTGCTTGAATAAGATATAGCTAGAGACATGGAATCCGTTAGAAATTTGTTATTGTTTCATTATAAATATAAATTACGTTTGAAGATGTATTGATTTCTGACGAAGTATAAATGAAAATTGAAATTAAATTTCCTATGAAATTTCCAAATATTAATTAAGACGACAAATAGGGAGATGAGTAATAATTTTTATTTGTTTGTATTTTTGGAGCAAGTAGATTCAAATTAATGGAAGTGAAGGCAATAGTATTCTAAAGAACAATTTAAGGTAAGGAAAATTTTAGTTATTTACGCATTTGTGTTGTACAAGGATAGTTGGATCTTTGCACAGCCCAATATATATGAATTTTAATTTTTGCAGATTGAAGTGGTGAAGGGAGTGACGATATTGAACTAATTTTTTCACATCACGCTAGAGTTGCCATCAAAATGCCTTATACAAATCTTAGGATTCAAAAATTTAATAGATACTAAGGAAATTAGAGTATTGGATTTAGTGAAATTGTGCAGTTTGTATTAAAGGTAGTAGAAGGAGGGGCGAGTCCTTAATGACTTTTTTCAGAAATAACTAAAAACATCATGTTTTTGACATGTTTTAAATTGCAGATAAGTAGCATTTACACTTTTTAGGAAAATCGACTTTTTGTAGGGGGGTAGAAGGGGTGAAACTAATCGGTCTATGTTTTTTTGTCTTACTTATAGTTCTAAATAAATATTTGGTGCACAATTGCAGCTCGATCAATTTTACTGAGTAAATTTGTTTGTAGTATTTAATGAAAAAGTCCAGTTTGTTTGGGAGGTGGTGGAAAGAAGGGGAGGACGCATATAACCTTGATACCATAGATTGAAATCATCATAAGAGTAATATGATCGATAGCATTTTTACTTTTTGATCAAATCAGTTCATTGTTAAATTGGGAAATTGTATCATTTTATGGGGAGGAGGAGAAGAGGTAAAGCTAATCGTCTAATTTTTTTTAGTTTTACCAATAATTCTAAATAAATATTTAATGCAAAATTTCAGGTTGATAAATTTTATACGTACTGAGTAAATTGGCATGTTAGAGTGGTTAGGGAAGACTAAATGAAAGGGGGCTCTTGGGCAGGGCAATTGTCAATTGAACACTTTGCGGAAACATTCAAAAGCTCCAGTACTTATAGTCAATATTTCGTTCGTTTATTTATGCAAGTTTCAGTTTTTATGAGGGGAGGGGTGAGGCGTGATAGTAAGAGCGGGTGGATGCTAATAGTTTTTTAATTGATTGCCTGAATTACGTCCAATATTCTCTGTATTGAATGTTAGTTTCATAGACGAAGTTGCACAGAATTTTCATAAGATTCTGTGTATTTTACATTCACGAAACCAAACATTTGTATGGGAGGTGGTAGAGGAGGTAAGGGAATCGTAAAATTTGTGACGCAATTTTATTTCCTTTCTTTTGTAGTGTGCTCGTACAAAATTTCTAGTTCGTAGCTTTTAATTTGTTGGTTATTAGTTGATTCACTGAAATTGGTCGAAATGATACTTTTGTAAGGGAGGGGGTAGAAGGGCAAGCGCGATTTCAAAACTTTTAAAGTAACTTCATTTCAATTATTTTTATAACTTTTTATGCAAAATTTGAAATTTATAGCTTTAATTTAATTTAATTTAATTTTAATTTAATTTAATTTAATTTAATTTATTAGCCATTGAACAAAGCAAACATTTCAATTACACAATAGCTAGGGAGGTTAAAAGGAATAAAAGTGAAAAATGATAACAATAATAAATTACAAAAAATAAAAACAAATAAAAAATTTCCAAAAAGCTAAAAGTATCGAAACAAAAAGTATTCACCAAAAATTAATGAAAAAATAAATTTTTAAGTTTTTCTTTAAAAGCGTTAAAAGAAATGCTCAAAGGACCAAGCTGTAAATTGTCGTGATTGCGCTGAAGTCTTACTGCAGGAGAGTAGAAATAAACCGCAAGTAAAGCGCGTGAAGGATAAAAATATTCAAACAACGCGTATTAACATTATCAACTCTAAAAGTAAGCTCATCTACGAAATTAGTCATAACCAAACCATTTACAACCTTGTAAAGAAAGCATTCCTCAATATAACTTCTGCGAACGTATAAAGGATGAAGATGAAGCTCGGAAAGCCTAGAGGAATGGTCAGCGTACGGTTTTTTAAAACGAAAAAATAAAGATCGCGTGAACTTGCGTTGGACGGATTCAATAGCGAGAGAATGACACATCTGGTGAGGATTCCAAAAAACAGAACAGTATTCTAAAATACTTCGAACTAGAGACGTAAACAGCAGAACAGCAGTACTAGCACGAGAGAAGGTTGAAGACAATCGAAGGACAAAACCAGAGGGACGGTAAGCTTGGTTATTTATCTGCTCGTAATGAGCTGTGAAACACAGTTTACCATCGAATGTCACACCAAGATCCTTCATTATCGACACTTCCGATAGTCTAGTTCCATCAATATTATAAGAAAGCTCAGGAGGTACAAGTTTAAGTGAGTATAACATAGCGCAGCATTTATCAATGTTTAAATCTAAGTCATTTAACGAACACCACATATGAAGATTATCAAGGTCAGATTGTAAAATATTGCGATCTATAGGGGAATTAATCACACGAAAAATGTTGAGGTCATCAGCATAAAGGAGACAAGAAGAAGACAAAAACTGGGGCAAGTCATGTATAAAAAAAAGAAAAAAAAGAGGACCGAGAATTGACCCCTGAGGAACACTAGACGTGGACGAAAATACAGAAGAAGTATGACCCTTAAAAGAAACACGCATACTACGATTAGATAAGTAGGGAGATATCCAGTCGAGTAACTTGCCTGAAATCCTATATAGTTCAAGTTTTTCAATTAGAATAATGTGATTAACAGTTTCGAAAGCCTTTGCAAAGTCAGTATAAACAGTGTGAACAGACTGACGGAGCTCGAAAGATTTAGCAATGAAGCTTGTGAACTCGGAAAGATTTGTAGTTGTAGACCTTCCTCTAACGAAGCCATGTTGATAGGACGATATGAGGTGACCTAGATTGTCGCTAATAGCATTGTGCACAAGCCGTTCAAAAATTTTTGCTAAAACAAGTAAGCATAGAAACAGGGCGATAACTTAAGACGTCCTCCGAGTCACCTTTCTTGAAGATAGGTATTACATTAGCAAGTTTCCAAACGTCAGGAAAAACACCCACCCTTATGGACTTATTGAAGATAATCGAAAGGGGAAAAGAAATTTCAACAGCTAATGATTTTACGAAAAAATTAGGAATGCCTTCACAACCACCGTTTGTTTTAGGATCTAAGGAGCAAGTAACATTTAAAACATCAATTGAAGATACCAATAAACTGCCAACAAGTCGGGCGAAACTTTATTATTCTTGGGACAAGTTGCGGATGACTGGAAAGTTAATATGCAGGTTAAAGTGGTTAGGGAAAGCTAAGTGCAAAGTGGTTTCTTGGGCAGAGCTGTTGTCAATTTAACAATATTTCATTCATTTCTGCAAGTTTGGGTTTTTATGAGGGGAGGAGGAGGGGTAATAGTAAGGGTGGGTGGATGTTAACAGCTTTTTAATAATTGCTTGAATCGCGTCCAATATTCTCTGTATAGAATGTGTTTCATAGACGAAATTGCATAAAATTTTCATAAAATTCGGTGTACTTTATTTTCACGAAACCGAAAATGTGTATGGGAGGGGGTAGAGAAGGTAGGGGAATCGTAAAATTTGATATGCAGTTTTATTTCGCTTCTCTTGTAAGGTGCTTGTATAAAATTTCAAGTTCGTAGCTTTTAGTTTGTTAGTTATTAGTTGATTTAATGAAATTGGTCGAAATCATAGTTTTGTATGGGAGGGGGTAGAACGGTAAGCGCAATTTCAAAACTTTTAAAGCAACTTCATTTGAATTATTTTTATAAGTTTTCATGCAAAATTGATAGCTTTTAAGAGATAGCTGATAACTGATTTCTTTAAAATGCTTGAAAAAATAATTTTGTATGGGAGGGGGTAGAGGAGGTAAGGGAATCGTAAAATTTGTGATAAAATTTTCTTTCTTTTCTGTTGTAAGGTGCTCGTACAAAATTTCAAGTTCGTAGCTTTTAATTTTTTGGTTATTAGTTGATTTAATGAAATTGGTCGAAATCATGCTTTTGTATTGAAGGGGGTAGAAGGGCAAGAATGATTTCAAAACTTTTACCGTAATTTTATTTTAACTATTTTTCTGTTTTTATGCAAAATTTCAAATTGATAGCTTTTGATAGTTAGGTGATAATTGATTTCTTAAAATTGGTCGAAAAAATAATTTTGTATGGGAGGGAGTAGAAGTTTTAAAAATATTCGACCAGTTAATATTTCAAACTTTTAGAGATTTTTTTTAAATGCATTTCCCAAATTTTCAAGTTTCTACCTAAAAATTTCATTCAAAAATTTTCAGTTTATGTGTTTTTTTCATTCCACATGAAACATCTTGTGCACGTTAGACCCCCACTTCGGAGCATAACAATTTTGGAACAAATTACCATCTTTTTTCTATCTATATCAAATAGATGTGTCGACATGTAACTTTTATCAGAGCCATAAAAAAATTACTCAAAATTTTCAACATTTTCGCTTTCCACCTCCCTCCCCTTACACCACCCAACTCAAATTTTTTATCACAATTAAAGATTATATAGTTCTACAATCTGACAAATTTTTGATTTGATATCTGTAATCAATTTTGAGATTTGATGATTGTAGTTTTGGAAAGTGTGCCATTTTTGAAATGCTCCCCATTTCCCCCCACTACTATAATGTCCACATATTATATTTTTTCCATACGTCGCTAGTAAAGCTTTGTGTACATTTTAAGGTTCAATTACAAAGCATAAGAGACAGTTGAGATATTAATTTTTAAGTGTTTTTCTTTGAACCCCCCTGACGCTCCCCCTTTCACTAATTAGCTTCTATCTAAACTGCTTCTAGTAGATCTATATACTATCTTGATGGTCTCACAATATCAATTTTTTATGGGAAGTAATTTCGAAGATATAATCATTTGAAAAAAAAATTCGGCCGACAATTGGTTCTTAGCCCCCCCTTTTCGCACGCCAATGGATAAAAAAATTAAGTTATTTTTAGAAGTTGTCCCACAAACTTCTGTATATGTATGTTGAGTTTTAGCTTCCTAGCTGTTACCATGGTTGAGATATTTGAACTCATATTTTTCGGTTTAATCGCTCCCCCCGCCTCCCCCTGAACTTGTACACGCCTCAAAATTGGTATCCGCTTGAAATCCGCAACTACCTACAATCCCTCCAAAAATGAACTTTCTATCTTGAAGGGTTTGGGAGTTAATGTGCGCTGAGCGTTCACGTCGGCGTACGGCGTACGGCGTATAGACAGACGGATTTTTTTTTTTTGCATTTTTAGGCTATTTTAGTCATGAAACGCGAAAAAAAAAATTTCAGGGTAGCAAATTTTTTTTTTTCCCAAGTCGATCACAATACTTTATTATTAAATAAAGTAAAATAGAACTAATGGAACTATAACTGGAAACATTAAAAGTATAATCAAGTTCAGTGCCCGAGTTTTTAAACACAGAAGAAAAATATTCAGCAAAAGGTTGCATATAGCTTGGCTATCGGTGGTTACAGTATTATGATATCTAAGAGCAGATTGAGGTTCCTGAGTTTTTTTGCATCTTTTAACATGAGCCCAGAAGGGTTTCGTTTCATTTCGAGCCAAACTAGACTCCAGTGAAGAAACATAAAAATAGAAGGCAAACCTGATACACTTTCTAACAATGGAACGCTGGTTAGAAAATTTTTCGTAGTCAGATTGTAGCTGTGAACGAATAAATTTCCTGTGTAAGCAGTTTTTTAGACGTAAGCTCCTGGCAACTTCAGGAGTGAACCAAACAGGATAGCTTTTTGAAGAAAAGTGCTTGCGAGGTACATGATTCTGAATGAAGTCGTTAATGTAATTATAAAAAATTGATGTCGAAGCGTTTACAGAAAATCCAGAGAACACCTCCACCCAATTAATATCACCCATCAAGCGACTGATTTCCGAATAATTTCCCCTTTGGAAATTGAGCTTAGATGCTTTTAAGAGTTAGCTGAAAAAAAAATAATTTTGTATGGGAGGGAGTAGAAGTTTTAAAGATATTCGACCAGTTAATATTTCAAACTTTTAGGTTTTTTTTTAAGTGCAGTTAACAAATTTTCGATGGTCTACCTTACAATTTCATTCAAAAATTTTCAGTTTATGTGTTTTTCTCATTACACATGAAACACCTTGTGCACGTTAGACCCCCACTTCGGTGCATAACAATTTTGGAACAAATTATTATTTTTTTTTTTATGTATATTAAATAGATGTATCGACGTGCAAAATTTAAACTTTCTATCGTTTACCAGAATCCTAAAAAAAATTACTAAAAAATTTCAATATTTTTGCTTTCCACCTCCCTCCCCTTACACCTCCCAACTTAAATTTCGTACCAAAATTAAAAACTATATAGCTTTATAATCTGACAAAAAATTTTGATTTGATATCTGTACTCAATTTTGAGATATAATGATTTGTAGTTTTGGAAAGTGCGCCATTTTTGAAATGCTCGCCATTTCCCCCTACTACTATTATGTCCACATTTTATATTTTTTTCATATTTCGCTAATAAAGCTTAGTATACGTTTCAAGTTTCAATTACATAGCTTAAGAGACAATTGATATATTCATTTTTAACTGTTTTTCTTTGCAATCCCTGACCCTCCCCCTTAAAATAATTAGCCTCTTTCTAAGCTGATTCTAGTAGATCTATATGCCACCTCAGTGGTCTAAAAATATGATTTTTTTGTGATTAGTAATTTCGAAGATGTAATCATTTGAAAAAAAAATTTCGCCAACAATTTGTTTTTAGCCCCCCTTTTCGTACGCCAATGGATAAGATAATTAAATTATTTTTAGAGTTTGCCCCGTAATCCTCTTCATACCTCTGCTAATTTTCAGCTTCCTATCTGCATTCATGGTGGAGACATTAGCAAGTGAAGTTTTTGACTCTTTCCCTCCCACCGCCTCCCCCTTCCACCTGATGCTCTCTTAAATTTAGGTAATGGAGCTCATTCACCCAATCAACAAAATGAGTCCATATGTACGACGTACGGCGGGACGGATTTTTTTTTTGCATTTTTAGGCTAAATTAGTCATGGAACGCGAAAAAAAAATTATTTTTTTCTGTGTCGATCACAATACTTTATTATCTATATAAATATAATTGTAATGTCTGTCTGTTATTTGTTTATAAATAGCTATAAATAAGTTTTTTGCTTTATTTTAGCAATAACTAAGCAGAAACAAACGTTTTTAAAAATTTTCTCTATCTGTCTGTCTGTCTGTCTTTCCGGTTTTCACGCAAAAACGGCTAAGCCGATTGTAGTGAAACTTTTATAGTTTGTTATATGTGCACCGAGATGTAATCTGCGGGTGGTCTTATTTCAATACCCCCACGCCTTCTACCCCCTCCCATACAAAATGACTCAATTTCAAAAATATATACTAAGCAAATTTTCTTCAAAACCATTTTTGCAAATCATTTGAAATTTAGAACATACTATTTTTATCAGAAATTTGATCTATGGTATAAAAATTATTTGAATCCCCTACTCCTTCCACCAGCTCCCATACGAACTGCACTTTTTCATGAAATGCTATACACCAATTGTCTCAGTACGTGTAACTCTCATCGACCTTAAATGTTGTATTTAATTCTTAATTTACATTAATATTAATATTGGGAAAAAATTAACCGAGTGGCTTCAATTCTTCTACCCCCTCCCATTCAATGTGACACAATTGCACGACTTTACAAAAATTCGATTTTCTTGAAAAGCGTGAATGATGCAGATCTAAAATTTAAAATATGTCAATTGCATGATGATTATAGTTGTTTCTCAAAAATTCACTTAAAACCACCTTCTTCTTCCACCACCTCCCATTTCATTTTCATTTGATATTTCATTTATTTGGTAAATACTACAAGATTATAAATCTTTTAAAAGTACAATAATATGTGGTGAAAACTCAGAACTAATAGAATTCAAATTAATTAAATTATAACTAAATACATTGAGTTATATATAGAAAGAGTATAAAAATATATAAATATAAATATAATGAGGAAAATAACTAAGATTATAATATAAAACAAAATCATTAGAAATTCGCAATTATCAATTAATTAATTAAGAAAATGTTAAGAAGATATTAAGAAAATGTTAAGAAGATATTAAGAAAATGTTAAGAAGAAAAAGAAGAAAACGCCAAAAGTATGATTATAGGAATATTAAAATCAAATTATAAAAAATAGATTAAAACTCGAGGGAATACACTAATCGCCTGAACGTACCCGGATCATCAACACGCTGAATATGAGGTGGAAGATTATTCCAGATTCTTATGGTCTGGACGAAAAAGGAACCGGTTCTTAAAGAAACGCGAAGCAAGAAGTTTACGATGTCTGTTGGTTTTTAGAGGTATTAGGAATTCGCATAAATACAGTGGCTCCCTATGCTGTAAAATATTGTGTAGGAAAATTAGTGCTCTGCGCTTTAGGAAAGAGGGTAATGTGCAGCCTAGAATGCTCATCTGATATTGTGATATATGATCAAAACGCCTTAGTCCAAATACATAGTGGATACAATCGTTGAAGGCCACATTTAACCTGTGTTGGCAGCTGAAATCATGTTTAGGAAATACTAGACTACCATAAGAAAAAAAAGGTATAATAAGGGATTTAACGAGCTTCAATCTGGTATGCATAGGAAGGACACTAGCAAACACCCACAGTCTTCTCAGACTACCATATACCTTTTTTAGGATAGAATCGACTTGCTTACAATCGGACACGGCCGAATCCAGGATTACTCCTAAATCCGTTACATGGGTTTGGAATACGAGGGGTGTACCGTTGACTATAGGGTGGGGAAGGTCCCAAGTGTTAGGATTATCTAGTCCGGCATAAAATACAATACATGGAGATTTTTGCTCGTTGAGCGTAAGATGGTTAAGTTGGGACCAACTTAATATGCGAGCAATATCCCGATTTACGCGTTCAACACAGTCCTCAAATAATCCAATAGGCCTACTTAAGTAGATCTGCGCATCATCCGCGTACAAATGAAGACTGCAATCATGTAGTATATCTGGTAGATCATTAATGTAAATGCTAAAAAGCAGTGGGCTTAAGACTGACCCTTGGGGAACACCACACACAAGGGGTAAAGACGAGGACAGAACATGATCAATTCTAACTTGCTGATGCCTGTTGGTTAAGTAGCTACTAATTAGTTTGACCGCATTAGTAGAGAAATTGAAGATTGACGACAGCTTGTCCAGAAGCCTGTTGTGGTCCACCATGTCAAAGGCCTTAGAGAAGTCTAAGAGAACAAGGTAGGTTCTCATATTCTTGTCTAAGGCGGCTCTAATATCAGAGGTTACTTTAACTAGTGCAGATTCGCAACTGTGTCGAGGCCGGAACCCCGACTGAAAAGAGGATAGCATTTTGTTGCTCAGTATATATTCTTGCATTTGTATAGACATGATTTTCTCTAATATTTTTGAGAGGATGCAATCATTAGGACCGGATGGATTTTTATTTTTTGGAATCGGTATCACGGCAGCAAGTTTCCAGGCGAGTGGAAAAAAGCTCAGAGTTAAACATGAGTTCATAATATGGAGAATATATTGCCATATATATGGGAAAAGTATTCGAACGAAAGCAGGATACATTTTATCAGCTCCTACAGAGAGAGATTTTATACTCTTATAAACAGAGAAAAGTTCATTTAGGCTGATGCATCGAAATGAGAAGGAGTTGGCGTTATTATTGATTCTTGGGCCGTCAGCTGATCTGTTACTCGAAGAGGTATTGGAAGGGGAGCTACGAGTAGATGCATTATTCAGGAAATGAGCATTTAATATGTCTGCATTAAAATTAGTGCTGAATCGCTCCTTACCACATACACCAGCCATCTTTAAATTGCTCCATAGACGTTTCGAGGGTAAATTTTTCCCATACAAAGTGCACTTTTTCATGAAATACTATACACCAATTTTCTCAGTACGTGTAACTTTCATCGAGCTTAAATGTTGTACTTAATCCTTAATTTGCATTATTATTAATATCGGGAAAAAAATTAACCAATTAGCTTCATTCCTTCTACCACCTCCCATACAATGTGACACAATTCCACGACTTTACTTAAATTCGATTTTCTTGAAAACTGTAAGCGTTACTGATCTGAAATTTAAAATATATCAATTGTAAATTAATTATAGTTGCTTCTCGAAAATTCACTTAAAACCCCCTACTCCTTCCACCACCTCCCATACAAACTGCACTTTTTCATGAAATATTCTAAACTAATTTTCTCAGTACATATAACTTTCATTGAGCTCAAATTTCGTACTCTATCCTAAATTAGCATTATTAATATCAGAAAAAAAATTAACCGAGTAGCTTCACTCCTTCTACCCCCTCCCATACAATGTGACACAATTCCACGTCATTACAAAAATTCAATTTTCTTAAAACGCGTGAATGATACAGACCTGAAATTTAAAATATATCAACTGCATGATGATTATAGTTGTTTCTCGAAATATCACCAAAAACCCCCCTTTCCTTCTACCACCTCCCTTACAAATTGCACAATTTCATTAAATTCAATACACTAAGTTTCTCAGTACCTACTCAATTTTTGAAGCTTAAATTTGGTACAAAACATTTTTATAGCTACTCTAGCATGATGTGAAACAAATTAGTTCAATGCAGCCACTCCCCATACAAAATTTCATGATATCACAAAAACTTCGATCTCATCTACATATAGTATCGTATGATTGGGCTCTACGCACAATCGTAGTCCTGTTACGTTTTCAAGCTTAATGTTATTTTATTTGGGTTTTTTTTTTAAATTAATAGAAGCTATAATTATTCACATGTCCTTAGTGCTCTCAATACGTATAAGATCTCAAATCACGGGTTTGATTTGATCACGAGCCTCTCTCATTCAAATGCGAGTATCATGCTATCATTCTTAATACAATCTACAACAGACCAGAAATTCTCGGTGATACAGGTGCTTGAGAAATGCTGGGAATATAACACAGACGTGTACCAAATTTTCGTAGATTTTAAAAGAGCATACGGCAGTATCGACAGGAGTATACTGAACCAAATCATGCCGACTAACAAGACTCACAATAACGAACACTGAATTTCAAGTCAGAATAAGACTTCAGCGAAATCATGACAAATTATAACTTGGATCTTTGTCTATTTCTTTTAATGGTTTTAAAATTATAAACTTAAGAAATTCTTGTGATATTTCTTATCGCTTGCTATTGTGTAATTGAAATGTAATAATACAAACCGATTACACAATCAGCTTTTGAGCGGAATGTGGCTTAAGGCAGGGAGATGGTCTAGCCCCATGCTTTTCAGCTTGGCACTGGAGTATGTCGGTGGAAAAATTCCAGTCGATACCAGCGGGACACTACTATTCAAGTCCCCCGATAAGTAGCATACTTTGACGATATTAACATCCAAGCACGATCCTGCCATAGTGCTAAGGAGGTATTTATCAATTTTGACTCTGCCGCGAAAGAAGTCGGGTTCCACATTAACGAAAGGAAAACAAAAGTAATGATGCAAATAAGAAGTAAAACGGCTATCAAACATAACATAACAATTGCGGAATACAATTTGGAGAGCGTAGACAATTTCATATATCTTGGGGCTAATCTATTTATTTTATTTTATTTAAGGAGCACGTGAGATCACCGCGACCTTTTTGGCCTATTGTGCGTTAATTTTCCCTTTACCCTACCACAAATCGATAGCTTTGCCTAATCTCAGTATCTCTAAGGCAGCCATGTTGGCTAGTTTATCAGTTATAACGAAAACTTCTCCTAGAAGATTGAATCTTTTCCTTGCTACTGCCTTGCAGTGACATAGGACATGATCTGTCGCTTCTGAGTCCTTGAGACAGAGGCGGCAGATGTTTTTTTCAGCTAGACCCATATTCTTGAGGTGGTGGTTTACTCCACTATGCCCCGTTAATACCTCGATTAGAGTACTAATATCACTCTTGCTTTTAGAATATCCTCCTTTTGGATAAATTTGGTGGTAGGATAAATTTGTTTGAGATTAATAATACTTAAAGTCTATTCCGGTAGATGCTCTTGTTCAGTCCACTCTCTAATCATAAGGTTGAAGTGTTCTTTTGGTTTTCCACAAAATGGCTCTGGTCCAATAAAATTTGTTTCTGCACCATTTCTTGCGAGGCGCTCTGCCTCTTCATTTCCTTAGATCGCCGTAGGTCCTGGGACCCACATTTATGTAACTTTGTTAATTTTTCCCATGGTGATCAGGTTTTGAAGGCAGTGCCAAACAAGCCTCGATCCATATTTGTTGGATGCTAAAGCTTTGAGAACTGCCTGACTATCCGGTAAGATATAGATAGGTTTGTTGCTATGGGCTCTCCTAATACTCTCTTGGCTACATGTATGTATGTATGTATGTATGCATGTATATTTAATTCGAATGTCTTAACATGATTAATATAATTACGAATTTCATTATCAGAGCTTAGACTAATAATTGTCTCTACAACTTTGATTTCAACTGAGTAGCAAATGTACAGATTAATTAAATAATAAGAGAAAATGGTGAAGTTTTGGGAAAAAAGTTCAAAACCCAATGTTTAAATAACTAACCCTACTTATATAACTAAAACTAAAAATAACTTAGATTTAAAAATTATTCTAATTGAGAATTGATTCGATTGTGGTAATGCCGCTATTCATACATCTATTTATAAATTTAGACTCTAACTCGAGAGTAAGCTCATTGATCAGTTGGGTTTTCGCTAATTCGTGTAAGAGGCGAGTTGAAAAGTGCCATGGTTTATTTAAAATAATCTTTAGGAACTTATTTTGGATAATTTGCAGTTTCTTGCGATGGGTAACTGCACAGATATTCCAGATAGGTGCTCCGTATATTAAGGCTGGTTGTACTGCGGTTTTGTACAATAGCAACTTATTTTCTTGGGACATTTGAGACTTTCTATTAATTAAAGGGTACAGAATTTTAATGTTTTTAGCCGTTTTCGATATAGTTTGGTCAATGTGATTTTGGAATATTAGTTTAGGATCAAAATAAACTCCAAGATATTTTACAGATTTTGACCATTGAACGGGTTCGCCAAGTATGTTGATTGCAGGTGAAGGTAAGTAGCGTGAGGCTGCGTTTTGTTGGTATTAAGCTTAATTTTCCATTTGAACAAATAGTCCGAAACTTTTTCGAGTTGGTCTTGCAGGTTGTTTATTAGTGCTAGTTGGTCTAATGCTGCAGATAAAATAGCGGTATCGTCTACAAATGTGGCTAGTTCGCATGATGTTAGTTTTGGGATATCGGCAGTAAAGATATTATATAGCGTAGGGCTGGTGCATGAACCTTGTGGTACTCCGGCGTGGATAGGTTTGCGGCCAGATAACTTATCTTTCACTTTAACAGTGAAGTTTCTGTTGCTCAGCAATGAGCGTATTATGTGGCATAGGTAAGGAGGGAAAGAAAGAGTCACCAATTTGTAAACTAATCCGTCGTGACAAACGGAATCAAAGGCCTTTTCATTATCAAGTGTTATCATACCGACGGATTCTTTGGAGTGCAAGGACTTTTGTATTAGCGACTTTACTCTGAAAAGCTGCTGCGTTGTTGAGTGTTTTGCTCGGAAGCCGAATTGGAAATCGGGAATAATTTTAAGTTCTTCAATTTTATCTATCAACCGGTTTAAAATAATTTTTTCAAATATTTTCCCCAGAATAGGTAATAAACTTATTGGTCTATAGCTATCAGGTTGTGTTGGATCCTTACCTGGTTTAAGAATCGGAGTTACTGTAGCTATTTTCCAAGCCTGTGGAAAATACCCTACTTTAAGACAACAGTTGTAAATAAAATTCAGATTGATAACTGCAACTTTCGGCAGATTTTTCACCATTGGTACAAGCACACCTTCTATACCTGGGGCCTTTTTTGTCCTTAGGGTTCGTAGGATGCATCTTATCTCTTTTGGCTTAGAAAGAACTGATGGTGCTATTTGTGGTGGGAAAATTTGGGAAATGTTTGCTGCGACTTCTTCAACTTGTTTTTCAGTGGCTCTATCACTAAGTCCTTGAGAAATGCTGTGGTAATTTAGAAAATTGTCTGCGAGTAGTTCGGCTTTGTTTTGATCGTCACAGGTAATCTCATTATTATTTTTAAGTGGCGGCATAATATTTCGGCCCTTACGGAATAGTTTTTTAAGCTGCCATAGCTTCGTGGATCCCTTTCGTAGGTTAGAGAGCAGGTCGCCCCAGCGTCGATTTCTAGCATGCCTAATATTTTCTTGAATGCGTTTGTTGCAACTATTAACTTGTGATTTTAGATGCGGGTCTCTAGAGTTCGTTGCCATTTTCGCCTTAATAAATTCCTGCGCTGGACTATTGCTGCAGTATTGTTGTCTATTTACAGACTATGGTCAGGCACGGTTATGTATGGAGTTGAGTTTTTCGCTGCCTCGAGAATTTTAGAGGTAATTTCTGAAATTTTAGTATCAATTTCATTATGAGAGATTGGTTTTGAAAGATCGAACTTTGTATTGTTTAAATATTGCTTAAGTAGTCGTTGGTACTTTTGCCAGTTTGTTTTGGAGTAGCAAGGCTTGGTTTTAATAGATCTAACAATAGGTTCGTTTAACAGTATTGTGAAATAAACTGGAAGATGGTTGGATGAAAGCTCATTTAGTGTGTTACAGAGGACAGGCCGTTACTTAATAGTAAATCTAAGGTGGAATATCTACCTTTCGCTGGATAATGAGTGGGCTTTGAAGGCGCATGAACTACCATATTGGATTTATTAATTTCGTTAAATAAAATCTTACCAGCTCGATTTCCGTTAAAGCAGTTCCAGTGGCGATGCCTAGAGTTTAAGTCGCCGCAGAGCAACGTACTTGAGGAATTATTAAGAAGAATTTTTATGTCCCTCTGGAATAAGTTTAATTTTTCTGTAGTGAGCTTAGTCCCGGGAAAGTAGGCTGCTATTAATTTTATTTTTTCATCAGTTAGTTCAATACCGACTGTTTCAATGATTTTAGTGTCTATAAGCGAAATTAAACGATGCTTTATATCGTTCCGTATGAATATTGTGACACCACCGCCTTCGCGATCAATTCTGTCAGTCCTATAAATTTTGTATATAGGATCATACAATTTATCGTTCGGACAGTAAGAATGTCGATATTATTGGATTTTATAAAGTTAAGTGTTTCAATATGTTTGTTTCGAATACTTTGGGTGTTCCAAATAATAATATTAATTTTCGATCTAGACTTATCCATAAAGAAACTTGGCTGCGAGCTCTACAATTACATTGAATTGCTCTTGGCTACATAGCTCCATTGCAATAATTTCGGATTGGATGATTGTGGCTTCCTTTCCAAGAGGTTTTGAAACCGAGAAGTTAGAACCTATAACTCCCCAGTCGCCTTTGAGTGCGCGAACCATCTGTGTATCAGATGGTTGATCCCTCTTCCATTTCAGGTAGCATGGATTGATATTCCTTGCATTCTCTGATTATTACTTTGAATGGGGTTTCAACGTTGAATTCTGTCGGAATAGTGTCGGACAGAGTTGAGGTTAGAACCTCAATTACCGGATTATATAATATTTGCAAGTGACCTGTAAAATCTGTCGACTTGTAGTTGATATCCTTATCTATGCACACAGCAAACCACACAAGCGATGGGAAGACTCGGTTGATGAAGACTGCAAAGATATTTTAAAAATTAGCAGCTGGAAAACGCGGTCTTTGGATCAAGACGATTGGAGGCGATAAATTCAGGAGGCCAGGGTCCGATTTGGGCTGTCGCGCCATTCATGATATTGATGATAATGATTGGCACCGCTTAACGTTAAATATTGTTATGCTCACTTCTTCTACCTCCTCCAATACAAATGCATAATTTTGAAAAATTCATTTCATTGATTATTATTCAAAGAAAATAAATGTATAAATTTGATATTCTACTTCAATTTATTTTTTGCAATAAATGCTGAAAAACATCCACTTCGCCTCATTTCTTTCACTATCTCCCTTACAAAATTCAGGAAAATCATTTTCTTTTCAAGTATTCAAAATAAGAAAGATGCGTTGGGATAAGAATGTTGATAAGTAGTTTGGAAATTATCCCAAACTGTCCACTCCTTCTACCACCTCCCATGTAAATGTAACACAAAAATAATGAATAATTTTCATGAAAATTATGAAAGCTGCAAACATTAAATTCAACACGAAAGGTTTCTTTTCATATTCAAAAATTTCAGCTTCCACTCTGGGTTTCTACCACCTCCTCTACAAAAGTCGCTATTCTAAAGAATTTTAGATGACATTTTTTCTGGAATTTTAAACCTTTTCCAATTTCATCTAGAGTTTGTTGCGGCATATCTATAATTAGTTTCATCCATACTTAGAAAAGCTTATAAACGTGAAAAGATATAACATAGAATTTTAAATAACGCACTATGTACTTAAAATTTTCTTTAGAAACTTCTGGTATGCCACCGAACTCCCACATGTCTTGAAGAATATTCCAATATTTTCCCGAAAGCCCAGTCTGCCGCTCATTAACTTTCTTTTTCGTTTTATTTTGGCCCGAACATTCCCAAAGTTTCCTAAATCAAGAAAAGAGAAAAACCAAAATTCTCTTCCCAAAGGGCAACAGTTCGAAACGAAATTCCCAAGCAAGAAAGCATCATAGAGAGAAACTTCGAAAACTCATTAAACCTATGCCAGTGTCGCCCTAAACGCGACATTGTAACCTCCCTCCGAAATAATAAAGTAGATTTCTAGTCAAAAAATAAAATTTATCGCGAAATTTCCCTACGGACTTGGACCTGTTCGCTTCATTGTTTTCGTAGCTTTCGACACAACCCGACCAGGACATAGCTCCTTAGAGCAAATTAAAAACCAACGAAGGGCTTTTCCGATATCTTTAAAACGGGCTTCATGGCATCATATAATAATAAAAAAAGAAGGAATACGGCGCACTGTAAATTCGAAAATAGCTCCCAAAGCGATCGAAAGACTTGCGACAAACTTACCATGGTAAGGAGGATTTTATGTCGAGGTGCTATCACGAAGTGCCGAATGAAATTAACCAGAAACCAAAAAGTACTTAGTCCCTGGCGAGTAATCAAAGCAAACTTTTCGTACCACCTTCAGGAAAACTTGGGCATTCAGATCGGGCCAAGCAGCCCGACCATGGGTTAGTCCCATTGGAAGTAATAATAATTGAATGGCAAAAAGAAAAACGGGGAAAGGATAAAACGGTGGACATTAATAAAAGTATACGAGTGGAAAGAGGTTACGCTTCGCACCAACCCGATACTTTAGCCCCTTCTCGTAATTAATTCGAGTCATTGAAGTTTATCGGCCTGGGTAGGCCATCAAGATACATCCTTTTCTGTTCTAGCCTTCTATTGAACTGAAATTCGGTTTATAGTACAATTTCACTCAACTGAGTAGCGCGTATCCTTGATATTTCAGATACTCTACGCCACCGAAGATTTCTTTCGAGTACAGCTCATTTCAAATCTTTCTCTCAAGTATTTACTTTTAATTAATTATCTTGAAGGACTGTTCGTGTCCTTTCGGGTTTTGTTCTTGTCCGACAGGACATTTTTTTTATTTTTTATTTTTCCCGATAGAACTTTTTTATTTCATTTTTCTTCGTTTTTTTATTCAAGTTGGTCTTTATATTTTTGGGGTATAGGTCCTTTTCGCTTGCTTTTTTACTTTCTTTCAAAAACGGAAAAGTTTCCAGTCCACCCATTTGATTAGAAAAAAAATGTTAAAAACGCTTCTGGTACGAAAGAGAAAATGGTAAGGGAATTTCCGTGGAATGAAAGCGATAGTATTCGCAATGTCGTCGCATCCTAGCGTATAGTCTTGTTCGTGGCACGGACTTCGGCGTTTGGTCTAAGAATACCTAGAAAGAAATTGTCAGGCCGCTCGGCACACTGAACATAATCCAATTAACACAAATTTCAATTCATTTAAGCACTGATCGCAAGACAAGACGAGGAATTTAATTGGTTTGGTTTCTTTTTGGGAATCGTTCGAAAATAAATTGAACCGAAGCGCTCCGTTCACTGCACGCTCCGATGAACTTTAGGAACTAATTTGCTATTGATAGGCGATAATTTTCGTAATTGATCGATTTCTTTTCTTTCTTTTTTTTTGCATGGCAAAGTTTCAGTCAATAAGTAAGGAGTGAAGCCTTTTAAGTAGGTGAAGTTCAAAGTGAACTCCTTGGAACTATGAGAATTTTAAAAATGTAGTGGGTATTGTCTTTATGTTTGATGATACGGTCCAGCGATCAAATCGTGCCACAATCAACACAGTGATTTTTGTACTAATTTTAATTTTGGGATCTTAAGAAATTACGAGTATATATTACAATCAATAATAATACTTCAACATCGAATTATTCTGATCATACCATAAATCGTCCAATAACAAAACTGCAGGGTTTATCGTGTCAACTTTGAAACACTCGTATTTTATCTATCTTCCGTGCTACAATCTACGTATAGTGATTGACACGGGAGATGAATGGCTTGCAGACAAAATATCAGGGCTTATGGGCGGCCCGTGAATTTGGATCGTGATGCGAAATCTTAAAGACGTAGATCGCCTAACTGGCTCTATATTTAATTCGTGTTTATACAGTAGATGAAATCTGAGAGCATATTGCGTATGCCTTACCGTTTGTAACGCTAAAAAACAATGCTCACACAAAGTCGCCAAAGGGTACGGAAATATTTGTTGTTGTTCAAAAACTTCGATTCCGAATGACCGTCTGTCCGTCCGTCTACAATATAACTCTCGAAAGCTTTCACCTGTCATGCTGAAATTTTTCATATGTCATTTTTGACTAAAAAGTAACTTTAAGCTCGTGAGCGGATCATACAAATTTCATGAAACATCGAAATTTAAAGAAATTGATTTTACTCCGAAACTATTTCAGCTATTGACTTGAAAATTAGGTCATAGCATAACAATTTCAACATTTCACTAACATAAAAAATATTGATCCTTCTACCCCATCTCATACAAATGCTCAATTTTCAAAAATGCATTTATTCGGTTGCCATTTGCAACTAGCAAAGCTAAAAGAACCAATTTTCGCCATTATTAATTTGATTACAACTGCAACCAATTTTGGAAAAACTATGAACTTCACTTCAAAATGGCACGAATTTCCGGACTTTCAATTAAATAATTTTCTGCAGACCGTCAAGCCTATCGTCCTTAAATTTTGAGAAAGTTTGCTATTACAAGTATCATTGATGCCAAAAAATTTGGTTTTGATTGGAATACTCCTTCTACCCCCTCCCATAAAAATGCACAATTTTGTTAGATGCTAATCGATTTTCATTGAAACTAGAAAAAGCACAAACTTAAAATTTTGCCACAATTTGTACCTCAATAATTGCGATAAATGCTAAAAAAAAATGTGAACTTCGCTCTACTCCTTCTTTCAACTCCTTCTTTCAACTCCCACACAAATTTTTGTATTGAAAATTCAAGAAAAGTATTTCTCCTTCGAACATATGTATAAGTAACAAAGCAAAGTAATTAGGATGTTAATAAGGAGATTTAAAAACATCCAAAACCTCCCAATTTCTCTGCCACGTCCCATACAAATGCATAAATCAAGCAAAAATTGTTCAATTTCCTCGAAAATTATGAAAACTACAAACTTTGAATTCAGCATGAAACATTTTGCTTAATACGTTTGGTGCTATATACAAAAATTACAAACCTTCGCCCTCTGCTTTCACCACCTCCCATACAAAAGTTGCAATTCACTATTAGAAAGAATTTAAGATGACATATTTCCGGTACAATAAACTGTTTCCAATTTCATCTAGAGTATCATATGATTGGACTTTACGCCCAATCATAATTCTGTTATGTTAATTCTCCAGATGAAAACTGAGAGTATATTGGGTTTGCCTTACCATTTGTAACGCTAAGAAATAATGCTCGCACAGAGCCGCCAAGGGTACAGAAATATTTGTTGTCTCTCAAAAACTTCGATTCCGAGAAGCTGTCTGTCCGTCAAAATAACTCTCGAACGCTTTGAGCTATCATGCTGAAATTTGTTGTGTGTCAAATTTAGCAAAAAATTAACTTTAAGTTCGTAAACGAGCCACATCCCCTCACTCCTTCTACCCTCTCCCATACAAATTTCTTGAAATTCGAAATTTAAAGAAATTGATTTTTCTCCAAAACCATTTCAGCTAATAACTTGAAAATTTGGTCATAATATAATGATATAAATATCACTAACTTCAAGAAATATTGATCTGATCTGCTTACTCCTTCTACCACCTCCCATACAAATGCACAATTTTCAAAAATGCATTGATTCGGTTTGCATTGCAACTAGTAAAGCGAAATGAACCAATTTTTGTCATAAATAATTTTATTATAATTACAACAAATTATGGAAAAACTATCAACTTTACCTCATTCCTTATCTTACCTTCCCATACAAATTTTACGAAATTTCAATTAAAATAGTTACCTTGAAAACCATCAAAGCTATTAACTTTAAAATTTGAGAAAAGTATACTATTTTATATATAATTGATGTCAAAAAATTTGGTTTTGATTCGGATATTCATTCTACCCCCTCCCATACAAATGCAGAATTTTGAGAAAATTACGATCTGTCATGGATCCAATGGAAGCGTTAGGTGCGGAGTGCATTTCCGAGGCGTCATGATTTTGCACTGCTGTTGGAAGAGATGGTGAGTAGACGGGAGTCGCTGGCGGAAAGCATGACTTCGTACTACCACACGAAGTTGGCATTGTGTAGCAGAGTAGGGGTGAAAGGTGCAGACGCTGTATCATGCATAATGCGAGGATTGCCGGACAAGCTAAAGGCAAATGCGTATGCGGCGGGGTGTAGTACACCATAGGCGCTGTACCACCACTTTTTGATGGGGTTGGAAACCTACGGCACCAGGGTGGTGAAGACAACTGAAAGGTATGAGCGGTGAGAACAAATAAGCGGCGTTAAGAGACAAGTGGCAGCATTACGGGAATTTAGATGCTACAATTGTCAGGAGCAAGGCTGTCATAGGAGTAAAGACTATCCAAAGCCGAAGGCGGAGAGATGCTGGACGTGTGGCGATGTCGGGCATAAAGCACAAAAGCGTGCAAAGCGGCGAAATCCAGATATTCCGAAGTAGGTGAGTCTGTTGATCCAGCCGGATGATGCAATATTTCGACATGTTGGATACGTGGGTGGTAATCCTGTAAGGGCGTATTTAGACACTGGCAGCACGCGGAACATTATGGCGAAAGCAACGGCGGAGAGACTGAATCTGGTAATAGAGAAAGAGGGTGAAGGTAGTCCATTGAGTGGGTTTCGTTGGTGGAATAGTACAGGCATTAGGCAAAGTAAAGTTTGTTCTGGCTATGTCGGATATTGCACTGGAAACTGAGGCGCTACTTACCGATTGCGACATGGGAAAGATTGAATTGTTGTTGGGACAGCCAGCAATTAGTAGCCCGGTTCTAACACTATTGGTACGGAATAGAAAGGCAACTTTGTGTAAGGACGAAGACATCAACGAGTTGCTGAGGAGTTTGAAATTGGAATCCGAGGCGAATAGGGTGTGTGTTCGCATGGTGACTGATCACGCTATGGTGGCGATACCAGGCGGATTGGTCACTTGTGGCAACATAAACGAGATGGCGATCTCAAATTTGGCCAAAGGCAGCCTGAAACTGGAGAAGGATCGGGTGATCGCTAGGGCGGAACCATATTGGGTGCGAACACGACCGGACGAACAACAAGATGAGGTAAGAATTCTAAAAATTAGTGAGATACCTATTATAGATTTTTCCAGGGTACAAGTAGGCGAAGTAGGGGACTATCGGGTATTGGTTACCCGATATTAATTTAGTCTCAAACTTATCGCGGATAGCAAATGAAAGACACGTTTACACGCCTCGGCTGAAGGAAGTTGACGTGACGTTTTATTATCTGTCAATGTAATTGTATAACAGTTTTATCTGTGATATTAGTGTTGTCACATTACTTGTGCTGCCACATTACTTGGCCTGCCACATTACTTCGGCTGCTACATTACTTCCCCTCGGGGAAAAGTTTCTGATTACTAACTTAAATTTATAATGTCGTTATATTTTTATTATAATTTATGATTTTATTGTAAATTGAAGTTAAAAAGTCAATGTTATTCATTTTGTTATTGCTAAAATAAATAAAAGTTAAGTAATTTTCTTTGCTCTGCTTATTAGGGCTGAGGCTTCCGTGGCGTAGTGGGCAGCGTGCTTGCTTCTCAGTCAATAGGTCGTGGGTTCGATTCCCACTCCAGACGGGATTTTTTTAAGCGCAAATTTTTCAGTTTCTACTGGTGATAAAAAATTATTCGCAATAAAATGGGGAAACAGTGTAAAAGTGAAACAGTTCCACTTCAAGAAGGCCTAGATACTCAGTAGATGGTTTCTGTTCGCTTTCTATCAGTCAGTCCCCCATAACGTCTGCAAATGTTTGTCAGTAAGCAGCCAGTGCAACTAAGCAATATACCAGCTTCTCCACTCGCTACGGTCGTTCTCACTCCCCTTCCCCAACCTTCAAAGTCCCATTCCTTCCCTCCATGACTGTGTTTGTGCATTGCACATAAAGGCCGAAATTGCCTATAACACAGGTCATTCTGTAAAAAAAAAAATCAAATTCATATTTCTCGAGTTAATCTAAATTGAATTAAATTGTAATATAAATTAAATATTTTTCATGGTTGTTTAATATTTTAAATTGTATTTATAATGAAAATGTACCTTTTTTTATTGATTTTGAATTAGGGTTGGATTGGAGAGCATCAGGACTTAGAATGAATGCAGGCTTAAGTCTGCAAATGCTAATTACTTGTGGTTTGCCCTCCAAAAGTACTTTGAAAACTTTGTCACGTTTCTCTAGGACTTCATGAGGTCCTGTGTATGGCGAATTCAAAGAGCTTTTATAAATCGGATCTTTGTCGAAAATGTGAGTGCATGTTTTTAACTGTTGTGTCACAAATGTGTAATTTTGTTTACGCGTTTTGTCGGTAGGTGGACGAATGTTAATAATTGTATCACGAACCTCTTTTGCTAGTTGGGCTGAAGGTTTAGTATGTACATATGTTTCATGCGCTACTAATTCGCCCGGTAGACGCAAAGTCTGTCCATAAAGGAGTTGCGCTGGACAGCAGTTAAAGTCTTCTATAAGTGTTGAGCGTAGTCCTAGTAGTATCCAAAGCAATTCATGGTACCACTTCTTAGAATTCGCTGAAGCTCGAATTGCCACTTTCAATTGCCTATGAAATCGTTCAATTGAGCCGTTAGCTTGTGGGTGTTGTTCTAATTCGATTGCAGCCTAATATGTTTGAAATTTCTTTGAAAACTGCGGCTTCTAATTGTGTACCTTGGTCTGTAGTCACTGTTCGTGGCACTCCATATCGCTTTACCCAGTTATTAATGAAAGAATTGCAGATGGTATTTGAAAGTATGTTTCGTAATGGAATTGCTTCAGGCCAGTGTGATATACTTTAAATTTAAGATCTGTATCATTCACACTTTTCAAGAAAATCGAATTGTTATATAGTCGTGGAATGTGTCTCATTGTATGGGAGGGGGTAGAAGGAGTAAAGCTACTCGTTTAATTTTTTCCCGATATCAATAATAATGCTAATTAAGGATTAAGTATAAAATTTTAGCTCGATGAAATTTAAATGTACTGAGAAAATTGGTTTAGAGTATTTCATGAAAAAGTGCGGTTTATATGGGAGGTGGTGAAAGGAGAAGGGGTTTTTTGGTGATTTTTTGAGAAACAACTAAAATTATCATGCAATTGATATATTTTAAATTTTTTAAAGTTACACGTACTGAGAAAATTGGTGAGAAGTGGTTCAGTGGTAGAAGGAGTGACGGAACTTAAATATTTTGTATACCAAAAGACTGCATTTATAATAGAAATAATATATTCCAAATTTCAAATTAATAGCTTTTATAGTTTCCCAAAAAATTTGATTAACATATATTTTTGAAAATGAGTCACTTTGTATGGGAGGCGGTAGAAGGCGTGAGGAGAGTGAAATAAAACCAAAAGCAGATTTCATTCCGATGGACACCTAACAAACTGTGTAAGTTTCATTACAATCGGTTCAGGCGTTTGTGCGTGAAAAGTGGTCGGACAGACAGACAAAAATTTGAAAAATGTGTTTTTATGCTTAGTTATTGCTAAAATAACTCAAAAAACTACCTTATACCCATTTAGAAGCAAATAACAGACAGACACTACAATCATATTAATATGTATAGATTTAAAAGCTTATTTTATCGGAGGTGGTAACAGTTTCTATGTGAATTCTTGAGAGGGTGTCTGAAACTATGTTGTGGCATCTTTTAATGTATCTTATATCATTCGTGAATTGTGATATGAAAGATAGGTGGTTAATTGGTCGTGGAGACTTATCTCCTTTGGAAGATATTGCTGTGATGAGTGGTTTATGATCTGTATAGACAGTAAAATATTTTCCTTCCACGAAATAGCAAAAATGTTTTATGGGTAAATATAAAGCTACAAGCTTTCTATTAAAGGAAGAATATTTTTTTTGGGTTGGATGTAACCTCTTGGAAAAGAAACCGAGAGGTTCCCATGTGTCGTGGTTGAATTGTTGCAAAATCCCTCCGACGGAGTCGCTGGATGCATCAACCCATAAGCTTATTTTTGCGGATGGATTGGTGTGTGCAAGGATACGCAAGTCTGGAGATTTGACTTAAGTTTGTTAAAAGAGTCTTCATGTTTTTTGTTTTTCTTTTGATATTCCATCTTTAAGAGATCATAGAAAAGTGCAGCTAAGATAGCGAAATTGAAAATAAATCTGTGGTAAAAGTTAGTCATGCCTAAGAAACGCTGTAGTTGCTTAATTGTTTTAAGTGATGGAAATTCAACGAGAGCTTGGACTTTGCATTCAGTTCGAGAGATATCATTTTTACTTATTTTGTGACGTAGAAATTCTAATTGCGTAACACCGAAAATACATTTGGTGGGATTTACTTTAATGCCATAATTCTGAAGTCTTTCGAATAAGAGTGTAAGATGAGTTCTATGTTCATCTGTGGATTTGCTTCCGATGAGGATGTCATCGACGTAAGCAAAAGTGAAGCGTAAACCATGTAGTACTTCGTTAATGAATCTTTGGAATGTCTGAGCTCCATTTTCTACACCAAAAGGCATTCGTAAAAATTCAAACAGACCGAATGGAGTTATAACTGCAGTCTTATATACATCTTCGGCTGCTACGGGAATTCGATTGTAATCGCGTACAAGATCTATTCTTGAAAATATCGTAAAGTTATGTAAGTGAATAGTGAAATCTTGCATGTTTGGTAAGGGATATTTGTCAAAGATGGTTGCGGTATTAAAGTGTCTATAATCACCGCATGGTCTCCAATTATTGCTGTTTTTCTTGGAAACCATATGCATATGGCTACAGGGGATGAGGAAGGACGGCAAATGCCTAGAGATCAATTTCATATTTTGCCAATTTATATTTTGTGGGGTTTAATCTTCTCATCCGCGCAGAAGCTATTTCGCCTTGGGTATGGATGTGATGAACCACGTTGTGATTGACCTTGGATGTGAAATCGGGAGGGGTTTGAAGATTAGGGAATTTGTTTAGAATGGCTCCATATTCGCCTTCAACAGGAAAAGTTTAGGGCTGGTGGCGGAAAAATTACGCATACTACAAAGAACTGAGATTTGAGTATGTTGATCAACCAGTTTTCTTTGCCGAAGATTCACTGCTAGGTTGAATTTGTATAGGAAGTCTGCTCCTATGATAGCATGATCGACTGCAGCGATTATGAAATTATGATCAAAAGATCTGCGTAAGCCTAGATTCAAAGATAGTTGTTTGTATCCACAGGTTGTAATTGGTGAGCTATTTGCAGAGATCAGGCGTCTGTCACATAGAACTGCATGTTTCGAGCACATTTTCTTTGGTACGATTGAAATGTCCGCGCCTGTGTCGATGAGAAAAGTAATTTTGTACTTTGATCTAGAATGAATCAAATTTTTTTTTCAATCAAATTCCTGTTAAGACCCCCTATAGGGGCATAGGACAGAAACAACTCTCTTCCACAAGGCGCGATCCTGCGCATCGGCTTTAAGCTGTTGCCAGGACTTGTTTATTCCTCTGGCCTCCTGCTCAACTGCTCGCTTCCATGTGTTACATGGTCGACCAACCCGACGTCTTCCTTGAGGGTTATAATCCAGAGCCTGTTTTGCGATGTTTTGCTCTGGTTTCCTCAAAGTATGACCGATCCACTGCCACTTTCGCCGTTGAATCTCAATACCTATTTTAGTCTGGCGAGTTGTACTCCAAAGTTCGTCGTTGGAGATCACTTCTGGCCAGAATATTCCTTAAATGCGTCGGAGGCATTGGTTTACGAAAGTCTGTAGTTTCTTGGTAAGTCGAACGGTCACTTTCCACGTAGTACAACCATATAACAACACGGATTTGACGCATGCGTCAAAAACTCGCAGCTTCGTGCGAAGGGAGATCTCTCTTAACCTCCAGAAAGGGGAAAGGATACCGAAGGCCTGACGAGCTTTATTTAGCCGAGCCTCAACATCCTTTTCGGCTCCGCCGTCCATGCTGACAATGCTTCCGAGATAGCAAAAATCTTGCACCTCTTCCACATCTTGTCCATTAAGAACAATCGGTGTGCTTGCGTTCGAACCCATGTGCATGTACTTGGTTTTACGCACATTTATTTTCAGTCCCGCCTCTTTGCATTTAGAATGCAACGAGCGAACATTTGACTCTAAGTCCGAACGGGTATGTGCAAGCAAACACACGTCATCAGCATAATCAAGGTGACTTAAGATGTTAAATAGTCTCCATTGAAGACCTTTACCTTCCCCACCTTCCAGTGCAGCTTTCAAGATGTCATTTATTACCACCAGAAACAGGGCTGGTGATAATATGCAGCCTTGTCTGACACCCGTTCGCACAGGAAAGCTCTCGGACAGCTCTCCTCTATGCAAGACGCGACACCTTGCATCTTCGTAGGATTCTTTAATCATAGCTATGACCTTATTTGGAATACCTCTCCTACGCAAAGCATTCCATATGTAATCTCGCTTAACGCTGTCGAAAGCCTTCTCGAAGTCCACAAACATGAGATGTAGTGGCGAACCCATTTCGGCTGACTGCTCTAATATTATCCGTAGGGTATTTGTGTGGTCGGTACAAGACGACCCTTTACGGAATCCAGCCTGATAAACTTCGAGAGTGCTCTCGACGACATTACTAATCCTATTGAGAATTACCTTAGCCATAATTTTTGATACGGCAGTAAGTAGACATATACCACGCCAATTGCCACAATCCCGAAGGTCGCCCTTCTTCGGAATTTTCACAATGACGCCCTCCTTCCATTCAGTCGGATATCTTCCATCATTCCACACCTTAGTGAAGAGTGGGATGAGTATATCGGCTGTTATTTCCGGGTCCGCTTTGAGGAGTTCGGTTGGTAGTCCGTCTATACCTGGAGCTTTCCTTCCCGCCATTGACCGAATGGCGGAAACTATCTCTTCCTTATCTGGGGGATCGTCCCTAATAGAGGATTGTTGCGGTTGGATGTTTGGAAGTTGTTCTGTTTCCGGAATATCTTCATCTGACAAGATGTTTAAAATATCAGAGAAGTATTCCTTCCATCGTCGTAACTGGTGTTCACTCATATTAAGGAGAGTTCCGTTGACATCTCTCACCAGGTGGTTGGCGGTGAAATTCCTGTTCGTCAACTGTTTCATGATTTTAAATAGTGAACCCATATCCCCAAGGTAAGCCGCAGATTCTGCCTTGTTTGCCAGATCTTCAATGGCCTTTCTCTTGTCGCGTCTAACAGCCTTTTTAAGCTGTATATGAGCATCGCGGTAGTTCTGCCTCAAGTCGGGCGTTCGTTGGTTGACATCGGGTTGAGAGATGATTGCCAATTTGGCTTTTTTCCGATTGCCAACCTTGTCCCATGTGTCTTGCGACATCCAGGGTTTCTCACCGCTTTGCGCATATCCCACAGATTCTTCAGCACTAGTTAGAAAAGTGTTTCTGGTTGCTTCCCAATTGGCGTCCAGTGTGCGCATTTCATGTTCACACAATGTGGATGACTTTTCGCGTAGAATGGTGGTGTATTCGAGTTTTTTGTTGGGATGTGTGATAGGATGAATAGGCGGCGGGAAATGTGGTTTGACTCCGCTGCCGCATGCGAAGTGTCTATTTTATGTTTTTTGGAGAGTTACTGTTTTGGTTTGTTTGGTATTGGCAAGGTGGAATGCATTTTCGTGCATCAACATCAAATTTTTTGTGATACCAACATGTTATGCTACTATTTGAAGACGGGGATCTGTGATTGTGCGATGGATTACGGAGTGACCGAAACTAGAACTGCGGTGACGCGATCTGGATCTAGATGTGTTCTCCAGCTGAGAAATTTTTTGCGTCAATTGGTGTAGTTTACTGTTGATATCGGCAAATATGTCGTTTCCATTAAACGGTTTATTATCAGGAGAATATTGTACCCCATGTATATGAGATTGACTGGTAGTGTCAAAAATTTTATCTGCTACTGCTAATAGTTTATCATTGGTTGTGTTCTCCTCTAAAATGGCTATGCAAGCTTGAATTGGTGATGGCAGTTTATCCATCCATAATTTTTTTAGTAACAATGGGTTCACCAGTCTAGTGCTGCTTGCAAGAGATTCCATTGATCGAAACAGATCGGATGGTTTCCAATCCCTAAGTTCGACTTTATGAAGGAGAGTATTGAGTCTGGATTCTTCGGAGTCTCTGGTTCGTGAAAGAATAGCCGTTTTTAATATAAGATATTTATCATCTTGCGGCGGGTTTCGTAAGATGTTGCTCACCATTCTCATGGTTTCTTGTGGTAGGCAAGCTACCAAATGTTAATATTTGGTGTTTGAGGAGGTAATGCCCTTTATGTGAAACTGGTTTTCTATTTGTATGAACCAAAGGTACTCCGAAAGGGAGGTAATTTTAAAGTATCTACTTGAAACGGGTTATGCTCAATAACTGTTTTTGTGTTTGGATCCGTTTTGTTGGACACGTTTGTTTCAACGTTCATGGGTTGTATGTTGTGATATCCGAAACAAAATTAAAAATTTGAGAAAAGAATATGACATTCAAGAAAAATTTTCGAGATGCTTTCCAATATGCCCTTTCACAAGTGATTTTAAAAGTGGCTGCTACTTCGGCTGCCACAGGGACGAAGTTAGAAAGAAGTTGTTCCAAATATTGCGACAAAAGGCGCATTGTTTCGCGTCAGGTAAGGCTGATATAGGGTTGACAGATTTGGCGGAAATGAATATTGAGTTGACTACGAATGCTCCTGTATATCATCGCCTATACACGCTTGCCTTAAAGGAAAGAGAAGTGGTGAGGGGAAAAGTCCAGACGTTAATGGAGGCGGGAGTTGCCAGGAAATCTAACTCGGCATACGCAAGCCCTATAGTATTGCGTTTTAAGGTAATCACTGATTGTGTCAGTTAGGGTGGCATTGGTGAAAAGGAATCTGGTGCCGAGAATTGCTAGATGGTGGCTAGCAATACAAGAGTTTGACTTTGATGTCGAACACAGACCAGGAACACGGATGGCGCACGTAGATACGTTGAGTAGAAACCTTGTGGAGATGGTTGATCGTGGGCGTACTGACTATGTGAGAGTTAAAGCTATAGAAGAGAGCTATTGGTTTCTGACGGTTCAGTTACAAGACAATAAGGCTCAGGAGATTGTCGCGGCGCTAACTGCGGGGCGAGCTACAAAATACATAAAGGCGAGCTATAAGACCAAGAATGGGCGATTATACACGATGACTTTGAATGGTGATCGGTTATAAGTACCTACAATGGCGCGGTTTGGTCTTGTGAATAAACATCATGATGGAATAGGTCATCCGGGCGTTGAGAGATGTTTATTGTTATTGAAAAAAACATATTGGTTTCCAAAGTGGGGCGTTTCGTGTGGAAATATGTCAAGGCGTGTGTTGTGATTTATTTAAATGAAAAACGATGTGGACTCTTTGACAACTTATATTCAACTGCGTATTACAATAAAGCTCTTACTTCTAGACTTACTAATGCATACATATAACAGCGTGCTTGCATTGCGCGTTTGTCAAAGGAAACTATGGGGGAGGCGAAGGATATCTGCACCCGATCGAGAGGCGGTCGATCCCGTTTGATACTATTCACGTTGATCACTTCAGTCCATTCGTAAGGAGTGTGAAGGGAAATGTGTAGGTCGCGTGGGAATAGAAATTCTATTCGACGATGGTATGCATGATAGCCTTGATTCTTCGAAGATCTGATATTTTAATAGTGTCTCATTTGAATACAAAATGTAGTATGACTGAGCATTCGATTTCTTGGATGAAGCGCTAAGAAATATTTTAGCATCTAAGCAGCTTACACTGTGTTCGGTTTTTAAATATTTGTTAAGCTCATCGCATGGAATATCGTGGATAGTACTATTTTTATCGGTCGCATGTCTGGTTGGCGGTGTGTAAAAAAAATAATTTTTTTGGCAATTAGATGACTGTACAGTAAGTTGTAGTTTTCGCGAGATTCTAATATTATTTTGATGCCGGTAGACATTAACTTTACCTTATAGTTATCGATTTTGAGTTCATCCATGATGGCACTAATTGTTGGTCGGGTAAGTTCCGGGATGACGATAGGATAAATTTTTAATTTCTTCGTAGCTATAGATGTTTGGACTTCGTTGTCAGAAACGTTGAAATTATCTTCAGGAAGATCAGCAAGTGGCTGGAATGGGTTGCTCTGCTTCGGCATTTTTGTGAAGTCTATTCGAAGGAATTTTATTTTATCTCTTAATAATGTTCCGGGCGAAGAAACTTTCCGACCCCGTTTATTTGAGGGCTTATTTTTTGTTTTAGTACTTTTCTTTTAACTTTTGCTTAAAATAGTTACTTTTTTTTACGAAGCTTCGCTTTGGCCTCGAATTGATCAACTTCAATCAACCCAAATGCCCGAAAGAAAGAAGAGGAATCATTGTTTTATCTCAACAAAACTTGAAGCGCTGTCAGATATCACACAGAACTACGAATTTCGAAATTCCTTCGAGCGCCTTATAAGAGTATTTTGTTCCGTGCTTCGAGTGTTTCATCCAAAGGCAGCTAACAAAAAATTTTCCCCCGAAGAATTCAAAGTTGCTTTAACTTCAATAATTCGGAACGTTCAATCAACATATCTAGAAAGTGATTATTCTAACCTACTATCGAAGGCTGCGTGACAGCGAAAAGCCGGATCCTACGACTAAATCCATTTCTCAATCCCAATGGGTTGATCCGTGGCGGTGGAAGATTAATGAACTCAGAACTTGGTTACGATGCTAAGCATCAAATTCTTTTGCCTAGTGCTCATCCTCTTGTAAACGCCTTGATTCAGCATTACCACCTAAAAAATCTACATGCAGGATCTCAAACAGTACTCAACCTCATCCGGCAAAAATTTTGGATTATTGATGGTATTCGAACTGTCACCAAAGCCATAAGTAGTTGTATCATATGCTTTCGATCACGCCCCAAGTTAGCATCACAGAACCAAGATCGCTCTCGACAAGCTTCGCCATTTTCAGTATCCGGAGTAGACTTTTGCGGGCCAGTCTATCTAACTCAATGAATTCGAGGCCGTACTCTTATTAAAGGATACATAGCTATATTTGTATGCTTTGCAGTAAAGGCTGTACATATTGAACTCGTACCCGATCTAACAACTTCAGCATTTCTGTCCGCCTTACGTCGCTTCAAATGCGGGGAAACGTCGGGAAAAATGCAATAAAATCTATTCGGATGACGCTACGAACTTTCTGGGTGCCAAAAATGAGCTAGAAGATGTTCGTCGACATTTTTGTTCATCGAAACATCGTGACGCCGTTCAACAGTACGCCCTTTTTGAAGGCATAACATGGAGCTTATTCCTCCGCGATCTCCTCACTTTGGATCGTGCGAGGCAGCTGAGAAAAGTGCTAAGCGACATCTCCACAAAGTCTTTGCCGGTGAATCAAGCTCTTCGTTTACCTATGAATGTCTCCGCTGCTGTGTCAAATCGCAACTGTTCTGAACTCAAGGCCAATATCACAAATGTCTTCAGATCCCAACGATCTGGAACCCTTAACGCCAGGACACTTTTTAATCGGACGGCCATTGAACTCACTTCCAGATATAATGACAGCCACCAACATCAATCGGCTCAACAACGAATATATTCAAGAGCGGCTATATATTTTTCGCGAAGTGTACTATTTTATTCGTAAGTAACACCATATTAATTTATTATTATTTTTATTGCAGCATAATAGTTTTGAACGAAAAGGGCTATTCGATCCAAGCAGTTTCATAAAACACGGAATCCGTGCCAAATTTGCTAATGATATCCCAAAAAATTTCCCTTGGCTGGGCACCAAGTATAAAAATCGTCAAGATCCTTGCGGATATTCAGTATAACACCGTTTTGATTTTTACCAAACTTTCAATTCAATTCAATTCAATTTATTTCTATAAAATGAATACATTGTATGTTATTTATGCTTAAATGAGATTTGCGATTTATTAGGGGACCATTTGATGGTATTATCGATCTTAATGGATGTAGCACCAAAGTGACATCCGAATGTTAATCTAGTATCTAAATGGACACCTAGATATTTAACAGGGTCTAACCATGCAATACTTGTATTATTGAGGGTTAGTGGCCTGTTGTTTAGACTATTTTTCCATTTCCTGGTGAATAAAATTGTATTTGTTTTATCTACGTTAATTTTAGTTTTCCATTTAGTGAAGAATGTGTTTAATATATTGAAGTCATATTCGAGTGAGTCATTAATTAGGTCTATATTTTTATGAGAGAAATAGATCGCTGTATCGTCAGCAAATAGGCCAATATTTCAGTGTTTCATAGATGGGATGTCAGAAATATATATATTGTAAAGACAGGGACTCAGAACGGATCCTTGAGGTACACCAGCTAAGAGATCCTGGTATATTGATGTGCTTCCGTTAATAGAAACAAAGAATTTTCTATCCGAGAGAAAGCTTTGAATAATTTTAAGTTTATATATGGGCCCAGCGTGCTACACAGAATCAAATGCTTTTTCAATGTCGAGAAAAATGGCTCCGGTAGATTCTTTCTTATTTAGGGCAATTCGAATGTCATTAGTAATGTTGGTGATCTGTTGTATGGCCAGGGCGGAAACCGAATTGGTAATCAGGGATTAGCTTACTAGTTTCAATGAGGGATGAGATATTTTTATATATTAGTTTATCAAAAAAGTTTGGCTAGAATATTCAGTAGACTAATTGGTCTGTAGCTGTTCAATTCAGTACGGTCATTACCTGGTTCAGTAACTGGAATGATTTTAGCAATTTTCCATTGCGCAGGGAAATAAGACATAGCTATACATGCGTTGAATATATTGGTTAGGTAAATGATACCCTGTTTTGGGATATGCTTGATGAGAGTAGTATTAATATTATCTGGACCTGAGCTTTTCTTGTTTCTCAGGTATTTGATTTCGAGCCTCACCTCTTTTGGTTTGAAGAAAACTTTTTTTAGGAATCTGGATGTTGTTTAAGGATAACACTGATTCTTTTACTAATTGTTTCGTAGAAGGTGAGCTAAGATTTGCTGTTAAGGTGTGTGAGGTAAAGAATGTATTAGCTAATGCATCCGCTTTTTCTTGGGTTATTACCAAGGTGATGTTTCTTGCTTTTAGAGGAGGTATAAGCTGGTTTTTATTTTTAAGAGCTTTTGCTAGTTGCCAGAAAGGTTTTGAACTGGTTTCCAAAGATTTGAGTTTATTATTCCAGCTGTTGTTTCTGAGTGCGCGTAGCTTGTTCTTATTTCTAACTGTAAGTTGTTTACTTTAGTTTTGTATGTAGGGGATCTGGTGCTAAACCACACTCTTATTATATAATATGTGTATGAAATCAAGTTTTTAAGTTCTAACGGAAACTCGTAAAAGTTGGGGTCCTTCGATAATTTCTTAGGAATGGAGTTATCTCTCGCATTTCTTATGATGTTAGTAAGGGAAGTTACGGATGAGTCGATATCTAAGACTGAGTTAAAATTTTGCAACGATACATTTTTTAAGACAATATTGTTTTTTATTATTTTATTATATTTACACCAGTTGGCATTTTTGAAATCGAAATATGCGCTATTAGGGTTTGGTAGAACGTTGCTGGAGATAGCGAAGCTCACCAGCATATGTTGGGAAGGTAATACATAGTTGACTGTAGGTAGAGAGATGTTGTGTAGAAAGTTGGTAAGAATTATATCTATTGTAGACGGGTTACGATTTCTATCAGTTGCTAAGAATGTTGGATCGACTGGATAAAGAATCGTGAAGGGATTTGTTGTGGTTCATGTTTGTAAAATGTTTCCAAATGAATTCTTTTTTCTGCAACCCCAAGAAGAGTGATGTGCATTTAAATCGCCAGCAATCACGAAAGAATGTTAATATTAATGAGCTTGGAACCATCAGATTTGAAACTGGCGTTTTTTATACTATTACTACTACCGCCTGGAAAATATACTGTAATTAAAGTCAGGTGAATATTGTGGCTTATTTTAACGTTCACTACAACGTTTTCAATAACTCTCGTGCGAATTGGTACTGAGACTTCATGACTAATTGATTTTTTAACAATTAAGGCAACACCTCCGCCTTTGGCGTGGGTTCTATCCGACCTATAAATATTATAATTCGGTACATAAAATTTATTAGCATTTTCTAGCCAAGTTTCTGTTAGGAATATTATGTCTATATTATTACTAATAATGTAATCATTAAATTCTAAGTGTTTGTTTTTGATGTTACCAGCATTCCAGCTTATACATTTTAGTTGGTAGTTATTTGATGCCATTGCTACCTAAATATTTAATGGCAATAGAAGCTATTGCGTTTAGTTGCTCTTCTTTGTTGTTGCAGTTAATCAGCCTGCTGATGATTTCTGTGGTGATGTAGAGTAGTTCGTCCGTAGTGAAAAGATCATCCGAATTTTTATTGACGTTGCGCTGTTCAGGTAGAATTTTTTTGGTATCCCCTCGCAGAACCGAGCTGTATGAAACCATGTTGTTAATGAGTTGAGAAGCGTTGGTTATATTTGTTTGCTGTGGGAATGATTGACTGTCTAGTTGACTTGAACTCCGTTGGTTTATGCGCTGGATGATTAAACGGCCTGTGCGATTTGCCTTTATTTTTAACTAGCAAACGCCTGCGACTTCATTCGCATAAAAATCGCATTAATAAGCAATTTTTGAGAATGTAGTTAGTAATACATTATATGGGATATATAATCCGCTTACTTTAATGGCTCTTTGAACACAATGTTTTGTATTTTGTTGGAGTCAGAACCATAAATTATTAAGAATGATAGCATGATACTCGCATTTGAATGGGAGAGGCTCGTGATCAAATCAAACCCGTGATTCGAGATCATATGTATACGTGCTAAGGACATGTGAATAGTTGTAGCTTGTGTTAATTGAAAAAAGCCCAAATAAAATGACATTAAGCTTAAAAACATAACAGGACTGCGATTTTGCGTAAAGTCCCATTATATGATATTACCGATGAAATCGAAATTTTTGTAATCTTAAGAATTTTTGTGTGGGGAGTGATAGAAGGGATGACAGTACTAAATTAATTTTTTTCACACCATGCTAGAGTAGCTATAAAAATATTTTGCACCAAATTTAAGCTTGAAAAACTGAATAGGTAACTTGAGAAACTTAGTGCATTGGATTTAGTGAAATCGTGCAATTTGTATGGGAGGTGATAGAAGGAGTGGGGGGTTTTTGGTAATTTTTCTAGATACAACTATCATCACCATGCAATTGATATCTTTTAAATATCAGATCAGTTAGATTCACACTTTTCAAGAAAATCGAGTTTTTGCAAAGTCGTGAAATTGTGTCATATTGTAAGGGAGGGGGTAGAAGGAGTGGAGTTAATCGGTTAGTTTTTTCCCGATAATAATAATAATACTAATTAGGGATTCAGCAGAAAATTTTAGCTCGATCAAAGTTATACGTACTGAGAAAATTGGTTTAGAGTGTTTCATGAAAATGTGCAGTTTGTATGGGAGGTGGTGGAGGGAGTGGAGGGTTTTTGGTAATTTTTCTAGAAACAACTATAATCACCATGCAATTGATGTGTTTTAAATTTTAGATCAGTTAGATTCACGTTTTTCAAGAAAATCGAGTTTTTGCAAAGTCGTGGAATTGTGTATGGGAGGGGGTAGAAGGAGTAAAGCTAATCAGTTAATTTTTCCCGATGATAATAATTATGCTAATTAAAGACTTAGTACAAAATTTTAGCTCGATCAAAGATATACGTACTGAGAAAATTGGTTTAGAATATTTCATGAAAAAGTGCAGTTTGTATAGGAGGTGGTGCAAGGAGTGGAGGGTTTTTAGTTATTTTTTGAGAAGCAACTACAATTATCGTTGAATTGATATATTTTACATTTCAGAACAGCAACATTCACACTTTTCAAGAAAATGGAATTTTCACTACGTCGTGGATTTGTGTCAGATTGTATGGGAGGGGGTAGAAGGAGTAAACCTAATTGGTTAGTTTTTTTCTGACATTAATGACAATGCTAATTAAGGATTTACTACAAAATCTTACACCGATCAAAGTTATACGTACTGAGAAAATTGGAGTATAGTATTTCATGAAAAAGTTTAGTTTGTATGGGAGCTGGTGGAAGGATTCAAACTATTTATATACTAGAAGATTGCATTTATAATAGAAATAATATATTTTAAACTTCAAATTAATAGCTTTCATAGTTTCCATGAAAATTTGATTATTATAAGTTTTTGAAAATGAGTCACTTTGTATGGGAGGGGGCAGAAGGCGTAAGGGGAGAAAAATAAAACCTAAAGCAGATTACTCCCCAAAGCATACATTACTATCAGGATTCCTTAATGCAAGGAATTGCCATAAATCGATTCCAAATTTAAGAAATTGAAAATCGGTTTAACCTCTGGCTCATCATTTAGTGATGGGACGAAACAAACATTAACATCCCACATCAAATACAGAAAATAAAAACAAGAAATTGACAAATAATTCACATACATCGGTGTCAACTAGCGTTAAGTCTACGTCTTAAGCACTGCTTATCAATAGAGAAGTCGAATACATCAGCATTCTTATTAACTTCTCTCGCGAGTCTCGAAATCGGTTCATTCATACCATAGCTTGTCCGATGAAATCCAATCCGCAGCAATCTAGGGCACCTTGGCAAAAATTTACCAGTATCAAAGCACATCAAACCCAAAAGGGTGGAGGAATCAACTAACCCTGTAAGAAGGTTATGAGCAAAAATTACATCAGCTACTTCTCGTCGTTTCGGAAGTGATGACATATTTAATAGATTAAGCCGATCGATATAAGGAGGAAGACGAACTCCGTCATTCCAATTTAGGTGACATAAGGGTTCTTACAAATTTAGGCTGAATCGATTTGATTCTGCCAATGTGCTCATTATAATAAGGAGACCAAACTTGAGAAGCATATTCAAGGTGAGATCTAACGAAAGTGTTATAGAGACTTAGTCTAACAAGCGAATTGTTAAATTCCTTGGATAAGCGAGTAGTAAAACCCAACATAGAATTACCTTTCTGTGCGATCTTATTAGTATGCAAACCAAAATCAATTTTTTGGTCAAATGTAACACCTAGGGCAATAATGGAGCTGACTCGATCCAAAATACAGCCATTAAGACTTTAAAATATCACAAACGGAGAGATTTTTCTAGTAAATGACATAACATGACATTTATCCAAATTCTAAGACCATTATGGCGACACCAATTACTAAAATTAATCAAATCCTTATGAAGAAAATTGTCAGAGTTGGAATTGAGAGATTTAAAGATTTTAATGTCATCAGCATAAATAAGAACTTCCGAATATTTAAAAACAGATGCAACATCATTAATGGCTAGGATGAAAAGAAGTGGCCCCAAATGACTTCCTTGAGGAACACCAGAATGCGCAACAAATGGTTTAGAAGTATAACCCCGAAAAAGAACTTGGTAAGTTCTATCACTTAGATATGATTTAATCCAATTGATAAACCAAGTAGGAAAACCCAATAAGTCCAGTTTCAACAATATAATGGAGTGAGGTAATTTATCAAAAGCCTTACTCAAATCAGTATATATACAATCAACCTGCTTCCCCTCTTCAATAGCTAAAATGGATTTATTTGTAAACTCCATCAGGTTAGTGACAGTGGATCTACTCCTGACAAAACCATGTTGTTTACTCGAAATTAAGGATTTACAGTGAAATGACATGCTCTCATACACTATAGACTCAAAAAGTTTAGGAATAGCTGACAGTTTAGCTATTGGTCGATAGTTTACAATGGCCGATTTAGCTCCATTTTTGTGGGTCGACCTTATAATCTGTGAAAGTTTCATTGCAATCTGTGCAGCTGTTTTTGCGTGAAAGCCGAAAAGACAGACAGACAGACAGACAGAGAAATTTTTTAAAAACGTTTGATTCTGCTTAGTTATTGCTAAAATGAAGCAAAAAACTTATTTATAGCCATTTACATATAAACAAATAACAGACAGATACTACAATTATATTTATATATGTACATAGATAGATGGTATCTTTTATTGTGAGGTATGAATTTTTAGCGGGACAGTTTGGATTGCTGGCCATGTGATAGCCATTGCAGTTTGCGCATTTTACTTCAATGTCTTTTCAGGCTAGACATTGACTATGGTGGTGTGCTTTTCCGCAGATCATACATTTAGCGGGCATGTTGCAGTTACTGGATCCGTGACCGAATCTTTGACAGTTTCTGCATTGTGTTGGCTTAGATGAGTCATTTCTATGGTATGACCAGCGAATAATTGTATTAAATAGTGTACGGGTTTCTTTTAGATCATTGAACTTGATCGAATTTTTAGCAAAATAAAGTAAATACGTACATTGCTCGTCGTAATATTTTTGTTTGAGTTGAAATTTTTTAACATTCTGACAATTTATGTTTATTTTTGCTAGTTCAGCTTTTAGTTCTGAAGTCTCCATGTCATGCAGACCTGATAGCACTATTTTGGTGGGTTTATCATTTGGGGAACGATGTGAGTAAAAGTGAACATTTTTATTTACTAAATACTTAACTGCTTTGTCATAGTTTTCTTGTGAACTTAACATTATTTTCCGTCCAACAGAAGTTAATTTAATTTTGAAGTCATTAATATTTATTGCACTAAGGGCAACTTGAACTTAAATCCAACATAGGGAACACGATTGGAAGTATATTTTTAGGCTTGGGCACTGTTGCACTATCATCACCTGGGTGATTATCACTGAGAATGTTAAAGTTATTGGCACTTATACTGTTGCTGGGCAGCGAGGGCACTTTGTTGTTTATTTTCGGCATTTTTAGTTTGTCCCGCAATAAATTACTAGAGGATTCCTCACGAATCCTCTTATTATTTTTCTGATTCGTCGATATACTGATATTGTTTAATACTATTTGATATGCAAAAATGAAAAGGAAAAAAAAACATAACAGGGCTACGATTGCGCGTAAAGCGCAATCTTACGATACTCTAGATGAAATAGAATTTTTTGTGATCCCAAGAAATTTCGCATGGGAAGTATTAGAAGGGATGACAGCATTGAACTAATTTTTCCCCATCATGCTAAAGTAGCTATAAAAATGTTTTGTACAAAATGCTTACTCCAAAAATTGAATGGGAACTGAAAAAATTAGTGAGTTAGATTTAGTGAAAATGTGCAGTTTGTATGGGAGGTGGTAGAAAGAGTGGGGCGATTAGAGTGATTTTTTTCAGAAATAACTAGGAATATTGTAAAATTGACATCCCTGAAATTTCAGACTAGTGCCATTTATACTTTTCAAGAAAATCGATTTTTTGTGAAGTTGTGAAACTGTGTCATATTGTATGGGAGGGGGTAGAAGCAGTGAAGCTAATCAAATATTTTTTTCTGATCTTAGTGCTAATACTAATTAAGTATTTATTACAAAATATGAGCTCAATAAATGTTATATGTTCTGAGAAAATCGTCTTAGAGCATTTCATGAAAAAGTGTAGTTTGTATGGGAGGGGGTGGAAGGAGAGGGAGGAAGCAAATAATTTTTCTACTGTAGATTAAAATTGCTATGAAAATAACATATCCGAAAATTCAGACTAATAGCTTTTATAGTTTTCAAGTAAATCCGTTTATTGTCAAATTACGAAATTGTGTCATTTTGTATGGGAGGGGGTAGAAGGGGTGAAGCTAATAGTCTAAATGTTTTTGGGCTTACTAACAATTTCAAATAAATATTTGGTGCACAATTTCAGCTCTCTAAATTGTATACGCAATGAGTAAATTGGCTTAGAGTAATTCATGACAAGTACAGTTTGTATGGGAGGTGGTAGAAGGAGGGGGAGGATACGCATAATTTTCGTACGGTAGATTGATATTATTATAAAAGTAACATATTTCAAATTTCAGGCCAATAGCTTTTATACTTTTCGTGCAAATCCGTTTATTGTCAAATTGCGCAATTGTGTCATTTTGTATGGGAGGGGGTAGAAGGGGTGGAGCGATTTGGCCCGTTCACGAACTTGACCTTACTTTTTTGTCAAAAACGACGTGTACAAAATTTGAACTATCTAGCTCAACGCGTTCTCAAGCTAGAGCGCGCACAGACGGACGGACGGACGGACGGACGGACGGACGGACGGACGGACATCCGGTTTTGAGATTTTTGAGTGATAATATTAATTTCTGTATTCATCATTTTTTTCTCCGAGCCTTATTTCTTGGCGTTACAAACTTTAGAGCAAACTTATAATACTCTCAGATTTCATCTAGAGTATAATAAATAACGGTTTGGCAGCGAGCATAAATAGTATCACGTCCGTTCCGGTTTACAGTACAACTGTGACTGATTTACAAAACTTATTTGAAAATTTTTTTAATAGTATTTACACAGCATTCCACACAAAATTTGAAAATCTATCGGAGACAGGACAGCGATGATACATTTTCAATATGCCGCTGATCGATGCAATAAAAAAGAAAATTATATTTCAAAAATTAAAAATAAATTAAAAATATATAGATATATTTAACTTTATACTTTCATCAGCGTTTCATTTTATACCCAGTTTCAATTTTCAGATTTTTTTTTTTAATTAAATGGATTGAAGTACATGCAAATAATAATTGATATCATGAATGTATCGATATTAAAAAATTTCAAAATCAACTTGAGGCTTCGATTTCGAAGTTGAAATCGAGACCATTTCAGTATTGAAGACGAGAAAAACGAAACATGGTTGTCGAACCAAAGGAGCCGTTCGATGTTAAGTTGGTGAAACGTTTCGATATCGATGTCCAATACGTGGTCTCAGTTCAATGTCGAAACGGGTCCTTAGTTGGTTATCGAAGCGTTCCCTCAGTTTCATATCAATTCACTATAACTTTGCGATATCGGAACATGTCCTCCTCAGTTCGTTGTCGAAGCGTTGCCTCAGTTCGATATCAGTTCGCTATCTCTACGCGATATCGGATCGTGTCGTCAGTTCTCTATCGAAGCGTTGCTTCAGTTCGATATCAATTCATCATCTTTTTACGATATCGGAACGTGTCCTCGGTTTGATATCGAAACCTTATGTCAGCCTTATATCGGTTCGAGAAAAATGTTCCGTTTTTCTCGTTTTCAGTACCGAAATGGTTTCGATTTCGACTTCGGAATCGAAGCCATATTTCGTAGTCTCGGTTTGATATCGACACTTTCTCAAATCGTTAGGTTTGCTGGACAACAGTCAATGCGTGACCTGATGTGTATGCATGAGTGTGTTGAAAATAGTAGACAGTTGTCGACCGGAAAAATTCGATGAGCAGCTAAGTGTTGATATGTAACAATACTTTGAATAAACTCGTACGTGTGATATCGTATTGGTAGTTTTCTTTCTCTAAAAGTAAAGAAAAGTTGAACATTTTATATTGCTCCCGAATTGATTAGATAGCTACTACGTTTGTAATTCATCAAAATACCTTCATCCTTTATGGAACATAGATAACAATAGTGCTTCCTAAAAAATAATACGATTTCATAACAGAAAACAACATTAAATTTTTATCTAACAAAAGAAAGAAAAGCCATTATAATAAAACGACACAATTTCCAGATATTCTCGCGCTCAACCCCTCCCCCTCCCTGCAGTCCATAAATACACACACATACACTAAAAAACACTTTCCATCTGGATACCGTCAAAATTGTTCTATGATGTATCTCGTAGCCATTATAAGGGATACAAAATTACCAATATCGAGCATTTATAGCCAATCTATTTCACTCCAAATTGCATAGTTTGTCCAAATGATATCGCACATAAGTTTAACATTTAAGCCATTTTAACCCCGATTACAATTTAAGACCCACTTCGCAATAAATTAGGTTTGTTCAGTCTGCACAAAATCGCTACTAAAAATGAATATCGATTATGTAAGAAGGGAACGCTTTCTTTCGCTAACGTTCTTATAGAAGAATCGAGAAATTTTAAACGGGTTAAGGATTTAAAATCGAGCAGCTAAGAGCCCTTACTAAGCGTAATTTCTCCTAAAATCATAAAAAAAAATCGCATAGTTTCCATGATATTTTTTTTTTTTTTTGAAACAAAAGTATGAATATTTTTAGTAGGGATTTTGTAGGATGGTGTGAAATCGATTTCAATGTCAAACAATGTGAGAGAAACGAATCTGCAAGGATACCACGAAATATAAAAGGGATATATTTAAGCGAATATTTCACATATTTATATGCATAAATAGCCTGTAGTTTTCCGAAAGAGATACACACATATAGTTATACTACAGCGAAGCTCTAAAAGCATTTATCATAAAATTTATTTCGAGTCTTTGCCCTGGCTCTGGCAGAGAATCGGAATAATGTTCAGTCATCTTGTGCTCGATTATTTATATTGGGCTCATATTGGTTTCGATTTTCCGGATATCTGAATGAATAGTGATATGGCGAAACGATGGTCCATTGCGTGTGTGATTAATATAAAATATTTTTATTGTCGATTTGTTAAATTGAAGGAACACCAATTTTTTTTCTACATATCGAAATCCGAATTCACGGTTCCCCTTGAGTTGTTGATTTTTCCGGACTGGTATAATTGGAATGAGATATTTTCAATAGAACTTGTTGATATTGCAGAAAATAAATGGTCTGAAGTATTACGATATGAATGGCTAGTTTTGATGAAGATACTAGACAGGTGCGCCTTGCATATGCAGGATGCGCCCATGGACACGGGCAGGGTACATCGACAAAAATGTCTAAACAAATTTTAATAATACAAATATAATTTAATTACCATTGCGGATAAGCTCCAACCATACAATAATCTAGATGAAATAGAAGTTTTATTGAATTTAATTAGTTATTGTATTTTGTAGAATTGATTTGTTTTGATTTTCAAATCGGTAACTTCAATACTTTGCGAATAATTAGCATTTCTAAGCCACAGATCGTTCGGACAGATAAACGAACAATTTTTTCACCGTGTGTGGCGACGCGTTTAACTTTGAATTACATTTAGTACACAAATACTTTGCAATAATTTTGGTACTAAATGTAATTCAATTATAGCAAGCCAGTTTCAATATTTTTCCTAAAACTTTTGTTTCGCTTGTGTAATTTCAATTTGAATTTAAAACTAATAGCAAGTCAGATTTTAAAATGTAATTATTTATAAATATTTAATTAATATTAATTTTACAAATATTAAGTAGTGTATCTTGAAACTTTCAATGCCTACACCGAGCCTTAGTTATTCTTCACTGCAGCCCAAATCGGACTTTAGCCTTCTAACCTTCAGGTTCCTCAACATATTATTTGTTATTGTGGAAGTGATGTTATTCCTTCGCACAACCCTCTATCTACGAATTTTCATTTTCGCAGATTGAGATAGCACGCAGGCAGTGTGCTAGAACTATGCGGGATTTTAAGTCACAATCTTCGCATTGTAGACCCACTAGGCTCACTCAGGCCTTATTTATTAGCGTTGCAGAATATGCGGCTAGGGTAGCTAGGGTATAGCCTAGTAGGTAGTGTGTTGGTCTTGTAATGCGAAGGTCGTGAGTTCAAATCCCGGTCGGCGCAATATATAATTCCGGCAAATTGCCTGCTTGGATATACCTTGGTCACCTCAATCTAAGAAAATGAAAAATTCGTAGAGAGAGGGTTGTGCGAAGAACTAACAACCCTTCCACAATAAGTAATGAACAAATTTTAAGGAACCTGAATATCAGTAGGCCAAGCTCCGATTTGGGCTGCAGCGCCATTGTAGAAGAAGAAGAATATGCGGAGCATACTTATAATACTCGCGAATTTCATTTAATAATGTACCGGTTTTTGGCAGTATCTGAATAAATCGAGGCCATATCCACATTCAAGTACTTCGCATCAATCAGGCCATACAACGCTCGATCAAAGTCTGCAAGCATCTACTGTCATTGCTTCTTTCGCGATCGCTGATGACTACAATTGGTTTTTCCGTGTATATCGTTGGTGCTTTATTGGACTGAACGTCCCGTTTTTCCTATGTACACTGTATCCCATAAGCCTCGCTTGTACTCTCCTTTAGTCACAAGTGGTTTTTCTTTCTGGTTTCCTAAAATTCCCCGAAAAGTAGTCGGTATAGAATGCTGTCTTGAAGTTGGATTTTAGAAGAATTTTCACTATCTTTTGCATCAGACTCTGGATTTTAGGTAGTTTCACCCATCGTTTGGCTTCCTATTCTTTTGAATTTGGTTGCTTTGATTTACATGCCTTGTCTATTTCGCTGGCCTTATGTCTATTTGCTATGAATGCCACCACATCTCATGTTTGTCGACTTCGAGAAGGCTTTTTACAGCGTTAAGCAAGATTACATATGGAATGCTTTGCTTAGGAGAGGAATTCCAGATAAGGTCATAGCTATGATTAAAGAATCTTACGAAGATGCAAGGTGTCGCTTATTGCATAGAGGAGAGCTGTCCGAGAGCTTCCCTGTGCAAACGGGTGTCAGACAAGGCTGCATATTATCACCAGCCCTGTTTCTGATGGTAATAAATGACATCTTGAAAGCTATACTGGAAGGTTGGGAAGGTAAAGGTCTACAATGGAGACTATTTAACATTTTAAGTCACCTTGATTATGTTGATGATGTGTGTTTGCTTGCACATAACCGTTCGGATTTAGAGTGAAATGTTCGCTCGTTGCATGCTAAATGCAAAGAGGCGGGACTGAAAATAAATATGCGTAAAACCAAGTACATGAACACGGGTTCCAACGCAAGCACACCGATTGTTCTTAACGGACAGGATGTGGAAGAGGTGCAAGATTTTTACTATCTTGGAAGCATTGTCAGCATGGACGGCGGAGCCGAAAAGGATGTTGAGGCTCGGCTAAATAAAGCTCGTCAGGACTTCGGTATCTTTTCCCCTTTCTGGAGGGTAAGAGAAATCTCCCTTCGCACGAAGCTGCGAGTTTTTGATGCATGCGTCAAATCCGTGTTGTTATATGGTTGTACTACGTGGAAAGTGACCGTTTGACTTACCAAGAAACTACAACAACAAACTTTCGTGAACCCGACGCATTTTAGGAATATTCTAGCCAGAAGTGATCTCCAACGACGATCTTTGGAGTACAACTGGCCAGACTTAAATAGGTATTGAGATTCAAAGGCGGAAGTTGCAGTGGATCGGTCATACTTTGAGAAAACCTGAGCAAAACATCACCAAACAGGCTCTGGATTATAATCCTCAAGGAAGACGTCGGGTTCGTCGACTATATAACACATGGAAGCGAGCAGTTGAGCGGCAGGCCAGAGGAATAAACAAGTCCTGGCAACAGCTTAAGGCTCAGGATCGCGCCTTGTAGAAGAGAGTTGTTTTTGTCCTATGCCCCTATCAAATTCCTGTTAAGACCCCCTATAGGGGCATAGGACAGAAACAACTCTCCTCCACAAGGCGCGATCCTGAGCATCGGCCTTAAGCTGTTGCCAGGACTTGTTTATTCCCCCTATAGGGGGTCTTAACAAGAATTTGAGTGTTTGATGAATGCCTGATTCAACTCTGATCCTTTTTCTTTCGAAGACTATTCAGTTATGCATCTGGCTCTGTGTATTAGGGTCGACAGTATGCCTGATTTTGACTTAGATGGAGATGTAATTGAGTGTGGAGGTATCTATTGGTGAGATTTACTTACTTACGGTGGCGTTACAGCCCCCATGAAACCTGAATACTTGGCCTTCATCCATCTTGGTTCAGCGACCGCGTCCTCCAGTTTAACAATCTTAGCAGTGATTTACTGTCTGCGTTATTCGAATCCTACCAGCGCATCCGTGGTTTCCGACCGGTATTTGTACTATAACTTTCCCATTTAGTGTGCGCTTGGAAATTCTTCTGTCATCCCATCGCTCCATAGCTCTAAATCCGCCTTGGTATTCGCCAATTACTTTGTCAGCATAGGCCTCAATATTCTTTTCCAGAATTTTCGTCAAGGTTTTATAAGACGTACACAACGGAGGAATAAGGTAATTTTGGCAGCACAGTTTTTCACCTTGTTTATAAATTGGGCATATGATTATTTTACGCCAATCTTCAGGAACAGTTTCCTGCGTCCAAATGTCCGTGATTAATCTGTTTAAAAAATGCGCTATGCAGGTGTCGCCGGCTTTCAGAAGTTCAGCTGGAAGTTGATCAGTGCCCGGCGCTTTGTTGTGAGGATGATTTTTCAGGGCTGTTTTAACCTATTCGAGTGTGGGAGAACTCAAAGCAGTTCCTTCAGCTGTAACATCAGTTATATCTGCTATGATATCTGCTGCTGCTGCTCGTGCGGATGATGGGCTCGGAATGCGAAGGTGTTCAAAGTATTGCGCCCATCTTTGTTTCATACCTTCCGCATTAGTTATAATTTTGGCTTTCTTCTTTTTTGCCGAGTGTCATCTTCGGTTGGTATTCCTCTTTCAACCATTTAACTTTGCAGCACAACTGGACAGACTAAAATAGGCAGATTGAAAGGCGGAAGTGGAAGTGGATCGATCACACTTTCAGGAAACCAGATCGGAACATCGCCAAACAGACTCTGGATTATAGTCCTCAAGGATACGTTGGGTTAGTCGCCCATGTAGCATGTGGAAGCAAGCAGTTGAGCATTAGACCAGAGGAATAAGCAAGTCCTGGTAATAGCTAAAGGCTGATGCTCAGGATCGCGCCTTGTCGAAGAGAGTTGTTTCTGTCCAATGCCTCTGTAGGGGATCTATTTGATGTTTCGTGTCTGCCGTTCCGTTATTTTTTTGTCATAGCGTGCTGAATATTTTCACAATGCATCAAACTTAGTGTGATAATCGTCTCAGCAGAGACCAAAAAGTCACACATAATAAATCAAACAGTGTAAAATCCGGAAATCTTTCATTTTAATTTTTGCTTAATTTTTTCGCTCTGAGGCATCTTGGTATAATAATTGTCGAACCAATCTTTTGCGCTGGGGTTGTTGTCCTATCACCTACTCTTTTCTTTTTTTTTACAGAATGACCTGTGTTATAGGCAATTTCGGCCTTTATGTGCAATGCACAAACACAGTCATGGAGGGAAGGAATGGGATTGGGAAGGTTGGGGAAGGGGAGTGAGAACGACCGTAGCGAGTGGAGAAGCTGGTATATTGCTCAGTTGTACTGGCTGCTTACTGACAAATATTTGCAGATGTTATGGGGGACTGAATGATAGAAAGCGAACAGAAACCATCTACTGAGTATCTAGGCCTTCTTGAAGTGGAACTGTTTCACTTTTACACCGTTTCCCCATTTTATTGCGAATAATTTTTTATCACAAGTAGCAACTGAAAAATTTGCGCTTAAGAAAATCCCGTCTGGAGTGGGAATCGAACCCACGACCTATTGACTGAAAAGCAAGCACGCTGCCCACTACGCCACGGAAGCCTCAATTGGCATGCTGGCGTTGTTGTTCAATATTTTCGCGAAGTATCTCTAGAAGGCTGATACGTATTACGCAACTACTTTCTCGTCCTTGAGTTATCCTAAGTCGAATTCAGGAACTGTTTGTTTTTTCTGTGTCTTCGGTTTGTGATTCAAAATCGGAGCTTGGTACTTACCAAATAATGATGTGTGTCGCAATTAGCCCTTCGACATGTACGCACGGCGGGAATGGAGAAGGGCGTCCTTTCTCTTAGAACGTAGTATATTTAGTTGAATATTCGTCCATAGGGTGATGCCCACGTTCTTTTATTATTGTCGTGATTTGGAAAGCACCGTCAAACTTACAATAATGTTTTTGCTGCTGTCGAAATCAGTTAGCATATGTCCGTTATCGTTACTAATGTCAGGGAGACTGTTCCTTCAAATCGTTATTAATCGTTACTTACTTTCGCGTTAATGTCACCAAATCTGTTTTCCGAAAACTGAACTTATCTGACACTTGCTACAAGAGTCGATTACAATTACTTGGCCTAACTAGTTTAAAGGACAGAAGAATTTATTTTGACATGTTATTTTTATTTAAAGTAAATTTCGTTTTCAATACTAATCTTCAACGTGAACTTCAATTGCGTTCTAATATAAGTAATACTAGATCACATACTCTATTCGTTGTACCACATGCGCGGCTGAACGTATATTTTCACTCTTCCTTACTCAGGCTACCTCAAATGTTCAATCAATCTTGCCTTAGTTTTCATGACTTCAGTCTACAATCTTTCAAGGTATATTTAAAATTCAAGTTTTCTATTAAATAACTTTGTACATATATTGAATTTCTATTTAACTTTCATTTTTTCTATTATTAATATTGTAATTCACTTATATTTGTTTTGGACCTCTTGTATAATTGGAATATTTTACTTTCTGTTCATCAAGTCCTTAAATAAATAAATAAATAAATACTATTTCAATATCGTTCGACGGAAAAGAGTCGAATATTGATTCAAAGGTGCTGTAGAAATCGTCTTTAACTTCGTCGTCTATGTTTTTCGTTGGGTTATGAACATTAATAAGCGAAGCATTAAAGAATTTCGTTTTTATGAGGGTTGTACCCAATCGTTCATTGACGGATTTCAAAATAGTAACTTGGTGTTGTCCACGATAAATGCAACTCCAAACTCCAGGCTTTCTGAAGATTTCCCAATTTTAAAAATCATGTGCGACCTAATGTCAGTAATCTCGCGGCATAACAATTTTGTTTCTTGGAGTGCAATGATGTTTATATTTTATTTGCTTACCAGTTCCAGTAGCACTCTCCCTGCACCTGCCCTGTACAGGGATCGCACGTTCCATGATCTGAAGAAAAAGTCAATTTTTCGGAAATCGTACCCGATGATTGGTGAAAAAGTATCATATGTCCAATTGTCCAAATATCATTGTTATGTATGTACTATAAAATAATGACAAAAATAATTGAACGTTGTCTTAAGCCCTATACTAATGAAATAATTGGCGAATGCCAAGGTGAATTCAGACTCGGACGATCAACAGACCACATATTCTCGGTGAAATAGGTGCTTAAGAAATACTGGGAATATAACACAGACTGCATCAAATTTTCGTAGATTTTAAACAAGCATACGACAGTATCGTCAGGAGCGTACTGTACCAAATCATGATTGACTTTGGAATTCCCCCAAAACTAGCCTGACTAACAAGACTCACAATGACGAACACTGAATATCAAGTGAGAACACAACCCGATTTTACAAACAGCTTTAGAACGGAATGTGGTTTAAAGAAGGGAGATGGTCTAGCCTCCATGCTTTTCAACTTGGTACTAGAGTATGTCGTCTGCAAAATCTCAGTCGACATCAGCGGGACACTACTATTCAAGTTCACCCAATTAGTATCATACAGTGACGACATTAACATCCTAGCAAGATCCTTCCCTAGTACTAAGGAGGTATTTGTCAATCTTGACTCCGCCGCAAAAGAAGTCGGGTTGCGCATTAACGAAAACAAAACAAAAGTAATGACGCAAACAAAAAGGAGAACGCCTATCAGATAAAACATAACAATTGTGGAATATAATTTCGAGAGTATGGACAACTTTATATACCTTGCGGCTAATCTAGCAAAGGACGGCATTGAAAGAGACGAAATCAAACGACGGATAATACTAGCAAATAAAACGTATTATTCGGTACTTCCACTAATGAAATCGAAGAAAGTGCACAGGATCAATAAGCTGCGGATATATAAAACTATTATACGACTCTCTGCTCTGTTATGGCAACGAGACGTGGACATTAACGCGAACTTCCGAAAAAGCAGTTGAAGCATTCGAAAGAAAGGTCTTTCAAAGAATTTTGGAACCTGTGAAGAAAGGAACGGAATGGCGAATAAGATACAACCATGAATTGTATTAACTCTACTATGAGCCAGAAGTTTCAACGTTCATCAAGCTACGTAATCTCCAGTGGGCTGGCCATGTAGATTGAATGGAAGACAGAAGAATCCCCAAAAGTGTTCTTGAAGGCAAAGCAAGTGGTAACCGGTAAACCATGCAAGCGATGGGAAGACTCGTTTGATGAAGACAACAAAGCCGTTTTAAATAAACTGCCAACAAGTCGGGCAAAACTTTATTATTCTTGGGACAAGTTGCGGATGTGTGGAAAGTCAATATGCAGGTTAGAGTGGTTAGGGAAGGCTAAGTGAAAGGGAGTTCTTGGGCAGGGCTGTTGTCAATTTAACAATATTTCATTCATTTCTGCAAGTTTGGGTTTTTATGAGGGGAGGAGGAGGGGTAAGGGTGGGTGGATGTTAATAGCTTTTTAATTAATTGCTTGAATCGCGTCCAATATCCTCTGTATAGAATGTGTTTCATAGACGAAGTTGCATAGAATTTTCATAGGATTCGGTGCATTTTACATTCACGAAACCAAACATTTGTATGGGAAGGAGTAGAGGAGGTAGGGGAATCGTAAAATTCGTGACGCAATTCTATTCCCTTTCTCTTGTAGTGTGCTTGTGCAAAATTTCAAGTTCGTAGCTTTTAATTTGATGGTTATTAGTTGATTCAATGAAATAGGTAGAAATGATACTTTTGTATGGGAGGGGGTAGAAGGGCAAGCGCGATTTCAAAACTTTTAAAGGAATTTCATTTCAATTATTTTTATAAGTTTTTAGGCAAAATTTGAAATGGATAGCTTTTAAGAGTTAGCTGATAACTGATTTCTTAAAAATGCTCGAAAAAATAATTTTGTACGGGAGGGGGTAGAAGAGGTAGGGGAATTGCAAAATTTGTGACGCAATTTTATTTCCTTTCTCTTGTAAGCTGCTCGTACAAAATTTCAAGTTCGTAGCTTTTAATTTGTTGGTTATTAGTTGATTTAATGTAATTGGTCGAAATCATACTTTTGTATGGGAGGGGGTAGAAGGGCAAGTGTGATTTTGAAACTTTTAAAATAATTTCTTTGCAAATATTTTTATAAGTTCTTATGCAAAATTTCAAATGGATAGCTTTTAATAGTTAGGTGATAATTAATTTCTTAAAAATGGTCGAAAAAATAATTTTGTATGGGAGGGGTAGAAGTTTTGAAGGTATTCGACCAGTTAATATTTTATACTTTTAGGAATTTTTTTTAAATGTATTTCCCAAATTTTCAAGTTTCTACCCTAAAATTACATCCAAAAATTTTCAGTTTTCGTGTTTTTTTCGTTGCACATGAAACAGCTTGTGCCCATTAGACCGGGGTGGTCGGTTCATAACAATTGTGGATCAAATTATTATTTTTTTTCTATGTATATCAAATAGATGTATTCACATGCAAAATTTAAAGCTTCTATCTTTGAGCAGAGTCCTAAAAAATTCACTCAAAATTTTCGACATTTTTGCTTACCACCTCCCTCTCTTTACACCCCCTAACTTAAAATTTTTATCAAAATTATAAATTATGTAGTTCTATAATCTGACGAATTTTCAATTCGATATCTGTACTCAATTTTGCGATATAATGATTTCTAATTTTGAAAGTGCACCATTTTTCAAATGCTCCCCATTTCACCCCACTACTATTATGACCAAATTTTATATTTTTTTTGTATTTCGCTAGTACAGCTTAGTATATGTTTTAAATTTCAATTACATAGCTTAAGAGATAGTTGAGATATTAATTCTTAAGTGTTTTTCCTTGCACCCCCCCCCCCCCCGACCCTTCCCCTTACAATAATTAGCCTATTTCTAAGCTGATTCTGGTGGATCTATACGCCATCTTAATTGTCCCAAAATATGAATTTTTTATGGTAAGCAGTTTCGAAGATATAACCATTTCAAAAAAAGATTCGGCCGACAATTCGTTTTTAGCCCCCCGTTTACGGACGCCAATGGATAAAAAAATTAAATTACTTTCGGAATATGTCCCACAGCTTTCTCTATACGTGTGCTGATTTTCATCTTTCTATCTGCATTCGTGGTGAAGATATTAGCAAGTGTATATTTCGACTTTTGCCATCCCCCCGCCTCCCCCTTCCACCCCCCACTAACCAAAATTTGGATAATGGAGCTCACTTACCAAGTTAATAACCCACCCAAAAATCAACATTCTACCTTTAACGGTCTTGGAGGTACGAGTCCATATGTACGGCGTACGGCGGGACGGATTTTTTTTTTTTGCTTTTTTAGGCTAATTTAGTCATGAAACGCGAAAAAACAAAATTTCAGGGTAGCAAATTTTTTTTTTTCTGTGTCGATCACAATACTTTATTATTAAAATAATAAAGTAAAATTAGCAGCTGGAGGACGCGGTTTTTGGATCGAGACACATTCAGATGGACGGGACCAGTAGGCGGTGGCTACGGAGATATGATGAGCACAACTCATACGTAGTGATAGCTACAAATTGGGCGTCGACGCCAATCAAATGTTTACGCTATCCATTCATATCCAACTACCTATCCATGAAAGTTGGTTTCCTACATACCCCGAAGCTTAACGACGCACCACTCCTTTCTACATCCAATAATGGCAGCTTTCTGTTGCTTTTTGTTTCCATGATGAACTTAATTTTCTCGTGGTGTCTGTTCGGGTGCACTAAAAAATTGCAAGCTCTTCTTTTTCATATTGCCAAATGATGAAGTTGTTATCCACATTACGTAGATACAATTTAAGTTTTTATTAAGCTGAGTCCAGTGCGTTCTTTTCGAATTCCTCAAGAAACATTTCTGCTGCTACTGGTGAAATTTGCGATTCCATTGCCGCTCCTTCCGTTTGCTTTTAAAGTTTTCTAGAGCTGACGCTTTCTACTGTGATCAGCTGTTCGGTTTTTAATTAAATTCAGCTGTCTTCCACAGGTTTGAGTCTTTGATTTACAATTCGTAACCATAATTTTCGCTTGTAATTTTGATTGCATATATCTTGGTGTTTATTTTTGAATTGCTATTAGAGTATTATAAGTTTTTACGTATTTAAATATGGATACTAAGTGCAATGCAGACAAATGCAGTGAGTTGAAATCTTCGACACCCATTTTTACATGTTTCGGTGTTTGTGGTAGAAACTATCATGCGAAATGTGTTGGTCTTACCAATATTTTTGCCGAGAGATTTAATTCTACCCCTGGGCTATATTGGTACTGCCATGACTGTAGGAGTATTTCACTATCCTCGTTATCGTTTAAGATGTCTAGTATTGGTGATGAGATGACGAGGATGAAGGCGCAACTAGATAATATTTCTAGTTCATTTGTGAGAGTGAATAATTTTTTTAATTTACTCAATAAGACTCCAACTTTGGTAGACTGTTCGACTGGTACAGTTAATCCAGCAATGGTGGATGTCTCTACTTGCTGCGATATTATGCCCTGCAGTAGCCATACGTCTAATTCAACTGACTCCATTGATATCAATAGTCCTGTAGTTCATCAATGTCCTTCTCGCAAGAAGACTACAGTGAATCGTTCTACCTCTACTTAAAATAGCGAAGCTTCTTCAAAAGTTTCCGCTGGCAATAAACATAAAAAATTTACATTCTCGAAGTCTACGCTATTTTCTTCGAGTAGCTCTCAAACACCTCACACTGTTACTAATCCCACTGAATTTTCTTCTAATTTGCCTTCACATCTACTTTTACTATCCACTGTACTTCGACCGAAAGCCCTTTTTATTTCTCGACTTGATCCCCGAACATACCCCGATGAAATTATTAACAATTTAATATCAAAAAAATTTATTTTAGCCGGATCAGCAGTAAAATGTGAAAAAGTCAGTAAAGATGCTAGTTCCATTGCCTCTTTTAAAATTGTTATGGCCAATAATGAAGTTTTTATTCGATTATTAGATAATAATTCTTGGCCGTCTGGAGCATTTGTCAAAGAATTTACTTCACGTCGTATTAGATCAATGGGATCCGGTTCAAAAAACTCAGACAATTGTCCATTTACTATCAAAACGTAAATGGACTGCGCACTAAAACTCAGGCGATATTTGCTTCAAGCCAGAATTCTTCCTATGATGTTATTGCTCTTACTGAAACGGGACTAAACTGTAGTTTTTCTGACAGTGTACTCTTTAGTTCAGACTTCCAAGTCTTTCGTAGGGATCGTTATGATTCCGATTTGAGATTGAAAGGTGGTGGGTTGTTATTAGCAGTCCGTAACTGCACTAATTGTGTAGTTGTTGACGTGCCGAACCCCACTGTCTGGAGATCTTGTGTGTTAAACTTATATTTAGTAATAAGGATATTTATGTCTATTTGACATATATTCCCCCTTCTAGTCCTTTTACTTTATAAAAAAAACCGTTGACTGTATAACATTTGTTCATAGAACTATGAATATGTCTGACGAACTCATTTTAATGGGTGATTTTAATATTCCAGGTCTTTCTTGGTCATTTTCTGACGATGATTCTACGCTCTTAGTTTCGGATGCTTCTTCATCGCTTGAATGTTTTTTTGTAGATAGTGTATTTGCACTTGGTCTCCACCAACTTATTCTTGTTCGGATTCCTATGGAAGACAGCTTGACCTGGTTTTTATTCTGACTACTGTGCCTGTTCCGTGGAAGAGAGCTTATCATCAATTTCGATCATTGACGTCTACCACCCTCCCATTAAAATATTTCTTATGATTGACGAGGAGCATATTTTTATCCCTAGTGAGAAAGAACTAACTTTTGATTTTAACAAAGCCAATTTTTCACGGTTGGACAATCTTATCTCTAATTTCAACTTTGACGAAATTTTTGACAATGCCGAATTTGAGGGTGCCGTAGTTGATTTTTATTATATTCTGTACCAATTTTTTGTTGCTTCAGTTCCTTTTACTTATCGGAAGAATATTTCATTGTTATATCCTTGGTACACGAGTGAGTTGCGTGCGATTCGCAACTCTCGTAATGCTGCGTGGAATAGGTATACCAGGACAAAGAATGACACTGATTTTCGTACGTATACAGAATACTATGACTTATTCAAAGATTTATCAAATCGCTTATATGCTGAATATTTACTTGAAGTGCAATCGGTTATTATTTGTGACCCCCTGAAGTTTTGGAAGTTTGTTAATTGTAAGCGCAAATCTGACGGCTATCCAGCTTCTTTCCAATTCCTTGGCAACAATAGTAATGATCAATTTACTATCTGTAATTTTTTTGCCACATTCTTCAGTGGATCTTTTTCTGGTAGTAACTTTATCCCTGACATGTCGTACTTTGATAGCTTTAGAGGTATTGCTTCAACTACTTTCTCTAGTATACCGATTAGTTATAATGATATAGTTAATCATATTTCTCGCCTGAAGGATGTTTATTCTCCTGGCTCAGATGGTGTTCCTGCTATAGTCCTCAAACGCTGCTGTCTCTCTATTGCTGAGCCACTCTCCCTCCTCTTTCAAAGGTCGCTAAAAATTGGAATTTTCCCGAACATATGGAAGGCTTCCTTTATCATTCCGACTTACAAAAGTGGAGCAAAATCTGCTGTTGTCAACTATCGACCAATAGCTAAGCTGTCAGCTATTCCAAAGCTTTTTGAGTCTGTAGTATATGAGTGCCTCTCGTTTCTCTGTAAATCCCTGATTTCAAGTAAACAACATGGATTTGTCCAAAACAGGTCAACAGTCACTAATCTGATGGAGTTTACGAATAAATCCGTTGTTGGTATATAGGAGGGTAAGCAGGTGGACTGCATTTATACTGATTTCAGTAAGGCTTTCGATAAATTACCCCATTCCATTATTTTGTTGAAATTAGACATGTTGGGTTTTCCTACATGGTTTATTAATTGGATTAAGTCGTATCTACTTAATAGAACTTATCAAGTTCTCTTTCGTGATTTTACCTCTAAGCCATTTACTGCGCATTCTTGTGTTCCTCAAGGAAGTCATTTGGGACCACTTTTGTTTGTCCTGGCCATTAATGATGTTGCCTCTATTTTGAAATACTCTGAAGTACTTATTTATGCAGACGACATTAAGATCTTTAGGTCCCTTAGTTCCAACTCTGACAATTTTCTTCAAGAAGATTTGATTAATTTTAGTAATTGGTGTCGCCACAATGATCTTCGTTTGAATGTGGATAAATGTCATGTTATGTCATTTACCAGGAAAGTTTCACCGTTTTATTTATAGTCTTAATGACTGTATGTTGGATTGTGTCAACTCTATTATTGACTTAGGTGCTACGTTTGACCATAAACTTGATTTTGGCTTGCATATAAATAAGATTGTGCAAAAGGGTAATTATATGTTGGGATTCACCACACACTTATCCAAGGAATTTAACAATTTTTTTGTTAAATTGATTCTTTATAACACCTTCGTTAGATCTCATCTTGAATATGCTTCTCAAGTTTGGTCTCCTTTTTATGCTGATCGCATTGGTAGAATTGAATCAATTCAACGTAAATTTGTGAGAAAAGCCTTATGCCACCTTAATTGGAGTGACAGAGTGCGTCTTCCTCCTTACATCGATCGACTGAAGCTTTTAAATATGTCGTCACTCTCAAAACGACGTGAGGTAGCTGATGTAGTTTTTGCTCATCAACTTCTTACAGGGATGGTTGATTCTCCTACACTTTTGAGTTTGATGGTCAATTTTTACCAAGGCAGCCTAGATTGCTACAGATTTGCTTTCACCAGACAAACTATGGTATGAATGAGCCGATTTCGCGTCTCGCGAGAGAAGTTAATGAGAATGCTGATGTATTCGACTTCTCTATTGATAAGTTTTGTTTAAAGCGTAAACTTAATACTAGTTGATACCAATGTTTTGTCAATTTTTATTCTGTGTTATTTATTTTTATGTTTTTGGTGTAGGGATGTTATTGTTTGTTTCGTCCCTTCACTAAATGATGAGCCAGAGGATAATTCGATTTCCACATCTTAATTCGGAACCGTTTTATGGCAATTCCTTTCATTAAGGAATTCTAATAGTGATTTAGTTTGATTTAGTTATTGAAACAAAATTGTATTAAGCCATACCTGTTGTCCGGGAGGAGTTTCTTGATGATAGTTAAGATGTTCTTAATCGGGATGTTGGTGAAAATTGTTAATTAATTTTGAAATTTGTATGAAAGAAAGTAGAAGGAGCAAGGTGAAGTTGATAATTTTTTTCAAAACTGATTGCAAATATATTAGAAATAATTTTGGCAAAAATTTGTCTATTTAGTTTTGCTACTTTTAATGAGAATCGAAAAAATACTTTTGTTTTTAATTGTTGATTTATATGGGAGGAGGTAGAAGAAGTCAGATTAATATTTTTTGACGTTTATGATATTCACATCATTACACTTTCACCTGATTTTGAAGTCGATAACTTAAATTTTTTGGAGAAAAGTCGATTTCTTCCCGAAATTTCATGTAATTTGTAAAGAGTGGGGGATGTGACCTGTTCAAGAATTTAAAATTCCTTTTTGCTCAAATTGAATATTCATATAATTCGAGAGTTGTAGACAGCCGGACAGACGGACAGTCGTTTAGCCAAATCATCATCTTCTTCTCAAATTTATCCAATTTCGTGAACTTCAATTCATCACTAATGTACCATTTTTGGCCAGGAATCTGCTTGGCATCGACTCACACAGGAGTTTCATCGTCCATTATCGAGCAGCCAATATTTTTGGTCAGAACAATGTCATACAACTTTCAGGCTCTGTTTCTTGCAACTAGATTTTGCTTATTGTTGCGACTGGGAATCTTAATGGCTTGATAGGATTTCAAGCCGGCTACCCACAATATTTTTCTCATAGAACTATTCGATGTTCCAATTTTTTTTTCTTACCAGATCCCTCTGTGAAAGGCCTGGATCTGCCTTCGCCTTCCAAACTACATTTTTACATTTTGCATTATTTCCTAATCACGTGTCCGTAAATTTCTTTCAGTTCTTGACCTCAATCAACACTATAGTTCTCCTCGAACCGATTTATAGCCCAGGAGACTGTTGATTTCACAGTGTTGATGCCTTTTGTGAACACAGAATATAATGTCGTTGGATTTTCTGCAAAAAAGTGCAAAATTTTCCTCTTGTTTTCAATTTCCATTTCTTTTAATTTATAAACTATTATTTCAAATGTTTTTTATAAAGTAAACAAGAATGTTAAGGATAACAAATGAATATCATAAATTTTGACTTCCATGGAAACTAGAGAAAGTAAAACTTTCACCTTTTTCTCTCTATTACGATAAACGTTACAAAACATTCGAAATTCAATAACAGCATTTCTCTTCGAGCATTTGAGATATGGTGATGGAAATGGTGTTAAATAGTTTTAACATTATCAAAAACCTTTCAAACCATATGGAACACACAAATTTCACGATTTTTGAAAGACAGTGTGCAATTGCCTTAAAATTTATTAAAGCTGCGAATTTTAAATTCAAACTGAGATAATATACCATATTTACAGGTACATTAAACTGTTTCAAAGTAAAAACCTCTTCAATCTGACGAAATTGCAACTTAATATCTATTGGATTTTGGGGTATAAGGGTTAAAAATTTTGAAAAGTGCTCCATTTTTAGAAATGCAAATCCACTCACTACTGTTATGTTCAAATCTTATATATTTCTTATATTTACTAGTTTCGCTTAATATTTATTATAAATATTCAGTTTCACTTACATAGCTTGAGAGATAATCGAGATATTAATTATCAAGTGGTTTCTATATACTCTCTTGACTCTCCCCTTACAAAGACTGACCTCCATCAAAGAAGATTATGAAGAAAATATATCCACTTAAATGGTTCTAAAATACGAACTTTTTATGTTCTGATTATTATATAATTCCGAAGACTGCCTTATTTCCTGGACTGAAAGTTTTTTCGCCAATCGTTCAATGCGTGTTGTATTGGATGGTTTGCTTTCCCTTTCTTATAAAAATAACGCTGGTGTCCCTAAGGGTTCGCTTCTTTCTCTTACTCTTTTTCTAATATTTTTTAATGACTTGCATTCTTCAACTTTCAATCTTATACATAGCTTCACTAATGTCAGCACATACGACTTCTCGTGCCACTTCAACACTGCGTCCTTAGTCCGATGTACTAGCTTAGTAGGTAGAACTACGTAGGTATATGGTTCATTCATTGAATGACGACTTGGCTAAAACTATTAGCTGGGGCAATAGACACACATATTCTTGTTAAGACCCCCTATAGGGGCATAGGACAGAAACAACTCTCTTCCACAAGGCGCGATACTGAGCATCGGCCTTAAGCTATTGCCAGGACTTGTCTATTCCTCTGGCCTCCTGCTAAACAGCTCGCTTCCATGTGTTACATGGTCGATCAACCCGACGTCTTCCTCGAGGATTATAATCCAGAGCATGTTTGGCAATGTTTCGCTCTGGTTTCCTCAAAGTATGACCGATCCACAACCACTTCCGTCTTTGATTCTCAATACCTATTTTAGTCTGGCCAGTTGTACTCCAAAGTTCGTTGTTGAAGATCACTTTTGGCCAGAATATTCCTAAGATGCGTCGGAGGCATTGGTTCACGAAAGTCTGTAGTTTCTTGGTAAATCGAACGGTTACTTTCCACGTAGTACAACCATATAAGAACACGGTTTTAACGCATGCGTCAGAAACTCGCAGCTTCGTGCGAAGGAAGATCTCTCTTAACCTCGAGAAAGGAGAAAGAATGAAGAAGGCCTGACGAGCTTTATTTAGCCGAGCCTCAACATCCTTTTCGGCTCCGCCGTCCATGCTATCAATGCTTCCTAGATAGCAAAAATCTTGCACCTCTTCCACATCCTGTCCATTAAGAACAATCGGTGTGCTTGCGTTCGAATCCATGAGCATGTATTTGGTTTTACGTACATTTATTTTCACTCCCGCCTCTTTGCATTTAGAATGCAGCGAGTGAACATTTAACTCTAAGTCCGAACGGGTATGTGCAAGCAAACACACGTCTTCAGCATAATCAAGGTGACTTAAGATGTTAAATAGTCTCCATAAAAGACCTTTACCTTCCCCACCTTCCAGTGTAGCTCTCAAGATGTCATTTATTACCACTAGAAACAGGACTGGTGATAATATGCAGCCTTGTCTGACACCCGTTCGCACAGGGAAGCTCTCGGACAGCTCTCCTCTACGCAAGACGCGAAACCTTGCATCTTCGTAAGATTCTTTAATCATAGCTATGACCATATCTGGAATATCTCTCCTACGCAAGGCATTTCATATGTAATCTCGCCTAACGCTGTCGAAAGCCTTCTCGAAGTCCACAAACATGAGAGGTAGTGGCGAACCCATTTCGGCTGAATGCTCTAATATTATCTGTAGGGTATTTGTGTGGTCGGTACAAGACGACCCTTTACGGAATCCAGCCTGATAATCTTCGAGAGTGCTCTCGATGACATCACTAATCCTATTGAGAATTACCTTACCCATAATTTTTGATACGGCAGTAAGTAGACATATACCACGCCAATTGCCACAATTCCAAAGGTCCCGTTCTTTGGAATTTTCACAATGACGCCCTCCTTCCATTCAGTCGGATATCTTTCTTTATTCCACACTCAGTAAAGAGTGGTAGGTGTACATCGGCTGTTATTTCCGAGTCCGCTTTGAGGAGTTCCGTTGGTAGTTCGTCTACACCTGGGGCTTTCCTTCCCGCCATTGACTGAATGGCGGAAACTATATCTTCCTTATCTAGGGGATCGTTCTTAAAAGAGGATTGTTGCGGTTGGATGTTTGATAGTTGTTCTGTTTCTTGGATATCTTCCTCTGACAAGATAAAATATAACAGAGATATTCCTTACATCGCCGCAACTGGTGTTGACTCATATTAAGGAGAGTTCCGTTGACATCTCTCACCAGGTAGTTGGCGGTGAAATTCCTGCTCGTCAACTGTTTCATGACTTTGAATAGTTAACCCATATCTCCAAGGTAAGCCGCAGATTCTGCCATGTTTGCCAGATCTTCAATGGCCTTGCTCTTGTCGCGTCGAACAGCCTTTTTAAGCTGTATATGAGCATCGCGGTAGTTCTGCCTCAAGTCGGGCGTTCGTTGGTTGACATCGGGTTGAGAGATGATTGCCAATTTGGCTTTTTTCCGATTGCCAGCCTAGTCCCATGCATCTTGCGACATCCAGGGTTTCTCGCCGCTTTGCACATATTCCACAGATTCTTCAGCACTATTTAGAAAAGTGTTTCAGGTCACCTTCCACTTGGCTTCCAGTGTGCGCATTCCATATTCGCCCAATATGAATTACTTTTCGCGCAGAATGGTGGTGGTACTCGCGTTTTTTGTTGGGATCTCTGAGTTTATCCACATTAAGCTTGCGTTTCATTTATAGAATTTGTGGTCGTTGGATAGCTGCTGTATATAATTTCATGCAGGCAATTGTCAAGTAATGATCGCTCCCCACGTCAGCTCCACGTTTCGCTCGCACATCGAGAAGACATCTTCTTCGTCGGCGACTTAAAGCCAAATGGTCAATCTGGTTCTGAGTAACACCATCAGGGGAAACCCAAGTTGTTTTATGATGACTCTTGTGTGGAAAAAGGGTTCCTCCTATGACCATTTGCCGAGTACTATAAAACTCCACAAATAATTCGCCGTTGCCGGGTCTCTTAATCCAAGGTCGTGACGCGTCGACGCAAGGGTCACCATGCCTCCCCATGACGTGTTCTAGTCTAGAGTTGTCTGATCCAACCTGAGCGTTTATATCTACTAAGATGAAGTAATATCACCTCTTGGAACACGTTCGAAGGCTGCACACTTCTGTTGGATATAAAACTCCTCTTTATCACCAGGTCTTGCGGTATTATTTGGTGCGGAGCAATGCAGAATATATATGTTTCTGATACTTTTCCTCAACCTGACGACGATAATCCTATCCGAGATTGATTCCCGGCTAATGAGACTGCTCCTCGCTCTCGGTGTAAGGACGAACGCCACGCCATTTTTGGCTTCACTTTCAGGGCTAATTTATAGAATAGTGTTTCCGCTAGGGGTTCGTTCTTCTCCTGATCCTGGCCACCTGACCTCACTCAAGCCCAAGATTTGGATGTTATAGTGCTCCATTTCACGGTCGATCACTGATTGGCGGTGCAAGGACCGAGTAAACCCAGCTCTTCCCCCGTCATTCAATGTTCGAACGTAAGACAATCGTAGTCCGTTTTCGAATGCCAGAAGTCGTTACCATAGATCAGTCCGTATCCGAGACGCTGTATACATTTCTCGTATCAGTTAGGTCTTAAGATCACGGGTGATAAGCCCATGATCCAGTGAGTGTCCATTTGCCATTTTTAGGGCAAGCAGGACTAGATGTGGGTGAATTCTACATCCAACAGGGGGATAGTTAGCTCAGGTCCGTGGAGTCGCTAGTCTCCAAAGATAGTTGAAAATTAAGGCAATCAGAATCAAGTCGAATTAAATGCATCGCAAACCCAGTGATGTCTCGTATCGCACAAAAGTGACTCTAGCCTTGATCAAATCACCCTCGGAGGCCAGCCATTAACCAACTCTTCAAGGGTGAAGATTTTTGGTATCCAATTCACAGAAAACTTTTCTTGGAAGGATCATATATTTAACATCGCCAAGGAAGTATCTAAATGCTTAGGCTTCCTAAAACGTTGTAAAAACTCCTTCACCGATTCTGGGTTACTGACAATTTACATTAGACCACGCCTTGATTTTAATACCCACCTCAGAGCCGGAGCTGCAAAAACTTCTCTCTCTGATCTGGGTAGTAGTCACGGACCATTAGAATTATAGGAGATTCTGACATCACTTCATCGCTCGATTCACTCAAGCATAGACGAATTGTAAGCTCCCTAACCCTTTCGTATCAATAATAATAATAATCTCTTAATGCCACGTATGCCTTTACCTCGTAATACTCGAGCTGCTTCACGCGCTCATAAATATTCTCTCACTCCTATCATCGGTCGCACTGCCAAAATTTGTGATTCGTTTTTAAACCGGACTTTTAGAATGTGGAACTCGCTGCCCATCTCAGTCTTCCCGCAGACTACAACATTCAACAATTCAAAAGAAATATTCATTGCCACTTCTGTCTTTATCCCCTTAATTGCTAAGAACCAATATCCTTCCCCCTCACCCCTTCACCCCCTCCCCACTTCTTTTCTTGGACCCTAATGAATTAAAAAGTTAATTTGTTGTATTTTTCCCATTTTTTCCCATTATATTCTAATTTTAAGTTTCTGCTTTGTATCTGCATTCGTAATGGAAATATTAGCAAGTATAGTTTTCAACTTGTGTCCACTGTGAACTGTGTGAACTTTTTGTCAAATACCTTTCCTTTTTGTTGAGCCTCCTCCAACGAGAAACAATCGTATTACTTTTCATAAAACCGCTGAACTTCATTAGTTTCGTTACCATTGGTGGGACTGATATTATCTCCGTTTTCGAATCCCTGGATTTGAAACGCCACAGGTCTGATGGGATTTTAAATCTCTTTGTCAAATTTGTCTCCTCGAAACTTCCCACCTGCATTGGTTTAATTCTAACCTCACGTTCGTCTGAGAATTACGTTCAATGGAGATACATCTGCATAGTTTCTAGCTAACTTTGGTATTCCAAAAGGATCAATCCTTGGTCCTCGACTATTTGTATTCTTCATTAATGTACTGCCCCGATTCTTATCAGCAAATTATATCTTATTTGTCGACGACCACAAAATGCTACATGAAATTTCCTCTAATCCTGCCGGAGCATCGATTTTCGGTCAGACCTGTCAGCTTTGTTTGATCGGTCTTCTAGCAATGATATTTTTTGAAAATTGAGAAATGTTTTTTTCGTACAAGATTACCTCCCAGCCCATATTTACTCTATCAACAGCTCCATTCTTATGGATGTATCTACTATAAAAGATCTAGGAGTAACCTTCGATCGAAGGTTTGAACTCATTAGTTACAAATATATCTGCCCAGATTAACCATCCAAGAGCTGCTATTTCCCACTCTTATCCGTAGTATCTTAGAATACTGCTCCATCATGTGAAACTATCACCATATTTACCATATGGTGACCAACGAACCCGTACAGTTACTTGATCAAAAAATCTGAGGACCTAAATTTTCTACCAGAAAGAGTCTCAGTCAGGAATTCTGATATTTTCTATCCTCATTGAGCTTCGTTCTGGTTTCCTCACTGTATGATCGATCGACTGTCACTTCCGCCTTTGAATATCAATGCCTATTTAAGTCTATCCTGTAATACTTCAAGCTAGGGCGTAGCCTAGTGGGCAGCATGTTGGTATTACAATGTGAAGGACGGGAGTTCAAATTCTGGTTGACGTAATATATGTATTATATATACCAGCACACTGACTGGTTAGGTATACCTTGGCTACCTCAATCTACGAAAATGAAAAATTCATAGATAGAGGGTTGTGCGAAGGGCTAACAACCCTTACATAATAAGTAATGAGAAAAACAATGTTAAGGAACCTAAAGGTCAGGAGGCCAAGGCCCGATTTGGGCTGTTGTTCCATTGTAGAAGTAGAAGACATTCTCCAAAGTTCGTCGTTGGAACCGAGTATTTTTGTTAAATATTGTTTTGTAGTTGAAAAATTAATTAATAAAACCTTGTACGTTCTGCTTAACTTCGATGACTGTTACTCTCACAGAACCTTCCAGTGGGTAAACCTGATTCCTTATCCTAGGAATGAACTCTTCAACAATAGAATTATTGCTGGTTACCCACGGCCGTTCCTAGATGATTCCGACATTATTTAAAATAAAAAAAATGTCTCGGGAGCTGTACGACAAACTAATTAGGCTTATATAGTTTACCACGGCCTTAGCTTTACCCTCTGTTGACTGGACAATTTGGAAGTAAATGCAAAATCCATGAAAATTTACATTTACATATGTTCTTGCTCAATATGTGATCGGTCTAAAGGACGTCAGACGTAAAAAGTAGATTATTTCACACCCGTGATTCGAAATTTTACAAAATTACTCATTTGAAAAAAAAAAAATCAGTGGCTGCTAATCTTCTCAAATAATACAAGGAAATCTACTTTAGCTCATCAAACACCCATCTCCCTGATAATCTCATCTCGGTATTTTTCATCTCAATCTCACATAGATGATGCCTAAACATGTCAAATAATATCACTAATTAGATTATCCTGCAAGCATCATCATCAGGATGGATCTCAGCTGAAATGTAGTTTTATCAAGGAGGTCGTCGACGATGCGGAGCATGAAAAGCGGCAGAGAAAGTCGAGCATTACTACTATACCACTCGTATCTTATTTACAAACCTGCCAGAGCAGATAAATTTATTCACAGTATGAGGCTTCCAGTTGTCGGGTTCCATTTTCGCTTCATATTTCATAGTGAAGAAATTGCCAGAATGTGTATGAGTGTGTACGTTGTTTATTACGTTGGTAGCGGTATATGTGGACATATTGAAGTTTTCCCACAGCATTCATAATTAACGTCACAACTTCTTTATATGACGTGCTGAAACTTGAATCACTTTGTGGACAACCTGGTTACCACTGCATCACTCTTGCCGCCCATAACCCTTTCACCCGCTCACAGTTTCCAACCCGCTCATAACCCTTCATATACACAGTGTACGACCTCTATAGTCCTCTTCTTTGCCGGAGGCGAATATGGCAGCATTCATGCAGATTTTCTCATCCATAGATGGAGGCATTACCTTGATGATGGCGACTAAACATTGTCATAAAATGCTTTTAAAATGGTTTTCGGGATGATGGAAATAAGTCTGGCAAGAACTATGCGCAACTATGCTCGTATCGGTATGTATGCGGTCCGGACTCCTTTTATAGTGGTGATGAATAGTGTGAAGACATCCTGAATAATCCATGGTACACAGAACTGGAAACAAATAGCAATTGACTTCGTACGTACGGTAGTTAACCCCTTTACACTTAATCACATCAATCGCCTGACTAACTCAATTCCAAGGTGAAGTTTTGCATATTTCATGTCGTCGTATTCATCTTGGGGTTTGTGTCACCATTGTACAGGCATCCTTCTACCCGATGTCATTTCAGGAAACTCTGATGCTTCCTCATCCTTGCATCAGCATAGTTTTTGTCTGTGCCTCTTCCCGTTTTAACTTTAATGTTTCCAGGTCAATGGGTTTTCTGCAGCCACCTTAGCATATACAAAAAAAAAACGTGATATTAAACAGGGTGGCATGTCTAAGGACGTGAATGTCTGTTTAAGAGTATTAGAATCGGGACAACATTCGAAGGGAATGAGTAAATCTCCATAGAATCTCAAATAGGATGCAAGGGAATCGAATTTCAAAAACAAAAACGATAGGGATGACTCCGTGAAGTTGAAAATGTATCTGGAATAAGTAAGCCAGAACATGTGTATGTATGTACGTTTAGATGTATATTCGGGGAAGAGTAATGTTTCAAAGAAGAGAAGATACGGTTATCAAGACTATGCAAAAGAAAAGTGATCCTGTTTGAAGTTGATAGGAAATTGTTTGCTTCTGGATGGAGAAAAAAAAGGACATAAGGAGTCACGGCATTATTGTAGATCTCAATGTTGTTTGCATGCTTTCTCCGTTCCTTGTGAAGAGACCTTTTCTAGGTCTGGTTAATAGAACATGACTGAGAAAAATGTTAGCACATTTGAATAGGCCTCGTGCCATTATCTTTATTTGCTTTTCGTGCTCTTTCGGATGGATTGTTGTTGTGCACCATTCAAGAAGGCTTTTATTCGCTTACGCCTTTAGTCGGATCCTTTTCGAACTTGTGTCACATATCGCACTCATACCATTCGATTCTCTTCGACGACAATAAATGGCTGATTTTTCGCAATGTTAAGCCCATTCAGGCGGTTTTCTCCCGGATCCAATTGAATGTTTTTTCTTCCGGATTAAACTACACCAAATCGTCCTCGATCACCATAAAATTGGAGTATGTTCAAGATGCTATTCGATCTGGCAATGCCATTGGTTTTTGATGGCGATTTTCTTTCGCTATTGTTACGAAGTATGAAAATGGCTTTCATAGAGAAGTAAAGGTCCTGTGCTATGGAAATCATTCACCTTGAAAGGGTTTCCAACCTCTTAACATGACCATCATCATAATATGCTCAAATAAATGTTTGAGAGAGGCATTTTCGGTTTTGTTCGTTGAAACTATTTCAGGAGTTTAAGGGATCGAATTTTACATATTTTTCCGATGAAATAATGGAAATTTATGAAAACGAAATATTGGTCAGAACGAATACTTTTCCAGGAGACCCATGTATGAGAGCGATAGTCCAGAAACAGAGTTAGTCCTGCAAGTTTTTCCTTATTTCAGAAATTCCAACTATTTCGTTTCCATACAATCGTAGTTTGAAAGAGCCTTTCATTCCGGGTAGCCTTTACCTTTATTTCTTCGTTCTGGAAAATCTTTTTTCTTTCTGGAGAGTGCCCATTGTCAGGAAGTGCCAGTGCCATTGAATAAATCTTCTACTAAACAATAAGGGGTTAAATGGTAATTTTCTAAGGACTTGACATGAGTATGCTTTTGGGTGATTTTTTTATGCCTTTGAAAGAGAAGGTGTTTACATGCCGGCCGGGTTGAAAGTAGATGGAATGGCGAAAGGGATGAAAATTGTCGCCGCTTAATGACAGAATATTTGTTTTTGTTTGGTAGTAAAGTTTTTACGTTGTTCTTGTATTTAGCGAATTGTTCAGAAGTAAGTCAATTACTTCGGTCAGTAAACCAATTGAATGTCGTATTGTACACGTCGTTCAGTTTCAATACTTCTTTAGATTATTTTGTTATTGTTGAAGATGGTCTAGTATATTCGTTAAAGAAATAATTAAATAAAGATTTTTTCTATATTTTAATTAATTTGAAAAAGTTTTCCTAAACATAGCCAAACAAATTCAGGAAGATGTAGGATATAACATAGGGTGTAGCCTAGTGGGTAGCGTGTTGGACTACAATGTGAAGGTTGTGAGCTAAAACTCTGATTGATGAAAGTATAATACCAGCACGCTTGCTGCTTGCGTATTACTTGATCACCTCAATTTACGAAAATGAATTCGTAGATAGAGTTTGTTCGAAGGGCTACTAACCCTTCCACAATAGATAATGAAAATATTAAGGAACCTGAAAGTCAGGAGGCCAAAACTAGATGTAGTGCCATTGAAGATAGTTTAATTGAATTTACACGTCATTAATACCTAGCTAAAATGTATTGTTGGTGTCTGAACTGCAATAAGCAAGAAATGCCTTAAGTTATGCTAAGTAATTAAGTAATAATTATCACAAACGCCTTCAGTTAGGCAATGTAATAATGCATGAGATGGATGGTGAGCTGTCATATGGTGGACAGTCGATCATAACCTGTAAATATACATATTAATGTGTACAGAGAGAAGATAATGCAAGTAAAAAGTAATAATTATTATAAAAAATGTTGTTGTAATTATGTATATCGTGTATCTTACATGAACCCATCAATTCTTTCGGTCCATTACATTTCTGCACTTATTTACTTACTTCTACAGTAAGAAGAGTACCACTGCTTGCACCTGTCATTCAAAATATCACAATTGGACAATCGGATACCACACCGAAATATATGAAATCAATCGAAGCAAATAAAAATAATAATTAATGAAATGAGACTGAAACTTTTTTCATTTTACTTTAATAATAAGCTCATTAACCCAATATACCACTCCCATATCAAAATCAATTTTTTGAAGCCCAATCATATGGTACCCTAGATGAAATAGGAAAGAGTTTATTGTACCACAAAATATGTCATCTCAATTTCTTTCGAATAGTGAATAGCGACTTTTGTATGGGAGGTGGTAAGAGCAGAGGGAGGAGGTTTGCAATTTTTGTATATAACACTGAACGTAATATACAAAATGTTTCATGCTGAATTTAAAGTTTGTAGCTTTCATAATTTTTGAACAAATTTGTCTGAATTTATGGCATTTGCATGGGAGGTGGCAGAGAAATTGGGAACTTGTGGATGATTTTGAATCACATTGCCTTGTTACTCATACATTCGAAGGAGAAATACATTTTTTGAGTTTTCAATACAAAAAATTATATGGGAGGTGGTAGAAGGAGTGAAGCAAAGTTCATATATTTTTTAGCACTTATTGAAATTATTAAGGGACAAATTCTGGAAAAGTTTGAAGTTCATAGTTTTCCTAGTTTCAATAAAAATCGATTAAATGCATTTCCCAAAAACTGTGCATTTGTATGGGAGGGAGTTGAAGGAGTATTTGAATCAAAACCAAATTTTTCGACATCAATGATATTTTGTAGAAATTCGCCTCTCACCGTAGTAATTATAATTGAAAAATAATTGAAAAAAACACACAACCGTTCTACAACAATTTATAGTGTACTTTTCTCAAAATTTTAAGTTGATATCTTTGACAGTTTTGGAGAAAAATAATTTAGTTCAAATTCCGAAATTTCGTGAAATTGGTATGAGAGGGGATAGAAGCGGTGAGGCGAAGTTGATAGCTTTCACAAAATCGATTGCAATTATTATAACATTAATTATGACAAAAGCTGGTTCTTTTAACTTTACTAGTTGCAATGAAAACCGAATAAATGCATTTTTAAAAATTGTCCATTTGTATGGGAGGTGGTAGAAGGAGTAAAAGGATCAGATCAATATTTTTTGAAGTCAATGATATTTACATCGTTATACTATGACCTAATTTTCAAGCCAATAGCTGAAATGGTTTTGGACAAAAATCAATTTCTTTAAATTTCGAAATTTCATGAAATTTGTATGGGTGGGGGAGAAGAAGTGGGGGGATTTGGCCCGTTCACGAACTTAAAGTTACTTTCTTGCTAAAAATGATGTGTACAAAATTTGAGCAAGATAGGACAAAGCTTTCGAGAGTTATGTTGTAGACAGTCGTACAGACAGACGGACAGACAGACGGTCACTCGGAATCGAGGTTTTTCAGCGACAACAAATATTTCTGTACCCTTGGCGACTCTGTGCGATCATTATTTCTTAGCGTTACAAACGGTAAGGCAAATACAATATACTCTCAGATTTCCCCTAGAGTTTAATAATTATGAAATATTCACTTTCTTATTTCAATATTATTTGAGGCACAAATAGGCCAACGTAGCGATAATTTTAAAATCATCACGTAGTGCGAGAATCCGCAAAGACAGAAATTATGAGTGAATTTAGTCCGCAGAGAAAAAAAATTATATAGATAGTTAGAAAAAACTTTCTTGTTAAATTTAAATTTTTCGTTGATATAATTCGCCAATTAATTGATTCAGTTGAATTAAAAACTCAACAGATATTTTAACCTATAACTCGAACAATGATGTGCTTCCTTTGAACCCTTGAAGAATTGAAAATTCTCTCGATACCAGAACCGTTTTCTCGTATCACTAGGACAAAAGTTATAGGACACTGCATATTTTGTAAATACTGTGAATTATTGCTACCAATAAATCGACAGATTTGCAAGCAGATTCGATTGACTGTCTCTCGCAGTGAACATTTGTGCCAGTAGCGCGCCTGTTGCTATATTTACAGCCATCCTCTAAAATCGATATACGAGTATGGTAGATATATTATTCGAGATATTGTAACGGATGTAAGTAATAAATTTGCGGTAATTTATGGTTCTATCATGCATGGTAGAAATATTTCGAACTATTAATGTGTTTGTAAATCTGTACTGTAATCGATATGTATTCTTGATAGGTTCCTATATTTTTAGAAGATCCTTGTGGATACTGGAATATAAAGTGCTTAGAAGTAATTAACAAAATTAAGAAATTGATAGAGGTTTGGTGAGAACATCATTTCAGAAACGTTCCAACAAATGCCCTACTATTGGACTATGTGTTACTTACTCACTAAGATCCCTTCACTCCTTCTACCACCTCTCATAAAAACTGCTCAATTCCACTAAATCTAATTTTCTCAGTACCTAATCAATTTTCGGAGGTAACATTTTGTATAAAACATTCTTATAGCTACATTAGCATGATGGAAAAATAAACTGCAAATAAGTTGGGCGCAACTTTACTATTTTTGGGACAAGTTGAGGATGCATGGAAAGTCAATATGCAGGTTAGAGTGGTTAAGGAAGACTAAGTGGAACCCTTTCACAAGAAACCCTTTAGGGTATAACTGCTGTCAATATAATACTTAAATGCGAATACGATCAATAGCGCCAGTACATCTAATCATTATTTGATTCGTTTATTTATGCAAGTTTGGTTGACTAGTGATAGCAAAAGTGGGAATCTTAAAACTTTTTTAATTAATTGCCTGAATCACGTTCAATATTCTCTCTATTGAATATTAGTTCCAGACACGAAGTTGCATAGAATTTTCATAAGGTTTAGTGTATTTTATATTCACGAAACCAATCATTCGTATGGGAGAGGGTAGAGGAAGTATGGGAATCGTAAAATTTGTGATGCAAGGTACAAAGTTCCAAGTTCGTAGCTTTTAATTTGTTAGTTAGTAGTTATCATCATTATCATCAATGGCGCGATAGCCCAAATCGGGCCTCGGCCTCCTGAAGTCGTCGCCTTCAATCGTCTCGATCCAAAGACCGCGTCCTCCAGCTGCTAATTATAGTCTAGATGAAATCTGAGAGTATATTGTGTTTGCCTTACCGTTTGTAATGCTAAGAAATAACGCTCGCACAGAGCCGCCAAGGGTGGAGAAATATTTGTTGTCGCTCAAAAACCTCGATTCCGAGAGACCGTCTGTCCGTCTGTCTGTCTGTCTGTCTGTCTGTCTGTCTGTCTGTCCGTCTGTGCGTCTGTCTACAGCATAACTCTCGAAAGCTTTGAGCTATAGTTCTAAAAAATGTTGTGTGTTATTTTTAGGAAAAAAGTAACTTTAAGTTCGTGAATGGGCTACATCCCCTCACTCCTTCTACCCTCTCCTCTTATATATCCGCAGCTTATTGTTCCTGTGCACTTTCTTGGATTTCATTATTGGAAGTACCGAATAATACGTCTTATTTGCTAATATTATCCGTCGTTTGATTTCGTCTGTTTCATTACCGTCCTTTGTTAGATTAGCCCCAATATATATGAAATTGTCCACATTCTCCAAATTACATACCGCAATTGTTATGGTTTGTCTGATAGGCGCTCTCCTTCTTGTTTGCGTCATTACTTTTGTTATGTTTTCGTTAATGCGCAACCCGACTTCTTTTGCGGCGGAGTCGAGATTGTCAAATACCTGCTTAGCACAAGGGAAGGATTTTGCTAGGATGTTCATGGCGTCAGCGTATGCTACTAGTTGGGTGGACTTGAATAGTAGTGTCCCGTTGGCGTCTACTGGGATTTTTCGGACGACATACTCTAGTGCCAAGTTGAAAGCATGGGGGCTAGACCATCTCCCTGCTTTAAACCACATTCCGTTCGAAGCTGTTTGTGAAATCGATTTGTATTCTTACTTGGGATTCAGTGTTCGTCATTGTGAGTCTTGTTAGTCGGACTAGTTTTGGAGGAATTCCAACGTCAAGCAAGATTTGGTACAGTACGCTCCTGTTGATACTGTCGTATGCTTGTTTAAAATCTACGAAGATTTGGTGCACGTCTGTGTTATATTCCCAGCATTTCTCAAGCACCTGTTTCACCAAGAATATCTGGTCTGTTGTAGATCGTCCGGTTCTGAGTCCACCTTAGTATTCGCCAATTATTTCATTAGTATAGGGCTTAAGACGACGTTGAATTATTTTCGTCAGTATTTTATAGGACGTACACAACAATGATATTCCTCTGTAGTTTTCGCAGCAGAGTTTGTCTCCTTTCTTGTAAATTGCACATATAATACTTTTTTGCCAATCGTCGGGCATACTTTCCTCTGTCCAAATTTTTCATATAACGTTGTGCAGTATTTCAGCGACACAATTTCCACCGTTTTTCAGAAGTTCAAATGGTATTTTGTCAATTCCCTGCGCTTTGTTTAGTTTTTGGTCACATAGCGCTGCTTTGATTTCAGCAAGCGTGGGTAGTGTCGATGATGGTTCATCTTCGTCAGTTGAGGCTTCAATTGAAATGTTGTCTGTTGTGATCGGTGCTAATGGGGTGGGATTCAAAAGATGTTCAAAGTATGAAGCCCATCCCCTTTTGATTTCTTCTGTGTCGCTGATGATATTGCCCTCCGCGTGTTTGTAGAGACTGGTTTTTGGCTTATATCCCTTTTTTAGGTCTTTTACTATTGCTTATGCGTCCCGCGTTTTATTTTTTCTCATGTCGTCGTCCATTTTTTATATTTTGTCATTATGGTACTTCCTTTGTTTTCTTCTGCAGGTCTTTTTCGCATATCGCCTAAGCTCGTCATATCTTTCTTTTTTGGCTCGTGTTGGTCGTTCAGTAAAAATTTCGTAAGCCTCGTTCTTTCTATCTATTGCATCGCGACATTCTTGGTCGAACCAATCATTATTTTTTCGCCGTGCTTGTTATCCCACTGGCATATTTTGGATATTTTCATATATTGGTGTCAGGTGTTTATTACATGCTAACATGTAAGCCTGCGCCACCGTTTCGTCGTTAAGCTTGTCGACATTGAATTTGCGAGCTCTACTCGTTTTCGAATATCCAAGACAAGCTTTATTGCATCGATACTTAGCTCTGACTAGATAGTGATCAGAGTCACAATTCGCACCGCGGAGAGTTCGTACATCAAGTATGCTGGAAGCAGCCCTTTTCTCAATTAGAACGTGGTGTATTTGGTTGAAGGTGTGACCATCTGGTGATGCCCACGTTCGTTTGTGAATATCGCGATGTGGGAAGCACTTAGAGCTTACCATGATTTTTTTGCTGCTTGCGAAATCAATAAGACGTTGGCCATTGTCGTTGGTTATGTTGTTGCGAATTGATGTTGTTACGAAACATTTTTTTTTCTTGGTAAATTTTTTTTAGTTTTTATCGTATCCAATTCTACTCCTCACTCACTTAGGTCACAGTTTATTGTTTTTTTCTTTTTGTTTTGTTCCCATACTTTTCCTAAGTACAATTAGGATTCATGTTATATTTTTTTTTGTTGCCTATAAACTATAAAATTATAACGAAATAATACCACCAAAATAATAAACGTAAAAGAAAACAATATAAAATATAATAATAATAATCAAATTAGTTCGCGCCAAATAATTATCTGAAAAATTATGGACAAAAACTCCCAGGGCAGCACTGCTGTAAAATATTTTGGCGCCAAAATGATCGATGATATTGGAAGAAAAGCCGTTGAGGCTCTCGTCTGCCGGCCCAATTTAAAGGAGTGGAAAAAAGTTTTGGGAGGACAAAATAGACTGTGCTCGGGGAAGGATGGCTGATCAAGAAGTTTTTTTTTTTGTTGGTGTTTTTTTTCAAATTTGGACGTAAGACAATGAGGAGCTGAAAGTGGATTTGATAGTGTAATTCGATTTGTTGCGAAAAAAAAAAAAAAAAGAAATTTAAAAATATAATAAGTGACATTAAAAATTAAAATATAAAAAAAAATACATTAAGTATCATTGCAAAAACTTTAACAAATCAATAAGTGACATTGAAAAGAAAACTATTTAATAATTTAATAAATAACCTTAATAGAAATTGAATTGATCTTAATGCAAAATGAATTAAATAATAAAATACCATAAAAATACAAATATACAGAACGAGTGTTGATTTGGAGTCAGATTCATATTCACATCAGGATTGCAGCAAGGGCCCCAACGGTTAAGTACGAAATAATAATTTTTTTATATCATCATTTTTTTTTATATCACATTAGTTAGTAATTTCTTGAAATATATTTTTATTGTGAATTCAAATTATAATTTTTTACTGTGAGTGTTAAGTTTTTGTGTGATCTTGTAAGTGCTAAGGAACGGCAATAGATTTATTACGCGTGGTTTTTCTTTTCTTGAGATGATGAGTGAGTGAGGAACTCATGAGAGGGTTTCCAGGCTTTGTCTGGATATCGGGTAGGTGCTGTTTTCGTCATGCGTGATTCGCATCGTGTATTCTGCCGTTTTTTTTTATCGCTCGCTAATTTGGATTAGCGGGGGATGAAAACATCCAGCTAGGCGAATAAACCGCTTGGGGGTAGTACGGTATCGTGATTCCTCTCCCGTTCCATTTTTTTTCTATCAGCAGGAACAAGGATGAGGATTTCTTGGGTCAACGACCCACCCCAAGCTCCTGAGCCGCCGGCAAAATCGTGCTGCCTCGACCTAAGAAATCCCCATTATCTGAAGCGAGATGAAGGCTTCCTTCATCCCGTAACAATGTCATGGAGACTGTACCCTCCTGTTGTTCCTCTATGATCCTCCTCCTTTCCGACTTTTGCATTAAGATCCCCTAAGACAATTTTTAGGTCATTCGAGGGCAGTGAGTCAGCTAGGGTGTAGCCTAGTGAGTAACGTGTTGGACTTGTAATGCGAAGGTCGTGAGTTTAAACCCCGGTCGACGCAATATATAATTCGAGCACATTTCCTGCTTGGATATACCTTGGTCACCTCAGTAGGTGAAGGTGCACTTGGGCGTGGGAAAATTTTAAAGACCGTGGGAACTTTTTGTTAACCTTGAGATGACCTTGAAAACAGGTGTTGGTGACGTCATAGGGAATCCCCGTGCAATCTATGGGTTTTGAATGGGGTCATGGAGGTCAATGACCTTGAGGGATTCCCTTGATCACCTGAGGGTTTTGCACTTTGGGCCTGGGAAAATTTTAAAGCCCGTGGGAACTTTTAGATTAACCAACTCTCATGGGACCCCTAACTACTTTAATTGATCTCTCTCTCTCTCTCTCTCTCTCTCTCTCTCTCTGGTTCCTGTTAACACCTGTTCTCCGTAATCACCTTTCATCTCTCTCTATCTCTCTCTCTCTCTGGTTCCTGTTAACACCTGTTCTCCGTAATCGCCTTTTATCTCTCTCCACAATTTGCCAATACAGGCACCCACGCTCTCAGCTGACTTTCTCTACGTGTTTCTCGGTCGTCCATCACGATGTCTTTTGCGCTGTATCTATCTTATCTATCCTATACTGGCTATTGATCGATTGAAATTTTAACATGAATTGATATTGAATTCCATATGAATCTGATTTATTGCCGGGGACGTATTTTAATAGTTGCACTCGGCACTTAAATTACTTTTTATCGAAAAAAAACTGTTGCCACCAAAGGGACTTGAACCTGGAACCACATGCGTAAGAAGCGGTAACGTTAGCCTTACGCTAGCCAGACTACATACTCGGCCTTGTTCAATATGCAAATATATAGTAACTAATAAAGTGGTGTTATTTCATGACGTCATCATCGACCAAATTATATGTGTTTTAGGAATAATTGTTTGCAGCTAAGAGTGTTCTTATCATATAAGTAGATAAGAGTTTGGTATGGTTAGGTTTTTTTGTTTTGATTTTTTTTTTATATTAGAGGTAAGAGAATTACAGATTAGGTTTCATATATGATGAAAATTGATAGATTGTGTGTATGGAGATTGTTATTGTTATTAATAGCGTGATATTATTTTATGACGTCATCATCGAGTAGGAATAATTCTTTCGAATTGTTTATGGTTTAGAGTTTTTTTGTTATGATAGGTTGTTTACATTTTTTGTGTATGGATTTTTTTTTTGGTTTACGAGTGAGATTGATATGAAAATTTCACCTCAATTCGCTATCATATATGATCATTTTTTTTTTTTTGATGAACGAGTTCAAGCTCTAAGATTTGTATGAAAATAACTTGTATTTGTGGTAGATGAAGCACTTGTATGGTTACATGGATATAACGCTGTTATGCAATAGGGGTAAGCTTTGTATGGGGATGTTGGTTAGTGATGATGTACTGACGTTCCATGACGTCATCAATTAGGGTTGCCATAAGGTCATCGATTATAGTTTCATGACGTCATCATCAATTGGGGTTACCATAATGTCAAAAAAAAAAAAAAAATAAAAAAAAAAAAAAAAAAATTAAAAAAATTAAAAAAATTAAAAAAAAATAAAAAAAAAATAGAAAAAAAATCAATAAAAAAATCAAAAAAAAAAAAAAAAAATAAAAAAAATCATAAATTTACAGATTCGCATGACAATGTTCCTATGCCTAATACTGATAAACCCGATTAATGGGCTATTTAACGTACACGAACTGACAGGATTTACGGAAATACAACTTACCAAAGTAGAAATAGTGACCAAAGCAAATATTTTACCGGATGTTGAGGTAGTTTTGAGGTATTAATTGATGGGAAATCTCGGAATAAAACAAATTTTGGTGTACAAGTTTTTATTAAATATTCAAGCATTATAAGAGCTTAAATTTTATTTTGATTACATAATTGAATTTTCTGAAGTAAAATAGGTCTTAGTAATTGCTCCAATTTTAAGATCCTTCGTTGAAACCTTAGTCGGTCTAACACACAGCTCTGCCAATTACCCTTTCTACTAGTTCTATATGCATACTCCCAGACAATTATGTATTTAACGGAAACATGATCAGAAAATCTAACATGTCTAAGATCTGCAGATGACATTGTATAGGTTGACGAACTCGATTGATTTCTGTGTGAATTAAAGAAAATATATATAGATAGATAAGAGTTTTGTTATGATAGGTTGTTTATATTAATAGGAATAAACACGATTGTGCGTTATCAATTACTTTTTTTTTGGGTTTTGAGTTTTTAATTTGTATAAAAAGAACGGTAAAATTGATTTAAGAATTAAAAAACAACTACAACACTAGAATATACAGCCAACCAACCAACTATACAACTATACAACCAACCAACTACACAGCTGTACAACCAACTATACAGCTATACAACCACACAGCTGTACAACCAACTATACAGCTATACAGCTATACAACCACACAGCTATACAACCAACTATACAGCTATACAGCTATACAACCACACAGCTGTACAACCAACTATACAGCTATACAGCTATACAACCACACAGCTGTACAACCAACTATACAGCTATACAGCTATACAACCACACAGCTGTACAACCAACTATACAGCTATACAGCTATACAACCACACAGCTGTACAACCAACTATACAGCTATACAGCTATACAACCACACAGCTGTACAACCAACTATACAGCTATACAGCTATACAACCACACAGCTGTACAACCAACTATACAGCTATACAGCTATACAACCACACAGCTGTACAACCAACTATACAACTATACAGCTATACAACCACACAGCTGTACAACCAACTATACAGCTATACAACCACACAGCTGTACAACCAACTATACAGCTATACAGCTATACAACCACACAGCTGTACAACCAACTATACAGCTATACAACCATCTATACAGCTATACAAACCAACTATACAACTAACCTTTTATCATATTACTGTTTTATGTTTTAATGAACGCATCGAAACCTTTTCTATAGCGCCCAGCATCAATTGGACAATCTTTACTAATAACCAAAAATCCATACTTTTCCTTCCAACACTCAGCAGCCATATTTTTAAATTTATCGAACGTCAAGTCTGTATTCACATGATCACTGTATACATGTTTTAAATTCTGATCATCCTGTTTAAATAGTATTAAAAAATTTGCATTATCTCGAATCAAGTGTTTGGGTATATGTGTGTACGTTTGACACAAGTAGAAGCTGTCAATGCTTTTGTGTCGCCCCATGCAAAAATACGATCTCATGTTATTCTGCTTTTCACAAGCAACGTCATCAAATATGAAAACTGATTTTTTTTTAGCATCGCTTGGATCTATGACATCATTATTTTCTGTGAAAGTGTGGTAGCCGAGTCCCTTGATGGGTGATACAATACGCTTTAAATATTCATATTTTGGTTGATACAACGACTTTGAATACAGATATATATTTTCGAATTTCAACCCGTTCGGGTGCAAGAGTAGGCTCAGCATTATATTGGTTTTGCCTGAATTCGATGGTCCGACAATTATCGCTCTGATATCATTTGGTAAAAGTACGCTATGTTTTATTCTCGTTCCTTGATGAATATTTCCAAAATCAAAATTTTCTATACTCAGTTTCGCATGTTGATTGATCAACTTCATTTTGTATACTATTATATAAATATACATAAATACATTGTTTTATAGGATTTTCAATCTGTTTACATCAAAAGTCCGATGCGAAAGGTTATATTTATATATATATATAATGATTGATCATAATCGTAAATCTATTATTAATAAACGAAACCCCACTGGAGGAGGTCTATTAAATACACTCATCAATAAGCTACCATTCGAGTTACATATACCTGGTTATAATTATTGTGGTCCAGGTACAAAACTTCAAAAACGTCTAGATAGAGGCGATCGCGGTGTAAATCCACTTGATGAGGCGTGCAGAGAACACGACATTGCCTACTCCAAACATAAGGATACGTATAATAGAAACATCGCAGATAGAATTTTAGCGGAAAAGGCGTGGAACAGAACAACTTCAAAAAACGCTACCTTGGGGGAGAAAACCAACGCTTGGTTGATTACAAACACTATGAAAGCTAAAGCGAAACTTGGAATGGGGTGTGCTATTAAGAAAATAGGATTGAAGAGAAAACCGAGAAAACCAAACAAAAAAAAATTTATTCAAATCGGCTCTTAAAAACGTAAATATTGCATTGAAGAAAAAAAAGCCGGAAAGCATATCGAGTACCATCAAATTGGCTATGAAAACTGCAAAGGATGTTATTGGAGCAAATAGATCTCTGATTGAAACGCCACGGATAATACCAATTCCAAAAGTTGGTGGTTTCTTACCCCTCATACCGATATTTGCTGGACTTTCGGCACTTGGAGCATTAGCTGGTGGAGCATCACAAATCGCAAAAGCTGTTAAAGATGTAAAAAATGCAAAAGACGAACTAGCAGAAAGTGTTCGACATAATAGACAAATGGAGGCTGTTGCACTTGGAAAGGGGTTTTATCTGAAACCATACAGGAAAGGACTAGGACTGTACTTGACTCGACCATCAAAAAACTTCTAAGGCAGCTACCCAATAGAGCGTTAACTGAGATCGATATAATCAAATTGGTTAAAGACATTCCCTACTTTCGTGGTATATTTATGCGCGATGAGCTGCCAGAACATCCCTGGTATACGGAGTGTGGAGTAATAAATTTGGATATTTCATCGGGTCTCGGCACCCATTGGGTAGCATACTACAAACATCAGGATTGCATAGAATATTTCGATAGTTTCGGAAATTTACAACCGCCAAAAGAAGTCATCTCCTATCTTGGCTCCAATATCAAATACAACTATAATCAATATCAAGAATTTGATTCGGTAATATGTGGACACTTATGTTTAAAATTTCTATTTGATTGTATAAAATTCTATGAAAAATAAAAAAAATTAAAATGAAAGATATACGAATTTTTTGTTTAGTCATAATCAGCATGTCTATGACCTTGATCTTGAATTGAAAGTCTTTACAAAAATAAAGAAAAAATTTCTATAAATATACAAGACACACGAACTTTTGTTTAGTCTGTCTAAAATAATATCATAATCAGCATGTCTATGACCTTGATCTTGAATGGAAACACTTCCATATTAACCGCAGAATATTTTCCTCCATTGGAATTGCCTGGCGCTTATGTCTGCGGTTTGGCTGACTTTCAAACATACAACTCAATTCCGAATGTTGATAACGAGAATAATCTTTTCCATATTGCAAATGAAGAAATTGAGATACCTATTGGATCATATGAAGTTGACGATATTGCTCTTTACATAGAAAAAGAGTTGGAAAAAAGGGGCAAAAGGTATGCGTTTAAGATAAAAGCAAACAACAACACTCTCAAGACAGAAATAAAAAGTAGTGAGATAATATACTTTAATCGGAAGCGAACGGTTGGAAAGCTATTGGGTTTTACGGATGTGATTCTAAACCCTACTAAAACACACACTTCAACACTACCCGTTAACATTATAAAGGTGAATGCAATCCGAATAGAGTGTAATTTAATCACTGGCTCGTATATCAACAACACCTTAGCACACACCCTGCATGAATTTTCACCTGACGTTGGTCCAGGCTATAAAATAATTGAAGTTCCGAAAAGTGTTATCTATTTACCGCTAAACACTCGTGAAGTAAGGTTCTTGGAGATAAAAATCTTAGATCAAGACGGACAACTAGTTAATTTCCGCGGTGAAACCATTACCGTTCGGCTTCATCTTAAATCAATATAAAAAATGTTATTATATAACCAATATGTTGGTATTATTCCAACCAGTACACAATCAGCGTCTACTTCGGCAACAACAACAACAACAACAACACCAAAAAAAAGGTCTATTGTTCTCGGAAAAGCACCTTTAACAGCAGAAAACAAATTATTTCTACCAACAACAATAACGATAACACCAAAGAAAAGGTTCATTGCTCTCGGAAAAATAAAAGCACCTATAACAGAAGACAGCAAATTATTTCTACAATCGATAGGAATTCAAGTTCCACTTAATTAGAAAAGATGACAGCTTTACTCAACATTACCAATCAGCCTGCGTTCAGTGAAGATATTATAAAGAAGGAGTATCACTCATATACACCATTTTCAACAGCATACAAAAACAGTGATGAAATCAGAATTTCTATACAACATCAAGACTTGTATCTACTACCATCCGAAAGTTTTCTATACATTGAAGGCGCAATTACTGGAACAGATGGAACAAAATTAGATGCCGACAGCTCTGTTGTTAATAATAATTGTATATCTTTTCTCTTCGAAGAAATCCGATACGAGTTGAATGGAATTGAAATTGATCGTACCAGAAATTTGGGTATCACAACCGCTATGAAAAATTATATTTCCCTAAGCAAAAATGAAAGTGAAATGCTATACAATGCAGGTTGGTCACCGGAAAATCACATCAAAGTTCCAGATTCGTTTTTCAATTGTTGTGTTCCGCTGAAAATGGTGCTTGGATTCATAGAAGATTACAAAAGAGTTGTTGTTAACGCACGCCATGATTTGATTTTAATTCGATCTAGGACCGATAATAATGCTGTCAAGACTTCAAAAAGTTATGATCTATCCATTCATAAGTTGCTATGGCGAATACCACACATAACCGTATCCGACGTTGAAAGACTAAATTTTCTCAACATTATAAATGCCGGACAACCGATACAAATGAGCTTTAGAAGTTGGGATATGTATGAATATCCCCTATTACCAACAGGATCCAGTCATCACATTTGGACCGTAAAAACTTCTTCACAACTTGAAAAACCACGATTCATAATTTTCGCATTACAAACTGATAAGAATAACTTAAAGGAAAAGGATGCATCAACATTTGATCACTGCGACCTAACAGACATCAAAGCACATTTAAACTCTGAAACCTATCCGTATGAGGATCTTAATCTTAAATTCGATCGAAACCGATACGCGCTATTATATGACATGTATACCAAATTCAGACGATCATACTATAATCAGGATGCTCCTCCGCTATTAGATTGTGAAAAATTCAAAAGTTCAGCTCCAATAGTTGTTATTGATTGCTCGTTTCAAAATGAAGCCTTAAAAACTGGACCAGTTGATGTAAAGATAGAATTTAAAACATCGAAAGCGTTTCCGGCAAAGACATCAGCCTTTTGTCTACTACTTCACGACAGGGTTGTAGAATACAACCCGTTGACCAGCGAAGTTAGAAAATTAATGTAGAATATATAAGAAATTGATTGTTATTTTTTTAAAAAAAATGTAAAGATTAAAAGCTGTTGTATATCCGAAAAACAATGATTTTATTATTTTTAACTTTAAATATCATAGCGTCCTCAAGCATATATGCAAACGTTATTTTCGTTATTAGTATCCCACCATTAAAGTATAAAACAGTAATACATGCCCTGTATCCACTCATTATCGTGCAGCACGTCGATGGAACACGCATCTGCACGTTGGTTACGAATTGGTCGCAGACTATTTGCATGTTGGTTTCAAGTTGATGGCAAGGTGGTTGTAGGTTGTTTACAAGGTGGTCGCAGGTAGGTTGTCAGTTGCACAAGGTGGTTGCGAATTCGTTGCAAGGTGGAAACTCATAATGGACACAAAACTACTTAAAAACATTATAAAATCAACGAATGATATACGAAAAAAATATAAAGCATTGAAAACCGGAAAAACTGAACGAGCACTAATGTTGGAAGAAACATTTAAGCCTATTAGCGAATCGTTGAAAGAAATGAAAGACAAGTCAAACGAAGAACTTGATAAAAAGATTAAAACCAAAGTGAAGAAGGAACTGTCCTTAATCAAGGCTTATGATGACGATGATGATGATAATGAGGATGATGACGATGATGATTCATTTAGAACACCAAATAACCCATTGAAACGATTGCAGACGCCACTTCCGTATAGCACACCCTTAAAAACTATGAAAACGTCTCTACCAACCCTGAATGTGAGCGAATCGTTGAACAGATCAAAATCTTTATCTGCACATTATATCAACGAATATACAAATAATAGTCGAAATCTTGATAAAACCTATGGACCTAAATTCAATGAACGCATCAACAAGTTTCAAATGGGTCGTTTAGATATGGAATTCAAAGAACATGTAATTGATATTGGTGATATCGAGTATCATGCAACTCGAGGGCTATTCGAATTGATTTTCATGAAAAATCCGAGTAATTACAACACAAACGATTTAGAAAACTATAAAGATATATTGCAAAAATCAAATGTTTATCGCACTGCTATCGATGATGTAAATAGTAGAATCAAAGGTAACGCAGGAGAAAAGTATAGAAAAATCATAAGCAAGCTCATCGCAGTAAAGGAGGGAAGTGGACTTATGCTTTTGAATAATCAAAAAACCAATTATGTATATTGGGATGATCCAAATGAATTGGTTGATAGACTGCGACTTCTCGTTTCTTCCCAGCAAGCCGGTCATTCCAATCATAATAACGAAATAGTATCAATTATTGAAGAACTGAGAGAGGCCAATATAATTATCTAAATAGTTTTGCATCTAAGAAAAATTCCTTATTACGATCATGAGTGTTGATAAGTTTGGACGTTTTGTAAGCAGGCGTGCACGATCCATTAGAGGAGAACGCGGTCTTCCCGGTGTTGGATTCAACATAAGCAATACCGGAAACTTTGATTTTGAACTTAAGCTAATTGAAAACTTGGGAGATCCCTTACACTTGCAAGATGCTACAACAAAAGCCTACGTTGATAAAGAGATTGAAAAATTGAAAAAAGAAATGGAAAACGTCATTAAGAATACAAGCGAGAATATTTCTCAAAACGCAAAATCAATTAATGTGCTAACATTGAAACTTAATAAAAGGTCTGGTAACGATGCAGATTCTTCAGATGATGTTCAAGATAGAGAGGACGATGGTGTTGATGATGATGAACATTCGATAGATTTAAATTCAACACCCACAGTTATTTTAAAAAGGGATAAAGAGAGAGAGATACACCATTAAAAAGGAGCAAGCGAGATCTCGTTGAAGAGTTGCATAGGTCGGCAAGAAAAAATTTTAAACGAAGACGAGTTATAATAAAAGGCCTCGATGACTTGTGGCAAATTGATTTAGTGGAAATGGGTACATACTCTACCGATAATAAAGGATATCGCTATTTGCTTACCGTAATCGATTCGTTTTCAAAGTTTGCTTGGGCCATTCCATTAAAGACAAAACGTGCAAGTGATGTGACAAAGGCAATGGAAAATATATTTTTAAACTCATCATCACGTGTCCCAGCTAATATACAAAGTGATCTTGGAAAGGAATTTTATAACAAGCCGTTTCAAACATTAATGCAAAGCTACAAAATCAATCACTATTCAACATATAGCTCGCTAAAAGCTTCGATAGTTGAGCGCTTCAACCGTACCTTGAAAGGAATAATGTGGAAGGAGTTTAGTCTAAATGGATCTTATAAATGGATTGATACAGTACAGAATTTGGTAGACAACTACAACAATACAAAACATAGAACAATCAAAATGAAGCCTTGTGATGTTAATTCTTCAAACGAAAAGCTATTGTTAAAAACCGTTTATAGCAATTTAAAAGTATTCTCACAACCTAAATTTAGAATAGGTGATTTTGTGCGCATCAGTAAATACAAACATGTTTTTGAGAAAGGTTATACTCCGAATTGGACAACTGAAATATTCAAAGTGCATGCAGTCAACAATACAAATCCAACAACATATTTGCTTGAAGATTATAAAGGCAATCGGATACAGGGAGGATTTTATGATAAAGAATTACAAAAAACTAAACATTCTCACATGTACCTGGTGGAAAAGGTTTTAAAACGTTCTGGAAATAAATTATATGTCAAGTGGCTAGGATTTCCGTCTCAACACAATTCATGGATTAAAAAAACCGATTTAATGTAATACATTATATTTTATTGATTAATAAAAAGAAATAATTTTAATATAAAACAAAAATCTTTACATCTTTCATTTGTTTAAAGTTTATTATTTAGAAATGTTCTTAGTGCTAAGACGTTTCGCAAGGCACATTGTCCTATATGATTATTACACACTCCCAGCTGTTTTTCTGCCTCTAGTTCTAGAAGTGTCGGGCAATTCAGGGTCTCCATTTCGCATGTTGATATATCGTATCCAATCATATTTTTCACCCAATTCATTTTTTCTTCTCCTTTTACATGTATAATATCGTTCTCCTTATCGATATTCATTTTGATGAAAGTTTTCACGCTGTTAAAATCAACAACTCCATCATACCAATCCAAGTGATGAAATTTATTTGTTAACCAATAAGCTTGTTTTTTATATATTTGCGGTAAATTATCAAATCCATACGGTGGTTTCACCAAAAACCTTTGCCACTCTGTTGTGTTGAATGATATGGCCAGTTCCTTCAATATAAAAACGTTTCCTGGAGCTTTGAAACCCTGAATATCGATAATAATATTTCTATTCAGCATATTACTACCTGTTAAAAAAAAATGCAATATTTAGATTATAGATATTTTAAAATGATAATATGTGCTTACCTCTTGGTGTACAGTTGAATTATAATTCTTAAATCAATTTTACCGTTCTTTTTATACAAATTAAAAACTCAAAACCCAAAAAAAGTAATTGATAACGCACAATCGTGTTTATTCCTATTAATATAAACAACCTATCATAACAAAACTCTTATCTATCTATATATATATTTTCTTTAATTCACACAGAATTCAATCGAGTTCGTCAACCTATACAATGTCATCTGCAGATCTTAGACATGTTAGATTTTCTGATCATGTTTCCGTTAAATACATAATTGTCTGGGAGTATGCATATAGAACTAGTAGAAAGGGTAATTGGCAGAGCTGTGTATTAGACCGACTAAGGTTTCAACGAAGGATCTTAAAATTGGAGCAATTACTAAGACCTATTTTACTTCAGAAAATTCAATTATGTAATCAAAATAAAATTTAAGCTCTTATAATGCTTGAATATTTAATAAAAACTTGTACACCAAAATTTGTTTTATTCCGAGATTTCCCCATCAATTAATACCTCAAAACTACCTCAACATCCGGTAAAATATTTGCTTTGGTCACTATTTCTACTTTGTTAAGTTGTATTTCCGTAAATCCTGTCAGTTCGTGTACGTTAAATAGCCCATTAATCGGATTTATCAGTATTAGACATAGGAACATTGTCATGCGAATCTGTAAATTTATGATTTTTTTTATTTTTATTTTTTTTTTTTGATTTTTTTATTGATTTTTTTTTTATTTTTTTTTTATTTTTTTTTTAATTTTTTTTTATTTTTTTTTTTTTATTTTTTTTTTTATTTTTTATTTTTTTTTTGACATTATGGCAACCCCAATTGATGATGACGTCATGAAACTATAATCGATGACCTTATGGCAACCCTAATTGATGACGTCATGGAACGTCAGTACATCATCACTAACCAACATCCCCATACAAAGCTTACCCCTATTGCATAACAGCGTTATATCCATGTAACCATACAAGTGCTTCATCTACCACAAATACAAGTTATTTTCATACAAATCTTAGAGCTTGAACTCGTTCATCAAAAAAAAAAAATGATCATATATGATAGCGAATTGAGGTGAAATTTTCATATCAATCTCACTCGTAAACCAAAAAAAAAATCCATACACAAAAAATGTAAACAACCTATCATAACAAAAAACTCTAAACCATAAACAATTCGAAAGAATTATTCCTACTCGATGATGACGTCATAAAATAATATCACGCTATTAATAACAATAACAATCTCCATACACACAATCTATCAATTTTCATCATATATGAAACCTAATACGTAAATCTCTTACCTCTAATATAAAAAAAAAATCAAAACAAAAAAACCTAACCATAACAAACTCTTATCTACTTATATGATAAGAACACTCTTAGCTGCAAACAATTATTCCTAAAACACATATAATTTGGTCGATGATGACGTCATGAAATAACACCACTTTATTAGTTACTATATATTTGCATATTGAACAAGGCCGAGTATGTAGTCTGGCTAGCGTAAGGCTAACGCTACCGCTTCTTACGCATGTGGTTCCAGGTTCAAGTCCCTTTGGTGGCAACAGTTTTTTTTCGATAAAAAGTAATTTAAGTGCCGAGTGTATTAAAATACGTCCCCCGGCAATCAATCAAATCAGATTCATATGGAATTCAATATCAATTCATGTTAAATTTCAATCGATCAATCGCCAGTATAGGATAGATAGGATAAATACAACGCAAAGACACCGTGTTGGACGACCGAGAAACACGTAGAGAAAGTCAGCTGAGAGCGTGGGTGCCTGTAATGGCATATTGCGGAGAGATATAAAAGGTAATTACGGAGAACAGGTGTTAACAGTAACCAAAGAGAGAGAGAGATAGAGAGAAATGAAAGGTGATTACGGAGAACAGGTGTTAACAGGAACCAGAGAGAGAGAGAGAGAGAGAGAGAGAGAGAGAGAGAGAGAGAGAGAGAGAGAGAGAGAGAGAGATTAATTAAAGTAGTTAGGGGTCCCATGAGAGTTGGTTAATCTAAAAGTTCCCATGGGCTTTAAAATTTTCCCAGGCCCAAAGTGCAAAACCCTCAGGTGATCAAGGGAATCCCTCAAGGTCATTGACCTCCATGACCCCATTCAAACCCCATAGATTACACGGGGATTCCCTATGACGTCACCAACACCTGTTTTCAAGGTCATCTCAAGGTTAACAAAAAAGTTCCCACGGTCTTTAAAATTTTCCCACGCCCAAGTGCACCTTCACCTACTCACCTCAATCTACGAAAATTAAAAAAATTCGTAGATAGAGGGTTGTGCGAAGGGCTAACAACTCCTCCACAATATGTAATGAAAAGTGTTAAGGAACCTGAATATCAGGAGGCCAAGGTCCGATTTGGGCTGTAGCGCCATTGTAGAAGTGTAGAGGGCAGTGAGTCATAAGTTGTCTCTAGGATGGCATAAAATTCGTCTTTAGTTATATCGTCCTTGTCTTCTGTTGGTGCGTGAACGTTGATCAACCAAGTGTTGAAAAATTTAGTCTTTATTCGGATTGCACACAATCTTTCACTTACTGGTCTGAAGCTCGTGACCTGCTGTTTAAATTTTTTGTCAACGACAAAAGCGACTCCAAACTCTCAGCTTCCCGACAATTTTCCACTTGGACAGATTGTGTCTGATCTCATGTCCATGATTTCGCTACCGAGCCATTTCGTTTCTTGGATGGCAGTTATGTTGATGTTGTGTTTTGCCACTCCTTCGAGAAACTCTTTCAGAGCCCCTGTCCTAAATAAGGATTGAACATTCCAAGATCCAATAAAGTAGTCCATTTTTCGTTTGCGGAATCGTTTCCGTTGAGTCCATCGTTTCCGAGGCTGTTCTTCAGATTTCTGGACAGTGTTCTTTTTGCGGTGATGCGTTGTCGGCGCTTCGCCCAACCTCCGACCTGGAGGACCGGTCCTACTTATTTATTACACCCTAGTAGAAAAAAGGTGGGAGTTTTGAGCTAAATATGACATGCTAGAGTTCTCACAGCTATGCTGCGAGTCCAACTATGTCATACTTTTTGCCTACTTCCTGAGACGCACTGGTGTTACTGGCCATTCAGGTTAACTCCATGTTTCCTCCTCCTTTCTCAAACCGGGCTTGGGACCGTCTATGGCGGAGTTTGGTTAGTAGTTGCTTTATTGAAATTGGTCGAAATCATACTTTCGTATGGGAAAGGGTAGACGGGCAGGCGCGAACTCGAAACTTTTAACGCAGTTTCGTTTCAATTATTTTTAAAAAAATTTATGCAAAATTTCAGATAGGGGGTCTTAACAGGAATTTGATGATGAGTTAGGTGATAATTGATTTCTTAAAAATGGTCGAAAAAAAATATTATGTATGGTAGGGGGTAGAAGTTTTGAAGGTATTCAACCAGTTAATATTTCATAATTTTAAAACATTTTTTTAATGCATTTCGAAAATTTTCAAGTTTCTTTCTTAAAATTTCAATCAAAAATTTTCAGCTCATGTGTTTTTTTCATTCCACATGAAACACCTTGTGCACGTTAGTCCGGGGGGGAGGGGGTCGGTGCATAACAATTGTGGAATTTTTATTACTTTTTCTGTTTGTACAAAAAATAGATGTATCCACATGGAAAATTAAAACTTTGTATCTTTAACCAGACCCCAAAAAAATCCCTCTAAACTTTCGACATTTTTGCTTACCCTTACATCCCCCACCTTAAAATGTTTACCAAAATCAAAAACTATGTAGTTCTAGAATTTGATAACATCTCAATCTAATATGTGTACTTTGTTTTGAGATATAACGCTTTGAAATTTTGGAAAGTGCACCATTTTTGAAATACTTCCCATTTTTCCCCACTACTATTATGTCCAAAAGTTATATTTTTTCCATAATTTGCTAGTAAAGCTTAATATATATTCCAAGTTTCAATTACATAGCTTAAGAAATAGCCGAGATATTGATTTTGAAGTGTTTTTCTTTACAATTTTTGGAACCCTTCCAAATAATCAGATTTCTCTAACCCTTCAAATATGCGTTGGTTTCATTGATGACGTCACTATTCGTGGTGAATCGCTTTCCAGCAAGCCATTTTTTCAAGTCTGGAAACAAGAAAAAGTCACACGGGGCCAAATCTGGAGAATACGGTGGGTGAGGAAGCAATTCGTAGCGTAATTCCAATAATTTTGCCACTGAAGCAGCAGACGTGTGAGCTAGAGCGTTGTCGTGATGCAACAGCACTTTATTCTTCTCCAAATGCTGCCGTTTTTCCTTGATTGCAGCATTCAGCCGATCCAATAACTGAGTAAATTATGCTCCCGTTATTGTTTTTCCTTTCTTCAAGTAGTCGATAAAAATTATTCCTTTGGAGTCCCAAAATACTATCGCCATAACCTTTCCAGCCGATGGAACGGTTTTTGCCTCCTTCGGTGCGCTTGAACCGGCTTCCATCCATTGTTTTGACTGTTGTTTGATTTCTGGAGTATAGTAGTGGATCCATGTTTCATTAACAATTATTAATCGATGAAGAAATTCATTTGAATCACGCTGAAACAGATGCAAATTGTGCTGTGAAGTTGTCACACGATTGCGTTTTTGGTCGATTGTGAGCAAACGCGGCAGCCATCTTGCGGATAGCTTCCGCATGTCCAAATGATTTTTCAAAATATTCTAAACATATTCATATCAGATGCTTACTGCCTTAGCTATCTCACGCATTTTTACTCGACGATCTTCTAGTACGAGATCATGGATTTTGTCGATCATTTCTGGCATGGTGACCTCATTTGGACGACCTGGACTTTGTATGGTCTCTGTGCTCGTACGACCACGCCTGAATTCTGAAACCATTTGTAAATCTTTGCAATTGATGGTGCAGAGTTTCCATAATGCTTATCTAATTTTTCTTTGGTTACTTTAGCTGTTTTCCCTTTAAAAAAATTGTGTTTAATATACACACGAAATTCGTTTTTATCCATTTTTGAAATTTATTAAAAGTTGACTTGCTTAGACAGCAGTTTCACAAAAACTAAAAAAGGTATCAGGCTAAGCCTTTGCAGGTAATCTATTTAAGGATGAAGCAGGTAAAAAAAAACCAAATTCCTTGCCTACCCCGTCCTTCTTAATTTTTACACGTCATTATCGATCCGCCCTCGTATTTAAAAAAAATTCGGGCGACAATTTGTTTGTCGGACACAAATGAATAAAAAAATTAAATTATTTCTAAAGTTTTTATTAAACCAGGCCCTAATAATAATATAAGATATCTTAAGCATATGAAAGAAATTTTACTCTTTAAGATATGATGCGATTGATCGAAAAGGTTTCAAATGCCCAAAGCTACGATCGCCGATTGAATCGCTTGATTGTTGGATATGGGCACGCGGGTAGCGACCAATTAGCTGGGATCATGAGTTTTGGATGTGGGTAAAATTTCTTCCGTATGCTTGGGATAATTAAACTTAGGCGATTGGAAAAAAAACTTGGGAATTTAACGTAATATTGTTTAGGTAAAATACAGTAATCACTTGGGTATTTTAAATAATTTTCCTGGAAAAACTCAGGAATAATTTTACAAAAGCCTTGTAAAATTTTCTTTCAAGTACTGCGCCAATTAATAAAAGTCAATAGATCAACCTGCATGGAACATACTATCATTTGTTGTCGCTCAAAAATCTTAAAACCGTGTGTACGTCTGTTTGTCCGTCCGTCTGTACGTCAGTCTGTACGTACGTCAATCTGTACGTCCGTCCGTCGATCCGTCCGTCCGTCGATCCGTCTGTCCGTCGATCCGTCCTATCGCTCTCTATCTTGAGAACGCGTCGGGTTAGAAAGTTCAAATTTTGCACACGTCGTTTTTGGCAAAAAAGTAAGGTCAAGGTCGTGAACCAGCCAAATCGCTCCACTCCTTCTACCCCCTCCCAAGCAAAATGACTCATTTTTAATAATTTTCATTAATCACATTTTCTTAGAAACTATGAAAGCTAATAATTTGAAATGTGGGATATATTATTTTTATCATAAATGTGATGTATGGTATAAAAACTATTTGAACCCTCCTACTCCTTCCGCCACCTCCCATACAAACTGCACTTTTTCATGAAACACTCTAAGCGAATTTTCTCGGAACATATAACATTTATAGAGCTCATATTTTGTACTAAATACTTCACTAGTATTGTCACTAAGATCAGAAAAAATTAAGTGATTAGCTTTACTGCTTCAACCCCCTCCCATACAATATGACACAGTTTCACAGCTTCGCAAGAAATCTATTTTCCTGAAAAGTGGTACGAAATGAGCCTCCTGAGACCCGTTTCGCATGCAAAATTTAATGAGGTCCCCCAGGTCGGAACAGCACTTCCTGTCGGCTGCTCAGGAGCTTGGGCGTGGGGGAATTTGACCTGGAGACTCTTATTCTAGAGGATGCTGTTGCTAATGAGGTGTGTGCTTTACTGCGATGCCGATCATTTTGGCCCGGGGCTCCGCATATGGCCACCTAGGCTATACGGGGCCCTAAGGCAGTACGGCACGATCAGAGGGGCATGGACTGATGGAGGCGAGTTTCTTCGGGCATCCTGAGCACCAAGGCCACATTTGGGTGGCTTAGCACTTCATTTTACGGTCGGTCGGTTTCTTTTAAAATATAAGAGTTCCTCTCTTATATTTATATATTTCTTATATATAAGAGTTCCTCTCTTATATTTTATATAGAAAAAATATTAATAAAGAGAGAGAAAAAAAACTGTTTGTATCTGTCTTGTAGTGTATTTTTTTGTGAATTCATTCCCTAATATAATTTCATTAAAAATCGTGGGGTACCTTTTGTTGTCCTCCTTTCTATACTCTAGATGAAATCTGAGAGTATTATAAAATTGCTCTAAAATTTGTAACGCCAAGAAATAAGGCTCGGGGAAAAAAATTAATGATACAGAAGATAATATTATCACTCAAAAATCTCAAAACCGGATGTCCGTTCGTCCGTTCGCTCTCTAGCTTGAGAACGCGTTGAGCTAGAAAGCTCAAATTTTGTACACGTCGTTTTTGACAAAAATGTAAGGTCAAGTTCGTGAACGGGCCAAATCGCTCCACCCTTTCTACCCCCTCCCATACAAAATGACACAATTGCGCAATTTGACAATAAACGGATTTGCTCGAAAATTATAAAAGCTATTGGCCTGAAATTTTGAATATGTTACTTTTATAATAATATTAATCTACCTTAATTAAAAATTATGCGTGTCCTCCCCCTCCTTCTATCACCTCCCATACAAACTGCACTTGCCCTGAATTACTCTATGCCAATTTTATCAGTGCGTATAAAATTTAGCGGGCTGACAATGTGCACCAAATATTTATTTAAAATTGTTAGTAAGAAATTAGACGATTAGCTTCACCCCTTCTACCCCCTCCCATACAAAAAGACACAATTTCGCAATTTGATATTAAATGGATTTACTCGAAAAGTATAAAAGCTATTTATCTGAATTTTGGGATATATTACTTTGATAATAATTTAAATCCACAGTAGAAAAATTATTTGCGTCCTTCCTCTCCTTCCACCCCCTCCCATACAAACTACACTTTTTCATGAAATGCTCTAAGACGATTTTCTCAGAACACATAGCATTTATTGAGCTCATATCTTGTAATAAATATATTAGTATTATCACTAAGATCCGAAAAAAATATTTGATTAGCTTCACTGCTTCTACTCCCTCCCATACAATATGACACAGTTTCACAACTTTACAAAAAATCGATTTTCTTGAAAAGTGTGAATGGCACTAGTCTGAAATTTAAGGGATGTCAATTTTATAATATTCCTAGTTATTTCTGAAAAAATCACTAGAATTCCCCTAATTTTTCTACCACCTCCCATACAAACTGTACATTTTCACTAATTCTAACTCACTAATTTTCTCAGTTCGTATTCAATTTTTGGAATAAGCATTTTGTATAAAACATTTTTGTAGCTACTTTAGCATGATGGGGAAAAATTAGTTCAATCATCATCCCTTCTAACACTTCCCATACAAAATTTCTTGGGACCACAAAAAATTCAATTTCATCTAGAGTATCGTAGCCCTGTTATGTTTTTTATGGTCTCGTTGCTCCGCTGCTTGCTGCTGCCTTCTCCGGGATGATTGGTGGCGCGTCGAAACCGAAGCACTCCACTAACACCAAACCAAAAACAAAGTCTCGATGATCATTCACGTCACCTTTATATAGCCCACTCAACGGATTTTTTCTTTGATATTCGAAAACTTCTTCGCGCCAGATTGCAGCGGCCAGCACCAATCATTATTTTAGTTCTAATTTTTTTTTTCGAAACACTAGATGTCGGTGTTTTTATGAAAAAAATTTGTTTTAATTAGTTCAATGCTATCATCCCTTCTACCACTCCCCATACAAAATTTCTTGGGATCACAAAAATATTCTATTTCATCTAGAGTATCGTAAGATTGTGCTTTAGGCGCAATCGTTGCCCTATTATGTTTTTAGTTCGAAACAATGTTGAAGTCTCCTTTTCAACAAAAGTTAAAAAATTGTGTAGTGCGGTAGAAAAATTTGATTTTTGGGATTTTTGAGTAAATTATTTAAATGAAACTGAAGCGAGAATGTTTAACACAAATATTTTAATTATTTAAAATCATATTGTTCAAGAAAATCCAAAATTCAGTTCTGCGATAAGTTTTAAACTGTAGGTCATACTTGACTGGTTCTGTAAATTATTACATTATTACAAGCGGAGATGACACTGGTGACACTGATTCGAAGAAAATTTTTCGTATGCTTTAAATTAGAGTTTTGATAGTTTAAAACATAAATTCATATCTTTTTGCCTGAAATCTGAATTATTGCTATAAAAAAAGCATATTACCGAGGGGCGTCACAAAGCGGATTCAACCAATAAACAAAACTTTGAATACGTTTTTCTCGAGATGGCATTTTGAAATTGGGCGTAGAGGAGATCTCAGCACATGATTTGCTGAGTTACTCACATTAGAATGATATCCAGAACAATGAAATCTGTTGAAGTTGATTTTGGTGATCGATTCAAAACTCTTCATATAATTCTTCATATCTATCCCAATTAGCTTTACTCCTTCTACCTAAGTCAATCTAGGCAATCGATTATCATTTTTTTTTCTCTTATTGTAAATATGTGAAAAAATCAGCAACACATGAAGGTTAGTAATTCGTCAAGCAAAGGTCCAGAAATTATGTGTTCTTGGTAGAAAGATCTCTGCTTGAACAATTTTTCGATTACCTCTTAAAATGACTGTAACAAATCTCTTAACGTACATAGTACATATAACAGATAAGTATTGTTTCAACGATTCAGACTTCAAAATTCACATTCGCTTTTAACTTTATCAAGATCCATAATATCAAATAAACTCGAAATGAGTTTTAAGACACTGGAAACTGCAAATTACATATTATATGGTATTAATTCGAAATACAAAATTTCGAAATATGAATTCGTTTTGAGCCAATCGAAGCATATGTTGACGATAATTTCACCTGTAACATTTTGGGTTCTGTAATTTTTGATGTCTATTTTTCTTCTTATTTATTGACAATATTGCTCTGCAAGAAATTTCGGCATTCACTTTTTGACAACTTTCGTTTAGAAATCTGTCCGTTGATCTCGACAATACCTTAAGTATACCTCATAAAGAAAATTGAAGCTAGTCCTAACATATCATCCACATTGCCGCCCAGATTGGTATTATTTTTTGGGAATTATCACTGACCGGAGAACCAAATTGGAAAATAAAAAAAAAAATATTTTATTTGATCGAACGTTTTAGTACCAAAAGTTGCAGAACAATTAAAATCAATTACTTTATTATTTTAATAATAAAGTATTGTGATCGACTTGAAAAAAAAAAATTTGCTACCCTGAAATTTTGTTTTTTCGCGTTTCATGACTAAAATAGCCTAAAAATGCAAAAAACAAAATCTGTCTATCTGTACGCCGTCCATCGTCCGCCGTACGCCGGTGTGTTCGCTTAGCGCACATTAACTCCCAAACCCTTCAAGATACAAAGTTCATTTTTGTAGGGATTGTAGATAGTTACGGATCTCAGACGGATTACCCATTTTAAGGGATGTAAGGGTTCAGGGGGTGCGGGGGAGCACTTAAACCGAAAACTAAGAATTCAAATATCTCAAACATGGTTACAGCTAGGAAGCTAAAAATCGATATATATAAAAGGGTTTGCGGGACAACTTTTAAAATTAATTTAATTTTTTTATCCAGTGGGGTGCAAAAAGGGGGGGCTAAAAACCAACTGTCGGCCGAATTTTTTTTTTCAAATGATTATATCTTCTAAATTATTTAGCATAAGAAATTTATATTTTTAGACCATCAAGGTGGCATACAGATCCACTGGAATTAGCTTACGTAGAGGCTAATTATTGTAAGGGGGAGGGTCAGAGGGGGGTGCAAAGAAAAACACTTAAAAACCAATATCTCGGCTATTTGTTGAGCTATGTAATTGAAACTTAGTACTTATATTAAGCTATACCAGAGAAATACGAAAAAAATTTAACATTTGGAGAAAATAGTAGTGGGGGCAAATGGGGAGCATTGCACTTTCAAAAATTGCAAAACATTATATCTCAAAACTGAGTACAGATATCAAATCAAAAATTTGTCAGATTGTAGAGCTATATAATTTTTATTTTGGTAAAAAATTTAAGTTGGGAGGTGTAAGGGGAGGGAGGTGGAAAGCAAAAATGTTTAAAATTTGGAGTAATTTTTTTTAGTGCTCTGTCAAAAGATACAAAGTTTAAATTTTACAGGTCGATACATCTATTTATTATACCTACATACAGAAAAAATAATAAAAATTCTGCAATTTTTATGCACCGAACCCCTGGTCTAACGTGCACAAGGTGTTTCATGTGCAATGAAAAAACACATAAGCTGAAAATTTTTGAATGAAATTTTAAGGTAGAAACTTGAAAATTTGCGAAATGCATTTAAAAAAAATTCATAAATATACGAAATATTAACTGGTCGAATACCCTTAAAACTTCTACCACCTACGATACAAAATTATTTTTTCGACCATTTTTAAAAAATCAATTATCACCTAAAAACTAAAAGCTATAAATTTCAAATTTTGCACAAAAACTTTCGAAAATAGCTAAAACAGAACTGCGTCAAAAGTTTTGAGATCGCATTTGCCCTTACACCCCCTCCCACACAAAAGTATGATTTCGACCAATTTCATTAAATCAACTATTAACTAACAAATTAAAAGCTACAAATTTGAAATTTTGTACAAGCACCTTACAAGAAAAACGAAATAAAACTGCATCACAAATTTTACGATTCCCCTACCTTCTCTACCCCCTCCAATACAAATGATTGGTTTCGTGAATGTAAAATGCATCAAATTTTATGAAAATTCTATGCAACTTTGTCTATGAAACTGACATTCTATGCAGAAAATATTGGACATAATTTAAGCAAGCAATTGAGAAATTATTGACATTCACCCACCTTTAATATCACCCCTCCCCTCCCTCATAAAAACCCAAACTTACATAAACGAATGAAATATTGATTACATTTACTGGAGCTATTGATTGTATTCGCAACTAAGTGTTGAATTGGCATCACCCCTGCCTTAAAGGGGGTTCCACTTCTGAAAGGGGGTTTCACTTGTGAAAGGGGGTTCCACTTGTGACAGGGGGTTTCACTTGTGAAAGGGGGTTCCACTTGTGAAAGGGGGTTCCACTTATTCTTCCCTAAATGCTTTAACTTGCATATTGACTTTCCATGCATCATTAACTTGTCCCAAAAATAATAAAGTTGCGCCCGACTTGTTGGCAGTTTATTTAGACTCTAGATGAAATCTGAGAGTAAATTGTGTTTGCCTTACCGTAACGCTAAGAAAAAATGCTCGCACGGAGTCGCCAAGGGTACAGAAATAAAAACCTCGATTCCGAGTGATCGTCAGTCTGTCTGCCCATCTGTCTGTCTGTCCGTATGTCTATCTATCCGTCTGTCCGTTTGTCCATCTGTCTGTCTGTCGGTCTGTCTGTCTGTCCGTCTGTTTGTCTGCCCGTTTGTCTACAGCATAACTTTTGATTTTACTGAAATTTTTATATATGATTTTTAGCAAAAAAAGTAACTTTAAGTTCGTGAATAGTCTAAATCCCCCCACTCCTTCCCATACAAATTTCATGAAATTTCGAAATTTAAAGAAATTGATTTTTTTCCAAAACCATTTCAGCTATTAACTTGAAAATTAGGTCATAGTATAACGATATGAATATCATTGACGTCAAAAATATGATGACCTTTTTACTCCTTCTACCACCTCCCATACAAATGGACAATTTTCAAAAATGCATTTAATCGGTTTTCATTGTAACTAGTGAAGCCAAAAGAACCAATTTTTGTCATAATTAATGTTATTACAATTGCAACCGATTTTGTGAAAGCTATCAACTTCACCTCTCTCTTTGTACCTCCTCCCATACAAATTTCAGGAAATTTCGGAATTTTAACTAAATCATTTTTCTCCAAATCCGTCAAAGCTATCAACGTTAAATTTTGAGAAAAGTATACTATTATAAATATCATTGATGTCGAAAAATTTAGTTTTGATTCAAATACAACCCCCTCCCATTCAAGTGCACAATTTTTGGCAAAGGTATTTAATCGATTTTCATTGAAACTAGGAAAATTACAAACTTCAAACTTTGCCAGAACTTATACTTATACCCTTAATAATTGCAATAAATGCTAAAAACAATATGGACTCCGCTTCACTCCTTCTACCACCTCCCATACAAATTTTTGTATTGAAAATTCAAGAAATGTATTTCTCCTTTGAACATATGACTCACAAAGCAATGTGATTAGGATGTTGATAAGCAGATTCAAAATCATCCAAAACCTCCCATTTTCTCTGCCACCTCCCATACAAATGCCATAAATAAGGACAAATTTGTTCAAAAATTATGAAAGCTACAAACTTTAAATTCAGCATGAAACATTTTGTATACTACGTTCAATGTAATATACAAAAATTACAAACCTCTTCCCTCTGCTGATACCACCTCCCATACAAAAGTCGTTTTTCAATATTCGAAAGAATTTGAGATGACATATTTTCCGGTACAATAAACTCTTTCTTATTTCATCTAGAGTATCATATGATTGGGCTTTACGCTCAATTATAATTCTACTATGTTTTTTTTCATTTAGTGTGGTTTTTATTCTGACTCATGGCTATCAAAATAAATAAATGTTTGATACTATTCAATTCCAACATACTTTCAATCGGACGAAGAAAAACTAAGCAAAATAAAAATTAAAATGTTTTTAGTCCCTTTTTTTAATTAAAAATGTTTTTTTATTACTCACTCTGGGAGCCTTCATACGTCTGTTAAAATTTAATATGAGAATCATTTTTTAACAAGAAATAATGAACAGACGTAGTGGAACTTTTCAATGAAATCTATTTTCATTTCATAATGGAAATCAAATATTAATTTAAGAGAATTAATTTACTAATTGATTCAATATCAATACATGTATGTAGCGCTGATATATCCAGTCTGCCAGACACATGGTTTATTTGAAATACTTTGTTTGTGTCAATTTACAAATACATCACAGATTTACCGAATCACGTTAAATCTACGAGCATTAAGTTTACAAACTTCAAACCCAATTATTATATATTAATAGCCAGTGACATATTTATTTTTCCTAACGAGTATTTGCTGCAAGACAACAATATCCAAAACTCCAAAAATAGCCCTTTAAAAACACCTAAATAAAATTTTTTTTTGAATCATGGCTTCACTCTCAGATTAATTCAGCCTCCTAACAGTTATGATGACATTATAAACTTTTCGAAAAACTCCCAATGGAATTTTCTAAGACCTCAAATTCGCCTCCACAGTAAACCAAAAGTACTTCACAACGTCCTTTCTAACGAACTATTCAGAGGTCGATTTTCTTTTAAGCTACAAACACATTTATTATTAATAAAAAAAATCTAGCGGCCAACGAAGAACAACAAAAATAAATAAATTGCCCATAGATTTTCATTAAGGACCTTTCGAGTCAACCAACTCGAACGCAGGAATATCCCTGCTGTCTAGTAAAGATACTAGAGCATAATAATTTTTAGTGAGTCTCTAAAGGAAACTTTGTATTCTTGAATCCGGCTAGAAGAAGAAAAACAACAGCCAGAAATTGCAACACTTTTTTATTTGATTTTTTTTCATCACAACTACAATAAGAAACACTTCTCAGAATTAAAAAAGTTATTCGTAGAAGATAGCACAACAAAGATATAATACTATACTTATTGTATGTAAGAAAGCTCTCTCGAAGAAATTGAATAAATCGACAAAGTGCATTTTATCCAAAAGGATATTGGGAATTGGGTTTGAAAGTTTCTCGAAAGTTAAATGAAAATTGTAAAGGATAGGGGGTTAATTTATTTATTACGGTAAGAAGATATTTAAATTTTGATAAGTTTTATTGAAAAAGTCTGATACACTTGTCATGAAAGAAAAAGTTTTTTTTTTTGCCAAAATAAAAGAAATTTATATTAAGTAGATTGAGAATTTCTAAGTCATTGGCGAGCTATTTATCTGTTGCGTATTCTCTAATTTGTGCAAAAAAACAAGTGAAAAACATAACAGAACTACTCTAGTTGAAAGAGAAATTTCATGATTTTAAGAAATTTTGTATGTGGAGTGGTAGAATGGGTGCCAGGATTGAACTAATTTTTTCACATCATGCAAGAGTACCTATAATAATGTTTTACAAAAAATTAGCCCATTTAATTCACTCAAATTGTGTAGTTTTGTGTCAGAGGTGGCAGAATGAGTGTGGGATTTTTAGTAATTATTTGAGAAACAACTATTACCGTCATGAACTTAATATTTTTTGAATTTCAGATCAGTAACAATCATACTTTTCATGAAAATCGAATTTTTGTAAAGTGTCTAAATTGAAGGAGTGAGGTTAACTGTCTAATTTGTTTGGTCTCACTAATAATTCACAATAAATATTTATTTATAATATTTGTATTATATTATACGTGCTGAGTAAACTGGTTTATAGTATTTTAAGGGAAAGTGTAGTTTATATGGGAGGTGCAGGAAGTAGTGTGTGGGTTAGAATAATTTGTTTACCGTAGATTAAAATCATCATAAAAAACATAATAGGATTACGATTGTGCGTAAAGCCCAATCGTGCGATACTCTAGATGAAGAGAAATGTTTTTATTTTTTTGCAGCAGATTGGAATTATCATAGAAGTAATATATTCCAAATTTCAGATCAATAACTTTTACACTTTTCGGAAAAATCCGTTTATAGACAAATTGCGTAATTGTGTCATTTTTGTTAAAGTTTGATGAACGAAAAAACGTGCATACAGCGCGACTGTCGAGACAAGAGAGACTTTAATGTTATAATTCAAGTATAAGTATAAAAGTTATAAGTAGAAAAGTTAAAGTAGAGTTCACAATAGAGGATGCATTAAGTGTTATATTTAATTCTTATAATTTAACACCCCCACTAGAATTAAATTTACTAATTCAAATGTAAATTCATTGACTCAAATTTACTAATTCAAATGCAAATTCATTGACTCTAATTCAAATGCAATACTAAAAAATAACAGAATTATGATTGGGCTTAAAGCCCAATCATGTGATACTCTAGATGAGATGGAAATGACTTTAATATATTGGAAAATATGTCATCTCAAATTCTCTCGAATACTGAATAGAGACTTTTGCATGGGAGGTGGTGAAAGTAGAGGGGGAGTTTTGTATTTTTCGTATATGATACCGAACATGGCATGCAATATTTTTAAAGAAATTATTCATAGTTTTCCTGAAATTGGGGCATTTGTATGGGATGTGGCAGAGGAAGTGGAGCGTTTAAGATGATTTTGAAACTGCTTATCATCATCCTTATCACCATGGTTTGATTCAATTTCAAAGTCGATAGCTCTCATATGTATACTTGAAGGAGAAATGCTTTTCTTGAATTTATAATACAGATATTTGTATGGGAGGTGGTAGAAGGAGTGAAGCGGAGCTGATAATTTTTTCTACACTTATTTCAATTATTAAGAAACAAATTCTGGCAAAATTTGAAGTTTGTACTTTTTCTAGTTTGAATGAAAATCGATAAAATGCATTTAACAAAAATTATGCATTTGTATGAGAGGGGGTAGACGGAGTGTACCGATCAAAATAATTTTTTTTTGCATTATTATTATTTCTATTTGTATACTTTAAACAAAATGTCAAGTTGCTACCCTTAACAGTTTCGAAGAAAAATAATTTAATTTAAATTTCAAAATTTCGTGAAATTTGTATGGGTGGGGGTAGAAGGAGTGAGGTGAAGTTGATAACTATTTTTAAAATAAATTGCAATTATAATGGAATTAATTCTGCCAAAATTTCGTCTTTCCAGCTTCACTAGTTTCAACGAAAATCGAAAATATGTATTTTTCAAAATTGTCCATTTGTATGGGAGGTGGTAGAAGGAGTGAAGGGATAGGGTCAATATTCCGTGATATTAATGACATCTACATCGTAATACTTTGACCTAAATTTCAAGTCGATAGCTTAAATAGTTTCAAATAAAAATCAATTTCTTAATATTTCGAAATTTCATGAAATTTGTATGGGAGGGGTTAGAAGGAGTGGGGGATGTAGCCCATTCACGAACTTAAAGTTACTTTTTTGCTAAAAATGACACACACACATTTTTAGCTCTATAGCTCAAAGCTTTCGAGAGTTATGCTGTAGACAGACGCATAGACGGACAGACGGACAGACGGACAGACGGTCACTCGGAATCGAGGTTTTTGAGCGACAGCAAATATTTCTGTACTCTTGGCGGCTCTGTGCGAGCGTTATTTCTTAGCGTTACAAACGGTAAGGAAAACACAATATACTCTCAGATTTCATCTAGAGTATAAAAATTAAATTAGCATAAGCTTAAACCCATATTTTTCGTGCAAAATTGATGTTTAGCTCCAAAGACAGGTTTAGTTAAGTTATCAGTCACCATTTCTTCAGTTGATACAGCTTGCACGTTGATGGTGTTGTCGTTGACCTTCTCTCGTAAGTAATGGTGTCTGATATCAATTTGCTTTGATTTCGAATGATAAGCATCGTTTCGGGACAAAATAATTGCACTTTCGTTGTCACAGTATAGCGTGATAGGCTCTTTACTGTTCTTGATGCAAAGCTCCTTCTCAAATTGGCTAAGCCAAGAAACTTCTTGGGTAGCCATACACATGGCCATATATTCACCTTCAGTTGTTGATAGAGCCACTGTTGGCTGCCGCTTGCTTGTCCACGTAATGGCACCTCCTTGTAGCTTGAAGACGTAACCGCTGCACGATCTACGATCATCCGTGTCGCTTCCCCAATCAGCATCCACATAACCCACGACGTTCTTATTTTCACCTTTCGAAAAACTTAGTTTTAGGTGTGAAGTGCCCTTCAGGTATCTGAAGATTCTTTTCACTGCACTCCAATGTGCTTTACCGGGATTGTTGTTGAACTTGCTGACATTATTCATAGCAAAAGAAATGTCAGGCCTAGTACTCTGCGATAAATATTGTAGACTACCAACAGCTTCTCGGTAGGGTATTCCTGACATCTGATGAACTTCTTCTTTATTCTGCGGTGACATGTCCTTATTTAGCTTCTGATTTGAGTCCGCCGGTGTTGAAACAGGTTTGCTGTCTGACATGTTGAATTTCTTTAGAATCTCGTTTATGTATTTGGTCTGGTCAAGTGAAATTATACCATCTTTCTCTGTGATGCGTAATCCGACACAACTACTTGCTTCTCCCAAGTCTTTCATCTTAAATGATAAATTTAGATGAGATTTTAATTTACCTTTTAAACATTCGTCGTTCGAAAGAATCAGGATATCGTCCACATAAATAGCAAAACAATGAGAATTGAACCACTCGAAGTTGTATTATAAACACATGGATCAACTCTCGACCTTTTGAGTCCAAACTTAATTAGTGCTGCATCCAGTTTCTTATTCCAGTCCCTGCTTGCCTGTTTAAGACCGTAAATTGACTTCTTCAATCTAAGAACTTTTTCAGAACCATCGCTAAACTCTTGTGGTTGAACAAGATAAATCTCTTCCGACAAGTCGCCTTGTAAAAAGGCTGTCACTGCATCCATTTGATCAATGTGCAGGTTTAATTTTACTGCTAGTGAAATTAAATATCGTATTGAGGAATATCGCACCACAGGCGAGTAAGTTTCGTTGTAATCAACTCCATACCGCTGTGCGCATCCTTTCACAACCAACCTCGCCTTGTACCGAACAATTTCATTATTCTCACCATACTTCGTCTTAAAAACCCATTTAGATTCGATAGGCTTTTTGCCTGGAGGAAGATCGACCAAAATCCAAGTATCGTTTTCTATAAACGAGCATATCTCTTCCTGCATCGCATCTTTCCACTGAGTTGCATCTGTCCGTTGAAGAGCCTCATCGACTGTAGTAGGATCGCAGTCATTCATAATTGCACTCAATGCATTGGCGTAAGCAAACTTCGATGTTGGATTTAATCGTTTGGATTTTCGTAGCTCAGTATTTTGCTCTAAGCTGTAATCCATATATGGAACATAATCAGGATCTTGATTAAGTGAATCCTCTTTCGTTATATCTGGATCATGAAAACTTTCGTAAGACTCACTGACTGTGGGATCCTCCCCCACTGCGTCCAAATCGGTTTTCAATTCAGTGTCTTGCTCACACTCAGGTTGTAGAGAATTATCGCATATTAAATCGTGAGTGTCATTTACTACATCCTTCTCTAGGAAGATGACATCCTTACTTTTTGTAACGGCTTTTGTAGTAGGATTATAAACGCGATAACCCTTTGTATGCTCACAATATCCTAAAAATATCATTTGGAGGATTTCGATTGCCATTTAGTTCGTTTTTCTTAAGGTACATGTACCATCGCTTCAGATCCAAAGATTCTAAAATGAGAAATATCTGGTTTATTACCTGTGAACATTTCTTCTGGTGTGCATTTATCTAACGAGGATATCACTGACCGGTTCATGATATAAGCTGCGGTATGTACGGCTTCTGCCCAAAATTTAACATGTAATTTACTATCAAATAGCATGCTTTTCGCACGTTCCACAATAGTACGATTGAATCGCTCGGCAACTCCATTCTGGTTTGGTGTATATGGAGTTATTGTTTGATGAACGATTCCGGATCGACGTAAAATGCCGCTAACCTCATTGTTGCAATATTCTTTGCCATTATCGGAGCGTATAGTCTTAATTTTTCTACCAGTCTGGTTCTCTACTAAATTCTTAAAATCAGTTAATACATTTTGAAATTCAGACTTACTTTTTAAGAAGTACACGAAAACCTTTCTAGAATAGTCGTCGATGAACGAACAGAAATATAGTGCTCCTCCAGGTGACTTATTTTCCATGGGACCACATAAATCAGAGTGTACAAGATCTAGAACTTTATTGGCTCTTCGTCCTGGAGTTTTGGACGTAAATTTCATTTGCTTAGCTTTAATGCATGGCACACACTTATTAAAATTGTAATCATCATCGAATTCAATGCCAGAAACAATACCACTTTTCATTTTAATTAAATCCTTTGAATTCGTGTGCCCTAAGCGACGGTGCCATTTGTGTATTGACATAAGGCTTGTGCTAGTGTGTTTCTGCAGTCCATTTAAGCGGTAAACATTGTTGATTAGTCTCGCGGTAGCTAAGACTCTATTTTTATTATCAAAGATGTAGCACATTTCACTATGAAACTTAACTGTGTTGCCTTTCTTTGTTATCTGGCTGACTGACAGTAAATTTGTTGTCAAATTTGGCACATTCATGACGTCAGTCATTGAGATGTTCGAAACAGTACTACCGTTTTCAATCTGTAAATTAACTTTACCACTACAATCAACTGGAAGTTTCGCATTATTTGCAACGATGATCTCCTTAATGTTTGTGGAAGTTGGATTCTGGAAGCACTTTTTATTTGCCGTCATATGTGTTGACGCACCAGAATCGATATACCAATTATCACTCGAGTAGTTCGTATATAAGAATACTGCTCCAAACGCACCAAATTTTGCTGTTTCAGAGTTCTTTTCCCTTCCAGGCTTAGCTGTTTCAGGATTCCTTTTGGACCGGTTGCAGTTACTAGCCTTGTGGCCGGATCCATTGCAGGAATAGCATCAAAAACCGGTTTTTTGTTATTTTCTCCTTTCCTCTTAAAACCGAAGAACGCGTTTTCTGTCTCGCTGGATTTATCAATTACATCTTGCAATAATTTTGTTTTGATCGAATCACTGGTGATTTTTATTCCGGAGCTTTCAATAGCCATGATCATGGCGTTGTATTTGTCGAGGAGACCGGCTAGCAGGAAAGTTCCTATCCATTCCTCGTCCATTTCACATCCGATACCAGACAGCGTTTTGTGCTGTGCTCATGATCTTGTTCACGTAGTCTTCTATCGAAGAGCATTTGACTAACTGGGTTGTTACAAGAGCTCGAATCAATCCAATTTTGCGGGTTAGACCGGAATCTTCATATGCTGATTTGAGGTTATCCCACGCTTCCTTTGGAGTTTTTGCCTTTTTTACATGTATGTAATTGATTGGCTCAATTGAGAGGCAAATTATTGACAATGCTTTAGCCTTTTTCTTCACATCTGTCTCCGATTCGGTTAAGCACGCACCGAGATCGTTAAGTTCCGGGTAGTTACGCAACGCGAACTCCCACGTGGAGAAATTTTCTCTACCTTTTAATTTTTCCACGGAGCCGAAGAGGTTGGAGTTAGCGTTCGACATATTGCAGCTCACTACGACCCGATCGCGTATCAAACGAAAAACTACTTTATATAAAAAAAACTTTAATGCACCGGGCGTGCTGGGCCCATAACCTGTTAAAGATTGATGAACGAAAAGACGTGCTTACAGCGCGACTGTCGAGACAAGAGAGACTTTAATGTTATAATTCAAGTATAAGTATAAAAGTTAAAGTAGTGTTCACAATAGAGGATGCATTAAGTGTTATATTTAATTCTTATAGTTTAACAATTTTGTATGGGAGGGGGTAGAAGGGGTAAAGCTAATCGTCTAATTTTTTTTTGTCTTACTAATAATTATAAATAAATAGTTAGTGCACAATTTCAGCTCGATCGATTGTATACGCTCTGAGTAAATTGGTTTAGAGCATTTCATGAAAAAGTGCAGTTTGTATGGGAGGTGGTGGAAGGAGGTGGAGGATACAAATAATTTTTAAACAGTAGAATGAAATCATTATAAAAGTATTATATTCCAAATTTCATACCAATGGCATATGTATATACTTTTCGAGAAAAGCCGTTTATTGTTGAGCTGCGTTATTGTGTCATTTTGTATGGGAGGGGTAGAAGGGGTGATTTGGCTCGTTCACGAACTTGTCCTTACTTTCTTGTGAAAAACGATGTGTACAAAATTTGAACTTTCTAGATCAACGCGTTCTCAATCTAGAGAGGACACGCACGGACAGACGGACGGACGGACGGAGACCCGGTTTTGATATTTTTGAGTGATTATATGAACTTCTGTATCATTCATATTTTTCTCCGAGCCTTATTTCTTAGCGTTACAAACTTTGTGGCAAATTTATAATACTCTCAGATTTCATCTAGAGTATAATATTTTCCGAATTTCAGATCAATAATTTCATACGTTTCGAGAAAACCCGTTAATTGTGAAACTTTGAGATTGAGTCATTTTGTATGAGAGGATGGGTAGAAGAGGTAGAAGGAGTAGAACATAAAAAAAAATAGCATGCGACATTTAACATTTTCTATTGATCAGAGGACACAAAACTTGAATGTTCTTAGCCGTTTTTAAAATAGTTTGGTCAACGAGATTTTAAAAAATTAACTGAGGGTCAAACAAACTTATGGATATTTCGCGGATTGCGACCTTCTTACAGATTCACCAATTATGTTGATTGTGAGTGGAGGTAATTATTGTAAGGCTGTGAATTAAAGAGAATTTCGCCCCAGCATCGATTCCTAACATGCATAATGTAAGCTTCAATATGTTCATTGAAGCTATTGACTTGTGATTTAAAATAAGGGTTTCTGGTTCATTGCCATTATCGCCTTAATGTACTAATGCGCTGGGTTATTGCTATAGATTTTTTTCATTTACAGACCATGATCAGGCAAGTCAAGGTATGACCTCGGCCTTTGTGTGAATCTAAAGGCCTACCTCCTTTTCGCCACCGCTCAAACAACATGACCATTCGCTGTCACTGGTGAGGAATATTGTGGCGCCTTATAGTGCAACGCTACTAACCGACTAAGCCGTGGAGTCTAGATAGCTCGATAGTTAGTACGGCAGCTTTGAAATTCTAGAACCCCGATTTCTAATCCAACTACCTTCAAGGTATCCCCTGCCTACTTACACAAGCCTTCCCGGCGAGTTCATCATAAGCACCAGGGATGCAACGCAACAAACCGTAGTAGCCGCCCATTCGCTCCAAGTATGAGATACCTCAATTTAGTCGTGAAAAAGCAGAAGTTTGACAAGGCGATTCCTCACGATTTAAAACAGAAGGAATGACGTTTACAAGTCTGTCTTTTCTTGCTTCTCGTCACAAAGCATATCTGGTCGTCAATGATCGAAAGTCTCACAGCTGCAAAGTTTTGCTTAGCGATCTGTGCTCTGAAGATCATCATATCATGTATACGGTATTTTTCTGTCATTGTCTCAGTCATAAAAAACAAAATTTCTCTAAATCTAATACGTTAATTTTGTCAGTACCTATTCAATTTGTGAAATTTAAATTTTGTATAAGATATTTTTATAGCTACTGAAGCAAATGTGAACAAAACAAACTTACACTGTATAAAAAACAGCTAAGATCCGTCAAACGAAATTCATGGAAGAGATTTTGTGAAGAAATCGATAGCGTCAACGAAACTGCTAGGATAAAGAGGACCCTATCCAAAGACCCATACATGCCTGGATTACTGGATAAAGGCAATGGTTCATGGACGGGGTCTAGCGGCGAGTCACTTGAACTTTTAATGCAAACGCATTTCCCTGGTTGCTTTGAGCCCCCACCACAAAGTTCATGTGCCGATCGCATTCTAGCTAAATCAGAACTAGTAGATACAGTCGTGACACCAGGAAATATAGGAATTGCTTTCATTTCCTTCAAACCTTACAAGTCACCAGGGCTGGACGAAGTCTATCCCGCAATGATCCAGAACGCAGATGAAACAATAATTCAGTACCTGGTAGACATATATAAAGTATGCATCAGTCTTTTTTACATACCGAAGTTATGGCAAGAGGTTAAGGTTGTTTTCATACCTAAGCCAGGTAGAGCCTCCCACAACATCCCGAAGGCTTTTCGACCCATCAGCCTGACTTCGTTCCTTCTTAAAGGCCTAGAAAGACTGGTGGACAGCTACCTGCGGGCAAATCTGAACCTCTCGGTTAGATGATCCTACCAACACGCCTATCTGAAAGGTAGATCCACTGACACCGCCTTGCATGTGACGGTAGCCGCCGTAGAGAAAGCTTTCCATCAAAATGAGGTTGCACTCGGTGCCTTCCTAGACGTGGAAGGCACGTTCAACCACCTCAACATTAATGCCATACTTGAAGCCTTGCACAGCCATAGTGTGGAACCTCTCCTGACTGCATGGATATCAAAGCTTCTTCGTTCACGGAAAATCGTAGCACGAATGGGTGACGAGACAAGAAAGGGCTCTGTTCACAAAGGAACGCCACAGGGCGGTATATTATCACCTCTCCTGTGGGTCCTAACAGTCCCTTTCCATATTAAATCAGAACGGATACCCCACAATAGCATATGCAGACGATCTTGTCATCATGCTAACTGGTAAGTTTGAGCAAGTTCTAGGAGACCTCATGCAATCCGCTTTACAACTGTTAGATAGCTGGGTACTAGATAAAGGACCTACTATTAAAAAATATTATAAAAAACAGATCTGGTCCTCTTCTCCAGAAGAAAAAGACCATATGTTTTCAATCCACCAAACATTCGAGGTATCAATATGGTCCTCTCGAATCAAGTTAAATATTTAGGTCTGATTCTTGATAGCAAATTATCCTGGAAGGCCAATATTTAAGAACGAGCAAAAAAGGCTACAGTAGCCTTCTTCGCTTGCAAGAAGACATTCGGTTTGAGATGGGGCCTTAAGCCGCACCTCATCCACTGGATGTATACCAGTATTGTTAGACCAATTATTTGCTATGGTGCGCTGGTGTGGTGGCCGGCGGTGGTACTAAAAACCAACCTGGCACCCTTACAGCTGATCCAACGGATGGCATGTCTGTGCATAACAAGTGCCCTTAGAACCACACCGACTGCAGCTCTGGAGGTGATTCTCTCACTACCTTCACTTGATTTTTATATCAAACAAGCAGCGGGTTTGGCAGCCATTACATTAAAAACCACTAAATCGTGGTCAGCGCCATAAATTGGTCATGGAAAAATTCTAAACGTCATTAGAAACGCAAACTCTCTTTTAGACCGCGAGTATGATTGCACGAACCAACCGCAGGATGAGAAACGGAAGTTTCTCATTAAGTTTCCTAAACGAAACGAATGGGCAACAAATACGATACTCAGCACCTGTATAGGTTCTCATCTCTATACGGACGGATCTAAAACTAGCCAGGGGACAGGGGCACGGATTTATTCCCACGACCTCGACATCCAAACTTCATTTCATCTTCCAGAACACGTGACAGCGTTCTAAGCAGAAGTATTAGCCATTAACGAGTGTACAAAAATTATTCTTGATATGCAGAACAGTCTCGGATATTGTTACATTTTCGCGGAGAGCAGGGCTGCGCTTCAGGCACTCCAATTCTACAGGACTACATCCAAGCTAGTGTCCATTTGTGGACACAATTTAAATCGCCTTGCGGCCATAACGAAAGTTTTTCTAATTTGGATACCGAGTCATAGTGACCTGCTAGGTAACGAGGCAGCAGATACGCTTGCACAGCAAGGATTTGCAAACATGAATTCCACTAGGAAGTCAGTCGATGTAGCACCAACAGTGCTGAAGACCAGCTTCAAACAGACTATTTCGGATTCTTTCTTGGCGGGGTGGCGGCAGCTGGAAAGCTGTAAAACGGCCAAATCCTTTTGGGAAGAACCGAGCAAAAATATTACAGCTCAGCTGTTACAACGTAGTCGCTATAGTATCCGAACTATGGTCGGCCTGACCACAGACCATTGCTTGCTAAGGCTGCACGCATTTAGAATGCGGATCTTGAGCGACAGCTTGTGTAGAGGTTGCGAGGAAGACGAAGAATCTATCGAACATTATCTTTGTCACTGTCCGCAAATCTCCAACAGTCGTCTCCTTTGTTTAGGCTCTATATTCTTCTCAGAACTAGACGACTTCTGAGGCGTCCAACATTCGAGCCTGCTAAGGTTCGCAAACCGAACCAAGTGGCTAGAGCAAGAGGAGTAACTTCCAACTTATAACAATAGGGGGAGTACAATGGGCCCAACTAGATGGCCTTAGTGCTTGTGGTTCCGTGCAACCACCCTCCAACTACATAAACCTAAACCTAGCTACTGAAGCAAATGTGAACAAAATTAGTTGGCGGCTTCCGTGGCGTAGTAGGCAGCGTGGTTGCTTCACAGTCAATAGGTTGTGGGCTCGATTCCCACTCCAGACAGTGGGAATTCTTAAGCACAAATTTTCAGTTGCTACTGCGATGAAAAATTATTCGAAATAAAATGGGAGACCAGAAAACGGCAAACTATTTGTGGAGTTTTATAGTATTAGGGAAGTGGTCATCGGAGTACACTTTTTCCACACAAGAGTCACCATAAAACATCTTGGGTTTTCCCTGATGGTGTTACTCAGAAGATGTCTTTCCGATGTGCGAGCGAAGCTTCGAGCTGACGTGAGGAGCGATCACCACTTGATGGTGGCCTGCTTAAGATTGTGCACAGCAGCTATGGTGAAGTCTAGTGGATAGCGTGTTGGTCTTTTAATGCGGAGGTCGTGAGTACAAATCCTGGTCGGTGCAATGTGTAATTCCAGCACATTGCCTGCTACGATATTCCTTGGCCACCTCAATCTACGAAAATGAAAAATTGGCAATAATCTCTCAACCCGATATCAACCAATGAACACCCAACTTCAGACAAAACTACTGCGATGCTCATATACAGCTTAAAAAGGCTGTTAGACGTGACAAGCGAAAAGCCATTGAAGATCTGGCCAACAAGGCAGAATCTGCGGCTTACCTTGAGGATATGGGCATTTTTAATTATATTTTTTGTAAAATAGACTTAACTTGTCTACCTATATTAAATAAAAATAAAAATAAATAATAGCAGCGAAATTGCACACAGCTTTTTGGTCAATTCCATTTTTGAAGAAACTAATAATTCTGATTATGCCTGTTTAGTGCAATTATTTGTTATTTTCAAATTCTGTTACACTTTCGTCATTAAAATTCATGAAATCCCGTCAAATAATAAAGGCACATAGTGACAAAGCTATTGCTATGTCATTGTTCTGCGTTGTGTATATGGAAGTGTTATAAATGACATAAACTCTGTATTATGTATTACATTTGATGTAGATATAGCAATAAATTAATTGTTTCTAAACATTTAGATTTTCTAAGTATAAACCTAAAATAAACTGATGATGCTCAAATTCACTTATCGATTATTGCAACTGTTTCTCTCTAATCGCGATTCCATTCCTTTTCCATTTAGCTAGCTATATCTCACTTCCTGCATCACTTTCATCCGAAATTTCAGGAAGAACAGTCAGTTATTTTTTTATTTATTTTCTTTCCATTAATTCTCGACCACATAATTCTTTTTTGCAAGCACAGATAAAACGTTCACCAGAAAACCTAATGAACTGATGATTCCTTTTATCAATATGGCATAGTCCTACTAGTGCAAAATTCTTCTACCACTGCTCCGAAAAAAAACCTTATGTACGTATGCATAAGCCATATTACAAATAAATTACATATAATAATATGTATCTATATTATGGATAGTTTTTATAATACGAGAGAAAACTATCGTGGTGAAATGCTAAAAAAAAAGAGAGAGATAAAAAAAGAGAAGAAGAAAACTACGAAAAACACATTTCTTGGCAACCATATCCTTAAGATAAAAACTTCAAATCCTAAAGCTGAGTATGAGCTTTTCTCCCACTGAGCCGTAAAATGTCTGAGATTACAAATAAATTATCTCTAATGGTCTACGTTTTCTTTTCGGTTTTTGTTGAAAAAAAAATTCTCCAGTAGAAAAAAAGTGGTTTATTTCAGGTCCAGATAACTCTGTTGAACCAATAATGTGTGGGGAAAATATCGTTTGTGTAGACATTCTTATATATGTTCTAAATCTGCTCGATTATAAATTTAATTGTAATGTACATGGAAATGGTTAAGATAAGAATTTCGTTGTAGGAGAACCATCTTTCCTAACTAGCTTGCGAAGTACAAAACAACGGAAATCATTATTTTAATAATAAAGTATTGTGATCGACTTGAAAAAAAAATTGCTACCCTGAAATTTTGTTTTTTCGCGTTTCATGATTAAAATAATCTAAAAATGCAAAAAAAAAATCCGTCTGTCTGTACGCCGTCCGCCGTACGCCGGTGTGTACGCTCAGCGCACATTAACTCCCAAACCCTTCAAGATAGAAAGTTCATTTTTGGAGGGATTGTAGATAGTTGCGGATCTCAGGCGGATACCCATTTTGGGGGGTGTAAGGGTTCAGGGGGAGGCGGGGGGACCACTTAAACCGAAAACTAAGGATTCAAATATCTCAAACATGGTTACAGCTAGGAAGCTAAAAATCGATATACACATAAAAGGGTTTGTGGGACTTTTAAAATTAAAAACCAATTGTCGCCGAATTTTTTTTTCAAATGACTATGATACTTAGCATAAACAATTTATATTTTGGCATACAGATTAACTGGAATCAGCTTACATAGAGGCTACTTATTGTAAGCGGGAGAGTCAGGAGGGGTGCAAAGAAAAACACTTAAAAATCAATATCTCGCTTATTTGTTGAGTTATGTAATTGAAACTTGATACTTATATTAAACTATACTAGAGAAATGCGAAAAAAAAAATAACATTTGAACAAAATAGTAGTGGGGAAAAATGGGGAGCATTGAACTTTCTGAAATTTCAAACCATTATGTCTCAAAACTGAGTACAGATATCAAATCAAAAAGTTGTCAGATTATAGAGCTATATCATTTTTGATTTTGGTTAAAAATTTAATTTGGGGGGTGTAAGGGGAAGGAGGTGGAAGGCAAAAATGTTGAAAATTTTGAGTAATTTTTTTAGGGCTCTGGTAAAACATACAAAGTTTAAATTTAATTTTGCAGGTCGATACATCTATTTATTGTACATACAGAAAAAATAATGAAAATTCTGCAATTGTTATGCACCGACCCCCCTGGTCAAACGTGCACAAGGTGTTTAATGTGCAATGAAAAAACACATAAGCTGAAAATTTTTGAATGAAATTTTAAGATAGAATCTTGAAAATTTGCAAAATGCATTTTAAAAAATCCTTAAACGAATGAATTATTAACTGGTCGAATACCTTTAAAACTTCTACCCCCTCCCATACAACATTATTTTTTCGACAATTTTTAAAAAATCAATTATCACCTAAAAATTAAAATCTGTCAATTTGAAATTTTGCACAAGACTTTCGAAAATAGTTGAAACAGATCTGCATCAAAAGTTTTGAGATCGCATTTGCCCTTCTTCCCCCTCCCATACAAAAGTATTATTTTGACCAATTTCAATAAATCAACTGCTAACCAACAAATTAAAAGCTACGAACTTGAAATTTTGTACGAACACTTTACAAAAGAAATGAATAAAACTGCATCACAAATTTTACATTTCCCTTACCACCTCTACCCGCTCCCATACACATGATTGGTTTCGTGAATGTAAAATGCACCAAATTTTATGAAAATTCTATGCAACTTCGTCTATGAAACTGACATTCCATGCAGCAAATATTGGACATAATTGAAGCAATCAATTGAAAAATTATTGACATTCACCCACCATTAATATCACCCCTCCCCCTCCCTCATGAAAACCCAAACTCGCATAAACGAATGAAATATTGATTACATATACTGGAGCTATTGATCGTATTCACAAATAAGTGTTGAATTGGCATCATCCCTGCCCTAAAGGGGATTCCACTTATGAAAGGGGGTTTCACTTGTAAGAGGGGGTTTCACTTGTGAAAGGGGGTTCCACTTGTGAAAGGGGGTTTCACAAGTGAAATGGGGTTCCACTTGTGAAAGGGGGTTCCACTTAGTCTTCCCTAACCGCTTTAACTTGCATATTGACTTTCCATGCATCATTAACTTGTTTCAAAAATAATAAAGTTGCGCCCGACTTGTTGGCAGTTTATTTTTCCTAACTAGTATCTTCATAAAACCTACCAACAAGAGATAATCTTGAACTTATGAAGTAAAATCATTCAAATTGAAAAAACTTTAGTCCGGTATTCGACTCGATCGAAGATCCTTGGTACCATCTCCAATAACGGAAATTTCAGCGAACTAAAATACCATCTCTCATATTTAATTTACAGTTTTCAATATCAGCTTCATATGAAGCCCGAAAAATAGCACAAAATTCGCAATTATTTATTTTCGTCTTAAAATAAAAATATTAAACTTCTCAATCAGTGTGACCAAAAAACAAAAACAATTTTTTTTTTAGTCTATAACGCCAACAGTCTCACAAAATTTTTTGATTCTTCTACTGAGCTTTACAGTTCCTCTTATTACGAGGCTAAGTCAAAAATTTCGCAGAATGAAGGGGATAGACAAGGAAGGGGGAAGCATTTTTACCTCGAGGTGTTTTAACACTCAATACAGGTATAAATATCAAGTTCCAAGTGACAAAGGTCTCAGCAGAGACCGAAACGTCACGAATAATAAAGCGTAACAGTATAGAATCCGGAAATCTTTTCTTTCAGTTCGAAATGCACTGTGAAAACTTTCACCAAACCACCAAGTTCCTGTCAAATCGAATCACTAACACTTTACTTATCGTCAAGTCAACAAGTTAATCGGAAAAAAAACGCTAACTACCAAATTGAGTTTTGTTTTGTCAACCAAGCAAGGAAAACCACCACAAATAATTTTAGAAGAAATGTTATCAGCTTACGGGGACTCTCGCCCTGAAAAAATTATGATTTATAAGTAGCATAAATCGGTCAATGCCGGGAAGAAAAGCGTCAGGTATAGATGGACTACCAGCCGAACTCCTCAAAGCGGACCCGGAAATATAATAACAGCCGATATACTCCTCGCACTCTTTACTGAGGTGTGGATTGAAGGAAGATATCCGACTGAATGTAAGTAGGGCGTCATTGTAAAAATTCCGAAGAAGGGCGACCTTTGGGTTTTGGCAATTGGCGTGGTATATGTCTGCTTACTGCAGTATTGAAAATCATGGCTAAGGTAGTTCTCAGTAGGATTAATGATATCGTGGAGAGCACTCTCGTAGTTTATCAGGCTGGATTCCATAAAGGGTCGCCTTGCACCGACTACACAAAAAACCTACGGATAATGTTGGAGCTAGGACTAGCCTAGTGGCTAGCATGTTAGTCTTGTAATGCGAAGGTCGTGAGTTCAAATCCTGGTTGACGAAATATGTATATAACTTCAGCACATTGCCTGCTTGGATATACCTTGGTTACCTCAATCTACGAAAATGAAAAATTCGTAGAAAAAAGGTTGTGCGAAGGGCTAACAACGTTTCCACAATAAGTAATGAAAAATGTTAAGGATCCTGAATGTCAGAAGGCCAAGGTCCGATTTGGAATGTAGTGCCATTATAAAAGTAGTAGAAGAATATTGGAGCAGTGCGCAGAAATGGGTTCGCCACTGCATCTCATGTTTGTAAAGGCTCTCAACAGCGTTAAGCGAGATTACAAATGGAGTGCTTTGCGTAGGAGAGGTATTTTGGATAAAGTCATAGCTATGATTGAAGAATCCTATGAAGATGGGAGGTGTCGCGTCTTGCATAGATGAAAGCGGTCCGAGAGCTTTCCTTTGCGAACGAGTTTCGGACAAGGCTGCATATTATCACTAGCCCTGTTTCTGGTGGTACTTTATTTATTTATTTATTTATTTAATTCATAAGGTTTACAGTCGAAGGACCAATTACAAACCTTTATAATAATAACATTAATTGCTTACAATAATTTAAAAGAAGAGTTTAACTTGAAGTTATAATATGTGAATTGTTAAATAAAACGCATTTCAGAAATTAATTCAATAATATGAATTTGTTCTCATCAAATTCAATAATCTATTCCTAATATTTCGATGGCCATTGAATTGAATCATGCGACAGATTGAAGTGTTTAAAAACAGCGATTCCGCAGCAAGACCGGAAAAATAAATTGGGGAAAGTATAATAGAATTTGGAACATGTTCCCAAAGAATCGCAGGAAGATTGAAGTCTCCAATATATAATATCTCCGAATTTGGAGGTAATTTTTGTTGAACCAACGCTAGGTTATCATAGACAAGCTTGCATATAGCTGCAGAAGTAGATGGACTAAGATACAAGCAACATATGTATAAAGTTTTATACTTAAGTTTAAGCGACAACCAAAGTTCCTCATGAATAGTCTCAAAATCAAACACCCTTTTACAGTTTATTTCCTGTTTGATTCCTACAAGAATACCACCACCATCATCTTTTCCCGATACAATCGGATCTCTATCTTTCCTAAAAACTTGGTAACGCTCATCAATGAATTCAGAATTTTTGACAGATGTATTAAGGAATGTCTCTGTAATGCATAGTATATCGAAATCTGAACCTAGAATAGATCGTTTAATTTCATCAGTTTTTGTGCGCATTCCCCAAATGTTTTGGTAATAAACAGATAAATTAGACATAGTAACAAATATTGAGCGACGAGTTATTAGAATTCTATACCAATGAGTTAAAATCAGTAGATGCGTATAATTTTACTATTTTCTTCTCTCCTTAACAGAATCGTTCCGTCTTTAATCCAAAGATATTTAAAATTATTTTCTTCTTTAAATGCCTTAGCCCTATTATAGAGTAACCGATCAGATAATGTAATCACTTCCTTCATGAACATTACTTTATCCTTTAGAGTATCATCCTGGAAACCTATGTCACAAAGTTTAATAACATGTAATCTAATAGCATTAAGTAATCGATCTCGTAAAGTTCTGTTTCTTACAGTTAATATGATTGGAGAACTAGCAGTGCGGACTTTTGAAGAAAGTCTTTTAATAGATAGAATATCACCACTCGAAAGTGGAACACTAGACAAAACTCCTTGAATTTTCACAATAATCAAGTGAAGATTATCTGAGGGAGTAGCCGGAACGTTGAATATTATGATTTGATTATCCAATGATTTTTTTTTCAATGAAGTTAATCCTCCGTTCATGTATCGCAAGTTGAGTCTTAAGGCTAGAATTTTCAGTTTCTAAGGCAGCGATTTTACGTTTATTGTTTATTACCTCGTTGTTCAGGCTACACAGGGTTTTAATCTGGTCTACCAAACTTTTAATTGTTGAACCAACTAAATCTTGGTTACGCTGGAATGCTGTCAAATCTTGAGTAATTTTGGCGAGCGTGGCAGTAATGTCATCCTCCTTCGATTCGTCACCAGAAGAGTCTCCAGTGCAAATAAAGGTGTTGTGTTCTTGGCTGGCACGGCAAGTTGGACAGGACCACTCCACACTGTTTTTGCGTATTCTTTCAAGAAGAGAATCGCTAACTTTGCAACAATTAGGGTGAAAAATTTGGTTGCAGGATACGGAAGTAATACCCGGAGAGGTGCGAGTGACTGCCAATTTACAATTTTTACATGACTTGACCATGACGTTGCACCGAGTAAGAATTGAGGGTATATCTCTTAGTAAATATAACTATTAGTTTTAGCAAAATAACAACAACTTTCCAACAAGTTTCAATAACAATAAACTAAAATCACTTATTCTTTACTAATATTACTAAGACAACTCGACTAAAAAGGTCTTGTTTGAAAAATTAAATCTATAAATGCGGAGCACGAAATTCAAACGTCAATTTCTTTTTCTTCTTCTTTTTTTTTTACTTAATGACATCTTGACAGTTGCACTGGAAGGTGGGGAAGGTAACATCTTAAGTCACTTTGATAATGCTGATGACGTGTGTTTGCTTGCACTGAAAACTGAAAATAAATGTGCGTAAAATCAAATACATGCACATGAGTTCGAACACACTGATTGCTCTTAACGGACAAGATGTGGAAGAGGTGCAAGATTTTTGTTATCTCGGAAGCATTGTCGGCATGGAAAAAAGGGAAAAGCTCGTCTTGAAGCTGATCTAAATGAAGCTCGTCAGGCGTTCGGTATCTTTTTCCCTTTCAGGAGGTGAAGAAAGATCTTCCTTCGCACGAAACTGCGAGTTTTTGACGCGTGCGTCGAATCCGTGTTGTTATATGGCTGTACTACATGAAAAGTGACCGTTCGATTCACCAAAAAACTATAAACTTTCGTGAACCGATGCCACTGACGCATTTTAGGAATATTCTGGCCAAAAATGATCTCCAACGATGAACTTTCGAGTACAACTGGACAGGCTAAAATAGGTATTAAGATTCAAAGTCGGAACTGGCAGTGGATCGGTCACACTTTGAGGAAACCAGAGCGAAACATCGCCAAACAGGCTCTAGATTAAAGTCGTCAGGTTGGTCGACCATGGAAGTGAGCAGTTGAGCAAGAGGCCAGACGAATAAACAAGTCCTGGCAACAGCTTAACGTCGATGCTCATGATTGCAACTTGTGAAAGAGAGTTGTTTCTGTCATATGCCCCTATAATGGGTCTTAACAGAAATTTGATTGATAGTTTATTCAGACAAGGTAGATAGTCAATTGAAGATGATAAGCACTCGGTCCGGCCGATTGAAGCCACTTTCCCAAAAACCATCGAAAAAGTGGGGAAACTTGTTGCCGAAGACGGTCGTTCCCAGAAGAAGTAAATCGTAAATCATTGGAGTATCAGACACAATATTTCAATATCCTCCACGATCATCTCGGCATGTATAAAGGCAGCGCAAGATGGATACTGAGAATGCTCTCAGCGATTCAAAAAAAGCTGCGCGTCAAATATTTACGCGAGTTTTTGGATCACTGTAGAGAGAACAGGAGTGAAATTTTTACCCAGATTTTTATGATCCTGAATCAAAGCAGAAGTCAATACAGTGGCTTCGTAAGGGTGCTTTACCCTCCAAGAAGTTCAAGCTCTCACAATCTGTCGAAAAAATCTTGACCACAAATGTTTGGGATTCAGAGGGGTCTTGATGATCGACTGTAAAGAAAAGGACAAAATACCATATGCTAACCAGAAAAAAAATTTAAAAGACGCCAGCAAAGAAAAGAGAAGAGGAAAGTTCTGGGCAATTTGGATGGACTTTAATCTGTCCAACCAAATGGCACACGAAATAGCAAAAATAATATTTTAAATTGAACCCGTTAGGTCAAATTGTACAAGTACCTTTGTAAGATGCACTTAGCATTACCGGCCGACCGTTAGGTCGAAGAATGATCAAGATAAATTGTACGAAATGCATTTAGAGTGGTACAAAACCAAGAATTATATTTTTATGTATAAATAGGCTAGTATTAGGATAGAATAAAGTTAGTATTGAATTTGAATCGGAGCGGCGAGGTCTTCTCATTTACGAAGTAAAATATCATGATTCCAGTTCTTGTTAGAACTGGATATATAAAATATAAATAATAACAATGCGAAAAAATTTTGTTTTGATCCGTACACTCCTTCTACTCCCTCCCATACATATGCATAATTTTTGTTAAATGCATTTTATCGATTTCCATTCAAACTAGAAAAAGTATAAACTTAAAATTTTGCCAGAGTTTGTTTCTTAATAATTAAAAAAAGTGTTAGAAAAAATTATCAGCTCCGCCTCACTCCTTCTACCACCTCCCATACAAATATCTGAATTATAAATTCAAAAAAAAGACATTTCTCCTTCAAGTATATGAGAGCTATCGACTTTGAAATTGAAACAAAGCATGGTGATAGGGATGATGATAAGCAATTTCAATATCATCTTAAGCGTTCCACTTCCTCTGCTACCTCCCATACAAATGCCCCAATTCCAGGAAAACTATGTCCAATTTCTTTAAAAATAATGAAAACTAAAAACTTTAAATTCTGCAGAAAGCATTTTGCATGCCATTTTCGGTGTTATATACGAAAAACACAAACCTCCCCCCTTCTGGCATTTTTCCTTAGAAAGCATGACGAACGAGAAACGTAACATGATTTCTTAGTTAGATGAAATATGAAAATATAAAAGTTTAAGATCTTCAAAAATTTCAATTATTTTCCATTACTTAATTTAATTTTTTCCTTTTTTCCAATTAATAGAAGTTAGTACTTTGATAGGCAGAATTCTGCTTAATTTGTGTACCTTTTTGTAAACAAAAATCAAATATAATAAAACACAATCTACTGAAATACCATACATACACAAACATTCTCGAAAAAAAAATTATAATTAAAGGAATTCCAATTTCAAAACAAAATCTCACACTAAATAAAATTCCACTCATGCTTGCTTACAAAGGGAATATTTAATTTCCAACTTGAGGGCAACTGAATTTTATACCTTAAGATATCCTCCGTCTTTTCCAAGTCTTCCATCTTATTCAAAAGTAAAAAAAGTTAAAAAAGAAATTTTACTTTCGAAACTCGAACACATTGAAATCCCGTCACGTTTGACAGACCAATCACTCTCATTCCCAAAAGGCATCCTAGAAAAATGTGATAAATTTTACAAGTCTCAAGATCAGAATTCGAATCTGTAGACAAGGACAAGATAATTTACATACCTTTAAAGATTTTCTATCCATAAAAGAAAATGGGATAACGGAAAAAATATTCTGGGTTGGAGGTGTAACAGGACGAATACGGTTCACAAAAATTATTCAAGCTTCCCATATACAAGATGAATGGGAAATTTTCTCCGTGAAAAGTGCAAAAAGGACGAACAAAATAAGTAAATTTTTTTTTTCATGACATGAAGAAAACTTACATTCGCATAACATGAAATTGATACAAGGCGATCCACCTCCTCAAGCCCCCTCCCAAAAGTAAAACAAAAAAAAAAACAAATCCCGACCCGCACCGAAAACCTACCGAACAAGAAGCTAAGGGAGTTGGAACAAATAAACATTTTCCAAAGATATATGCCCCCGAGGGAGATATAAAAACCGAAAACATGACAGATTCGCTCGTTGTGTTTGTCCTGTGCAATGTTTTCTGGATGTGTGATGGAAAATGGAAGAAAAATGGTTAGGACCTGCTTTGCAGGACGAATATCTTAAGAGAGCTTATTCCTTTAGAAGAAGTCCTAAGAATGACGAGGTTGATGACGACAACTACGAATGCACCCACCTCATGTATACCACTGAGACTCCTTAAGGGTAGATGTTGCTTGTCTTATTCACTGCTTTTTACACTCCTGACCATTTCGCATGGGTTAATATGTGTGTTTGCTCACAGAGATAGATGTGTGATAATACGGAGAGAAAATTGCAAGTGAAATGGCTAATGTTGAATGAGTTTAATAGCTTCTGGAATATTCCCCTAGTGCGAAATTCCGGCATCCATTTAGATCGGTTTATTTTGTACGTTTTTAGGATCTACGAGAACGTAATTAAAAGACAGTGAGGAAATGGTTCCGAGGGAGAGAGCGGTTCTGGCAGGGAAAAACCTCCTGTTCAGTAATATAAAATGCTCATATATTTTCAAAAAAAGATGCTGCCATTCGAGGAGAGTTTATTGGCATCATAAAACCTGAAAGTGTGTACATCAGTTCCTGCTCATACGTTTCCATGTCCATGATGCCAGGTTATAAAAACAACAAGGATCTGTGTACTCAATTTTTTAAGTAATTCTTTTTTTTTTTAGGGTACTAACATTTTTGACAGTCTCTCATTTCTTGCGGTATGTTTCATTCCATCCAGATTAAATTAATATTTTATGGTATATTTGATTAAATATTATAATTAAAGAGAAAAATTATCTGAAATTTTTCTGATGAAATATAAAATATCTTGTTTCTAAGAGGGCAGTCATTGTAGACGATTTTGGGATACTAGATTAATTTTAAAATGTTCCCATTCCTTCTATTATTTCGATTACCATAATATCCGAATTGAATTAATTTTTTTTAATATCATGTCATATTGAAATGACTATATTCATTTCAAAAAATAGGATTCAGAGAACAATAGGACTCAGAGTGCTTTGGTATAAGCAGTGCATCATACCAGTGCTGCAGACCAGAGACGACAATTTCATTCAAAAATTGAATAATTTATAAAAATTTGTAGTTGGGAAAAATATTAAACCGTCACTTTAAGCCTAGTACTGTACTCTCGCTTGCGATAAAATTTATCTCCAATTCCATATAAAGTACTTCAAAATTTATCATTCTGTTATCTCGATAAGTACTGCGTTTGACGGTTGAAAAAATCAAAATGGATGAAATAGAAGTCCCAATACAGAAAATCCTGTAAGAATCTCGTTAGAAACAATGTACAAAAATACAAACGAAAATTAACTCCAAAACAACAGCCAACTTTTCTTTTGGAGTGATTTGGTTGAATGGATGGGTACGCCTCCGTGGCTGCAGATGCGGCTCAACCATGCTAAAAATATTTTCAAACATATAGAATCAAAACAAATTTTTCGACACAAATGATGTTTGTAATAACATAATTTTCTCAAAATTTAAAGGTGATAGGTTTAAAGAAAAAATTTTTATTAAAATTTCGAAATTTCGTGAAATTTGAATGGGAGGGGGTAGAAAAAATGAGGTGAAGTTGATAGTTTTTCCAAAATTGGTTGCAATTAAAATAAAATTATAATAACTATGAAAAAAATTAGTAGCTCTCAAACGCCACACATTGTTACTAATCCCACTGAATTTCCTTCTACTTTGCCTTCACATCTACCTTTACTATCTACTGTACCTCGACCGAAAGCCCTTTTTATTTCTCGATTTGATCCCCGAACATCCCCCGATGATATTATTAACTATTTAATTTCAAAAAAATTTATTTTAGCTGGATCAGCAGTAAAATGTGTAAAAATTAGTAAAGATGATAGTTCCATTGCCTCGTTTCAAATTGCAATAGCCAATAATGAAATTTTTAATCGGTTATTAGATAATAATTCTTGGCCGTCTGGAGCATTTGTCAAAGAATTTACTTCTCGTCGTATTAGATCAATGGGAACTTGTCCAAAAAACTTAGACAATTGTCCATTTACTATCAAAACGTAAATGGACTGCGCACTAAAACTCAGGCGATATTTGGTTCAAGCCAGAATTCTTCTTATGATGTTATTGCTTTTACTGAAACGGGACTAAACTGTAGTTTTTCTGACAGTGAACTCTTTAGTTTAGACTTCCAAGTCTTTCGTAGGGATCATTATGATTCCAATTTGAGATTGAAAGGTGGTGCAGCAGTCCGTAGCTGCACTAATTGTTTAGTTGTTGACGCGCCGAGCACTCACTGTCTGGAGATCTTGTGTGTTAAACTTAAATTTAGCAATAAGGATATTTATGTCTTTTTGACATATATTCCCCCTTCTAGTCCTTTTACTTTATACGAAAAGACAGTTGACTGTATAACATTTGTTCATAGAACTATGAATATGTCTGACGAACTCATTTTACTGGGTGATTTTAATATTCCATTCTTGGTCGTTCTCTGACGATGATTCTACTCTCTTAGTTTCTGATGCTTCGTGCTCCCTCGAATGTTTCTTTGTAGATAGTATATTTGCACTTGGTCTCCACCAACTTATTCTTGTTCGGAATTCCTATGGAAGACAGCTTGAAGTTGTTTTTTATTCTGACTACTGTGCCTGTTCCATGGAAGAGAGCTTATCATCAATTTCGATCATTGATGTCTTACACCCTCCCATTAAAATATTTCTTATGATTGACGAGGAGCATATTTTTATCCCTAGTGAGAAAGAACTAACTTTTGATTTTAACAAAGCCGATTTTTCACGGTTGGACAATCTTATCTTTAATTTCAACTTTGATGAAATTTTTGACAATGCCCAATTTGAGGGTGTAGTAGTTGATTTTACTTTATTATTCTAATAATAAAGTATTGTAATCGAAACAAGAAAAAAAAAACTTTGCTACCCTGAAATTTTTTTTCGCGTTTCATGACTAAATTAGCCTAAAAATGCGAAAAAAAAATCCGTCCCCCGAACGCCGTACATATGGACTCATATCTCCGAGACCGCTAAAGGTAGAATGTTCGTTTTTGGGTGGATTGTTGATTGGATAAGTGAGGTCTATTTTCTAAATTTTGTGAGGTATTTGGTGGAAGGGGGAGGCAGGGGGAGGGAAAAAGTCGAAACTTGCTAATATTTCCACCACGAATGCAGATAGAAAGTTGAACATCAGTAGAGATATAGAGAAGTTTGTGAGACAAATAACTTTAAAAATATTTTAATTATTTTATCCATTGGCGTCCGAAAAGGGGGGCTAAAAACAAATTGTCGGCCGAATTGTTTTTTTCAAATGACTATATCTTCGAAATTACTTATTGTAAAAAATTCATATTTTGGGACCATTAAGGCGGTATATGCGGTGCACCCCGCAAAGGGGTAGTTGTAGGATGAGGTTTTACCAATTCCTGCAACTATCTTTGGAGACTAGCGACTCCATGGACCTGAGCCAACTATCCCCCTGCGGGATGGGGGCTGTAGAATTCACCCACAGCCAGTCTTGCTTGCCCTAAAAAATGGCAAATGGACACTCACTGGATCATGGGCGTGATCTTAAGACCCAAATGATACGAGAAACGGATACATCGCCTCGGATACGGACTGATTCTACGGTAACGACTTTTGGTATTCGAAAACGGACTATGATTGGCTTCTGGAACGTTCGAACATTGAATGACGGGGGAAGAGCTGGGGTTACTCGGTCCTTGCACCGCCAATCAGTGATCGACCGTGAAATCGAGCACTATAACATCCAAATCTTGGGCTTGAGCGAGGTCAGGTGGACAGGATTAGGAGAAGAACGAACCCCTAGCGGAAACACTATTCTGTACATTGGCCCTGAAAGTGAAGCCAGAAATGGCATGGCCTTCGTCCTTACGCCGAGAGCGAGAAACAGTCTCATTAGCTGGGAACCAATCTCGGATAGGATTATCGTCGTCAGGCTCAGGACCAGTGTCAGAAACGTCACAATTTTGCAGTGCTACGCACCAACTAATACCACAGTATCTGGTGACAAAGAGGAGTTTTATAGCCAACTGAGTGCCACCTTCGAACGTGTTCCAAGAGGTGATATTATTATCATCTCAGGAGATATGAACGCCCAGGTTAGATCAGACAACACTGGACTAAAACACGTCATGGGGAGGCATGGTGACCCTTGGGTCGAAGCGTCACGACCTGGGGTTAAGAGACCCGAAAACGGCGAATTATTTGTGGAGTTTTGTAGTACTCGGCAAATGGTCATCGGAGGGACCCTTTTTCCACACAAGAGTCATCATAAAACATCTTGGGTTTCCCCTGATGGTGTTACTCAGAACCAGATCGACCATTTGGCTATAAGTCGCCGATGGAGAAGATGTCTCCTCGATGTGCGAGCGAAACGTGGAGCTGACGTAGGGAGCGATCACCACTTGATGGTTGCCTGCTTGAGATTGTGTACAGCAGCTATCCGACGACCACAAATTCTACAAATGAAGCGCAAGTTTAATATGGATAAACTCAGAGATCCCAACAAAAAACGCGAATACACCACTATTCTACGCGAAAAGTCATCCACATTAGGTGAAAACGAAATGCGCACACTGGACGCCAATTGGGAGGCAACCAGAAACACTTTTCTAACTAGTGCTGAAGAATCTGTGGGATATGTGCAAAGCGGTGAGAAACCCTGGATGTCGCAGGACACATGGGACAAGGTTGGCAATCGGAAAAAGCCAAATTGGCAATCATCTCTCAACCCGATGTCAACCAACGAACGCCCGACTTGAGGCAGAACTACCGCGATGCTCATATACAGCTTAAGAGGGCTGTTAGACGCGACAAGAGAAAGGCCGTTGAAGATCTGGCAAACAAAGCAGAATCTGCAGCTTACCTTGGTGATATGGGTTCACTATTTAAAATCATGAAACAGTTGACGAACTGGAATTTCACCGCCAACCACCTGGTGAGAGATGTCAACGGAACTCTCCTTAATATGAGTGAACACCAGTTGCGACGATGGAAGGAACACTTCTCTGATATTTTAAACATCTTGTCAGAGGAAGATATTCCGGAAACAGAACAACTTCCTAACATCCAACCGCAACAATCCTCTATTAGGAACGATCCCCCAGATATGGAAGACATAGTTTCCGTCATTCGGTCAATGGCGGGAAGGAAAGCCTCAGGTATAGACGGACTATCAACCGAACTCCTCAAAGCGACCCGGAAATAACAGCCGATATACTCCTACCACTCTTCACTGAGGTGTGGAATGAGGGAGGATATCCGACTGAATGTTAGGCGGGCGTCATTGTGAAAATTCCGAAGACGGGAGACCTTCGGGATTGTGGCAATTGGCGTGGTATGTCTACTTACTGCCGTATCAAAAATTATGGCTAAGGTAATTCTCAATAGGATTAGTGATGTCGTCGAGAGCACTCTCGAAGTTTATCAGGCTGGATTCCGTAAAGGATCGTCTTGTACCGACCACACAAATACACTACAGATAATATTAGAGCAGTCAGCCGAAATAGGTTCGCCACTACATCTCATGTTTGTGGACTTCGAGAAGGCTTTCGACATCGTTAAGCAAGATTACATATGGAATGCTTTGGCGTAGGACACGTATTCCAGATAAAGTCATAGCAATGATTAAAGAGTTCTACGAAGATGCAAGGTATCGCGTCTTGCATAGAGGAGAGCTGTCCGAGAGCTTCTCTGTGCGAACGGGTGTCAGACAAGGCTGCATGTTATCACCAGCCCTGTTTCTGGTGGTAATAAATGACATCTTGAAAGCTGCACTGGAAGGTGAGGATGGTAAAGGTCTTCAATGGAGACTATTTAACATCTTAAGTCACCTTGATTATGCTGATGACGTGTGTTTGCTTGCACATACCAGTTCGGACTTAGAGTCAAATGTTCGCTCGTTGCATTCTAAATGCAAAGAGGCGGGACTGAAAATAAATGTGCGTAAAACCAAGTACATGCACATTGGTTCGAACGCAAGCGCACCGATTGTTCTTAATGGACAGGATGTGGAAGAGGTGCAAGATTTTTGCTATCTCGGAAGCATTGTCAGCATGGGCGGCGGAGCCGAAAAGGATGTTGAGGCTCGGCTAAATAAAGCCCGTCAGGCCTTCGGTATCCTTTCCCCTTTCTGGAGGTTAAGAGAGATCTCCCTTCGCACGAAGCTGCGAGTTTTTGACGCATCGTCAAATGCGTGTTATTGTATGGTTGTACTACGTGGAAAGTGACCGTTCGACTTACGAATAAACTACAGACTTTCGTAAACCAATGCCTCCGGCGCATTTTAGGAATATTCCCAGAAGTAATCTTCAACGACGACGGAGTACAACTCGTCAGACTAAAATAGGTATTGAGATCCAACGGCGAAAGTGGCAGTGGATCGGTCATACTTTGAGGAAACCAGAGCGAAACATCGCAAATCAGGCCCTGGATTATAACCCTCAAGGAAGGCGTCAGGTTGGACGACCATGCAACACATGGAAGCGAGCAGTTGAGCAGGAGGCCAGAGGAATAAACAAGTCCTGGCAACAGCTTAAAGCCGATGCTCAGTATCGCGCCTTGTGGAAGAGAGTTGTTTCTGTCCTATGCCCCTATAGGGGGTCTTAACAGGGATTTGATTGATTGAAGGCGGTATATAGTTCCATTCGAATCAGCTTAGTGAGTGGCTAATTATTGTAAGGGGGAGGGTCAGGGGGGGTGCAAGGAAAAGAACTTAGAAATGAATATTTCAACTATCTCTTAAGTAATGTAATTCAAACTTGAAACCTATATTAAGCTATACTAGAAAAATACAAAAAAAATATAACATGTTGAAATAATAGTAGTGGGTGGAAATGGGGATCATTCCAAAAATGGCGCACTTTTCAAAATTACAAATCCTTATATCTCAAAAAAGAGTACAGATATCAAATCGAAAATTTGTCAGACTACGTAGTGGTTAATTTTGATAAAAATTTTAAGTTGGGAGGTGTAAGGGGAGGGAGGTGATAAGCAAAAATGTTGAAAATGGTGAATGATTTTTGTAGGGCTCTGGTGAAAGATACAAAGTTTAAATTTTTCAAGTGGATATGTCTATTTAATGTACATACAAAAATAATAATAACTTGATCCATAATTGTTATAAGCCGACCCCCCCCCGGTCTAACGTGCACAAGATGTTTCATGTGCATTGAAAAAAAATGAAAATTTTTAAGTGATATTTTAAGGTAGAAACTTGAAAATTTGCGAAATGCATTTAAAAAAAATCCCTAAGTATATGAAATATTAACTGGTCGAAAACCTTTAAAATTTCTACCCCCTCCCATACAAAATTAATTTTTCGACCATTTTTAAGAAATCAATTATCACCTAACTATTAAAATTATTAATTTGAAATTTTGCAGAAAAACTTATAAAAATAGTTGAAATTAAATTACGTTAAAAGTTTTGAAATCGCGCTTGCCCTTCTACCCCCTCCCATACAAAAGTATGATTTCGACCAATTTCATTAAATCAACTAATAACCAATAAATTAAAAGCTACGAACTTGAAATTTTGTACGAGCACCTTACAATAGAAAAAAAATAAAATTACGTCACAAGTTATACGATTCCCTGACCTCCTCTACCCCCTCCTATACAAAATTATTTTTTCGAGCATTTTTAAGAAATCAGTTATTAGCTAACTCTTAAAAGCTATCAATTTCAATTGTTGCATAAAAACTTATAAAAATAATTCAAATGAAGTTGCTTTAAAGTTTTGAAATCGCGCTTGCCCTTCTACCCCCTCCCGTACGAAACTATGATTTCGACCAATTTCATTAAATCAACTAATAATCAACAAACTAAAAGCTACCAACTTGAAATTTTATACAAGAGAAGCGAAATAAGACCCCCTCCCATACAAATGTTCGGTTTCGCGAATGTAAAATACACCGAATTTTATGAAAATTCTTTGCAACTTCGTCTATGAAACACATTCTATACAGAGAATATTGGACGTGATTCAAGCAATTAATTAAAAAGCTATTAACATCCAGCCACCCTTACCCCTCCTCCTCTTCTTCTTCTTCAATGGCGCTATAGCCCAAATCTGGCCTTGGCCTCCTGAACTTCAGGTTCCTTAACATTTTCATTATTTATTGCGGACGAGTTGTTAGCTCTTCGCACAACCCTCTATCTACGAATTTTTCATTTTCGTAACCAAGGTATATTCAAGCTGGTAGTGTGCTTGGAATTATGCGTCAACCGGGATTTGAACTCACGACCTTCGCATTGTAAACCAAACACGCTACCCACTAGACTACACCTTAGCAAACTATGATATGAATGAACTGATTTCGCGTCTCGCGAGAAAAGTTAACGAGAATGCTGATGTATTCGACTTCTCTATTGATAAGCTTTGTTTAAAGCGTAGACTTAATGCTAGTTGATGCCAATTTTTTTTCAATTTCTTATTTTGTGTTATTTATGTATTTGGTGTAGGGATGTTGTTGTTTGGTTCTTCCCTTCACTGAATGATGAGCCAGAGGATAATTCGATTTCCACATCTTAATTTGGAACTGTTTTATGGCAATTCCGTGCATTAAGGAATTCTGATAGTGATTGAGTTGCTAGTTGCAGTAAAAACCGAATAAATGCATTTTTCAAAATTGTGCATTTGTATGGGAGGGGATAGAAGGAGTAAGGGGATTAGATCAATATTTTTTAATGTTAATGATATACACATCATTATACTATGACCTAATTTTCAAGTCAATAGCTGAAATGGTTTCGGAGGAAAATTTATTTTTTAAATCTGGAAATTTAATGAAATTTGTATGGCAGGGGTAAAAGGAGTTGGGGGATGTGGCCCGTTCACGATCTTAAATTTACTTCTGTGTTAAAAATGACGTATGAAAAATTTCCGTACGATGCGTCGAAGCTTTCAAGAGTTACATTGCAGACAGACGTGAGGAGGAGGTTTTTGAGCGTCGACAAATATTTCTGTACCCGTGGCGACTCTGTACGAGCATTATTTCTTTGCGTTACAAACGGTAAGGCAAACACAATATACTCTCCGATTTCATCTAGAGTTTAAAAATTTAAACACTATAGATAATAGTTTTAGCTTTATTTTTAAATAAAGGAAAAGAAGTCGATAAAAAACCAAGTTTACGTCGATCATGACTCCTTTGCATTCTTAGCATCGGAGAGTGATGGTATGAATCGAGTGAAGCTCAAGGAGGATAAAAGATGTCTGATTTCCTGGTTGAGATTATTCTTGGTCTGAGGTTCAGATCGTCACAGAGGTGAATATTGAGCAGGTGATTGCAAAGCTTGAAAAAGAAGAAAGCATCGATGAAAGTGCTCACTAAATGAAGAGGCTGTATGTGAAGTACTTCTAGTCTGGCATTGTAGTCGATTTGAGGCTTTCTTAATCTGTAGAAAAGAGTTCGAGTGAATCTAGGCTTAACAGGTTCGATGGCCCCAACATGGCAAGAATGGTGAGGGTTGCAGACGGTGGAACAGTATTCTAAAATACTACGGACGAGAGTGGAAAATAGTAGAGCAGCTGTTCCTGGACGGTTAAACTGGACTGCCGTACGGAGGATGAAACCAGCAAGTCTGTATGCCTATCTCGAAGAAATGATTGACGAATTTGAAGCAGTGAGCTGCTCGATCGAGCATGAAAAAAAAATTTTTTAATTATCTCGATCGATTCTGTTGTGTAATCATGAATCAAGCGTTTTGCAGAATCCCCTTATGTACTTCACTCACAGGCCCTGAACTTTCATTAAGTGAAAGCACGGTGTGGGGAGCTGCCTTGGGCTTTGTTGACCAAGCGAGAAGCTAGAGCAAGGTGGAGAAGAGCTTCCTTCTTGATCATCCAGCCGTGGCCGAAGTAAGTCAAAATTTTTTTGTTATGGCGTATGACGAAAAGTGCAGTAAAGTTTTATCTCGTAGAAGTTCGGAATTTTAATAAAATGGAAATAAGTTTTTTGCTACAGTAAAAAGGGATCGAATAAGCTTAGAAATTGTAATAAATAATAATTCACCGGTTCGATGAGATCGAAGGAAAACGGAGTACAATTGTTGGCGGCGTTTCAAACATTTTTTTTGGATTTCGTCTCCCTTTTCACGGCGTGTCATCACGACCGAGTCTTATCGCATTTCCGAAAATTTGGAATTTGAAAGGTCATGTTTCTTCATCGGAATTGTCCATACCCGGCGACAAGTCTTCCGAAAGAATAAGAAAAATATAACAGAATTTTGATTGGGCATAAAGCTGATATTTATATTTTTATATCTTATACAAAATATTAAGTTGATAGCTTTAACAGTTTCGAAGAAAAATAATTTAATTTTAATTTCAAAATCTCGTGAAATTTGTATGGGAGGGGGTAGAAGGAGTGAGGTGTGAGGTTCTTTTTAAAACTAATTGCAATTATAGTAGAATTAATTTTGGCAAAATTTCGTCTTTTCAGCTTTACTAGTTTCAATGAAAATCGAAAATATGTATTTTTCAAAATTGTCCATTTGTACGGGAGGGGGTGGAACGAGTGAGGGGATCAGATCAATATTCCATAATATTAATGACATCTATATTGTAATACTTTGACCTAAATTTCAACTCAATAGCTTAAATAGTAGTAGTAGAAAAATCAATTTCTTTATATTTCGAAATTTCATGAAATTTGTATGGGAGGAGGTTGAAGGAGTCGGGGGATGCAGCCCATTCACGAACTTAAAGTTAGTTTTTTGCTAAAAATGACACACAAAAATTTTTAGGACTATAGCTCAACGCTTTCGAGAGTTATGCTGTAGACAGACGCACAGACGGACAGACAGACAGACAGACGGACAGACGGTCACTCGGAATCGAGGTTTTTGAGCGACAACAAATATTTCTGTACCCTTGGCGGCTCTGTGTGAGCGTTACAAACGGTAAGGCAAACACAATATACTCTCAGATTTTATCTAGAGTATAAAAAAGGAAAGGGAGAAAAAAAAGAAGAAAGGTGAAGGCGCCGCTGCACGTGGCGAAATTTTTCTCTACATCGTGGAGAATCATTTTGCCGTGTAGAACGTTTTTCGGTAAACCGTTCCTGGATTGCGGTGGTCAGTTCTGTTGTGCGCGTGTGGGGGCCGACATAATTACGAGCGGAGATTAAGCGGCGGTACCTACCATCGGTCGATATCGATTTCAAATCATTTTGCCTACGATTTAAAATCGAGAGAGTAAATTACTTTTTTCTCTCTGAACACTTTTTCGTGTCGTAATTTGCTCGACTTCTAGCCAGTCGTACATACTGCGATGATTAGTTTTTCCACATCGAAGCGGGAAAATGCGACTAAAGGAATGTGCAAGAATAAAGAGGTAGTGGAAATTAAAGCGGGGAAGTAGGTCGCGAAGGAATAAGGAAAGAAAATGATGCATTGGAAAAGATACAAACACAAAGTTATCAACAAGCATAGGTCAATGAATTTCTCATCTTTCACCACTTACGAAATTTGATCTGCGACAACACATACAAAGAATGCAAGCGATCATCGAAAATGCGAAGGGGAAAAGACAAATCTCTTGAGAGCGTACGAACATCTTGCAAAAGAGACCAACCGATTGAATAATCGGCGCGGACCGACCTCTGCTCTGGTCGTCGTCTCAAGGCATACTGAGTATAAATTTTCCCTGCGAATTTTACTGATTGATTTTCAAACAATTATGATTTATTTTTTATGAAAACTAATATCGAACTCATTGAATAAGCTTAACAACATTATTCTTCGATATAAGTGTTAAAAAAAGTTCATAGTCATGAGTTTTAATACATAAATTCGAACAAAAAAGTCAATAAAAAACGCTCTTTTTTAACTTCATTTATTATAAACAAAACTTATAAACATCAAAAATGTTCTTCCGTCAAGCACTTGTCGCAACCTTTTTCTATTGTTATTGCAAAAAATAATATATAGTCGTCGCCTGACTTATAGCTGATAAGTCGCATCGAAAAATACTGTTTTTCTCATTTTTAAAAAACCGAACCTGGAGTTATGCTATAAAATTTTTTCCTAAACATAATTTTAAAATTTTTTTCCAACATGCTGTTGTAAAATTAACAAGGATTAAAATTATAAAAACAAATTTTCATTATATTGAGTGCTTTGTCAGGAATGTCTGCGAAAATAGCCATTTTTTCACGAAATCGTCGTTTCGGTATGGATGGCCCCTTACGGAGAGAACGAAAAAAGGAAGAAAAAATCAAAGGAAAAGAAAATCTTTAGCGAATGAGCCATACTAACAGATTGAAAAGGCACGGAACCCGGCGGCTTTTTTTTAACCCGTTAGATACAGAAATGTCTGTCAACGACATTTCTACCAGGTAAGTTCTGTTTTTTTTTTTTTTTGAATCATTGCATGCAAATTATTTCTGACGGGATTTCGGTTCTAAAGGAGGAATCGCAGATGGACAGAAGATTGGATTCCACTCATATGATAATAGTGCTGACGGCAGTACAAAACATATAAGATTTGATTAAATCGCAACGTTAGAAATATTAGATCGGGTGGTATGAAATTATTAGCCACACATGATAACAAATCGTATTATTAATTGCATATTCTCGTATACTGACGACATATTTTTATAAATTGTATGTTTTTTTTTTTTGTGTGTTTTGCCGCACGTAAGACGTTCTTTAAATCCATTAATTTGTTTTGTTAAGTACGTAAAATGGAAGGCTATAAATACGTTTCAGTACTGAGTTTTCCATTTAGTTTCCTTAAAAGTTTAAAAATTGATTGAGTTAAACTGTGAATAAATCTCATTTTTGATAAAAGATAAATTGAAGGTAGAAATCGTAATGAATATAGTTTTTTGAACACATCTATTTTAATTTTTTTTGCTAATGAAGCACAAAATAGAGGAACATTTAGGAAAGGAAAAATTATGAATTTTTTATTTTGAAGTATTACAGAATTGACATAAGACAAAAAACAGAAGTTTTTTTTTAACGTCATTGCCTCGATTTTTTTCTCCATATACACATTTTTTTATAGGAAACAAAAAGATAAAATGTGTCAACATGTATAAATAGATCTTTAATATTAACGAATGATTAGAAGTTCGGAAGAGAGAGATTGGTAACTGAAGTAAAACTTATCGATTAAATGTTTGATCTTATCTCATGGGGTACTTGAGTATTTCTATATACACTTAGAAAACTAACTTGAATTCGGTTGACTAAAATAGAAACCAGACTACTTCTGACGATTTATTCGTGCGAACCTAGTCGGAATTTTTCGAGCTGACAAGGTTTTGCTTTAAACTTCTAGTATACCATATTTTTTTTGTGGGTCTGCATGAGGCATCTGCAGGTCCTGGAACCCAGTCACACTTCTGTTATAGAAGTGAAGATGAAGCCCTAGAGAGCATAGCTGCAGGAGGGGGATATTGTGAGGAAAAATGAGGAGACTGCCCGGTACTGCTAATTCCTTTGAGAATTAGGAGAAAAACTTTTTCACGCCCTATCACGAGGTACACCACCTAGCTCTCCCTAATGGTTATAGAGAATATTCTTCTTTTTTTTGTCCTTGGCTACCTCGAAGAGGTGAGGCCATCCCTCTTTGGCCAAAATATCGATGCACAAATATTGTACCGTGGAGATCTGGTGACAAGAACCCCCCTTCTCCCCCACCGCCGACGAGCTAGCACATGCTAACAGCTAGGTGCATCCAAGTTACAAAAGATCTTCCACACCTGGTACACTCCATGAGAAATCCCGATCAGGCGTCAGGACCCTCATAGATCTGTTCCAGAAAAGGTTACGTAACACCAGCAAGCACGGTTAACAAGCCACCTCATTCTTGTTGGCAGTTACCGTGCTCTACGGCCTTTCGTTGCAAATTTAAGATTGCGATCAAACACCATTCACAGATCCTGTATTGTGGTAACTGCAGTAAGGATGGATCCATTAATAGAGTAAGAGAAAACAGAGCATGTAGCTTTATACGAGTACTCCATAGCGAAATACTTCTCTATGTTCAAAAAGATACCATTGTCTGAACACCTACGAGAGACAGCAAACAAATCAGCTTGGATGATCATGCCATCAGAGATGGAGGAAATTTCCCGGAATAATTTGAGGTCATCAGCGAATAAGAGACAGTTAAAAGATACAAATTGGGGCAGATCATTTATGAAGAGAGCAGATAATAGAGTCCCTGCGGACAGCAGACTTAGCAAGAAACTCAATAGAGAAGTATCCGTTGAACGTAATTTGAAGACGACAATCCGTGAGGTATGAATAGAACTAGTTCAGGAGAGAGCCAGAGACAAGTTTGAAATAAAAATTTTACCATTAAAATAGTCGAAAGCTTTAAATAACATAACAGGGCTACGATTGGGCGTAAAGCCCAATCGTGCGATACTCTAGATAAAGAAGAAATTTTTTTATTTTAAAAATTTTTGTTGGGGAAGTGGTAGAGGGGGTGACAACATTGAACTAATTTTTTTACATAACGATAAGATTGCTATCAAAATGTTTTATGCAAAATTTGGGATACAAAAATTTAATAGGTACTGAGAAACTTAGTGTATCGAATTTAGTGAAATTGTGCAGTTTATATTGGAGGTGGTAGATGGAGGGTGGAGTTATTAATAACTTTCCTAGAAATAACTGTAAACATCATTTATTTGGCATAGCAGAACAGTAGCATTCATAATTTTCAGGCAAATCGACTTTTTGTAAAGTTGATGAATTGTGTCAAATTGTATGGGAGGGGTAGAAGGAGTGAAGCTAATTGCCTCATTTTTTTTGGACTTACGAATAATTCTAAATAAATGTTTAGTGCACAATTTCAGATCTATCAATTTTATTTATTTATGAGTAAATTTGCTTAGAGTATTTCATGAAAAAGTGCAGTTTGTATGGGGGGTGGTAGAAGGAAGGGAAAGACTTAACTAATTTTTATACAACAGATTGAAATTATTGTAAAAGTAATATATTCCAAATTTCATATCAATAGCATTTATAATTTTAGAGAAAAGCCATTTATTGTCGAATTGCGAAATTGTGTCATTTTGTATGGGAGGGGGTAGAAGAGGTGAAGCTAATGGTCTATTTTTTTTTGGTCTTACTAGTAATTCTAAATAAATATTTAGTGCTAAATTTGAGCTCGATAAATTTTATACGCACTGAGTAAATTGGCTTAGAGTATTTCATGAAAAAGCACAAGGAGGAGATTTCATCTAGAGTATAAAAATCAGTATATAAGTTAAGTCTATTCACAAGACTTGATTAATAAAACTAGGAAGCTCGAATTTGATGTTGTTTATTTCACGAATCAACGACAAATAACTTAATAAAATATAATTTTTAGCTTAGAACCTAAGTTTTATTTAATTTAAAGTTAGTATACGCGAAGCGAAATTGGACACCGCGGTAAGTTGCTATGCAATTACTTGGGATGGAGCTTAGAATTAAGTGCATGGGAAATGCTCTTGCAAGGTATTAAATTATGGAATGGGGAATGCAAGATGTTAAATGGGAATGCGTGTGTGAAGCGAAGATCACATGGGTCATTTGGGATGTTTGGAATGTGTTAACATATATGTATGACTTGGACAGTATTGTGATGATCTAAGGACTGATTTTTCAGACAGAAAATTTGCCCTGAACTGCATACTAGGCTAAAGCCTCAGTCAGTTTTGTATGATTGGTGATTGAAGAGTTAACGAAATCGAACCTTTTTTTCGTATCTCACTTACTGCAAAAATTTGCTGACAACAAACAGTTTGATAAAGGTCTCAGCAAAGACCGAAACTTAACATTTAATACAGCATAACACAGTGAAATCTGGAAATCTTTCCTTTTAATGAGTCATTTTGTTTGGGAGGGGGTAGATGGAATGGAGCGATTTTTCATAAATGAACACACGGACGAATGGATAGATGGACTCTACAATCCACCCAAAAATGAATACCCTATCTATAAAGGTTTAGAAGATGTGGGTCTTTGAATGTCACTGGACCGTACACGTTCGGCATAGAGAAAAACGGATTTTTATACTCTGGATGAAATCTGATATAATATTGTGTTTATCTTATCATTTACAACGATAATAAATAATGCTCGCACAGAGTTGCTAAGGGTACAAAAATATTTGCTGTCGCTCAAAACCTCTCAACCGATTGACGGTCTGGCCGCCTGTCTAGAAAATAACTCTCGAACGCTTTAACCTATCGTGCTGAAATTTGTTTTATGCAATTTTTAGTAAAAAGTACCCTTATGTTCGATACCGTGCCACATCCCCCCAATTCTTCATAAAAATTTCAAAATTTAAAGAAATTGATCTTTCTCCTAAACCATTATAGCTATCGTCTTGAAAATTAGATCATATTAACATATAATGATGTGAATATCATTAACGTCAAGAAATATTGATCCGATCCCCTTAATCCCCCTCCCACAGAAATTCATAATATTCAAAAATGCATTTATTCTGTTTCCATTGCAAATAGCGATGCTAAAAAAAGGAATTTTTGCCAGAATTAAATTTATTATAATTGCAACCAATTAAAAAAAAAAATAACAATTTTACCTCACTCTTTCTACCCTCTTCCCATACAAATTTCACGAAATTTCCAAATTTTGAATTAAAATATTTATCTTCAAAACCATCAAACCTATAAAATTTAAATTTTGAAAAATACAAATTTCATTGATGTCGAAAAATATGGTTTTGATTGGAGTACTGCTTCCATCGCCTCTCACACAAATGCGCAATTGTTGTAAATGCATTTAATCTATTTTGTCTAGTTTCAATGAAACTAGACAAAATAGAAAATTTAATTATAATAATAATAAAGTTTATTGTTTCTTGATTTTTGTTACAATGTACATAAATACAAAATTAAAGAAAGAGTTTAGAGTTCAGACACACATTCTCTTTTCAACTACAATATTCATATTTTGCTTGAAGCTTGAAGTACATTAATTAAGTATAAAATTATAGTTAAGGGAAAAAGTGAAACAAATCAAAAGCCCTGCAAAAAGTTTAACTACAACTAACTTAAAACTAATCTATTTATCAATCAAATTCCTGTTAAGACCCCCTATAGGGGCATAGGACAGAAACAACTCTCTTCCACAAGGCGCGGTCCTGAGCATCGGCTTTAAGCTGTTGCCAGGACTTGTTTATTCCTCTGGCCTCCTGCTCAACTGCTCGCTTCCATGTGTTACATGGTCGACCAACCCGACGTCTTCCTTGAGGGTTATAATCCAGAGCCTGTTTTGCTATGTTTTGCTCTGGTTTCCTCAAAGTATGACCGATCCACTGCCACTTTCGCCGTTGAATCTCAATACCTATTTTAGTCTGGCGAGTTGTACTCCAAAGTTCGTCGTTAGAGATTACTTCTGGCCAGAATATTCCTAAAATGCGCCGGAGGCATTGGTTTACGAAAGTCTGTAGTTTCTTGGTAAGTCGAACGGTCACTTTCCACGTAGTACAACCATATAACAACACGGATTTGACGCATGCGTCAAAAACTCGCAGCTTCGTGCGAAGGGAGATCTCTCTTAACCTCCAGAAAGGGGAAAGGATACCAAAGGCCTGACGGGCTTTATTTAGCCGAGCCTCAACATCCTTTTCGGCTCCGCCGTCCATGCTGACAATGCTTCCGAGATAGCAAAAATCTTGCACCTCTTCCACATCCTGTCCATTAAGAACAATCGGTGTGCTTGCGTTCGAACCCATGTGCATGTACTTGGTTTTACGCACATTTATTTTCAGTCCCGCCTCTTTGCATTTAGAATGCAACGAGCAAACATTTGACTCTAAGTCCGAACGGGTATGTGCAAGCAAACACACGTCATCAGCATAATCAAGGTGACTTAAGATGTTAAATAGTCTCCATTGAAGACCTTTACCTTCCCCACCTTCCAGTGCAGCTTTTAAGATGTCATTTATTACCACCAGAAACAGGGCTGGTGATAATATGCAGCCTTGTCTGACACCCGTTCGCACAGGAAAGCTCTCGGACAGCTCTCCTCTATGCAAGACACGACACCTTGCATCTTCGTAGGATTCTTTAATCATAGCTATGACCTTATCTGGAATACCTCTCCTACGCAAAGCATTCCATATGTAATCTATTTAACTATCTTAAAATTAAGTTTATTAATTTAGTTTTTTAAAAATTCAGCGATTAGTGGATTGTTGCAATATTCGCTGCGAGTTAAAAAATTGTTTGTTAATTCGTTTGCTCTAATTTTTATTAGTTTTACTTCAGCCATATCATGTAACTTTATTGTGGAGTAATGCCAAGGTTTGTCGAGTAGGATTTTTAGCCATCTGTTTTGAACTATTTGTACCTTGGTTTTATGAATGTTGGCACAAGAATTCCAAATGGGTGCACCATACGTGATTGCTGGTTCGACTACAGTTTTAAATAAAAGCAGCTTATTTTCACAGACAGTTTCGATCGCCTATTGATTAGAGGATACAATATTTTTATAGTTTTTGTCGCTTTAGATACTACTGATTCCATGTGTAGATGGAACGTGAGCTTGGGATCAAAGGTAATGCCCAAGTATTTGATAGATTTAGCCCACTTGACAGGTTGTCCTAGTACATTCAAGGTAGGAGCTGGGAGGTATCGCGTAGCTCGTCGTTTTGTAAAATATATGCATTGTGTTTTGTCTGCATTAATTTGAATTTTCCACTTGCTGAAGAATTTATGGATGTCATTAAGTTGGGCCAGGAGATTTTTTATGATGGTATTCGGGTCGGATGAAGAAGAGTAAATAGCAGTGTCGTCTGCAAGAGAAGCGACTTGGCATTCTGTTCTTTGGGGGATGTCAGCCGTATAAATGTTGTATAACGCTGGGCTGAGACAAGAGCCCTGAGGAACACCAGCAGGAATCTTGTGCTGGGATGAGTATTTACTCTGGACTTTTACAGTAAATGATCTGTGCGTGATAAATGATCGAATCAGTTGCACCATATACGTGGGCACAGCGAAATTGTAGAGTTTGTAGATGAGACTTTCATGCCATACTGAATCGAACGCTTTTTCGATATCGAGAGTAATCATTCCTGTAGAGTTTTTTGCTTCAAAACCCTTGATGATATCAGTTTTGACTCTATTAATTTGGTGAATTGTGGAGTGCTTTGATCTAAAACCGAACTGAGAGTTAGGTATGATTTTTAGATTTTCAATAATTATGTTCAGGCGAAGCAGAATTATTTTTTCAAACAGCTTACTCATGACTGATGGTAGACTTATAGGACGGTAACTTCTGGGTTGGGCAGGGTCTTTTCCCGGTTTGAGAATGGGTATAATTACTGCATGCTTCCATATTTCAGGAAAGTGGCCGATTTTGAGAAAACTATTGAAGATGAAATTCATGGAAATTATGGCAACGTTAGGTAGATTTTTGACCATTAGCGTTGAGACATTGTCTAGACCAGGCGCTTTTCTGGGTTTCATTTTGCGTAAAATCTGCCGGATTTCTTAAGGTTTACTCAGTACTTCAGGATTTGATTCCCAGGCTGTGCCGATTTCTATATCTGTAAATGCCTTTACTTTGGCTTCTGTAGCCGCATGAGTCAAATTTTGGGAGGTCAGATGAAATTTATGGAAGTTGACTGCTAGCGTATTAGCTTTCTCTTGTTCAGTGAATGCAAATGTCTGGCCATGAGTTAAAGGTGGCATGAACTTCTGGCCCTTTTTAAAGAATGAATTCAGCTGCCAGAGTTTTCTGGAGCCTCTAACCTGATCAGAAAGCATTTCATTCCATTTGTCATTTCTGATCCTGCTTATGAGAGTTTGCACGATTTTGTTTAGCTGATTGACTTCCTGTTTGAGTAATGGATCTCGAAATCTTTGCCAATTACGCCTTGCATTATTTCTGCATCTGATTAAAAATTCAATATGAGGCGTGAGTCTGAGTCGATTATCGACGATTTTTATTCTAGGAGCAGATTTATGGAAGGCTTTTAGGATCTATTTCTGTTGATGTCTGGGGAATGGAAAGATCTAATTTCAACCCGCTCAAGTTTTTTTTGAGCTGCCGCTGATATCTAAGCCAGTTTACCTTTGCGATGCAAGGGATTGTATGTTGCGTTTTATCTATCGCTGTGTTTATTAAGATAGTGAAAATAACTGGTAAATGATTTGAGGGCAGTTCATGAAGTGTTATAGGCTGGGAGATAAGTATGGATCCATTACCAAAAATGAGGTCTATAGTAGAACATCTTCCTTTTGGAGGATAGTTTGTTGGCTCCGTAGGTGTGTGCACAATAAATGGTGTTTTAGCTAGTTCTTCAAATAGGATTTTACCAGCTTGGTTAGCATTAAAGCAATTCCAGAAAATTTAAATTTTACCAGAATTTGTCCCTTGATAATTGCAATAAATTGTAAAAAAAACGAGGGACCATCTGTCCGTCTGTTTGTCCGTCTGTCTACAACATAACTCTCGAACGCTTTGCGCTATCATTCTGAAATTTGCTATTTATCATTTTTAGCGAAAAAGTAACTTTAAGTTTGTGAACGGACTACATCCTCCCACTTCTTCTAGCCCCTCCCATACAAATTTCATGAAATTTTGAAATATTAGGAAATTGATTTTGAAATTTGGTTCAAAGTATAATAAAATAATACATCAAAATATTGATCCGATCTCTTTACTCCTTCTAACCCTTCCCTTACAAATGAACAATTTTCAATAATTGTTAATTTTGTTTTTTCAATAATTATTCGATTTCATTGAAGCTAACGAAGCTAAATGAAAAAAATTTTGCCAGTATTAAACTCATTATAATTTCTACCAGTTTTAAAAAAATTGTCAACTTCACCAAACTCCTTCTACCCCTTCTATACAAATTTCACGAAATTTTGAAATTAATATTAAATTATTTTTCTTCGGAACTGTCAAAGCTATCAATGTGAAGTTTTGTTGAAATTATAATAATAGAAATATTATTGACGAGGAAAAATTTTGTTTTGATTCGTATACTCCTTCTACCACCTCTCATCAATCAATCAATCAAATTCCTGGTAAGACCTTCTATAGCGGCATAAGACTCTCTTGCACAAGGCGCGATCCTGAGCATCGGCCTTAAGCTGTTGCCAGGACTTGTTTATTCTTCTGGCCTCCCATACAAATGCAAAATTTTGGTTAATGCATAATATCGATTTCCATTAAAACTAGAAAAAGTGCAACATTAAAATTTTGCCAGAATTTGTCCCTTAATAGTTGGCATAAAAATCCTTCTACACCCTCCCATACAAATATCTATTTTATAAATTCAAGAAATGTTTTTCTTGTTCGAACATATGAGAGCTATCGACTTTGAAATTGAAACGAAACACGGTGATATGGATATTGATAAGGAGTTTCAAAATCATATATAACCCTCCACTTTCTCTACCGGCTCCCATACAAATGTCTCAATTTCAGGAAAATGATATCGAATTTCTTTGAAAATAATAAAAACTACAAATTTTAAATTCAGCATGCCAGCTAGAACAGGTAGTGAGCTGAATGGTTTGTCTGAATCCATGCAGTCCATTTTCAATGCACACCCTGACGCTAAAATCGTTATCGCGGGCGATTTCAATGTTCGCATTTAATTTTCATCACGTTTTTCGCTGCCTCCGCTACATTTCCGCACGCGTCTTCTATCCAGGATCCTGCAAAAGCTCAATATTCACAAGTCCGCTGGCCCTGATGCCATTCCCCCCATTACCCATAAAATTTCCTCCTCTTCTCTGGCTATACCCCTTCGCAATCTTTTTCATATATCTTTCTCTTCTGGGTGCTTTCCATGATTGTAGAAAGTCGCGAATATTCACCCAATTCCTAAGAAAGGAAGCAAAGCGAACCCCGCTAACTACCACCCGATAGCCATCATTTCAGTGCTCTCGAAAGTGAGGGAAACTGCTGTCAATCGCAAAGTTATTCACTACCTCGAGGATAAGCAGCTTACCGACAATACGGTTTGCGTTCTGGAAGGTCAACGGGAAATCTCTTGGTCTACCTGAAGGAACGTTGGAACTCTTGTTTGCACAAATATGGTGAAGATCAAGTTCTTGCTCTTGACATTGCAAAAGTTTTTGACAGAGTTTGACACGAATATCTCCTTGTTAAGCTAATGGCCTTTGGCCTCGATGCTAGTTTCCTGTCCGAACGCACTTTTCGAGTCGTATTAGATGGCGTTACTTCTTCCTTTTTCCCAAATAATTCTGGTGTCCTTTGGGCTCTGTTCTATCGCCTACTCTATTCTTAGTATTCACTAACGACCTTTTCTATTCTACTCTCAATCCAATCCATAGTTTTGCAAATGACAGTACTTTAGATAACACCTTTGAATTTAACTCTGCTGCAGATTCTCATAAGCGATCTATTTCTTCCAAATGCAGGGAGTTATTCAGTTCGCTGGACTCCAATCTTGACTTAATCCTGGAATGGGGCAGGAAAAATAGAGTAGAGTCCAACGCTGCTAAGACACAGTCCTGTCATCTTTCCCTTAAACGTGATGTTTCAGTGTCGTCGTCTAATTTAGCCTTTAATGGCGTACCAATTAGCTCCTTAGATGAATTTATCGTATTAGGCGTAAAGTTAAATAACCATTTTGATTGAAGTAAACATATATTTCATATTGCCCTTGATACCTCCAAGTGCCTAGGTATTCTTCGCAAATGCAAAAAATATTTTACGCCTCACGACTTAACTACCATTTACAAGGCATTCGACCTCGTTCACATCGATCGCTGCTCGATCGAATCCAGATGGTACAATTACGATTTCTGTTGACTCCCTCAAGCATCGTAGGAACGTTGCAGTACTCAGCATTTACAATCGCTACTTTCAAGGTAAATGTAGTTTGGAATTTAGATCACTCATTCCTCCACTTTACAGTTTTCCCCGAAATACTCGTCAAACTAAACGCTCGTTCTAGTTGACCGTCAACCCTATTCCTACTCGTACAGTGAAATATAGACAGTCATTCATCTCCCGAACGTGCAGACAGCATTGTCTGCTAGCATATTTTCAAGCAAGTATAACCTTCAATGCTTCAAAAATAATGCTAACAAATCGTCCGGTCCAGATGGAATCTCTGCCCTTAAAATTGCTGCGCTTCTCTTTCTAAACCTCTATGCTTACTTTACCGTCTCTCCTTATCATCCTACACTATCCCATCTTCATGGAAGCTTGCAAATGTTCAACAAGTTCCAAAAAAAGGAAAACGCACCAATCCCGCTAATTATCATCCAATAGCAATAACCTCAATCCTGTCGATGGTCATGGAAGTAATCATCAACAATAGAGTAATATAATATCTCCACATCAATGATATTATTGACTATAAACAGTATGAGTTCCGCAAAAAACGGTCCACAGGAGACCCTTTAACCACCCTCACTGAACGTTAGAACAAGAGCATTCACCAGTTTGGTGAATCTTGTGTTATCGCTCTCGATATTTCCAAAGCTTTTGACAGAGTGTGACACAATGCCCTTTTAATCAAACTTAAAGCTATTGGTTTGGCCGACTGTCTTATTCCCTGGATTTAAAATTTTTTTAGCCAATCGTTCAATGCGTGTGGTATTGGATGGTGTTGTTTCCCCTCTTATAATATTTATTTATTTATTTATTTATATAATATACGGAACAAGCCCTTAAAATACAGATTATGTACATGCAAAAGTAGAGTAAACAATAAAACTAAACATTAAATAAAAAACATTATAAAATCAAAGGAGGCATAAAATTTAAATGATAAATATGGGATGTGTGTATTACGCATATAGGTACAACTCTTTTAATTTCGTTAATGCAAGTATTGAAAAAATCTAATGAATCAGAAAAGTTGTTAGCAGTTCTCATTAATCTTGCCGTGGGACCGTTTTGTCCATAGCGGGTGATATGACGACCGACATAAAATAAATCCGTTGAGCGGGATAAGTGACTTGGAACTCTAAAGTTTAAGCCCTCAAGTAAAAGCGGGCAATTCAAAAAGCCATTCAAAACTCTATATAAGACGATAAGATCCGACTGCATACGACGAGTAGAAAGATTAGTTAGGTTAAGCAGACTGAGCATGGAGTCATAGTCGATGTCTTCCATTCGAATATGAAGCTTAAAGCCGATATAACGGAGAAATTTGTGCTGAATCGTTTCAATATTTTTGGAGTGAATTAGGAAGCATGGATTCCATAGCTCAGATAAGTACTCAAGGTGAGGCCGGACTAATTAGCAATAGAGCATTTTTATGGAAAAAATATTCGTGAAATCCAGACTATTCCTAATTATGAATCCCAGCATTCTTCGAGCGGAATTGCATATTTTAGTAAAATGGGGTACAAAAGTTAAGGACGAGTCCAACATAATGCCCAAATCTTTAATGACTTGCACCTCTAACACCTCTAACAATGGTTGGTTATTAATGCAGTAGTTGTAATTGTGGCGTGTACGAGATCTGCAGAAAATTATGTACGAGCGTTTAGAAATGTTGAGCGAAAGATGGTTAGACAAGCAGCAATGGAACAGTGCGTCGATGTTATTTTGCAGGGTAGCACAGTCCTGGGCAGTTCTAATAGTTTTGAAGATTTTTAAATCGTCTGCGAATAATTCATGATCGACATCGTTGAATATAGAAGAAATGTCATTGATAAATATTAGAAATAAAAGGGGTCCCAGATGGGAGCCCTGGGGTACACCAGACGTTACTGGGAATGAAGTAGACTTAGCAGTTTTTAAATTGACAGAGGAAGTGCGATCCAGCAGGTAATCACTAAACCATGAAAGAAACGTACCGGAAATTCCATAGTAATTTAATTTGGAAATTAGAAGCAGATGATTGATTTTATCAAATGCCTTAGAAAAATCGGTGTAAACTGCGTGTAGTTGAAGGTTGCACTCCATTACATTGGTAATCTTATCAATATAAGGTAAGAGGTTAGTTAATGTTGACGTACCTTTTTGAAAGCCATGTTGATCAGGCGATATAATGCCTTTAAATAACGGAATGAGCTTGTCAGTAACAATTTTATTGAAAATTTTACCGGCAGTAGACAGGATGGAGATCGGTCTATAATTTGCAATGTTACTTTTGTCGCTAGACTTTTGAATGGGTACCAGAAAAGAGGACTTCCACATAATAGGAAACCTACCTGTATGGAGAGAGAGGTTAAAAAAAATAGTTAGAGGTAACGTCAAAAACTCTCGACATTTCCATAAAACCAAAGGGGGAACACCATCAGGGCCCATACCTTTGTTCGGGTTAAGGCCATTGAGCATCGATACAACATCAGCGAAATCAATCGACAAAGAAGAAAGACCAAGACAAGAATTAGGGCAAGTTCCTGCAATTGGGGTACTTGTAGTAGCAGCCGCGTAAGTTGTATCAGAGTATACACCAGAGAAGATAAACTGCCAACAAGTCGGGCGAAACTTTATTATTCTTGGGACAAGTTGCGTATGAGTGGAAAGTCAATATGCAGGTTAGAGTGGTTAGGGAAGGCTAAGTGAAAGGGAGTTCTTGGGTAGGGCTGTTGTCAATTTAACAATACTTCATTCGTTTCTGCAAGTTTGGGTTTTTATGAGGAGAGGAGGAGGGGTAATAGTGAGGGTGGGTGGATGTTAATAGCTTTTTAATTAATTGCTTGGATCACGTCCAATATTCTCTGTATAGAATGTGTATCACAGACGAAGTTGCATAGAATTTTCATAAAATTCGGTGTATTTTACATTCACGAAACCGAACATTTGTATGGGAGGGGGTAAAATTTGGTATGTAGTTTTATTTCCTTCTTCTGTGAGGTACTTGTATGAAATTTCAAGTTCGTAACTCCTAGTTTGTTGGTTATTAGTTGATTTAATGAAATTGGTCGAAATCATGCTTTTGTATGGGAGGGGGTAGAAGGACAAGCGCGATTTCAAAACTTTTAAAGCAACTTCATTTGAAATATTTTTATAAGTTTTTCTGCAAAATTTGGAATTGATAGCTTTTAAGAGTTAGGTGATAATTAATTTTTTAAAAATGGTCGAAAAAATAATTTTGTATGGGAGGGGGTAGAAGTTTCAAAGGTTTTCGACCAGTTAATATTTCGTATGTTTAGGGATTTTTTTTAAATGCATTTTGCAAATTTTCAAGTTTCTACCTTAAAATTTCACTCAAAAATTTTCAGTTTATGTGTTTTTTTCAATGCACATGAAACACCTTGTGCACGTTAGACCGGGGGGGTCGGCTTATAACAATTATGGATCAAGTTATTATTATTTTTCTATGTACATCAAACAGACGTATTCACATGTAAAATTTAAACTTTGTATCTTTCAACAGAGTCCTAAAAAAATCACTCAAAATTTTCGACACTTTTGCTTATCACCTCCCTCCCCTTTCACCTCTTAACTTAAAATTTTTACCAAAATTAAACATTATACAGTTCTACAATCTGACAAATTTTTGATTTGATATCTGTACCCTTTTTTGAGATATAAGGATTCGTAATTTTGAAAAGTGTGCCATTTTTGAAATGCTTCCCATTTCCCCCCACTACTATTATTTCAACATGTTATATTTTTTTTTGTATTTTTCTAGTATAGCTTAATATACGTTTTAAGTTTCAATTACATAGCTTAATAGATAGTTGAGATATTCACTTTTAAGTGTTTTTCTTTGCAACCCCCCTGACCCTCCCCCTTACAATAATTAACCACTTTCTAAGCTGATTCCAAAGGAACTATATGCCAGCGTAACGGTCTCAAAATATCAATTTTTAATGGTAAGTAATTTCGAAGATATAATCATTTGAAAAAAAAATTCGGCCGACAATTGGTTCTTAGCCCCCCCTTTTTGCACCCCAATGGATAAAAATATTAAATTATTTTTAAAAGTTGTCCCACAAACCCTTCTATATGTAGATTGAGTTTTAGCTTCCTAGCTGTAACCATAGCTGAGATATTTGAATTCGTATTTTTCGGCTTAAGCGCTCCCCCCGCCTCCCCCTGAACCCGTACACCCCCCAAAATAAGTGTCCGCCTGAGATCCTCAACTATCTACAATCCCTCTAAAAATAAACTTTCTATCTTGAACGGTTTGGGAGTTAATGTGCGCTGAGCGTACACGTCGGCGTACGGCGTACGGCGTACAGACAGACGGATTTTTTGCATTTTTCGGCTAATTTAGTCATGGAACGCGAAAAAACAAAATTTCAGGGCAGCAAATTTTTTTTTTTTCCAAGTCGATCACAATACTTTATTATTAAAATAATAAAGTAAAAGTTGCGAACAAACTAGCAATTTCTAACGGATCGGAAGCTATGTCATCATTAAGGTGCATGCTGGTCAGTAATATATTATCCGATCTAAGAGAGTTAATATTATTCCAAAAGGCCTTGATATTGGATGAAATATTAGTTTGAACAGATTGAACGTATTCAGCGTAGCATTATTGCTTCCTGACTTTACACAAAGAACGAAGGCGAGAGAATTCGAGGTAATCAGCCCGTGAACCTGATTCCTTGAATCTAACGTGAGCTGCTTTTTTAATAGTGATCAAACGCTTGAGTTCGGGGCCCAACCAGCGAGGATAACTTGAACCCGATATTACCTGAAGTGGAATGTATTTATCAAATAAAGAGTAGATAACGTTATAAAACTGAGCAATAGCGTCATTTAATTCAAGGCTGTCAAATAAATGCGACCAATTGATTAATGAGAGCTGCTGACAAATAACATCATAATTTGCATTTTTGAAATTGTAGGAAGTAAATTGTTGAATGGCAACATTACATGAGTTAAAAGAAATTTCAATATTAAGCGCAGGATGGTACATAGCATCCAGGGGTAGTAACGCGAAATTTGAACGATGAACAACGATCGTTGATACGAAATTTGAAAACAAAAGGAGTCGATGACCGTATTGCCAGGTGAACTAGTGTAAGGTGCAGTCCAAATAGCGGATGTCCAATCCACTAGTGGCAAATTGTAGTAACCAACAATAATGATATTGGAACTTGAAAAGCTGTAAGTGATGTTCTCGACATATTGGCAGTGGCTGGTGTAGATATCAACTGGTGAAACAGGAGGGATGTAAACACAGCCCACGATGAACTTATGTTGATGAAGGGTAGCTTCGATGAAGATCTGTTCAACGTTGTCAGGTGAAAAAGACAAACGTTTGGAGACGTAGATATTCTTGATTGCTATAAGACAGCCACCAAACGTTTTTTTTTGCCAAGGGTTTGGCTGCGATCTCTGCAATAGACAGTATAGTTACATAGCGCTAGTTCGTTGGTAAAGATGTCGTCATCTAGTCCAGTTTCGGTTAGAGTAATAATATCGATGTCCGTGTTAGCGATGCTGGTGCGAAAACTTTACAGTTTGGTCCTCATACCTCTTACGTTCTGATGATAGATGCAAAAAGAATGAAGGCCCTCGTGTACATTAATCGTTTTGGGCATGTTTAACGCAATAGTTGACGATGAAGTTACATTAGATGCAGAGAGGCTAGAGGCCCACGCTGAAGTCGCCAAAGTTGGACGAGAAACGCTGGCCATGCGAGTATCTGCTAAGTTGAGATGCTCGTTATCACGGGTAGCTCGTTTTTTGGCAGATGCATGAAGTGTCTTACTACGAGCCCAGGGTATAAGACACTTACTAAATGCAGTCGAAGGCAACCCGACTTTAAAATTAACGAAACGTAGCGCATTTAAGTCAGCATCTTTTTTTATTAATTTCACACATCGGATATCATCTTCGTTAACATCCCATTTACTTGCAATATAGCTCGAGATTGACTTTTCTGTCGTTGAGATGTCAAATCGGGAAAGATGAATCCATTTGTGTGCAATAACAATTTTAAAGTCCTCAGACAAGCTTCCACTACCGACTACTTTCTTCCTCGATTTCCGATTGGTGCGAACAGTAGCCCATTCATCAGTTGTTTGCATGGTTTCCGCAAATGGTACGTCAGCAGGATAGGTTGAAGGCACAACAGCTACTTGTTTTACCGTTGAAGCATATGACACTGATGTGCATGGAATAGAGGCAAGTGATGATGAAGTCTGAGAAGTTGATGATGCACCATTGCAGTATTTTTTTACATTTGATCGAAGAAGAGCCAGGCACGGAATAATCGGTCACAATAGTCGGTGTAAGCGGTGCAGAAACATTATTCTGTGAGGAGTGCATATCGTTGACATTAGTACGAGCAAGGATATTATCAACATCTTGAAGAGCTACTTGAAGTTTTTTCTGATGCTCACGCGATTCAGCCTCCAATGCCGACACAGTCGCTTTTACCAATTTTAGTTTTGCAATGCATGTTGACATTGAAGATGAGCGGCACGATGGGCAAAACCAATAAACACCGTTGTCAGATTTCAATACTGCATCACCAATTGTACCCGATAGGCCAACACATTTGCAATGAAATGATTTTTCGCAGAAACCAGCACAGCATAAAAAAGGTGACTTATTGGATTTGTCTATACACGATATTGCGGCACAATCAGCCATAATAATTGCACTTTATAACATATACAGAGTGCGCCATCTAAATGTGGTCGATGGAAATATTGAATAGCTTTGACAGATTTAAACCGATTGACGTCGTCGAACACATTTCGGAAAGGTTATTGCATTACAATTTTAACCATGAATCGATTCACGCCCAAAGAACGCGCGGAAATAGTGACAATGTTCATTAAATGCAATCGTTCAGTTGTTGCAACACAGCGTGCGTATCGTCAAAAGTATCGCGGTCGTTCTACACCGATATTGACTGGCCACCGAGATCGCCCGATTTAACGGCACCGGACTTTTTGTTGTGGGGATTTTTAAAAAGCAAAGTGTATGCCAACAAACCGAAGACCTTAGACGAGCTTAAGGACAATATTCGAGCCGAGATGCCGGCAAATGTCATGGAAAATGCCAGAAAAAGAGCTAAATTTTGTATCCGCAATAAAGGTGGTCATTGGATCGACGTTGTTTTTGGAAACTAAAAAAATTGTAAAGCTTCAAATTTTATAAAAATAAATAGTTTTCCAAAATCGATTGAGAATTGTTCAAGTTATTCAATATTTCCATCGACCACATTTAGATGGCGCACCCTGTACAACCCTAGTATCAGAGACACGAACCAGTGTTAAGGCAGCGCAAATAAACTACAAAAATAAATTAAATCAATTATGGTGATTGTCTATGATAGAAGTTTCGAAATTAAATTAAAATTAAAACAGCTGACTAGTGACAGATAAATGTAAATGTAAAAAAAAAAAAAATAAAGTGAAATAAATAAAACAAAAGTAAAACCGCGCTGGCGGGGGATCAAGTCGACCCTTCGGAGTCCCGCGCCAGGGAAAAGACCTCCCCTCAAGAGGCGCACTGCAGTCCGGAAAAGTGAATGCGAGAAAGGCCGGCCAGGGAAATCACTCACCCTCTGATTCGTTTCAATGTTGACTACGAGCAGCTACGACGCTTTCGGCTGGCATTAATCCACTTAACTAAGTACAAAAAAGCAAACAGTTTTTTTTGTTTTAATTGCACTATTCTCTCCTTAAGATCAATTATAACAAGCAACAGTTTGGAAATTCGGAAGGTTATCACTTCATCGATTACAAAATCAGTTTAAAATGGGAGAAATAAATTCGTCCGCATTCAGCACAGCACTCTAAGTTAAGTATTCAATAATATCACAAACACTCGCAAGATGAGATATATTCAATTCGTCGAATAATTTTCAGCATTTAAAATGATTTTTCAAGAAAAACATGAGAAATTAAATCGCAGCAATTCGACCACAACCGATTTCGTCGGTGTCAACTTGACATGAGCCTGGGATCCCTCAGGGCTCGGCTTTTTCTTCCATCCTTTTTCTGATATTTATTAATGACTTGCTATCTTCAAATTTCAATTCTTTACATAGCTTCGCTGATGACAGAACTTTAAACTTCTCCTATCACTTCAACACTGCGTCCTTAGCCCGATGTACTAGCTTAGTAGAACAACGTAAGTACATGGTTCAGTCATTGAATGACGTCTTGGATAAAATTCTTAGTTGGGGCAATAAGAATCAAGTTGAATTTAATGCTTCGAAAACCCAATGCTGTCTTTTATCCCACAAACGTGACTCTAACCTTGACCTAATCACCTTCGGAGGCCAGCCATTAACCAACTCTTCAAGTGATAAGATGTTAGGTATCCATATCGCAGATAACTTATCTTGGAACGATCATATATTTAACATCGCCAAGGAAGTATCTGAATGTTTGGGCCACCTAAAACGTTGTAAAAACTCCTTCACCGCTTTTGGGTTACTGACAATTTATAAGGCCTATATTAGACCACGTCTTGAATTTAATTTCCACCTATAGGCGGGAGCTACAAAAACTTCTCTCTGCTATGTGGATACTGGATACTCGGGCTATTAAAACTATAGGAGATTCTGACATCACTTCTTCGCTCGATTCACTCGAGCATAGACGAACTGTAAGCTCCCTAATCCTTTTGCATCGCTACTACAATTGAGATTGTTCGGACGAAATCTCTAATCTCTTGCCCATATGTATGCCCTTACCCCGTAATACTAGAGCTGTTTCACGCGCCCATAAGTATTATCTAACCCCAGCTTCGGTCGCACTGTTAAATTTCGTGATTCGTTCGAATATGGAACACGTTTACCATCTCAGTATTCCCGCATGACTACAACATTCAGCAATTCAAAAGAAATATTCATAGGCTCTTCCGTCTCCATCCCCTTAATTCCCAAAAACCAATATCCTTTCCCCCTCACCGGAGCTGTGCTTCAGTACAAAAGGGCATCCCCTCTAGTTCTGGTGTCACATAAAAAAAAGAAAAAATCTCCATCGTCACTTCCGTCTCTCTCCTCCAAAATTTCCATAACACTATCAAATTTCATCCTCTTCCTATACCGACATAACTGTGCGATGCATTAAAGGGTGACCCCCTCAAGTATGATCAGTGCCTCTAAGAAAAAAACCCGGTGAAACATTTGAACAAATATTTTTTTTAAGAGAATCAATCCTTTAAAAATCGCTCTACCATTACAATTTGTGTAATATTTAACACAAATTTTGAATTTTCGCCAAAGTACCATAAACTCAATGGCGCTACAGCCCAAATCGGGCCTTGGCCTCCTGAACTTCAGGTTCCTTAACATTTTCATTATTTATTGCGGACGAGTTGTTAGCTCTTCGCACAACCCTCTGTCTACGAATTTTTCATTTTCGTAGATTGAGGTAACCAAGGTATATTCAAGCAGGTAGTGTGCTTGGAATTATGCGTCGACCGGGATTTGAACTCACGACCTTCGCATTGTAAACCAAACACGCTACCCACTAGACTACACCCTAGCTAACTCAATGCTAAATTAATTTAAATTTTAAAATGAAAAGAAACGGAAGCATGCAAATTTGTTTAGTCTAATCTTCAATAATCTAAACTGCTCACCTTAATTATGATTGCTTTTCAGCTACTTCAAATTTTATACTTTGAGAAAATATATATATAATAATTTCAATAATACCAAAATAATAATAAAAAAAAACATCTTCACTTTCTATTCGATAAATTCTTCCATATGGTATTCGATCTTCTTGAACGAAAGCGAATTCTTTCCTGTCCCTTAACGTACGTGATAATATCTCGATTATGAATTTCCGCTTGCATATCTATCGCACTATCATACACTTTTCCTATTAATAAAAAAATCAAATTAAAATATTCATTTGGTATGTCTGATCCAATTTCGCGCACTGCCATTTTTGTCGATCAATTGATGTAAAAACCGCCAACATATTGAAGCCATCGTTAGTTCCACACTATACAAGCAACATTTCGTATTGTTATTCACTATCGATCGTGATTTTTAGCCAAAAACACAAGCCATGGTTCAGTCACAATACCTTTACCGATCGTACGTTACATACCTCCATAAATGTGATATGTTCGATAGATGTTCATTCATATGGCACTGTGTGACACTTTTTATTTCGGCGTGACGTTACGATCGGTGTACGAATCGTAACAATGGGTCCGCTTTTCAATTGCAATAAAAAACGATCGACACTCAACAATTTTCATCAATTGATGTCGATCGGTCAGTGAAACGGAATCGTGTTTGTTCAGCTCCTCGTAGTAAATATTCAAAATAATTACAATGGCTGCCGTCCATAAAATTATCTTTGCTGTTGTGATAGTGTCTTGTGTATTTTCAACCGGATATTGTAAGGATATTCCAAGTGATTCTAGTGTCGCCGGTAGGAGCAGTTTTCAATGGATTTTATTCTAAAGGACTTATCAAATTTGGCTGTGTGGTTTTTCTTTTTGCAGAAGGCCGTACATTTGGTCATCATTTTCTGAAACGAATTAGCTTTGCCTTAGTTCCGGCTGCATTTGTTGTTGGCGTGATTACAACACTTCTTGCTGCTTTAACTGTCGTTTCAATTAAAGGACTCGGTGTTGGTGTAAGTAAAAGACAAAAGAAAAGCATAATTTTTTCAAACCCACTTTTCATCCTCAATCCCATTGCTTAAATTTAATTACAAATCATCTTCAAATTTCAGGTAATTCTTTTAATTTTAGCACTGGGACAAATCGTTGGAAGATCTTTTCCTTATGCTCACGCTTCTGCTCAGTACTCAGCACCAGTTCCTGTAGTTGTTTCACATCCGGCTCCTTCGGCTCCGCTCTGGGTTGAAAAGGAGTGGTGAATCTTAGGATTCTAAGTTAGATCTAGTCAATAAGTAATTGTCTGCACTAAGTTACCTATTTATGTTTTTTTACTTATTTATTTAAACTATACACCTGTGTACAACGAAGCATAATTAGTTGTTAAATATTTATATAGATTTTTTTTTAATAATTTATTGAAAGTATATTTTAAGCGAGTAGAATATACAGTACTACTAAATTGATGAAATAAAGCGCGAATGTTCGATTAAAAGTGAAATTTGATTGTATAATTCTTGGTTTTCTTTTCTTCTTTTTTTTTTTTGGGCAACGTAAATAATTTCTTCTAATTGATTATTCATAACACGATTTTTCATTAACGACATCGTGCGTACTTTGGCCTGCTTATACAGACAGGATTTATTTTTGGTAGCGGATTTATGTGTTGTGAAACATAAAACATTTCTTTTCTTCACGGTTTTCTATGGTGTTAAGTTAAAAAAAAATTCTAATAGAATTTTATAACTATTTAAATTGTTTATTTTTTAAAATTAATTCGAAAGGTGTGGCTGGGAATTTGCACCAAATATTATACCGGACGATAGTCGCAAGTACGCTCCGAAGTATCTTAAAAGCGTGACTTAAAATGTTATAACTTTGATCGGCAGATATTGGAAGAAGTCTATAGCTATTTGTTATGTCTACGGGTCAGGCTAGTAAAAAAGGGTCGTCTTGCTAACTTCGATGTCAGAGTCAATGTTGGACCAATAAACATAACTTCTTCCTAATGCTTTTTACGCTGAATACCCGGATGCCCTCTATAGAGCTGACGTAGAATACACTGACGATATACTTTTGGTATGATAATTCTTTCGCCGAAAAGTAGGACGTTGTCAAATATAGATAACTGTTCTCTTCGATGAAAATAAGGTGATCTTGATTGAATATAGACCATCTGGTCTATATTCAATCAAAATCTAAAAATACATTTTTAATATTTCAATTTGCTCTACGTTAACAGTAATTCAAAACTAGTATTTTATTCAAGTAGTTATGGCGTTGCCAACACCTCCCCTTTTAAGAAGGATAAAAGGCCGTTTGTTTTAACGGTCTTCCGAAACGGCTGGTGGAAGCTGAAGTGGTTACCTCCGCAGCTGGTGACTCATAGACGTTGCTGGTGTCTGATGTGCTGACCGTAGGTGCGCTCGTCCGCTCATGTTCGTCGTTCTCGAGTGAGTTTGGTGTTGGAACCTCGTCAGGCGGTACAATGTTGAATTCATCCAGAAGCATGTTCAAGTCCAAATTCAGTTGCTGTTGAGTCGTATCTTCTGAATATCTTTTCCGTAGTTGTTTAGTATGTGACCTTATAAGCCTTTTTCCATTTGGGCAATCAACTAATACTGTATAGTTGACTCGTCCTTCGCGACTGGAAATCTCTCCAGATGTCCAATAGAATTTGTTTTCTCTGTGAGTTCTTGCCATTACAAGATCTCCCACTTCAAAAGATTGATATTTTGCGCTATGTTTCTTATTAAATTGCAAATTTTGCCTTTCGTTTGTTGTTCGTGGTACAACTTTAGGAGGCTTTAACAAGTCTAGCGTTGTTGTAATTTTCTTCCCAATAAATTGTTCTGCAGGTGAAGTTCCTTTTGTTAGGCGTGCAGCGGTAAGTTTGTAGAAAGTTTTCTAAGTTTTCCGTAATGGATCCTTCCTGCTTTAATTTACTCAAGGCTCTCTTTAGAGTATCTACAAAACGTTCCGCTTGTCCGTTTGATTGCGGATGGTATGGTGCTGACCGCAAATGCTGAATTCTTCGAGATTGTAGAAACGAAGTAAATTGTGCACTGACAAATTGAGTGCCATTGTCCGTAACAATAGTTTTACAGTCTCCGAATCTCGCAAATACTTGCCGTAATAGTTTAATAATAGTTGTTGATGTTACCGTATCTGATTGGAAAATTTCTGGCCACTTGGAATATGCATCAACTATTACTAAAAAAAAATGTTCCTTGGAATGGTCCTGCGATATCAATATGTATCCGTTCCATAGGTTCGGAGCAGAGCGACCAGGATTCTAGTTTTGTTTTGATTGGTAATTTTGCGGAATGCGCGCAACTTTCGCATTGTTTAACACAATGTTCGATGTCAGAGTCAATGTTGGGCCAATAAACATAACTTCTTCCTAATGCTTTTGTACGCTGAATACCCGGATGCCTTCTATGACGTAGAACACGCTGACGATATACTTTTGGTATGATAATTCTTTCGCCGAAAAGTAGGACGTTGTCAAATATAGATAACTGTTCTCTTCGATGAAAATAAGGTGCAAGATTGTCATTTGAAAACATTGTTGACGCTGTTGGATAGCAATGATTTCGGCCACCCATCTTCTACGAATTTCATGACTGATTGTAGTACATAATCGTATTCTGTTGCTTTTTGAATCATTCGAAATGTTAGCGGAAGTGTTTTTATACAATTTTCCAATTGATGATGAATTGTATCCTCCAGTTGTGTGCATGCTATCACATATTCTTCGTCCGCTTTGCTGTAGTCTCCCATAAGTCGTGAGAGAACATCGACGAATCCGAAATTTTCAGTTGATATGTATTGTATTTCAAAGTCGTAGAGCATAAGCGTAAGTGCCCATCTCTGAAGACGGTTGGCTGTATGAATAGGTATTCCCTATTTTGAGCCAAAAATTGATAGTAAAGGTTTGTGATCAGTGAACAGTTTAAATTTTCGCCCGTAAATCATTTTGTGGAACTTCTTTACAGCAAATGTTAAGGCCAACCCTTCTTTCTCTTTGGCTATATTTACGCTCAGCTTCAGTAAGAGCTCTGGCTACATGAACAATTACCTTCTCTGAACGGTCTGGAAATATATGCGCTATGTATGCGCCAATTCCATCATTTGATGCATCTGCTGCAACTTTTATTGGTAATGACGGATCGTAATGTGTTAGCAATAAGTCTGAGGATAAAATTTTTTTGAAGTTCAAAAATGAATTTTGACATTTGTGACCAATTCCATGTACTATTCTCTGGACAAACGTCCAGAGGTGCTCGAAGTTTCCTCATCTGCTTGACAAACTGGCCATAATATGAGATCGCGCCTAAGAAAGATCTGAGTTGTGATATATTCTGAGGAGCAGGCATAAATTTTATTTTATCAATTTTCGCTGGATCGGAACGAATTCCATTTTTGTCCAATATGTGTCCAAGATATTTAGTTTCCGATGAGAAGAATTTACATTTTTCCAGTTTTAAATGGAAATCATAATCAAGCAAGCGCTGAAGAACTTGATATAATCTGTCAGTATGATCCCTTTGGGTTGCACCGCAAACTATGATGTCATAAAGATATGCAGCAACACCAGGAATTCCTGTCAGCATTGTATCCATAAGTTGCTGAAAAGCTCCAGGTGCTAAACGATTAAAAGAATAGAGACCTTTGTGCGTATTGATGGTGAGCATCTTCCGGGAGTTTTCGTCAACTGGAACCTGAACATATGCATCTGATAAATCGATATTCGTGAAAATGGAGCTACCTGATAATGAAGCAAAAATATCCTAGGGTGTTGGAAGAGTATAATGATGTGGCTCCAAACTGCTGTTCAGTCCTATAGAGTAATCGCCACAAATGCGTACATTTCCGTTTGGCTTTTTGACAACTACTATCGGAGCCGCCCAATCGGAATGATCCACTGGTGTGATGATCCCTAAGTTTTCCAAACGTTGGAGTTCTTTTTCGACATCTAATAGCGTAGCGTATGGCACTGGACGCTTAGGCTTAAAAACTGGCTGAGAATTTGATTTCAACCCAAGTTTTGCTGTAATGTTTTTGCATTCTGTGATGCCTTCTTCGAAAAGCGATGAGAATGTATGTTTGAGTTTTACGATCTCATCTGCTACTGTTGTATGAATTTGGGAACAAACAGCTGACAATGGTTTATCCCATAAGTTAAATGTATTGCAGAGATCTATACCCAATACATTTAATTCAGATACGTTTGTCACATAAACTGTGCAGTGCTTAGTATCATTTTTAAGAGTTGCTTCACAGGAGAATTTCGTAATCAGCTCGATGCCGTGCTTTGATGCACTCTTAGCAAGATGTTCGTTAGTTTCTAGTATTGTACCGGGACTGCCAAGTTTCTTCCAAACAGTATTCGAAATGATTGTTATGTCGGAAGCTGTATCAACTTGAAGCTTAACAGGTGCATCTTTGATATGCGATGCTCCAGTTACATTGTTAAGCTGAATAGTGACGAATTTCCTACTATTTTTGAATGATAGCTGATTCACATTCGCAAAAATTGCTTTAGATTTGTGTTGCAGTCTTGGTTTTAATTGAGTTTGTGAGATTGAGTGGTTGGATTGTTTCGGTTGTGTTTCAACTGATTTGTATTTACTTTTTTTGAAATAACCGCAGTAACCTTCCTTATGCCCGACGGTTTTACATGTACTACACCAGTGTGTAGCATATTGACAATCGCGCGCGAAATGCATACCTCCACATCCCCAGCATGGAGTACGCGGAGCTGACTTATCAGAATTTCGCACTGGTTTAAATTGTTTATTGGGAACTGTTTTTATCGAATTAATATTACGAGTGACACTATTAATGAGAGCTGAGTCTTTCTTTAAGCTTATAATGTTTTGTGTTTCTGATACTAATTTATCTAACGTGATAGGAGATTGAGCAGTTTCTGTTTCTAATTTATTTAATAAACGAGTTTTTAAGTCTGAATCATCTGATAATTTAAGCCCGGTTATAAATACGAGGTACTTGAAATGATCTATTGAGAGATCGTTGAATTTGAAATCCTCGCAATTTTTATTAACCGATGCTGCGTATGACACGTAATCCTCAGTCTCAGTCTTCTTCGTTTGGGAACATAGGTAACGAATACTGAATAGAGATTCCCGTGCACCGAAATTTGATACTTTTGTATGAGAGGTGGTAGAAGGGCAAGCGCGATTGCAAAACTTTTAAAGTAATATCATTTCAATTATTTTTATAAGTTTTTGCGCAAAATTTGAAATTGGTAGCTTTTAAGAGTTAGCTGATAACTGATTTCCTAAAAATGGTCGAAAAAATAATTTTGTATGGTAGAAGAGGTAGGGGAATCGCAAAATTTGAGACGCAATTTTCTTTTTTCTCTCTTTTAAGGTGCTCGTAAAAAATTTCAAGTTCGTAGCTTTTAATTTGTTGGTTAGCAGTTGTTTTACTGAAATTGGTCGAAATCATACTTTTGTATGGGAGGGGGTAGAACGGCAAGTGTGATCTTAAAAATTGTGACGCAGTTTTGATAGCTTTTACTAATTAGGTGATAATTAATTTCTTAAAAAAGGTCGAAAAAATCATTTTGTATGGGAGGGAGTAGAAGCTTTCAAGGTATTCGACCAGTTTATATTTCATAATTTTACAGATTTTTTTTAAATGCATTTCGCAAGTTTTCACGTTTCTACCTTTAAATTTCATTCAAAAATTTTCAGTTTATGTGGTTTTTTCATTGCACATGAAACACCTTGCGCACGGTAGACCAGGGGGGTCGGTGCATAACAATTGTGGAATTTTTATTATTTTTTCTGTATGTACAACAAATTGATGTATCCACATGGAAAATTTAAATTTTGTATCTTTCACCAGAGCCCTTAAAAAATCACTCAAAATTTTCGACATTTTTGCTTATCACCTCCCTCCCCTTACACCTCCCAACGTAAAATTTTTACCAAATTTAAAAACTACCTAGTTCTACAATTTGACAAAATTTTAATATGATATCTGTACTCAATTTTGAATTATAACGGTTTGAAACTTTGGAAAGTGCATCATTTTTGAAATGCTCCCCATTTCCCCCCACTACTATTTTGTCCAAATGTTATATTTTTCTCGTATTTCTCTAGTATAGTTTAATATAGGTTCTAAGATTTAATTACATAGCTTAATAAATAGCCGAGATATGGATTTTTAAGGGTTTTTCTTTGCACCCCCCTGACCTTCCCCCTTACAATAATTAGCTTCTATCTAAACTGATTCTAGTAGATCTTAATACCATCTTAACGGTCTCAAAATATCAATTTTTTATGGGAAGTAATTTCGAAGATATAATCATTTGAAAAAAAAATTTTGCCGACAATTGGTTCTCAGCCCCTCCTTTTCGCACCCCAATGGATAAAAAAATTAAATTATTTTTGAAAGTTGTCTCACAAACCCCTTTATATGTATGTTGAGTTTTAGCTTCCTAGCTATTACCATGGTTGAGATATTTGCATTCGTATTTTTCGGTTTAAGCGCTCCCCCCGGCTCCCCCTGAACCCGTACAGCCCACAAAATGGGTATCCGCCTGAGATCCGCAACTATCTACAATCCCTCCAAAAATGAACTTTCTATCTTGAAGGGTTTGGGAGTTAATGTGCGCTGAGCGTACACGTCGGCGTACGGCGTACGGCGTACAGACAGACGGATTTTTTTTTTGCATTTTTAGGCTAATTTAGTCATGAAACGCGAAAAAACAAAATTTCAGGGTAGCAAATTTTTTTTTTTTCCCAAGTCGATCACAATACTTTATTATTAAAATAATAAAGTAATATATTTTTAATATTTCAATTTACTCTACGTTAACAGTAATTCAAAACTAATATTTTATTCAAGTAGTTATGGCGTTGCTCTATAATGCTGAAATGATCTTCAATCATTACAAAAATTTTGTGTTCGTTTTAAATAAGAAGGCTCCAAATATTCAAAAAAGTTTTTAATAAAATTCAACCAACCTCCAAATTATCGTACGAGTATTTATATAACCAAAGGCAAAATTTACAAATTGATTTCAGAAATCGAATTTTCAGATCTGTGACAAAACCAGTATTGCTAGAAAATTTTAAAAGTGCTCGACAAATTTGATCAATTTCTTCCGTAACTGCCTAGTTTCTATTTCAAACAGCGATCTCCAGAAAATCCTTTCTAATGGAACATACTTTACTATTGTGCGATAATATGGTTATTGATATGGCAACGTATTAACTAAATATCATCACCGTCCATTGAAAAATCACTCAAGCAGTTAGCGAAACGTAACTCATTTCGGAACTTTTCTCTAAAAAAAAAACGAATCCTTATAATTTTTGATCCCAATTATGACCTTTATCAAAACATTCAAAAACACGAAATTAACTTCGCAAACAACTTTTAATAAGTTGTCTTTTCCGAAAACTATTAACAAATTACCGAATTTATCACCCCATCCCAATAAGACCTACAACTGCTACGTTTGAAGATTGGCAGCGATACTTTGAAATTTTTACCTTCGTCAAAAAATCATTTCATAGAGGAGTCTATTTTTTCGCTTTCAATTAAGAAAGAAATCCTGGATGTCTTATTAATAAATTCAAAGAAGTTTTTTTCCGGAATTTTATTAAGACGATGACGATGCAACACAAAAAATTATCTTCCTTAATAAACCAGCGAATAAAAAATTCTATCTTTATTAATAAGTTTCTATAGCAACTAAACAGGAATGACTAAATTCATATCCTTTTCATTCGCTAGCTCATGAATGATGTCGTAATATCAACGATTTGAATAATTGATACAAAATGATTTCGTCCTACCTACTTTGCTAATGAGAGTTTATTTAAGTCCAGACCGAAAAGCTAAAATTTAATGGGTAAGAAACTCAAACATTTCGGAAAGGACTGCGATTCATTCCTCTGTAACTATTCCAATTTCTTAATTAGTCTCAAGTATGTATTCATAAAGGAGGGCGGACATGTTTAGTATGCCTGCTAATGATGGAAATGAAATTGATGATATTGATGAAAGTTTTCTCTTTTCGAAAATTATCACATGAGTATTTCAATTTTTCTTTGAAGTTTTGCTTTTAGAGAATTTAACAGATATGTTTCTTACATGGCGAAACGAAAGAGATCGGATGAGTAATTTTAAAATATTCTTGGAAGTACATACATATGTGAACGGCGAATAAAAATCATAAACATTTTTATTTGCTTTTTTATTGTGAACGAACCTTGATAAAAAGAATGGAATCAGGTATGTGGTAATAGTTTGCAATTGAAATGGAATGATTTTACCTTATAATTCTAATATAACAAAGTATTGTGATCGACTTGGAAAAAAAACGCTACCCAGAAGTTTTCTCTTTTCTTACATTTCATGACTAAATTAGCTTTAAACCGCATTAAAAAACGTAACAGGACTACGATTGCGCGTAAAGACCAATCATACGAAACTCTGAATGAAATTGAAATTTTTATGCTTAAGAAATTTTGTATAGGGAGTGGTAGAAGGGTGAGAGCATTGAACTAATTTTTTTCACATCATGCTAGAGTAGCTATAAAAATGTTTTATGTAAACTCCAAAAATTAGTACCTATTAAGAAAATTAGTGTATTAGAATTATTGAAATATTGTATGGGAGGTGGTAGAAGGAGTAGAGGCTTCTTAGCGATTTCTTATAGGTAGAATTAACACTAAATATTATGAAAAGAGGAGTTGTATACCTAAGTGAGTGTCACCTTCGACCGTGTTCTAAGAGGTGATATTATTATCATCTCAGGAGATATGAACGCCCAGGTTGGCTCTGACAACACTCGACTAGAACACGTCATGAGGAAGCATTGTAACCATTGGGTCAATGCGTCACAACCTTGGATTAAGAGAACCGAAAACGGTGAATTATCTGTGGAGTTTTATAGTACTAGGCAAATGGTCAACGGAGGGACCCTTTTTCTACACAAAAGTCACCATAAAACATCTTGAGTTTCCTCTGATGGTATTATTCTGAACCAGATCGACCATTTGGCTATAAGTTGCCAATAGAGAAGATGCCTCCTCGATGTGCGAGCGAAACGTGGAGCTGACGTGGGGAGCGATCACCACTTAATAGTTGCCTGCTTGAGATTGTGCACAGCAGCTATCCAACGACCACAGATTCCTCAAATGAAGCGCAGTCTTAATGTGGATAAACTAAGAGACCCCAACAAAAAGCGTGAGTACACCACCATTCTTCGCGAAAAGTTATCTAAATTGGGCGAATATGAAATGCACACATTGGACGCCAGAAGAAGAGGCAACCAGAAACACGTTTCTAACTAGTGCTGAAGAATCTGTGGGATATGTGCAAAGCGGTGAGAAACCCTGGATGTCACACGACACATGGGACAATGCTGGTGATCGGAAAAAAGTCAAATTGTCAATCATCTCTCAACCCGATGTCAACTAACGAACACCCGACTTGAGACAGAACTACCGCGATGCTCATATACAGCTTAAAAAGGCTGTTCGATACGACAAGAGAAATGCCATTGAATATCTGGCAAACAAGGCAGAATCTGCGGCTTACGCTGGGAATATGGGTTGACTATTCAAAATCCTGAAACAGTTGACGAACAGGAATTTCACCGCCAACCACCTGGTGAGAGATGTCAACGGAACTCTCCTTGATATGAGTGAGCACCAGTTGCGGCGACGAACTTGTCTTTTCTGATATTTTAAAAATCTTGTCAGAAGAAGACACAGAACAACTACCAAACATCCAACCGCAACAATCCTCTGTTAGAGACGATCCCTCAAATAAGGAAGAGATAGTTTCCGCCATTCGGTTAATGGCGGGAAAGAAAGCCCCAGGTATAGACGGAGTACTATAACCAAACTCCTCAAAGCGGACCCGGAAATAACAGCCGATATACTCCTCCCACTCTTTACTGAGGTGTGGAATGAAGGAAGATATCCGACTGAATGGAAGGAGGGCGTCATTGTGAAAATTCCGAAGAAGGGCGACCTTCGGGATTGTGGCAATTGGCGTGGTAAATGTTTACTTACTGCCGTATCGAAAATCATGGCTAAGGTAAATCTCAATAGGATTAGTAATGTCATGGATAGCACTCTCGAAGCTTATCAGGCTGGATTCCATAAGGCGTCGACTTGCACCGACCACGAAAAAAAACCTACGGATAATATTGGAGCAGTCAGCCGAAGTGGGTTCGCCACTACATCTCATGTTTGTGGACAACGAGAAGGCTTTCGACAGCGTTAAGCGAGATTACATATGGAATGCTTTGCGTAGGAGGGGAATCTATACATATAAATATAACTAGCAGACCCCGCGACTTCGTCCGCGCTAAAATCGCATTAATAAGCTATTTTTGAGAATGCTGTTAGTAATACAATATCTGGGGAAATATAATCTGCTCACTTTAAACCTCTTTCTAAATCAATTGCAAGTATTTTTCAAATGAAAATAAATCGATTTGATATATTATTATTGAATGTTAAGGATTTACTTCAATTTAAAGAGAATTACTGCTGTTGACATAATTACACTGACATCGATTTGAACAGATCTCAGTTTGTTTCCTGTCATTGGAACAACAAAAATCACTTTTATTTTAAATAGATGTTGACATTAACAACAACGTTTGTTATGACTTCAAACAGAATGTTTTCAAATAATCTAGATGAAATCTGGGAGTATATTGTGTTTGCCTTGCCGTCTGTTACGCTAAGAAATAATGCTCACACAGAGTCGTTAAGGGTACAGAATTATTTGTTTCCGATCAAAAACCTCGAATCCGAGTGACCGTCTTTCTGTCCGTTCACGAACTTGGCATCACTTCTGAACAAAATCAGCGAGCACAAAATTTGGACTTTCTAGTTCAACGCGCTGTGGAATTATAGAGCGCACGGACGGACAAACGAACAGACGGTTTCGAGATTTTCGAGCAAAAATATTGACTTCTGTGTCATTCAGTTTTTTCTTCGAACGTTATTTCTTAGCGTTACAAACTTGAAAGAAAACATATAATACAGTCAGATTCATTCCATCCCGCTCCCCAATAAAACCCAAAAAACTCGAATTTTGCGAATTTTCTTGAGAAATATTTACACTATGGATCTGTAAATCATCATATTACAAATATATCATTTGCATAACAATGCTGGTCTATAAATGAAAATTGTATCGATATCCTATCACTTCTTATGCTCCTCCCTTCGAATACCACCACTACGCCACGGAAGCCTCATACATATCCATATACATATTTTTGTATATATGTAAGTATATGTATGACCATGCGGCCGTGTGCTCCGATTTGCGATTTTCCAGAATTTTTTTTTTTTTTTGTGTGTTGAGATAGCAAAGATTATTCCGAAGAAAAAAAATTCATGCAAATCGAGTGAATAGTTGCGAACAACAAACGAAAAAATTTCTCCATACAAAATGTACTGAAAATGAAACTTTCCAAATTTTCCAATTTTCGGGGAAAATTTGCTATTTTTGGCTCCGTTAGGATCTAAGTTGGGCTTTAACGAACACAACAAAAGAAATTTGAGCCAAATCGGACGAACGGTTGCTGAGTTACACGTGTACACACTTATTTTTATATACATATATGTATAAGAAGATAAGAAATAGTTCGCATGATTACTTACGAATCTCTACACATAAAAAAGAAATGGCGGAGGAACGCAAACCAAAACACACGGCCACATGGTCATACATATACATATGCATCTATATGCTATCTTTATACATAAAAAAAAATAAAAATTCGTGCTTAAAAAAATTCGGTTTGGAGTGGGAATCGAACCCATGATCTATTGATTGAAAAGCAAGCACGGTGCCCACTACGCCACGGATGTGCCGAATATCGAATGGAAAGTTGTGAACAAAAAACGAAAAAATGTCTCCATACAAAATGTACTGAAAACGAAATTTTCCAAATTTTCCAATTTTCGTGGAAAATTTGCAATTTTTGGCTCCGCTAGTATCTAAGTTGGGCTTTGACGAACACAACAAAAAAAATTTGAGCCTAATCGGACGAACGGTTGCTGAGTGATGCGTGTACATACGTAGACCACTTATTTTTATATATAAGATATGTATAAGAAGATAAGAAATAGTTCGCATGATTACTTACGAATCTCCACACATAAAAAAGAAATGGCGGAGGAACGCAAACCAAAACACACGGCCACATGGTCATACATATACATATGCATCTACATGCTATCTTTACACATAAGAAAAAATAAAAATTCGTGCTTAAAAAAATTCGGTTTGGAGTGGGAATCGAACCCATGATCTCTTGATTGAAAAGCAAGCACGCTGCCCACTACGCCACGGATGTCTCGAATATCGAATGGAAAGTTGTGAGCAAAAAACGAAAAAATGTCTCCATACAAAATGTACTGAAAACGAAATTTTCCAAATTTTCCAATTTTCGTGGAAAATTTGCAATTTTTGGCTCCGCTAGTATCTAAGTTGGGCTTTGACGAACACAACAAAAAAAATTTGAGCCTAATCGGACGAACGGTTGCTGAGTGATGCGTGTACATACGTAGACCACTTATTTTTATATATAAGATTATAGTGTCTGTCTGCTAATTGTTTAGAAATGGCTATAAGTTAGGTGTAGGTTTAGGTTGTAGGAGGGTGGTTGCACGGAACCACAAGCACTGAGGCCATCTAGTTGGGCCCATTGTGCTCCCCCAATTGTTATAAGTTGGAAGTCACTCCTCTTGCTCTAACCACTTGGTTCGGTTTGCGAACCTTAGTAGGCTCGAATATTGGACGCCTCTGAGGTCGTCTAGTTCTGAGAAGAATCTAGAGCCTAAACAAAGGAGACGACTGTTGGAGATTTGCGCACAGTGACAAAGGTAATGTTCGACAGATTCTTCGTCTTCCTCGAAACCTCTGCACAAGCTGTCGCTCGCGATCCGCATCCTAAATGCGTGCAGCCTTAGCAAGCAATGGCCTGTGGTCAGGTCGACAATAGTTCGGATACTATAGCGACTACGTTGTAACAGCTGAGCTGTAACATTTTTGTTCGGTTATTCCTAAAAGGATTTGGCCGTTTTACAGCTTTCCAGCTGCCGCCACCCCGCCAAGAAAGAATCCAAAATAGTCTGTTTGAAGCTAGTCTTCAGCACTGTTGTTGCTACATCGACTGACTTCCTAGTGGAATTGATGATAGCAGATCCTTGCCGTGCAAGCGTATCTGCCGCCTCGTTAACTAGCAGGTCACTATGACCCGGTATCCAAATTAGAAAAACTTCCGTCATGGCAGCTAGGCGATTTAAATTGTGCCTACAGATGGACACTAGTTTGGATGTAGTCCGGTAGGATTAGGGTGCCTGAAGCACAGCCCTGCTGTCCGAGAAATTGTAACAGTTTCCGAGACTGTTCTGTTTATCAAGAATAATTTTTGCACACTCGTTAATGGCTAATACTTCTGCTTGGAACACTGTCGTGTGTTCTGGAAGATGAAATGAAGTTTGGATGTCGAGGTTGTGGGAATAAATCCCTGCACCTGTCCCCTGGCTAGTTTTAGATCCGTCCGTATAGAGATGAGAACCTATACAGGTGCTGAGTATCGTATTTGTTGCCCATTCGTTTCGTTCAGGAAACTTAATGTGAAACTTCCGTTTTTCAACCTGCGGTTGGTTCATGCAATCATACTCGCGGTCTAAAAGGGAGTTTGCGTTTCTAATGACGTTTAGAATTTGTCCATGACCAATTTGTGGCGCTGACCACGATTTAGTGTTTTTTAATCTAACGCCTGCCAGGCCCGCTGCTTGTTTTATAAAAAGATCAAGTAGGGGTAGTGAGAGAATCACCTCCAGAGCTGCAGTCGGTGTGGTTCTAAGGGCACCTGTTATGCACAGACATGCCATCCGTTGGATCAGCTGTAAGGGTGCCAGGTTGGTTTTTAGCACCACCGCCGGCCACTACACCAGCGCACCATAGCAAATAATTGGTCTAACGATACTGGTATACATACAGTGGATGAGGTGCGGCTTAAAGCCCCATCTCAAACCGAATGTCTTCTTGCAAGCAAAAAAGGCTACCGTAGCCTTTTTTTCTTGTTCTTGAATATTGGTCTTCCAGGATAATTTGCTATCAAGAATCAGACCTAAATATTTAACTTGATTCGGGAGAACCATATTGATACCTCGAATGTTTGGTGGATTGAAAGCATATGGTCTTCTTCTTCTGGAGAAGAGGACCAGATCTGTTTTCTGTGGGTTAATAGTAAGTCTTTTGTCTAGTGCCCAGCTATCTAACATTTGTAAAGCGGATTGCATGAGGTCTCCTAGGACTTGCTCAAACTTACCAGTTAGCATGATGACAAGATTGTCTGCATATGCTATTGTGGGGTAGCCATTCTGATTTAAGATGGAAAAGGGTTCATTCACTGTTAGGACCCACAGGAGAGGTGATATTATACCGCCCTGTGGCGTTCCTTTGTGAAAAGAGCCTTTCATTGTCTCGTCACCCATTCGTGCTACGATTTTCCGTAAACGAAGAAGCTTTGCTATCCATGCACTATGTCTGTCCAAGGCCACAAGTATGGCGTTAATGGCTATAAGTTAGTTTTTCGCTTTATTTTAGCAACAACTAAGCAGAAATACACGTTTTTTAAATTCTTCTCTGTCTGTCCGTCTGTCTGTCCGGCTTTCACGCAAAAACGGTTGAACCAATTGAAACGAAACTTTCACAGTTTATTAGGTATACTCCGAGATGTAATCTGTTTTTCATTTTATGTCACTCCCCTCACGCCTTCACCCCCTCCCATAAAGTGTTACATTTTCAAAAATATGTAATAATCGATTTTTTTTTTCGAAACTTTAAAAGCTATTAATTTGAAATTTAATACATATTAATTCTATAATAAATTCAATCTTTCACTTTACAAATTACTTGAATCCCCCCACTCCTTCCACTACCTCTCATACAAACTACACTTTTTCTTCACCAATTTTTTCAGTACGTATAACTTTCATCGAGCTAAAATTGTATACCAAATCCTTAATAAGCATTATTATTAATATCGGGAGAAAATTAGCCAATTAGCTTCACTCCTTCTACCCCCTCTCATACAATGTGACAAAATTCCACAACTTTTCAAAAATTCGATTTTCTTCAAAAGTGTGAACACTACTGATCTAATATTTAAAATGTTTGTCGAAAAATCATCAAAAGACTTACAAATTACTTGAATCCCCCCACTCCTTCTACCACCTCCAATACAAACTGCACAATTTCATTAAATCCAATGCACAATGTCTCTGAGTCCCTATTGAATTTTTCACGCTTAAATTATGTTTAAAACATTTCTATAGCTACTCTTGCATGATGTGAAATAAATTAGTTCAGTACTGTCGCCCTTCCTACCACTCCCCATACAAAATTCCTTAACATCATTTTTCTAAGCAAATACTAGACAGACACTACAATTATATTTATATGTATATAGATAAGGAGTCAGCCGGACTCTAAATTTGTAGGCTATATCGGTAGTAAGAGCAACACCGACAACTTCCAATTCAAATATCCCACAAAAGCTGTTGACACGCACATGGAAAGTGAGGGGCATGTGAAACAAAAATAATTTAATTTGTTTATCAATTGGGATCTAAAATGGGAATGATTGTTTCCTTGGAATCACTATCCGAAAGAAGTTGTTATCATAGGATTGTCGAGGATGTGTATAGTTTAACAATATTTGACTTTGAGGGGCAGAGGGTGGAAATCATTTAATCAAATTCCTCTTAAGACCCCGTATAGGGACATAGGACAGAAACAACTCTCTTCCACAAGGCGCGATCCTGATCCTGCCTTAAGTTGTTGCCAGGACTTGTTTATTCCTCTGACCTCCTGCTCAACTACTCACTTCCATGTGTTACATGGGCGACCGGCCCGACGTCTTTCTTGAGGACTATAATACAGAGCCTATTTGACGATGTTTTGTTCTGGTTTCCTAAAAGTATGGCCAATCTTCTGCCACTTCCGCCTTTGAATCTCAATACCTACTTTAGTCTGGCCAAGTTGTACTCCAAAGTTCGTCGTTGGAAATCACATCTGGCCAAAATATTCCTAAAATGCGTCGGAGGCATAGGTTCACGTAGTAGTTTCTTGGTAAACGGACACTTTCCACGTAGTACAACCATATAACAACACGGATTTGACGCATGCGTCAAAAACTCGCAGCTTCGTGCGAAGGGAGATCTCTATTCACCTCCAGAAAGGGGAAAGGATATCGAAGGCCTGCCGAGCTTTATTTAGACGAGCCTCAATGTCCTTTGCGGCTCCGCCATCCGTGCTGACAATGCTTCCGAGATAACAAAAATCTTGCATCTCTTCAACATCTTGTCCGTTAAGAACAATCGGTGTGCTTGCGTTCGAACTCATGTGCATGTACTTGGTTTTACGCAGATTTATTTTTAGTCCCGCCTCTTTTCATTTAGAATGCAACGAGCGAACATCTGACTCTAAATCCGAATGGTTGTATGCAAGCAAACATACATCATCAGCATAATCAAGGTGATTCAAGATGTTAAATAATCTCCATTGTAGACCTTCCAGTGCAGCTTTCAAGATGTCCTTTGTTACCACTAGAAACAAGGCTGGTGATAATATGCAGCTTTGCCTGCCATCCGTTCGCAAAGGGAAGCTCTCGGACAGCTCTCCCTATGCAAGACGCGACACTTTGCATCTTCCTAAGATTTTTTAATCATATCTTTGACTTTATCTGGAATTCCTCTCCTACGCAAAGCATTCCATATGTTATCTCGCTTAACGCTGTCGAAAGCCTTCTCGAAGTCCACAAACATGAGATGTAGTGGCAAACCGATTTCGTTTGATTGCTCCAATATTATCCGTAGGGTATTTTTATGGTCGATACAAGAGAACCCTGTACGGAGTTCAGCCTGATAAGCTTCGAGAGTGCTCTCCACAACATTCTGTGAAACTCTAAATTATTTAATTTGCTTTCATATCTTCAGATACTCCTGCTTCCACTACAACTATTCCAACCCATTCAATTGAATTTTCCGCACAAGTACGTAAATTAAAATGTAGTAATGTCTCTTATGAGTTAAGTTTTAATACTAAATTGGATGTTTAAAGAGCTACATTCTCGGTCGAATCTGACTCTTAATGTGTGCCCGGCATTCATTCTAATTCCTTTAAGCTAGTTATTTCTTACATACTCCCCGTTGTGACTCATATATTTAACACAATTTCAAATACTTCCACTTTTTCGATTGCCATCTTAGTTCTTCTTTCATTAATGTTTGAAAAACCGCTGAATAACATTAAAATGGCACATTACTCATCGTATACAATCTTCTTTCGGATGAACTATCAGGTTTTAGACCCCACCATAGTTTAGTGGCGGCTTATACTGCAACGCTACTTACCGACTAAGCCGTGGGGTCTTGATAGCTCAGTGGTCAGCACGGCCGCTTTGCAATTGGAATTCCCCGGGTTCTAATCCAGAGACCAAAACAAATTAGACGATTAGCTCTTTTATCCCCTTCCATACGAAATGACACAATTTCGCAATTCGACAATATACAAATTTGCACGAAAAGCATAAAAGCTATTGATTTGAAATTAAGAATATAATACTTTTATGATGATTTTAATCTACTCTATAGAAATATTCCTTCCACCAGCTCCCATAAAAGCTCCACTCTAAACAACTTATCGAGGAGAAATTGTGCACTAAATATTTATTAAAAACTATTAGCAAGATCAAAAAAAATTAGACAATTAGTTCACTCCTACCCCCTCCCATATAATCTGATACTCTCTCTCAACTTTACAAGAAATCCGTTTCCTAAAAAGTATGAATGCAATTCAAAACATGTCAAAAGCATGATGTTTATAATTATTTCTGAGAATATTAAGAACTCGCCCCTCCTTCTACCACCTCCCATACAAACTGCACAATTTCACTAAATCCAATAAAATAATTTTCTCAGTACCTATTAAATATTTGAATCCTAAATTTTGCTTAAAACATTTTGATAACAGCTCTAGCGTGATGTGAAAAAATTAGTTCAATGTCGTCACCCCCTCCACTACTTCCCCTATAAAATTTCCTAAAATCATAAAATTTCTCTTTCATCTAGAGTATCGCACAATTGAGCTTTACACCCAATCGTAGCCCTTTTACGTTTTTGTCGCTTGAAATAACCTTTTTTTACACAATGACTCGTATCATAGGCATTTTCGGGCTTTATGTGCAAAGTGCAATTACAGTCATGGAAAAAAGGAACGTAAAATAAATTTCAGTACGAAAGCCCGAAGCGTTCAAGAGTTATGTTATAGACAGAAGCACAGACATAATAAGGTCGCCCGGAATCGAGATTTTTGAGCGACAACAAATATTTCTGCATTTCACATCGACTCTGTCCGAGTATTATTTGTATACTCTAGATGAAATCTGAGAGTATTATAAGTTTGCCGCAAAGTTTGTAACGCCAAGAAATAAGGCTTGGAGAAAAAAATGAATGATACAAAAGTTCATATAATCACTCAAGATCTCAAAACCATGTCCTCTCTAGCTTGAGAACGCGTTAAGCTAGAAAGTTAAAATTTTGTATGCGTCGTTTTTAACAAAAAAGTAAGGTCAAGTTCGTGAACAGGCCAAATCGCTCTACCCCTTCTATCCCCTCCCATACAAAATGACACAATTTCGCAATTTGACAATAAACGGATTTGCTCAAAAAATATAAAAGCTATTGATCTTAAATTTGGAGCATATTACTTTTATGATGATATCAATCTATCATATAAAAATTATGCGTGTCCTCTCCCTTCTTCCAGCACCTCCCATACAAACTGTACTTTTTCATGAAATACTCTAAACCAATTTACTCAGTGCGTATAAAATTGATCAAGGTGAAATTTTGCATGAAATATTAATTTAAAATTATTAGTAAGACTAAAAATAATTAGACGATTAGCTGCACCCCTTCTACCCCCTTCCATACAAACTGACACAATTTCTTAATTTCACAATAAACGGATTTGCTAGAAAAATTTAAATGCTATTGATCTGAAATTTGGAATATAATACTTTTATAATGATAGAAATCTACTGTATAAAAGTTATTTGCGTCCTCCTCTTCCTTCCACCACCTCCCACACAAATTGCACTTTTTCATAAAATGCTCTAAACCAATTTACTCAGTACGTATAAAATTGATCGAGCTGAAAGTGTGCACGAAATATTTATTTAAAATTATTAGTAAGACCGAAAAAAATTAGATGATTACATTCACTCCTTCTACTCCTTCCCATACAACCTGACACAATTTCATAACTTTATAAAAAGTAGATTTTTCTGAAAAGTATGAATGCTACTGATCTGCAATTTAAAACATGTCAAACCATGATGTTTATAGTTAGTTCAGAAAAGTAATTAAAAACTCGCCCCTCCTTCTATCACCTCCCATACAAACTGCACTATTTAACTACATCCAATACACTAATTTTCTCAGTACCTATTCAATTTTTAAATCCTTAATTTTGTACAAAACATTTCGATTGCAACCTTAGCGTCATGTGAAAAAATAAGTTCAATGTCGTCACCTCCTCTACCACTTCCAACACAATTTCTTAAAATCCAAAAATTTCTCTTACATCTAGAGTATCGCACGATTGGGCTTCATGCCCAATCGTACTCCTGTTATTAAGCATTACAAAAGGAAAAGCTAACACAATATACATACTCTCAAATTTTATTTTGAGTACATAAAAAAAATTAAATTGTACAATAGTTAGCATTTTTGTTATTCATTAAAATTAATTTTTTTTTCTATAATACCCCGCACACCAGTACTACAGGTTATGTTATATTGATTTTATTTTTTGTTCTAGAATATAAATATTAAAAGCCCCCCAAAAATGTTATTTTAAACCATTTGTTTATAATCAATTATATTAGGATTATATACTCTATGAGATTTTTTAAGGTATACCCAGTATTTCCTAAACACAAAGTCATTAACCAACTTCAGAGTTACTCGGTTACAGTATACACTTTGTAGTTAACTTGATTTATTATAAGAAATCAAGGATTCAAAGTCTTAAATTATACACAAAATTTTAGACAAGTATAGATTTACACAGTGTCTTTGAACTATCGGAACCGATAATTCAAAAAATTAACTTATTTCAGTGTACTAAATGCCATTTAAATATTATGTTTTGTCAATATCAATTCAAGGCAATACCCAGAGTTAGTAACTATCTGATGGACCATTCCCCTCTCATTCATCATAACCAGAAAATGTTGTTTAATTTCTTGCATCGAAAGTTTCAATATAATTTATTTTTATTTTTTATGTTTACAGCGAAAGTTAATCAAGAAAAAACACAGTAAATTAGTAATAACGCTTCGCCGGGATAAGTCAGCCACAAAAGTGCTGTTTTGTGAATGTTTCGCAAATCTCGCATTTTATCTCGCAACACCAACGAAACTGGCAATTGCATCTCGTTCGAGTCTGCACCATTTCAGTTCGAACCGGATGACCACATGTCCGACATAAATTCCGACACGACCGTCTCTCCGCCAACGTTCGATTCCTATCGTTCGTTCTGGAACACAGACGTCCTCGTAATCCCGGCCAATCCGGAATTGCATTAACCTGACAATAATTCGGTGATACTCGAGTGTACACAAGGACACTGGGCGAAACATCGTCGGTATTGATGGCTCCCGAATTGTCTGTCGTCAGTAATAATGCCCGGTTGTACATTTGACGTATGTCCTGGGCAATTTCATTAAAAGGCTTCAGCAATCTCGAACAGATCTGCTGTTGGCATCCTTCAAGCGGATCGATGCAACGACATCGATGTCGTAACGCTCGTCCAACTGCCATTTTAGCCGCTCGACTATTATGCATTTCGGCATAGCCCTGAGCATCGAACGTTCGCTTAGCAGGATCGTTGAGCATCCTACGGACAAATTTCTCTCCATACGCAACATTATCGGAACAGTCGTGAACGGTTTCCGAAAGCCCGATTCGGGTCGTAGATTGGCAGGAACATTCGGCAATTTGACCGCGCGAACAGTTCCTAGCTAACGTATAAACGATTGAAGCCACTGAAATTGCTTTCATGAAGGCCACTTCCCGATCGTAATACTGCAAGGACCTTTTCGACAGAAAATCACTTGTCGGACAATTCCAGGGATCCCATTGGAATTGTTTCCGGCAATTAGTTAAAGCCAATTCCATACTTGGAACGAATAGTTTCGCGAATGTGTTGTCGTTATTTAACTGTTTTGAAAAAATTTAATTAGTAAATTGTTTATAGGGAAAAACTCTTGTAATACTTACCGCATCAATTTTTATCGCGTCCCTATATTGAAGGAATGCACCATAATTTACTGATTGATAGGAATTCTCCAAACAGGCCAATAGTAAAAACAACAACAACAACTGAAAAGAGTCCATTTTCGAGTACCACTTCCTCCGAAATTGCTGAAGAAACTGAATGAATTTTCGAGGCGTTCATCCCGTTTTATGGCAAATCCTTTTTTCTACCTACACTATAAATCATATCAACTCACTACAAACTCAAAAAATTTCGTTGATAGTTCTGTATGCGATTATTTACTACTTAAGAAAACAACTGTAACAATTATTACCCTTACTTTTTCTACTTAAATGAAAAGGTTTCAGTTTTAGCGACGCCCTTTATGGTAAGGCTTTAAAAAAACAAAGCTCAGGTAATTCACATAAATAAACACAAGCGTCGAATGAAGATAGTCCGGATCATAAATTTAATATCTAAAAAATGGGAATTCCCCATTAGTTTAACTAAGGCGAAATGAGATCCTTCAATAATGTATTTTGAAAATAGATGTAAAAATTAAACAGAAGGACTTCGTGGAATTATTAAAATTCTGGTATAATTTCTGACTACCTACTAAATTATGCGAATCTATAATTTTAAAGCAATAATAGTAACAAGGACTAACGAATATTGTGTGCTGCTTAATCAGTTGCATTCATTCAAAATTTTTTTTATGACTTTTATGAAAGGTAGCTGTAGGCGTAGAAGGATTTCAAGATATTGTATCTAATAATCAACATTTAGACACAAAACCAAAAAATATCCAGCGTAAGTTATGTTTTAAATTGAAGAAGAATTAGTTTTGAAATAAAAATAAGAAATTTACAAGGAATATTTGCCAACAACTCAGGCGCACCTTTATTAACATGGTAAAAATTGTGGAAGTGGAAAGACGAGGTTTAGTTTCAATATTACATTCATTGTGCACGTTTGAATTTTAATGTAACCTATCATATTGATGAGGCTGGGAGGTGATATTTGCATTTGTTTGGGAGGAGGTAGATCAAGTTAGCCGATCATAACATAATTTTACTCTAGATGAAATCTTAGAGTATATTGTGTTTGCCTTACCGTTTGTAACGCTGAGAAATAACGCTCGAACAGAGCCGCCAAGGGTACAGAAATATTTGTTGTCGCTCAAAAACCTCGATTCCGAGCGACCGTCTGTCCGTCTGTCCGTCTGTCCGTCTGTCTACAGCATAACTCTCGAAAGCTTTAAGCTATAGTGCTAAAACTTTTTGTGTGTCATTTTAAGCAAAAAATTAATTTTAATTTCGTGAATGGGCTACATCCCCCCACTCCTTCTACCCCCTCCCATACAAATATCATGAAATTTCGAAATATTAAGAAATTTATTTTTCTTTGAAACTATTTAAGCTATCGACTTGAAATTTAGGTCAAAGTATTATGATATAGATGTCGTTAATGTCACGGAATATTGTCCCGTTCCCCTTACTCCTTCTACCCCCTCCCATACAAATGGACAATTTTGAAAAAACATATTTTCGATTTTCATTGAAACTAGTAAAGCTGAAAAGACAAATTGTCAGAATTAATTCTACTATAATTGCAATTTATTTTAAAAATAATTATCAACTTCACCTTACTCCTTCTACCCCCTCCCATACAAATTTCACGAAATTTTGATATTTAAATTAAATTATTTTTCTTCGAAACTGTAAAAGCTAGCAACTTGATATTTTGTATAAAGTATACAAATAGAAATATTAATAATGCAAAAAAAAATTATTCTGATCCATACAGTCCTTCTACCCCCTCCCATACAAATGTGTAATTTTTGTTAAATGCATTTTATCGATTTCCATTCAAACTAGAAAAAGTAAAAACTTCAAATTTTGCCAGAATTTGTTTCTTAATAATTGAAATAACCGTTAGAAAAAATTATCAGCTGCACTTCACTCCTTCTACCACCTCCCATACAAATATCTGTGTTATAAATTCCAGAAAAGCATTTCTCTTTCAAGTATACATATGAGAGCTATCGACTTTGAATCAAAGCATGGTGATAAGCATTTTAAAAATCATCTTAAACGCTCCACTTCCTCTGCCACCTCCCATACAAATGCCCCAATTTCAGGAAAGCTATGACTAATTTCTTTAAAAATAATGAAAACTAAAAACTTTAAATTCAGCAAAAAACATTTTGCATGCCATGTTCGGTGTCATATACGAAAAATACAAACCTCCCCCACTACTTCTACCACCTCCCATGCAAAAGTGTCTATTCGCTATTTGAAAAAGTTTGAGATGACATATTTTTCAGTATATTAAACTCATTTCCATCTCATCTAGAGTATCATATGATTGGGCTTTAAGCACAATTATAATTCTGTTATGTTTTTTGATGTGAATGATGGTCACAATGTATAGTTGTGACCATAAATTAGTAAAGAAAATTACTCTGGGGAATGATATTTCTAAAAAATTTGTTCTGGTAAGCAGGTAAGACTGATCTTAATAATTATCCCAAAAATTAGCGCGATCTGTTAATCAGTTTTTTTACAGCAGCTGATTGAATGCGTACACCTCAGTAGTCCACGGCGATTTTTGTCGATCGACTGAAAACGGATTCAACGCAGCGGTGATTTCAGTTTTGCGGATAGGAAAACGTCACACGGGGCCAAATCTAGTGAATACGGTGATTGATTGATACAATTTGTTGCTTTTTTGGCCTTAAATTCGGTCACAATTGAGGCTCAATGCGATGGCGCATTTTCATCGTGGAAAATCCATGACTTCTCCTTCCATAATTCAGGCGATTTTACTCACGCAAATGCTTCAGTATAATTAAACAGTAGTCCTTATTGACCATCTGTCCTTTCGGAATGAATTTATGATGGATCAAACCTCTATTATTGAAAAAAACAATGAGCACCGTTTTGATTTTTGAGCAGATGTAGTTTTTTCGGTTTCAATTGATTTTTTCCTCTATTCCGAAGATTGTTGACAGGTTTGCATGCCAAACTCATTAGCCCATGTCTCACCACCAATTATAATGCGCTCCATGAATGTAAGATCAGAATTCGTACGATCAAGCATGTCCAAAGGACGCGTTTCATGGCCAAATTATCTCCCAAAATCAAACAAACAAACTCACGAGAGATGTTGAGCTCTGCTGCTATCTTCCTAATACTGGTATGACAATTTTCGAGCACCATCACTTTTTGAATTTTTTCGTCAGTTACAGAGGCCGAAAGTCGTCCAGAACGAGGCATGTCTTCAACGATCTCTCAACCATCCTTAAAGGCATTGAACTACTCGAAGGCTCGTTTTTTCCAAAGTGCCCTTTGGTCACATTTTTTTACCCTAAATGAAATCTGAGAGTATATTGTGTTTGCCTTACCGTTTGTAACGCTAAGAAATAACGCTCGCACGGAGCCTCCAAGTGTACAGAAATATTTGTTGTCACTCGAAAACCTCGAATCTGAGTGACCGTCTGTCGGCCTGTGCATCTATCTACAGCATAACTCTCGAAAGCTTTGAGCTATAGTGCTAACAAATTTTCTATGTCATTTTTAGCAAAAAAGTAACTTTAAGTTCGTGAATGTGCTGCATCCTGGGGGGATACAAATTTCATGAAATATCGAAATATAAGGAAATTGATTTTTCTTTGAAACTATTTAAGCAATCGACTTGAAATGTAGATCGAACTGTTATGATTTAGAATATTGATCCGACCTCTCACTCTTTCTACCCCTTCCCATGCAAAGAGACAATTTTGAAAAATACATATTTTCAATTGTCATTGAAACTAGTAAAGCTGAGAAGACGAAATTTTGCCAAAATTTATTCTACTATAATTAGTTTTAAAAAAAATTATCAACTTCACCTCACTCCTTCTACCTCCTCCCATACGAATTTCACGAAATTTTTAAATTTAAATTAAATTATTTTTGTTTGAAACTGTTAAAGCTAACAGCTTGATATTTTGTACAAGGTATAAAAATAGAAATATCAATATCGGGAAACAAATTGTTTTGATCCGTACACTCCTTCTACCCCGTCCCATACAAATGTACAATTTTTGTTAAATGCATTACATCGATTTCCATTAAAACTAGAAAAATTACAAACTTAAAATTTTGCCAGAATTTGTTTTTTAATAGTTGCAATAAATGCTAGAAAAAAATATCAGCTCAGTTTCACTCCTTCTACCACCTCCCATATAAATATCTGTATTATAAATTCAAAAAAAGCATTTTTCCTTCGAATATGTGAGAGCTATCGACTTTGAAATTCAATCAAAGCATGGTGATAAAGGTATAAGCAGTTTCAAAATCATCTAAAACGTTCCACTTCCTCTGCCACCTCCCATACAAATGCTTCAATTTCAGGAAAACTATGTCCAATTTCTTTAAAAATAATGAAAACTAAAAATTTGAAATTCAGCAGAAAACATTTTGCATGCCATGATCGATGTCATATGCGAAAGATATATATACATATATACCCTAGCTGGCTCAATGGGTAGAACGCTGGACTCTCACTCAAGAGATATAGGGTTCAAATCCCAAGTACGGCTATTTTCTTCAATAAAAAAAGCTCGTCAATCCAGCTAGGGTAGATTGTCCGTTGGAAGATGGTAATTCTGACGGCCCCCCACCCCAATCCACTCCCATTACTAATACTAACACCACACCAACCACCCACTAACCCCTACCCCTTACCAACCCGCATCGAGACAGCGTGGTAAGGTATCGTCTCTTTCCCCCCGCCCCAACATGATAGTACACCAAAACAAACTGCCCTCATTCTCCGTAGGCCCGAGTGGACGTAGGATAAGCAGAGGGTGTTAAGAATCCGCGAAGGTTAAACCGCTACCAAAAACAACAACTAACAACGATAAACATAGCGACATACAACTGCCGCTCACTATCCAGCCAGGCAAGACTCACCGAGTTAGAAGAGGAAGCAGCAAAGATTAAGTGGGACGTCATTGGTTTGAGCGAAACTAGACGCAAAGACGAAAACCTATTAACACTAACATCCGGCAATACCCTATACCATCAAGGAACCCAATCAGGCAGAACTAGCGGAGTAGGATTTTTGGTTAACAAAAAATGGAAAGACAAGATAATTAGCGTCACAAGCACGTCAGATCGAGTGGCCAGCTTGACTCTCAGGCTGTCACAGAGATACGATGCAAATAATACAAGTCTATGCACTAACATCTAGTCATTCGGACGACGAAATCGAGGACTTCTATAACGAAATAGCTCAAGCCTTGGACAGCAATAACAGTAATTTCAAATTCCTTATCGGAGACTTCAACGCTATAGTAGGAAAGAACGAAGAACAAGAAGTATTGGTAGGGAAATTCAGACTGGGCCAAAAGAACGAAAGAGAGGAGAGATTGGTCCAATTTGCCCACCAGTACAACCTCTACATAGCGAACTCGTTCTTTAAGAAACAACCAAGCAGGAAATGGACATGGCAAGCCTCAAATGGGGCGACAGGGAACAAGATTGACCTGATCCTAACGAATAAAATAAGGACAATCAAAGACGTCTCCACGCTTAACAAATTCAAGATAGGTAGCGACCATCGTCTAGTAAGAGCAAAAATAACCCTAGACCTAAGATCTGAAAAGGCAAAATTAGTCAGGAAGCCAACAAAACCAGGCTTCACCAACGACAACATCAAAAATGATATTGGTCGATACCAGTCAATGCTAGAAATGAGAGACAGGGACGCTTCACACCTCGCAAATGTCATCCCGAAATGCGCCAAGGAAGTGGGCGGACGAACAAACTATCAAACGAAACAAAGGCACTAATAAAAAAAAGACGCGAAATGATATCATCTTCAAACATCCAAAGAATAGAGTACACGGAAGTGTGCAAAACAATTAGAAAGAAGATAACAGAGGACATCACCAAGTATAACGAAAGATTAGTAGAGAATGCGAGAACAACAAGGAAAGCAAAGCAAGCACTTATAATTGCCAAAAAACAGGTGATAGCACTTAGACAAGGGAACATCAGGGTGACAGATAGGCTAAAAATAGTAGAAATGATAACTAACTTCTACAGCGACCTATACAAGTCCCCAGAAGAGGCTCCCAACAATACAACAACAACAACTGGGACAGCAGACGATCCCACCCCTGAAGTTCTTATAGATGAAGTGGAATCTGCGGTCAAATCAATGAAAACAGGCAAAGCGCCAGGCAATGATGGCATCACCGCTGAACTGTTGAAGTACGCTGGCAGAGGAATCTGAAAAATACTGGCCGAGGTATACACCAACTGCCTCAGAACCAGACACATTCCTGAAAGTTGGAACAGCGCAAACATAATACTGATCCACAAAAAGGGTGATAAGGAAGACATCAAACATTATAGACCAATAAGTCTTCTACAGGGTATTCACCAAAGTAATCAACAACCGAATACAAGCAGCTCTGGATGTTGAACAGCCACGAGAACAGGCTGGTTTTAGAAGTGGATACAGTACAATTGATCACATTCACACATTGAGAGAGACCATGAGCAGGGCTAAAGAATACGAACTGCCCCTAACACTGGCATTCATAGACTTTGAAAAAGCCTTTGACTCAATATACCCTGAGGCGATAATAAGAGCACTATCCAATCAAGGAATAGAGAAAACATACATTGAAACGCTCTCAAACCTCTACAGGAACGCCAAGACAAAGGTCAAAGTGTTCGATGACACACCGGAATTCCCCACAGAAAGAGGCATTAGACAGGGGTATACAATTTCTCCAAGGCCACCCTGGAAAACATCTTTTGAGAACTACATTGGGAAGAGAAGGGTCTGCAAATTGACGGGGAACGCATCAGTCACTTGAGATTTGTCGACGATATAGTCATAATTGCTCAGAGCCAAGAAAAATTGTAGCTACTATTAAATGAACTTAGCGAAGCCAGCGAAAAAATGGGCCTAAGAATGAACCTGAGTAAAACTAAGATTATGCCCAATGAACATCTAGGAAATCAAGTTGAAATAACATTTAATAACACCAGGCTAGAAATAGTAGAGAAATATGTCTACCTTGGCCAGCTAATACATCAATCAGGAGATATAATACCTGAAATTAATAGGCGAATCAAACTAGCGTGGAGCGCTTTCGGTAGAAACTCCATCATATTCAAATCCAGAATGAAACTTCACTTGAAAAAGAAAACGTTTGATCAGTGTATCCTACCCGTCATGACATACGGCTGTAAGACATGGACGATAACAACAGGAGTCACACGGAGACTACAGGTGGCGCAAAGAGCTATGGAAAGATGCATGTTAGGCATCACTAGAAGAGATCGTAAGAGACTACTGACTTGGACAAGAGAAAGAACAAAACTGACAGATATAATCCATAGAATTAGATCCTTAAAATGGCAATGGGCCGGACACATAGCAAGGTTAACTGACAACAGATGGACTGCCAAGATAATACAATGGTACCCAAGAGGGATAAAACGACCAAGAAGACGCCCGAAATTACGATGGGATCATGTCATCAGAAAACTAGTAGGCGTCACCTGGACAAGGATAGCTCAAAATAGAGAAGACTAGAAAGCAATGAGGAATCGATATGTAAGGGAGGCTACACCATAATACACATGTATAAGTGTATGGTTGAACAAGCTGTAGATGATGATGATGATGATGATGATATATACAAAAGTCTCTATTCATTATTCGAAAGAATTTGAGATGACATATTGTCCGGTATATTTAAGTCATTCCCATTTCATCTAGAGTATCATATGATTGGGCTTTACGCCCAATCATAATTCTATTATGTTTAAGTCTATAGATGGTATTGGAGGAAAATAAATTTCTGAAATTTGTGTGAGAGGTAGTAGGAGTGGGAGAATGTCATGATTTTGAATTTTTTTTTTTCTGAAAATGCCACAAAAAACTTTATCTCATAGCGTTCGACATACAGTCACTGAGAACACAGGGTTTTAAGGGACAACAAATAATTCTATACACTTGGCGACTCTATGCGAGCATTATTCTTTTAGTGTTTCAAACGTTAGAGCGAACACTTTCAAATTTCATCTAGATTATACAAATAGTGCATCACAAAGAAACTAAGGGTCGAATATGACGACGATCGAAATCACGCTCCATTATATTCCGTGAAAAATAATACTAACATCTACTAAAAATATAAATAATACTAGGAGATTGTTATAAGGACTGTACGAAGCAATCTACCAACGACAACCATTAACATTTTCATTCATTTGTCTGAACAAAAAGTTTACAACGATACTTTGCCACTCCTTTACAACATGCCATGAAATCTAATGGTAAAAATTCCAAGAGAAGTCCACAACTAAACATCAGATGCAATTTCCATCTTCATTTTTTTTGCTACACCATTATCTCGGTACTAGGTCTTGAGATACTTCTTCTTGTACCAGCGACAGAAAGTACGGAAGGAACCTGAAAGAACACAAAAAGGATAATGCAAAATGCAAGTGAACCTTAAAACTATGGCAGAGCTCGCGTCTCTCGGGGATAACTTTCAATGTGATATATCCGAGTGAGAATAACCCCACATGACGACCGTGAGCCAAGACGATGACGAAAGCAGGCAAGAAGGAGTCTTGGCTTCGAAACGGATACAAATTGGGTCATGGACGATAATGCATTTAAGTTTAGACCCATAAATTATGGATTTCCAATGAGAGAACACGAGAAAATTTGAAGATATTTTAATATTCTACACCAGGGGAGACGTGCATAATGCATCTCTTTCATATATTGTGCAACCGGAGCAATCGCTGTAGCAATTAGGCTGTCACGACCACATCAAACGTTAATATCATAGTGACTCTATGTTGATATTTCGCACAACTTGAGCTTTCACTATAGACTACTTCATGATGTTACGTTAAATCATTTTAACTCTAAGCCCTTGGCTATCCATAAGGTTACGGCTTGAATATATGACTCGCTATCCCTTGTATATAAATGCTAGTTCCGAGAACAATGAAAGGATATTTTGACAAGAAAATGACATTCAACTAATAAACTCATTAATTTTGGACAAAATGACTTGGTATGAGCTCGCTCAGATATGCAACGGTTTTACGTTTCAAACGAAATTACATCGAACTTGGAAATCGAAAATGCCATAAATTGTCCTGTTTCGGAACTAGAGCAGAAATTCGGATCGAGTTAAATCAGATAAATGTTTTGAAAAAATTTATCGGATTTATTGCAGTTTCTAAAAGTTAATTTTTCGTTGGTCCCGATTGGTAGCTAGTCAGCTACCGAAACGTATTTTGAAGTTCGTATAAAGCAATTGTAATATTTCCGATTGGAATTAATTTGGTAAATTGTGGCTTTCGAAGTTAATCAGCCGGAGTAAGGAAAATAAATGTGCACGAAATATAAAAGCCTTTAGTTTCATTATGTTAATTTCGCAAGAATTTATAATGGAAAAGTTAAACAATAAATTGCTGTATAGTGAATTAACTGGGTATTGGGCGTAATGGCTTTCTAAAATTAGTGATACTCATCTATACATATAAATATAATTGTAATGTCTGTCTGTAATCTGTTTATAAATTGCTATAAGTTAGCGTTATACTTTATTTAGTCATTAAATAAGCATAAAAACACGTTTTTGAGATTCTTCTCAGTCTGTTTTTTCAGATTTTACCTTAAGACGGCTTAACCATTCTAATGAAACTTACACAGTTTGCTGGAACCATAATCTGCCTATTGTTTTACTTAAACGCCCATGCCTTCTACCACCTCCCATACAAATGTCACAATTTCTCTTATGAGAACTTTTTTTTTTAATTAAATTTGATGTGTTCTGATTTAGTTGCATTAATACGGAGCAAGATTACTTAAATTTCCCTCCCTCTCCTTCTATCTCCCATATAAATAAACTGCCAACAAGTCGGGCAAAACTTTATTATTCTTGGGACGAGTTGCGGATGAGTGGAAAGTCAATATGCAGGTTAGAGTAATTAGGGAAGACTAAGTGAAAGTGACTTCTTGGGCAGGGCTCTTGTCGATATAACAATATTTCATTCGTTTCTGGAAGTTTGGGTTCTTATAAGGGGAGGAGGAGGGGTAATAGTAAGGGTGGGTGGATGTTAATAGCTTAATTATTTAACTGATTGGATGAATCACGTCCACTATTCTCTGTATAGAATGTGTTTCATAGACGAAGTTGCATAGAATTTTCATAAAATTCGCTGCATCTTACATTCACGAAACCGAACATTTGTATGGGAGGGGGTAGAGCGGGTAAGGGAACCATAAAACTTGTAATGCAGTCTTATTTCATTTCTTTTGTAAGGTGCTTGTACAAAATTCCCAGTTTGTAGCTTTCAAATTGTTGGTTATTAGGTCATTTAATGAAATTGGTCAAAATCATATTTTTGCATGGGAGGGGGTGGAAAAGCAAGAGCGGTTTTAAGACTTTTGACCTAATTTTGTTTTAACTATTTTTAAAAGTTTTTGTGCAAAATTTCAAATTAATAGTTTTTCAGTATTAGGTGATAATTGATTTCTTGGAAATGGTCGAAAAAATAATTATGTATGGGAGGGGGTAGAAGTCTTAAAGATTTTCGACCAGTTAATATTTCGTATATTTAGATTTTTTTTTGAAATGCATTTCCCCAATTTTCAAGTTTCTACCTTAAAATTTCACTCAAAAATTTTCAGTTTATGTGTTTATACTCTAGATGAAATCTGAGAGTATATTGTGTTTACCTTACCGTTTGTAACGCTAAGAAATAATGCTCGCACAGGGCCGCTAAGGGTACAGAAATATTTGTTGTTGCTCAAAAAATTCGAATCCGAGTTGCTGTCTGTCCGTCTGTCTGTCTATAGCATAACTCTCGAGCGCTTTGAGCTATCGTGCTGAAATTTGTTGTGTGTCATTTTTAGCAAAAAAAAAACTTTAAGTTCGTGAACAGGCCACATCCCCCCACTCCTTCTATCCCCTCCCATACAAATTTCACGAAATTCCGAAATTTTCAAAAATTTGTTTTTTCTTTGAAACTATTTAAGCTGTTGACTTTGAACTTAGGTTAAAGTAAAATGATGTATACCATTCCCGTCACAAAATATTGAGCCGATCTCTTCACTCCTTCTACCTCCTCCCATACAAATGCATAATTTTGAAAAATGCAGTTTGTCGATTTTCATTGAAACTAGCAAAGTTAGAAAAACGAATTTTTTCCAGAATTAATTTTATTATAATTGCAATTAGCTTCGAAAAAATTATCAACTTCACCTCACTCCTTCTACCCCCTCCCATACAAATTTCACGAAATTTTGAAATTTAAGCTAAATTATTTTTCTTCGAAACTGTTAAAGCTATCAACTTCATATTTTGCATAAAGTATAAAAATAGAAATATCAATAACGAAAAAAAAATGTGTTTTGATCCGTACACTCCTTCTACCCCCTCCCATACAAATGCACAATTTTTGTTAAGTGCATTATATCGATTTCCATTAAAACTAGAAAAAGTACAAACTTTAACTTTTGCCAGAATTCGTTTTTTAATAATTGCAATAAATACCAAAAAAAATTATTAGCTCTTCTTCACTCCTTCTACCCCCTCCCATACAAATATCTGTATTATAAAGCATTTCTTCTTCGAATATATTAGAACTATCGAATTTGAAATTGAATTAAAGCGTGGTGATAAGGATGATGATAAGCAGTTTCAAAATCATCTTAAACGCTCCACTTTCTTTGCCACCTCCCATACAAATGCCTCAATTTCAGGAAAACTCTGTCCAATTGAAAATAATGAAAGCTACAAACCTTAAATTCAGCACGAAATATTTTGCATACCACATAAGGTGTCATATCTAAAAATTACAAACCTTCCTCCTCTCCTTCTACCACCTCCCATACAAAAGTCACTATTACTTATTTAAAAGAATTGGAGGTGACATATTTTCCGGTACATTGAACGCTTTCTCATTTCATCTAGAGTATCACATTATTTGGCTTTACGCCCAATCATAATTCCATTATGTTTTTAAAATGCATTTTCCAAATTTTCAAGTTTGTACCTTAAAATTTCACTAAAAAATTTTCAGTTTATGTGTTTTTTTCAATGCACACGAAACACCTTGTGCACGTTAGACCGGGGGGTCGGTTTTTAACAATTATGGATCAAATTATTATTATTGTTTTATGAACATCAAATAGAGGTATTTACATGCAAAATTTAAACTTTGTATCTTTCACCAGAGCCATAAAAAACACTCAAAATTTTCGACATTTTTGCTTACCACCTCCCTCCCCTTACACATCTCAACTTAAAATTTTTACCAAAGTTAGCGACTATATAGCCCTACAATATGACGCATTTTCGATTTGATATTTGTACTTTATTTTGAGATATAATGATTTGTAATTTTGAAAAGTGCTCCATTTTTGAAATGCTCCCCATTGTCCCCCACTACTATTATTTCAACATGTTATATTGTTTTCGTATTTTCTAGTATAGCTTAATATATGTTTTAAGTTTCAATTACATAACTTAAGAGATAATTGAGATATTAATTTTTAACTGTTTTTCTTTGCACCCCTCTGACCCTCCCCCTTCCAATAATTAGCCACTCTCTAAGCTGATTCCAGTGGAACTATATGCCACCTTAATGTTCCCAAAATATGAATTTTTTACAATAAGTAATTTCGAAGATATAATCATTTGAAAAATAAATTCGGCCGTCAATTTGTTTTTAGCCCCCCCTTTTCGGAATTCAACGGATAAAAAAATTAAATTATTTTAAAAGTTTGTCCCACAACCCTTTCTATATCTCTACTGATTTTCAGCTTCCTATCTGCTTTCCTGGTGGACATATTAGTAAGTGTATTTTTTGACTCTTTCCCCCCGCCGCCTCCTCCTTCCACCTGACACTCCACAAAATTTAGAAAATGGAGCTCACTTAGCCAATCAATAATCCACCCAAAAATGAATACTCTACCTTTAATGGTCTCGGATATATGAGTCCATACGTACGGCGAACGGCGTACGGCGGGAGGGATTTTTTTTGTATCTTTAGGCGAATTTAGTCATGGAACGCGAAAAGACAAATTTTCAGAGTAGCAATTTTTTTTTCTGTATCGATCACAATACTTTATTATTAGAATAATAAAGTAAAAGTGGTATTTTCAGATTTACTTTATCGTTTTCTTGGAATGTGTATATGACGCCTTGGTGTCTATGGGGGGAAGGAGGGAAGATGGGTAATCATTCAATTTCCCTCATGCCTTTTACCACCTTCCATAAAAGTTTCACAATTTCACTTATGAAAATTTTTTTTTTAATTAAATTGTTGTGGTAAGATATGATTCCAGTAAAACGGGTCAATATTATTTAAACTTCCCTCCCTCTCCTTCCACCTCCCATACAATTAGTGTTATTTTCAGTTTTATTTTATCGTTTTTTTGGGATACGTCATGCTATTCACCTAAAATTTGGTAAGTGACGCCTTGGTGTTTATTGAGGGGGAGGACGATGGAAGAAGGGTAATAATCCAATTTCCCTCATGCCTTCTACCATTTCCCATACAAATGTTACAATTTCATCATCAGAAATCAATTTCTTTTAGTTAATAAAACTATAGTATTTTGGATTATTTGTAATAAAAAAAGTGCGAGATTATTTGAAACTCCCTCCCTCTCCTTACACCTCCCATACAAAATGTTTTATTTCCTGAATTTTTTAAACTATTTTCTCGGACTATGTCAAAGTTATTCACCGAAAATTTAGTACCTAACATCCTAGTAATTATTAAACTTCTAAAATGGCACCAAAGCTTAAATCTGATTTAATCGGACCTTAGGTTAGGTTAGTGTGGTGGGCCTAGCCCACATAGACCAGTTAGCATCAATAATGATACCACCTGAATTTGAGAAAAACGTAATGTGTATCATTCAGCGGTGTTACGAGCTCCTTTTTGAGCTCAAAGGTTTCCGTTGCCGTGGCGAAATTCAACAGATTCCGCGTACCGCAGCTCGATGCCTGCATGAGGTCGGGGAAGAATGGAGCGCCGAAGGTTTAATGCCTTCGGGCAGTTACATAGCATGTGCTCCACCATCTCCCTCACTCCTTGCTGTTTGTAATTTCAACAGAGATCATGTGCTACCAGGCCCATTCTGTAAGCATATGCGCCAATAAGGTAGTGGCCGGTAGTCGTACCAATTACTGTCGCACATTGCTTTCTGGTTAATGATATGAAGTGTTTGTCTTCTTCGTGTCACTCGTATTCCACATTAATTTCGGGCCTTGGCCTCCTGACCTTCATGCTCCTTTTATTTATTTTTGGGCACAGAAAATAACTTAGGGGTCACCAATAATGCAATGCAGAGCTGTGTCAGTATATGCTACGCACAGCTCTGTCGATATAGGAATTAAAAAAATTTAGAGATAGGCTAATTTAGGTTGAGAAAGATGAATGTGACGGTAGACATTACTTTTGAAAAGCACAGGAGGTTGTATTCATTCGGAAACACCTTGGCTGGTAATGTGTTACAAAGTCTTGACGTTCGGCAAATCAATGGCATTCATTCACAAGAAAGCAAGAGTTTGACGGTGTACTCGTGTGCACGTTCAGCTTGACGAGTATCCCGAGAAAAATATACATATAGCGAAGTAATAAGTGCGCTTAGTTCCGCACTAAATTAACATTTTCATTACTAACATTCCATAAAAGGAAGCCCCATATTTATGAAAATTTCATTTTCGTATTATAGATTGAAGTGACCAAAGTATACCCAAGCACTCAGTGTGCTGGAATTATACGTTGACCGGGATATTCCAATTTTTTTTTTCTTGTAAGCAGGTAGTACTGTCCTTAATTATTATCTCAAAAATAAGCGCGGTCTGTTGATCAGTTTGCTTGCAGCAGCTGTTGAATCGATACACCTCAGTAGTCCACGGCGATTTTTTAAATCGATAAAAGTATGGAATAAAAAGTTTGTCTCAAATTTTGTGTTTCCAACCAAATTTCCTAAGCGGAATCGTTGCCAATGGCGAAAGGCTTACGGTGATTTAGTGCAATCAAAAGTACAAGCCTTTGAGTGGTACAATGCCTTTAAGGACGGTTGAAGATCGTTGAAGACATGCATCGTTCTAAACGTCCTTCGACCTCTTCAACTGACGAAAACATACAGAAAGTGAAGGAAATGGTGCTCGAAAATCATCATACCAGTTTTGTGGAGATAGCAGGAGAGCTCGACATCTCTCGCGATTTCGTTCGTTCGATTTTGGTGGATATTTTGGCCATAAAACGCGTCCTTGCTCGATTCGTTCCAATAAAGCTGAATTTTCTCCGAAAATGTACCATAAACAGGTACCATGAGTTTGACATGCAAACCAGTCAACAATCGTCGAAATAGAGGAAAAAAACCAGCCGAAACCGAAAACACCACTCCAAAGCCGCTAAAAAATCAAAAAGATGCTCATTGTTTTTTTCGATATTCGAGGTTTGATCCATCATGAATTTGTTTCGGAGGGACAGACGGTCAATAAGGAGAATTTTTTGATCATATAGAAGCGTTTGCGTGTCTTAAAAAATGGCCAGAATTACGGAAGCAGAATTCATGGATTTGCCATCGCATTGAGCCTCAATTGTGACTGAATTTAAGGACAAAAAAGCAACAAATTGCATCAACCAACCACTATATTCACAAGATTTGGCCCCGTATGACTTTTTAATATCACCGAAACTGAAATTGCTGCTCCGTGGAACACGTTTTCAGTCGATCGAGGACATAGAACGCTGAAGGAGCTGAAGGCAATTCCAAAAAGTGCTTATGAAAATTATTTCGAGGACTGGAAAAAACGCTGGCATATGTGTGTTGCATCTAACTTTGAAAGCGACAAAAAAAATATTGATAATTATTTAAAGATTTTGCGTTTTATTTACAAATGCCCTTTACTTTTCGGTCACAATGTATACCAACACGTTACCCGACAGGCTGCACTCTAGCTTAGTACGTATTAGGGTTATCAAATTAAGACCGTGACCTTGGATTACTTAAAGAGTGAGGGGCCCTTTGTACATGGGCCTGTTCCATACATATATCATGGTTTCACAATTCGCATTCATACAATATTTTTACTTATCTACTAAAATTTTATACCAAGTATAAGTATACCAGGACGACAAAATATCTTAATAACTGAAAAGCCACTTTTGATTATACAAACCATTAACAAACATTATAGTCCAGTCGGATTAGATTTTTAGGATGAAATGTTGCGATCTCGATGTTTTTTTTTAACCTCATTGTTTTTTGCGTAGATTACGATAAAAATATTGCGGCCACTGGGGGAGTGGGGGAAAGACTCGAAAAATAGCAAAATTCCCAAATTTTCGTCTGTTTTAGAGGTTTCTTGAAATTTTATTACGTTATACTAAGCAATATCGCAAAACTAAAAATAAGGTTCAATCGCAGACACTTAGACCTTTTATTTGAATGGTACATTGTTAAATTCGGTTTATTTAAACCTGAGATATGGACTGTTATTCGAGACGTTTTTGACAATTTTCAAGGAATCTGTGTCTTTGGAAGGAAATGAGTATCTCATAGACTGTAAAAAAGATATTCTACCAAAACTTGCAGCATTGCCTCTTAATAAATGCATTTTAAATAACTGAATCAAAATTCAGCCCAAATTTAACCGGTTTCATAGAAATTTCACCTGATGAATTTATTAGAAAATGACTTTTCGAGTAAATTTTTTCTTAACTCTATTTTTAAGGCAGAAGGCCTAAATAAAATTTCCAACTAACCTTTATAGTCACGTTGTATTGTGGACATTCTGATAAAGAATTTGCGAGGATTGAAGTTCAATTTGACTTATCTGGAGCCGAGATATCGAACTTTTTCTTCCAGATTTTAAGATTTTTGTAATAATAACGTTATTTTTACTCGTAAAAAGTGCCTTTGAGGGAGGCAAACATATTGTTCTTAAATTGGAGTGTAGCTACAACTTAAGGGATGAAAATGTTATTTTGTGACTAAAGCTGGCACTGCAAGTAAGCCCTTAACGCGTGCTGGCGGAGGGTACCTTCGATGCTTCAATTAATTTTCTCTCAGCAGAACAGCATATAGACGCTAGGCCATCTCGAATAGAACGCGACTGTGAAGATATGACGAAAATTCTTAATTATTTCAGCACAAAAAAACCTACTTTAATATTACTTTTCATGAAACATTAAAAATAAAAAGCTAGGGTGTAGTCTAGTGGGTATCGTGTTTAGTTTATAATGCGAAGGTCGTGAGTTCAAATTCCGGTCGACGCATAATTCCAAGCACACTACCTGCTTGAATATAGATACCTTGGCTACCTCATTCTACGAAAATGAAAAATTCGTAGATAGAGGGTTGTGCGAAGAGCTAACAACTCTTCCGCAATAAAATAATGAAAATGTTAAGGAACCTGAAGTTCAGGAGGCCAACGCCCGATTTGGGCTGTAGCGCCATTGAAGAAGAAACATTAAAAATAGGAAAACAGTGTTGCGATAGAATTGTCGGAAAATATTATACGAAGTTAGGTTTAAAACATAACAGGGCTACGATTACGCGTAAAGCGCAATCTTACGATACTCTAGATGAAATAGAATTTTTTGTGATCCCAAGAAATTTTGTATGGGGAGTGTTAGAAGAGATGATAGCATTGAACTAATTTTTTCGACATCATGCTAAAGTAGCTATGAAAATGTTTTATACAAAATGCTTACTCCAAAAACTGAATGGGAACTGAGAAAATTAGTGAGTTTGATTTAGTGAAAATGTGCAGTTTGTATGGGAGGTGGTAGAAAGAGTGGAGGAATTTTAATGATTTTTTCAGAAATAACTAGGAATATTATAAAATTGGCATCCCTTAAATTTCAGACTAGTGCCATTCATACTTTTCAAGAAAATCGATTTTTTGTGAAGTTGTGAAACTGTGTCATATTGTATGGGAGGGGGTAGAAGTAGTGAAGCAAATCAAATATTTTTTTTCTCATCTTAGTAATAATATGAATTAAATGTTTATTACAAAATATGAGCTCAACAAATGTTATATGTTCTGAGAAAATCGGCTTAGAGCATTTCAGGAAAAAGTGTAGTTTGTATGGGAGGGGGTGGAAGGAAAGGGAGGAAGCAAATAATTTTTGTACTGTAGATTTAAATCATTAAAAAATTAACATATACCAAAATTGAGACCAATAGCTTTTATACTTTTTGAGTAAATCCATTTATTGTCAAATTGCGAAATTGTGTCATTTTGTATGGGAGGGGGTAGAAGGGGTGAAGCTAATCATCTCATTTTTTTTGACCTTACTAACAATTTTAAATAAATATTTGGTGAACAATTTCAGCCCGCTGAATTTTATAGAGGAAATTGGCTTAGAGTAATTCATGATAAGTACAGTTTGTATGGGAGGTGGTAGAAGGAGGGGGAGGACACACACAATTTTTATACGATAGATTGATATTATCATAAAATTAATATATTCTAGGCCAATAACTTTTATACTTTTTGAGCAAATCAGTTTATTGTGAAATTGCGTAATTGAGTCATTTTGTATTGGAGGGGGTAGAAGGGGTGGAGCGATTTGGCCCGTTCACGAACTTGACCTTACTTTTTTGTCAAAAACGACGTGTACAAAATTTGAACTTTCTAGCTCAATGCGTTCTCAAGCTAGAGAGCGCACGGACGGACGGACAGACGGACGGACGGACGGACATCCGGTTTTGAGATTTTTGAGTGATAATATTAACTTCTGTATCATTCATTTTTTTCTCCGAGCCTTATTTCTTGGCGTTACAAACCTTAGAGCGAACTTATAATACTCTCAGATTCCATCTAGAGTATAAAAAAAAGGACAGAGTCTTACCGCTCCAGGTCATAATGTCGAAAATCGTAATAGATGGAGAGGAGAATTCCGTCAATCCAAATTTTATATTCGAACGAATTATTACTTTTGAGCTCGCACCTTATCCAGCTTCACTTTTTGAAGAAATTTATTTTCGCAAGACACAAAAATCAAATATATGATTTATTCACACCTATAGACGATTTTATTCTTGGTTCATCAATTAATATTATAGATGGAGGTTTCTTACTCCATAAAGTAATTTGACATTCAAGCGATACCTTTAAAACAATTTGTGCCAAATATTTAACTTACATTAATTTGTATTTTCCGTGTATTGTTGTATTCGATGGATATCCTCTAGAGCCTAGCACAAAAAATTACGAAAGATCGAGAAGAGGAAGTAAACATTTTTCAAATCAAATGCTGTTTTTAAATGAAGAAAAACCAGTTCTAGTAGGACAAGAAAACTTCCTTAGCAATAATAATAATAAAAATCTTTTAATAAAGATGCTTAGGAAAAAGTATGGACAGTTAAATATAGAAACTCTTCAAGCGGAGGAAGACGCAGATTTGCTAATAGTTACAACAGCTATATTAAAATCCAATAATAAAACTCGAAATTATATTATTGGAGAGGACGTTGATTTACTTGTGCTACTAATACAATTAGCTGACGAAAATTCAAATATTTATTTGAAAAAACCTACAAGAGGTTGAAAAGTTGCAGCTACGTATGGACCATCAAGCTTGGAACTAAGACCATTGAAGAGGGTATTTCTGTTTGCTCACGCTTTCAGTGGCTGTGATACCACGTCAGCATTTTTCAATCATGGAAAAATAAAGTTTATGAAAATTCTGAATAACAATGCCAAATTATTACAAGAAGTGGAAATCTTTAACTCGCCTGAAGCTGATGTAAATAAGTTATTTGAAGTTTCTTGCTCTCTAGTATTAACGCTATACTCCTATAAAAAGAATAATTGTAACATGACATTGAACGAATTTCGATTTGAATATTGCAGATCCTTAAAAAATATTGATTTGAGCGTACTGTCTTGCACCGAAGGTGCCCTACGCCAGCACGCGTTAAGGGTTTAGTTGCAGTGTCAGCTTTGGTTGCAAAATAATCTTGACCCACAAAACTGGAGGTGGAGAAAAAATGGAAATATTCTTGAAACCGTTTTCTCCAAAAAAAGCTTAATCCCTCAAGATTTGATTGAATAAATGCATTGGGGCTGGAAAACTGGGTGTCTGAAAAGATGTGGTTGCAGAAAAATGGGTCTAAAATGTAATTCCTTCTGTAAACCATGTTTGGGAAATAATTGTTTAAATAGAGACGCAATACAGAATGAAATAGAGGATGATACTGAGATACTAAACAACACTAACTTAACAATCGAAGACAAAAATAGCGAAGAACCTGTAGAATTAGTAGAGAATTCTGAATTTCAGCCGAGTAATAAAAGAGCTAGACTCGCATTTATTTAATCAGCTCATTTCTTTAATCTTGCATTTCCATCCCCTAAGTTATAGCTATAGAGCAATTTAAGAACAATATGTTTGCCTCCCTCAAAGACACTTTATACGAGTAAAAATAAAGGTATTATTATTAAAAAAATCTTAAAATCTGCAATAAAGAGCTCGATATCTCGGCTTCGGATAAGTCAAATTGAACTTCAAGCCCCGCAAATTCTTTATCAGAATGTCCACAATACAACGTGACTATAAAAGTTAGTTCAAAATTTCATGTAGTCCTTCTGCCTTAAAAAAAAGTTAAGAAAAAATTTACTCGAAAAGTCATTTTCTAGTAAATTCATCAGGTGAAATTTCTATGAAACCGGCTAAATTTGGGCTGAATTTTGATTCAGTTATTTAAAATACATTTATCAAGAGGCAATGCTGCAAGTTTTGGTATAATATCTTTGTATAGTCTATGAGATACTCATTTCCTTCCAAAAACACAGATTCCTTGAAAATTGTCAAAAACGTTTTTAATAATAGTCCATATCTCAGGTTTAAATAAACCAAATTTAACAATGTACCATTTAAATGAAAGGTCTAAGTGTTTGTAATCGAACCTTATTTTTACTTTTTTGATATTGCTTAGTATAACGTAATAAAACTCAAAAAACCTCTAAAACAGACGAAAATTTGCGAATTTTGCTATTTTTCGAGTCTTTCCCCCACTCCCCCAGTGGCCGCAATATTTTTACCGTAATCTACGCAAAAAATCAATGAGGTTAAAAAAACATAACAGGGCTACGATTTCGCGTAAAGCGCAATCTTACGATACTCTAGATGAAATAGAATTTTGTGTGATCCCAAGAAATTTTGTATGGGGAGTGTTAGAAGGGGTGATAGCATTGAACTAATTTTTTCCCCATCATGCTAAAGTAGCTATAAAAAGGTTTTATACAAAATGCTTACTCCAAAAATTGAATAGGAGCAGAGAAAATTAGTGTGTTAGATTTAGTGAAAATGTGCAGTTTGTATGGGAGGTGGTAGAAAGAGTGGGGGGATTTTAGTGATTTTTTCAGAAATAACTAAAAATGTCATAAAATTGACATTTCTTAAATTTTAGACCAGTAACATTCATACTTTACAAGAAAATAGATTTTTTGTGAAGTTGTGAAACTGTGCCATATTGTATGGGAGGGGGTAGAAGCAGTAAAGCTAATCAAATAATTTTTTCTGATCTTAGTGATAATGCTAAATAAGTATTTATCACAAAATATGAGCTCGATAAATGTTATATGTTCTGAGAAAATCGGCTTAGAGCATTTCATGAAAAAGTGTAGTTTGTATGGGAGGGGGTGGAAGGAGAGGGAGAACGCAAATAATTTTTATATTGTATATTGAAATCATTATGAAAGTAATATATTCCGAAATTCAGACTAATAGCATTTATACTTTTCGAGCAAATCCATTTATAGTCGAATTGCGAAATTGTGCCATTTTGTATGGGAGGGGGTAGAAGGGGTTAAGCTAATCGTCTAATTTTTTTTAGCCTTACTAACAATTTTAAATTAATATTTGGTGCACAATTTCAGCTCGCTAAATTTTATACGTACTGAGTAAATTGGCTTAGAGTAATTCATGACAAGTACAGTTTGTATGGGAGGTGGTAGAAGGAGGGGGAGGAAACGCATAATTTACCGTAGATTGATATTATCATAAAAGTAATATATTCCAAATTTCAAGCCAATAGCTTTTATACTTTTCGAGCAAATCCGTTTATTGTCAAATTGCGCAATTGTGTCATTTTGTATGGGAGGGGGTAGAAGGGGTGGAGCGATTTGGCCCGTTCACGAACTTAAAGTTACTTTTTTGCTAAAAATGACACACACAAATTTTAGCGCTATAGCTTAAAGCTTTCGAGAGTTATGCTGTAGACAGACGCACAGACGGACAGACAGACAGACAGACAGACAGACAGACGGACAGACGGTCACTCGGAATCGAGCGACAACAAATATTTCTGTACCCTTGGCGGCTCTGTGCGAGCGTTATTTCTTAGCGTTACAAACGGTAAGGCAAACACAATATACTCTCAGATTTCATCTAGAGAATAAAAACATAACCCCAAAATATGTTCTCCAATTTTCTCCAAATGTAAATAATAAGAACATAAAAGAATTATGATTGGGCGTAATGCCCAATCATATGATACTCTAGATGAAATGAGAAAGAGTTCAATGTACCGGAAAATATGTCACCTCCAATTCTTTTAAATAATTAATAGTGACTTTTGTATGGGAGGTGGTAGAAGGAGAGGAGGAAGGTTTGTACTTTTTGGATATGACACCTAATGTGGTATGCAAAATATTTCGTGCTGAATTTAAGGTTTGCAGCTTTCATTATTTTCAATTGGACATTTCCTGAAATTTTGGCATTTGTATGGGAGGTGGCAGAGGAAGTGGAGCGTCTAAGATGATTTTGAAACTGCTTATCATATCATCCTTATCACCACGCTTTGGTTTAATTTCAAATTTGATAGTTCTAATATATTCGAAGGAGAAATGCTTTTCTTGAATTTAAAATACAGATATTTGTATGGGAGGGGGTAGAAGGAGTGAAGAGGAATTTTTTTAGCATTCATTGCAATTATTAAAAAACAAACTCTGGCAAAATTTTAAGTTTATACTTTTTCTAGTTTTAATGGAAATCGATATAATGCACTTAAAAAAAATTATACATTTGTATGGGAGGGAGTAGAAGGAGTGTACGGATCAAAAGACATTTTTTTCTCGTTATTGATATTTCTATTTTTATACTTTATGCAAAATATCAAGTTGATAGCTTTAACAGTTTCGAAGAAAAATAATTTAATTTAAATTTCTAAATTTCGTGAAATTTGTATGGGAGGGGGTAGAAGGAGTGAGGTGAAGTTGATAATTTTTTCAATACTGATTGCAATTATATTAAAATTAATTCTGGCAAAAATTAATTTTTATAACTTTGCTAGTTTCAATGAAAATCGAAAAAATGCATTTTTCCAAATTATGCATTTGTATGGGAGGGGGTAGAAGGAGTGAAGAGGAGTTGATAGTTTTTTTAGCAATTATTGATATTATTAAAAAACAAATTCTGGCAAAATTTTAAGTTTATACTTTTTCTAGTTTTAATGCAAATCGATATAATGCACTTGTCAAAAATTATGCATTTGTATGGGAGGGGGTAGAAGGAGTGTACTGAACAAAACACATTTTTTCCCGTTATTGATATTTCTATTTTTATACTTTATGCAAAATATCAAGTTGATAGCTTTAACAGTTTCGAAGAAAAATAATTTAATTTAAGTTTCAAAATTTCGTGAAATTTGTATGGGAGGGGGTAGAAGGAGTGAGGTGAAGTACATAATTTTTTTCAATTCTGATTGGACTTATAATAAAATTATTTCTGGTAAAAATTCGTTTTTATAACTTTGCTAGTTTCAATGAAAATCGAAAAATTGCATTTTTCAAAATTATGCATTTGTATGGGAGGGGGTAGAAGGAGTGACAGGATCAGATCAATATTCTGTCATATTAATGATATTTATATCATAATACTTTGACCTGAATTTCAAATTGGTAGCTTAAATAGTTACAAAGAAAAATCAATTTCTGGAAATTTCGGAATTTCGTGAAATTTGTATGGGAGGGGGTAGAAGAAGTGGGGGGATGTGGCCCGTTCACGAACTTAAAGTTTCTTTTTAGCTAAAAATTACACACAAAAAATTTCAGCACGATAGCTCAAAGCATTCGAGAGTTATGCTGTAGACAGACGGACAGACAGACAGACGGACAGACGGACAGACGGACAGACGGACAGACAGACAGACGGACAGACGGACAGACAGCAACTCGGAATCGAAGTTTTTGAGCGACATTAAATATTTCTGTACCCTTGGCGGCTCTGAGCGAGCATTATTTCTTAGCGTTTTAAACGGTAAGGCAAACACAATATACTCTCAGATTTCATCTAGAGTATAAACATCGAGATCGCAGCATTTCGCCAAGCAGACCTTTTTTGATCTAATCCGACTAGACTATTAGGCCAAGCCCTTGAAAAAATAGGCGTAGATTTCAATGAAAATCGTCTTACTCATAGCCAGCTATATGAAGCATAGAAAGAGTGAGGTGAAGTTGACAAATTTTACAAAATTGGTTGCAATTGTAATAAAATTAATTTTGACAAAAATTAGTTCTTTTAGCTTTACTAGTTGCTTTGCAAGCCGAATAAATGCATTTTTGAAGATTGTACATTTGTATGGGAGGGGGTAGAAGGAGTAAGGGGATTAGATCAATATTTTGACAGTAATGATATTTACATTATAATACTATTGCCTAATTTTCAAGTCAATAGCTGAAACAGTTTCGGAGAAAAATAAATTTCTTTAAGTTTCCTAATTTCGTGAATTTTGCATGTGAGGGGGTAGAAGGAGTGGGGGAATATGACCCGTTCACAAACTTAAAGTTAATTTTTTGCTAAAAATGATATATAAAAAATTTTAGCACGATAAGTCAAAGCTTGCGAGAGTTATGTTGTAGACGGACGGACAGACAGTCGGACAGACGGTCACTCGGAATCGAGATTTTTGAGCGATAACAAATATTTCTGTACCCTTGGCGACTCTGCGCGAGCATTATTTCTTAGCGTTACAAACGGAAAGGCAAACACAATATACTTTCAGATTTCATCTAGAGTATAATAAAATTCTGGTAATTATTAGATTTTATAGTGTTATTACCAATTTAGGTTGATTCGAATTGACAAACATAGTTAGCGAAACATTTTAGCAGCACAAGCGATAAAACAGTTTTTTTTTCAATATCAGAATTTTTTTTCCAGTATTTATATTCTACAATCTGAGAAAAGGAGAACAAATTTTTTGAGACTTACACAAAAAACAGATTTCCAATTCTAGAATCAAGTTAGCTAATTACCAATAAAATCTTCTTTTTAGAATTTTCGAAATTATTAATTCATAAAGATTTTATATGATTCTATTCCAGTTCAAATAGAACGTACCACCAATTTAAAAATAAAACTTTTCTCTATTTATTTATATATTTTTTTCAATAAAATTTTAATATTTGGCATATTTTAAAAATAAATATTTAGTTTAGAAACCCCAGCATTAACAAACTGATGTGTGCTATTGAATTTCCAAATTTTAATTAATCCAAGTAGCTGGTCGACCTTCCACACGATATCCGCTTATTGCTTCGGATCGTCGACTGGGCGGATCGGCATAATAAGCTGGAAGTGCTTCATACGAAATCGGCTTTTGACTATTTTTGATTGCCGATATAACAAGCAAAAAAATCGCTAATTTTCCGATTATAATCGACTTGACCAATAATAATTTCAATTTTGTCACCAAAAACGGAATTATAGCAGACTGAATAAGAAACGGTAGTATGAAAAGTGGCATGATTTTCGCAAACATACCCTTATCCTTTTTTTTCCGACCTATAAAAATTACAAAAATTATTAAATTTGTGGTATAAGCCTTGAATTCGTTTGTATTTACTTTCATCGTTTCCGCCGTCCCAATTTCCTGTTAAGATATCCTTCATATAGTCCTCGCCCAAATTCAAATTTACAATTTCGCGTTCCATATCCAAGCTAATATTCACACCAGGCCCTACGGTATAACGCAAGGTTCCATCATAGTTTACCGGCAATTTAACTGACTTCTTCTTCTTCTTTCTCTTCTTGCGTTTTTTCACCTTTCCTGGTTTACTGGTCGAAGCGACAGTATCCTTAGACATCATAGATTTTCGGCTGCCATTTTTCACGTATTCCAAGGTAGTTCGATTGCCCAAATAAGTGCTCCTGTAGTTCTGGTAGATACCCATAACAACATTTTTGAAAGGAGCGACTCGTTCACCATCGCTCGTTGCGAGAGCTTCTCCGATTTTCTGCAGATCATCACTTCGCAATTCACTCGATTCTAACGTACTTTCCGGAAAATTTCGCGAATCGTTGTCCGTCTTAGCAACGCCGAAAAATACAACTAATAATAGTAGAAAAATTTTAATCTCACTCAAAATTGTCATGATTGAAAGGTGCGCGAAAAACGTCCTAACATTCACGAGTATCGCGGTAAAATGCACAGAATTCTTCGAGCACAATCAATTTTATTATGTAAACTGCACGGCTGCAAAGTAGGATAAAGTGGCGAGTAATAAGCCATTGCAGCTGGAAACCTGCAGCTATCGTAACTGTTCTGAATGACGATTTTGTGTGGTGGTAAATTGCCTGCATCCGAGCAACATCTTGGTCTTATCCACTTTACGTCTCTATATTTGCAATACTCGGCAATGCCACTTGTTTCTTGTTATGGAGCACGTTGTCTTGAGAAGAAGCAATCAGGTATCTTCTAACATATCTAGTATCTGGCATAAAGTGGCATCCATACCCTTTACTGCCATTCGTGAGATTACCAGGCGTAAAAGTATATCAACAGGTGTGTGGTGCACCAGTGCCCTCGTGATTGCTTTTAAGGATGCTCGAGTGTGGTTAGAAAAAGTAATCAATGCGATCTAATTATTTTCTTAATCAGATTTCTTGGAATTCTGATGACTATACTGTAAAATCACCACAGAATTGTCGATCTGGAGTAGTGAAATTGAACCGTAATCAGTCTGTGCGAATTGATTCGAGAGTACCACTTTCTTTTCTTATGTTCTACTTAGAATTATAAGTGCTAATTGCATCCACAATAACCCGGTTAATTCTTCTTTTTAACCGACTTTACATAGAGTAGGTAGAGGTTGTGGACTGATTCTATTTCAAATAGCTTAATAAGGTATGGATATAAGATATTCATCAACTATTTATTCAAATAAACTGCCAACAAGTCGGGCGAAACTTTATTATTCTTGGTACAAGTTGCGTATGCGTGGAAAGTCGATATGCAGATTAGAGTGGTTTGGGAAGACTAAGTGAAAGGGAGTTCCTGGACAGGGCTGTTGTCAATTTAAAACTTAATTGCGGAAACGATTAATAGCTCTAGTACATATAATCAATATTTCATTCGTTTATGCTAATTTGGGTTTTTATGAGGGGAGGGGTGATAGTAAGACTGGGTGGTTGTTAATAGTTTGTTAATTGATTGATTGAATCACGTCCAATATTCTCTGTATAGAATGTCAGTTTCATAGACGAAGTTGCATAGAATTTTCATTGGATTCGGTGTATTTTAAATTCACGAAACCAAAAATTTATACGGGAGGGGGTAGAGTGCTTGTACAAAATTTCAAGTTTGTAGCTTTTAATTTGGAAGTTATTAGTTGATTTAATGAAATTGGTCGAAATCATAATTTTGTATGGAAGGGGATAGAAGGGCAGGCGTGATCACAAAACTTTTGACGCAATTTTGTTTCAACTATTTTTAAAAGTTTTTGTACAAAATTTTAAATTGACTGCTTTTAATATTTAGGTGATACTTGATTTCTTAAAAATCGTCAAAAAAATAATTTTGTATGAGAGGGGGTAGAAGTTTTAAAGGTATTGAACAAAGTAATATTTCAGATATCTAGATATTTTTTTTTAAATGCATTTTGCAAATTTTCAAGTTTCTACATTAAAATTTCATTCAAAAATTTTCAGCTTATGTGTGTGTTTTTCAATGCACATGAAACTCCTTGTAGACGTTAGACCGGGGGGTCGGATTATAACAATTGTGTAACAAATAATTATTTTTTTTCTATGTATATTAAACAGATTCGCTCCGCGAAATAATTACTTTTTATCAATCAATTATTTCGTTCTTCTTTTTAATTAATATTACCGGTCGTCTGTTTATATTTAATTATTTGTTGTTTGCTGTGTGAATCGCTTTGCGTTACGTTTTTGTTAACTTGCAATTAGTGACTGATAAATTACATAGCAGTGAATTATCAATAATTACCTGTGCAAACTTGACCTTATTAAAAACACTTAATATTATTAAAATTACTCTTCGCCGAGTGTTTCAATTACATAATCAGTGGATTATTAATAATTACCTCGGCTAACTTGACATTGTTCAATTAAAAACGCTGATTTTTGTGTTCTTTTGACCCAGTGACTACAATTCTGTTTTGTGCAATGTCTTCTCCTTCACCAATGTCCTACGCACTATGCGGTGTCTGCCATAGGGCTATTAAAAATCTTGACAATATTACTTGTGATGGAATTTGTGATCAAAGCTTCCATATCGATTGTATTAAAGCTCATCGGGTCTCGAACAATCCAAGCAGCTTCACATGTACCGAGTGTAGCGCTATAAAACCGTGTCATGTTCTTAAATTGTTTAAACTAACTGCATCACGAATTGACTCTAGCAACGCTGCATTAGAGGATTTAAAAAGCACTTGTTCTTTCATTGCGAATAAAGTCAATAGTCACGTTGATAATATTACCAACTTAAGCGACTGTATTGACGAATTTCGTGACTACGGATCACAGCTGGACAAGTTACACTCATGTTGTGGTTTGATCCAACATGACGCATCGAAGTTGCAAAAAAAATGGACACAATCAGACTCTAAACTAACTACTATTCTAGATAGTTTATCAGATAATATCTCTGCTAACTGTGTATCATCAATAACAGACGTCTTTCTCGCGGAGGTGAACGCTGTTACAAGCAAGCTCACAAGTATCCATGATGACGTCAGATCAGTTAAGCTACTTGTTACGAAGGCGGACAAATCTCTCGTGAAGGAATCAAGTCAATTGAGTCACACAACATCACAGGTCCGAAATCAGACAGGCAGACGATATAACAACAAAACTCGTTGATTTCGAACGCGAACTGGCAGTCTCCCGATTTGTTTGCGATCCACCTCAAAGTTCAAAAGAAAATCTACATATACGTACACTTTTGCTGTCACCCGCTCAAACTTTCTCGCTGCCAAAGATACACCTACCTGGAAAAGTTCCTAACGCGCCGAAAAACTCGTTAATAGAATTCAACGCAACATGGTCGCAAGCCGATTGGGATGCCAGAATTAATAAGCTGAATAGGATCAATAAGCTCGAAGTTAAAAATTCAACCGATTCGTTTGCTTATTTTATTACGGGAGCTCCTCCAAACTTGGATGCATCGTGGCTATGCAAAACCCTTGCGGACCAATTTGCGATAAAAGGCTGTAAGTGTGAGAAGTTACAGTCCCGCAGAGTTAGTGGAATTACACCGAAAAACACGAATTTTAAACTGTATATGCCCATGCAATATGACTGGCTTTTCTTCACCACGAAATCTGATGTCTGCAAATGGAACAACATACAAATCCGACACTGGAAGTCAAATTTAAAATATAATAAGTATACCACAAACAACCAAAATATTACAAAATATATACAAAACTAAAAATATCAATACAAATAGTAATAAAAATAACAATAATAATTATAGGTACAATATGAATACGAATAAGAAAACAACTTTTCCCAATTCTATGAACCATAAAACTAACACTAACACCATTACTACAGCTACAACTAATCGCGTTAACACCAGTTTATCTCATTCCATTAACGTTCCTATTTTAAATCCACTACCTAATTCGAATCTAGTCCCAGTTCCTATTTCGTGTTTAGACCCAATTCCTACTTCGAATTCTATCATAGTTCCGGGTCCTTACATTTTCGTCATCAGTAACATGTGTTTAAGATAAAAATGAAAAGTTATCTTGCTCAAATCTTGATACTGCAGTCGCTGGTCACAATAACCCCCCTTTCCTCGACCCACTTGTTCCCCCAGTTGTAAAGCTATCAAAAAATTTGGCAAGTTTCGAGGAGAACAGATATTTATTATTACCGTTGAGAGAGCATAGAATATTTGACAATGTGCGGCAGTATCTTGCTTATATCCACAATAAGTCTGACTCGACCTATATAAATGGCAAAACGAAAACCAGTCTGATACTATCCATTCAACAGGAAGGACTTCCAACGGATCTAGAAACTTTACGACGGCTCTATACACGCCTCCACGAGCAGTTCAATCTTTTTCCTGACCAAGTCCATAAAGATCTCGCCACATACGGTTCCCATGTTTCCTCGAAGCATATATCTAATATGCAGAGAAGTCGTGAAGATCATCATCGGTTTTTTCGTTCCTAATTCTAAAACTAACATACGAATTTTCTACCACAACGGAGGTGGCATCAGAGGGAAGATAAATAATCTCTTCATTGATGCGAAATCATGTCACTTTAATGTCATTATTATTACGGAAACTGGCCTAAATGACTCCTTCAAAAATGAAAAAATACTGGACAATAGCTGGACCGTATACAGAAATGATAGAAATTACAGCGCAACAGGTCTGTCAAAAGGAGGGGGTGTCCTAATTGCAGTTCACAGATCTTTATCTAGTGAGATTGTAGACACAACACCAACAACACTTTTTGAACATAAATTTATCAGAATCAAACTGATAAATAGATATGTTTACATCGGTGTTGTATATATCCAGCCTAACTCTGAAGATCAAAAATACAACGACATTCTTGAAATTTTTCATAGTGTCAATTGCTCCTTAACAGAGAATGACAATATCTCCCTTCTCGGCGATTTCAATCGCCCAAATATCTCTTTTCAGACAAATCATTCCGATAACACTATTATACCGGGGAATCTTCTGTCTGATATTGACACCACTATTATCGACACACTATATAATAACGACTTACATCAGGTAGTGAATTTTCCCAATAAAAATGGGAGATGGCTTGATATGATCTTTACAGACGCATATGATGAAGTGATTGTTAGCCCTGCCTCTGACGCGGAGAATCTTTTCTCTAATACACAACATCACTCTGCTATCATAGTAGAACTACCATGCAACAACATTAATTTTGTTCACTCTTACAATAATAATATTGTATTTGACTTCCGTAATTCTGATTTCAATTGCATTAATCACGAACTGTCTTGGATAGACTGGACATATCTTTTCTCAAGTAATGACCTTGACAATGCCATAACAACGTTTTACGATGTGATCTTTAAAATTGTCGATAATTATGTCCCTGTAATAAAACAAAAAGACAAAGTTTTTTTAGATAAAAACCTCAGATCACTGCGGAATAGAAGAAATAAATTATTTAAAAAACTAAGAAAACAGGTGCGATTACTTCTAATCTTCAGAGAAGCTATGACACGCTGGCCTCAGAGTTCTCTTCTAAGTCCCGGGTTGCGTATGAGTGTTATGTAAAAAAAATTGGTGAAGATATCATAACAGAACCAAAAAGATTTTTCGAATTTGTTAACACAAAACGAAAAGTTCGGGTTATCCCATGACCATGTCTAATGGAATCACGCAATCTTCCTGCCGGCGTAATATCTGCGACATGTTTGCTGACCGTTTTCAAGAGGTTTTTAATGCCCAGTCAGATTCAACCCACAGTGAACCCAACATTTCGGTTTCTACACTTATTGATAATATGTCATTTTCTATTGAGGAGGTGCTCGATGCTATCAAAACTATTGATACCGAAAAAGGTCCAGGTCCTGATATTATTCCTCCCCTATTTTTATCTAAGTGTGCCCATCAAATTTTAAGACCTTTACATTTTCTCTTCAACAAGTCACTGTCATTGGGAGCTTTCCCCTCGGCTTGGAAATCATCGCACCTCACACCTATCTACAAAAATGGAGACAAACGAAAAGTTGAGAACTACAGAGGGTTAGCAATTCTATCAGCTATACCGAAATTATTCGAAAAAATTGTCTGCAATAAATTAACCAATATGATCAACCCTGACCAACAGCACGGCTTTAGAAAAGGTTGCTCGACCACAACGAATCTCATGATTCTTGTATCTGATACGCTCTGCGCACTTGAAAGTGGGCATCAAGTCGACACAATATACACCGACTTTAGCAAAGCGTTCGACCGAGTTGATCACAACGTCCTGATTTTGAAGTTAAAAAAAATTGGTGTAACAGGATCCTTATTTGACTGGCTTAAATCCTATCTTAATAATAGAACTCAATTTGTTAAGTTTCAAGGTCTTATTTTCAAGGAAATACTAGTGTTCTCTGGGGTACTACAAGGAAGTTATTTGGGACCGCTCTTATTCAATATTTTCATCTCAGATCTATCAGAAGTATTCGAAAATGTTTCACGTCTAATGTACGCTGATGATCTGAAAATATGTCATACCATAATCTCGATCTCAGATGCCGCATTTCTGCAATCCGAGCTTATTGCACTAGATCATTGGTGCAGTCAGAGCAAATTAGAGCTTAAAGTCAGTAAATGCAACGTAATAAGCTTCTCACGTAAAAGATACTCATATCACCATGACTATATCCCAAGTGGAACTCAACTACCCCGTGTTGATCAAATTGAGGACCTCGGCTTACTACTGGACGATAAACTGTGCTTCAAAACTCACTATAATCGAATAATTCCCAAGGCCAATAAAATTCTGAGGTTCATTAAGAAAAGAACCAAAGAGTTCAAGAATGTATGGGTTACCAAATCTTTATTCTGTTCTCTTTCCCGCCCTATTCTGAAATATGTAATGTCATTTGGGGCCCCTTTTTCCAGTTATATGGCAACAGAATAGATTCAATCCAGAAGCAATTCCTTCTTTTTGCTCTTAGGGACTTTTATGATCCTAGAGAATTTGAAAACCTACCACCCTACACAGTCAAGCTCTAATTATTAAATCTTTTACCTCTTGGTTCTTGAAGAACTATGCTCACATTCTGTTTAACCTTATAGTGATTTCTATTCGGCAAAAAAATGTGACCCGTTTTTGCCCTTAACATTTTTTCTAGCAGTTCCTATGTTCTATTGTAAAAAAAAATTCTGCCCTGCTAGAAAAATGGTTTGCGCACTAGGTAAAACTTGACCTGAAAATGCACATTTCTTGCCCCGAATTTTTCGGCGGTGCAACTCAATTGACCTGTAATGTACAACAACATGAAAAAAATAAATCATCTGACAATATCGGTTAACAGATTCTAACGGATAGATCTTACTTAAAAGGACTTAAAACTTTACAGGAAGTATGCTATATGAGTGCATACGTAACTTTTCTTAATTTTCCCAAAATCTTCACAGGACCATTAGAGATAACAAGACAAATGAAAACCGCTTTGTTTTGACAGTTTCGAAAGGCAATCAGCTGTTCGGTATGCAGACAACATGATAAAAAAAAATGCAAAAAACTTGCACTTAAAGTGTTCTATTGTAAATTGACCTGACCGACGGAACTGAGAAAAATGAGTGCAAAACTGCAATAATTTTGCATTTTAAAGGGCAAAAACGGGTCACATTTTTTTGGCGAATAGAAATCACTATTAGATGTTTTAAATGGCAATATTAAGGTTGACCACATCTCAAACGAAGTCAGACTCAATGACAATATCAGGCGGACGAGACATTCAAGACCACTTAAGGAATATCCACATCGTACAGATTATGGACAAAATGAACCTATTAAAAGATGCTGTAGAGTATTAAACAAATTCTGCGCAAACTATACACCTCCTATAAGTAAGCTGACATACAAACTGAGACTACGCTCCGTTTTATAAGGTCCCCACACCCCGTTTCCATCAGTGCCTATTATACTTATATCAAATTCGCTTTAATTAATTAAGGTAAATTTAACTATATTAGTTAAACTAAATTGAATTAAGTAATTTATTATGTAATTAAAAATAAATAAATAGATAAATGGATAAAAAATTGATTTAGTAGGATTCACGTAGTAATAAGCTTTTGCTTATTTATCGCATGGTGAAAAATAGGTGGGCGCTTTTTTAAATTTAATGGAAAAGCTGGTTGTCACCTTGACCGAACTCTATTACCAGGTGTCTTGTTCTTTCTTCTAACTCTACACGAAACTAAAGACAATTAACCATACTTCAAGAATGTACTGTCGAACTTTATTCCATCTTGCTAGCTCGTTGTGCCCCGGGTTCTCCTAATCTAAATTTTTCATATACAGTTGCTCACAAAATTAGTTGGTTACTCTGGAATGCGAGCTAAATTCATCATTTTAAGACACTAAAATGCAATATTTGAAAAGAGTAAAAACTAGGATTTGATGTCGGGATATTGTAAATAAAAAGACAATATTTTTTTATAATTTAAGTAGTTCAAATAATTTTATTAAATTAAAAAGAAAATAAAAGATTAAAAATTCATCTCACAAAATTATTTGGTAACTAGTTCATATTAGTTTTAATACATTTAATTCTTTTTAACTAAACCTATTTAATACTTGGTGGGATATCCGTTTGCTTTTATAACAGCTTTTAGTCTATTCTGCATATTTATACTCTAAATGAAATCTGAGAGTATTATAAGTTTGCCACAAAGTTTGTAACGCCAAGAAATAAGGCTCGGAGAAAAAAATTAATGATACAGAAGTTCATATAATCACTCAAAAATCTCAAAACCGGATGTCCGTCCGTCCGTCCGTCTGTCTGTCTGTCCGTCTGTCAGTCCGTCCGTGTCCTCTCTAGCTTGAGAACGCGTTGAGCTAGAAAGTTCAAATTTTGTATACGTCGTTTTTAACAAAAAAGTAAGGTCAAGTTCGTGAACGATTCAAATCGCTCCACCCCTTTTACCCCCTCCCATACAAAATGACACAATTTCGCAATCTGACAATAAACGGATTTCCTTGAAAAGTACAATTGACATTGATCTGAAATTTGGAACGTGATACTTTTATGATGATTCCAATCTACTCTATAAATATAATTGGTGTCTTCCCCCTCCTTCCACCACCTCCCATACAAACTGCACTTTTTCATGAAATGCTCTAAACCAATTTACTCAGTGCGTATAAAATTGACCGATCTGAAATTGTGCACTAAATATTTATTTAGAATTATTAGTAAAACCAAAACAAATTAGGCGATTAGCTTTACCCCTTCTACCCCCTCCCATACAAAATGACACAATTTCACAACTTTATAAAAAGTCGATTTTCATGAAAAGTATGAATACTACTGATCTGCAATTTAAGACATGTCAAAAGCATGATATTTATAGTTATTTCTGAAAAGTCATTAAAAACTCGCCCCTCCTTCTATCAACTCCCATACAAACTGCACTACTTCACTACACTCAATACACTAATTTTCTCAGTACCTATTAAATTTTTAAATCCTAAATTTTGTATAAAACATTTTGATAGCAACCTTACCGCCATGTGAAAAAATTAGTTTAATGTCGTCACCCCCTCTACCACTTCCCCTACAAAATTTCTTAATATACAAAAATTTCTTAATATACAAAAATTTCTCTTTCATCTAGAGTATCGCACGATTGGGCTTTATGCCCAATCGTACTCCTGTTATGTTTTTTACTAAATTAGCAGTGATAGAAACACATATTTCGTCCCACTCCTTTTTTAAAACAGTTTTCAGCTGATTTTTGTTTTTTATGTTATAATCCTGAACCTTTTTTTTCAAAATTGACCACAGATGCTCAATAGGATTTAGGTCTGGAGACTGTAGAAGCGTTTTGAGTTGTTGAGGTACGTTGCACAGCAGCCAAATTTTCACTGCAAAAGCCATGTGCTATGGGTTATTGTCTTGCTGGAATTTCCAGACACTTGGCATTCCCATTTTCATAGCACTATCCTTAATATTTTGTTTTAATATGTCTAAATACCCCATTTATTCATTATTCCATCAATAAAATGCTGGTGTCCCACGCCGTTTGCCGCCATACAGCCCAAACCATAAGTGAACCGCCGCCATGTTTCACCGTTTGAACTAAGTATTCTATATTCAGCGAAGTATTTGTTTTTTTTCACACTTTTTGATTTCCATTTACGCGGAAAATATTGAATTTGGACTCGTCACTCCAAATAACAGTCTCCCAGAATGAATTGTCCTTCTCTAAATACTTTTTAGCGAATTCCACTAGTTTAATTCGATTTGCAGCTGATATGTATGGTTTTTTCTAGTGACTCTTCCGTTATACCCTTGTCGACGAAGAATTCTGCGCACCGTTTCATCAGCCACTTGTCGTCCTGTAGTTCCCCGCATTTTCTGGTTAAGTTTTGGTACACTTAACTTTGAATTTTTTCGAATTTCATTCACTATATTTCGTTTATCACGACCATTTAGTATTTTTTTTCGTCCACGACCGTCCTTATTAAGTCAAGTTCCTTCGTTTTGAAACTTTTTTACATCGTATTGAACTGTGGAATACTGTTTATTAACAATTCCTGCAATTCCGCGATAAGATTTTCCCTTTATAGCTAAACTTATTATTGTTTTCCGTAAAACATTTTCCAATTCTTTACCACGACCCATTTTGATGAAATTGAACGCCAGAACTGATTTCAGATTGAAATAACTTCTTCAGGGATCTCGTTTAAATATTACATCAGCTGGAATTAACCTGCATAATTATAACGGGCAATAAAACAGCAGACCATAAAAATTGCCAAATAATTTTGTGAGATGAATTTTCAATCTTTTATTTTCTTTTTAATTTAATAAATTTATTGAAACTACTTAAATTATAAAAAGTATCGATTTTTTTTATTTACATTATCCCGACATCAAATTCTAGTTTTTACTTTTTCCAAATATTTCAGTTTAGTGTCTTAAAACGAATTTAGCTCGCATTCCAGAGTGACCAAATAATTTTTTGAGCGACTGTAACTCAAAAATAATCAAGAATTTAGGGTAAGAAATAAGGCGTATTTCCAAGTTTAGTACTCTCCCTGAACTTTCCTACAGTAACAATGTTTGGGACTCTAAACTCAATTGAAATCAAAAGCAACTTAGTTAATATCATCACTAAAACTCTTGATTAACGAATTATATACATATGTAGGCCTGTAATACACATTCCGCAACGTTACTTGATCAGAAACAAAACCAGTAGGCGAAATTCCTTTCTTCAATAATATTTAGTTTCACGTCTCAAACTAATTGCACATACTAAGCCTATTGTCCTAGAAATCGAAGAAACTAGTTCAACTGTTAATCCACTAAGTAGTTACAATTCTAACCCAGAATCGCATAACTAACTGACCGCGCTAATAATCCGCATCATCTTAGCGATTCATCTGCCTTCGTCTTCAGATAACACCTAACAGTATCGCGCAATCAACGAAAGACCTGGCCGAAAGTCTGTCGCGCAACTCCTAATCGGGTCGACTCGAATCATTACCAAGAAAATTGTGCGGCCACCTCCAAGACCACACTATTGTACCGGTAAGTGCAATTTTCCGCGATCTCAAGATTTTCCTCTCCAAGATGCTGCGACCATTACAGTTTACCTAGAACTTCGTTCCAAGCAGCAAGTGCACTGTGTCTCAGTTTGTAACGTAAAGTCTGACTTGTTGCGCCTGACTTATTATTATTTATTATTTAATATCATATATATTATTATTATAATTTCTCAAGTAAATCCAAATCGCGATGGCACAACAACACCTGACGAAATTCGCGTTTCTGACCGTATTTATAGTGCTCACGGTTATTACGCCCTCAAACCAATTCGCCGGTGGCCGAAATGATCAATCGAAGACAACAACCGAAACGGAAGATACGGTAACATACATAAGGGCGTCGATACCATTGCAAATTTTCGAGTGTACGCGCAAATTGAATTTGTTACGATGCATGAAGCTTTTTCTATTGCAACGTATGGCCGAGATACGGCCCGGCCGTGTCTACCCGAACAGTGGAAATCTCACGAAGGATTTCCTGGAACAGATTTTGGGCGATGATCAAAACTATCCGACCTTGTTAGATACGAAATACATGAAAATCGGCGATAAAGATCTCACGGCTATGATCGTGGAGAGTTTTCAGAATTTCTTTAAGAATCGCGAAATCAAGTTGCATTTTATACCGGGCGTGATGGTACGCGTGGTGCCAAGTAAGGAGAACAAGATAAGATTGTCACTGAAGCGAGGTGAGCAAGATTTTTTTTTTTTTTTAAATAGGAGATTTTCTTTTCGATAATAACCTCTAGATTTTCCATAGGTGAATCGATGGCCAGGAAACATAAAACTTACAAACATATGATGCAGATTGCGGTTCCGGTTATGGTTATGCCAGCGGTGATTCTAGGCAGTTTTCTGCCGTTTATTTTGCCCGCTCTCAAAATGGCAACAATAATGGCAACCGTGGTGAATAATGGTGCACTAATAGCTGCGCTTATTTACGCAGCAAAAACTGCTACCGCCGCAAATAATGAGCAAATGATTCAGTACGCGCATCCAGGATTTCATTGAATTAACTTTAAGTATGTGTGTGCACGGATAATATTAATAATAAAGAAAATTGTTGATGATTCGCTTCGTCTTTTAGTGATATTACTTTATTTCTATATTTAATAGTTTCTATATTTAATAGTGTGTACTGGATTGCCTATTCAGTATCTGCAATTTTGAAATTTGATAGTTTGGCGATATGAAAACAAAACGTTAGTTTTGGGCACAATGTAAATAAACTGCCAACAAGTCGGGCGAAACTTTATTATTTTTGGGACAAAATGCGCATGCGTAGAAAGTCAATATGCAGGTTAGAGTGGTTAGGGAAGACTAAGTGAAAGGAGCTTCTTGAGCAGGGCAGTTCTCAATTTAGCACTTTCCGGAAACGCTCCATATTTCATTCCTTTATTTATACAAGTTTGAGTTTTCATGAAGGGAGGGGGGAGGGTGATAGTAAGGGTAGGTGGATGTAAATAGTTTTTTAAGTGATTGCTTGAACCAAATCCAATATTCTTTGAATAGAATGTCAGTTTCATAGACGAAGTTGCATAGAATTTTCATTGGATTCGGTGTATTTTAAATTCACGAAACCAAACATTTGTATGGGAGGGGGTAGAGGAGGTAGAGGAATCGTAAAATTTGTGATGCGGTATTATTTCGTTTCTTTTGTAAGGCGCTTGTACAAAATTTCAAGTTTGTAGCTTTTAATTTGTTAGTTAATAGTTGATTTAATGAAATTGGTCGAAATCATACTTTTGTGTGGGAGGGGGTAGAAGGGCAAGTGCGATCTCAAAACTTTTAACGTAATTTTATTTTAACTATTTTTTTAAGTTCTTGTGCAAAATTTCAAATTGATAGCATGTAATAGTTAGGTGATAATTGATTTCTTAAAAATGGTCGAAAAAATAATTTTGTATGGGAGGGGGTAGAAATTTTAAAGATATTCAACCAGTTAATATTTCAAACTCTTACAAATTTTTTTTCAATGCATTTCGCAAATTTTCAAGTTTCTACCTAAAAATTTCATTCAAAAATTTTCAGTTTATATGTTTTTTTCATTGCACATGAAACACTTTGTGCACGTTAGACCTCCACTTCGGTGCATAACAATTTTGGAACAAATTATTATTTTTTTTCTGTGTACATTAAATAGATATGTTGACGTGCAAAATTTAAACTTTGTATCTTTTACGAGAGCCATAAAAAAATCACTCAAAATTTTCAACATTTTCGCTTTCCACCTCCCTCCCCTTACACCCCCCAGCTTAAATTTTTTACCAAAATTAAAAACTATATAGCTCTACAATCTGACAAATTTTTGAATTGATATCTGTATTCAATTTTGAGTTTTGGTGATTTGTAGTTTTGGAAAGTGCGCCATTTTTGAAATGCCCTCCATTTCCCCCCACTACTATTATGTCCACATGTTGTATTTTTTTTATATTATGCTAATAAAGCTTAGTACACGTTTCAATTTTCAATTACAAAGCTTAAGAGGTAGTCGAGATATTAATTTTTAAGTGTTTTTCTTTGAAGCCCCCCTTACCCTTCCCCTTACAATAATTAGCTTCTATCTAAACTGATTCTAGTACATCCGTATGTTATCTTAATGGTCTCAAAATATCAATTTTTATAAGAAGTACTTTCGAAGATATAATCATTTGAAAAAAAAATTCGGCCGACAATTGGTTCTTAGCCCCCCCTTTTCGCACCCCAATGGATAAAAAAATTAAATTATTTTTAAAAGTTGTCCTACAAACTCCTCTATATGTACGTTGATTTTTAGTTTCCTAGCTGTAACCATGGTTGAGATATTTGAATTCGTATTTTTCGGTTTAAGCGCTCCCCCTGCCTCCCCCTGAACTCGTACACCCCCCAAAATGGGTATCCGCCAGAGATCCGCAACTACCTATAATCCCTTCAAAAATGAACTTTCTATCTTCAAGGGTTTGGGAGTTAATGTGCGCTGAGCGTACACGTCGGCGTACGGCGGACGGCGTACAGACAGACGGATTTTTTTTTTTGCATTTTTAGGCTAATTTAGTCATGAAACGCGAAAAAAAAAAATTTCAGGGTAGCAAAGTTTTTTTTTTTCTTGTGTCGATCACAATACTTTATTATTAGAATAATAAAGTAAAAATGTTCGAGCGGTGTGGTCTTTTCACTTTTTTTTTCGTTTTAAATTTTTTTTATTCAAAGAACAGGCAACGAGCAAATTTTTGACCGAATTTTCATTTTGTTCTGAGCTTGGTTCTTGCTTAAATTAAGGTGATGTATATACGTATAGGCAAACCACGTAAGCGATGGGAAGACTCGGTTGATGAGTGTAACAACCCGCTACAATAAAACACAATCCGTATTTTCGATTATAACTTTATTCTGATTTCTCACGCTACAACTTTGCCGTCTCCTGTTCGACTGGCTCGCTCTTGATACCGTCGTTCGCTGCTGCTGAGAGACGTGGTACGGGTTGCCACACTCCTCCCATGTTTTTCTTAAGGTGGAGCTTTAGCTCATGTCGATCATCTGAAGTTTCACCATCCGTCGCCTTACTTGTCGATCTATTGATGTCTGGGGGACCTGCTCGATGCTAGTAGTGGAACGCTGGAGTTTGCAGGATTCCGGAACTATGTTCAAAGTTGAAGTTATCATTTCGGATGGACGCGAAAATACAATCGGAACTTTCTTGAGATGGCTAACATTTCGGGTTAAGATTCTACCTCCACTGGAGACTTTGGCCAAGTTGCCTATTCTTTAGGTTACTGTATATTCCGTCGTGTCAAAATTCGCAGTGAGTTTGTGGGGAAATATGACATTTTTCAAGAGAACCTTGTCTCCTACGACTTTGTCTACTTCCTTAGCTCCTCTCCTCTTGTCAGCTAGTTCCTTTCCCTTCTGCTTATTTGCGGAATCTCGATCTTTCTCGGCCGAGTCAGCGTATTCTCCGGTCAAGTCTTGTATTCCCGGTATTATGTCCCTAATGACGCGATTAAACATTAACTCCGTTGGTGCAGCCCCCGTGGTGCTGTGTGGTGTAACATTGTACATATAAACAAATTTTCGAATTTCGTCTAAACAATTTTTCCTTGCCGCGAACGCTATTTTCAGACGTTTCATCAGTGACTTGTTCATGTTCTCAACTTCGCCATTGGCTTGAGGCCAATATGGTGGTGTTAATATCTGCTCAATTCCGTAAATATGACAATATTCGTTAAACTCGGCACTAACATATTGTCTACCATTATCGGTTCTCAAATATTTGGGTGAACCTAATCTGCAAAATATCTCCTTCATTGCGTCAATTATGCAGTTCGAGGAGATCGAAAGAAGTATTTTAAACTCCATATACCTCGAGTAATAATCAATGAACACCAGCACGTACTGACCATTAGGTAAGGGACCTAGCAGATCTGTAGCCAGTGTAATCCAAGGGCCCGTTGGGAACGGATGTCTATCCATTGGAGCAGGGTTTGGTGGTTGTGATACCAAAAGACAGTCCCTGCAAGCTTTCACAAAACTCTCTGCCTCTCGATCGATAAGGGGCCACCATACCTTGGACCTTAATCTACGTTTCATGGCTGACTCTCCTGGGTGACCCTCGTGAACTAATTCGAGAACTTTAGGTCGCAAACTTTTCGGAATGACAAGACGTGTTCCGCGTAGGAGTATATTCCCAACCTTCGACAGCTCGATCCGAAACGGATAGAAACTGTTAGATGAAGCGGTGTGCCAAGAATTGTTGCTAAGGCACGTCATCGCGTCCACCATCTCCGCATCCTGAACGCTCCTTTCCGCAATTTCTGAAATGGTAAGTGCTGTGGGGACCGTGATCGATATAATGTGGAAGATGCTTTGTTCGCCATTCCCGTCGAAACAGTTCGTGTTCGTCGACTGTGAAAGCCTGGATAAAGAGTCAGCAATGTTCTCCTTTCTCGCCCTATAGATAACCTTGAATTTGAAAGCTTGTAGACGTAGGAGCCATCTTTCAATTCTGGCTGGCGGCTTCGATGTAGGATTGAAAATAGCCTCCAGCGATTTATGGTCCGTTACCAGCTCGAATTCGAGACCCGGAATCAATGGTGAGTTGTATTGCGTAGCCCCCAATCTGGAACATCACCGATCCATCCATATCGCCATCGCTTGCTACTTGAAAACAGTAACTCGCATTCTTCTGGTGGGAAATATCCAGTTTATTGTCTTCAATAGAACGTATTTCGGTGCGGCGCCGCTTCAGCTCGAAGTTGTTCAATTGCATCGATTGTCGGTTCATCTTTGCTGTCGCAAACGCAATACGAATTTGTTGAAACTTTCGCCTTCGGAAGGAGTGATATTGCGAAATAGGTGCCTCTCGAATTTGGAATTCTTCCAAGGCCGCGAAAACATCGTTGTTTCGCTCTTCGTCAAATTGTACTATCACATCAGGTAGGGAGTCGGCCACTGATTGTAGTTGTGGACCTCCCAAGTGTAGTAATTTATTTCTTTTACGTACCACCGATGTTATCTCTTCCGACTCAACATAAATTTCAAACGACCTGAGCCATTTCTCCCACTCGGCCCGCAGCAATGATTTTTCTATAGAGTCGCACAAAAATGGCTTGATTACTGTCTCCGCCATGTCAGTTTTCTCTTTCGCACCGTACCTGCAACAACAAAAAAAAATCAACGATAACCTGGCATGCATTCCGCCTCTGACATTTGTCAGATTTGTCAGTTTTGGCTGTCGGCCTCTGGCATTTGCCAGATAGTAATTACTTTCGACGGTATTTCACCTTCATCTCGTGACTTCGTACTGCCTCTGACATTAGCCAGATTGAAAACACTCGCCACGCGTTTCGCGCCGGCCTCTGACCTTGGTCAGAATTTTTTTTTTAACATAGAGCGCCGTTCCGGCTCTGACATTAGCCAGATTGAAAACATTCGCCAGGCGTTTGAAGCCGGCCTTAGTCAGAATTTTTAACATAGGGCGCCGTTCCGGCTCTGTCTTTGTCAGATGATTTCTTTTCTTTTCACACACACATCCATACCTTTGTACACCGGTCGCTGCTGACTGCTCGATCAAACTATAGTTTCTAATTCCGTTTCGTTTGTTGTTCTAAGCTTTCTTTTTCTTCCAATGTTTCCTTTTTTTTTTACTCGTCGCCACTGTAACAACCCGCTACAATAAAACTCAATCTGTATTTTCGATTATAACTTTATTCTGATTTCGCACGCTACAACTTTGCCGTCTCTTGTTCGACTGACTCGCTCCCGATACCGTCGGTCGCTGCTGCTGACAGACGTGGTACGGGTTGCCACAATGAGTACAGCAAAGCCATCTAAAAAACATAACAGAATTATGATTGGGCGTAAAGCCCAATCATATGACACTCTAGATGAAATAGGAAAGAGTTTATTGTACCGGAAAATATGTCATCTCAAATTCTATCGAATAGTGAATAATGACTTTGTATGAAAGGTGGTAAAAGCAGAGGGGGAGGTTTGAAGTTTTTGTATATAACACCGAATCTAGTATACAAAACATTTCATACCGAATTTAAAGTTTGTAGCTTTTATAATTTTCGACAAAATTGAACAATTTTTGTCTGAATTTATCGCATTTGTAGAGGTGGCAGAGAAAGTTGGAGGTTTTGAATCTGCTTATCAACATCATAATGACATAGCTCTCATATGTTTGAAGGAGAAATACCTTTCTTTAATTTCCAACACAAAAATCTGTATGGGAGATGGTAGAAGGAGTGAAGCGATGTTAACATTTTTTTAAGCATTTATTGCAATTACGAACGGACGAATTCTGGCAAAATTTTAAGTTTGTACTTTTTCTAGTTTCAATGAAAATCGATTAAGTGCATTTATCAAAATTGTGCATTTACATGGGAGAGGGTAGAACGAGTATTCGAATCAAAACCAAATTTTTCGACATCAATGATATTTGTAATAGTATACTTTTTTCAGAATTTAAAGTTGATTGCTTTGACGGTTTTGAAAAAAAATAATTTAATTTAAATTTAGAAATTTCCTAAAATTTGTATAGGAGGGGACAGAAGGAGTGGAGGAATATGACCCGTTCACGAACTTACGTTACGTTACGTTTTTGCTAAAAATAGAATATGACAAATTTCAGCTTTCGAGAGTTATGTTCTAGACAGACAGATGGACAGACGGGCAGACGGTCACTCGGAATCGAGATTTTTGAGCGACAACAAATATTTCTGTACCCTTGGCGACTCTGTGCGAGCATTATTTCGTAGCGTTACAAACGCTAAGGCAAACACAATATACTCTCAGATTTCATCTAGAGTATAATTAGCAGCTGGAGGACATGGTCCTTGGATCGATGCAGGCGACGACTTCAGGAGGCCAGGGCCCGATTTGGATTGTCGCACCATTGATGATGATGATGATGATATAGCGGAAAGGAGTTTTCATTGAAGTTAAAAAAAAAAATTGGATTCGAAAAATTATCCAAATAGCTCAAAATAGTTGTAGTGATAAATTGGAGAAAAAAAGTCATCAGATTAGCTGTGGCCATCCAAAACTGGCTGGAAAACAATTGACTTTGAAAATTGGATGTCTCTGTAAATGATAATAAAGTCTAATTACTTATTTCGATTATTACTTTATTATTCTAATAATAAGGTACTGTAATCGACACAGAAAAAAAAAATTGCTACTCTGAAATTTTGTTTTTCGTGCTCCATGACTAAATTAGCCTAAAAATTTGAAAAAATTGCGTCCCGCCGTACGCCGTACATATGGACTCATATCTCCGAGGCCGTTAAAAGTAGAATGTTCGTTTATGGGTAGATTGTTTATTGGGTGAGTCAGCTCCATTACCTATATTTTGGGGAGTGTCAGGTGGAAGGGGGAGGCGGAGGAAAGGAAAGAGTCAAAATCTACACTTGCTAATATCTCCACTACGAATGCAGATAGGATACTTAAAATCAGCATAGGTATAGAGAGGGTTGTGAGACACACTTTAAAAATAATTTTATTTTTTTGTAGCCCCTCCTTTTCGGAATTTTTTTTTTTCTTATCTTCGAAATTACTTACCACAAAAAATTCACATTTTGGGACCATTAAGGTGATCAACCAGAATTAGCTTAGAGGGAGGCTAATCATTGTAAGGGGGAGGATCAGGGAGGGTGCAAAGAAAACACTTAAGAATGAATATCTCAACTATCTCTTAAGCTATGTAACTGAAACTTGGAAGATTCATTCTGCTGTACTAGCGAACAAAAATGAATGAATTGCTCCCCATTTCCCCCACTACTGCAGTGACCAAATTTTATATTTTTCTTGTATTTAGCTAGTAAAGCATAATATTTATTTTAAGCTTCAATTACATAGTCAAGATATTCATTTTTAAGTGTTTTTCTTCGCAGCCCCCCCCCCTTTTCCTGACCCTTCACCTTACAATAATTAGCCTCCTTCTAAGCGGATTTTGGTGGATAAGTATGCCCCCTTAATGGTGTCAAAATATGAATTTTTCGTGGTGAGTAATTTCGAAGATGTAGTCATTTGAAAATAAAATTCGACCGAAAATTTGTTTTTAACTCCCCCTTTTCGGACGCCAATGTATGAAAAAATTAAATTATTTCTTAAGTTTGTTTCTTATCCCTTTCTATACCTGTGTTGATTTTCAGGTTCCTATCTGCAATCGTATTGGAGATATTTGCAAGTGTAGCTTTTGACCCTTTCCCTCCCCCGCCTCACCCTTCCACCTGACGCACCCCAAAATTTAGGTAATGAAACGCACTTACCTAATCAACAATCCACCCCTCGGAGTAATGAGGCCATATGAACGGCAGGATAGATTTTTTTTTCTTGCATTTTTAGGAATTTATGAATTTAGTCATGAAACGCGAAAAACAAAATTTCGGGGTAGCAAATTTTTTTTTTCTGTGTCGATCACAATACTTTTTTACTACTATTAGAATAATAAAGTAAAATTAACACTTGCCTCAAAAAGTTTAACAAAAATATTGTTTATAAAATTTGCATTTTTATATTTTTTTAAAAACTTCTTGCACGAAAGTGTTAATAGCTTCAAAACCAATAAATCAATCACATTGCCATTAAGCCAGCTCCCTCGCCAAGGCCTTGATTTAAGGGTATTCGAAAAAATGTTAAAGTTTTCAATGGTATCGGCGAAATTGTTCGTTTATAAAACACAATATTTTCACTTAAATATGCGATTTAGTACTTAGTTTTTAAGATGTGTTTGATATTTGAAGTCGGTACCAAATGATCCTTGACATTATATCTCTTTATACGCTTCCTAACCCTTGTTCTCTACGTTTCCTGAAGTTTACCCAAAATTTTATTTCACATAGAAACTTCCCAAGCTGCTAGATTATTATTATCTTTATTTGGGGAACATATGGGAGCCCAGCGACCTTTTCGGCTTATTGACCATTTATTTCCCCTTTCCCCTACTACAACTTGATAGCTTTGGCTAACTTAAGTATGTTCAAAGGAGCCATATTGGCTGGTTTAACAGTTTAACGGAAACCTATTTCTGGAAGATTTTGTCTTTTCCTTGCTACTGTGTCGCAGTGACATGGAAAGTGTTCTATCATTTCTGAGTCGTTAAGATAGAGGTGGCAGATGTCAAGTTCTACAAGACCCATATATTTGAGGGTAGTGGCTTACTCCACTGTGGCCCGTCAAGAGGCCGATCAGAGACCTGGTATCACTCCATTACAGTTTACCTAGAACTTCGTTCCAAGCAGCAAGTGCACTGTGTCTCAGTTTGTAACGTAAAGTCTGACTTGTTGCGCCTGACTTATTATTATTTATTATTTAATATCATATATATTATTATTATAATTTCTCAAGTAAATCCAAATCGCGATGGCACAACAACACCTGACGAAATTCGCGTTTCTGACCGTATTTATAGTGCTCACGGTTATTACGCCCTCAAACCAATTCGCCGGTGGCCGAAATGATCAATCGAAGACAACAACCGAAACGGAAGATACGGTAACATACATAAGGGCGTCGATACCATTGCAAATTTTCGAGTGTACGCGCAAATTGAATTTGTTACGATGCATGAAGCTTTTTCTATTGCAACGTATGGCCGAGATACGGCCCGGCCGTGTCTACCCGAACAGTGGAAATCTCACGAAGGATTTCCTGGAACAGATTTTGGGCGATGATCAAAACTATCCGACCTTGTTAGATACGAAATACATGAAAATCGGCGATAAAGATCTCACGGCTATGATCGTGGAGAGTTTTCAGAATTTCTTTAAGAATCGCGAAATCAAGTTGCATTTTATACCGGGCGTGATGGTACGCGTGGTGCCAAGTAAGGAGAACAAGATAAGATTGTCACTGAAGCGAGGTGAGCAAGATTTTTTTTTTTTTTTAAATAGGAGATTTTCTTTTCGATAATAACCTCTAGATTTTCCATAGGTGAATCGATGGCCAGGAAACATAAAACTTACAAACATATGATGCAGATTGCGGTTCCGGTTATGGTTATGCCAGCGGTGATTCTAGGCAGTTTTCTGCCGTTTATTTTGCCCGCTCTCAAAATGGCAACAATAATGGCAACCGTGGTGAATAATGGTGCACTAATAGCTGCGCTTATTTACGCAGCAAAAACTGCTACCGCCGCAAATAATGAGCAAATGATTCAGTACGCGCATCCAGGATTTCATTGAATTAACTTTAAGTATGTGTGTGCACGGATAATATTAATAATAAAGAAAATTGTTGATGATTCGCTTCGTCTTTTAGTGATATTACTTTATTTCTATATTTAATAGTTTCTATATTTAATAGTGTGTACTGGATTGCCTATTCAGTATCTGCAATTTTGAAATTTGATAGTTTGGCGATATGAAAACAAAACGTTAGTTTTGGGCACAATGTAAATAAACTGCCAACAAGTCGGGCGAAACTTTATTATTTTTGGGACAAAATGCGCATGCGTAGAAAGTCAATATGCAGGTTAGAGTGGTTAGGGAAGACTAAGTGAAAGGAGCTTCTTGAGCAGGGCAGTTCTCAATTTAGCACTTTCCGGAAACGCTCCATATTTCATTCCTTTATTTATACAAGTTTGAGTTTTCATGAAGGGAGGGGGGAGGGTGATAGTAAGGGTAGGTGGATGTAAATAGTTTTTTAAGTGATTGCTTGAACCAAATCCAATATTCTTTGAATAGAATGTCAGTTTCATAGACGAAGTTGCATAGAATTTTCATTGGATTCGGTGTATTTTAAATTCACGAAACCAAACATTTGTATGGGAGGGGGTAGAGGAGGTAGAGGAATCGTAAAATTTGTGATGCAGTATTATTTCGTTTCTTTTGTAAGGCGCTTGTACAAAATTTCAAGTTTGTAGCTTTTAATTTGTTAGTTAATAGTTGATTTAATGAAATTGGTCGAAATCATACTTTTGTGTGGGAGGGGGTAGAAGGGCAAGTGCGATCTCAAAACTTTTAACGTAATTTTATTTTAACTATTTTTTTAAGTTCTTGTGCAAAATTTCAAATTGATAGCATGTAATAGTTAGGTGATAATTGATTTCTTAAAAATGGTCGAAAAAATAATTTTGTATGGGAGGGGGTAGAAATTTTAAAGATATTCAACCAGTTAATATTTCAAACTCTTACAAATTTTTTTTCAATGCATTTCGCAAATTTTCAAGTTTCTACCTAAAAATTTCATTCAAAAATTTTCAGTTTATATGTTTTTTTCATTGCACATGAAACACTTTGTGCACGTTAGACCTCCACTTCGGTGCATAACAATTTTGGAACAAATTATTATTTTTTTTCTGTGTACATTAAATAGATATGTTGACGTGCAAAATTTAAACTTTGTATCTTTTACGAGAGCCATAAAAAAATCACTCAAAATTTTCAACATTTTCGCTTTCCACCTCCCTCCCCTTACACCCCCCAGCTTAAATTTTTACCAAAATTAAAAACTATATAGCTCTACAATCTGACAAATTTTTGAATTGATATCTGTATTCAATTTTGAGTTTTGGTGATTTGTAGTTTTGGAAAGTGCGCCATTTTTGAAATGCCCTCCATTTCCCCCCACTACTATTATGTCCACATGTTGTATTTTTTTTATATTATGCTAATAAAGCTTAGTACACGTTTCAATTTTCAATTACAAAGCTTAAGAGGTAGTCGAGATATTAATTTTTAAGTGTTTTTCTTTGAAGCCCCCCTTACCCTTCCCCTTACAATAATTAGCTTCTATCTAAACTGATTCTAGTACATCCGTATGTTATCTTAATGGTCTCAAAATATCAATTTTTTATAAGAAGTACTTTCGAAGATATAATCATTTGAAAAAAAAATTCGGCCGACAATTGGTTCTTAGCCCCCCCTTTTCGCACCCCAATGGATAAAAAAATTAAATTATTTTTAAAAGTTGTCCTACAAACTCCTCTATATGTACGTTGATTTTTAGTTTCCTAGCTGTAACCATGGTTGAGATATTTGGATTCGTATTTTTCGGTTTAAGCGCTCCCCCTGCCTCCCCCTGAACTCGTACACCCCCCAAAATGGGTATCCGCCAGAGATCCGCAACTACCTATAATCCCTTCAAAAATGAACTTTCTATCTTCAAGGGTTTGGGAGTTAATGTGCGCTGAGCGTACACGTCGGCGTACGGCGGACGGCGTACAGACAGACGGATTTTTTTTTTTGCATTTTTAGGCTAATTTAGTCATGAAACGCGAAAAAAAAAAATTTCAGGGTAGCAAAGTTTTTTTTTTTCTTGTGTCGATCACAATACTTTATTATTAGAATAATAAAGTAAAAATGTTCGAGCGGTGTGGTCTTTTCACTTTTTTTTTCGTTTTAAATTTTTTTTTATTCAAAGAACAGGCAACGAGCAAATTTTTGACCGAATTTTCATTTTGTTCTGAGCTTGGTTCTTGCTTAAATTAAGGTGATGTATATACGTATAGGCAAACCACGTAAGCGATGGGAAGACTCGGTTGATGAGTGTAACAACCCGCTACAATAAAACACAATCCGTATTTTCGATTATAACTTTATTCTGATTTCTCACGCTACAACTTTGCCGTCTCCTGTTCGACTGGCTCGCTCTTGATACCGTCGTTCGCTGCTGCTGAGAGACGTGGTACGGGTTGCCACACTCCTCCCATGTTTTTCTTAAGGTGGAGCTTTAGCTCATGTCGATCATCTGAAGTTTCACCATCCGTCGCCTTACTTGTCGATCTATTGATGTCTGGGGGACCTGCTCGATGCTAGTAGTGGAACGCTGGAGTTTGCAGGATTCCGGAACTATGTTCAAAGTTGAAGTTATCATTTCGGATGGACGCGAAAATACAATCGGAACTTTCTTGAGATGGCTAACATTTCGGGTTAAGATTCTACCTCCACTGGAGACTTTGGCCAAGTTGCCTATTCTTTAGGTTACTGTATATTCCGTCGTGTCAAAATTCGCAGTGAGTTTGTGGGGAAATATGACATTTTTCAAGAGAACCTTGTCTCCTACGACTTTGTCTACTTCCTTAGCTCCTCTCCTCTTGTCAGCTAGTTCCTTTCCCTTCTGCTTATTTGCGGAATCTCGATCTTTCTCGGCCGAGTCAGCGTATTCTCCGGTCAAGTCTTGTATTCCCGGTATTATGTCCCTAATGACGCGATTAAACATTAACTCCGTTGGTGCAGCCCCCGTGGTGCTGTGTGGTGTAACATTGTACATATAAACACATTTTCGAATTTCGTCTAAACAATTTTTCTTTGCCGCGAACGCTATTTTCAGACGTTTCATCAGTGACTTGTTCATGTTCTCAACTTCGCCATTGGCTTGAGGCCAATATGGTGGTGTTAATATCTGCTCAATTCCGTAAATATGACAATATTCGTTAAACTCGGCACTAACATATTGTCTACCATTATCGGTTCTCAAATATTTGGGTGAACCTAATCTGCAAAATATCTCCTTCATTGCGTCAATTATGCAGTTCGAGGAGATCGAAAGAAGTATTTTAAACTCCATATACCTCGAGTAATAATCAATGAACACCAGCACGTACTGACCATTAGGTAAGGGACCTAGCAGATCTGTAGCCAGTGTAATCCAAGGGCCCGTTGGGAACGGATGTCTATCCATTGGAGCAGGGTTTGGTGGTTGTGATACCAAAAGACAGTCCCTGCAAGCTTTCACAAAACTCTCTGCCTCTCGATCGATAAGGGGCCACCATACCTTGGACCTTAATCTACGTTTCATGGCTGACTCTCCTGGGTGACCCTCGTGAACTAATTCGAGAACTTTAGGTCGCAAGCTTTTCGGAATGACAAGACGTGTTCCGCGTAGGAGTATATTCCCAACCTTCGACAGCTCGATTCGAAACGGATAGAAACTGTTAGATGAAGCGGTGTGCCAAGAATCGTTGCTAAGGCACGTCATCGCGTCCACCATCTCCGCATCCTGAACGCTCCTTTCCGCAATTTCTGAAATGGTAAGTGCTGTGGGGACCGTGTTCGATATAATGTGGAAGATGCTTTGTTCGCCATTCCCGTCGAAACAGTTCGTGTTCGTCGACTGTGAAAGCCTGGATAAATAGTCAGCAATGTTCTCCTTTCTCGCCCTATAGATAACCTTGAATTTGAAAGCTTGTAGACGTAGGAGCCATCTTTCAATTCTGGCTGGCGGCTTCGATGTAGGATTGAAAATAGCCTCCAGCAATTTATGGTCCGTTACCAGCTCGAATTCGAGACCCGGAATCAATGGTGAGTTGTATTGCGTAGCCCCCAATCTGGAACATCACCGATCCATCCATATCGCCATCGCTTGCTACTTGAAAACAGTAACTCGCATTCTTCTGGTGGGAAATATCCAGTTTATTGTCTTCAATAGAACGTATTTCGGTGCGGCGCCGCTTCAGCTCGAAGTTGTTCAATTGCATCGATTGTCGGTTCATCTTTGCTGTCGCAAACGCAATACGAATTTGTTGAAACTTTCGCCTTCGGAAGGAGTGATATTGCGAAATAGGTGCCTCTCGAATTTGGAATTCTTCCAAGGCCGCGAAAACATCGTTGTTTCGCTCTTCGTCAAATTGTACTATCACATCAGGTAGGGAGTCGGCCACTGATTGTAGTTGTGGACCTCCCAAGTGTAGTAATTTATTTCTTTTACGTACCACCGATGTTATCTCTTCCGACTCAACATAAATTTCAAACGACCTGAGCCATTTCTCCCACTCGGCCCGCAGCAATGATTTTTCTATAGAGTCGCACAAAAATGGCTTGATTACTGTCTCCGCCATGTCAGTTTTCTCTTTCGCACCGTACCTGCAACAACAAAAAAAAATCAACGATAACCTGGCATGCATTCCGCCTCTGACATTTGTCAGATTTGTCAGTTTTGGCTGTCGGCCTCTGGCATTTGCCAGATAGTAATTACTTTCGACGGTATTTCACCTTCATCTCGTGACTTCGTACTGCCTCTGACATTAGCCAGATTGAAAACACTCGCCAGGCGTTTCGCGCCGGCCTCTGTCCTTGGTCAGAATTTTTTTTTTAACATAGAGCGCCGTTCCGGCTCTGACATTAGCCAGATTGAAAACATTCGCCAGGCGTTTGAAGCCGGCCTTAGTCAGAATTTTTAACATAGGGCGCCGTTCCGGCTCTGTCTTTGTCAGATGATTTCTTTTCTTTTCACACACACATCCATACCTTTGTACATCGGTCGCTGCTGACTGCTCGATCAAACTATAGTTTCTAATTCCGTTTCGTTTGTTGTTCTAAGCTTTCTTTTTCTTCCAATGTTTCCTTTTTTTTTTACTCGTCGCCACTGTAACAACCCGCTACAATAAAACTCAATCTGTATTTTCGATTATAACTTTATTCTGATTTCGCACGCTACAACTTTGCCGTCTCTTGTTCGACTGACTCGCTCTCGATACCGTCGGTCGCTGCTGCTGACAGACGTGGTACGGGTTGCCACAATGAGTACAGCAAAGCCATCTAAAAAACATAACAGAATTATGATTGGGCGTAAAGCCCAATCATATGACACTCTAGATGAAATAGGAAAGAGTTTATTGTACCGGAAAATATGTCATCTCAAATTCTATCGAATAGTGAATAATGACTTTGTATGAAAGGTGGTAAAAGCAGAGGGGGAGGTTTGAAGTTTTTGTATATAACACCGAATCTAGTATACAAAACATTTCATACCGAATTTAAAGTTTGTAGCTTTTATAATTTTCGACAAAATTGAACAATTTTTGTCTGAATTTATCGCATTTGTAGAGGTGGCAGAGAAAGTTGGAGGTTTTGAATCTGCTTATCAACATCATAATGACATAGCTCTCATATGTTCGAAGGAGAAATACCTTTCTTTAATTTCCAACACAAAAATCTGTATGGGAGATGGTAGAAGGAGTGAAGCGATGTTAACATTTTTTTAAGCATTTATTGCAATTACGAACGGACGAATTCTGGCAAAATTTTAAGTTTGTACTTTTTCTAGTTTCAATGAAAATCGATTAAGTGCATTTATCAAAATTGTGCATTTACATGGGAGAGGGTAGAACGAGTATTCGAATCAAAACCAAATTTTTCGACATCAATGATATTTGTAATAGTATACTTTTTTCAGAATTTAAAGTTGATTGCTTTGACGGTTTTGAAAAAAAATAATTTAATTTAAATTTAGAAATTTCCTAAAATTTGTATAGGAGGGGACAGAAGGAGTGGAGGAATATGACCCGTTCACGAACTTACGTTACGTTACGTTTTTGCTAAAAATAGAATATGACAAATTTCAGCTTTCGAGAGTTATGTTCTAGACAGACAGATGGACAGACGGGCAGACGGTCACTCGGAATCGAGATTTTTGAGCGACAACAAATATTTCTGTACCCTTGGCGACTCTGTGCGAGCATTATTTCGTAGCGTTACAAACGCTAAGGCAAACACAATATACTCTCAGATTTCATCTAGAGTATAATTAGCAGCTGGAGGACATGGTCCTTGGATCGATGCAGGCGACGACTTCAGGAGGCCAGGGCCCGATTTGGATTGTCGCACCATTGATGATGATGATGATGATATAGCGGAAAGGAGTTTTCATTGAAGTTAAAAAAAAAATTGGATTCGAAAAATTATCCAAATAGCTCAAAATAGTTGTAGTGATAAATTGGAGAAAAAAAGTCATCAGATTAGCTGTGGCCATCCAAAACTGGCTGGAAAACAATTGACTTTGAAAATTGGATGTCTCTGTAAATGATAATAAAGTCTAATTACTTATTTCGATTATTACTTTATTATTCTAATAATAAGGTACTGTAATCGACACAGAAAAAAAAAATTGCTACTCTGAAATTTTTTTTTTCGTGCTCCATGACTAAATTAGCCTAAAAATGAAAAAAAAATGCGTCCCGCCGTACGCCGTACATATGGACTCATATCTCCGAGGCCGTTAAAAGTAGAATGTTCGTTTATGGGTAGATTGTTTATTGGGTGAGTCAGCTCCATTACCTATATTTTGGGGAGTGTCAGGTGGAAGGGGGAGGCGGAGGAAAGGAAAGAGTCAAAATCTACACTTGCTAATATCTCCACTACGAATGCAGATAGGATACTTAAAATCAGCATAGGTATAGAGAGGGTTGTGAGACACACTTTAAAAATAATTTTATTTTTTTGTAGCCCCTCCTTTTCGGAATTTTTTTTTTTCTTATCTTCGAAATTACTTACCACAAAAAATTCACATTTTGGGACCATTAAGGTGATCAACCAGAATTAGCTTAGAGGGAGGCTAATCATTGTAAGGGGGAGGATCAGGGAGGGTGCAAAGAAAACACTTAAGAATGAATATCTCAACTATCTCTTAAGCTATGTAACTGAAACTTGGAAGATTCATTCTGCTGTACTAGCGAACAAAAATGAATGAATTGCTCCCCATTTCCCCCACTACTGCAGTGACCAAATTTTATATTTTTCTTGTATTTAGCTAGTAAAGCATAATATTTATTTTAAGCTTCAATTACATAGTCAAGATATTCATTTTTAAGTGTTTTTCTTCGCAGCCCCCCCCCCCTTTTCCTGACCCTTCACCTTACAATAATTAGCCTCCTTCTAAGCGGATTTTGGTGGATAAGTATGCCCCCTTAATGGTGTCAAAATATGAATTTTTCGTGGTGAGTAATTTCGAAGATGTAGTCATTTGAAAATAAAATTCGACCGAAAATTTGTTTTTAACTCCCCCTTTTCGGACGCCAATGTATGAAAAAATTAAATTATTTCTTAAGTTTGTTTCTTATCCCTTTCTATACCTGTGTTGATTTTCAGGTTCCTATCTGCAATCGTATGGGAGATATTTGCAAGTGTAGCTTTTGACCCTTTCCCTCCCCCGCCTCACCCTTCCACCTGACGCACCCCAAAATTTAGGTAATGAAACTCACTTACCTAATCAACAATCCACCCCTCGGAGTAATGAGGCCATATGAACGGCAGGATAGATTTTTTTTTCTTGCATTTTTAGGAATTTATGAATTTAGTCATGAAACGCGAAAAACAAAATTTCGGGGTAGCAAATTTTTTTTTTCTGTGTCGATCACAATACTTTTTTACTACTATTAGAATAATAAAGTAAAATTAACACTTGCCTCAAAAAGTTTAACAAAAATATTGTTTATAAAATTTGCATTTTTATATTTTTTTAAAAACTTCTTGCACGAAAGTGTTAATAGCTTCAAAACCAATAAATCAATCACATTGCCATTAAGCCAGCTCCCTCGCCAAGGCCTTGATTTAAGGGTATTCGAAAAAATGTTAAAGTTTTCAATGGTATCGGCGAAATTGTTCGTTTATAAAACACAATATTTTCACTTAAATATGCGATTTAGTACTTAGTTTTTAAGATGTGTTTGATATTTGAAGTCGGTACCAAATGATCCTTGACATTATATCTCTTTATACGCTTCCTAACCCTTGTTCTCTACGTTTCCTGAAGTTTACCCAAAATTTTATTTCACATAGAAACTTCCCAAGCTGCTAGATTATTATTATCTTTATTTGGGGAACATATGGGAGCCCAGCGACCTTTTCGGCTTATTGACCATTTATTTCCCCTTTCCCCTACTACAACTTGATAGCTTTGGCTAACTTAAGTATGTTCAAAGGAGCCATATTGGCTGGTTTAACAGTTTAACGGAAACCTATTTCTGGAAGATTTTGTCTTTTCCTTGCTACTGTGTCGCAGTGACATGGAAAGTGTTCTATCATTTCTGAGTCGTTAAGATAGAGGTGGCAGATGTCAAGTTCTACAAGACCCATATATTTGAGGGTAGTGGCTTACTCCACTGTGGCCCGTCAAGAGGCCGATCAGAGACCTGGTATCACTCTTGCTTAGATTTGGTTTTTTTTAATTTGATAAACTTGCAAATCTATGGCAGTAGATTCTGTGCTCTTGTTTAATCTACTTTCTCAGTATAAAGTTGGAATGCTCTTTTAGGTTACTGTATTATAAAATTTTGTTTCGCGCCATTTTCCGCAAAGCAGTCTGCGTCTTCTAGGGTATAGCCTAGTTGGTAGCGTGTTGGTCTACACTGAGAAGGTTGTGAGTTCAAATCCCAGTCGACACATAATTCCAGCACACTGCCTGCTTGGGTATAATTTGGTCACCTCAATCTATGAAAATGAAAAATTCGAAGACAGAGGGTTGTGCGAATGTCAAACAACCATTTCACAATAAATAATGAAAAATGTTAAGGAACCTGAGGCACCATTGCAATTAGTTCAGCCTGGAAGATTGTAGATGCTTTACCGAGGAGTTTTGGAACCGAGAAGTGATGACCTTTGACTCTGGCTTCAGTTTTTTCTGAAGTACATGAGTTATCTGTGTACCAGATAGTTTATCCCTCTTCCACTTCAGGTAGCATGGATTTTCCGTCCTTTTGTTCTCTGAAGGGTATTGAAGGGTGTTTCAAAGGTGAATTTGGTATAGTGTCCAATAATGTTGAAGCTAGAACCTCAATTTTCGGGTTTTGTAGTATTTTGAAATGACCTCTAAGATCTTCCGGTTTTATGTATTTACCATACCACCCATTTGATAGCCTCCTTTTTTATTTGATGATGTATTGGAGGAATGCTTAGTAACATTTCAAGTGCAGAACTAGCACAGGTTTTCACTTCGCCTGTGATGACATGACAAGGTAGTCTTTGATTTTTTTGTAGCGTAAGCTATAAATTCTAGTCAACCGGACTGTTGATCTGTATGTGGCAATTGGGAGAATGATTGTTCTGTAACACCAGTAAATCATTTTGGGCTTCAATCCTCATTTTCTGCCAAACAAACTTTTACAGGCCCAAAACGCCTTTAATGATTTGGCATCAGCCCATTCTATGTGTTTGTTCCAGTTGAGTTTATTTTGAAATATAACACCGAGATATTTGACCGCATAAGAGAATGGTATTGATGTTCCATTTATATCAGGAAGCGTTATGAAAATTTTCCTTCTATTCGCAAATGGTACTATCTCAGTCTTTCTTGGGTTATCTTCTAAGGCAGACTGTATCCTTTCCGACGAACTTACATCATATTAACTTGTAATGACAATAACGAGGTAATCGGCATATCCTATTACCTGGTAACCTTGTTTCTGCTGGCCGTCCAGGAGTTCATCGACTATATTAGACCAAAGAAGTGGGGGACATCCACTATAGGTCTGTGCAGTCAACATGCTAACACCTAGACCCGTGATTACCAACCGGCCTTTATTCATTTTATCTTTGCAGATTCAAGTCCATTTTTCCTAGCTGTATAAATATTTTCGAATGCTCCTTCTATCTAGGAATACACAAGGGGAAATTTCTTTGTGGTCTTCAGCTGCTTCAATTTCTCTAACTTGACCGTAAAGAGCTAGCTCAGTGAATTTGCTTCTCTAGTGGATACGTTGGTTCTTATTAACCCCTTCAGTCCGTATGGGTTGTGCCACATCGGTCAATAAGTCCGTAGGATGACCCACAGATGGGACCTCTGTGGCCGAACCAATTGTATTGGCAGGGAATACTAACTTTCAGAAGCGACGCGTCAAAATTTCATGACATTCTGATTCTTTGTTTACAAGCTACAGTGCTCCAAGTGACGGTACTTTTGTTATTTTTAAAAACATGGAAAAATCCGAATTTCGTGTGTTGATAAAATATTGTTTCTTGATGGGAAAAAACACCGTTGAAACAAGAGCATGGCTTGAAAAGTGTTACTTGGAATCTGTTCCGTCGAGACAAATGGTTGAGAAGTGGTTTGCCGAGTTTAAATGTGGTCGTAGCTCGACTGAGGACTTGCCCCGCAGTGGAAGGCCAAAAGAAGCTGTTACTCCAGAAAACATTAAAAGAGTCCACAAAATCGTTTTGGCCGATCGTAAAGTGAAGTTACAAGAGTTAGCAGACACTCTAAAGATATCAAAAAGCAGTGTGCACTCAATTTTGCATGGGCATTTGCCGATGCGAAAGCTCTTTTCTAATGGGTGCCGCGTTTGCTCACAGTGGACCAAAACAACAACGTGTCTACGATTCGGAGGCCTGTATGAAGCTGTTTCGACGCAATAAAAAAGATTTTTTGCGGCGGTATGTGACAATGGATGAAACTTGGATCCATTATTTCACACTAGAGTCAAATCGGCAGTCATACGAGTAGAAAGCAGCGGGAGAACCGCGATCAAAACGTCCAAAAACTCAAACATCGGCTGGCAAGGTAATAGCTTCAGTTTTTTGGGATACACATGGTATATTATTCATAGACTACCTTGAGAAGGGAAAGAGCATTAATACCAATTATTATATACCATTACTCGAACGTTTGAAGCGAGAAATTGCTGCGAAACGGCACACATGCAGAGGAAAAAAATACTGTTTCATCAAGACAATTCTCCGTGTCACAAGTCGATCAAAACAATGGCAAAATTACATGAATTGAGCTTCGAATTGCTTCCGCATCCACCGTATTCTCCAGATCTAGCCACCAGCGACTAATGGCTCTTCGCAGACCTGAAACAAATGCTCGCTGGCAAAAGATATGGCTCAAATGAAGGCGTTGGACGGATTGTATCACTCTTGAAGGAAACTATGTCGAAAATAAAGCAAAATTAGACCGAAAAAACTGTATTTTCTTTGTTATCCTACGGACTTATTGACCGATATGTTATACAACCCATAATAAGGAAATCGTAAAATTTATGATTCAATTTTATTTAATTTCTCTTGTAAGGTGCTAGTACGAAATTTCAAGTTCGTAGCTTTTAATTTGTTTGTTATTAGTTGATTTAATGAAATTGGTGAAAATCACACTTATGTCTGGGAGCGGTAGAAGGGCAGGCGCGATTTCAAAATTTTTGACGCAATTTTGTTTCAACCATTTTTAGAAGTTGTTGTGCAAAATTTTAAATTCATACCTTTAAATAGTTAGGTGATAATTGATTTCTTGAAAATGGTCGAAAAAATAATTTTGTATGGGGAGGGGGGTAGAGGTTTTAAAGGTATTCGACCAGTTAATATTTTGTATATTTTAGGATTTTTTTTAAATACATTTTGCAAATTTTCAAGTTTCTACCTTAAAATTTCATTCAAAAATTTTCAGTTTTTTTGTTTTTTTTTTCAATGCACATGAAACTCCTTGTGCTCGTTAGACGGGGGAGGGGAGGGTGGGAGGTCGATTTATAGCAATTGTGGAACAAATTATTATTTTTTTTTCTATGAATATTAAATAGAGGTATCCACATGCAAAATTTAAACTTTGTATCTTTCAGCAGAGCCCTAAAAAAATCACTTAAAATTTTGGACATTTTTGCTTACCACCTCCCTCCCCTTACACCTCCCAACTTGAAATTTTTCTATTTTTTTTAGTTCTACAATCTAACAAATTTTCGATTTAATATCTGTACTCAGTTTTAAGATATAACGATTTGTAATTTTGGAAAGTGCGCAATTTTTGAAATGTTCCCCATTTCCCCCCACTTCTATTATGTCCACATTTTATATTTTTTTTCATATTTTGCTAATAAAGTTTAGTATACATTTCAAGTTTCAATTACATAAGTAGCTTAAGAGACAGTCGAGATATTTATTTTTATGTGTTTTCTTTGCACTCCCCCTTACAAATAATTAGCCTCTTTCTAAGCTGATTCTGGTGGATATATATGGCACCGTAATGGTCCCAAAATATGCATTTTTAGTGATTAGAAATTTCAAAGATGTAATCATTTGAAAAAAAATAAACTGCTAACAAGTCGGGCGAAACTTTATTATTCTTGGGACAAGTTGCGGATGAGTGGAAAGTCAATATGCAGGTTAGAGTGGTTAGGGAAGACTAAGTGAAAGGGAGTTCTTGGGCAGGACTGTTAACAATATTTCATTCGTGTCTGTAAGTTTGGGTTTTTATGAGGGGAGGAGTAGGGGTAATAGTAAGGGTGGGTGGATGTTAATAGCTTTTTAATTAATTACTTGAATCACGTCCAATATTCTCTGTATAGAATGTGTTCCATAGACGAAGTTGCATAGAATTTTCATAAAATTCGGTATATTTTACATTCATGAAACCGAACATTTGTATGGGAGGGGGTAGAGAATATAGGGGAATCGTAAAATTTGATACGCAGTTTTATTTCGCGTCTCTTGTAAGGTGCTTGTATAGAATTTCAAGTTCGTAGCTTTTAGTTTGTTGGTTATTAGTTATTTAATAAAATTGGCCGAAATCATAGTTTTGTATGGGAGGGGGTAGAAGCGCAAGCGCGATTTCAAAACTTTTAAAGCAACTTCATTTAATTATTTTTATAAGTTTTTACGCCAAATTTGAAATTGATAGCTTTTAATAGTTAGCTGATAACTGATTTCTTGAAAATGCTCGAAAAAATAATTTTGTATGGGAGGGGGTAGAGGAGGTCGGGGAATCGTCAAACTTGTGATGCAATTTTCTTTTATTTTTGTTGTTAGATGCTCGTACGAAATTTCAAGTTCACAGCTTTTAATTTGTTGGTTATTAGTTGATTTAATGAAATTAGTCGAAATCATACTTTTGTATGGGAGGGGGTAGAAGGGAAAGCGCGATTTTAAAACTTTGAATGCAATTTCATTTTAATTATTTTTGTAAGTTGTTTTGCAAAATTTGAATTTGATAGCTTTTAATAGTTAGGTGATAATTGATTTCTTGAAAATGGTCGAAAAAATAATTTTGTATGGGAGGGGGTAGAAGTTTTAAAGGTTTTCAACCAGTTAATATTTCGTATATTTAGGAATTTTTTTTAAATGCATTTCGCAAATTTTCAAGTTTCTACCTTAAAATTTCACTCAAAAATTTTCAGTTTATGTGTTTTTTTCAATGCACATGATACACCTTGTGCACGTTAGACCGGGGGAGTCGGTTTATAATAAATATGGATCAAGTTAATATTATTTTTCTATGTACATTAAATATAGGTATTCACATGCAAAATTTTAACTTTTTATCTTTCACTAGAGCCCTAAAAAAATCACTCAAAATTTTCGACATTTTTGCTTATCACCTCCCTCCCCTTACACCTCCCAGCTTAAAATTTTTACCAAAATTAACCATTATATAGTTCTATAATTTGACAAATTTTTAATTTAATATCTGCACTATTTCTTGAGATATAAGGATTTGTAATTTTGAAAAGTGCGCCATTTTTGAAATGTTCTCCATTTCCCCCAATACTATTATTTCGACATGTTATATTTTTTTTGTATTTGCCTAGTATAGCTGAATATAAGTTTTAAGTTTTAATTACATAGCTTGAAAGATAGTTGAGATATTAATTTTTAAGTGTTTTTCTTTGCACCCCCCCTGACCCTCCCCCTTATAATAATTAGCCGCTTTTTGAGCTGGTTCCGATGAAACTATATGCCACCTTGACATTCTCCAAATATGATTTTTTTACAATAAGTAATTTCGAAGATATAATTATTTGAAAAAAAAATTCGGCCGACAATTGGTTCTTAGCCCCCCCTTTTCGCACCCCAATGGATAAAAAAATTAAATTATTTTTAAAAGTTGTCCCACAAACTCCTGTATATGTATGTTGAGTTTTAGCTTCCTAGCTGTTACCATGGTTGAGATATTTGAGTTCGTATTTTTCGGTTTAAGCGCTCCCCCCGCCTCCCCCTGAACCCGTACACCCCCCAAAATGGGTATCCGCCTGAGATCCGCAACTATCTACAATCCCTCCAAAAATGAACTTTCTATCTTGAAGGGTTTGGGAGTTAATGTGCGCTGAGCGTACACGTCGGCGTACGGCGGACGGCGGACGGCGGACGGCGTACAGACAGACGGATTTTTTTTTTTTTGCATTTTTAGGCTAATTTAGTCATGAAACGCGAAAAAAAAAAATTTCAGGGTAGCAAACTTTTTTTTTTTTTTGTGTCGATCACAATACTTTATTATTATAATAATAAAGTAAAATTCGACCGACAATTTGTTCTTAGCCCTTCCTTTTCGGACGCCACATTAAATTATTTTTATATTTTGTCCCACAACCCTCTTCATATTTCTACTGATTTTCAGCTTCCTATCTGCTTTCGTGGTGGAGATATTAGCAAGTGAATTTTTTTTTCTTTAGGCCTGGGATATCTTATATTATTAATAGTCTTTGACGCAACCTACTTCGTACTCTAAGATAAAGTAAAGATACCAGTTGGTACGATTAGGATTTCTATACTGACTTATATAGCTAAACGAATTATGTATGAATATCAAAACAGATATGCCTATGATCGAAAAGTGAAGCTTCTTTAGATACGTACCATTTTTCGCACTTGACGACCAGACAGACGCTTCTTATGGTTATTTCAAGTACTTCTAAGCTACTAAGATACATTACTCGCTTCTTTACTATACCATTGAGGGGACGCTCTCACCCAACGATGGACGTGTCAACAGTTTACAATAAGTTTTCACGGTTTTGTTTAATATCTACTTTTACTTTAGTTTATATTTAAAACTCATTAAAACCCATTCGTATCTTTTTCTTACAAAAAATATTTTATTTCTACTTTAAGTTTTAATTTTAAAATATTACAAATATCATTTTCATTAAAATATCTTTCTATAGCAATAACCACTAAAAAAACACCTTTTCAACATTTTTCCTTAAATACAGTGATGACCTATGGAAATAAGACAAATAAAAAAGGAACTTAAAACTAATACATAGTCAGATATTAAAATAAATATCTAGAAAGTATATCGGTAACCATGAACATCACAAACAAATTATAATTGTTAATATTGCGCAAAAAAATAAACAGCAAGAAAAAAAAATCAGGCAGAATAAAAATAACAATAATTACCCGAACACTTACCAAAATCTTAAATAAAAAAAGATTCGGAAAAAAATTCACTTAAGCCGTAGGCTTATCCTAAAAGGTAAATCGTTATAGTTATTCCAATCTGTTTGCAGATAGGCAAACTATTATAATTTGTAGTTTTGGGCGGAAAACTATGATAACACCCAGTAACTGGAGCTCTTAAGCTAACTTAAATTTTAATCGGATTTATTAAGAATATCGGCCGATTTTTTATCGTCCTCCGCCATATCCGTATCGTCCCAGCCCCAAACATTCATTTCTAAATTATCATGATTGTGTTTTTCGTTTAATTCCAGAACTAAATCGTTTCGATTTTTAATTTGTACCGAACTGTGAGATCCATCACCCGTTCGTGATACACGCTTTTCAATCATTTCTTTCGAAACTGTTTTTAAATCGTAAGCCCAACCTGAACGAGAACAAAGCAAACATAGTTAAAATCTCATATGAATTGTCCATTTTCGAAATTCAAACTTACCAATCATAGCGAAGAAATCGATAAAAGCTTTTGAAACGTTGTACGTATAGTCGCCTAATTCAGCCGTCTTATAATCCCAAGGGAAGACATGATGATAGTTATGCCAACCTTCACCGTAGGCTAAAATCGCGACCATCTTATTTTCACTTGGCGAAATACCCTTATCGAAGGGACGCATTCCCCAAATGTGTGCGGCACTATTAACTAGCCACGTGCAATGCAACGAAACCACATATCGGAAAACCGACGATACGAAAATGCTATCCCAGAGCGATCTGTACATGACCAAATAGGGAAACAGAGCTGGCAGAATGAAACAGCACATCGGCATCAAGAAGAAGTAATATCTGAAAATTTAAATTTGAATTCGGATTGAATTTTTGAAATTCTCAAAGTACCACTCACTTTTTTTGGAACATCACTATAGCATCCGCTTCTAGATCACTCATATCGATCATTTTGCCCTTAGTTTTAAGGTCGGGATGCTTCTTGCACATCAACCAGCCCATATGCGAGAAGAAGAAACCACGCTTCGAGTTATGCGGATCGGCATTTGTATCTGTGAATTTATGATGTGCTCGATGATCGCGAACCCATTCGTATATGCTGTTCTGGTAAGCGATCGTTTGGCAAATCATCAGAATTATCCTAAGTGGAACTTTCGCTTTGTACGATCTATGTGCCCATAGCCTGTGCGCACCGGCTGTAATTCCAAGACCACCAAATAAACCTATAAAGTGTCCTAGAAAAAAAAATAGACATTCAAAATGTATTACTTATAAATGCAATAAAATCGAATCGGCTTAACATTTAACTAATAAAAAAAATTCAATTAATTTTACTTTATTATTTTAATAATAAAGTATTGTGATCGACTTGGGAAAAAAAAAAAATTTGCTACCCTGAAATTTTGTTTTTTCGCGTTTCATGACTAAATTAGCATAAAAATGCAAAAAAAAAAAATCCGTCTGTCTGTACGCCGTACGCCGACGTGTACGCTCAGCGCACATTAACTCCCAAACCCTTCAAGATAGAAAGTTTATTTTTGGGGGGATTGTAGATAGTTGCGGATCTCAGGCGGATACCCATTTTGGGGGGTGTAGGGGTTCAGGGGGAGGCGGAGGGAGCGCTTAAACTGAAAAATACGAATTCAAATATCTCAACCATGGTAACAGCTAGGAAGCTAAAACTCAACATGCATATAGAGGGGTTTGTGGGACAACTTTTAAAAATAATTTAATTTTTTTATCCATTGGGGTGCGAAAAGGGGGGGCTAAGAACCAATTGTCGGCCAAATTTTTTTTTCAAATGATTATATCTTCGAAGTTACTTATCGTAAAAAAATCATATTTAGAGACCGTCAAGGTGGCATATAGTTTCATTGGAACCAGCTCAGAAAGCGGCTAATTATTTTAAGGGGGAGGGTCAGTGGGGGGGCAAAGAAAAACACTTAAAAATTAATATCTCAACTATCTCTTAAGCTATGTAAATGAAACTTAAACCGATTATTAAGCTATACTGGGTTAATACAAAAAAATATAACATGTCGAAATAATAGTAGTGGGGAGAAATGGGGAGCATTTAAAAAATGGCGCACTTTTCAAAATTACAAGTCCTTATATTTCAAAAAATAGTACAGATATCAAATCAAAAATTTGTCAAATTATAGAACTACATAATGGTTAATTTTGGTAAAAATTCTAAGCTGGGAGGTGTAAGGGGAGGGAGGTGATAAGCAAAAATGTCGAAAACTTTGAGTGATTTTTTTAGGGCTTTGGTGAAAGATACAAAGTTAAATTTTTGCATATGAATACCTATATTTAATATACATAGAAAAAAAATAATAACTTGATCCATATTTATTATAAACCGACCCCCCCGGTCTAACGTGCACAAGGTGTTTCATGTGCATTGAAAAAAACACATAAACTGAAAATTTTTGAGTGAAATTTTAAGATAGAAACTTGAAAATTTGCGAAATGCATTTAAAAAAATCCCGTATTATACGAAATATTAACTGGTTGAAAACCTTTAACACTTCTACCCCCTCCCATACAAAATTATTTTTTCGACCATTTCCAAAAAATCAATTATCACCTGACTATTAAAAGCTATCAATTTGAAATTTTACATAATAACTTACAAAAATAATTAAAATGAAATTGCGTTAAAAGTTTTAAAATCGCGCTTGCCCTTCTACCCCCTCCCATACAAAAGTATGATTTCGACTAATTTCATTAAATCAACTAATAACCAACAAATTAAAAGCTATGAACTTGAAATTTCGTACGAGCATCTAACAACAAAAATGAAAGAAAATTGCATCACAAGTTTTACGATTCCCCGACCTCCTCTACCCCCTCCCATACAAAATTATTTTTTCGAGTACTTTTAAGAAATCAGTTATCAGCTAACTCTTAAAAGCTATCAATTTTAAATTTGGCAAAAAAACTTATAAAAATAATTCAAATGAAATTCCGTTAAAAGTTTTGAAATCGCGCTTGCGCTTCTACCCCCTCCCATACAAAACTATGATTTCCACCAATTTCATTAAATCAACTAATAACCAACAAACTAAAAACTACGAACTTTAAATTCTATACAAGCACCTTACAAGAGACGCGAAATAAAACTGCGTATCAAATTTTACGATTTTCTCTACCTTCTCCCATACAAATGTTCGGTTTCGTGAATGTAAAATACACCGAATTTTATGAAAATTCTATGCAACTTCGTCTATGAAACACATTCTATACAGAAAATATTGGACGTGATTCAAGCAATTAATTAAAAAGCTATTAACATCCACCCACCCTTACTATTACCCCTACTCCTCCCCTCATAAAAACCCAAACTTACAGAAACGAATGAAATATTGTTAACAGTCCTGCCCAAGAACTCCCTTTCACTTAGCCTTCTCTAACCACTCTAACCTGCATATTGACTTTCCACTCATCCGCAACTTGCCCCAAGAATAATAAAGTTTCACCCGACTTGTTGGCAGTTTATTTATATGATACTCGGCGCCAAATATTTTTTTATAATTCACGTTTTCGGATTTCATTAGCTATAAATCCTGCCCTAATCAGTTAGCATACACTAATCTACACTAACTAAATCAGGATCACGCCTTGTATAGAAGAGATCTGTTTCTGCCCTATGACCCTATAGGCGAATTTAACAGGAAAATGATTGACTGACTGATTCGAAATGAAAAATTATTCGAAATAAAATAAGGAAACGATGTAAAAGTGAAACAGTTTCACATCTATAATAGAAGGTCTATATACTCAGTAGATGGTTTCTTTTCGCTTTCTATCTTTCAGTCCCCTGCAACATCTGTTAATATTTTCCATTAGCAGCCTGTTCAGTTGAAAAATATACCAGCTTTACCACTCGTTACGGTCGTTCTCAATATTCTTTCCCTACCCTTTCTTATCAATCCTTTCCTCTGTGTAACTATGCTAATGTATTGCACAAAACTTATAAACGGATCACCATCATGCGGACTGCATCAAAGTTGCCTCGATTCTCAATTTTTCAGGGCTCTTGATTAAAAACCGCACGGACTATTACAAACCACAATACCTAGTCAGTGGTTTGAAACCCTTTTATTAGATATATTTGAACCTTTATCTCCATCTTAAGACAACTAAAATTTGATATTCTGTGTCGAAGACAATAAATCAAGATGGTTGGAACTGTTTATACTACAGTATACATCCCAGAGGTCATTCCAGTTGTACGTAAAAATTTACGAACTCAAGACAAGACTTTCCGTTCTCGCTACAAGTATCCACCGAGACTGGCCAACTAAACATTCAGCAATTATGTTAGATTTCCATGGATGTAAAGAACTAGCTGCTGAGCTGCATTTCTAATCTTTAGAAGAGAGGTGTGAGCTCCTCAAGAAGCATTCAACGATTTCGGACCTATCGAATTAGAAAACATCCTTCCAGAAATTGAACCGTATCTTTTTGAACTTGCTGAAATTTTAGGGTAGTTAAAAGAAACTCAGGAACAGAAACTGGATTCTGCTAGGTCTCTAGCTGACCAAAAAATGACGACTAGCCCCATCGTGCCAGCCCGGTGACTATGTTTGGCTAACGAACCACCCTATCAGTATCAGCCAAAAGGGATAACGTGTAAAGCTGTGTCCGAAACGAGACGGTCCCTGCGTAATAGTTAAAAATTATGGCACTACTAGCTGCGAGGTAGCGTCTTTACAAAAGACATCTCTTACTTCTTATATTGGTGTTGGCTCACGTGCGCAAGAGCCCCATCATACGCATACGGAAGAGCGGACGACCTTAGAAGGACAATAATAACTGTCACCTTGCCCGACCGACAACGGAGTCTGATGGGGAGTATGTAACGCTGCCACTGGCAATCGTACGTCATTTTCCTTCAATCAATTCAGCAATAGTATCGCACCCAGCCTTAAATTCCATTGTAATAACCAGAATCACTCTCAGTGTTATTGTAAATTGATCAAATACATTTTTTTCAATAACCTGCAATAAAACGTTTATAAGCCCTGTGCTATGCTCAAACAATCAAATTCCTGTCAAGACCTCCTATAGGGGCATAGGATACAAAAAACTATCTTCCACAAGGCGCGATCCTGAGCATCGGCCTTAGGCTGTTGTCAGGACTTGTTTATTTCTCTGGCCTCCTGTTCAACTGCTCGCTTCCATGTGTTGCATGGTCGACCAAAAATTATAATTCAGAGCCTGTTTGGCAATGTTTCGCTCTGGTTTCCTCGAAGTGTGATCAATCCACCGCCACTTCCGCCTTTGAATCGCAATACATATTTTAATCTGTCCAGTTGTACAACAAAGTTCGTCGTTGGAGTTCTGGCTACAATACCCCTAAAATGCGTCGGCGGCATTGGTTCACGAAAGTTTGTAGTTTCTTGGTAAGTCGAACGGTCACTTTCCACATAGTACAACTATATAACAACACGGATTTGACGCATGAAGAACTTAACTTTCCCCACCTTCCAGTGCAGCTTTCAAGATGTCATTTGTTACCACCAGAAGCAGGGCTGGTGATAATATGCAGCCTTATTCGACACCCGTTCGCATAGGAAAGCTATGCTATAAAAGCAAAACTCAGGTGTGTGAAAAAATAATTGAAGCCTTTGAAATAAGCCACAAGAAAAATCCTCAAAGCTGTCAGGAAAGACCATATCTGGAAAATTCGATACAATAGGGATTTAAACCCCATCTTCGACAATCTAGAAGTGTCAATCCTCCTAAAGTTCAAGAAGCTACATGTGGCCATGTGATCGGATCATCTTCAGCGCACGCACTTTCGCTATTGACGAATATATGGATGCACCTTAACACGAAATAATCGCATTGATAATATATTACATTCCATTTTTGTATGGTGGTATTTCAGCAATTTTTTGTTGGTATTCTACTTTTCATGACAACTTGATGTTAAATAAACTCGATAACTTGAAAGTTTAATTTTCTCAGTAAATCTAATTTTTTGGCTCTCCAAAAAGAAATTATTTTTAGTATGGAAATACTTGCGTTATTTATAAAATCAGGATGAGAAACTAGTAAAGTACATGTTCAACAAACATTTTACGTAGCATTAACGAAATTTGGAAAAAAAATCACTAAACTTACTACTCCACTAAAGGTGAATTCGTAAGCTCGTGGAAGGTGAATTATCAGGTGTCGATTTTGATAATTTTTCGAACTCTACTGCACTGTTCCTTATTCGTTTTGCATGGAGTTGCTCTAATTCTCATAAACCCTGTACTGAACGCCTTCCCGTTCTTATTAATTTTAGTAATTAAATAAATTTCTAGTAAGAAACTGCGTAATATCTCCCACCCATTTTAATTAAATCAGTTCACACGAAATAATTTTTATAATCTAAATGAACTCTGAGAGTATTAAGTTTGCAACGCCAAGAAATACTGCCCGCCCATAGTCGCGAATGGCACTGAAATATTAGTAATCACTCAAAAATGTCCGTCCATCTTTTCGCTCTCTAGCTTGAGAACACGTTGACCTAGGAAGCTCAAATTTTGTGCACGTTATTTTTGATAAAAAAGTAAGATCAAGTTTGTCAAATCGCTTCACCCCATACAAAATGACTCAATTTCAGAATTTGACAATAAATGGATTTTCTCGAAAAGTATGAACGATATCGATCTGAATTTTCGAATATATTATTGCTATGATGATTTGAATGTACCGTATTTTTGAATCCTAGCACTCCTTCCACCACCTCCCATACAAACTGTTCTTTTCCATGAAATACTATAAACCAATTTACACAGTACGTTTAAAATTAATAGAGCTGAAATTGTGCACAAAATTAATTTAGAATTATTAGTAAGACCAAAAAAATTAGATGACTAGCTACACTCCTTCTACCTCCTCCCATACAATATGACACAATTTTACAAAGAGTCGATTCTCTTGAAAATTATGAATGCTACCGATCTGCAATTTCAAACATCTGAATTAAATGATGTTTATAGTTATTTCTGAAAAATCCCGCTTTTTCTACCACCTCCCATACAAACAGCAAAATTTTCCTAAATCCAATACACTAATTTTCTCTGTGCCCATTAAGTTTTCAAAGCTTAAATTTTCAATAAAACATTTTGATAGCAACTCTAGCATGATGTGAAAAAATCAGTTTAACGCCGTCTCCCATTCTACTACTCCCAATACAAAATTTCTTAAAATCAAATCCTGTTATGTTTTCAAATTTATTCATCAAAAAAATGTATGCTTCCACAAGTATTTGCTATTCTAGAGATGCTCATCTCTCATCTAATACTTAAGCCAACCACGTATCTAACTACCTTTTATTACCGCAGCTTGACATATTGATGAATAGCATGCTCAACCGGATGATTACAAAATATGTATACGAACATATGTATGCATATGGGCTTAGCTCGAAATATTCTCAGGCCATCACAATTAAATATTATTTTAGTTCTGAAAAAAAATTGCAAGGACATTTTTTACAAGGATTTCCGTTAATGAAATCAAGGCAAAAAGAACTCACTAAGCATTGGACTAATTACTTTCCAGATATTTTTTTTTTCTCCTCACTGTAGTACTATAGTTAATATACGAAAATAGATTTAGACGACCTTCACTAACTTGCCGGTAACTTGTTTAACGATCAAAATATTTGATAGAAAGTGAATTGCCCGACGCGATTACACCTCTTTAGAAACTTGATGTGTTACATTGAACCTGCTGAGGTTGTAGCAAGTGATATTCAATTTTGATCGCGTCAATGGCAATGAAATTTGTTCGACATGCCCTTTATTTTTAAATTATACACAGTTTCGGTTTCGAAATATCAATCGAGTATATCCAGTATTTCTCTCATCATTTTTAAATAAAAGTAATATTTATTTTTTACACGTTCACGAATAAATCGGAGTTTAGCTTGAAAACAGGAATTTTGCAGAGTTTTCTTCATCAAAGGGGCAGTTGTTTATATGGGACTGGACACGAATCTTTATTATGAACCAATAAGACCATTTTGGGGAGGGTGTGATAGGCATGGATCTGTTGCCTCTTGGTTGAGATTAAAAGATTGGAGTGAGTCATTGGAGAGAAATTGTGTAATAGATTCAAAGCGTTCCCAGTTGGCTGAGTTTTTTCCTACTGCTCTTTTGAAAGAGAGAAAGCTAATAGCTTACAGTCTATTGGCAATAAAGTTGCCAACATGTCACCTGCTCATTACTTTGAATTGCAATCAGCTCATCCAGTTGCACTTCGCTCCTTACTGCAACCAAATCGCAGTCGCACCTACTCCGGTGCTCATCTGCTTAGGTTCCTGCACATCTGTTCAGTAACTACGTAATCTACACATCTACTCAATAAACTTATCTATTCAGTAATCTGCTCAGTTGCTTCGTAAGCTACCCAACTGCTCAGTAACCAGCTTATAAACTTCGTTGATACGTAACCTGATTAGTTACTCCGTAAGCTGCTCATCTGCTCAGTTGCTCAACAACCTGGTAATTTGCTCAGTTGCTTGGTAACCCGTTCCTTATTGCTCTGCTTATATAAATAAATAACTTAGGGGGTAACTCTTTAAAGCATATTGCAAAGTTAGATCGACATTGTCAAGGGAAACAAAAGGAAATAGGGAAGTTTGAAGAAAAACGTAGGAGGGATAAGTCTGAAATGGCGGTAGACATTGTTTTTAATGAGGATTGTACGCTGCCGGAAACAAATCACCCGCTAATGCATAGCACACCACTGACGCTCGAAATTATTGACGTCCGAAAAATGAAGAACTGCCTAAATTTCACTGTTCTCCATGCCAGATGCTTCACAGTGTAGTCGTTAGCGCGTGCAGCTTGTCAGGTAAGAGAAGAGGTATTAGCTCTTAAATTAACCATTGAAAAATTATAAATACAGAGTACTCCGACATTTCGGCAATACTTGAGGGAATAGAAACCGATACGGTTTCGTGTCCAAATAGACGGAAAGCATGCTTTTGATTACGTTGGAGCAATTCTGGGTGTGATTTTGGGGCTCCAGCGGAGACAAGTGAGTTGTGCTCCAGACGTGGCCGGACACAGGCCATGTAGATAGTAGCCAGTTCAGACTCAAAAAAGTAAACGTTGCGAAGTATCAAGAGCGATTTCGTAGAAGTTTTGACTCCAATCAAGGTGATTGTGCACACCGCTGAGAAACATTATAGCGGCCAACGCCGAAACTTTATGTCTCAGAGAACTAAGAACACAGAACTAAGTTTTCAAGGCATTAAACTCAACTCTGTTTTTCCCACCTCATTCCAGGATTAAGTAGAGGACAGAATTTAATGAACCTATTGACTTATTGCGGCATGAGGACTGGAGTTGGACGTGTTTCCGGAAGGGAGTCAAATTGGATGTTGTCAAATATGCTACCATCGACGAAACTATGGAAAGAATTGAGAGTTAACGCAAGACGGTGGGTGACTGAGCCTTGAGGGACGACGGAATCAATGGAAATGAGGCAGAGGTAGCTTCATCTAGTTCAACTCATACCGGGCGCTCAGAAATTATGTTCTCAATCAACTTATGAAAGGCCGACTTAAAACAAAAGGCTTTAAGCTTAGCTGTAAGCTCTTTATGCTAAACTCTGCCAAACACATTCGCAATGTCAAGCTCAAGTACTGCCCCTTTGTCGAATTCGGCACTCTTGTTCCAACATCCAATTATATACCCTAGATACCTTCACTTTACTGACTCTGTTTGGCACACTCAAGGATCTAATAGTGATTTCTATTCGGCAAAAAAATGTGACCCGTTTTTGCCCTCAAAATTTTTTCTAGCAGTTCCGATGTTCTATTGTAAAAAAAAATTCTGCCCTGCTAGAAAAATGGTTTGCGCACTAGGTAAAACTTGACCTGAAAATGCACATTTCTTGCCCCGAATTTTTCGGCGGTGCAACTCAATTGACCTGTAATGTACAACAACGTGAAAAAAATCAATCATCTGACAACATCAGTAACAGATGCTAACGGATAGATCTTACTTAAAAGGACTTAATACTTTTCATGAAGCATGCAATATGAGTGCATACGTAACTTTTCTTAATTTTCCCAAAATCTTCACAGGATCGCTTAGAGCTAACAGGACAAATTAAACCGGTTTTTTTTGACAGTTTCGAAAGGCAATCAGCTGTTTGGTATACAGACAACATGATTAAAAAAAAATGCAAAAAACTTGCACTTAAAGTGTTCTATTGTAAATTGACCTGACCGACGGAACTGAGAAAAATGAGTACAAAACTGCAATAATTTTGCATTTTAAAGGGCAAAAACGGGTCACATTTTTTTGGCGAATAGAAATCACTATAAGAAGTTCGGGGGTAAATGTCGTGGCTTATGCTGATGACGTAGAGATACTACCCAGTCTTACTGGTAATGACTACTGCATTGATTCTGTAATGGCCAAAGGTAAGGTCTACCCTTTACTTTTAGAATTACAGAACCGATTACTTTTCCATACTGATGTCCGTATTTGTCAACACTTACTTTCTGTATTACTAGAGAATCGACTAAGGAACGCCTTATACCTCGTGCTACATATAAAAAAATCCTATTGCCTGGAGTGGGAAATTTCCGCTGACTAGAGTGGGAATCAAACCCACGAAATATTGAATGTGAAGCGAGCACGCCACCCACAACGCCATGGAGACATCAATGAATCAACAAAATTATAAATACCAGATTTTAAGATGCGTTCATGCCTTGTCATGTGGTCATTACTTGTCGCATTTGAATGCCATTTCATCGGATTCAGAAATTTCCTTGAAGCCATGACAATCTGCAACACCGGGTAATCGCCTACGAATTTCTTCCATGAAATAATTCATTACAAATTGTCCGCCAGGGGAGTATCAGGTAAGTACACAAGAACAATATCCGAGCTCACGGACGAAGCTCTCAAAAAACTACACGGCTGGGCAAAAAATATCGGGCTTGACGTAAACCCGAAAAAAAACGAAACTAGGAAAACCAAAACTTAGGAAAATAGGAGGCACGGAACTGACTCTGTCCAACCATCCAAAGTATCGGAGAATAATCTTAGACAATAAGCTAACACAGAAACAAAATATTGAGGAGAGATCAACTAAGGCCAGCATCGCGTTCCACTCGTGCAAGAGGTTACTCAGTAGAAAGTGGGGTTTCAACCCGAATACCAAAAAAACGCACTGGATCTACACGGTAATATGGTAGCATACCGACAAGGATTGGTAAAACTCAAAGACAGGCATGTCTGGGAATCACTGGGCTCTTAAGACCACAACCTGAAATTCGCTGGATGTCTTACTATCTTTGCCGGCAATTGACCTTTTCGCAAAAAGCGTGGCATTTAAGTGGTCTCTACTCAAGCAGGTCAAGCAACTAAAACCGAGTACGCACGGACATAGTAACATAAATCTACCTGCAACAACCACAGATTTTATAGACACAAAATCCGAGTTTGATAGGAGATTCTGGATACGTATACCAAACAGGGAACACTGAGAAACAAGAACCGGAGTCTCTATAGGAACTATAAACTTTTTCGCTGACGGATCTAAAACGGAAGGAAGAGGGGGTGCAGCAATGCACTCAACTGACTTTCCAAAGGGCTCGTTCTTCAGGTTTCCGAATGACTGCATTATTTTTCATGAGGAAATTCTGCCAATCCAGAAGCCAGCCAAAATCGCCAACACACCGCAGACCGGTAACGGAAAAATTAATTAACTATGCCAATAGTCAGGCTGCCTTCAAGGCAGTGGAATCAAGTACTATCAAATATAAACAAAGAATTCAGCTGTCATCGCGCACTACAGAATTTCTATGCCAAAAGAAAGCTCGAACTTTACTGGGTTCAGGACAACAGTGGCATAACAGGTATTAAAGTAGCGGAGCTAGCAAAAGAATGTGCTTACCTTGAACTAGATTCCACAGAAAATTAACCATTGCCCATACATATCGGTAGAGACTCTAGGCGCGCAGATGAGAAATTTAGTCGTTGCTAGGTGAAAAAGTATCAAAACCTGTAAAATCACGAAAGAACGAAGAAGACGAAAATCTTGTTATCATTAACAAGGAAGCAATGTGCGACAGTACTTGGTATGGTTACCGGCCATTGCCTTATTGGAGCATAAGCTTACAGAATGGGTTTGGTAGCACACGACCTCTGTAGGAATTGTAAACAGCTTGGAGATATTATGTAACTGCCTGGCTCTTGCTAGAAGGACTCTTAAAACCCTCGGCGCACTGTTATTCCTCAACCTCAAGCTCAATATCCACAATTCTGATGGTTCGGATGGTGTTCCCCCCATTACCTTTAAAAAGTACTCCTCTTCTTTAAATAAACCTCTTCGCAATCTTTTCTATCTTTCCTACTCTTCCGGGTGCTTTCCACGTATGTGGAAGTTGTTCAGCCAATTCCCAAGAAAGGAAGCAAAGCAAACCTCGCCAACTACCGCCCGGTAGCCATTACTTCAGTGCTCTCTAAAGTAATGGAAACTGTTGTCAATCGCAAAATCGTTGAACATCTCGAGGATAGCAGCTAATCGATTATCATCAGTATGGGTTCCGTTCTGGAAGGTCGACGGGAGATCTTTTGGTCAACCTGACAGAACGTTGGAATTCATGCAAACATAAATACGACGAAGGTCAAGTTCTCGCACTTGATATTACAAGAGCTTTTGACAGAGTTTGGCATAAATGTCTCATAGTTAAGGTCAGGGCCATAGATCTCGATGTTAACCTTGTTCAATGGATTGAGAGTTTTCTTTCTATACGAGTAGTACCAGATGGCGTTAATTCTTTCTCTTTCCCAATAGATTCCGGCATCGCTCAAAGCTCTGTTTTATCTCCAACTCTTTTCTTAATTTTCATCAACGACCTTCTGTCTTCCGCTCTCAATTCAATCCATAGTTTTGCAGATAACAGTACTCTAGATAACACCTATGGATTTGACTCTGCTGCGGAATCATACAAGCATGCTATTGATTCCAATCGCATGGAGGTATTCCGTTCGCTGAACTCGGACCTCAACTTAATCCTGGAATCGGGCAGGAAAAATAAAGTAAAGTTCAACGCCTCCAAAACACAGGCCTGTCATCTATCCCTTAAACGTGATATTCCAGTGTTATCTCAAAATGTGACCTTTGGTGGCGCCCAACTTTGCACTTCGGATAACTTCACACTTCATAACGTTAAAATTAATGACCAACTGAATTGGGCCCAGCACATCTTTGATGTGCGCGTTGCTCGGCCGTAATCAAAAACATGCGTTCCGATAGATTGGAGACGAGACCATCACGTCTTCTATCGATTCTCTCGAGCATCACAGAAATGTCGGAGGACTCAGCATTTACTATCGCTCAACAAGGAACTCGTAACATCGCTGGATGATACACATTAGGTTTTCCTCAAAGTCATGTGGTATCACTATGGATCCTACGGGATCCATACTAACCTAACCTAGGCACCCTTGGAGATCTTCTATAGAGCGTTCCGAATTCCAAATTTGGCTGAAAGCCATTTAAAGTTTTGCAATTCCATTGTAGGTTCGATGGTTTAACAGAAGAACATTAACTGAATTGAATGAAGGACCCTTAAGCAAACGATTCAAAGCCCTCGGATCAGGATGGCTTGGGTCAATTTGAAACAGTCGAATTTCAACTATTAGCAAAATCTACTGAAAAACCTAATAGTTTACACAAAAAGAAAGAAAAGAAAACTGTTCCGCTTCCGATTCCGCTGCTACAAAATAAGTCAACGCACCGAATTTATAAAATAAATCTTAACGCAAAATTTATTGTAATTTTCACCAATAAAAATTGTATACCATCAATTATTAAAGTTTAACAACCGCTCATCAATAAGCGACGATAACGACCATGTTATCGCCATTTTGTCGGAATTATATTTACGTCAGACAATCTAATGGGGAATTCATTCATTTGTTTTTTTTTTTTTCAAATAATGCGTTCGTGCAAATTAGTCAATGAGGTGATTACATTTGAATAACCGTATTTTATTCATTTTGCCAAATCAATGATATCTTCGAAAAAATAATGAGACAATAGAAATGCTATATGCGAACTTTTCTATTCGAATTAAAAATTGCAATCGTGTAGTAGCGCCATGGAATATTTTTCCCTTACAGTAGGACTTTGGTTGAATTCGGGAGCCAGAACGACTGATTTATTGGCATGGACGACAGATATTGATTTATTGATGTAAAATTCTTATTCTTCGATGGCACTACAGCCAAAATCCTAACTTGGCAAGTTGAGTGACCAATTGCTTGCCCTACTTTCCTTGACCGAGCTTCGAACTCACGCCATTCGGACTGTAGATCAACTCGCTACCAACTAGCTAAGCTATACCCATACCTGGATAGAAATTTTCAAAATATTTTTTTGGAATAATAGAAGAGAGACAACGCTATGCTATGAGGTTAAAGTAATTGAAGCTACCATATTAACTTCCTTTACTTTTCATTATTGTTGTGGAATAGGTAGGTATATTGTTAGCTCTTCGCTCAACCGTCTCTATCTACGAACTTTCATTTTCACAGATCATTCAGATATTCTCACAAATGCTGTATACTAAAGTTATGCGTTTTTTTTTTTTTATAGCACCGATTATAGCTTAGGGGGCCACCCTATAATGCATTGCACAGTTATGTCGGTTTAGGAAGAGGATGAAATTTAATTGTGTTATGGGAATTTTGGGGGAGAGAGACGGAAGTGCCGATGGACATTATTTTTGAAGCGCTGCAGGTTATACTTGCTTGCAAATATGCTAGCAGGCAATGCGTTCCAAAGTCTGGATGTTCGGGGGATGAATGACTGTCTATATTTCACTGTACGAGTAGGAATAGGGTTGATGGTAAACTCGTGCGCCCGTTTAGCTTGACGAGTATTTCGGGGAAAACTGTAAAGAGGAGGAATAAGTGATCTAAGTTCCGCACTACATTTACCATGAAAGTAACGATAGTAAATACTGAGTACTGCAACGTTCCTACGATGCTCGAGGGAGTCAATAGAAATCGTAATGGTGTCATCTCCAATTAGTCAGAACGCGTGTTTTTGGATTCGATCGAGCAGCGCAAGATGTGTTTTGGGTGCCCCAGCCCATAAATGCAAATTGTACTCTATACGAGGTCGAATGTAAGCCTTGTAGATGGTAGCTAAGTCGTGAGGAGTAAAATATTTTTTGCATTTACGAAGGATACATAGACGCTTGGAGGTGTCCAGGGCAACATCAAAGATATGTTTGCTCCAATCAAGATAGTTATTTAATTTTACGCCTAATACGATAAATTCATCTAAAGGGCTAATTGGTACGCCATTAAAGGCTAAATTAGACGATGACGCTGGAACATCACGTTTGAGGGAAAGATGACAGGCCAGTGTTTTAGCAGCGTTGAACTCTACTCTATTTTTCCTGTCCCATTCCAGGATTAAGTCGAGGTCGGAGTCCAGCGAACTGAATAACTCACTGTGTTTGGAAGCAATAGATTGCTTGTGAGAATCCGCAGCAGAGTTAAATTCAAAGGTGTTATCTAAAGTACTATCATCTGCAAAACTATGAATTGGATTGAGAGTAGAAGACAAAAGGTCGTTAATGAATGCTAAGAAGAGAGTAGGCGTATAGTGCGTTCGGACAGGAAACTCTCAATTCATCGAATGACGGTAGCATCGAGACCAATGGCCTTTAGCTAAACAAGGAGAGATTCATACCAAACTCTGTCAAAAGCTTTTGCAATGTCAAGAGCAAGAACTTGACCTTCGCCGTATTTGTGCAAGCAAGAGTTCCAACGTTCCTTTAGGTAGACCAAGAGATCTCCCGTCGACGTTCCAGAACGGAAACCGTATTGGCGATCGTGGATAAGCTGTTTATCCTCGAGATAGTGAATGATTTTGCGATTGACAGCAGTTTCCATCACTTTCGAGAGCACTGAAGTGATGGCTATCGGGCGGTAGTTAGCGGAGTTCGCTTTGCTTCCTTTCTTGGGAATTGGCTGAACATTCGCGACTTTCCACAATCGTGGAAAGCATCCGGAAGAGTAAGATAGATGAAAAAGATTGCGAAGAGGTTTTGCCAGAGAAGAGGAGCACATTTTAAGGGTAATGGGGGGGAATGCCATCAGGGCCAGCGGACTTGGGAACATTGAGCTTTTGCAGGATCCTGAAAATGAGACGCGTGCGGAAATGTAGCGGCGGCAGCGAAAAACCTGATGGTGTTGCGATAGGAGGGGTTTGGTTTGAAGGTGGTAGCGTGCAGTTTCTCGCGACATTTACTGCCAATATGTTAGCTTCCTCAACCGGATCAATAACGGTACGGTCGCCATCAACAAGTGGTGGTGTTGATGAAGAGATGAAATTATTGTTGACCGTTTTGACAAAGGGCCAGAAAGATCTTGAGCCTTTTGGACTCTGAAGGATCTTCCGCCGAAGTTTTTGGTCGTGATCAAATTTAACACGATTAAGGACAGATTTGCAAGAATTTCTTGATACATTATAAAGCTCTCTGTTAGCTGGAGTTGGAAAATTTTTAAAATTTTGAAACGATTGTTTCTTATTCTGAATTGCCGCTAGACATTCATTGATCGTTGATCAAGATTTGAACTGTTGACCATCGCTTTATAGACCAACACGCTACCCAGTAGGCTATAGCCGACCTTGTAACTTATGAGCTTCGAAAGATTGGTCATTTGGTTTTATAGAGGAAAGTTACATTTTTATACTCTAGATTAAGTGTGAGAGTATTATAACTTTGCTACGAAATTTGTAATTCAAAGATAAAGGCTCAGAAAAGAACTGGACGAAACAGAAGTTCACATTATCATTCAAAACTTCTTAATACAGGATGTTCGTCTGTCTATTCGTGTTCTCTCGAGGGTTTAAATTTTGTAAGCCCACTCTACCCCCTTCCATACAAAACGACGCAATCTGACAAGAAATTAATTTTCTCAAAAAACATAAAATCTATTGATCATAAATTTAGAGTAAATTATTTTTGTAATGATTTAAATCGATATAAAAATTATTTGAGCTCCCACACCTTCCACGATCTCCCATACAAACAGCAAAATTTTATTAAATCCAATACTTTAATTTTCTCAGTACCTGTTAAATTTTTGCGGATTAAATTTTGTTTAAGCATTTTGATAGCAACTCTCGCATGACGCGAAAAAATTAGTTCAATGCCGTCACTCTTCCTACCAATCCTCATACAAAATTTTGTGTGATAGATGATTGTTTTTGTGATTATTAAAAATTTCGAAAAATATTCGTTCCTTCAATCTAAAGTCATGAAAACAATCTATTTTTTTTTATTTTTACAAACTCATTTGAATATTCCCTCGCAAAAGCTTCCTCTTCTTCTTCACTGGCACCACAGCCCGAAATCGGACCTTGGCCACCTGATCCTCAGGTTCCTCAAAATTTCTTCATTATTTTGAAATTGCTGTTAGCCGAGAGAAGGTTTCGCACAACCTTCTGTGTTTTTCATTCTCACAGCAAAGGTAGACTAGATATACCCATACGCTTCCCACTATGCTACACGCAGATATATAGAATTACAATATCCCAAATCGAGATCCCGGAATACAAAAGAAAGTACAGTCTCTCCGAAACACTACACTATCACTTCAATTTCCAATACTTGAAACCTTAATCAAAGCAATCACACAAAAATAAACATTTCACATTAGTTTAACTTACCCCAACAATATTCCAGAATATAAAATTTAGAAATAACTAAATAAGCAGCATAGAACGCAGCTACATGAAGAAGCATAAAAGCAAAAACATTTTTCCAAACAATTTCCAATTCATAGCCATCTGTCTTAGTGATATTCGTACTATCTTCAACTTCGAGTGATTTCTTTGTAATTTGTGATGATGTTCGTCTAACTGGTACTGTTTGTGGTTGGGGTGTTACAATTGCTGTCCGTTTTTGAGGTTCCTGTTCGATAGCTGATTCAGCTAGCATAAATGTATTCCCAATTAAATTGGGCGCCATATTGATAGTCTGTAATAGAAGGAGAAAAAAAATTATTAGTAATTTATAAATAAATTTACGTGGTGATTTCTTTCCTGCTATTTTGAAGCTTTTTTTAATTAGTGAACATCCGGAATGTTCACAACACAACTGTCCGATAGCAACTAAACGCATGCGTATATAATTGAAATTGCAAAGAAGAAATTCAATCCCTTTCCAGAAAATTTTCAAAATATTTAAAATGAGAATTCACTTGACTATCGTAGTCAATGGTCGTTGATAATCTTCATAACTAACAACAAAATGTTGTTTTAAGCTTCACAAAGTCGCTTCGAAGTAATCATCTTCTCAGGTAGCAGCACCTCTCATAAGTGAGGGTAATTGCACGTTAATGATATGCATAATGTGTCTTTGGACATAATGCGTTCTTTACACGATGATAGTTGTATATGTTTAAAAAAAAAGCCATTTTCCATGATTTGAAATTGGCGCCATAATTTATTTGGCTAATTACGATATCACTTCGTTTAATTATCGAATAAAAAGAGAGATGCACTCACTACAAGGTATGTAACATAGCTGCGTAGTTCTAAAATAGAAAATTGAAAAAAAAGAAGAAAAAAAACCCTTTTGAATAGATCGCGCTAAATCTACTTGAAGTAATTCTTAACTTCCTATCCATATTGCTATCCATCACTTTATTTTGTCATCAAACAATAAGTAGTAATAACCTTCATTTATCAATGGGCAGATTTAAAATCGTTGACATCTTTACCGATTTTATTAACATTTAAGAACAACGAAATAAGTATGTTCGCGCACTTTAGCACGTACTTGCGGCTTTAGTCGTAGTTATGCGTCAAGAAGGAGCAATTCGATAGCGGTGAATAACGCTTGACAAATTTATGAGACCGCAAATTGCGTCAAGGCCGGCAAAATCAGATGGGACTCCCATTGAATTATTCGAACTGTGACGACATAGATAAAGATGGGACTACTGATCTGAGGTGGCGAACTGTCGCTTTTGATCGTCCATCAAAAGGTTATTTATTGCGAAAATTCTAAAGACGCGTCAAACAGCGACGCTACTCCGATTGACGTCTTTACGGCAGACGTGTACAGAATTCAATGCTTTAAATTGTTCTAAATTTATTGTTCCTTCAAATCGAATATTGAATTGTGGTCAGTTTTAATGTTTGACACACCTCAAATATATTGAAATATCTTTTTGCATGCCTCAAAAAAGTGATATTATTCAAATTTTGTATACCCTTTTTTTCCTAAAGTTAAATGCATCTTATTTACTTTTACTTAAAGACATTTAAGTTATTAACTACTTAGTAATTTACAAATTAGATGCAATTAGAAAATTTGAATATGACTTTAAGTATTAGTAAATACATTTGCTATTAAGATGAATAGTAAATAATTTTTTAATTTTTTTTTCAGCTAGGGTATAGCCTAGTAGGTAGTGTGTTGGTCTTGTAATGCGAAGGTCGTGAGTTCAAATCCCGGCCGGCGCAAAATATAATTCCGGCACATTACCTGCTTTACCTCAATCTAAGAAAATGAAAAATTCGTAGAAAGAGGGTTGTGCGAAGGGCTAACAACCCTTCCACAATAAGTAATAAAAAAAATGTTAAGGAACCTGAATATCGGGAGGCCAAGGTCCGATTTGGGCTGTAGCCATATTGTATTTTTGAGTGGTGAGGGAAGTACCATAATATTTTAGAAGCTAACAACATCGCATGGATTCTATGCTTAATAATTTAATTATTTAGATCATTTAGTGCATCGGTTCCAATTTACCTATTATTTGAAAGAGCTGTGGGTTTAATCTCGGCTACGGACTGCTAATTTCGTGGAAATCAAATTCAAAATTTCGATTCTAACTTACACATCAAAAGTTGAAAATTTTTCATGAATTTCGATGATTGTAGGTACGACAAAAAGTCTACACTTGATGAAATGGGATTCAGTTAAATACACTATTAATCTCAAATTTTTTGGAATATTAAATAGTGCTGTTCGTATGGAAGGTGGTAGATGGAGCGAACAAGTTTTTCATTTTTGAATATGTCATTGAACTTAAGTATGAAAACTTTTTCTTAATAACTTTCAAGAAAACAAAAATTCGTAAGATTCTACCAAAACAAAAAAGGAATATATGACGAGTGATATGTTAAAAAGACATGCAGGCGAAAACAAAGGGAGTACCATAATGACAAAATACAAAAAATGGACGACCAAAAAAAGGGATATACGCCAAAAACCAATATCTGCAAAGATGCAGAGGGCAACATCATCAGCAACACACAAGAAATCAAAAGAAGATTGGCTTCCTACTTTGAACACCTTCTCAATCCCACCCCATTAGCACCGATCACGACTGACACCATTTCAATTGAGGCCTCAACCCACGCTTGCTGAAATCAAAGCAGCCCTATGTGACCAAAAACTAAACAAAGCACCGGGAATCGACGAAATACCAGTTGAACTTCTGAAAAACGGTGGAGACTGTGTTACTGGAATACTGCACAACGTGATATGCTACGTTGCTTCGTTGGTCTGCTATGCGAAGGTCGTGAGTTCAAATCCCGGTCGACGCATAACTCCAGCACACTGCTTGCTTGGGTATACCTTGGTCTCCTCAATCTACGAAAAATTAAAAATTCGTAGATGGAGAGTTGTGCGAAGGTCTAACAACCCTTCCACAATAAATAATGAAAAAATGTTAAGGAACCTGAAGGTCAGGATGCCAAGGCCCGATTTGGGCTGTAGCGCCATTGCAGAAGGAGGATTCAGAACCGGGCGATCTACAACAGACCAGATATTCTCGGTGAAACAGGTGCTTAAAAAATGCTGGGAATATAACACAGACGTCCACCAAATCTTCGTAGATTTTAAACAAGCATACGACAGTATCGACAAAAGCATACTGTACCAAATCATGCTTAACTTTAGAATTCCCCCAAAACTAGTCCGACTAAAAAGACTCACAATGACGAACACTTAATCCCAAGTGAGAATACAAACCGATTCCATAACCAGCTTTCAAACATAATGTGGTTTAAAGCAGGGATACGATGAAGCCCCGTACTTTACAACTTGGCACTTGAGTATGCCTTCCGAAAAATCCCAACAGGAGACTACTATTCAAGTCCACCCAGCTAGTAGCATACGCTGACGACATTAATATCCTAGCAATATCCTTCCCTAGTGCTAAGGAGGTATTTGTCAATCTTGACTCCGCCGCAAAAGAAGTCGGGTTGCGCATTAATGAAAGCAAAACAAAATTAAAGACGCAAACAAGAAAGAGAACGCCAATCAGACAAAACATAACAATTGCGGAATATAATTTGGAGAGTGGGGACAACTTCATATATCTTGGGGCTAATCTAGCAAAGGATTGTAATGAAACATACGAAATCAAACGACGGATAATACTAGCAAATAAGACGTATTATTCGGCACTTCCAATAATGAAATCCAAGAAAGTGCGCAGGAACAATAAGCTGCGGATTTATAAAACTATTATACGACCTGTGCTCTGTTATGGCAGCGAGACGTGGACATTAACGCAAACTTCCAAATCAGCAGTTAAGGCATTCGAAAGAAAGGTCCTCCGAAAAATTTTGGGACCTATGAAGGAAGGACCGGAATGGCGAATAAGATACAACCATGAGTTGTATGAACTCTACGACGAGCCAGAAGCTTCAACGTTCATCAAGCTGCGTAAACTGCAGTGTATTAGCGAATGGATGATAGAAGAATCGCCAAACTTGCTCTTAAAGGCAAAGCGAGTGGTAACCGGCCAGTAGGCAAACCACGCAAGCGATGGGAAGACTCGGTTGAAGAAGACAGCAAAGCCATATTAAAAATGAGCAGCTGGAGGATGCGGTCTTTGAATCGAGACGATTGGATGCGACGATTTCAGGAGGCTAGGGTCCGATTTGGGCTGTCGCGCCATTGATGATGATGGTCTAGTCCCCATGCTTTTCAACTTGGCACTAGAGTATATCGTCCGAAAAATCACAGTCAACACCAATGGGACACTACTATTCAAGTCCACCCAACTTGCAGTATATGCTAACAACATTAACATCCTTCCGTTGTGCTAACGAGGTATTTGTCAGTCTTGACTCCGCCGCAAAAGAAGTTGGGTTGCCCATTAACCCGTCCACAATAAATAATGAAAACGATTTGGGCTGTAGTGCCATTGTAGAAGAAATAGAAACAAAAATCATGACATTTGTATTTTCTCTGACTACAGGTAAGCAATCGTAGCCTCACAGTCATCTCAAATACGATCAAAGGTCATGTGAGAATGCCTTCAGGGAATAAAAACACTGTAATCCTCATTTGAAACTTAGGTAATGAAGAAGTAGATTCATGGCCGGGAAAGGATTCGAATCTGATTTCATTGATCTTCTTCCTTTATGTGAGATGCCACTCAGTACTGCAATTCCAATTGTGGCTAAAATTGCAGTGTGCCCTTTACTAGAAGACTTGGTTCCAAGCTATAAACATGCTTAACGTTGTATGCCCAGACATTCGGTTAAAAGAACTTCTGAGTCTCTGTATTTTTTTTTTGGCACCAAGTTGAACTTAGGGGTCACCCTTTACTACTATAGCGTACAGTCACTGTCGGCTTAGGAAGGGTTGGAACAAAATGAAAATAAACAAAATAAACAGTTAATTGAATAAGTATGGACAGGATAAAAGAATTCGGTGAATGTTGCTTTTAAATTGCGTGAGAAAAAGATCAAGGAGACTTGCGTAATGTTCAGGCAGCCGAGTAGGCCCGCTCACCAGTTGTTCAAGTCCATTAATAGAAGCGAAAATCTCAGTATTTCGTCCTTGTTGGTCCAAGCGGTTAGAGTATTGAAGCCAAGCAGTGTTATAAACATTAAAATCGCCCGCGATAACGATTTCAGCATCAGGCTTAACAGCATATATCTGCTGGATTGAGTTAGACAATTTATCTAAGTCCTGGTTGGTGGCGTCTGACGAAAGCCTTACTAAGGGTTAATTTTAACCAACAAAAGTTAACCACTGGATTGGAGCAAGGTTCCAGGGATGGAACCAAATTGTAAGCGACATCATAGCGGATATATAATGCGAGACTCCTTTGGCGAAAAGAGGTTGGAATTAAATGATAACCAGACACAGAATAGAACTGCTCACTTCCTGGAAGCATTTTAGTTTCGCCAAGTGCTAATATGTCCGGTCATATAGTTTGGGTGTGGATGTAGAGTGAAAGGTAGACAGAAGTTAACCCTCGAACACTCAGTTGGTCAAATATAATTTAAACACAAAACAGACTGGACTCTTCGTAGGTGACACTATCACATGAAGAAACATCTTCATAGGATTGAATTCTCAGAGTAACGAGGCAACAGCAGAGCATATTCACTGTGAATATAAACCACTGGTAAACAATTCGTGAACCAAAGTGAATTTTCGACTTCGATGCGCAACACTTCGAGTCGGCTCACTGCAATGCGTTCGGTCGATTTTGCTTGGTGTCAAGAAACATTGTTGCCCACTTCCAATCCCGGACTTAGCACTAGACAAGATAAGATTGTTATCTTGGGCCTGCAAAATTTTAAGGACGGCAAATTTTCAGAAAATTTTTCTAAAGATATGGAAGAATTTTACTTTCCTCAAAACCAAGCAAGCGAACTATTCCATCCACAACTGGTAGGTGGTAGAAATTCATTTTTGGTGTGAAGAATAAAATTATAATTACAATTTCAAACAAGGATTAATAGATTGGATTGCAAATTACCTTACAAACCGAAAGCAAATTGTTAATATTAAGCAAGAATCGAGTAATGAGCTTTCCTTTTATTATGGAGTCCCGCAAGGAACTGTGCTAGGCCCACTACTCTTTTTAATTTATGTCAATGACTTGTTTCAGGAGCAAATAAAGGGTGAATTAATATCGTTCGCTGATGACACAGTTTTATTTGTAGAGGACAATAGTTGGGATTTGGTTAGAACAAAAACAAATTACAGCCTGTCATTAATAAAAAACTGGCTTGATGCTAATCTACTGACACTAAATGTTGAAAAAAGTGCATACATTGTTTTTGCCCATAACAGTCGCGCTATTCCGTCATCGTTAAATATCACAGTTCATTCTGATAACTGTACATCACACTGTCTATGTAAGCCTCTTAGAAATGTAAGTCATATTAGATACCTGGGCTTCACATTTGATCAACACTTAAAATGGGATATTCATATTGCAAATACCGTAAATCGACTAAAGCGATTAATTCCGATCTGTTTTACTGTAAGAACATTTTTAACAAAAACTGCAGTCAGAACATTCTATTTTGCGCTAATACACTCTATATTACAGTATGGTATTATAGCTTGAGGGAGCGCTGCTGTATCAAACATGAGACCTTTGGAAATTATGCAAAAAACTTTATTAAAAATATTACTGAAGAAGCCGCGTAGACATAGCACAGTTCTTTTATTCTCCATAATAAATGTACTCAGTGTTGATAAGATTTTCGATATCATTGCTACTATTCAAACATATAAGGATTTTAAACTAGGACAAATCACGATAAATACTAATGCCACACGTAATGGCACTATCAAAGAATTAACACTACCACGAAAGAAAACTACCTTAGGACAAAGTCATTATTCTTATAGAGGAATTAAACTATTTAATAATTTGCCAAATTTCATTAGAACCTCGGATAATCTTATGAATTTTAAATTATATATAGAGCGCTACTATTATACAGAAATTATAAATTAAAATAACAGAAGCACAGAATTTTGAACACATCTTTAATTGAACACATATGAATATGATATATGAATATGAATTTTTGTTTCATTGTTTATAATTTTTTTTTTAGTCTTTTAAGTAACATATTACATGTAAACAACTGAAAATTGTAGATTCTTAAAGTAAAAATATTTTAAAAAGAAATCAGCAAAAAACTCCTCACTCCTAATACAAGGTATTCTACCTTATAAGGAGGAGTAGTGCATAAGATTGTTTATATTTTAAAACTGTTATATTGTATTGTATTGTATTGCATTAACTAATAAAAAAAAAAAAAAAAAAAAAAAACTTTGTGTACACACAAAACACTTTTTGAAAAAATATTTAAAAAATCTAAGAAAAATTCATTTAAATTTCGTCTGGTGCAATTTTAGAGTACAGCACAGCAGGGCCGGTCTTACCAAGGTGGAAATGGAGTAGTTGCTCCGGACGGCACCTGTTGTCAAATTGTATCATTACAGAAATGGGTGATATCTTATTATAATGGGATTGTCAAATCTGTTATCAGAAATTTACTCACAAAACTCCTCGTATGTCAAAACAATTTCGAATTTCTCGACGTTAAATTTGTTTTGATAAAATTGTCACCAATATTCTCTGATACTCAATCTGCTTCTCAACATTGTTGTGAAGAGTTTTTATATTTTCACTATACGTCCCTTTCATTTCTGCCTGAAAAGTCTTTTAATGCACTAAGTGGGTTGATCTTTCTTTATATTTGCTCAATGCTTATAAAAATACGAGCAGGTATTTGAAATTTCTCAGTAAACGTATTAATTATTAACTTTTAAAATAATTCAATAATATTTTTATTTTGAATCTAAACTGGATACAAGACAATGTTGAAAGATTTCCAGATTCTACACTGTTACGCTTTATTATTCGTGACGTTTCGGTCTCTGCTGAGACTTTTATCAAAATTTGCCGACCATTTCATATCAATGTTGCCATTTGCCAGTAAAAAAAACATTGTCAGATTTTTATCGAAATATCTCAGTGTCGCTTACGTGTTTTTTGTCTCCCGAAATCACTGTTAGGCTTTGGCACGTCCATTAAAATAACGACCGCCCTGCTGTTTCAACTGAGAATATGATATTTTTGGTAAAATAGGGTTGGCCAGATTTATTGCGAGAATTTTTTCAAAAAATTCATCACAAATTTAAGTTTGAAGAGTTTGCTGTCACGAAAATTAGCCATTAAAATGTAACGAACACTGTAATTTTTTCCACCCATCATTTTATTTAAAAAATTTTGGGAATAAATATAACAAACTAAATCTCTCAGTCACAAATTTAAATTTAGCAATATGTACAAAAGTTTTATTATTTTGTCTCAAATCAATAAAGTATGCCAAGTCTTACATATTCGTCTCCCTTTCTAGAGATTATCCTTTCAGTAGAGCTTGTGCCAAGTCCTAGCTATTGGGCGGTCTTACGACACAGAGTTGAGCATTTGGAGGCGCAAGTGGTAATGAATGGGTCACATTTAATAGTCTCTAATATATATAGTATTCGTCATGTGGAAGGACCCAATATCAGTAAAATGATCCAGGCGGCAACTTGGACCGGCACTGCATCACAGTATATACAGTCAAATTACTCTAATTTGAAATAATTCCATCAGTTTGAAATAACCTCTAACTTAAAGTATTTCTTGTATGATTGATGCTCCCTTAAAATTCTAATTATCGTGCAGAAGCTATCCTTGAAACTAGACTTATAATTGGAAAAGCCATCTAAGTAGAACTAAAATATTGACCTTTGCGACCATATTACAAAATCTTATAGGGCCGGCATAAAAAATTTGTCTACGTGCTGACTATATGAATATATAATGAATTCTTATAACTAATAGAATTTTAATTAAATTACTTCCACTAATCTTTGAAATAAACCGAAATGTTTCAATAAATTCAAGCTGATACGAAATTGTGCCCGCAGATTTAAGGAAGTGTAATTACAAGGTTTAAATTAATCAATGAAATTTCTAAATCTATACCGAAATTTACATAAAAGTATAACAGTTTAACGGACGACATTGGTTGATATGATAGGCGAGAAAAAAAAACACTTACAATATTAAATAATAAAGTAAAGTTCATGCAAAAAATTGATTAAAAAAACAATAACGACAATAGTGATTTTAAGCATCCTTCATTTAGCAGTAAGGTCAAGTTTAAAATTACAAAAATAAGGCCAAATATTTTATGATAAGCTTGATTTTAGTTTTCCATGTTATTGAAATAATAAAGGGGAACTGTTGTGATCACGAAAAATTTCAATATCCGGTTTTTTGGACGGATTTTCACTTTTTGCTATTCCAAAGAATCCGAAAAAGTAGTTTCCGATACTATGTCTGTGCCTGTGCTTTTACGATAATTCAAGTTAAAGGTAAAATATCGAACTTGTCGCCGAACAAATCGGGATTAGTTATAACAGCTATTCGGAAGCGGAAGCTATAAGAACTTAACAGAAAAACATTTTCTTACAATTTTTTTTGGAATTTTTTTGTTTTCCGGTCAACAAATTTTGTATTACAAGGCTGTCGAGATGAATGACTTTTTGCTTAGATTTAAACCCAGTTAGGCGTATTTTTTCTAGGACCATAAAAGTATCTTAGTAAAAGTAAAAGTAATCAACATTGAAATAGGCCAATACTTGTAAGGGGAGAGGCACAAAGAGTGCAAAGAAAAACACTTAAAAATTAATATCTAGACTATCTCTTAAGGTAGTAGTTGATCTGAAATCATAAAAAAATCGATTTTTTTCTTATCATTGCTTATTCTTCTTCACTCATTTCTGCACAAAATGTTGGTATCCGTAAGGCTCTACGATTAGTAACAACCAAAAACCCTTGCGCAAAAGAAAAGCAATCAAAATAAACAATATGCAATTTGTAGTTTGCTCCAATTGAAAACTTATATTTTTTCTTAATTTATATAGATTTCCCCAGGGTGTAGTCTCGCGGGTAGCATGTTGTTCTACAATGCGAAGATCGTGAGTTCAAATCCCGGTCGACGTATAATTCCAGCACACTGCCTGCTTGAATATTTCTTGGTTACTTTAATCTACGAAAATGAAAAATTCGTAGATAGAGTACGAAGGGCTAACAACCCTTCAAAAATTAAGACAATTTTTAAAGAACCTGAAGGTCAGGAGGCCAAGGCCCTATTTAGACTGTAGTGCTATTGTAGTAGCTTTTCCCAGGAACTACTAGAGATAATCTGGTTTTTTTATTTTTATTTATTTACTTTGTTTTTTTTTAAATGTTGTAGTATTTGCTGGCACTGGTGAGTTTCTTAAAACTTTTAAAATATTTTAGTATGAACTACATAAGAAAAAAAATCAGATATTCAACATGCAGAAAAGTCCTCCAACCGGTTTTCTCATTTTATGGCCAAGGTAAAGCCTGGAAAGTTTGGACAATACATTCTGAGTAGTTTTGAAGAATAAGATGCAACTATTTCCTCAGTAAATTGAGAAATCACTTACCCTCTTAAGCTATATAATTGAAACTAGGAATATTTATTATGCTATACTAGCGAAATATGAGAAAAATATAACACTACTATTGTTGCCGGGAAAATGGGGAGCATTTCAAAAATGCACTTTCCAAAATTTCAAATGGTCATTTCTCAAAATTGAATACAGATATTAAATTGAAATTTTGGTAAATTGTAGAGCTATGTAATCTATAAGTTTGGTGGGAGGGAGTTAGTAAGCCAAAATGGTGAAAAGTTTCACCAATTTTTGTAGGATTCTGGTAAAAGCTACAAAGCTCAAATCTTGTCCATTTTATGATATATAAAGAAAAACTAATAATATGAACCAAAACTGTTATGTCCCACAATGGGACCTTAACATGCATAAGGCGTTTCATGTGTATAGGAAAAAACTGAAAACCATAAAGATTTTGATCGAACAAATTTGGAAAATTCATTATGTTTGAAATCTTCAAAATGTCCACTGTTTACCCTACAAAACATTTTTTCGACCATTTTTAATAAAACAATTATCACCAACATATCAGAGGCTATTAAATTGAAAATTAGTTCAAACACTTTTAAAAACATAAAAGAATTATGATTGGGCTTAAGGCCCAATCATACGATACTCTAGATGAGATGGAAATGATTTTAATATACCGGAAAATATGTCATCTCAAATTCTTTCGAATAGTGAATAGAGACTTTTGCACGGGAGGTGGTAAAAGTAGAGGGGGAGGTTTTGTATTTTTCGTAAATGACACCGAACAGGGCATGCAAATGTTTTCTGCTGAATTTAAAGATTTTAGTTTTCATTATTTTTAAAGAAATTGGTCATAGTTTGGGGCATTTGTATGGGAGGTGGCAGAGGAAGTGGAGCGTTTAAGATGATTTTGAAACTGCTTATCATCATCCTTATCACCATGCTTTCATTCAATTTCAAAGTCGATAGCTCTCATATACTTGAAGGAGAAATGCTTTTCTTGAATTTATAATACAGATATTTGTATGGGAGGTGGTAGAAGGAGTGAAGCGTAGCTGATAATTTTTTCTAACACTATTTCAATTATTAAGAAACAAATTCTGGCAAAATTTGAAGTTTATACTTTTTCTAGTTTGAATGGAAATCGATAAAATGCATTTAACAAAAATTATGTATTTGTATGGGAGGGGGTAGAAGCAGCGTACGAATCAAAACAAATTTTTTTCACATTATTATTATTTTTATTTGTACATTATATACAAAATTTCAAGTTGATCGCTTTAACAGTTTCCAAGAAAAATAATTTAATTTAACTTCCAAAATTTCGTGAAACTTGCATGGGAGGGCGTAGAAGGAGTAAGGTGAAGCTGATAATTATTTTTGAAATACATTGCGATTATAGTAGGATTAATTCTGATAAAATTTCGTCTTTTCAGCTTTACTAGTTTCAATGAAAAGCGAAAATATGTATTTTTCAAAATTGTCCATTTGTATGGGAGGGGGTAGAAGGAGTAAGGGAATCGGGTCAATATTTCGTTATATTAATGACATCTATATCATAATACTTTGACCTAAATTTCAAGCAGATAACTTAAATAGTTTCAAAGAAAAATCAATTTCTTAATATTTCGAAATTTCATGAAATTTGTATGGGAGAGGGTATACGGAGTGGGGGATGTAGCCCATTCACGAACTTAAAGTTACTTTTTTGCTAAAAATGACACACACAAATTTTTAGCACTTTAGCTCAAAGCTTTCGAGAGTTATGCTGTAGACAGACGGACAGACAGACAGACGGACAGACGGACAGACGCACAGACGGACAGACGGTCACTCGGAGTCGAGGTTTTTGAGCGACAACAAATATTTCTGTACCCTTGGCGGCTCTGTGCGAGCGTTATTTCTTAGCGTTACAAACGGTAAGGCAAACACAATATACTCTCAGATTTCATCTAGATTATAAATATTTGAATCAAAGTTGCATCAAAGATTTTGCAATACCTCCACTTCTTTTTTCCCGCTCCCATCTTCTTTTTCTTCAATGGTACAACAGCCCAAATTGGGCCTTGCCGTCCTGATCTTCAGATTTCTTAACTTTTATTTGCTCTAGTGGAAGGGTTATTAGCCCTTCGAACAACTCTCCATCGACGAATTTTCATTTCCTTAGATTGAAGTAACCCCCCAAGCAAGCAGTGTGCTGGAATTATACGTCGACCAGTATTGGAACTCATGAGCTTCGCATTGTAGCCCAACACGCTACCCACTATGCTATACCCAGGCCTTCCCTTTCCCATACTAAAGTGTAATTTGGACCGATTTCAATAAATCAACTAATAACCAGCAAAATAATATTCTAAGTAGGGAATTTTGAACATAATTCATGCAATTAATCAAACAATTAATAACATCAACACAATTCCCCCTCCCCTCCCGTATAAATCCTCATGCGTCATCAACTTGTCCCAAAAATAATAAAGTTGGCCCAACTTGTTGGCAGATCAATTTTTATCAGATCGAAAAAGAATTATATCAAATATAAGCGAAAGACATTATTTATTTATTTTTTTAATTTTATTTATTTTATTTTTTCGTATAAGACTATTGAAATAAATTTTCTTTTTTTGTTTTATCAAAACCTACTTAGGTTACACGACTGCCCAAATCGGACCTTGGCCTCCTGATCTTCAGATTCCTTAACATTTTTCTTTATTTATTGTTGAAGGGCTGTTAGACCTTCGCACAACCCTCTATCTACGAATTTTTCATTTTGGTAGATTGAAATGACCAAGGTATACCCAAGCAGGCAGTCTGCTGGAATTATGCGTCGACTGGGATTTGAACTCACGACCTTCGCATTGTAGACCAGCACGCTACCCACTAGGCTACACCCTAGCTTTGGTAGTACACTGGTTGGGAGTAATTCTGTCGTCGAAGAGTATTGGTATAAGTGGATCTGCAAGCATTGGGAACCGATATATTAAGCTTCCTGTATTAGCAAATTTTTTTTTTTATAGTTTCATCAAATATTCACACATGTATCAAATTCGTATAAATCAAACTTAATTATGCAAAAATATTTGATGAGCTAAATTTAACATCAATTTTACGACTCCATCAACTATAGCATAATAATCGCTTTCCTTTTCGTTAATTCTTCAATAATCCAATACGTTTTTTTATTTTTTGGTGTACACTACTAAAATGATAAATTTTGAGAATAAAATAAGTTTGGTAATGTATGCGCAATGTTGCATGATAACTTTATCGTCATCGTTTACATATGCGACGCAGAAAATCAGAAATACAAAAAAAAAATTTTTTGTAAGCGAATTCAAGAAAACAGGTCGAAAAATTTCGACGAACAAATTTCTTGTGTCGACGTCTAACATCTTTGTCAAGATTTCGACAAACTTGATGTCACGGAAAATTATCGGACATGTGAACCTACTATGAATCTAAAAATCCGATTAAAAGTTTGCACATTAAAATTATTTCAGCTCCTTCATTTTTAAGGAAATTCGAAAATCGCATTTGTATCAGAAGTGGTGGAAAAAATGAGAAGACAGAATTTTGTACATCAAAATTGATGTGCGCAGGAGTTTCCAGTTAAAGGCTCCTAAAGGTGAAATTTGTATCGGTGGTGTTAGAAAGAGTAAGAAGTATTTGACTCTTAGGGGCATTTTGAAATAAGTTTTTTTTTTGAGTTAGTGATTATGAAAAATGTTTTTTCTAATCACACAGATTTGATTTAGTAAAAATCTATTAGCTTCGAAAAAGTACGACCGAGACTTTTTTGTAATTTGTATGTGAGATGGCGGAAGGAGTGGCAGAAAGCGTATTACGAATATTATAAAATAGTTAGAATAGCTAAGAGAATCAACACTTTTTACGTCGACATTATTTAAACAGTTTTACTTTTGTCAAATTTTGAAATACATAGCTTTGACAATTTCGAAGAAAACTAAATTTCTTGAACTATTGACTATTGTTAAAATTTGTATCGGACGTGGTAAAATTAATGGTTGAATGTGGCTCAATCACCAAATTAAAACTTATTTTTGTTTAAAATATGATGAAAAAAACTTATGCTTGAGAGTTCAAAGCGTTCGAGAGTTATTGTATAGACAGACAGATAGTCCCAAATACGTTCACTCAGATTTGAAGTTTTTGAGCGACAACAAACAATTTAACAGTTCTGTGCGTGCCTTATTCGTCTGCAATACAAAATTTTCGTACAATTTCAAGTTACAACCCCCTATGGGGCAAAGGACACAAACAGTTCTCTTCCACAAGGCGCGATCCCGAACCCTTTCATCGGTAGTCAAGAGAACATTTTTTATATCCTAGAGTTGTTTACTTCAAAGGACTGAGATTTCTGACATCATGCGTTATGAAAATATGGATTTTGTATGTGCAAAAAAAAATAGCAGACCCGCCAAACTTATAAATAATAAAAGTTCCAAATAAGATTCAATAATAGGACCCCGATCCTAATCGTAATTGTGTCGCATTATAACTTAACATTTTCGTTCCATTTCAATTTTCTATCTTACAACTCTGGCTTTCTTCTTCATTAAGAGAAATATATATATTGCGCATTCATGATCAATTTAAAACAACAGTACGTGTCTAAATTCAAATTAATCAAAAAAAATCAAATTTCCTCCATATCTTTCTGAACTTCTTAATAGTCCAATCTTGCACGATATTTTGGATGGCAATTGTCTAAAAATATGGTATTCTGCGAACACTATTCTGGTATAGATTTGCTTAAATTAAATTAAGAGTCACGACACTCATTCATTACCATTTTAAGAAATATTTCCTGTCGCACTCTCATTGATGATGAATGAATAGACTCTTAGATGAATATTTCCTTGGAAATCGGCATAAATTTCGAAATGAGAAAAAAATAAACAATTTTTTTTTTTATTATTAGTTATGAATTTGTTTGGAATTAGAATGAGAGTGATTACGAGCACTTGTACATATCGGGCAGGTGTTTTGTAAGATCTTAAACATAGACTGAAAATTATGAGCAGAATATTAAGTAATTTGATTTTCATTTTGTTAAATAATGCAGATTTTTTGAAATATTACAATTTTTTGAGTAAATGTTTATTTTTAATTGCGTAATTAAAAGTAAATTGTGTCTTTGGATAGGAAAATGCGTCATAGTATCGAATATTTGAGTAAATTATTTCACGATATTTTAAGTTCACATTACTTATAACACATTAATAAATTTTTTTATTTACATAATTTTATATTTAATAGCTTTTCCAAGGAAAAAATAAAAATTCGTATTGTCCCTATTGAATTATTGTGCATACAAGAAGAAAGTTTAATATTGAATTTTTGAGATTATGGGATTTTGTAGGCTGTGGCTGATGAAAAAAATAAAAAGACCTAATGAATATTTAATTATCAAAATAGTGTTGACCTCATTTTTTCGGTCGTTAAAAGTTAAATCTTCAAATATTGTGCTAATTTCGATAATTTTTTTCAGTCTTGCATTCGATACATACAAGAAAACTATAAATCAATAATTTTATTTGTCGTTTTTGACAGCCAACTTCCAGATGGGATTTTTTTTTTTTTTTGTTTTAAATGTTTTAAAAACGTTGTTTGTTAATAGTGCACAAATTAATAACTATGAATATATTAACAATTTATTCATTGCCAATTAATGCCAAAAAAAAATGTGCGTTGATAGATTGGCAATTTATAAATATTGAGCATTAAAATGGCGTGTGTTATATGGAGAAATTAGTTTGAAACCCATTATGTGTCCAAAATATTGGCTATTATAATTTCAGCTAAATGATCGATATTAACTTAAATTATAGAGCAGTATTAAGTTATTTATTAGATATAAATTATTATTTATGGGCTGTGTATCATGAAAAAATTAACATATTGAATTTTAAAATGACAATGCATTGAATGATCTTCTTTCTTGGTGATTACGCGTTATTTTTTTTAAAATCCTGGGTTTTTATCAATCAAAGGATAAAATCTAATGCGAGGATCCTGTTAAAAAAGTATATATTATTTAAAATTTCGCATACTCGATCGATATAGGTTCACTAAATTGCTAATTCAGTATCGCGACTGCATCAGCATTGATTCGTTCTAATAGTGTATTTACACCGGCTCTCGAAAGTATCTGAATTTATCAAATATCATCCCAAAAGTTGTTTACACCGTGCTTCTGTTACAAACATTTCAAATAATGCATTGAGAGTGAATTGAAAAATTTTGTTTTACTATTTTGTGATTCTCATCAAATATAGAAAATTTTGTTGTATGAAAAGTCAACTTACTTTCAGTACATAATGTAAAATCCGGTGTATTTACAGAATATAAGAAAAACTTAACAATTTTTTTATAAATAAATAATCTGTTCGATTTAATTAAACAACTGTACGAAATTCCCCTCCGACGATCTATTATATCCTCGAACTTAAGAAAAAACATAACAGAATTATGATTGGGCCTAAAGCCCAATCATATGATACTCTAGATGAGATGGAAATAACTTTAATATATCAAATAATATGTCATCTCAAATTCTTTCAAATAGTGAATAGAGACTTTTGCATGGAAGGTGGCAGAAGTAGAGGGGAGGTTTGTATTTTTCGTATATGACACCGAACATGACATGCAATCATTTAAAGTTTCTAGTTTTCATTATTTTTTAAGAAATTGGTCATAGTTTTCCTGAAATTGGAGCTTTTGTATGGGAGGTGGCAGAGGAAGTGGAGCATTTAAGATGATTTTGAAACTGCTTATCATCATCCTTATCACCATGCTTTGATTCAATTTCAAAGTCGATAGCTCTCATATACTTGAAGGAGAAATGCTTTTCTTGAATGTATAACACAGATATTTGTATGGAAGGTGGTGGAAGGAGTGAAGCGGACTTATAATTTTACCTGACACTTATTAATTATTTTATCAATTATTAAGAAACAAATTCTGGCAAAATTTGAAGTTTGTACTTTTTCTAGTTTGAATGGAAATCGATAAAATGCACTTAACAAAAATTATACATTTGTAGGGACAAATTTTTTTCGCATTATTAATATTTCTATTTGTATACTTTATACAAAATATCAAGTTGATAGCTTTAACAGTTTCGAAGAAAAATAATTTAATTTAAATTTCAAAATTTCTTGAAATTTGTATGGGAGGGGGTAGAAGGAGTGAGGTGAAGTTGATAATTATTTTAAAATAAATTGCAATTATATATAATAGAATTAATTCTGACAAAATTTCGTCTTTTCAGCTTTACTAGTTTCAATGAAAATCGAAAATATGTATTTTTCAAAATTGTTCATTTGTATGAGAGGGGTTAGAAGGAGTGAGCGGATCGGGTTAATATCCCATGATATTAATGACATATATATTATAATACTTTGACCTGAATTTCAAGTCGATAGCTTAAATAGTTTCAAAGAAAAATTAATTTCTTAATATTTCGAAATTTCATGAAATTTGTATGGGAGGGGGTAGAAGGAGTGGGCGGATGTAGCCCATTCACGAACTTAAGGTTACTTTTTTTCTAAAAATGATACAAAAATTTTTAGCACTATAGCTCAAAGCTTTCGAGAGTTATGCTGTAGACAGACGCACAGACGGACAGACGGACAGACTGACAGACAGACAGACAGACGGTCACTCGGAATCGAGATTTTTGAGCGACAACAAATATTTCTGTACCCTTGGCGGCTCTGTGCGAGCGTTATTTCTTAGCGTTACAAACGGTAAGGCAAACACAATATACTCTCAGATTTCATCTAGAGTATAAAAATTAAGTCTTGAAATTTTTTTTTATCGGGCTTACGTTCATTCTTTTCAATAAAGCTACAGCCCAAATCGAGCCTTTTCCTGCTGTGTACACTACCCCCATTTTAGGTCAGGCTACCTATTGAGTATTCTATCTAGGATATCCAAAATTAAGAAATCCAGTATTAACATGCAGTGTATTTAGTATGTTGAGTGTTTTGGGTGATGCTCTACGGTGTGTCCTAAGTGCAAAACTCACAATCATTTCAATAAAAAAAAATTTATTCGTACGAACTAATCACAAATTTTTAGATTTTGATTTTGTAAAAATCTATTGAGTTTATCTTGATTTTCATGATTTTCTACTAGTTCAATAGACAGACTGCATTTGATAGTAACTGAAAAGCATATGCATGATTCTTTGTAGCACAAATTTTCAAGTTTTTTTAGAACTTCCCTGTGATAAATTGCTGTAAAACCATGTTCAGCTGAACTGAGCTCTACCACAAGCTGCATTTTCATATCTCAGCACCTGTTTATACTCTAGATAAAATCTGAAAATATATTGTGTTATTCTTACTAAGAAATAATGCTCGCACAGACTCGCCAAGGGTACAGAAATATTTGCTTGAGCTCATAAACTTCGAGTGACCGTCTGTTCGTCTGTTTGTCCGTCTGATCATCTGTCCTACTGTGTAAAACATAACTCTTAAACACTTTGACCTATCGTGCTGAAATTTTTTTATGCCATTTTTAAGTTCGTGTACGGTCCACATTACCCCCACTCCCTATATCCCCTCCCATACCAATTGTATGAAATTTCGAAATATGAATTCATTCATGATGATTTTTCTCGAAAACTTTTCCTGCTATTTACTTGAAAATTAGGTCATATTGTAATGATGTAAACATCATTAACGTTAAATAAACTGCCAACAAGTCGAGCGCAACTTTACTATTTTTGGGACAAGTTAGAGATGCAAGGAAAGTCAATATGCAAGTTAAAGTGGTTAGGGAAGACTAAGTGGAACCTCCTTTCACAAGTGGAACCTCCTTCCACAAGTGAAACCCCCTTTCACAGGTGGAACCCCCTTTAGGGCAGGGATGATGCCAATTCAACACTTAGTTGCAAATACGATCAATAGCTCCAGTACATGTAATCAATATTTCATTCGTTTATGCAAGTTTGGGCTTTTATGAGGAAGGGAGGAGGGGTGACATTAAGGGTGGGTGAATGTCAATAATTTTTCAATTGACTGCTTCAATTACGTCCAATATTATCTGCATAGAATGTCAGTTTCATAGACGAAGTTGCATAGAATTTTCATAAAATTTGGTGTATCTCACATTCACGAAACCAATCATTTGTATGGGAAGGGGTGGAGGAGGTAGGGGAATCGTAAAACTTGTGTGTGAGTTTTATTTATTTTCTTTTGTAAGGTGCTCGTTCAAAATTTCAAGTTCGTAGCTTTTAATTTGTTGGTTAGCAGTTGATTTATTGAAATTTGTCGAAATCATACTTTTGTATGGGAGGGGGTAATAGGGCAAGTGCGATCTCAAAACTTTTGACGCAGTTCCGTTTCAATTATTTTTGAAAGCTTTTTTGCAAAATTTCAAATTAATAGCTTTCATTTTTAGGTGATAATTCATTTTTTAAAAATGGTCGAAAAAATAATTTTGTATGGGAGGGGGTAGAAGCTTGGAAGATATTCAACCAGTTAGTATTTCAATCTTTTAGACATTTTTTTAAATGTATTTTGCAAATTTTCAAGTTTCTACCTTAAAATTTCATTCAAAAATTTTCGGTTTATGTGTTTTTCCATTCCCCATGAAACACCTTGTGCGTGTTAGACCAGGGGCGTCGGTGCATAACAATTGCAGAAGTTTTATTAATTTTTCTGTATGTATAATAAATAGATGTATCCACGTGGAAAATTTAAACTTTGTATACCAGAGCCCTAAAAAACTCACTCAAAATTTTCGATATTTTTGCTTACCACCTCCCGGCCCTTACACCTCCCGACGTAGAACTTTTACCAAAATTCAGAACTATATGGTTCTACAATTTGACAAAATTTTAATTTGATAATTGCACTGAGTTTTAAGATATAATGGTTTGAAATTTTGGAAAGTGCAGTGCTCCCCATTTTCCCCCACCTACAATTTTTTCCAAATATTATATTTTTTTCGTATTTTCCTAGGATAGCTTAATATAAGTACCAAGTTTCAATTACATAGCTCAAAAAATAGCCGAGATATTGATTTTTAAGTGTTTTTATTTGCACTCTGACCCTCCCCCTTACAATAATTAGCCCCTATGTAAGCTGATTCCAGTGGATCTATATGCCACCTTGTTGGTCTAAAAATAAATTTTTTTTATACTAAGTAATTTCGAAGATATAATTATTTGAAAAAAAAATTCGGCCGACAATTGGTTTTTAGCCCCCCCCCCCCTTTTTGCACCACAATGGATACAAAAATTAAATTTATTTTAAAAGTTGTCCCATAAACCATTTTATATGTGTATTGATTTTTAGCTTCGTAGCTGTAACCATGTTTGAGATATTTGAATTCTTAGTTTTCGGTTTAAGTGCTCCCCCCGCCTCCTCCTGAACCCTTACACCCTCCAAAATGAGTGTCCTCCTGAGATCCGCAACTATCTACAATCCCTCCAAAAATGAACTTTCTATCTTGAAGGGCTTAGAAGTTAATGTGCGCTGAGCGTACACACCATCGTACACGGACGGCGGGCGGCGGACAGTGGACGGCGTACAGACAGACGGATTTTTTTTTTGCAATTTTAGGCTATTTTAGTCATGAAACGCAAAAAAAACAAAATTTCAGGATAGCAATTTTTTTTTTTTTTTTAAGTCGATCACACTACTTTATTATTAAAATAATAAAGTAAAATATTGGTCCGATCACCTTACTCCTTCTACCCCCTCCCATACAAATTCACCATTTTCAAAAATGCATTTATTCGATTTTCATTACAACCAGCGAAGCTAACAGGACGAATTTCTGCCAAAATTAATTTTATTATAATTACATACAACCAATTTTGAAAAAAACTTTCAACTTCATCTCACTCCTTCTACACCTCCCATGCAAATATCACGAAATTTCAATTAAATTATTGATCTTTAAGGCCGTCAAAGATATCAACTTCAAATATTGAGAAAAGTATATCGTGGCAAATATCATTTATGTTGAAAATTTTTTTGTTTTAATTCGAATACTCCTACCCCTCCCATACAAATGAACAATTTTGGAAAAAGCATTTAACTGATTTTTTTTTTAACTAGAAACTGAACGTTTTGCCAGAATTTGTTCCTTAATAATTGCAATAAATAACTAACAAAATTATCAATTTCGCTTCACTCCTTCTACCCATACAAATTTTTGAACTAGAAATTCAAGAAAGGTATTTCTCTTTCGAAGAGAGAGCTATCGACTCTAAAATGGGAACGAAGCAATGTGATTAGGATATTTCAAAATGATCCAAAAACTCTCACTCCCTCTGCCACGTCCCATATAAATGCTATAATTTCAGACAAAATTATTTCTATTCCCTCGAAAATTATGAAAGCTACAAACTTCAAATTCACCATGAAACATTTTGCATACCACGTTCGGTATCAAACACAAAAATTGCAAAACTCCCTTTTGGATCTACCACCTGCACCATACAAAAGTCTTTACTCACTCTTTGAAGAATTTGAGACTTTTTCCGGTACATCAAACTCTTTTCCATTTCATCTAGACTATCATATGATTGGGCTACACACCCAAATATAATTCTGTTATGTTTTTCTAGAAGTATACGATTTTCAGTGCTTTAACAACAACGTCCTTCTTTTCTCCTTACCCACTATTCAAAATATTTCTTATGGCTGACTTTGAAATTAGAATTTCCATTTCTAATTTTCGAAGTTGATAAAACCTCTCAAGAGAACTCCTTACCTACTATTACTGTGACCAATTTCTACTAAATTTTCCTAATGCGTAGTCTTAAGAATAGAAATTTTTACTTGATCGATTTCCACAAATCAACAACAAAAGATGAAATATTTATTATCACCTTTCACGTGTCGATTGTTGCAATATTGACAGTAATACGAAGTTCATTACATATAGGTACAAATTATTTGAGGAAATGTAGTCTTTCAACACAATGTATTCTCCAAATTAAAATTTATATATTCACTAATTGTACTTAATATATTCATTAAATAGCAAATAATACCCACTTACGCGCCAAATCACAAGTTACATTTTTAAGTGTATTTACATATTGATGTTAAAGCAAATTGAAATCGATGTTTTATTGTTTTGATTTGAAAAAAAAAACGCTTTACAATTATACTGCTTAGTTTAATTAAGTAAGAAATATATTTATACGAAATAAAATTATAGAATAATATCGCATAAAACATAATTAAACGTTTGCTTTGCTAAGAAAAAATAAGTTCGACAGAATCATTAAAAAATTTTAATATACTGTTGAACACATAAGGGAGTGATCAATCGTTTAATTGAGAACAATTTAAATCCTTCTTCAGTGACTCCTCGGAAGCATTGAGTTAGAATTATACTATCGGTTTTTCAGAATTTCATATTCGCGTTTCTTATAGTGATTTCTATTCGCCAAAAAATGTGACCCGTTTTTGCCCTTAACATTTTTTCTAGCAGTTCCTATGTTCTATTGGAAAAAAAAATTCTGCCCTGCTAGAAAAATGGTTTGCGCACTAGGTAAAACTTGACCTGAAAATGCACATTTCTTGCCCCGAATTTTTCGGCGGTGCAACTCAATTGACCTGTAATGTACAACAACATGAAAAAAATAAATCATCTGACAACATCGGTTAACAGATTCTAACGGATAGATCTTACTTAAAAGGACTTAAAACTTCACAGGAAGTATGCTATATGAGTGCATACGTAACTTTTCTTAATTTTCCCAAAATCTTCACAGGACCATTAGAGATAACAAGACAAATGAAAACCGCTTTGTTTTGACAGTTTCGAAAGGCAATCAGCTGTTCGTAATACAGACAACAGATAAAAAGAAATGCAAAAAAACTTGCACTTAACTTGTTCTATTGTAAATTGACCTGACTGACGGAACTGAGAAAAATGAGTGCAAAACTGCAATAATTTTGCATTTTAAAGGGCAAAAACGGGTCACATTTTTCGAATAGAAATCACTATTATATTTCACATGCTAATTAAAGGCACAGATTTACTATATCATAACCACCTGCATGAAGGGAGCGTGAACAAAATATTTATAAAAATTTAAATTGGTTCATGTTTGAAAGAGTAAAACAATCATAACATGGGAAAGAATGTAATGCACCCAAAAGTAACTTTTGTATGAGAGGTGGCAGAAGGAATATGGGAAGTTTATAACTTTGGAATATGAAACTGATCTCTGTACGCAAAAGTTTGGTCTGAACCTAAAATTTGTAACTATCATAACTTTTAGTGTTTTAGTATCGATAGATTGTCTTTGTGAAATTGTGGCAATTACATGGGAGGTGGTAGAAAGATTTGACGATTTTGAAAATACTTATCAGCATTCTATTCACCATGCTTTGCTCTAATTTTAAGCTTTCATGTCGAAGAAAAAATACTTTTCTTAAAATTTAAATATAGTAGAAATTTGCATGGTAGAAGGAGCAAACTGTAATTTATTACAATTATTAAAAAACAAATCGTGGAAAATTTTCAAGATTCTATCTCCTTCAGTTTCAAAAAAAAATAGATAAATTTCTGGTGGAAAATGTTGCATTGTATCGGAGGGGGTAGAAGGTGTGAGCTAATCAAAATAATTTTGTACTCTATATGAAATCTGAGAGAATTGATAAAATTGGAAATTTAGGTCAAGTTCGTGAACGAGCCAAATCGCTCCACCCCTTCCACCCCCCAATTTGGCAATTAGCAGATTGTTTCGAAAAGTATAAAATATATTGATTTAAGAATTGGAATATATTATTTCTATGATGACTCAAATTTATGGTACATAAATTATTGGAATTCTTCTACTCCTTCCTCTATCTCCCATACAAACTGCACTTTTTCATGAAACATTAATAACCATTTTTTTCACTACTACCTATAATATTTATCGAGCTAAAATTTTGCAATAAATATTAAATTATCATTGTTGTTAAGACTAAAAAAAACTGAAAAAATTAACTGATTAGCTTCACTTCTTCTACCTCAAAGTGATACACTTTCAGAATTTTACGGAAAATCGATTTTCTTGTAAAGTATGAATTTTACTAGTCTGAAATGAGAGATTTTTATTACAGAATATTGTAGTTATTTCTGAAAAAGTCACTGAAATTAAATCTAATACACTATTTTTCTCAGGTTCTATTCAATTGTTGAAGCTGTAAATTTATACAAAACAATTTTGTAGTTACTTGAACATGATGTAAAAAAAGTAGTTTAATGGTGTCACTCCTTCTACTACTCTCCATACAAAATTTCTAAAAGTCGCAAAACTTTCTACTATAATATTTCATGTATTTCATCCTATGATTCCGTTTTTCGTAATCCTGTTACGTTTTTTCTAGTACTGGTGATAATTACTATGACGAAATTTTCAAATTATCTTCGATATTTTCGAAATTATATACCTTTCTTTAAATTCCAAAATTTAGATTGGAGCGAAGTTGGGAATTTTTCTAAAATTTATTTGATTACTAGCAAACGCCCGCGACTTCGTCCGCGTAAAAATAGCAATAATAAGCAATTTTTGAGAGTGTAGTTAGTAATGCATTATGTGGGATATAAAATCTGCTTACTTTAATGGCTCTTTGAAGAGAATGGTTTGTATATTGTTGGAATCAGAACCATAAATTATTAAGAATGAAAGCATGATACTCCCATTTTTATGGGACAGGCTCGTGATCAAATCAAACCCGTGATTCGAGATCATATACGTGATGAAGAGCGTTAAGAACATGTGAATAATTGTAGCTGGTGTTAATTAAAAAAAAAGCAAATAAAATAACAATAAGCATAAAAACATAACAGGACTACGATTGTGCGTAAAGCCATACGATATTATTAATAGATGAAATCGAAATTTTTGCGGTGTTAAGAAATTTTGTATGGGGAGTGGTATAAGGGGTGACAGCACTGAACTAATTTGTTTCACATCATGCTAGAGTAGCTATAAAAATGTTTTGTACCAAATTTAAGCTTCAAAAATTGAGTAGGTACTGAGTGCACTGAATTTAATGAAATTGTGCAATTTGTATGGGAGGTGGTAGAAGGAGTGGGGGGTTTTTGGTGATTTTTCGAAAAACAACTATAACTATCATGCAATTGATACACTTTAAATTTCAGATCTGCATCATTCACACTTTTCAAGAAAATCGAATTGTTACATAGTCGTGTAATGTGCCTCATTGTATGGGAGGGGGTAGAAGGAGTGAAGCTATTTGGTTAATTTTCTTCCCGCTGTTAATAATAATGCTAATTAAGGATTAAGTTTAAATTTTTACCTCGATGAAATTTAAATGTACTGAGAAAATTCGTTTAGAGTATTTTATGAAAAAGTGCGGTTTATATGGGAGGTGGTGGAAGGAGAAGGGGGTTTTTGGTGATTTTTTGAGAAACAACTATAATCATCATGTAATTGATATATTTCAAATTTCAGATCAGTAACATTCAGACTTTTCAAGAAAATCGAATTTTTGTGAAGGCGCGGAACTGTGTCACATTGTATGGGAGGGGGTAGAAGGAGTGAAGCTAATCGGTTAATTTTATCTCGATATTAATAATAATGTTAATTAAGGATTTAATAGAACATTTTAGCTCGATAAAAGTTACACGTACTGAGAAAATTGGTGTAAAGTGGTTCATGAAAAAGTGTAGTTTGTATGGGAGGTGGTAGAAGGAGTGACAGACCTTAAATAATTTGTATACCAAAAGACTGCATTTATAATAGAAATAATATAGTCCAAATTTCAAATTAATAGCTTTTATAGTTTTCAAGAAAATTTGATTAATATATATTTTTGAAAATGAGTCACTTTGTATGGGAGGGGGTGGAAGGAGTGGAGGTATTTAAATCAGACCACACGCAGATTACATCTCGGTGCATATCTAATAAACTGTGAAAGTTTCATTACTATCGGTTTAGGTGTTTTTGCGTGAAACGCGGTCGTACAGACAGACAGACAAAAATTTCAAAAATTTGTTTTTATGCTTAGTTAGTGTTAATATAACTCAAAAAACTAACTTATAGCCATTTATAAGCAAATAACAGACAGACACTACAATTATATTTATATGTATAGATTTCACTCATTTAGTTCAGTTGTAATTACAGAATTTTTGCTAAAATCACTATATAAAATAAACTGCCAACAATTCGGGCGAAACTTTATTATTTTTGGGACAAAATGCGCATGCGTAGAAAGTCAATATGCAGGTTAGAGTGGTTAGGGAAGACTAAGTGAAGGAGCTTCTTGGGCAGGGCAGTTCTCAATTTAACACTTTCCGGAAAAGTTCAAAAGCTCCATATTTCATTGGTTTATTTATGCAAGTTTGAGTTTTCATGAAGGGAGGGGGGAGGGTGATAGTAAGGGTGGGTGGATGTTAATAGTTTCTTAATTGATTGCTTGAACCAAATCCAATATTCTTTGTATAGAATGTCAGTTTCATAGACGAAATTGCATAGAATTTTCATTGGATTCGGTGAATTTTAAATTCACGAAACCAAACATTTGTATGGGAGGGGGTAGAGGAGGTAGGGGAATCGTAAAATTTGTGATGCAGTTTTATTTCTTTTTTTTTGTGAGGTGCTTGTATAAAATTTCAAGTTTGTAGCTTTTAATTTGTTAGTTATTAGTTGATTTAATGAAATTGGTCGAAATCACACTTTTGTGTGGGAGGGGGTAAAAGGGCAAGTGCTATATCAAAACTTTTAACGTAATTTTATTTCAACTATTTTTGTAAGTTCTTGTGCAAAATTTCAAATTGATAGCATTTAATAGTTAAGTGATAATTGATTTCTTAGAAATGGTCGAAAAAAAATTTTTGTATGGGAGGGGGTAGAAGTTTTAAAGATATTCGACCAGTTAATATTTTAAACTCTTGGAGATTTTTTTTAAATGCATTTCGCAAATTTTCAAGTTTCTACCTAAAAATTTCATTCAAAAATTTTGAGTTTATGTGTTTTTTTCATTGCACATGAAACACTTTGTGCACGTTAGACCTCCACTTCGGTGCATAACAATTTTGGAACAAATTATTATTTTTTTTCCATGTACATTAAATAGATGTGTCGACGTGCAAAATTCAAACTTTGTATCTTTTACCAGAGCCATAAAAAAATCACTCAAAATTTTCAACATTTTCGCTTCCCACCTCCCTCCCCTTACACCCCCCAACTTAAATTTTTTACCAAAATTAAAGACTATATAGCTCTACAATCTGACAAATTTTCAATTTGATATGTGTACTCAATTTTGAGATTTGGTGATTTGTAGTTTTGGAAAGTGCGCCATTTTTTAAATGCTCCCCATTTCCCCCCACTACTATTATGTCCATATATTATATTTTTTTCATATGTCACTAGTAAAGCTTAGTATTGGTTTCAAGTTTCAATTACATAGCTTAAGAGACAGTCGAGATATTAATTTTTAAGTGTTTTTCCTTGCACCCCCCCTGACCCTCCCCCTTACAAGAATTAGCTTTTATCTAAACTGATTCTAGTAGATCTTGATGCCATCTTAATTGTCTCAAAATATCAATTTTTTATGGGTAATAATTTCGAAGATATAATCATTTGAAAAAAAAATTCGGCCGCCAATTGGCTCTTAGCCCCCCCTTTTCGCACCCCAATGGATAAAAAAATTAAATTATTTTTAAAAGTTGTCCCACAAACTCTTCTATATGTGTGTTGATTTTTAGCTTCCTAGCTGTAACCATGGTTGAGATATTTGAATTCGTATTTTTCGGTTTAAGCGCTCCCCCTGCCTCCCCCTGAACCCGTACACCCCCCAAAATGGGTATCCGCCTGAGATTTGCAACTACCTACAATCCCTCCAAAAATGAACTTTCTATCTTGAAGGGTTTGGGAGTTAATGTGCGCTGAGCGTACACGTCGGCGTACGGCGTACGGCGGACGGCGTACGGCGGACGGCGTACGGCGGACGGCGTACAGACAGACGGATTTTTTTTTTTTGCATTTTTAGGCTATTTTAGTCATGAAACGCGAAAAAAAAAAATTTCAGGGTAGCAAATTTTTTTTTTTTCCCAAGTCGATCACAATACTTTATTATTAAAATAATAAAGTAAAAAATAAATAAAAATAATAATAATAATGTCCAGACTCCATCTCGAATTATTTGCGAAAGCAGCAACAATTTTTAATTGCAGATATTTCTATCTTACAAAAAACGGAAAAGTTGTTTACCTTTCCACTATCAGTTCTGTTGACCCTAAATGTGAGCATTTTAGTGAATAGTTCGTTGTTTAGTACAGTGATGTGAAAAGCTCGAATAAACTAGTTCTTTCGTGAACTACACTTTTTGCAAAAGCACTTCTTCTTTGGATCGACACTCGGCGTATATCATAGGAGTCAGTTTCCTCAGAAAACCTTCTTCCTCAAGGCGCGACCCTGAGCATGCCTCAAGTTATCCGCTGGACTTGTTTTAGTCAATCTTAGTTCGTTAGCGAATGTCGTTATGGCAGAGTCCAATGATATCTGATGCTCTGAATTCGTTTTTCATATCATTTAGGGTTTCAAGATCACGGGTGATAAGCCTATGATCCAGAGAGTGTCCTTTTTGTCATTTTTAGGGCAATCCCATAAAGGATCCGGATTACAGCTTTTAGTAAAAACTTATAATTCAGAATATTGTTCCTCAATTCGAGTTTTGAAGATCGCACGGTAGTCCGGAAAAAAAATTAAATGAAACGGAAGACCAATTTTTGTTCCAGATAAAAGTTAGTAATGACCTCAATAGCTTGGGTGTGGCCTAGTGGGTAGCATGTTGGTCTTGTAATGTAAAGGTCGTGAGTTCAAATCCCGGTCGACGCAATATATAATTCCAGCACATTGCCTGATTGGATATACCTTGGTCATCTCAATCTACGAAAATAAGAAATTCCTAGATAGAGGGTTGTGCGAAGGGCTAACAACCCTTCCACAATAAGTAATGAAAAATGTTAAGAAACCTGAATGTCAGGAGCCTAAGGTCCGATTTGGGCTGTAGCGCCATTGTAGAAGTAGAAGAAGAATGACCTCAATATTAAATAGAAAAAAAATTGTTTTTGAGGAAAGGATGATTAAATGGATGAAAATGCCATTTAAAGTTCTTTGGAAAAATATACACCAAGTTTGAATCTCTTGTCCTGAAGAGTTTCTTGAAATATCAAACCTGATCAATTGAATTTCGTCCTGAATACTTAAAATATCAGTTTCTCTTTTTCTATTTTTTTCTGTTGCTGTGTTTGTAGTAGTAGTAAAAATTGCGCACTTTCTGGACAAATAATGTTCTCCGAAATTTTGCCTTTCCAACGTTTTCTAAATTACTAGAGATAATCGAATTCAAAGACATCTGTCGGCAAAATAAGAAAAGAGTTTTTACTTCACCTATTATAATTTATTTTCCAACTCATCGCCTCAATACTTACAATTACATAGCCAAAAAATTAAAATGTTTGGGTTGTGATCAAAAAGGTTTCATTTAACTTAGCTCTGAACTGAGCCACAAATGATCTGCTAGCATATTTTAGATTAGTAAATTTAAATTTAAAATTTAAAAAAAAAACTACTAATTCCAAGCTTCAAAGTCAATGCATACCAATTTGATTTTTGAAATTTAATTGAATTACCAAAATTTTATAATTTTTTTTTTTTCGATCACTTGATATCGAATGCGAAATTCAATTCGAACTACGAATTATCTAATTATAAAATATTGAAAATTGGGAACAAAAAACTTTTTATATTGTTTGTAAAAAAAAAAGGTTTTAGACTCTGTTGATTTTTTTGGTTACACATTTACAATAAATACATATTCATGTGTTTAAATAAATAAAAACTCATTCATCAGTGTCTAAAGTGCCAATTTTATGGCTTATTAACAATAAAAAATGTCGTATAACGCTATTTATTTGGCTTGAGTTTATCAATATATCTCGGCGTCACAACAAATAAATAAAAATGCGAAATTTAGGCAATTTAATTAATGTTAAGATGAAGTATGTGAGCTTTTATTTAAATCCTTAATTGTAATGATAAATCAGCGTAGAAATAGGTGCTTCTAAAAATTGTTGCTCTAAATAATATAAAAATTTTGTAAATTATAGTGTAAATATATTTTTATTTTATTTACTTACCTTAGATTGTATATGGAAGCATTACATAAATTTTTGGTTCAAAAATCCATACATACGTGTTCCCATTTTTTCAAGGTAGAAAAACCATTCATATCAACATTTACCGTACAATAATTAATAAAATTAAAACAAAAATATTTGTTACATATAAAGTTTACGAGTAGTACATTTTGATTTAATTTGCTTGTAACTCCTTCCAACCCATTTTAATCCCCATTTTCCCCAAAACCGCAAATTTTTCGAATTTTATTTTTGTTTCTAACTAGTATTGGGGTCGTTACTACTTATTATCAAAAAAAAAATACAAACACGTTTTCTTTAAATTTGTATAAACGTATTCATCGTCGATGTGCTGGTAAAACGATTTTTTTACAGTCAGCATTTGTCGTTTCGGTTTGGAAATTTGTGGACATATTTTTAATTTTATACAAACCAAGAAAATGTTAAATCATTTTTTTTTAATTCATTGACTGACCTTAATTGTTCGAATCATATATATCAGATTAGCGTTCAGCTTCATTCTTCCATCAATGATTGGGATTGTTAATTGCACATAAAGATAAAATTGCAAGCACAAGTCAAACATAGATAGACATATTAAAATTAACAGTCGCTTAGATGAACTCCTATCAGACTCCTTAGTTCTCACTAGAGTCACTCTATGAAAGAAACAAACACATTGTATCACAGTCTGGCAGAAATGTCACAATCAACTTCCCCAATTCACCATTCGTAGTGTGGTGAGCTTACTGGTTTTCTTTTGCCAATTTCATCCATCCTAAGATAAATTGATCCTTTAAAATTTTTGTTTGTGACTTTTTAACATTTTTTTAAGTATTAAAAACTGCGCACAGTTCTTGATGGTGGAAACGAACCAAAAAAATGGTCAACACTTTTTTTAAATTTTGCTTCAAATATCGGGCTTCACCTTTGCCGAACTATGGTAGAGCGCTTCTAGTGTCCCACAGAGTATAGACTATAGTTCTCACTAGTTGAAAAAAATTCAATTTTAAAATTAGTTGAATTGGTGTATAGTCCGAAAACCAAAGATATTTAGCAAATTCCGACAAAAAATTCACTACATATGCATTGAATTAGATTTATTGAGACTGATTGCTATATGGGATATATTTTGATGCATTTTCTATAAGTATTCATCGTTTTTGTCGCATTTAACGATTACTGATTCGAAATAAAAGGGATGTGGCATGTTTAGTGGAAAATATTTTATATCGATTTTCATTGAAACTAGAGAAGGTACAATATGGATTTTTGTTAGATTTTTTTTTATAATCTATACATATAAATATAATTGTAGTGTCTGTCTGTTATTTGCTTATAAATGGCTATAAGTTAGTTTTTTGAGTTATATTAGCACTAACTAAGCATAAAAACAATTTTTTGAAATTTTTGTCTGTCTGTCTGTACGACCGCTTTTCACGCACAAATGGCTGAACCGATTGTAATGAAACTTGCACAGTTTGTTAGGTGTCCATCGGAATGAAATCTGCTTTTGGTTTTATTTCACTCTCTTCACGCCTTCTACCCCCTCCCATACAAAGTGACTCATTTTCAAAAATATATATTATTCAAATTTTCTTGAAAACTATAAAAGCTATTAATTTGAAATTTGGACTATATTATTTCTATTATAAATGCAGTCTTTTGGTATACAAATTATTTAAGGTCTGTCACTCCTTCTACCACCTCCCATACAAACTACACTTTTTCATGAACCACTTTACACCAATTTTCTCAGTACGTGTAACTTTTATCGAGCTAAAATGTTCTATTAAATCCTTAATTAACATTATTATTAATATCGAGATAAAATTAACCGATTAGCTTCACTCCTTCTACCCCCTCCCATACAATGTGACACAGTTCCGCGCCTTCACAAAAATTCGATTTTCTTGAAAAGTCTGAATGTTACTGATCTGAAATTTAAAATATATCAATTACATGATGATTATAGTTGTTTCTCAAAAAATCACCAAAAACCCCCTTCTCCTTCCACCACCTCCCATATAAACCGCACTTTTTCATAAAATACTCTAAACGAATTTTCTCAGTACATTTAAATTTCATCGAGGTAAAAATTTAAACTTAATCCTTAATTAGCATTATTATTAACAGCGGGAAGAAAATTAACCAAATAGCTTCACTCCTTCTACCCCCTCCCATACAATGAGGCACATTACACGACTATGTAACAATTCGATTTTCTTGAAAAGTGTGAATGATGCAGATCTGAAATTTAAAGTGTATCAATTGCATGATAGTTATAGTTGTTTTTCGAAAAATCACCAAAAACCCCCCACTCCTTCTACCACCTCCCATACAAATTGCACAATTTCATTAAATTCAGTGCACTCAGTACCTACTCAATTTTTGAAGCTTAAATTTGGTACAAAACATTTTTATAGCTACTCTAGCATGATGTGAAACAAATTAGTTCAGTGCTGTCACCCCTTATACCACTCCCCATACAAAATTTCTTAACACCGCAAAAATTTCGATTTCATCTATTAATAATATCGTATGGCTTTACGCACAATCGTAGTCCTGTTATGTTTTTATGCTTATTGTTATTTTATTTGCTTTTTTTTTAATTAACACCAGCTACAATTATTCACATGTTCTTAACGCTCTTCATCACGTATATGATCTCGAATCACGGGTTTGATTTGATCACGAGCCTGTCCCATAAAAATGGGAGTATCATGCTTTCATTCTTAATAATTTATGGTTCTGATTCCAACAATATACAAACCATTCTCTTCAAAGAGCCATTAAAGTAAGCAGATTTTATATCCCACATAATGCATTACTAACTACACTCTCAAAAATTGCTTATTATTGCTATTTTTACGCGGACGAAGTCGCGGGCGTTTGCTAGTTAAATAATAAAACACAACAGGTCTACGATATTCTAGATGAAATATAATGTTTTGTGATCCCAAGAAATTTTGTATTAGGAGTGTTAGAAGGGGTGATAGCATTGAACTAATTTTTCCCCATCATGTTAAAGTAGCTATAGAAATGTTTTATACAAAATGCTTACTCCAAAAATTGAATAGGAGCAGAGAAAATTAGTGTGTTAGATTTAGTGAAAATGTGCAGTTTGTATGGGAGGTGATAGAAAGAGTGGGGGGATTTAAGTGATTTTTTCAGAAATAACTAAGAATATAATAAAATTGACATCTCTTAAATTTTTTACCAGTAACATTCATACTTTTCAAGAAAATAGATTTTTTGTGAAGTTGTGAAACTGTGTCATATTGTATAGGAGGGGGTAGAAGCAGTGAAGCTAATCAAATATTTTTTTCTGATCTTAGTGATAATGCTAAATAAATATTTATTACGAAATGTGAGCTCGATAAATGTAATATGTTCTGAGAAAATCGGCTTAGAGCATTTCACGAAAAAGTGTAAATTGTATGGGAGGGGGTGAAAGGAGAGGGAGTTTTTATACTGTAGATTGAAATCATTATGGAAGTAATATATCCCGAAATTCAAACTAATAGCTTTTATACTTTTCGAGCAAATCCATTTATTGTCGAATTGCGAAATTGTGTCATTTTGTATGGGGGGGGTTAGAAGGGGTGCAGCTTGTCGTCTAATTTTTTTGGCCTTACTAACAATTTGCAAATAAATATTAAGTGCACAATTTCAACTCGCTAAATTTTATACGCACTGAGTAAATTGGCTTAGAGTAATTCATGACAAGTACAGTTTGTATGGAAGGTGGTAGAAGGAGGGGAAGGATATGCATAATTTTTATACGGTAGATTGATATTATCATCTCAGGTCAATAGCTTTTATAGTTTTCGAACAAATTCGTCTATTGTCAAAATGCGCTATTGTGTCATTTTGTATGGGAGGGGGTAGAAGGGGTGGAGCGATTTGACCCGTTCACGAACTTGACCTTACTTTTTTGTCAAAAACGAGGTGTACGAAATTTGTGCTTTCTAGCTCAACGCGTTCTCAAGCTAGAGAGCGAATGGTCGGACGGACGGACGGACGATCAGCCGGTTTTGAGATTTTTGAGTGATAATATTAACTTCTGCATCATTCATTTTTTTCTCCGAGCCTTATTTCCTGGCGTTATAAACTTTAGAGCAAACTTATAATACTCTACGATTTCATCTAGAGTATAATAAAATTAAATAATGAAGACCTTTTTATGGACTAGAACTAGTTAAGGGGGTTACTTACATGGGAATGAAAAAGAAATGATTTTTTTTCCTGAGTCAATTTTACACAAATCAAAACAAAACGACTCAAAAAATTAGTTCAAAGTCATAAAGATCCGTGAAATTCGTATAAGCACTATGTTAGTTTTCGTACTCCCCCTAAAAAATGTGTATCTCACATTTTCTCCATATTGGTAACATTTTCTTGAAAATGATAAGACATATTTTTTGATAAATAGAAGCACTGATTAAAAACTTAATGAAGGAATTTTCAAAAAATTGATTCTAAATCTCTTGGAAGTCGTATTGTCCCGCGAGAATCGGTGCGGATTACTTTTTTTACTCTGAGCTACGTGATTTGTTCGTTAGTCAATCTACTACGGCGTATAATAATTACGTCAGTAAAATCAAGCGATTAATCATGAAAAAGCCTAAGCAGCTCTGCAATTTTGTAAATTCCAAAAGGCGCACCGATAGTTATCTCGTATCTAAGTCCTTTGGCGGTGTAGTCAGTGATGACCCCTTAGCTATAAGCAACTTTTATGCCGACCATTTCCATACTGCTTTCACTACCCCAAATCGTATTAGTAGTTCTTAGGATTTCCATTACATATTGAAGTTCCCTTCTACCTCATTAGAGATGAAAGATCTTCATATTGAGAAACCGACCGTTTTGAAGTTTTTTTTTGCATTCCTAAGTTGTTCGAGGCTGTTGTTTGTATAATGTATAATGAATTTTCATTGTAAATCAATCATTAGTTTAATCTAACATGGGTTTACCAAGGGCATGACGACCACAACAAATCTAATACAATTTTCCAATTTCATTATTCTAGTGATAGTAGGTGGTAAGCAAGTCGACTGCATTTATACCGAGTTTAGCAAAGCTTTTGATAAAGTGGACCATGCTATTCTTGCTTACAAGCTATACGCACATGGAACTCCTTTTACTTTCATAGATTGGATCAGATCTTACCTATCTAATCGTACACAAAAAGGGACACATCTAGTGTGCCACAGGGGAGCCATCTAGGACCGCTATTATTTATTTTATTTATTAACGACGTGATTTCGGTTATTTTGCTGTACGTTGATCGATTCTGTACAGCGAATGTTCGTAAGGATCGTACCTTTAAGGTACGTTTACATCTGACATTGCCCGAATTTATGTCCGAGAGAAATCGTGTAATAGTGTAAACGGAGATGAATTTATGTTCGACACTTATATTCTACTATTGGAGATAAGTGTCGACACTTTTGTCCAAACAGAAGTAAACACTGATTATTTGTAAATTCAAGCTCTCTCGACACTTATCGCAGAAGTTGACTGCTCGTCTACTTTTGCAATAGGTGTCGGGAAAACTGTAGGATGCAACGCAGTTCTTTTGTAACGTAAAGAAAAGAACTTAAAAATGAATAACCCAACTATCTCTTAAACTATGTAATTGAAACTTGAAACATAAATTAATCTATACTAGCGGAATATAAGAAAAATATAATATTTGGGCATAATAGCAGTGGGGGAAATGGAGACATTTAAAAATTGGTGCATTTTTGAAAATTTCAAACCGTTATATCTAAAAATCCAATGCAGGTATTAAGTTGAAATTTTGTGAGATTGTCGAACTCTATGACTTATAAATTTGATAAAATTTTTATTTTGATGGCTATAAGGAGAGGGAGGTGGTGGCCCAAAATATCGAAAATTTTGAGAAATTTTTGTAAGGCTCCGGTAAATTCAAGTTTTGTGCGGGAATGGCAATGAAAAAATAAACTGCCAAGAAGTCGGGCGCAACTTTCTTATTTACCCCCATACAAAATTACGCAATTTTGCAATTTGAAAATAAACGGATTTGTTCGAAAAGTATAAATGCTATTGATCCGAAATTTGTAATATATTACTTTAATTATGATTTGAATCTACTATATAAAAGTTTTTTGAGTCCTCCCTTTCCTTCCAGAACCTCCCATACAAACTGCACTTTTTATGAAATACTATAAACAAATTTACTCAGTACGTATAAAATTGATCGAGTTCAAATTCTGCACAGTACCTATTAAATTTTTGAAACCTAAATTTTTTATAAGACATTTTGATGGCAACTCTAGCGTGATGAGAAAAAATTAGTTCAATGTCGTCACCCCTCCACCACTTCCCCTACGAAATTTCTTAAAATGAAAAAAAAATTCATCTTGACCACATAAACTTAACTGCAGAATGGAAGATATGTACGACACATGTGTCCGTATGTAAACGGGTTGGACATTTCTTCCGAACTTCAGCATTGCGAGAACTGTCGGACACTTATCCACGACATAAGTGTCTGGTAATTTCTCTCAGATGTAAACAGTCAAAGCGAATTTCTGTCGGACACTTGACACTTTTGTTTGGAGAGAAGTGTCAGATGTAAACGTACCTTAAGGGACCTTCCTTGGTCTGATACGTTGCATCTTCCTCCTTACCAACAGCGCCTTAAATTCCTTTCTCTAAAGCGACTTTAGAGAATAGACAGATTATCCTTAGGACTGCTTTTTCATTTAAATTAATTTTAGGAGAAATTGATTTCACATATTTGCTCGCAACCATAACTTACAGTATTCCGCGTCGATCCTTGAGAAACTATGTGCCACTCCCCATTCCTCATCATCGCACCAACTATGGAACTATGAAAACGAATTAATCGCATCTCTTTCGCGTATTTTCAACAATAATTACGGCCGAATTGACTATAATTTACATAGCATGCAATTAAAGTCAACTTTATGCGATAAATAATTTGTTGATTGTTAATTGTTTTAAATTTTAAATTTGATACTCGTATGATGTATTTTCTACGTATCTTTTTTTTAACAATAGTAGTAAGAAGAGCCAGTCCCTCATCTGTCATACTTTAAAAGTTAAACTGCATTGTCAATTGGCAATAAAATCTTGCATGGAAGGGCCCAAAAGAAGAAAAGGAATCCTTAGTCCTGTATTGAAGCCATTTGCGAGCCACTTTTCATAGCTGGGTCATTAAATCACGCTTCAAAGCTTTCACATAAGTCAGTGCTATCAGAAAATGTCTCTCCTTCTTCTTTGTAGCATGAAAAAACATATACGAAATGAGCAGCTCTAATATGTACATTCTTCATCATTACAGCTTGAATTATGTGGGAAATGAGATGACTTAGATCAGATAATTTAGCTGATAAATGATTACTATTTTGGTAATTTAGCTAAATTAAGCCACGCAAGCAATGGGAATACTCGGTTGATGAAGATAGCAAAGCCATCTTAAAAATTAGCAGCTGGAGGACGCGGTCTTTGGATCGAGACGATTGAAGGCGACGACTTGGGCTGTCGCGCCATTGATGATGATGAATTTAGCTAAATTACTTTACTAAAATTGGACAATACATATATGTCTGAAAATTATTAAATTTTCTTTATTATATACATTAAGAAAGTGAATCTAGTTGGGGCATACTGCAGAGTTCTGGCCAATAGCATCGCAAAGATTTTTAATCCAAGTGATTAAATTCTCAAGAGACAAGAAGCCCTAACTAACGAGTTATGACCTTTCAGCTTATAATACAAACTCATAAAGTTTCAAATTCCAATACCGCAGAAATGAATTAGCGAGGAGTAAAGAGGAAAAAAATACTTAAACTTCCAGTAATAGATTCAAAATATATTTTAAAATGTTCAATAAGAAATTTCCTTCCTTTTACTTCTATCTATTCCGGAACTACTTTACAACCTTCTCTCTTAAAAAATATCATAATAACAAAGTAAAATATCTATTTCCTTCACGAAACTGCATATATAACCGATTATCGAAAAAACCATGACCTCGTCTAATTTTATGTTAAATTTAAAGATTTATTTTTTTTTTTCATTCGAAAATATACCATTGAACCGGTTCAATAAATCTACTAAAACCAATTTGTTTCTAAGTTTTATCTATGAAGATCAATGAAAATACTGCATTTGCATTTTTGACAATTTAGAAAACATATAATGGAACACTTTGAGGTCTATGAAAATCATATATTTCATTTTTTTTTTAATACATATTTGTGAATGCAGTTCGTAAAGCTCTTGTCCAATTTTCTTAATTTGTTTGCCATTTAATTTATATATAAAAATGGTTACATTGATAGAAGGATTTGTTTTTCCTTTAAATATCCACCTTTTTTTCAAACTTCCGATAACGAAAAGGAAATGTAGTATAAGAACAAATTTAATTGAAAATTTTGGATTTGAATGGTCCCCTATAAACTAATAATGATCAACGCGAAACACCTTGCAGCGAGTTTTCTATACCAGATCCTTTAGTAATCCGGTATGTTGATCATTACACTAATGAAATGTACTAATTGATAACTCGGATAAACATTTATATTTGTTTGTACGATATATTCTGTCCAATGAGCAAGCTCGTTAGTAAAATAAACAACCTAAAGCTTAAAAAAAATTAATTCGCCTCCAAAAAAAAAATTATTAAAAAGTCAAAAAAATTTTAGGCCGTCTAATTACCGGTGACCTCTAAAAATTATAATATATTCAAAATTTATTACTTTTATTCAAGAAATCACCTTTAAATTAAGAATTCATTTATCTTTGCTTAAATTTCTCTCATAAATATTTACTAGCAATAATTAAATAGACATAGCTAGGGTGTAGCCTAGTGTTGATCTTGTAATGCGAAGGTCGTGAGTTCAAATCCCGCTCGGCGCAATATATAATTTCAACACATTGCCTGCTTGGATATACCTTGGTCAACTCATTCTACGAAAATGAAAAATTCGTCGAAAGAGGGTTGTGCGAAGGGCTAACAACCTTTCCACAATAAGTAATGAAAAATGTTAAGGAACCTGCATGTCTGGAGGCCAAGGCCCGATTTGGGCTATAGCGCCATTGTAGTAGAATTAAGTAGACAAATTAATTTTATTTTTAAAAAATTCTAAATATTGAAATGAAGGTCGACTTTTTTCTTTTACTTCAAAATCACATTCGCAGCCATCTAAATTGTGTTCATGCACTTGAAATTAGAGCAAAACACTTGAAACACTCGAGAGAGAAAAACTAATCGACCTCGTCTGTTTCAACATATACAAGAAAAACCTCGAAGCAATTATGGTCAGATTTTGATTCAAGTCGAGGCTGCATCGCGATATATTGCAATAGCATCTACCTTTTTATGCATGTGTACATATATGCACATTACTTATAACAATTAGATATCCATAGGTGAATACTAGCATACCAATAAATGCAATCTTCTTTAAGATGCACAAGAAGATATCAACGTTGATATTCATTTTATTAGTAAACTTATTACTTAATTAAGTACTTTTTTCGTTGAACGGAAGATATGATTTCAAAGCAATTATTTCTGATTTGACAAAACAGTTTAACATGTAAAATTACTATTACATTGGTTTTATTGTTTAACGTTTGTATATTTTAGCTTTGCAAGTTGTATTTTGACGATGGTGATTGGAAATTCACATTGAATTAGCAACTCTAAATTAACCTGGAACATTACCTCACTGACCTTTTGTTAACAAACAAAATGTTGTGTACAACAAGGAAGTATTGTGGGTCCTTTGTTTTTCGCTATTTATATTAAGGACCTTCCATTCTTTATAAAACACTGCGATATCAACATGTATGATACGATGTGCAACTACAGCTTAGTTATTCGCCCGGGTTGATGAAAGATGCAACCAGTCGTATAAACGAAGATTTGATTCATATTAGTAATTGGTCACAAATGAATTCTCTACAACTCCACTCATCTAAGACCAAAAGTGTTGTAATATACAAAACGCAGCTTGAGTTGTTATATTTCCCTGCTGTTATGCTCAACAACTCTGTTATCGAATATGTGGTAAAAATTAAGAATCTTCGGGTTTTTTTAACAGCACCCTAACGAGTTGCGATTATATTTTGTCCAATATTAGAAAATTTTATGGGATTCTTCGAACCTTATTTAGCACACGTCGGTAATTAATGATTTTATTATTACTTTATTATTTTTTAATAATAAAGTATTGTGATCGACACAGAAAAAAAAAAAAATTTGCTACCCTGAAATTTTGTTATTTCGCGTTTCATGACTTAATTAGCCTAAAAAAGCAAAAAAAAAAAATCCGTCCCGCCGTACGCCGTACGCCGTACATATGGACTCGTACCTCCAAAACCGTTAAAGGTAGAATGTTGGTTTTTGGGTGGATTGTTAATTTGGTAAGTGAGCTCCATTATCCAAATTTTGGGGAGTGTGGGGTGGAAGGGGGAGGCGGAGGGATGGAAAAAGTCGAAAAATACACTTGCTAATATCTTCACCACGAATGCAGATAGAAAAACGAAAATCAGCATACATATAGAGAAGGTTGTGGGACATACTCCAAAAATAATTTAATTTTTTTATCCATTGGCGTCCGAAAAGGGGGGGCTAAAAACAAATGGTCGGTCGAATCTTTTTTTGAAATGGTTATATCTTCGAAACTACTTACCATAAAAAATTCATATTTTGGGACAATTAAGATGGCGTATAGATCCATCAGAATAAGCTTAGAAATAGGCTAATTATTGTAAGGGGGAGGGTCAGAGGGGGTGCAAAGAAAAACACTTAAGAATTAATATCTCAACTATCTCTTAAGCTATGTAATTGAAATTTAAAGCATATACTAAGCTATACTAGCGAAATATAAAAAAAATATAAAATTTGGTCATAATAGTAGTGGGGGGAAATGGGGAGCATTTCAAAAATGGTGCACTTTTCAAAATTAGAAATCGTTATATCTCAAAATTGAGTGCAGATTTCGAATCCAAAATTCGTCAGATTATAGAACTATATAATTTATAATTTTGATAAAAATTTTAAGTTAGGGGGTGTAAAGGGAGGGAGGTGGTAAGCAAAAATGTCGAAAATTTTGAGTGATTTTTTTAGGACTCTGGTCAAAGATAGAAACTTAAAATTTTGCATGTGGATACATCTATTTTATATACACAGAAAAAAAATAATAATTTGATCCACAATTGTTACGAACCGGCCAGCACGGTCTAAGGGGCACAAGGTGTTTCATGTGCAGCGAAAAAAATACGAAAACTGAAAATTTTTGGATGTAATTTTAAGGTAGAAACTTGAAAATTTGGGAAATACATTTAAAAAAAATCCCCAAACGTATTAGATATTAACTGGTCGAATACCTTTGAAACTTCTACCCCCTCCCATACAAAATTATTTTTTCGACCATTTTTAAGAAATTAATTATCACCTAACTATTAAAAGCTATCAATTTGAAATTTTGCATAAGAACTTATAAAAATATTTAAAATAAAATTATTTTAAAAGTTTCAAAATAGCACTTGCCCTTCTACCCCCTCCCATACAAAAGTATGATTTCGACCAATTTCATTAAATCAACTAATAAACAACAAATTAAAAGCTACGAACTTGAAATTTTGTACGAGCACCTTACTAGAGAAAGAAAAGAAAATTGCATCACAAATTTTGCAATTCCCCTACCTCTTCTACCCCCTCCCATACAAAATTATTTTTTCGAGCATTTTTAAGAAATCGGTTATCAGCTAACTCTTAAAAGCTATCCATTTCAATTTTTGCCGGAAAACTTATAAAAATAATTGAAATGAAATTTTGTTAAAAGTTTTGCAATCACGCTTGCCCTTCTACCCCCTCCCATACAAAAGTATCATTTCTACCTATTTCATTGAACCAACTAATAACCAACAAGTTAAAAGCTGCGAACTTGAAATTTTGTACGAGAAGACTACAACAGAAAGGAAATAAAATTGCGTCACAATCTTTACGATTCCCCTACCTTCTCTACCCCCTCTCATACAAATGTTGGTTTCGTGAATGTAAAATACACTGAATCTTATTCTATGCAACTTCGTCTATGAAACTGACATTCTATACAGAGAATATTGGACGTCAATTAAAAAACTATTAACATCCACCGACCCTTACTATCAACCCTCATCCCTCCCCTCAAAAAACTCAAACTTGCATAAATAAACGAACGAAATATTGGTTGTATATACTGAAGCTTTTGAACGTTTCCGCAAAGTGTTGACAACTGTCCTGCCCAAGAACCCCCTTTCACTTAGTCTTCCCTAACCACTCTAACCTGCATATTGACTTTCCACGCATCCGCAACTTGTCCCAAGAATAATAAAGTTTCGCCCGACTTGTTGGCAGTTTATTTTTTTAATAACATTGAATCGTTATAATAACTAAATTGTTTTATGATACAACTTTCAGTGATTCTAAAAGCTTTTTGTGAATTCTACCGTGACAATTATTAAAAAATACAAAATAAAATTGTAAAGTTTAGAATAATTTTGTTACAAAAGTATTTCATAAGACATATTCTAAATTCTATTACATTTATTTTTCTGAGTGTATTGATAGTGATAAGACGAAAAATTATCTCATATTTTGGGAAATTATTGTTATTAGGTACTGCTACAAAAATCAAATTGATACTTTTACAACTCGATACATTCCTTTCGCCTGACTACTACGAGGTGCGTACCTGCCTACCAATTTTGGATGCCTGGCACTTTTGCTGTATCCTCGTTCTTCGTCGTATCGTTCAGATCAATAATTCCAGCAGTTTCCAAGCATATTGAATTAAAATTTAATCATGTTGTATGGAAGAGAATAGAAGAGCGTAAAGGCATTTAGTCGATTCAAGAACTTGACCCTACAGCTTTAGGAAAAAAATAACGTGTACAATATTTTAACGTGCTAGATCAAAACATTCTTAAGCTACAGAGCGGACGAATATCCTATTTCGAACGATTTTAACTTCTCTCTCTAAACAATTTTTCTTCCTATCCTTATTTCTTAGTGCTACCAAGTTCGTTGCAGTAAATTTAAACTACTCGTAGATTTCATCTAGAGCTTAACAATTTTATATTGTCCCGAAAAAAAAACAATACTAATCTATACATCAACAACTTCAAAAAAAAAATTTCGATTCGTTAATTTTTCTAGCAAGAAACTCATAATAATCGAAAACGATAGTTTTTTACTTTCGTCTACCAAAAATAGTAATTATGAAATTTGCGAAATTTATGAAGGAAGAAGGACAAGAGCCAACCTTGCAGAATGCTTTTAGATTGTATTTTCTTTTTGCAGTAACTTTTGCCATCGGATACTCTTCACCACAAAAAAAGAAGCAGTTTTTTTTTATAGGCAATAATTCACCTTGATTACAAAATATTTGAAGAAAAAAATGGTCATGTCTTGTCATATACCTGTCTAAAAAAACGATCTTTAAGAAATTTACTAGCAATTATAAAGCTTAATACAGTAAATCTCTTCAGTTCGATTATCTTAGTGTATTAATCTAGCCCCTCTGCTATGTCCAGCACGCATGCTTGTATCTTACCTGAAGATTATCTACTCGTATCTAATTATATTTCTCAGCTGACCGGCGAAATTTTTTTTTCTTTATGCCAGTCATCAAAAATACCTGTTTTACCTGACCTAGAGAAGCTTTAACCATGAAATTGGTTGATCGAATGATGTTAGTGCATGCGGTTTTCTACATAATTCCAATTGAGTAGTTTATTCATAGTTTTAGTACGCCACTATGCACTATGCTAATAAAAATAATAATTACGAAATGGAACTCTTCAGATTATTCAACCTGCCTACGCGACAGTATTACGCGCTTCAACTATACTACACACATAAATTGCAAAAAAAAACCAAGTTACATACTATGTAGTTTTGTGCAAAGCTATCTGGTGCAATTGTTACCATAATTTTCTTACTTTTAAAGTGTAATTAAAGAGTTATTTTTTTACGATCACTCGTTTAAGTTTTATTACACCTGATGAAAGTGAAATGGTAGAAAAGGTTAGCCGGTGCTGTATGTAAATTTTGAGGAAGTCTTGCTAAATTTTTTATGACAAAAATCTTTAGTAGAAGGTACATATTCAGATTTTTTAGTGCATTTGTTTTTTTTTTTTGCTACAATTTTATGAAAATTACAGATATATTTTTTGAAGTTAATTCGTCATTAAGTTGAGTGTTAATTTGTTAATTTCTACGCATTTTCTGTTACATAATGCGTTAGAAATTTTATTTTTTTTTTCGACTATTTTAAAATTTAGGCATAACATGTTGTAGAGTAATTTGATAATTGTAGTTTTGAAATTACCATACGCAACATGTAGAGGGAATTTCAAGTAATTGGATGTAACCGAGTCTGGGTGTAGCCAAGTGAGTTACGTGTTGGTCTACAATGCGAAGGTCGGGAGTTCAAGTCCCGGTCGACGTATGACTTCAGCACACTAGTTGCATGGATTTATCTTGACAATCTAAAACTGCGAATATGAAAATTCGTTGAAAACAAATAATAATGTTAAGAAACCTGAACATCAGGAGACTAAGGACCGACTTGGGCTGTAGTGCCATTGAAGAAAAAGATATGGAGCCAAAGTATACCCTAGTTAATCGTAGGAGTGTATGCAAGTGGTCTTCAATGGGTAAGCAAGCTGTAATCAATTTAATAGTTATTCCACTAATTAATGAATCAAAAGCGCTATGCATGCTTTGCACGCTAATGGTAATGACAGAAAAAAGAAATATTTTTGCCACATTATAATTTTATTCCCAGAAATTGACCATTACGATCGCTGTATATGTCCATATTACTATTTTGGGCTATGTGCCCAGGTTTCGCCCACGGTTTACCTAGACGTATATAGAACTATGGTTACTTTCTCTAAGTGTTTGTTCCATAAAAGTTGCCCCTAGTCGTTTTTCACAATTTGGCCCGAATTAAAACTGAGGTTTTGCAGAGTGTCTTCTGTACAAGGTAAGTTACAAGGGATTCCCTCAAACTTACACTTAATTGTTATGACCAAGCTGTTTGGTTTTTTTTGCACTGTGAATTCACTGGTACCAAAATATTCAATATTTCATGATTACACCCATTTATATCAAGGTCAATCGACGACGAAATTCAATTGCTAAAATCTAAAATTGAAAAAAAAGATGAAGAAAATAGTTTTGAGATCTAGATCCTCATGATCTTTTTTGATTTGATTGCAAATTCAATGAATTCATTTTCAATATATCCAAAAAGTTATGTATCGCGGCAACCATGCGTCAAAATAAACCAGAAACCTTTTAAGTTAAAGAAAATTTATTTTAGTACTCCTATTATTTTGTCGTACACATTTTTTCGCTCAAATCAGAACAAAATTAAATTTTTTTTTATTTAAATGAGAATCATTTCCACTTTCGATTTGCAATCTTTCTCAAAAACAATCCCGCCGTGTCTGATAATACGAACAAACTTTTGCGATCACTTCCATCCTTTCCTGTCGCAGTTTACTCCAATTATCGTTGAGACATACAGACAAAAGTCAGAACGACACCCACGTTTTTGGAGTTCTGATATCGTAATGAATGAAAATTCGTCAAAAATCGGATATTAAAATTTTTTGCAATCACACAAATTCCCATTTATTTCATAATATAAGACACTAAATGCATTGGGCTATTTTCTGACTTCAATGAAGTTTTGCGCAAATTTAGCTGTGTAAAATAACTCGCATCCATGAAATCAAGTGCTCACATAATTCAAACGATGACGTTCTGGAGAAACATATTCCACAGTGAGAGTTAGAGAACTTGCTCAAACCGTCTTAATAGCCATTTAAATATCTCCGGATTAAGAAATTCAATCATTATAGATTTTGAGTGGAAAAATTTAAAAAAATTTGTTGTACCTCTTCAGCAAAGCCCTTCGGAAAATTTCGATGAAATAGCATTTAGTTAATATATTAGACCGCAAATATTCAAATTTATAAAATTAGAGAAATATACTTCTGCTTAAGTAAATTTTTTTAATCGTTAACATATATTGAATTGTTGACTTCTTATTTTAAAATTAAGAAAAATAATTAGAAATATGGAAATTGTAAAATTCCAATTCACACGGAATTGATAATTATGTTGGTATGTTGTTTTTACCTATCTTATCGATTTCTGTCTCCGAAATTCATTAAGAAAGTTTGGAATTGACAAGTAGCTAGTTAGATACCAATTATACATGAAATTAAGGTAAAATTTGGATGTGTTGTGGCATTGTCATAAAACATGTTTTATTCGTAATAAAATTTCTTCGAATTTTTTCCTCGTTTAGTTAAAGTATAAAATGAAATTACGACCTTCATCTCTGTTATGGACAATATGCTCGAGTTACGCAACTTATTACACGACATTTTGTAAGAAATTCCATTGAGGAATAATTGAAATAATTTTAATGTACAGATGGTCGACCATTGAAAAGTTTTATGTGGAGTAAAAACAACGATTATTACAGCATTTTATGATTATTTTTTTTTTGTAAGAAAGATATTGTTTAATGTCGTTATTGAGTTGATAGTCGTTTAGATAAACTTAAAATTTATTACTGTTGTGAAGATAGTTAAGAAGAAATTGTGATTAGGTAAATGCAATGAATAGATTTTTTTTTTAATTAGATATTTAATATTTTGATATTCCATTTGCTTTACTTTTTAGTTTTTATTAATGAGTAAAATAACATATTCTTAATCACCCAAGTGCCAAAATCAAAAGAAAATCGTTAAACAGGAAAAAAACATTTTAAACATTAAATTTGATTACTTGATGCAGAGAGTAGGGTTCCTGTATAAGATAACCAGGGCATACCATACTTCGGACTTAGCCTTACTATACCCCTTCTGGGTCGTAAAAATTTTGAATATTCTTGCGTACAAGTAAGAACGCACACCGACTGGTAATTTATCTGGAAAATTATCATCAATTCACAAATTATTAGCGACGTGCATATTTTTCAACTATGAAATTCACTTCTATACGGGATAGAACCAGCTTAATCAGCTTAATTATCTGATATACTATGTGCAATGGAAAAGGGACATCAAATTGATGCAATATAGACAGACTTTAGTAAAGCTTTCGATCGAATTGATCACAATATCCTGACTTTAAAATTAAGAAAAATTGGTGTGACTGGATCCTTACTTGATTGGCTTAAATCCTATCTTAGCAACATGATTCAATTTTTTAAGTTTCAGGGCTTTATTTTCAAGGAAATAGGCGTTTCGTCGGGTGTACCCCAAGGAAGTCACTTAGGACCTCTCTTATTTAATATTTTCATTGCAGATCTTTCGGAAGTATTAAAAGTTATTCCCCATTTGTTATACGCTGATGATCTAAAAATATATCATGTCATATCCTCCCCCGCAGATGCTGTATTCCTGCAATCCAAGATTATTGCTCTAAATGAGTGGTGCAGCCAGAACAAGTTAGAGCTTAATGTCGGTAAATGTCACGTGATAAGTTTCTCACGCAAAAAACCACATGCTACCATAACTACTTTCTAAATGGTACTGAACTTCATCGAGTAGGACAAATTGAGGACTTGGGCATTCTACTCAACACTGAACTCTGCTTTTAATCTCACTACAACAGTATAATCTCAAGAGCCAATAAACTTCTCGGGTTCATTAAGAGGAGAGCTAAGGAGTTCAAGAATGTTTGGGTCACCAAATCATTATTCTGCTCTCTTGTTCGTCTTCTTTTGGAATATGCATGTCCCATTTGGTATCCTTTTTTTCCAGATTTACAGCAACACAATCCAAAAGCAATTCCTTCTGTTTGCCCTTAGGGACTTGTATGATCCGAGAGACTTCGAGAACCTCCCACACTATGCAGTTAGGCTACATTTGTTAAATCTTTTACCTCTTAGTTCTAGAAGAACTATGCTCACATCTTGTTTTACCTTAGACGTTTTGAGTGGCGATATTAAGGTTGACCACCTTAAAAATAAAATCAGACTCAATGACGATGTCAGGCTGACGAGACATTCAAAACCTCTTAAGGAATACCTACATCGTACTGACTACGGTCAAAACGAACCAATTAACAGGTGTTGTAGAACATTTAACAAATTCAGTGTGCACTACACACCTCCAATTAGTAAGCCAGCATACAAACTGAGGCTGCGTTATGCTTTATCAGACAATCCACTTCCTTTTTAATAATCCTTCCACCAGTGTCTATCATATTAATTGTATTATAATTTAAATTGTATTAAGTTATGTTAAACTAACTAAATTAGCTAATCATTATTATTATGTATTACATTGTCTTGTTTGATAAATAAATAAACAAATAATCACTATCGGAGGGCCAAACCCAGAGTACAAAGTGTTCTGTTTGGCTTGTACAGCTGAACCCTAGCTGACAGAAGTGTTTTTCACATTTGAATCGATTTATGATACAGCTTTTAAGTTCAGAATTTTTGCTTTGAACCAGGCTGCAGCAAATATGAAGATTTCAGATATTTCAGAGCATATCTAATTCCTAATTCCTTAAGAGTTGATTTATTCTAAAAAGATATTCTGAAAGCGCGTTCACAGACGTGCCAATCGACGCGTGGGGGGAGATACTCTAGAGTGGTCGTATTTAAGGCTCATCAATTTTCCTGTATACCTTCCTCTCCCAGACATGAAGAAGTTGGAACGCTTCTGGGCACATTTAAATGATCATCAGGATGAGGCTGTTATTTTTCAAAAATTTTCCGGATGAAATTCTATTTAGACGACTTTCCATACCCTTGCCCAATCTTTTTTCAGGATCCAAAAAAACCAGCACTTCCAAGGGCAATTTAGTCTGAGTTTGAGAATTCATGTAATCAGAAATCTATACATATAAATACAATTGTAGTATCTGTCTGTTATTTGCTTAGAAATAGCTATAAGTTAGTTGTTTGCTTTATTTTAGCAACAACTAAGCAGAAATACGCGTTTTTTAAATTCTTCTCTGCCTTTCCGCCTGTCTGTCTGTCTGTCCGGCTTTCACGCAAAAACGGCTGAACCGATTGTAACGAAACTTTTACAGTTTATTAGGTATGCTCCGAGAAGTAATTTGCTTTTGGTTTTATGTCACTCCCCTCACGCCTTCTACCACCTCCCATACAAAGTGTCACATTTTCAAAAATATGTAATAATGGATTTTTTTTCGAAACTATAAGTGCTATTTATTTGAAGTTTAATACATATTAATTCTATTATAAATGCAATCTTTTACTTTAAAAATTACTTGAATCCCCCTACTCCTTCCACCACCTCTCATACAAACTACACTTTTTCATTAAATAATATACGCCAATTTTTTCAGTTTTTCAGCTAGAATATAGCCTAGTAGGTAGTGTGTTGGTCTTGTAATGCGAAGGTCGTGAGTTCAAATCCCGGTCGGCGCAATATATAATTCCAGCACATTGCCTGCTTGGTCACCTCAATCTAAGAAAATGAAAAATTCGCAGAAAGAGGGTTGTGCGAAGGGCTAACAACCCTTCCACAATAAGTAATGAAAAGCTAAGGAACCTGAATATCAGGAGGCCAAGGTCCAATTTGGGCTGTAGCGCCATTGTAGAAGTAGAAGTAGAATTTTTTCAGTACGTATAACTTCCACCGAGCTAAAATTTTGTACCAAATCCTTAATTAGTGTTGTTATAAATATCGGGAAAAAATTAATCGATTAGCTTCAATCCTTCTACCCCCTCCCGTGCAATGTGACACGATTCCACGACTTTTCAAAAATTCGATTTTCTTGGAAAGTGTGATTGTTACCGATCTGAAATTTAAAACATATCAACTGCATGATGATTGTAATAGTTACTCAAAAAACTACTAAGAACCCCCCCACTCCTTCTAGCACCTCCCATACAAAGTGCACTTTTTCATAAAATACTCTACACCAATTTTTCCAATACGTATAACTTTCATCGAGCTAAAATGTTGTACCAAATCCTTAATAAGCATTATTATTAATATCGGGAAAAAATTTACCGATTAGCTTCACTGCATCTACCCCCTCCCATACAATGTGACACAATTCCACAACTTTTCAAAAATTCGATTTTCTTCAAAAACGTGAACGTTATTGATCTAATATTTAAAATATATCAATTTCATTATGATTATACATAGTTGTTTTTCAAAAATCACCAAAAACCCCCACTCCTTCTACCACCACCCATACAAATTGAGCAATTTCATTAAATTCAATGCACTAAGTTTCTCGTACCTATTCAATTTTTCAAGCTTAAATTTGGTACAAAACATTTTTATGGCTACTTTTGCATGATGTGAAATAAATTAGTTCAGTGCTGTCACCCTTTCTACCACTCCCCAAACAAAAATTTCGATTTCATCTATAATATCGTATGATTGGGCTTTACGCACAATCGTAGTCCTGATATGGTTTTAAGCTTAATGTTATTTTATTTGATTTTTTTTTTAATTAACACAAGGTACAACTATTCACATGTCCATCCGTAACGCTCTCCAGTACGTATATGATCTCAAATGACGGGATTGATTTGATCACGAGCTTGTCCCATACAAATGCGAGTATCGTGGTTTCATTACATTGACTCGGCTATGAAACATGAATAAACAGATCTCCCGAATTTTGGAAAGTTTTAAAACCGTCCCTTGTGAAAAACCGCGTTGGCCATAAAGACCAGCGAAAGTTTGATATTTAAGAATATCTATTTGGTGCATAATCTAAGAACCGTAACAATTATTAACAAACAATTTTTGGAAAGTTGTTGTTTTACATGTCAGCTCTACTTGCTTAACATTACCACGCAGCACTGAACTAAATTAATGCGCGCGTACGAGCACTATAATAAACACCTGCACAATAGAATGTACGATCATCGAGTCAGAATGTTCAGCTAAAATCACCACGCGAGCGACAGGGAAAAGACTCGGCCGAGAAGAAAATGTCGTACGACAAGGGGAATGATTCGATCGACCAGATCAATACAAAAGGCGAGCGTTTTTGATGAACAAATCAGTCGGGTTTGCAGGCGTCGATGAGTTAGCTGATGTTTAGAAAAGGAAAGAAGTTAAGATTGGCATGCGACAAGTTTTAAGCGAAGAAGCCTGAAGTGGGTGAAAGGTAATTAAATAAAGTGTTGCGGTTAAATTAAAGTGAACTTATTAAACTGATGGTCTTATTTTTAATTTAAATCCAGCGACTCTTTGTGCACTTTAGTGTTGTCGATAGGATGATTTCAATACTATGTTCCGAATCAAATCCTGAAAGGGTAGAGCTTCTGAAAAATATTTCTTCATTAGATCCAAGAAACATGAAACCAAGAAATGTCCGCTTCCGGCAAACTAAAATGAAGAGAATACGCAAACGATTTAACGTGGAAGAAATCGAGGCAGTTGAAGGGTTGATAGATCTTACCAACAATAGCGAAATTATTCCAGAAAAATTAAAGCCTTACTTAAGGACGATATCAACGTTTTTTTGTTCCACAGCTGAACAAAATAATAACTCATTTATGATGTTATTTATCAATACCAAATGAGTCAAACTTAATATTTTTAAATTTAAACGAACCACCAATGGATCAGTTTCAAGCAGAAAAATATGTCTGATCGTGGCTAAGAAGGCACCGATTTTCAAATGAAACAAGATCGAGTGTATCAAATAAAAATGGGAAAAGCTGTACTAAGGAAAACCTATGGATAATTTTTATTTATAAAGTTATTTTCATTTGGCTTTTATGTTAGTAATATTTTATAAGTTTTTCTTATTTTGTTATGATTTTTTATTTTTGATAATTTTAATTAAAAACCCAATATCTATTCTATATATTGCATTGTTTATATATTATATATACACAATCAGTAAGATACTTTATTTGCTATTGCAAACCCTTTGATCACCGCGGACTTTGTTTTGCACTGGGAGCACATCATTATAAGGGAATAATAAATTGTTGGGTAGAGTAATAAGATTGCAGTTCGATATTTTTGATGGTTTTATAAATTTAGCAACTTCGGTCACCGGTAACCACTTTAGCCCGGCAACAGCGTATACCCTCTACTGGATTTACAACTACAGTCCTGCCTTTACCTGCCAATTTCTTAAATCTATTTATTAAAATCGATTAACGTCGTCTCGTATCTAATAATACAACGATACAGAGATGGGAAAAAACGGATGCTCTTAAAGTTTTACGCGAGTACTTCCAGAAGTATGCAAGTAATAAGAAACTATATAAAAATATCTCTTATCTACTCATAGCTTTTTGATCCATTTATCCAATCATCATCATCAATGGCGCGACAGCCCAAATCGGGCCTTGGCCTCCTGAAGTCGTCGCCTCCAATCGTCTCGATCCAAAGACCGCGTCCTCCAGCTACTAATTTTTAAGATGGCTTTGCTATCTTCATCAAACAAGTCTTCCCATCGCTTGCGTGGCTTGCCTACTGGCCAGTTACTACTCGCTTTGCCTTTCAGAGCACGTTTCGGGATTATTCTGTCTTCCATTCGCTCTACTTGGCCAGCCCACTGCAGTTTACGTAGCTTGATGAACGTTGAAGCTTCTGGCTCGTCGTAGAGTTGATACAACTCATGGTTGTATCTTATTCGCCATTCCGTTCCTTCCTTCACAGGTCCTAAAATTATTCGGACGACCTTTCTTTCAAATGCGTTAACTGCTTTTTCGGAAGTTCGTGTTGATGTCCATGTCTCGCTGCCAGAACAGAGCACAGGTCGTACAATAGTTTTATATATACGCAGCTTATTGTTCCTGTGCACTTTCTTGGATTTCATTATTGGAAGTACCGAATAATACGTCTTATTTGCTAATATTATCCTATCCGTCATTTGATTTCGTCTGTTTCATTACCGTCCTTTGTTAGATTAGCCCCAAGACATATGAAATTGTCCACATTCTCCAAATTATATTCCGCAATTGTTATGTTTTGTCTGATAGGCGCTCTCCTTCTTGTTTGCGTCATTACTTTTGTTTTGTTTTCATTAATGCGCAACCCGACTTCTTTTGCGGCGGAGTCAAGATTGACAAATACCTCCTTAGCACTAGGGAAAGATCTTGCTAGGATGTTAATGTCGTTAGCGTATGCTACTAGTTGGGTGAACTTGAATAGTAGTGTCCCGTTGGTGTCGACTGGGACTTTTCGGACGACATACTCTAGTGCCAAGTTGAAAAGTATGGGGGCTAGACCATCTCCCTGCTTGAAACCACATTCCGTTCGAAAGCTGGTTGTGGAATCGGTTTGTATTCTCACTTGGGATTCAGTGTTCGTCATTGTGAGTCTTGTAAGTCGAACTAGTTTTGGAGGAATTCCAAAGTCAAGCATGATTTGGTACAGTACGCTCCTGTCGATACTGTCGTATGCTTGTTTAAAATCTACGAAGATTTGGTGCACGTCTGTGTTATATTCCCAGCATTTCTCAAGCACCTGTTTCACCGAGACGATTTATTCAATGAATCAATCAATTTCTTGTCGAAACCCCTTTATGGGATAGACCAGAATGGTTCTCTTCCAAATAAGGCATGATAGTACGTAACGGCCTTTAGTTGTTGCCAGTACTTGATTAGTCCTCCTTAGGAGACTAGACCTCCTTCTGTTACATTCTTCCATGTGCTACATAACCCATTAACCTGACTCCTTCCATTAGAATTTTATAAATCAGAGCTTGTTTGGAGATATTTTGCATCGGTTTCTTTAATGTGTGACCAGTCCACAGCCACTCATGCCTTTAAATTTCAAATCTACATCTACTACAATGGCGCTACAGCCCAAATCGGACCTTGGCCTCCAGACATTCAGGTTCCTTAAATTTTTTTTTATTACTTATTATGGAAGGGTTGTTACACAACCCTCTTTCTACGAATTTTTCATTTTCGTAGATTGAGGTGACCAAGGTATATCCAAGCAGGCAATGTGCTGGAATTATATATTGCGTCGATCGGGATTTGAACTCACGACCTTCGCATTAAAACACCAACACACTTCCCACTAGCCTACACCCTAGCTAGCTTAAATCTCAAATAACAACACGGAATTGGAGCAATTATATATATAATGCAGGATTTTCTAGTTCCGAGACTTCATTGATAGAAAATTGTTATATTTGTGTCACAACATTTAGTGTGTCAGTACAATGCAGAATGTGACAAAATGTAATATAAAAGTGTAATCAGCGTACAGAGGCGTTGTGACTTTCCAAACATATTATGCAGATTGCTGCACGTGAGTCTATATTCGAATTCGCCGAAAATCATTCTAAAAATCGAATGCCCAGCATATCATAAATTTTATCACAGTGTTATTACGACAATTTTTATTTTTAGCTATCATTCAGCCCAATTTTGTAACACAATGACAGGTCGGAAATATGATATTTTCATCGCTGCAGTTAATTCGAATATAAATTTGCAACACAGTATTATTCGTAAATAAATTTTCGTGTCAAAAATTAAAAAATTTTAAAACTAAATACCACTTAACAATAAAATAAGAAATTAACATAAAATCATCGTTTCACTTTCATTAAGAATGTTCATAAGAAAAACTCATTCAATTCTAGAGAAAACTAGGTGAACGACTTCTTCACGACAGGTAGGTGATCTAAAAGATTTCATAAGCAAGCAATTTTGTAACCGGTTCTGAATAATCGTGACCCTGACAATTCATTTTCTTATTAATGCCCCGTTGAATAATAAATGCATAATAAATTTGCACAAAAATTTGTGCACTCCTTTTATTCATCAAGTCATTGTGCATGAATTAAATGCATAAATCACAACCAAGTAAGCACTGAGTAACGTGAACTATTAGCTTAGTTTTCTAGACTTTAACTACCCAGTTACAAGAATTATACGTTGCCACAAAGGACACGTATGTAAAGGTACAATGGTTGCATGTAAGTAATTATTTAAAATTAACGCACTTGACACAGATGAAGATTTTACTGACTGCGACAAAACTAAGCGAGATAATGAAGTAGTTAAGATGTATAAGTGTGTTTTGCAAGATATATGATCATCACTAGATCTTTTGATTTTTAATTGGAATCGTGCACATCTTTTTCTTCATAATACTCGTATTATTCTTTTAATGAGCCTTTTGAATGCAACTTCCCACCGGGCATATAATTTTTAAGGCCATTGTACATCCTGGCTGTAGAAACCATCAAAATTAAAAAATGCTCTTTTTATCTAAAAATTGAGTTTTAAATTCTATTTTAATACGGTCTAATTTTTTTGTAATATATTGCATTTATTTCAACATAAAAAAGCTCTACATTATTTTTATTATAGTTAAAAAAAAACTAGTGCAGAAAATTACATAAGTTAGCATTAGTAAGTATTAGTAAGTGGGTAAGTGTGTTATTAAGGTAAAGGTAAGAGTGATATAGTCGCGTACAAGACTTGGATGAGAAAAATGAAAAATTTGCCATGCTCAAGGTAAAAACGATGCACAGCAAAAAAAAATCTGATTAAGGTTAGCCGGGTAGGTCATGGATTTTCTTACTAAAAATGCAGTCTTGGCCATTTCATTCGATTTAACATTTGATAGGTGATTTTTTTTTCATGTTATTGTTGCTTTGAATTTTCTTTTAGTTTCTGCAATTGAGAGATTTGTATTTTGTTTTGCTTCTCCAAGATGCAATTCGGTTTTTAAGAAGGCCATTATGTCACGAACTAGTACTATTTTTTCGGGGTTTTAGTCTTATGTCATCGTGGATTTATTTATGGTAAAAAAATTTTAAAGATAAGTTAGTTAATTGGATGTAAAAATAATAATGATTCCTTTTTGTGTAGGAGTCCTAAAAAGTAGATTTGTTAATAGGGGCTGTTTCCTTTGGGAAATTGCCAGACATTCTCTTTCGAGGTAAGGTGAAAGATTGATGTCAGTTCCAATCGTCAATTCCAGGAAATTTCAAAACTTTAATGAATTTGACAGAGTTTTACAGAAAGAGGAAGTTATATATAATAGCAGTGATATTTATGGACAGAGTTTACTTTTTTTTTTTTAATATTGGTATGAAAATGCTTTCTTAACGTGAGTTGAGAAGGAACTCCTACTTACTCATGTATACAGGAAATTAGGTTTGTGGCTTGTGTAAATTTCATGAATTCCATTTTTAATAATTTCCATTTTAAATAGTGGCACTTGCCCAGTGCCTTACACATCTAATCTAAACAGTTTCATTTTTTTATGCTCCAAAAAAGTCATTCAATTAGCTCTCACGCATCCAGATAAAGGTAGCTGTACCAAAATTTTCAAAAATTTATTTATTTTAAGTTAGCCATCTAGGTTAATTTTCAATGATCGGTTGTCGCACTTCAAAATAAATTCTCAGTTGTCACAGATTTAGGACCAATGCGAGATTATCCAAAACCAAAATAATTTATTTTCAAATATTTTTATCGTATCAAAATCAAAATACAATAATTGTGGAAAGACAACAAATTGCTTTTTTAATTAATAATTTCAAAACTACTTAAATCCTCTTATTTTCTACTGAGAAGCGCGTATAGTTTTCTATGAAATGCTCTAAAAATACTGTTCATGTTTATTTTTAGCCCAATTTTACCATTTCAGTAGCCTTTTGCATTATAAGTGCATAGGTGCAAGCATGTTAATATTAATACGATAATACTAAAAAAATAAACTGCCAACAAGTCGGGCGTAAATTTATTATTTTTGGGACAAGTTGAGAATGCATGGAAAGTTAAGATGCAGGTTAGAGTGGTTAAGGAAGAATAAGTGGAACCCCCTTTAGGACAGGGCTGCAGTAAATTTAACACTTAATTGAGAATACAATCTATAGCTCCAGTACATTTAATCAATATTTTATTCGTTTATGCAAGCTTGGGTTTTTGTGTGGGGAAGGGTGATAGTAAGGGTTTTTTTTCAATTACTTGCTTGAATCACGTCCAATATTCTCCGTATAGAATGTTAGTTTCATAGACGAAGTTGCAAAGAATTTTCATAAAATTTGGTGAATTTTACGTTCACGAAACCAAACATTTGTATGGGAGTGGGTAGAACAGGTAAAGTAATCGCAAAATTTCTGATGCAGCTTTATTTCGTTTCTTTTGTAAGGTGCTCGTACAAAATTTCAAGTTCGTAGCTTTTAATTTGTTGTTTATTAGTTGATTTGTTGGAATTGGCCCGATCAATACTTGGCGTTAAGGAGGTATTCCAGGAGTAAGAGTCGGCAGCGGGTGAAGTAGGGCTCAGGGTCAATGAAGCGAAAACTAAATAGATGACCCAGACACGAAGGACTGTCCCATAGAGGCAGAACATTACAATAGGCGAATACAACTTCGAGCAGGTGGGTGAATTCGTATACCTGGGAGCCCTTCTCACAAAGGACGGCAATGAGCGACATGAAATTCAAAGAAGAATCACGTCAGCTAACAAAGCATTTTATGCGGTCCTCCCCATAATGAAATCAAGGAAGGTCCATCGAAACAATAAACTACGCATCTACAAGATATTAATTCGTCCTGTGCTGCTATATGGATGCAAAACGTGTACCTTGACGCTGTTTTCGGAGAAGTTAATCGACACTTTTGAGCGAAAAATTCTCCGGAAGGTATACGGAGCAGTTAAGGAAGGAGATGATTTGCAAATTCGATACAACCATGAGCTGTATCAACTATTTGACGACCCACCTGCATCTATAGTGATCAAACTGCGCAAGCTGCAATGGGCTGGCCACGTGGAACGAATGCATGAAGAACGAATCCCAAAACGAGTGCTCAAGGGCAAGGCTCAAGGTAACCGACCGAAGCCACACAAGCGATGGGAGGACTCAGTCGACGCAGACTGCAGATCGCTTCTCAATTCTTCAAACTGGAGGACGCGGTCGTTGGACCGAGACAACTGGATGAGGTGCATCCGGGAGGCCAAGTCTCGATATGGGCTGTAGCGCCATTGCATCATCATTGTTGGAATTGGTCGAAACCATACTTTTGTATAAGGGGTTAGAAAAGCAAGCGCGATCTTAGAACTTTTGACGCAGTTTCATTTCAATTATTTTCAAAAGTTTTTGTGCAAAATTTCAAATTGATAGCTTTTAATAGTTAGGTGATAATTGATTTCTTAAAAACGATCGAAAAAATAGTTTTGTATGAGAGGGGGTAGAAGTCTTGGAGGTATGCGACCAGTTAATATTTCATACTTTTGGGGATTTTTTTTAAATGGATTTTGTAAGTTTTCACCTTGAAATTTCGTTCAAAAATTTTCTGTTTTTGTGTTTTTTTCATTGCTCATTAAACACCTTGTGTAAACAATTTTGAACTTTTTATTGTTTTTTGTGTATGTATATCAAATAGATGTATCCACGTGGAAAATTTAAACTTTGTATCTTTCACCGGAGCCCTAAAAAATTCACTCAAAATTTTCGACATTTTTGCTTACCACCTACCTCCCCTTACACCCTCCAACTTAAAATTTTTGCCAAAATTAAAGACTATACAGATATAGAATCTGGCAAATTAGATATCTGTATTCTGTTTTGAAATGTATTTTGAAAAGTGCAACATTTTTTAAATGCTCCCCATTTCCCTCCACTACTATTAAGTCCAAATGTTATATTTTTTCTATATTTCCGCAGTATAGTTAAATAAATGATCCAAGTCTCAATTACGTAGCTTAAGAGATAGCCGAGATATTAGTTTTTAAGTGTTTTTTTTGCACCTTCCCCTTACAAAAATTAGCCTTCCTTAAAGCTGATTCTGATTAGTCTGTATACCTTCTGAATGGTCCCGAATTATGAATTTTTTACGCTAAAAAAATTTCGAAGATATAATCATTTGAAAAAAAATCAGCGACCAATTTGTTTTTAACCACCCCTTTTTGGACTACTATGGATAAAAATATTAAATTATTTTTAGAGTTTGTCCCACGGACCCCTCTATATGTGTGTTGATTTTCAGCTTCCTAACTGAAACTCTGGTTGAGATATTTGAATTTTTAATTTTCGGTTTCAGCGCTCCCTCCGCCTCCCTCTGAACTCTTACACCTCCGCCTAAGAACCGTAACTATCTACCATATCCCCAAAAATGAACTTTCTATCTTGAAGGGTTTGGGAGTTAATGCGAAATCGGCGTACTACGTACGGCGGACGGCGTACAGACAGACGGATATTTTTTTGCATTTTTAGACTATTTTAGTCATTAAACGCGAAAACACAAAATTTCAGAGTAGCAAATTTTTTTTTCCAAGTCGATCACATTACTTTATTATTAAATGAATAAGGTAATATTAGATTTGTGTCAGAATAAAGAAGGCTCGATTGTAGAATAATATTTGACCGAAAGTTCTCTGTTTCAAGCTTTCAAATCATTTAATTTCGAGACACAAAATGAGGAAGTTTAGCATCGAGTATAATTAAAAGCTAGGGTGTAGCCTAGTGGGTAGCGTGTTGGCCTACAATGCGAAGGTTGTGAGTTCAAATCCCGGTCGACGCATAATTCCAGCACACTGCTTGCTTGGGTATACTTTGATCACCTCAGTCTAAGAAAATAAAAAAATCGTAGGTTGAGGGTTGTGCAAAGGTCTAACAACCCTTCCACAATAAATAATGAAAAAATGTTAAGGTGCCTGAAGGTTAGGATGCCAAAGCCCGATTTGGGCTGTAGTGCCATTGTAGAAGAATAATTGAAACTCGAAACAAGATATATAAATAACCGAAGCGGCTCGAAATTTCAATTCAGTGCTTGATTCGCAAAAAATTATGTCAAAAGCTTATTTCGGAGTGGAGGGTATCAATATTTGTTTGCTTTCTATGGTCATAATCTGGCCCTGCCCGATTAACGTAGACTATGAATATAGTTATACAATACAATAAAAAAAACCAAATTGAGTGTAAATTTTTTTTTCCAAAATAAGTAAAATTTTTCCACAAATACAATTTCCAATCAATTTTTAAAATTTTGGGCCAAAAATTTTAGAGATAGAGCTCTTGAATTGCAATCCATGCTACTTGAAATGGAAGAGGAATCAACCATCTGATATACAAGTAGCTCGCGCACCTCGGAAGGAACTGGAAGCGGAGTCATAGGTCCTAGCTTCTCGGTTTCAAAATCTCTTGGTATGGATGCCACAATGTTCCAAGCCAAACTAATTGCAATGGAGGTATGTATCCAAGAGAATATTAAAAGAGCTCAACGCAATAAAAACATCTATATCTTATCGGATAGTCAGACAGTTCTTAAGGCCCTAGCATCCAATAAACATGGATCGGGGCTTGTTTAGGACAGCCTTCAAAACCTAATCATCCTGGGAAAAAATGAACAAAGTAGCATTAATATGGGTCCCAGTACATATGTTGATTGAAGGAAATGAAGAGATAGACAGCCTCGCAAAAAATGGCGCAGCAACGCATTTTATTGGACCAAAGCCATTCTGCGGAAAACAAAAGGATACTTCAACCTTATACTTAGAAAGTGAGTTGAGCAAGAGCATAGAATCTACTGGAACAGACTGTCGAGCCTTTCAATCTCAAAGAAATTTATCCTACCAAAAAAAAAAAAAAAAAGAAAGTGGAGGGTTTTCTCAAATTCAGCAAGAGTGATTTTAGCACTCTAATCGCCCTATTGACGGGGCACAGTAGAGTAAACCACCACCTTAAAAATATGACTCTAGCTGAAAACGACTTCTGCCGCCTCCGTCTCAAAGACTCAGAAACGGCAGAGCATGTCCTATGTCACTAGGAGGCAGTAGCAAGGAAAAGATTAAATCTTCTAGGAAAAAGATTCCTTACAAATGATTGAGTGCATCCAATATAGCGCCCTTAGACATAGCCAAAGCTGTCGAGTTATGGCAGGGTAAAGTGGTAATAAACGGACAATATGCCAAAGAGGTCGCGGTGCTTTCACGTGTTCCCCTAAATAAATAATAATAAGAATAATAGTCTTGAATTATCACTCATTTAGATCAAAAACCTCAGATACAATTTTTAAGAAGCTTACACTTTTTTATAGTAAAAATCATTTGTCGTCAAGGCAAAAGATTGGAACTGTGTCAAGTAGAGCCCAATTATTAGCGATAGTACAAGGGATAAAAACAAACTGGTTCGTAAAAACATTTTCCACCCATTTTATGCTTAAAAATGCGTCAATTTTGAAGATATGTCTCTTTGGAACCGATCATTATTGAAGTAAATTCTGAACAAACAATAAATGGTGTACACCTTTTCCAATTGTCATACTACTCTAGATGAAAATCAATTGAGTTAAATAGACTAAAAAATTTGTCAGGAAAAGAGCTATTCTTACATGCAGCAAGAAAGTAGTAGAATGAATGAGTATTTTTTTTCTAGAAAAAGCGGAGTGCTTTCATTCGTTCACAAACTTGCATTTACCTTTTTACTAAAAATAGCATGGAAAAATTTCAGCTGCATAACTTAAAGCATTCGAGAATTATTCAGTAGGCAGACAGACAACCAAAATTTTAAGTATTCCAAGACCACCTAAAATTGTAGTAATATCGGGCCATGTTTGCAGTGGTGACCTTAAATGGGTCGTTTACCTTCAAAGGGTTATTTTTAACATTTCTTAAATATTCAAGGCAACAATTTAAAAATTTGTTATTCATAATTAATCTTTCTAATTTCATAAAACTCGGTTTTGTTTCCAATTGTATATTCTTAATTATTCTCTCTACATTGTACAAACACAATTGGATACTTTCTATTAGAATGAAAAAGGTCAGTACCGTCCCTTAACATCTGAATATTGAGTTTCGTATTCGAAATCTAGAAAAAACCAAAACGTGAATTTTCAAAAATCTCATTGAAATCGGAAATCAATAAATTATTTAAGTGTTTTCAAACTAGTATTTAACATTCATAAGATCCTGTCCGATAATTATTTCGTATATCTCATCACAATTTCGAAGAAAAATGCTACCTTTAAATTTCCAAAGTTCGTCAAATTTGTGCAGGAAGTAATAGTTGATGGCTAATAGTATTAAGAAAATTGATGTTTTCTTCGAATTTTGTTCATTTATATGAAAGGGTGTAGGTGAGGTGAATATGTTTTAATAAAATCTTAAGTCCTCTGCTGTTTATAGGTCGTAAAAAAAGAGATTTCCGTTCTACTTTATTATTCGTGACGCCTTGGTCTCTGCAAAGATCTTTATCAAAAGTCTAATCGATTAGAGACCGAAAAGTTATGATTAATAAAGCAGAACAGAGTGAAATCCGGAAATTTTCTCCTGAAATGCACTGTGAAAAGATTTACCAAACCAATTTTTTTTAAAATTTCAGCTTTCAAAAGTATCTGAATTTATCGATATTCAGTTATTTTGCACCAAACTTCAATTCAAAATAGAACTGATGCAATGCATTGAAACTGATTTGAAAAACAATAAATGAATTTGGTTGATTACGCTGGTTTTTACGGGCCTACTACTTTACACCTTAAAATACACGCAAAGTAATCACTTTTGTTGAAAGTAGGGACTTTTGTTGTAAAAAAAATCGTTTCCAACTTTCGACTTGCTTTCAGTCAGGCCCTTGCTCTGGAATTGTGCATGTGCGGGTTTCGATTTTTTATTTACTATTTAACCTTTTTATTGAGTTTTTTTCTATAATTAGCACAATTGTCAACAATTTCCTTTTACGCTCTTCATAAAGTTATTCCTTAAAAATCTCAATCCCAAAAAGCGAGAATCTGTGAATATAACCGTCACTAACAATGGAGTTTGAAAAACCTCTCCCCATTCATGCACAAGGACCTGCTTTAGTACATTTGTATCAAATGTAATGCGAAACCCATCGTTATGTCCTCCAAACTAAATGACAATTAATTATATTACATATTTATTTAAATTTTATGCTACTCGTAACAATTAGCTAAATTTCCTGAACTTGTTATTTTTCTTACCCTGAACAACAGTTTTACTTACCATGAACCTGTCAATTTTCTCACCCTGAACCTTACATATCATAGCATAAAATTTGCAATTTATTCGAACCTAGAATGCATGAAATTACTTCAAATTCATTTCACTTTGCCAAGTGGTGTCTCATATTGAACTTCAAAGAATATTTAAGTACGATAGCTACCTAGCGAAGCAAATGGAAAATTTGTTTATTCAAAACAGTTCACCACATCGAGCATTGAAAACATTTTCAATACAAATTTCCCAATAAGAACATCGCAAATAAATTGTTAATTATAAGTGAATTTTTAGTGAATTGATTTTAAGGATGCTATCAAAAGATTTTATAAATACTTAAACTTGGTGTGAGCAGTTATTAGCAATGAATTGAATCAATCAATTTACTGTTGTTGTTGTAAGTGGCATAGGACAAAAATAGTTCAAGGTGCGATCCTAACGATTAGTATTTAGTTGTTGGTCCATTTTAAACTGCTTGACTGCCTGTGCTACGTGGTCCGGGTGTTAAAATTCAACGTTTGTTTCAAGAACTCTGGCTTTCTCAAAGCGAGACCAATCCGCTGCCAGATTTATCTTTGGATCTTAATAGTGATATTAGTCGATCCAATTGTTCTCCAATGCTCTTCGTTGAAAACGTCTGACCAGAATATCTATCAAATTTGAAAGTTTGCCTTTTTCTGGTAATCTTAACCGTCAAACACTCTCAGTTTGACATCTTAAAAACGAAAAATACACCGAAGGCCTAAGCGAGGCTGAACCATCAATTTCGGCTTCACCGTCCAAGCTGACAATACTTTCAAGTTAACAAAAATCTTACACTTCTTTCCACATCTTGTCCATTGAGGACAAACGATGTGATTAGCCTCGAATCTATGGTCATTTAAATGGTTATTTCTACATCTGTGTCAATTCCAGTCCGTACTATTTTTCATTCAGAATTGAAAGAGGGGATATTTTACTCTATCAATGACTTGTTTGATCACTAATTGACTATAAAAAATAACTGTGGAACAAACGAAAATTATACATAGTTGTATCATTTTAATACGAAATTTAAAAAAAAAATTGTTTGATGATTCCTCATTTCTCGGGCAATTTATTTTCCGTGAAGTTCATGATCGTACATACTACCGGTGAAGTTTCCGGGGAACCTTCATCGAAAGGTTAACCTTTCCGGCACAGTTATATAGAAAGTTTCGTCAAAAAGCTGATATATAGCTATGTACTGAATTTAGTAGAGTGATTACCATAAAATTTGCTCCTATTCTAACCGAATTGATAAAACTAATTTTTTTTAAAATCAACAACAACAATGAAATAAGTCATCGTATCAAGCTAGAAAAAACAAATCATAACAAAAATCATGAGGATATCCAGTTGTTCAATTGTAACACATCCTTTTGAAACATATCCCTAACACCTTAATTATACTCTAGATGAAATCTGAGAGTATTATAAGTTTGCTCTAAAGTTTGTAACGCCAAGAAATAAGGCTCGGAGAAAAAAATGATGAATACAGAAATTTATATTATCACTAAAAAATCTCAAAACCGGATGTCCGTCCGTCCGTCCGTCCGTCCGTCCGTCCGTCTGTGCGCGCTCTAGCTTGAGAACGCGTTGAGCTAGATAGTTCAAATTTTGTACACGTTGTTTTTGACAAAAAAGTAAGGTCAAGTTCGTGAACGGGCCAAATCGCTCCACCCCTTCTACCCCCTCCCATACAAAATGACACAATTGCGCAATTTGACAATAAACGGATTTGCACGAAAAGTATAAAAGCTATTGGCCTGAAATTTGGAATATGTTACTTTTATGATAATATCAATCTACCGTACGAAAATTATGCGTATCCTCCCCCTCCTTCTACCACCTCCCATACAAACTGTACTTGTCATGAATTACTCTAAGCCAATTTACTCATTGCGTATACAATTTAGAGAGCTGAAATTGTGCACCAAATATTTATTTGAAATTGTTAGTAAGCCCAAAAAAATTTAGACTATTACCTTCACCCCTTCTACCCCCTCCCATACAAAATGACACAATTTCGTAATTTGACAATAAACGGATTTACTCGAAAAGTATAAAAGCTATTAATCTGAATTTTCGGATATGTTATTTTCATAGTAATTTTAATCTACAGTAGAAAAATTATTTGCTTCCTCCCTCTCCTTCCACCCCCTCCCATACAAACTACACTTTTTCATGAAATGCTCTAAGACGATTTTCTCAGAACATATAACATTTATTGAGCTCATATTTTGTAATAAATACTTAATTAGTATTAGCACTAAGATCAGAAAAAAATATTTGATTACCTTCACTGCTTCTACCCCCTCCCATACAATATGACACAGTTTCACAACTTCACAAAAAATCGATTTTCTTGAAAAGTATAAATGGCACTAGTCTGAAATTTCAGGGATGTCAATTTTACAATATTCCTAGTTATTTCTGAAAAAAATCATTCTAATAGCCCCACTCTTTCTACCACCTCCCATACAAACTGCACATTTTCACTAAATCTAACTCACTAATTTTTTCAGTTCCCATTCAATTTTTGGAGTAAGCATTTTGTACAAAACATTTTTATAGCTACTTTAGCATGATGGGGAAAAATTAGTTCAATGCTGTCATCCCTTCTAATACTTCCCATGCGAAATTTCTTGGGATCACAAAAAATTCTATTTCATCTAGAGTATCGTAAGATTGCGCTTTACGCGCAATCGTAGCCCTGTTATGTTTTTTCAGTTAACTTTTATTGTTGAGGCGAAAGTTTATCAGTTTAAGTATGAATATTACTTAGTGTACTACTACTAATCTGGCCAATAAATTTGGTGCATATAGTATTTGTTCGACACAATGTTGTTTAATATTGAACAGAGTCACTCTATTCACTAGTCAAGAGGAAAGCAACTGTAGTAGAAATAGACCAAAATATCTTAATCGACAACCTTCGAACCCACCATTCGTCTCCTTACGATTTCACCATTCGTGGAGTGGTAAGTAAGTCAGGTGATTTTTTCACAAATTTACTAAATGGTTTGTGTAAAATATTTTTTGAATTCCCCTCGGGTATTATAATGTAGGGCATATACATACGTCTTCATTCGAGAACGTACTATTGAGTAAATAAAATATTGAACATCCTAACTAGCCTCGTATAAAGAGCCAAGATTCAGAATATTGCTGAAAATGTTTCTGTACGTTTCAATTGATTAATAATTTTGTGAAACCTTATTTATTTTAAGAATTTAGTCCTGAGCTTATATTATATATATTAACAATTCAAAAACAATTAAAAGAAACTGCGACATTTTTTGTTATAATTACTTAAAACACTATTTTTAATGTTTCACTATTTAATTATGATATTTCCACATCATTAATTATTATTGAAATACATTTCCATCCATTTAAAAAATAAATTTATTAGCTCACCTTTTTTTATGTCTTTAATATCCTTAAAACGGTTAATCCAAATGCTTATCCAAAATTGCAAGAAAACTGCAATTATAATAACGAACAAACTTCAATTATTTAGTTTTTTTTTGCTTTTTTTTTCTTAAACAAATCACTTAATTTATTATATCGTTCACAAATCAAATAAAGTTTATTAAAAAAAAACTTCTCTTAGAATATTTCGAATAACTAATTAAATAAAAACTTTGTAATAACTAAAAAAAAAAATTATACCGACAAGTAGTCTACCTAAGACTCGAAGTCAGCCAGTACAAGTATCTAACAGAAAAAGATACAACTTGTACTTCGATCGTTGTAATTGCTTACTGTTCGAAGTCAGTGGACTAACAATTCATCGTGCACCTCAAGTACCCAAATTTATAACATTTGAGCGATTCACCGGCCGTTTTTCAGGCAATCGAGTAAAACTTTTGCAAAATGAAAAACAAAAAAAAAATTTAACCGCGATGGACATCACAATCAACGGGCAACGATTAATTTACCATATCTTTATCTATTTAAGAAGTTGGGTAGGATTCAATCATCGCTAGTAAGATATTCACACGATTCGTCACTGATATGAGCAATTTTGTTTGATGTTAACGTTTGTCGTGTGCTCACACTATCTCATTTTTTTTTTCATCACTGCTTTTGAGCACAACCCCACTCTGGAGCGGCAATCGCAACCACCTGATAGAAATAATTTAAAAAATATGTCACTCGTCATTAAATGCATAAGAGTTTTATTCAAAATACATTTTATGTACTTTGTTCGAGTTTTTGTCAACTAGACAGTTTCATGGCAGTGAATAATTTGTTTAACATGTGTTTAAAAAAAATAAGTTTAAGGTCTTTCCGTTTTGATATAGGGAAAGCTTGTTGTTATTGAAAGAAAAGAAGTAGTTTTTTTGTTTCATAAATTGTTCAATATCTTATTTGTTTGTTTTAAGCTAACCTTAATATAGTTTAATTTAGGAACATTTTTTTTTTTGCAGAATGAAAATAATTTCATAAGTTAAGCTACAAAAAAGTTATCATAATATTCACCAGTTAGCATTTCAGTGAAATAACTTAGTGCCTAATATCAAAATGATAGAGAATATGAAATATCAGACATACACACATTTAATGGTCTGCTTTTTTCAATCTTTTAAATCGGAAAATTTCACTGGAAAAATATTAATATCAACAAAGCTCTATTCTGGTTAATATTAATTATTATTACTCTATGATAAGTTTGATTCGAAAAATATAAGTGCAACGAAAAATGTTTAAAGTGGGCAAAAATTAGAGATACATATATTATCTTGTTATCTCGGAAGTATTATCAGCATGGACGGCGGAGTTGAAAAGGATATTGAGGTTCACCTGAATAAAGCTCGTCAGGCCTTCGGTATCCTTTCCCCTTTCTGGAGGTTAAGAGAGATCTGCCTTCGCACGAAGCTGCGAGTTTTTGACACATGCGTCAAATCCGTGTTGTTATATGGTTGTACTACGTGGAAACTGACCGTTCGACTTACCAAGAAACTACATACTTTCGTGAATGCCTCCGACGCATTTTAGGAATATTCTGGCCAGAAGTGATCTCCAACGACGAAGAACAACTGGACAGACTAAAATAGGTATTGAGATTCAAAGACGGAAGTGACAGTGGATCGGTCATACTTTGAGGAAACCAGAGCGAAACATTGCCAAACAGGACCTAGATTATTATCCTCAAGGAAGACATCGGGTTGGTCGACGGAAGCGAGCAGTTGAACAGGAAACCATAGGAGCAGGTCCTGGCAACAGCTTAAGGCCGATGCTCAGGATCGCACCTTGTGGAAAAGAGTTGTTTCTGTCCTAACCCCTCTTGGAGGTCTTAACTGGTATTTGATTGATATTATCCACCTTTTCAATAAAAGCAATTCCAGCGCGAATACATACAAAAGTTCAAAACATTGAACGCCACTTACAACCTAACAGAAAGATATATTTATTTATGTACTCTAGTTGAAATCTGAGAGTCGCCAAGGATACAGAAATATTTGTTGCCGCCCGAAAATCTTGATTTCGAAATTCTGTCTATTTACTAAATGACTTTTTTTATATTAGAAAATTTGAGTTAAAATTTAATGATTTAACTGCAAAATATTTTATTCGGATCCCTTCAATTCTTCTACGTCCCCAACACAAATGCTCAACTTAAGTAGACGCATGAATGATGTGCTACCGATTCTTAAACAATAGAAATACTCATACAAAATGACAACGAATCTATTCTTTATAAATTATTAAAAATTAATAATTATGAAAAACATAAAACGTTATTTCTGTGCCAATTTTGCGTATTGCAAATCGAAGATCTAATGAATAGCTATAGTCTAAAATTTATATTTTTGAAGTAAATTCAATTATTCTTAGCATACAATTTAGGAACAAAGCCTAACGTTACACGTATTCTGGATTACAGCCCGCCCTGGTCCTATGTTCCTGCAGTATAGAAACACTTGGATATTAATTTATGAATATTGCGGAAAATGGATGAAGATGAGAACTGATCTGGCGATCACCGCTGCATTTGTCCGTATAGGTGTAGGGAAGAATATTTGATATTAATTTGATATTTTATTTGACGAAATCATTTGTTAATAGCTGGGTGTGAAGCGGCGCTATAGCCCAAAAAGACCAAATATTCTCGGTGAAACAGGTGCTTGGGAAATGCTGAGAATATAACACAGACGTGCACCAAATCTTCGTAGATTTTAAACAAGCAAACGATAGTATCGACAGGAGCGTACTGTACCAAATCATGCTTGACTTTGGAATGCCCTCAAAACTAGTCCGACTAACAAGACTCACAATAACGAAAACTGAATCCCAAGTAAGAATACAGACCGCTTCCACAACCAGCTTTCGAACGGAATGTGGTTTAAAGCAGGGAGATGGTCTAGCCCCATGCTTTTCAACTTGGCACTAGAATATGTCGTCCGAAAAATCCCAGCCGATACCAGCGGACACTACTATTCAAGTCCACTCAACTAGTAGCATACGCTGACGACATTAACATCCTAGCAAGATCCTTACCTAGTGCTAAAGAGGTATTTGTCGATCTTGACTCCGCTGCAAAAGAAGTCGGGTTGCGCATTAACGATAGCAAAACAAAAGTTATGACGAAAACAAGAAGGAGAGCGCCTATCAGACAAAACATAACAATTGCGGAATATAATTTGGAGAGTGTGGACAATTTCATATATCTTGGGGTTAATCTAGCAAAGGACGGTAATGAAACAGACGAAATCAAACGACGGATAATACTTGCAAATAAGACGTATTCCAATAATGAAATCCAAGAAAGTGCACAGGAACAATAACCTGCGGATATATAAAAGTATTATACGACCTGTGCTTTGTTATGGCAGCGAGACGTGGAAATTAACGCGAACTTCCGAAAAACCAAAAACGCATTCGAAAGAAAGGTCTTGCGAAGAATTTTGGGACCTGTGAAGAAAGGAACGGAATGGCGAATAAGATACAACCATGAGTTGTATCAACTCTACGACGAGCCAGAAGCTTCAACGTTCATCAAGCTACGTAAACTGCAGTGGGCTGGCCATGTAGAGCGAATGGAAGACAGAAAAATCCCCAAACGTGCTCCGAAAGGCAAAACGAGTGGTAACTGGCCAGTAGGCAAGCCACGCAAGCGATGGGAAGACTTGGTTGATGAAGATAGCAAATCCATCCTAAAAAACATAACAGGAGTACGATTGGGCATAAAGCCCAATCGTGCGATACTCTACATGAAAGAGAAATTTTTGTATCTTAAGAATTTTTGTATCTTAAGAAATTTTGTAGGGGAAGTGGTAGAGGCGGTGACGACATTGAACTAATTTTTTCACATGACGGTAAGGTTGCTATCAAAATGTTTTATACAAAATTTAGGATTTAAAAATTTAATAGGTACTGAGAAAATTAGTGTATTGGATGTAGTGAAGTAGTGCAGTTTATATGGGAGGTGATAGAAGGAGGGGCGAGTTTTTAATGACTTCTCAGAAATAACTATAAATATCATGCTTTTGACATGTCTTAAATTGCAGATCAGTAGTATTCATACTTTTCATGAAAATCGACTTTTTATAAAGTTGTGAAATTGTGTCATTTTGTATGGTAGGGGGTAGAAGGGGTAAAGGTTTTACTAATAATTCTAAATAAATATTTAGTGCACAATTTCAGCTTGGTCAATTTTATACGCACTAAGTAAATTGGCTTAGAGCATTTCATGAAAAAGTGCAGTTTGTATGGGAGGTGGTGGAAGGAAGGAGAGGACTCAAATAACTTTTGTACAGTAGATTTATATCATCATAAAAGTAATATATTCCAAATTTCAGATCAATAGCATTTATATTTTTCGAGCAAGTCTGTTTATTGTGAAATTACGAAATTGTGTCATTTTGTATGGGAGGGGGTAGAAGGGGTACAGCTAATCGTCTCATTTTTTTTGGTTTTAATAATAATTTTAAATAAATATTTTGTACACAATTTCAGCTTGATAACTATTATACGCACTGAGTAAATTGGTTTAGAGCATTTCATGAAAAAGTGCAGTTTGTATGGGAGTTGGTGGAAGGAGGGGGAAGACACAAATTATTTTTATAGAGTAGATTGGAATCGTCATAAAAGTATTACATTCCAAATTTCAGATCAATGTCATTTGTACTTTTCAAGGAAATCCGTTTATTGTCAGATTGCGAAATTGTGTCATTTTGTATGGGAGGGGGTAGAAGGGGTGGAGCGATTTGGCTCGTTCACGAACTTGACCTTACTTTTTTGTTAAAAACGACGTATACAAAATTTGAACTTTCTAGCTCAACGCGTTCTCAAGCTAGAGAGGACACGGACGGACAGACAGACGGACAGACGGACAGACAGACGGACAGACGGACAGACGGACAGACGGACGGACGGACATCCGGTTTTGAGATTTTTGAGTGATTATACGAACTTTTGTATCATTCATTTTTTTCTCCGAGCCTTATTTCTTGGCGTTACAAACTTTGTGGCAAACTTATAATACTCTCAGATTTCATCTAGAGTATAATTAGCAGCTGAAGGACGCGGTTTTTGGATCGAGACGATTGGAGGCGACGACTTCAGGAGGCCAAGGCCCGATTTGGGCTGTCGCGCCATTGATGATGATGAAGCTAACTAAAGGCACCCTGCCCTGACAAGGCGAAACCCGCAGTGCAGAACATGAGCTTAGGCCAAAATTTCATTAATTGTAACCTTAAGATCAAACACATAATGACTGATTCTCAAGGAAGACGTCGGGTTTGTCGACCATGTAGCACATGGAAGCTAGCTGTTGAGCAGGAGGCCAGGGAAATAAACAAGTCGTAGGAACAGCTGAAGGCCGATGCTCAGAATTGCGCCTTGGGGAGGAGAGTTGTTTCTGTCCTATGCCCATATAGGGGATCTTATCAGGAATTTGATTTGATTGACTTAGTGACTTTGTTCGACATTTCAACCGCAAAAACAAATAACTAAATAAATAAAAAATATTATAAATAATAATAAACAATAAAAATATTACTATGCAATATATTATAATTTTAAAGCAAGGCGTGATCTCCCCACATATAAGCCCCTCCGATGAACAGCTGCTCAGACCTCGCAAACCTCGAAGTCAACCACAACAAAACGCTATAAACACGATCGAAACCCAAAAGTGCAGGCAGAGATTGAGACGAAGAAGACGCGACCGAAACCCGAAGTGAAAAGAGACACATCCGCAGCTGACGACGGCTCATCGTCTTAAGTAAATTCTTAAAGCTAATTGAATTGAAATTAAACTTAAGTGAGGAAGGAATGCAATATTAAACTGTATTGGACAAATTTTACTCGCAAGTCTTAATGTCCAGTTTTTCACAAAGGTGCAAACAATTGAACATTGAAAAACATGTATTTAAGCAAAGTAAAAACATAGAGTTGACGGATTGCTCTTACATCGAACCGAACAAATGGAAGCGTGGTTAAATAAAATTTTAATTACTTTATGCGCATTTTAATTATTTTGCCATGAATAGTAACCCGTATGCTGGTGTTAAGGTACCGAGATACTTTTTCAAGATGAAACGAAAATAAACATTGAGTTTGACCACAGCAAAATATGTTAGCTACGTCTCCATCCTTGCCGGTTCAGTTAGCGCGTCCTACAGTTTACAATATTTAGCAGAGATTTTCCATATACAGTCAGACAAAAACTCTCCGTACACCGACATTCTTTGAAAATAATTGTAAATAAGTTTGGTTATAAAGAATGTATATTTCTGAAATTTGACAAAATTATATTTCAATCAATATATACAACAAATATGTGTAGAAATAAACGGCGCCAATTTTCAATCCTGGAAGGAATAAAGAAAAACAAATTTAATAAGTGAAAATATGACAAAAAAGTCTCCGTACAGTTAGTAGTCCCGTTAGATTTTCATACTTCCTTCTTGAACTCCAGTGTAGTTCTAACCACAGACTGATTCGCAATAAGTGTCGTGAAGGAAATTCATTACGGGAAATCGGAAAAATCGTCGGAAAACCGCATTCTTCAGTGCAATATATCGTTAACAACTATAAAAGTCAAGGTTCAGTTCAAAATATGCCTCGTTCTGGTCGGTCTAAAATAATGAGCGCGAGAATGAAACGACAGATTTTACGCAAAATTATAAAAAAGCCACGTGTGTGAACTTGGCCCCCCCAATTTAGATTTTTTTAATTTTTTTTGTTGCAATCGTTAGGTGGTCGTTTGGTAGTGATTGGTAGTCGTTTGGTAGTGATTGGTAGTCACATTTTTTCGTTTGGTGGTAATCCGTATTCTTAGAAATCACGTTTATTTTATTTAGCGTGAACTTAGCCCCCCCAAAACACATTTTCTTAAATATCTGGAGTTACAGTTATTTTAGCGTAAAACAAATAATGCTATTCGTTTGGTGGTCATTTGGTGGTGTTTGTTAGTAACCTTTCAACATTTGGTAGTAATTCAGTTAGCTGTAATAAATGATTTTCTTAAAATGCGTGAAGTTAGCCCCCCATTATGTGTTTTTGTAAATAACTGGAGTTACGATATTCTTACAGCAAAACGGATTTCACTAGTCGTTTGGTGGTCGTTTGGTGGTGATTGGTAGTCACCTTTTAAACTTTGGTACCCATTCACATAGCAATAGTAGGCAAATTTCCATATGAGCTTTAAGCTTTCCGATTTTGTGTGAAGTTGGCCCCCCCAATGTAAATTTCGAATTTTTTTTATTGCATTCGCTTGGGGGTCGTTTGCTGGTGCCTGCTAGCCCAATTTCATCGTTTGATGGTGATCGGTATAGGTACAATATCCGCTTTATTCCGAAAAAGGCAACCCGAAATAGAATTATGAATGAAAATCTCCCCAATATTTTTGATTTTTAAATTTTTCTTATTGCATTCGCTTGAGAATCGTTTGACGGTGTCTGGTAGTCTAATTTTATATTTTGGCGGTGATTAGTATAGATACAGCACCGAATTCCCGCAAGAGCTTTATTTAAAAAAAGCAAGTCGAAATGGATTCATTAATGAAGCTGTGTAAATTTTTTAAATTTTTCTTTTTGAATTCTCTTGGCAGTCGTTTGGTGCTATTTTATAGTTTAATTTTATTGTTTAACCGTGATTATTATAGTTGCAATATCGAATTTTCACTAGAGCTTTATTTCAAAAATAGAAACCTGAAATATAATTATGAATGAAAATTTCCCCAATATTTATGACTTTTGAATTCTGATTATTGCATTCGCTTGGGGATTGTTTGGTGGTGTTTGATCGTCTAATTTTATTGTTTGGTGGTGATCAGTACAGTAACGGTATCGAGTTTCCTTGGGAGCATTTTTCCAATAAAAGCATCGAATCTAATTATTAATGGAACTTCCCCCAAATTAAAATTTTTTTAATTTTTCATTTTGGATTCGCTACGGGGTCGTTTGGTAGTGATTGGTAGTCTATTTTAAAATTTAAAAATTTTAATTTTGGGGGAAGTTTCATTAATAATTAGATTCGATATTTTTATTGTAAAAATGCTCTCAAGGGAATTCGATACCGTTACTGTACTGATCACCACCAAACCATAAATGTAGGCCACCAGTCACTACCTAGACACGCCCTAGCAAATCAAAAATGAAAAATTTAAAAATTTTAAATTCGGGGAGAAGTTTCATTAATAATTAGATACGATATTTTTATTGAAAAAATGTTCTCAAGGAAATTCGATACCGTTACTGTACTGATCACCACCAAACAATGAAATTAGACGAGCAGACACAAACAAGTGATTGCCAAGCGAATGCAATAATCAGAATTCAAAAATCATAAATATTGGGGAAATTTTCATTCATAATTATATTTCAGGTTTCTATTTTTGAAGTAAAGCTCTAATGGAAATTCGATATTGTAACTATACTAATCACTGTTAAGCAATAAAATTAGACTACCAAATACCACCGAACGACTGCCAAGTGAATTCAAAAAGAAAAATTAAAAAATTTTACTTTTGGGGATAAGTTTCATTCATGAATCCATTTCGAGTTGCTTTTTTTGACATAAAGCTCTTGCGGAAATCTTGGAATTCGGTGCTGTATCTATACTAATCACCAGCAAAAGATAAAATTAGACTACCAAACACCCCAAACGATTCTCAAGCGAATGCAACAAGAAAAATTTAAAAATCAAAAATATTGGGGAAATTTTCATTTATAATTCTATTTCGGGTTGCCTTTTTCGGAATAAAGCTCTAACGGAAATTCGATATTGTAACTATACCGATCACCACCAAACGATGAAATTAGGCTAGCAAGCACCACCAAATGACCCCAAGCGAATGCAATAAAAAAAATGTAGATATTTTACATTGGGGGGGCCAACTTCACACAAATTCGGAAAGCTTAAAGCTCATATCGAAATTTGCCTACTATTGCTATGTGAATGGGTACCAAAGTTTAAAAGGTGACTACCAATCACCACCAAACGACCACCAAACGACTAGCGAAATCCGTTTTGCTGTAAGAATATCGTAACTCCAGTTATTTACAAAAACACATAATGGGGGGCTAACTTCACGCTTTTTAAGAAAATCATTTATTACAGCTAACTGAATTACTACCAAATGTTGAAAGGTTACTAACAAACACCACCAAACGAATAGCATTATTTGTTTTACGCTAAAATAACTGTAACTCCAGATATTTAAGAAAATGTGTTTTGGGGGGGGCTAAGTTCACGCTAAATAAAGTAAACGTGGTTTCTAAGAAAACGGATTACCACCAAACGAAAAAAAAGTGACTACCAATCACCACCAAACGATTGCAACAAGAAAAATTAAAAAAATCGAAATTGGGGGGGCCAAGTTCACACACGTAAAAAGCCAAAGACGAGCGCGCCAGTAATTGGTAACCAAATTCAAAATAAGTTTTCCATAAAAGTTAGCAATGAAACTATTAAAAATGTGCTCAGAAAAAATAGTTACCACGGGCGTGTGCCTAGGCGAAATCCTTTAATTTCATCACAAAATCGTAAGAAAAGGTTAATTTTCGGAAAAGAACACCTAGCAAAACCTCAAAGTGTGTGGAATAGTGTGATTTTTACTGACGAAAGTAAGTTTGAAGTTTTTGGAAAAAGTGACGGAGGAAAAAAATGGCGAAAACGAAATACAGAAATGAATGTTGAAAACCTAACACTAACAGTTAAACATGGCTGCGGTAACGTCATGGTGTGGGGGTGTATGTCGGCATCTGGAGTTGGGTATTTACGATTTATTGAATCAACTATGGATTGTTTTCAATATTTAAATATTTTAAAAAATATTTTAAAAGAAAGTTCCACAATAATGGGTCTCGGAGAGACATTTATATTTCAACAAGACAGTGATCCGAAACACAAATCTCATGTTGTACGGGAATGGTTGTTATATAACGTCCGAAAACAACTTCATACACCTCCGTAATCACCCGATCTAAACCCTATAGAACATTTATGGAAGGAATTAAAACGCAGGTTAAGAAAATTTTCTTTTAAAAACATAGCTAAAAGAAAAACTTGAAGAAGAATGGAACAAAATAAATCCAACAGTTACTAAGAAACTCGTAGATTCTATGGAACGACGCTTGAAAGCAGTCATTACTGCTAAGGGGTAAGTATCGAAGCTACATAATTTCGAGCAGCAGATAATTATATCATTAAATATAGCATACTGTACGCAGACTTTTTTGTCATGTTTTCACCAATTAAATTTGTTTTTTCTTTATTCCTTCCAGGATTGTAAATTGGCGCCGTTTATTTCTACACATATTTGTTGTATATTGATTGAAATATAATTTTGTCAAATTTCAGAAATATACATTCTTTATAACCAAACTTATTTATAATTATTTTCAAAGAATGAAGGTGTACGGAGAGTTTTTTGTCTGACTGTACGTATACATTAATAGAATTCTTCAAGCGAAATAGAAAATGGAAAATTTTTGTATTGAAAAATATGTCAAATCAATTTAAATTGAAATACTCAACAATAAGATTTGTTTGTAAAGTGGTTGAAGTAAGAGAATTTCGAAAAAAAAATTGCAGCTACTGAATACCGTTGTTATGAAAATGATATACGAGGGGTATACACCCGTCGTATATCATAAGTACCCGTGTTAGGCAAGAAAACGCATTAAAAACAAAAAAAAAAATTATTTATTTCTCAATATAATCTCCTTTCAGCTCGATACATTTAGTCCAGCGATATTCTAACTTTTTCAAGCCATCCAAAAAATATGATTTGTCGAACTCCGCAAAATAGGCATCTGTTGCGTCGATAGCCTCCTCTTTCGGGCCGAATTTCTTTCCTGCCAACGATTTCTTCAAGTTTGGAAAGAGAAAAAAGTCACAGAGGGCCAAATCAGGGGAATATGGTGGGTGAGGCAGCAATTCGTAGCGCAATTCGACCAGTTTTGCTGTGGCGATTGCGGACGAGTGAGCAGGTGCGTTGTCATGGTGAAAAAGGACTTTTTTTTCGCCAAGTGAGGCCGTTTTTTTATCAATTCAGCATCGAATCGATCTAATAAATCAGCGTAGTACTACCCCGTGATTGTCCTTCCTTTCTCCAAATAGTCGGTGAAGATGATGCCTTGCGAATCAAAAACAACCGTGGCCATGACTTTTCCGGCCGATGGAAACGTGGTCGCCTTCTTTGGAGCAGTTTCGCCGGGTGAAATCCACTGTTTTGACTGTTCTTTCGTTTCTGGCGTGTAGTGATCGATCCATGTTTCGTCAACAGTCACGAAACGCCGTAGAAATTCTTTCGGATTGCGCTTAAACAAAGTCCAAACAGTGCTCCGAAGTTGTTATGCGATTCCGTTTTTGCTCCACTGTTAGCAAATGCGGCACCCATCTCGCCGGTAGCTTTCTCATGTCCAATTTTTCGTGTAGGATATTTTGAATGCATTTAATTGAGATGTGTACAATGTCAGCAATCTCTCTGACCTTCATCCGACGATCTGCTAACACAATATCATGGATTTATTAACCATATCCTCCGTAGTCACCTCAATCGGACGGCCTGGGCGCTCTTCATCAAAAACGGATGTTCGGCCACGCTTGAATTCATTAAACCAATATCTGATGGTAGTCATCGAAGGTGCGTTAAGTGAAATATGATAAACTGACTGTGCGAAATAACGGTAGATTGAAGATGATAGATGGCTTGCTCATTCATATGCTCTTTTTCAAATGCTCCACTTCAATTTCGAATTTCTATATGAGATTTCTTGACAACTCGACAGAAACATAAAGATTTACACAAATTGTGTCATTATGTCGATTACCAACGCAACACCTCTGAAACAAATTTTCCATTTTTTGGCAATTTAAGGAGATCCTTGGATGATCAGAAAAGTCAGTAAACAGTAAACAACAGGAAGAAATAGAAAAAAAAATATTTAGGGGAAAATAATTTACCTTGAACATATTGTACCTTGGACATATTGTACCTTGGACCAGTGATGTCAAATTTCGTTACTTTTCGGTAACAGTAACTATTCGTTACTTTTAGAAAAATAATCGTTACATTTTTTCTTTACTAATTACTAGGTACTCGCTATCGATTTTGTTGGTGCGTGTATACAACCCTCACACTACTAATGAATGCCTGCACCTGCCACCCAAACCTAGCGTCCCAGCTCTGCCTGGCAACATTCGTAGTGTTGAAAGGAACTGCAAAAAACACATCAGCAAAACCTTTGCCGAAAGGTTCTCGTTCATGCTTTAAAATTGCATGGTGCGGTGTTATGCTCTAGCATAGGTTTTTCGAGTACTCGTGAGATGTAGGGAAAGCATAGCAACCAAACATTACTTTAGTTAGAGACTCTTCTTATGCATGTGATGTTGTTAGGTACGAGTACTCGAGTAACGCAATAGTAACGAAAAGTTTTGACAGTTTAGGTACTTTTTCGCATGTGTTATTTTTTTTTTTTTTTTTTATAATTCAAGTTATTATTTTAACACAATTTTTTTGAACATTTTAAATATTTGTTATGAGTTTAAAAACATTCTTAATGCAGAGAACAGACAACAAGGGAAATAAGCTATTTGTTGGAAATCTTACCGGTTTGTGCAATAGGATTTTTATAAGTAATTTTAGTATAATCTCTAATGGTTTTATTATTGAAGGTGAGGCTGACCCCAGGCTATAATACCATACTGAATTACCGAATGGATGATAGCAAAATAAAAAGATTTTATTGCAACTCTGGTTAAAAAATTTCTTACTTCGAAACATATTGGTATTAGTTTTTTTAATCTAGCTATCACATTTTGTATCTGAATATCCCATTTGAGATGTTGATCGAAGACTACCCCTAAATATTTTGAATGAGTTACTTTTTCAATCTGCTGACAGTGACAGTTTGAAGAACAGTTACTTGAATGAATGCACAAACCTAAATTGGTGGGTTGTCCAAATTTTTTTGGAGAAAAGGTGATGTAGTTAGTTTTTTGTGTATTCAATGTCAGTATATTAAAATTCATCCAATCTTTTAATAGTAATAGACTGTAATTAGCTTTAACACTTACGCCTTCCCAGGTATTATCCTCAATGAAAAGAACTGTGACATCAGCATATGAGATAAGTTGGCCGTCTATGTTTTGTGAATGTAGATCGTCAACGTATAGTAAAAATAATATAGGCCCCATAACAGTCCCCTGTGGTACACCAAAATCAAAAGTCAGCTCGTTGCTTAGAACATTATTTATTTTAACTACTTGTGTTCTTTTTGTAAGATAGCTTAATATCCAATCTATTAATGATTTATTTACGTTCATTTTATGAAGCTTGCAAATAATTTTTGTGTGTGGAATCGAATCAAAAGCTTTGGCTAGATCTAAAAAAACAGCACAAGATTTCAACCCTTTATCTAAAGCCAAGGCGATATATTTTCTCAAAAGTGCAATGGCATCATGAGTACTGCGATTCGCTCTAAAACCAAATTGGTTGTTTGCCAACAATTTTTTTCTTCTATTTCAGTAACAAGTCTTATTTTGGCTATTTTTTCAATTATTTTTCCTATATTAGAAATGATAGATATTGGACGATAGTTAGTAATGAGCTCTTTGTTTCCTGCCTTGAAGATAGGAGTTATTATTGCCTTTTTATATATATCAGGAAACAGTCCTGTCTTAAAACTAAGGTTTATTATGTGACAAAGGGGCTTTGTGATATAAGTGCTAATATGTTTGATGCATTCAATTGTTAATCCGTCAAACCCAGGAGATGTTCCTCCACCCATTTTTGCAATAACCAAGGCTATTTCTTCTTCCGTCACTACATCAAAGTTTGAACTATTTGTAGTCATTGCGTTACTTACGTAATGAATATGCATCTGCGCTGGTATTCGTTACTTCGGATTTCGGATGTTAATGAGTACTCGTGTAACGAATAGATAATTTTTTCACATCACATCTTGGACATATTGTACCTTGGTCCTGTTGATGTTTTGATGAATTTAACAATGCTTTCAAAAAATGGTTTTCACTAACTTTTTGCCCTTTGGTTTTATTAAATTCTCAATACATGTCATCACTTCAAAGTAGCCCGAACTGGAAGAAAAAATAGTTTTTCTGCGTCCAAAATTAGTTTTACTTTATTATTTTAATAATAAAGTATTGTGGTCGACTTGGAAAAAAAAAAATTTGCTACCCTCAAATTTTGTTTTTTCGCGTTTCATGACTAAATTAGCCTAAAAATGCAAAAAAAAAAAATCCGTCTGTCTGTACGGCGTCCGCCGTACGTCGGTGTGTACGCTCAGCGCACATTACTCCCAAACCCTTCAAGATAGAAAGTTCATTTTTAGGGGGATTGTAGATAGTTGCGGATCTCAGGCAAATACCCATTTTGGTGGGTGTACGGGTTCAGGGGGAGGCGGGGGGAGCGCTAAGGCCGAAAAATACGAATTCAAATATCCCAACCATGGTAACAGCTAGGAAGCTAAAACTCAACACACATATAGAGGGGTTTGTGGGACAACTTTTAAAAATAATTCAATTTTTTTATCCATTGGCGTCCGAAAAGGGGGGCTAAAAAAAATTGTCGGCCGAATTGTTTTTTCAAATGATATCTTCGAAATTACTTATCGTAAAAAATTCATATTTTGGGAAATGTGGATACGTCTATTTGATGCACATAGAAAAATAATAATAACTTGATCCATAATTGTTATAAACCGACCCCCCGGTCTAACATGCACAAGGTGTTTCATGTGCATTGAAAAAAAACACATAAACTGAAAACTTTTGAGTGATATTTTAAGGTAGAAACTTGAAAATTTGCGAAATGCATTTAAAAAAAATCTCTAAATATATGAAATATTAACTGGTCGAAAACCTTTCTACCCCCTCTAATACAAAATTATTTTTTCGACCATTTTTAAGAAATCAATTATCACCTAACTATTAAAAGCTATCAATTTGCAATTCTGCATAAAAACTTACAAAAATAATTGAAATGAAATTTCGTTAAAAGTTTTGAATTCGCGCTTGCCATTCTACCCCCTCCCATACAAAAGTATGATTTCGACCAATTTCATTAAATCAACTAATAACCAACAAACTGAAAGCTATGAACTTGAAATTTTATAAAAACACCTTACAACAGAAGCAAAATAAAACTACATATCAAATTTTACGATTCCCCTACCTTCTCTACCCCCTCCCATACAAATGTTCGGTTTCGTGAATGTAAGATACACCGGTTTTTATGAAAATTCTATGCAACTTCGTCTATGAAACACATTCTATACAGAGAATATTGGACGTGATTCAAGCAATCAATTAAAAAGCTATTAACATCCACCCACCCTTACTATTACCCCTGCTCCCCCCCCCTCATAAAAACCCAAACTTGCGGAAACGAATGAAATATTGTTAAATTGATAACAGCCCTGCCCAAGAACTCCCTTTCACTTAGCCTTCCCTAACCATTCTAACCTGCATATTGACTTTCCACTCATCCGCTACTTGTCCCAAGAATAATAAAGTTTCGCCCGACTTGTTGGCAGTTTATTTTAAGTGTCATTGTTTATGAAATAATTTGCGAAGCCTTGCGAATTTTTCTCCGGTAGTTTGTTATCCGTTTCGCTCCTTTGTCCTGTTTTAAATCCAGTTATCATTAAAAAGATAGATAGTTACTGTATGTTACTTGTACCTCGGTCCTATTTATTACTTGTACCTTGGTCCATTGCAAGTTATGAAAAATCAAGAAATAAGAAATCATGGGTAGTGCAATGTATCAATATTTTATAACGTTTTTTGTAAAGGTACATGTCATGTCGGACCAAGGTATAAATAATACCTGTACCTTGAACCGTTTTGACTTTAATACACTTTCTTTCCTAACATTAATAATAGTGCATTGTATGCAAATGTTCCGATAGCATTTTGAAGCTGGGTTTTGTGCCTTTAAAAAAAGGTACGCTTGAAATATCATGCATCAATATTTGAGTAATAGTGCATTAAATGAAAACTTGACCCACGTGCATGACCTTCCCCTACTTGATATATACACAGTAAAACTTTATTTAACATCTCTAGAAGAATTGCAACACTTTTAATTTTAAGTTTATAAATCAATGCTTGCATTCCAAATTTAATTAAATCCACGCGTCGCCGTGATACAGATAATCTTAAGCCAACAAAAAGCAATAAAAAACACTTTTACTGTTAATAAGGTATGAAATTGGGCTTTCAGGCTCTGTAAATGAGTTTTTACATATTTAAATATATGAATATGGATATTTTATAAATGTGAAAAAAACTCATTTGCAGAATATGGAAAATCATTTGTTTTATCGTATATTATACAAACAATACGAAAAGTCATATGAACGCGGTTTTCAAAATTATCTAATTGTCGAAAGTCAATATGCAGGTTAGAGTGGTTTGGGAGACTAAGTGAAAGAGAGTTCTTGGGCAGGGCTGTTGTTAATTTAACAATATTTCATTCGCTTATGCAAGTTTGGGTTTTTATGAGGGGAGAAGGAGGGGTGATAGTAAGGGTGGGTGGATGTTAATAGCTAATTGATTGCTTGAATCACGACCAATATTCTTTGTATAGGATGTGTTTCATAGACGAAGTTGCATAGAATTTTAATAAAATTTGGTGTATTCTATATTCACGAAACCTAACATTTGTGTGGGATGGGGTAGAACGGGTAAGGGAATCGTAAAATTTGTGATGCAATTTTATTTTATTTCTTGTAAGGTGATCGTGCAAAACTTCAATTCCTTTGCTTTCAATTTGTTTGTTATTAGTTGATTTAATGAAATTGATCGAAATCATACTTTTGTATGGGAGGGATTAGAAGGACATACGCGATCTCAAAACTTTTGAGGCAATTTTGTTTCAACTATTTTTAGAAGTTCTTATGCAAAATTTTAAATTGATAACTGTTAGTAGTAAGGTGATAAATGATTTCTTGAAAATGATGGAAAAAATAATTTTGTATGGGAGGGGGTAGAAGTTTTAAAGGTATTCGACCGGTTAATATTTCATATATTTAAAGACTTTTTTCAAATACATTTTGCAAGTTTTCAAGTTCCTATCTTAAAATTTCATTCAAAAATTTTCAGTCTATGTTTTTTTTTCAAAGCACATGAAACATCTTGTGCACATTAGACCGGGGGGGGGGGATCAGTTTGTAACAATTGTGGAACAAAGTATTACTTTTTTCCTACGTATATCAAACAGATGTATCCAAATGCAAAATTTAAACTTTGTATCTTTCACCGGAGCCCTAAAAATCACTCAAAATTTTGGACATTTCTGCTTACCACCTCCCTCCTCTTACACTTCGCAACTCAAAATTTTTACCAAAATTAATGATTACTTATTCTACAATCTGACAAATTTTCGATTTAGTATCTGTACTAAATTTTGAGATATAACGATTTGTAATTTTGAAAAGTGTGTCATTTTTAAAATGCTCCCAATTTCCCCCCACTACTATTATTTCCACATGTTATATTTTTTTCGTATTTCGCTATATAGATTAATATATGTCTTAAGTTTCAATTACATAGCTTAAGAGATAGTTAAACAATTCATTTTGAAGTGTTTTTCCTTGCACCTCCCCCCCCCCCCCTGAGCCTCCCCCTTTCAATCATTAGCCTCTCCCTAAGCTGAGCTGAGCTGGAGCTATATGCCGCCTTAATGGTCCTAAAATATGAAATTTTTATACTCTAGATGAAATCTGAGAGTATTATAAGTTTGCTCTAAAGTTTGTAACGCCAAGAAATAAGGCTCGGAGAAAAATATGAATGATACAGAAGATAATCTTATCACTCAAAAATCTCAAAACCGGATGTCCGTCCGTCCGTCCGTCCGTGCGCTCTCTAGCTTGAGAACGCGTTGAGCTAGAAAGCTCAATTTTTTTACACGTCGTTTTTGGCAAAAAAGTAAGGTCAAGTTCGTGAACGGGCCAAATCGCTCCACCCCTTCTACCCCCTCCCATACAAAATGACACAATTGCGCAATTTGACAATAAACGGTTTCACTCGAAAAGTATAAAAGCTATTAGCCTGAAATTTTGAGTATGTTATTTTCATGATAATATCAATCTACTGTAAAAAATTATGCGTGTCCTCTCCCTCCTTCTACCACCTCCCATACAAACTGTACTGTCATGAATTACTGTAAGCCAATTTACGCAGTGCGTATAAAATTTAACGGGCTGAAATTGTGCACCAAATATTTATTTAAAATTGTTAGTAAGGCCAATAAAAATTAGACGATTAGCTTCACCCCTTCTACCCCCTCCCATACAAAATGACACAATTTCGCAATTTGATATTAAATGGATTTACTCGAAAAGTATAAACGCTATTAATCTGAATTTTGGGATATATTACTTTTATAATAATTTCAATCTACAGTAGAAAAATCATTTGCGTCCTCCCTCTCCTTCCACCCCCTCCCATACAAACTACACTTTTTCATGAAATGTTCTAAGACGATTTTCTCAGAACATATAATATTTATTGAGCTCCTATTTTGTAATAAATACTTAATTAGTATTATCATTAAGATAAGAAAAAAATATTTGATTAGCTTCACTGCTTCTTTCCCCTCCCATACAATATGACAAAGTTTCACAACTTCACAAAAATTCGATTTTCTTGAAAAGTATGAATGGCACTAGTCTGAAATTTAAGGGATATCAATTTTATAATATTCCTAGTTATTTCTGAAAAAATCACTAGAATTCCCCCACTCTTTCTACCACCTCCCATACAAACTGCACATTTTCACTAAATCTAACTCACTAATTTTCTCAGTTCCCATTCAATTTTTGGAGTAAGCATTTTGTATAAAACATTTTTGTAGCTACTTTAGCATGATGGGGAAAAAATTAGTTCAATGCTATCATACCTTGTAACACTTCCCATACAAAATTTCTTGGGATCATAAAAAATTCTATTTCATCTAGAGTATCGTAAGATTGCGCTTTACGCGCAATCGTAGCCCTGTTATGTTTTATAATAAGTAGTTTCAAAGATATAAACATTTAAAAATACAATTGGGCCGATAATTTGTTTTTAGCCCCCCCTTTCGGACGCCAATGGAAAAAAAATTAAATTATTTTTGAAGTTTATCGCGCAACTCTCTCTACATCTCTGCTGATTTTCAGCTTCCTATCTGCATTCCTCGTTGAGATATTAGCAAGTGTAGCTTTTGACTCTTTCCCTCCCCCGCCTGCCCCTTCCACCTAACACTCTCCAAAATTTCGAAATTGAAGCTGACTTACCCAATCAACAATCTGCCCAAAAACGAATATTTTACCTTTAACGGTCTTAGAGATATGAGTCCATATGTACGGCGGACGGCGTACGGCAGGACCGATTTTTATTTTTTTGCATTTTTGGGCTAATTTATTCATGAAACGCGAAAAAACAAAATTTCAGTGAAGCAAATTTTTTCTTTTTTTTCTGTGTCGATCACAATATTTTATTATTAGAATAATAAAGTAAAATCTGACCAATAACATCGTTCAATTTTTTAATATTAAGTGATTGGAGTAATATCTTAAAAATGACGTAACTGCAAAAGCATAGCCTGGGGACGCACAATACTCGAAAACTAAAACAATAAATAAAAATTCAGAAAAGACAGCATTAAATCGACTAAAAGGAAATAAATAACAAATTCATTTTACAATTTTCAATAAAGAATTTCTTTCCTTTTACGTCTATCTACGTAGGAATCACTTTTAAAACCTTCTCTATTAAAAAACTTCCTAGCAATTAATTGAAAAAAATGTATTTCCTTCTCGAAACCGCAAAGATAAACAACCGATTAAACCATGACCTCGCCCAATTTTATGCCAAATTTATACTAAAGATTTATTTTTCCAGCTAAAAAGATACCATTGAACCGGTTCAGTCAATCTACCGAAACCGTTCGTCTTATTGTTTCTGGTTTTTTCTACCAAGTTCAATCAAAAAACTGCATTTGCATTTTTCGACTATTAACCAAATGTATAAATGAATCGCTTGAGGTCCTTGACAATCATTTGACTTGATTTTGAAACATACCGACGACTTGTTTATCTCTGATTGAAAATAAAATTCAATTGTGACCCAGAAATTGTTGATCTTAAACACCTTCAAATTGGATGGAAAAATCCAGTCCACCAAACGATAGCTATTCAAATCAAATGGTTTGAGTTGAAGAAAGTAAGCAATATGTCATGGGACCACAATATTTTTAGATTATAAAAGTTTGTGGAAGTTGTGAAAAAAAATCGGACATTCGACTCACCTAGGAAGTTGATAGTTTTTTAATCTGAGGAAGACTACGAGTTTCTGGTTTGCTAAAAATTAATACTGAAGTATAGTTTAACAGCAAGGTTGACTTGGTGTCATCAGCTTTCCGATAATAAATATACATATTTCCGTTAATGATTTTAGTTGAAAATAAAATGTCCTTAACACTGATTTTTAGATGATATTGTAATATTATACAACTTGTGTCAGTTTTTAAATATTTGAGAGTATTGCATTCAAATTAGTTTTATTTGTATTTTATAGTTTTAGATTTATGTCGTAATTGATCCAACAAATATAGAGATATCACAATCAAAACTAAATAAATCTTGGGGAAAAAATCTACTATGTAAAATTATTCGAAGGGAAATATCTGTAAATGTATTAAAAATATTTTTGAAAAATGGAGTGTTAACGAATCAATCAGCTAGTGTTTTTTAGTTTGCCATGTTATGAAATAAGAGGAAGTATTGTGATAGCGAAAAATTTTAACATCTGGTTTCCTCTATTTGAGTTTTCATGATTCCAAAAAATTGCCTGCTGTTAACTTGGCGTCTGGCGGTGTGTTTCGACGACGACACTAACAAACTTCAACAGAAAATTGTGGAAGTCGTCACAAATGATCGGCCACATTCCTTGACGTACCGGGATTGATTTCTGAAATGATTGCCCGCCGGAAGAGAAAGTTAAAAGTATTTACCAAAATACAATAAAAAAAATTCTAATCTGTATAACAAAATTGTAGAAGAGCTAAGAACAATTTTTTCCTTACAATATTTCTTTGTCTTTAGATGAAACATCGCACTAAGTGCAGACCATTGTTCTACATTCAAAGATTCTTAACTTTTTCAGGAAATATCGCAAAGGAACCTCTCGAAGACATCAACGCTTAAACGCTGGCGAAGATCAGGAGATTCACCAATGCGATAATGTGAGCGACTACTGTCGCAAGTGCACAAACTTGCATCAAGCAAAGGACCACAGCAATCAAAGGATGAAAAACAAAAATACAACCTTGTTGAAGGTCCTTTCGAACGAATTGCAACTGAATAGACAAAGCCTTTTTCGTAATCAAAGGACGGTGACCTCTACTTCCTAGTAAATAGGATGAAGCAGACCTAATCGCAAATCAGGAAGATAACATATTAACTTCGCTGAGCAAATTGTCTCCAATTAGGTAAGCAGATTAGAGGTTCTACGCGAACATGAGTCTGAATAAGTCTGAATACCAGCTACTCGAAATAAATGCAACCAACAATTCAAGGTTTAGGTTGTAGGAGGGTGGTTGCATAGAACCACAAGCACTGAGGCCATCTAGTTGGGCCCATTGTACTCCCCCTATAGTTATAAGTTGGAAGTCACTCCTCTTGCTCTAACCACTTGGTTAGCCTTAACAGGCTCGAATGTTGGACGCCTCTGAGGTCGTCTAGTTCTGAGAAGAATCTAGAGCCTAAACCAAGGAGACGACTGTTGGAGATTTGCGGACAGTGACAAAGATAATGTTCGATAGATTCTTCGTCTTTCTCGCAACCTCTGCACAAGCTGTCGCTCGCGATTCGCATCCTAAATGCGTGCAGCCTTAGCAAGCAATGGCCTGTGGTCAGGCCGACAATAGTTCGGATACTATAGCGACTACGTTGTAACAGCTGAGCTGTAATATTTTTGTTCGGTTCTTCCCAAAAGGATTTGGCCGTTTTACAGCTTTCCAGCTGCCGCCACCCCGCCAAGAAAGAATCCAAAATAGTCTGTTTGAAGCTAGTCTTCAGCACTGTTGGTGCTACATCGACTGACTTCCTAGTGGAATTGATGTTAGCAGATCCTTGCCGTGCAAGCGTATCTGCCGCCTCGTTACCTAGCAGGTCACTATGACCCGGTATCCAAATTAGAAAAACTTCTGTTATGGCCGCTAGGCGATTTAAATTGTGTCTACAGATGGACACTAGTTTGGATGTAGTCCTGTAGGATTGGAGTGCCTGAAGCGCAGCCCTGCTGTCCGAGAAAATGTAACAATTTCCGAGACTGTTCTGCTTATCAAGAATAATTTTTGCACACTCGTTAATGGCTAATACTTCTGCTTGGAACACTGTCGCGTGTTCTGGAAGATGAAATGAAGTTTGGATGTCGAGGTCGTGGGAATAAATCCCTGCAACTGCCACCTGGCTAGTTTTGGATCCGTCCGTATGGAGATGAGAACCTATACAGGTGCTGAGTATCGTATTTGTTGCCCATTCGTTTCGTTCAGGAAACTTAATGTGAAACTTCCGTTTCTCAACCCGCGGTTGGTTCATGCAATCATACTCGTGGTCTAAAAGGGAGTTTGCGTTTCTAATGACATTTAGAATTTGTCCGTGACCAATTTGTGGCGCTGACCACGATTTAGTGGTTTTTAATCTAATGGCTGCCAGGCCCGCTCCTTCTTTTATAAAAAGATCAAGTGGGAGTAGTGAGAGAATCACCTCCAGAGCTGCAGTCGGTGTGGTTCTAAGGGCACCTGTTATGCACAGAACCAACAATTCAAAGTCATCAGCAAAAGATAGCTGAGTTCATCATCACCAATGGTGCTACAGCCCAAGTCGGGCTCTGGCGTCCCGTATCTACTTCTACAATGGCGCTACAGCCTAAATCGGACCTTGGCCTCCTGATATTCAGGTTCCTTAACATTTTTTATTACTTATTGTTGAAGGGTTGTTAGCCCTTCGCACAATCCTCTTTCAACGAATTTTTCATTGTCTTAGATTGAGGTGACCAAGGTATATCCAAGCAGGCAATGTGCCGGAATTATATATTGCGCCGACCGGGATTTGAACTCACGATCTTCGCATTACAAGACCAACACACTACCTACTAGGCTATACCCTAGCTGGCGTCCCGTATGCGTCATCTTTAATTTTCTCGATCCAATGACCGCGTCCTCTATGCTGAAAATTTCAGACACGATTTGCTGTCTTCGTCGATTGAATCCTCCCTACGTTTTCTTGGTTTTCCGACTGGCCTTTTTCTTTCCGCCTTTACACGTTTGGGTAATCTACTGTCCTCCATTGGCTGTACGTGATCACTCCACCTTAATTATTGAAGAGAGTAGACTTTTGGATCCTCAAAAATGGTAATTAATTTCTGATTGTGTCGAATACTCCATTCGCCTTTTTATCTCACCGGACCGAGGATTCGTCGTAATACCTTCTTCTCGAAAACTGTATTAACGTCCATGTTTCAGAGTATTTCTGTAGATTCGCAGCATCGTTTTTCTATGCACGTCTTTACATATTATTATTGGAAGTGCTTAGTTCTTTCTTCAGTTTTGTGGACAAATAGTAATCGCAATGGGCCAGATCTGGATTATAAGGAGTTGGTTCAATATTCCGTAGCGGCAGCCATTGCAACGTGGCTCTTGTGAACAGGTGCGTTATCGTGCAAAAGCAGCACACCTCGAGTCCACTTTCCTCTCTTTTTTCTTTGATGGCATCCTTTAACTTTATTCTATTATTCTAATAATAAAGTATTGTGATCGACAGAAAAAAAAAATGTTGCTTCCCTGAAATTTTGTTTTTTCGCGTTTCATCACTAAATTAGCCAAAAAATGCAAAAAAAATCTGTCCCACCGTACGCCGTATATATGGGCTCATATCTCTGAAACCGTTAAAGGAAGATTGTTCATTTTTGGGTGTATTGTTAATTGGGTAAATGAGCTCCATTTTCCTTGGTGAGTGTTAGTTGGAACGGGGAGGCAGGGTGAGGAAAAGATTCAAAAATTACACTTGCTAATATCTCCACCAAAAATGCAGATGGGAAGCTGAAATTCAGCAAAAATATAGAGAGGGTTGTGGGACAAACCATAAAAATAATTTGATTTTTTTACCCATTGGCGTCCGAAAGGAGGGTCTAAAAAGAAATTGTCCGCCGAAGTTTTTTTTTTTTTGTTTTATTTTTCAAAGGATTATATCTTCGAAATTACTTTCCACAAAAATTTATATTTTGGAATCATTAAGGTGGCATAAAGATCCACCAGAATCAGCTAATTATTGTAAGAGAGCGGGTCAGGAGGGGTGCAATGAAAAACACTTAAAATGAATATCTCAACTATCTTTTAAGCTATGTAATGAATCTTGAGACATTTACTAAGCTATACTAGCGAAATACAAGAAAAATATAAAATTTGGTAGTATTTGGCAGTAAGGGAGCATTTCAAAAATGGTGCACAAAACTTCAAACCATTATATTTCAATTTCAGTCAGATATCAAATCGAAAATTTTTCACAATGTAGAGCTATATCCTTTTTATTTTTGGTAAAGATTATAAGTTTTGGTGGTGTACGGAAAGGGAGGCGGTAAACAAAAATATCGGAAATTTTGAGTGATTCTTTTAGGGCTCTGGTGAAAGATACAAAACTTATATGCATGTATATACATCTGTTTGATGTACATTGAAAAAAAAAATAATTGGTTCCACAATTGTTATGGTGTAATATTCACAAGGTGTTGAAATAGGTTGGTTGTAAAATTTTAAGGTAGAAACTTGAAAATTTGCAAAATGCATTTTAAAAAAAATCTCTAAATGTATGAAATATTAAATGGTTGAACACCTTCAAAACTTCTACCCCCTCACATTCAAAAATTTTTTTTCGACAATTATCACCTAACTATTTAAAGCTATCAATTTAAAATTTTGCCCAAAAACTTTTAAAAATAGTTGAAGCGAAATTGCATCAAAAGTTTTGAGATCGCACTTGCTCTTCTACCCCCTCCCATACAAAAGTATGATTTCGACCAATTTCAATAAATCAACTAATAACCAACAAATTTAAAGCTACGAACTTGAAATTTTGTATGAGCACCTTACAAGAGACATGAAATAAAACTGCATCACAAATTTTAAGATTCCCTTACTATATCCCTCTCATACAAATGTTTGGTTTCGTGAATGCAAAATACACCGAATTTTATGAAAATTCTAGGCAACTTCGTCTATGGAACTGATATTCTATACAGAGAACATTGGACCTGATTCAAAAAATTTATAAATTTTCAAAAAAATTATAAACATCCACCCACCCTTACTATCACCCCTCACCACTCCCCTCATAAAAACCCAAACTTGCATAAATAAACGAATGAAGTATTGATATGTACTGGAGCTATTGATCGTATTCGCAATTAAGTGTTAAATTGACAACAGCCCTGCCCAAGAACCCCCTTTCACTTAGTCTTCCCTAACCACTCAAACATGCATATTGATAGTGAATAGTCGTCATGATTTTTCCGGCGGATTGCGAGACCTTGAAATTCTTTGGGGGTGAAGCACCTTAACAAAGCCACTACATTGACTCCTGGTTTGATTCAGGCTCATAATAATGAACCCAAGCTTCATCTCCAGTAACAATCCGGGTCGAAATTTCATCCCTGTTCTCGCTATAAAGATTCAAAAACTCGTGTGAATACTCGCTGAGAGCATTCAGGGTACCCATCTACCGCTGACTTTAGACATGCCGATATGATCATGGAGTATATTCAAAATGGTTGTATCTGATGCTCCAACCATTTTTGCGATGTGTTTCTTCTTTAAACGGGCATCTTCAAAAACAAGTTTCTCCTCTTTTTCAACGATTTTTGAGGAAGTGGCCTCAATCGGCAGGCCCAAGTGTTTATCATCTTCAATTGACTCTCTACCTTGCTGAATAAACTATGCCGCTTATAAATCATCGTTTTTGCAGGGCAAGAGTTCCCGTAAACAGATGACATTTCTTCTAAAATGATTTGTGGCGTTTTTCCGTGCTTGGTTAGGAACTTTATGACATCACGAAACTCAATTTTGTCTTTTTTGGCGGATGGATTTGCTGATAACTAAAATATTAGTGATTTAATTTGGCAGAAACTTTGTATTTATACCTGTATTAAGTGCTAGAATACCTGCAGGTAAAAATAATTCCCCCACCCTTGTCCATCTCCTTCATTCCGCGAAATTTTCGACATCCCCTCGTAGCTGCGATGATTTCAAAAGTAATGTCCCTTTGGTACCTAGTAGTTTTCTTACGACAAATTCCAGAGCTAAGTTAAATAAACTGCCAACAAGTCGGGCGAAACTTTATTATTCTTGGGACAAGTTGCGGATGGGTGGAAAGTCAATATGCAGGTTAGAGTGGTTAGGGAAGGCTAAGTGAAAGCGAGTTCTTGGGCAAGGCTGTTATCAATTTAACAATATTTCATTCGTTTCTGCAAGTTTCGGTTTTTATGAGGGGAGGAGGAGGGGTAATAGTAAGGGTGGGTGGATGTTAATAGCTTTTTAATTAATTGCTTGAATCACGTCCAATATTCTCTGTATAAAATGTGTTTCATAGACGAAGTTGCATAGAATTTTCATAAAATTCGGTGTATTCTACATTCACGAAACCGAACATTTGTATGGGAGGGATATAGCAAGGGAATCTTAAAATTTGTGATGCAGTTTTATTTCGTGTCTCTTGTAAGGTGCTTGTATAAAATTTCAAGTTCCTAGCATTTAATTTGTTGGTTATTAGTTGATTTAATGAAATTGGTGGAAAACATACTTTTGTATGGGAGGTGGTGGAAGGTCAAAAGCGATTTCAAAACTTTTAACGTAATTTCATTTCAATTATTTTTTTAAGTTTTTATGCAAAATTTAAAATTGATAGCTTTTAATAGTTAGGTGATAATTGATTTCTTAAAAATGGTCGAAAAAATAATTTTGTATGGGAGGGGGTAGAAGTTATAAAGGTTTTCGACTAGTTAATATTTCGTATATTTAGGGATTTTTTTAAATGCATTTCGCAAATTTTCAAGTTTCTACCTTAAAATTTCACTCAAAAATTTTCAGTTTATGTGTTTTTTTCAATGCACATGAAACACCTTGTGCACGTTAGACAGGGGGGGTCGGCTTATAACAATTATGGATCAAGTTATTATTATTTTTGTAAGTACATCAAATAGAGGTATTCACATGCGAAATTTAAACTTTGTATCTCTTACCAGAGCCATAAAAAAATCACTCAAAATTTTCAACATTTTCGCTTTCCACCTCCCTCCCCTTACACCCCGCAACTTAAATTTTTTACCAAAATTAAAAATTATATAGCTCTACAATCTGACAAATTTTGGATTTGATATCTGTACTATTTTTGAGATATAAGGATTTGTAATTTTGAAAAGTGCGCCGTTTTTGAAATGCTTCCTATTTCCCCCCACTACTATTATTTCAATATATTATATTTTTTTTGTATTTTTCTATTATAGCTTAATATACGTTTTAAGTTTCAATTACATAGCTTAAGAGATAGTTGAGATATTAATTTTTAAGTGTTTTTCTTTGCACCCCCCCTGACCCTCTCCCTTACAATAATTAGCCATTTTCTAAGCTGATTCCAATGGAACTATACGTCATCTTAACGGTCTCAAAATATGAGATTTTTACGATAAGTACTTTCGAAGATATAATCATTTGAAAAAACAATTCGGCCGACAATTTGTTTTTAGCCCCCCCTTTTCGGACGCCAATGGATAAAAAAATTAAATTATTTTTGAAGTTTGTCCCACAAATCTTTCTATATGTGTACTGATTTTCAACTTTCTATCTGCAATGGAGATATTAGCAAGTGTAGTTTTCGACTTTTTCCCTCCCACCGCCTCCCCCTTCCACCTAACACCCCCCAAAATTAAGGAAATAGAGCTCACTTACCCAACCAACAATCCACCTAAAAACGAACATCTACCTTTAACGGTTTCGGAGATATGAGTCCATATGTACGGCGTACGGCGGGACGTATTTTTTTTTTTTGCATTTTTAGGCTAATTTAGTCATGAAACGCGAAAAAAAAAATTTCAGGGTAGCAAACTTTTTTTTTTCTTGTGTCGATCACAATACTTTATTATTAGAATAATAAAGTAAAATTGTAGGTGCAAGGCCATCTCCTTGTGTCAAGTCATTCTGGAGCCTTACTTGGCATGTTGAGTTCATCATTGTAAGCCTTTTCAGTCGGACTAGATTCGCTAGTATAACTAATTTCAGCATAATGTTATGTAGTGCAATCCTATCGATACTGTTGTAAGCTTGCTTAATGTCTACGAACATCTGGTGCATGTCGATGTTACATTCCCAGCATTTTTCTAGCACCTGGCTTACTGTGAATATTTGATCCAAAGTTGATTGTCCGGCTCTAAATCAACCTTATTATTCACCAATTATGTTTTTGGCATAGGGTTTAATTCGGGACTCTATGATCTTTGTCAAGATTTTGTAAAATGTACCCAGTAATGAAATCTCTCTATAGTTTTCGCAGCAGATTCGCCCTTTTTGTAGATCGGACATATGTATAATGCTTTTAAGCCAATCATAAGATAGTGTTTCATGTGCCCAGATTTGCGATACCATAACGTGAATTTCCCAAGCAATGCAGTCACTACTCGCTCTTCAAAGGTTCCGCTTCTATATTGTCTATGCCCGGCGCTTTGTTGTTTTTTTAAGTTTCTAAGGACATTTTTCACGTCTTCTACTGTATGCACATAGTTAAAAAAAACCGATTTTTCAAAAAGGGGCTCATTCGAAAGTACTATCATTTGAGTGTCTACCCTGAAAATTTCATAAAAAAATCGCAGTAATGACGACGTTATAGCGTTTTGTAACCGTGAGCAACAACTATGACCCGGGTGTTCCTGCTTCATTTGAATTCGGGTATTGTTGGCCTTCTGTATAGCAGGGTCATATTTTGAAAAGTTGGTGAGGTTCATGTAGAAGCCCACAGGTGAAATTCACAGAACCTTCACAGACGATTTCATATGTGTAAATCTATACATATAAATATAATTGTAGTGTCTGTCTGTTATTTGCTTATAAATGGCTATAAGTTAGTTTTTTGAGTTATTTTAGCACTAACTAAGCATAAAAACACATTTTTGAAATTTTTGTCTGTCTGTCTGTCTGTCTGTCTGTCTGTCTGTCTGTCTGTCTGTCTGTACGACCGCTTTTCACGCACAAACGGCTGAACCGATTGTAATGAAACTTGCACAGTTTGTTAGGTGTCCATCGGAATGAAATCTGCACTTGGTTTCATTTCACTCCCCTCAAGCCTTCTACCCCCTCCCATACAAAGTGACTCATTTTCAAAATATATATTAATCAAATTTTCTTGGAAACCATAAAAGCTATTAATTTGAAATTTGGAATATATTATTTCTATTATAAATGCAGTCTTTTGGTGTACAAATTGTTTGAGTTTCCTCACTCCTTTCACCACCTCCCATACAAACTACACTTTTTCATGAATTACTTTACACCAAATTTCTCAGTACGTGTAACTTCCATCGAGCTAAAATGTTGTATTAAATCCTTAATTAACATTATTATTAATATCGGGAAAAAATTAACCGATTAGCTTCACTCCTTCTACCCCCTCCCATACAATGTGACACAGTTCCAAGAGTTCACAAGAATTTGATTTTCTTGAAAAGTCTGAATGTTACTGATCTGAAATTTCAAATATATCAATTGCATGCTGATTATAGTTGTTTTTCAAAAAATCAACAGAAACCCCCTTCTCCTTCCACCACCTCCCATATAAACCGCACTTTTTCATGAAATACTCTAAACGAATTTTCTCAGTACATTTAAATTTCATCGAGGTAAAAATTTGAACTTAATCCTTAATTAGCATTATTATTAATGTCGTGAAAAAACTTAACCGAGTAGGTTCACTCCTTCTTCCCCCTCCCATACAATGAGACACATTCCACGACTATACAATAATTCGATTTTCTTGAAAAGTATGAATGATACAGATCTGAAATTTAAAGTATATCAATTGCATGATAGTTATAGTTGTTTCTCGAAAAATCACCAAAAACCCCCCACTCCTTCTACCACCTCCCATACAAATTGCACAATTTCATTAAATTCAATGCACTAAGTTTCTCAGTACCTACTCAATTTTTGAAGCTTAAATTTGGTACAAAACATTTTTATAGCTACTCTAGCATGATGTGAAACAAATTAGTTCAGTGCTGTCACCCCTGCTACCACTCCCCATATAAAATTTCGTACCGTATGATTGGGCTTTACGCACAATCGTAGTCCTGTTATGCTTTTAAGCTTAACGTTATTTTATTTGGTCTTTTCTTTCATTAACACAAGCTACAACTATTCACATGTCCTTAACGCTCTTCCATACTTATATGATCTCAAATCACGGGTTTGATTTGATCACGAGCCTGTCCCATAAAAATGGGAGTATCATGCTTTCATTCTGAATAATTTATGGATCTGATTCCAACAATATACAAACCATTTTCTTCAAGGACCCATTAAAGTAAGCAGATTATACATATATCCCACATAATGTATTTCTAACTACACTCTCAAAAATTGCTTATTTTTACGCGGACGAAGTCGCGGGCGTTTGCTAGTTTGAAATAAACCAGTTATTTCTGTGTAAACTGTACTCAAAACTTTAAACGCGTTTATCTCGGAACTGTGTTTTCAAAATCGGTACCAGAAATATCCCGCGAATAATTGACCGATCGGCATTTTGTTTTGCGCAGTTATGTTTTACACAATAATAATATCGATCCGCTTTTTCCAGTGGCGTGGCGTGATATAATAGGTAAGGGAAGCAATACTTTAGTAACATAATAATAAAATTATATTATACAGTACCTTGCCAAATTATTACACTCATTGTCAACAAATCATTCGTTTTACTTTGGATTATGTGGTTTTCTTATTCTTTGTTGTGTTGGCAACGCTTTAATGTTAATATTGTTGCCTAGCAACTCCTTATAACGGCAAAAAATTTCCTGTTAAGTGGATTAACTTATCCGGTCACTTTTTTTTAAATAATCACTTGTTATAACTAAGTGCGCAATATTTGTGAATTAAGGTAGTAATAATAATTTTTTTATTTTCGAAAATTGAATAACAGGTAAGTTGATTAGTTTCTATTTTGTAGAATCTATTTTTTACTACCAAGATTTTAGCCATATTGTGTTTTATAGCGATGGGAAAGCGAGGTGACTTGTCGCAATTGAAGGTTGGGGAAATTTCCGGATTATTAAGGGCGGGAAACTTTTCCCAATACAGGATTGCAGAAATGTTGAGCATATCAAGAAGTTCTGTGAAGAATATTAAGATAAGAATGGATGCAGGTGATCATTTGACGCCAAAATGGAAGGGTCCATGCGTCGACGCCGAATAACGACTGTTCGAACTGACCGAAATATACGTGATTACTGCATGCAAAAAAGAAAATTACCTGCTAAAGTCATCATTAAAAAAATCCAAGAAGCAGGCATCAAGGTTTCGCAGCGAACTATCCAGTGTAGATGGGCTGAAGAGCACCTCATAGCCAGAAGACCTGCGAAGAAACCAAGACTGACACCCGCCATCAGAGAAAAGAGTATATACTGTAGAAGTCTATCTCCCTTGAAATCGAGACTAGCGCCACTTGAATCCAGATTTTGGACCCCTTGGTGGTGTTAGTGAGTTTTATTCACGTACACTTCTTCTTCTTATTTTACCAAACCTTAATGGCATTTCACCTAGAATCGCTGGAGAAATGCCATCGAGAAACGTCAGAGAATTGTCAATGAAGTAAACAGTGCGACTGTTTACAGCATTTTCTACTATTATTAACACGAAAATAAAGAAGAGCAACATTTCCGAGTGACCCGGGAGGTAGTTTCGACACTCGTTTTTTTTAATGGGGTATCGCCGGTAGCCCTAATCCCCGAAAAATGATTGTATTACAGGCGCAACAATTTGTGCTGCAAAAGGATCACGCAACGCTATTTCAATCGCCCATTTCCGCACCACATTTCAAACACAAAAATTAAATTTTTTCCTACTTACGTTCGAGAAGTTCTACTCGAATTAATCCGCACACGGTTCTTTACGACTTGTCGTGTTCAGCGGAGCGCTTAACATGCCTAAATGTCGCACAAGGAGATAAATCCACTCACTTTTTTGCGTGAGACTCCAAAGGCCGAATTTCCGCACTGTACTACCGTACCGCGCACAAGACCCGAAGGCGGACGGAAAAACGAACGAAAGATAAATAGCAACCGAAAAAACAAAGGACGAAGAAAACACTGAAATTTCGGCACCACACAAAAATGAACTGCGAAAAATTTTCATGCATTTCCGTTTTTCGGGGGCTCTTGATGTTCGTTCTTTTGCACTTTCTGAAAATCACTGCACTCGTTTTTCACTTCTGTTTACGGGAATCGCTTTCACGAAAGGAAAGGCGAGAAACCACCACGAATTGAGCGTGTGGAACATTCCGGTCTGTCGCGAAAATAACCAAAATATTTGACAGTAAGAATTTCTACGAACCGAATTGACAATACTCTTCTGAAAATTCAAAAGCGCCATCTCTTGATGCTGGCGAAATCTTAAAGAACTCATCGAAATTGCGGTGCGCCATCTGGTGGCACATGGTTAGAAAGAGAAAAATGACGACCTCTCGCTCACGCATTTTGGACCCCCGTCAATGTGTTAGTAGACGAAAGTTCACCAAGTGTTCTTATATGAAGTTGGCTCAGCATGCCCGCCATGATAAAAAAAACGTTTTGAATGAGCTAAAAGGTACAAGCATTTCACCATTGTTGACTAGCAACGGGTAAATTATAGTTCAGTGGATTTATGTTGCTAAACTTTCACCGCGAAATTTTAAATATTTGCGTTCTTCCTTCTGTTTTTCAGGTATGTTTTGCGGACGAATCCATTTTTCAGGTTATGGCTGAAAAAACGAAATTTGTGAGCCGACGGCCGGGTGAAAAATTTCTTTTGGAGTGCATTGTACCCACAATTAAACATTTATTTACTTTATTTACGGGTACCAGACCATCTAATGAAAGTTACAAACTTATAAATATAAATGTAAAAGAGAACATAATAATATAAAAGTAATAACACAAATATATGAAAAAAAGAGTAAAAAAAGAAAAGAAAAATAAGACTAAAAGTAAATAATATTTTTAAAAACAAAATAACAAAGAAAAATCATAATAATTGTATTGCATTAAGGCAATCGATATTTGTAGAAAATATGTCGAACATAGCTGAATGCTTATTAGCAGTTCTCATCAAGCGAGTGGCCGGACTATTGTTAGCATAACTAGTAACATGATGTGTGACATAAAAACTATCGGTAGAGCGTGTTGCATGACTTGTAACCCGAAAGTTTAAAGCTTCCAGAAATTCAGAGCAATCCAACTTATCATTAACAATTTTAAATAAGGCTATTAGCACATATCGTGCACGTCGTTTAGACAGTGGCTCCAGATTCAAGGTAGTGAGCAAACAGTCATAGTCAATTGTGTCGACAGGTATGCGAAGTTTAAAGGCAATGTACCGCAGGAATTTGTGTTGAACAGTTTCAATATGGGCAGAGTGAATATGGAAAAAATGGTTCCAAATGACAGATAAATATTCCAGATGTGGACGCACCAATGAGCAGTAAAGAGTTTTTAGGGAATAAATATTTTTGAAATCTTGACTATTGCGTATAGCGAAACCCAGCATTCTCTGAACTGAACTACAAATTTTGTTGTAGTGAGGCACGAATGTCAATTTAGAGTCAAGTAATAGACCCAAGTCCTTGATAACATCAACCACTGGTAACTCGCAAGTATTAAGGTAATAGTTAATATTGACCCGCTCACGACGTCTACTGAACGCAATGTAATTACACTCTGAAATGTTCAATGGAAGAAGATTTGTGGTACAGCAATCATACAGATAATTAAGATTATTTTGAACAATTGTACAATCGTGTACAGTGTTTATAATCTTATATATAAAAATAAGTGGTCTACGTATGTACACGCATCACTCAGCAACCGTTCGTCCGACTTGGCTCAAATTTTTTTTGTTGTGTTCGTTAAAGCCCAACTTAGATACTAACGGAGCCAAAAATTGCAAAAGTTCCACGAAAATTGGAAAATTTGGAAAATTTGTTTTCAGTACATTTTGTATGGGGAAATTTTTTCGTTTGTTATTCACAACTATTCATCCGATATTTTAGACATCCGTGGCGTAGTGGGCAGCGTGCTTGCTTTTCAGTCAATAGATCATAGGTTCGATTCCCACTCCAGACGGGATTTTTTTAAGCACGATTTTTTTTTTTTATGTATAAAGATAGCATATGGATGCATATGTTAATGTATGATCATGTGGCCGTGTGTTTTGGTTTGCGTTCCTCCGGCATTTCTTTTTTATGTGTAGTGATTCGTAAGTAATCATGCGAACTATTTCTTATCTTCTTATACATATATGTATATAAAAATAAGTGTGTACACGTGTAACTCAGCAACCGTTCGTCCGATTTGGCTCAAATTTCTTTTGTTGTGTTCGTTAAAGCCCAACTTAGATCCTAACGGAGCCAAAAATTGCAAATTTTCCCCGAAAATTGGAAAATTTGGAAAATTTCATTTTCAGTACATTTTGTATGGAGAAATTTTTTCGTTTGTTGTTCGCAACTATTCACCCGATTTGCATGAATTTTTTTTCTTCGGAATAATCTCTGCTATCTCAACACACAAAAAAAAAAAAGAATTCCGGAAAAACGCAAATCGAAGCACACGGCCGCATGGTCATACATATACTTACATATATACAAAAATATGTATATGGATATGTATGAGGCTTCCGTGGCGTAGTGGTGGTATTCGAAGGGGGGAGCATAAGAAGTGATGGGATATCGATACAATTTTCGTTTATAGACCAGCATTGTTATGCAAATGATATATTTGTAATATGATGATTTACAGATCCATAGTGTAAATATTTCTCAAGAAAATTCGCTAAAATTCGAGTTTTTTGGGTTTTATTGGGGAGCGGGATGGAATGAATCTGACTGTATTGTATGTTTTCTTTCAAGTTTGTAACGCTAAGAAATAACGTTCGAAGAAAAACAGAATGACACAGAAGTCAATATTTTTGCTCGAAAATCTCGAAACTGTCTGTTCGTTTGTCCGTCCGTGCGCTCTATAGTTCCACAGCGCGTTGAACTATAAAGTCCAAATTTTGTGCTCACTGATTTTGTTCAGTAGTGATGCCAAGTTCGTGAACGGACAGAGAAACGGTCACTCGGATTCGAGGTTTTTGATCGGAAACAAATAATTCTGTACCCTTAACGACTCTGTGTGAGCATTATTTCTTAGCGTAACAGACGGCAAGGCAAACACAATATACTCCCAGATTTCATCTAGATTATAAAAATTATTTGAAAACATTCTGTTTGAAGTCATAACAAACGTTGTTGTTAATGTCAACATCTATTTAAAATAAAAGTGATTTTTGTTGTTCCAATGACAGGAAACAAACTGAGATCTGTTCAAATCGATGTCAGTGTAATTATGTCAACAGCAGTAATTCTCTTTAAATTGAAGTAAATCCTTAACATTCAATAATAATATATCAAATCGATTTCTTTTCATTTGAAAAATACTTGCAATTGATTTAGAAAGAGGTTTAAAGTGAGCAGATTATATTTCCCCAGATATTGTATTACTAACAGCATTCTCAAAAATAGCTTATTAATGCGATTTTAGCGCGGACGAAGTCGCGGGGTCTGCTAGTTTTATAGATTTTAAGATCATCCGCGAATAACAAAAAATTTACGTTTACGAATATATTAGATATATCGTTAATAAAAACAAGAAAGAGCAAAGGCCCTAAATGCGATCCTTGTGGTACTCCTGATTTTACGAGAAAAGGTTCCGAGTGAGCAGATTTTATATTTACAATACTATAGCAATGGAGGTAATCACGTATCCAACTCAGAAGATCACCAGAGATGCCTAAGGCGTGAAGCTTCGAAACGAGTAGGCAGTGATCAACTTTGTCGAAGGCTTTTGAGAAGTCGGTGTAGATTGCGTGGACCTGGGAATTAGACTCCATTGCATGGATAATAGTCTCAACATAAGGCAAGAGATTAGTCATTGTAGACTTCCGTTTTAGAAAACCATGTTGGTGAGGGGTAATATAGCTTCTCAGTAATGGTGTTAATTTGTTCTTGACGATTGCATCAAAAATTTTGGATAGGGTCGATTGGATTGAAATGGGCCTGTAATTGTGAACATTGCATTTATCATTGGACTTATGAATTGATATAACAAAAGAAGTCTTCCACAATTCAGGAAAAAGACCCGAACGTAAAGATAAATTTAAAATAATCGTAATGGGTAACGCCAAAAACTGACGACAGTTAAACAGAAACAATGGTGGAGCACCATCGGGTCCCATACCTTTAGATGTATCAAGGGTATCAAGCATCGATGTGATATCTGAGATGACAACATTTAACGACGACAGATTTAGGTAATAGCTGCTCAGTGAGGATAAATTCGGCACGGCAGATGGAATAGTGCTATTATCGGAGTACACACTGGAGAAATACTTAGCAAAGAGGTTTGCAATGCTAGAAGGATCAGATGCAGTAATATCATCAGCATACATACAGGAAGGAAGAACATTGTCTGACCCAAGTGAGTTAACGTAGTTCCAGAATACCTTAATGTTATTGGAAGAAATATTAGCTTCAATATTACTAGTGTATTCAGTATAACAGGAAGCCATTTTAGCTTTACAGAAACTGCGTGAGAATTCCAGGTAATCACTTTGGGAGAGCGATTCCTTATACTTGTATACTTGTGCTACTTTTTTGTTTTTGATAAGTTGACGCAATTGCGCGTCGTACCAACGGGGATATAACGAGCTAGAAATAATTTGAGAAGGGACCGAATCATCGATAACTTTATACAGAATGCCATAAAATCTAGAAACGGCTTCATTTATGTCAACTATTTCGAGTAAGAGTGGCCAGTCGATTAATGAGAGCTGCTCACAGATGAAACCATAGTTGGCAATTTTAAAATTATAGGAGGCAAAGTGATGATTGTGAGCAATATTAGGGATAGAATTTAAATTAATGTTTATATTGAGTGCTGGATGGTACCTTTTATTAAGCGGCAGCAATTCGTCGTGCGATGAAACCACTTCAGATGGTGGTGAAAGATTAGAAAATACCAGATCAAGTAGCTTCCCTTTGGCGTTGAAAATGCGGTTACTTTGAGTAAAGTTAAGATCGCAGAATTGATCAATAAGAGCACTGCCCGCGCAATTAACACTGGATTCATACCAGTTAAGGGAGGCCCAATCAACTTCAGGCTGGTTGTAATCTCCAACAATCAATGTATCCGCAAATGGAAAGCTGTTAACTATGCCTTCCATAAACTGGCAATGGCTGGCGTAAGTCTCGGCTGATGATGATGGTGGTATGTATACACATCCAATAAATAATTTGCGTTGGCTGAGGCTGAGTTCGACGAAGATATCTTCCACATCGTTAGAGGACTTAATCAAAAGTTTGGCAGAATAACAATTTTTCACAGCTATTATGCAGCCACCACCTCTAGACTTCGTACTCCGAGTATGGCACCGATCCAAGCGGAATACATTGTAGCTCGAAAAACCAATTTCACTGGTTAGTATATCGTCATCCAACCAAGTTTCTGTAAGAATGATGGTATCGAATTCAGTGTTTAATAAGCTCAAGCGAAGAAGGGGTAGCTTAGTTTTCATACCTCCGACGTTTTGATAATAAATCTGGAACACCTTATCCGCTTGCTGCAAAGGGGTTGAATATGTATCATGAGCTATGTGGAGTCGATGATCGCTGCTTGTGACCCGTTTTTTGGCTGGTACTTGAAGGATCGGATGAGTAGACCTTCAGGCCAAAATTCTGCAGCGAAACACTTGTCGTACACATTGTTAGGAATACCTAACTTAAAGTTGATGAAACGCAGACTAGCAATATCGGCATCTCTTTTCACGAGTTTCAAACATCGTATGTCATCATTACAAATTTTAAGCTTATTGGCAACGTAATCTATGATCGACTTTTCATCAGTGGCCGAGTTCAGGCGCGATAAGTGTAGCCATTTATGACCAGTAACAACTTTTAAAGTGTCTTCGGCATCACTTCCCAACAAGTTTCCTACGGGAATTTCGCTTGTTATGGACAACACTCCACTCTGGGGATGCAGACGAATTCTTATATGTAGCACTAAATTTATCAGTTGGGGAAACAACCGAAATAATATTCGGTACATTAAGTGACGTAGAAGTGCTCGCAGTGGCCGATGGTATGGCTGTAGGAACATGGATTGTACCGGAACCAACATGATCTTCAGAGGCGTCATTAAGTACAATCGACGGCAGGAGGGATTCCCCTATAGACGACAATTTTTTCCGCGCCTGCCTTGGATGGGTTGAAAACTGCAGCTGATCAGTCTCTCCTTGTTTTTGACGTAGAAGAGATTTACTGTGATGACTGAGGTGGCTTCAGAGATTTGTGCAGCACCTTTGTTGATAGGCCCTTGTAATTGGCAGATCTCTTTCTTCAATGAAAAGAAGGCATTTTGAAGCAACGTAATTGCTGACGACATATCGCATAATTTAGCATGGAATGCGGAAATGCCTATGCCATCACAGTTTGAGCAAAGCCAGTGAATGCCTGGTGAGGCCAATGCAGCGAAGTATTTCGGTGCAGTAACACCAACGCAAGCAGCATGAAACGACTTGCCACACAAACCAGCACAGCGAAGACCGTCAACAGCAATGGGCAAGGAACAATGACCACATAACATTATGAATATGATTAATAACGTGCTTAATCTCAGACGATGTGGCACCACTATTTGAACTATACACAACTATAACAAAAAAAAAAAAATGGTTATTGTCTTTGCTAATTTCGAGAAAATTTTGGCGGTATCGTAACATAACCTCACTTAGAAACTTCAAAGTACTCCGCACACACAAAAACAAAATAAAATTATGCGAGGACTCCGCCACCCGGAAGCCACAAGATATCGAAAGGGGCTTCGGGTCGACACGATCACCAGGTCAACCCTTCAGAATGACCTGCCGACATACGTATCGCTGTAGATCGCGGCCCCGGATGCATGCCAATATAAAACGAAAGTGTTTTAATTCACTTGAAGGTAACTTGATTTTTATTGTCAATAACAACACTTGAATTTGATTTTGACATCGAATCATATAGAAAGTTACTGAATCGCGAAACAGAATAAAACTAAACCGTCCTAAAACTTATTAAATGAAAAGAAAAAACGTGGATAAAAATAGAAATAAAATTAAATTAGAAGACAGTAAAAAAAACACGTCTGTCAGACGTCAATTGCAACAACGGGCTAAACATCCCCCGTTAGCCATGGTGTGGTCTGTGGTTAGCGCCAAGGGGCCGACACCCCTGTATATTGTGGAAGGCACCCTTAAATCCGATCAGTACCAACGAGTGTTGAGCGAGCAACTGCTACCGCAAATGAGAAACTGGATTAAGGAGGATAAAAACCCTTTTTTTATGCACGATGGAGCGCCGTGCCATAAAGCCAAGGTTATAACACAGTTTTTGGCTGAAAATAACGTTACGGTCGTTGATTGGCAGCGAAATTTGCCGGACATGAACCCTATCGAAAATGTTTGGGAGCTTATCAAAATTGAAGTAAGTAATACCGCATCTACTACGAAAAAATAATTATTAGAGGTGCTTACAAAGATTTGGAACCATAACCCAATCATTAAAACCACCATTGAAAACTGTATTAACAGTATGCCTCGTCGTATAGACGCATTACTGGATGTTAAGGGCAGGCATACGAAATATTAAGTATTGTTATAAATCTGGTCACCACGCAATATGAACTTTCTCTACTTAAAAGAAAGTTCTCGAATAATCTTCTAGTACCGTTATAGATCTGGCAATGATCTCTCTCAAATCTGCCAGAACTATATATAATATTCTTCCAACATGCAGAGGGCCATAGTAAAAGCTTCTAGTAACTTCTCGAAGACACAACCAATGACACCCGACGCCATCTAGTAACTTCTAGAATAGTCCAGACCCAGCAGAAAAACATACACCAGAGAAGGTTCGAGAATTGGATAAATCAATTATAAATAACCAGAGCTTTGCGACAAGTTAATTAGTCACTCATCGACAGCTTTACGAAAAACACCTATCGGTGTAAGTAAGCGAAAGCGATAGATCGGCGGTGTTACCGTGTTGTGCGAATTAAGTTTGTAGAGCGAATTAAGTGAAGTGATCGGGAAATTGTGTAAAAGTGCAATAAATAAATTATCCTTATTATTTTTAATCGAATTGTGTTTTACTTGAAATCGGCGAACCTCTAGCTTTTTTTGGTGTCAGAAGTGGGATTTCAAGGATAAATTCGGGTTAAAAATCGCGAGTGAAACTAAAATTCTCGAACGGACAGTGAGAATTTTGTGAAATCGAATATTCTCGAGTGCTCTAGTGAACAGTGACTTTAATTAGCGAAGTAAAATCGCGGAACTAAAATTCTCGAACGGACAGTGAGAGTTTTGTGAAATCGAATATTCTCGAGTGCTTTAGTGAGCAGTGACTTTAATTAGTGGAGAAAATTTAAGTGAATTCGGATCGCGGAAAAACTTGAAATAATCGGTAGTGAAAATGCCGCGTTATTTAAAGGACTTAAAATTAGCGGAGCTGAAGGAAGAGCTCAGTAGACGCGAGTTACCTACGACAGGGAGGAAGTCTGAACTTGTCAGCCGTATGATCGAGACACTCCAGGCTGAGGGTGAGGATGCAGATAGTTTCGAGTTCCAAATCAAAGAAGCTCGTGGAGATGAGTGCTCTGGTACATCGGATGCTCTAACACAGTTAATGCAACAAATGATGAACAAATTAGAGCAACAATCATTGGACATTAAACAACAATCTGCGGACATGAATCAGAAATTAGAGCAACAATCATTGGACATTAAATAACAATCAGCGGACATTAATCAGAAATTAGACCAGACCTTAAAGGACCTTAACCAAAAATTGGAGCTGCAAAATAATAAAATAGACACCATGTGTAAGGCCATAGAAGAAAACGTAGAGAAGAAACTTCGAATCTTCGAAGAGCAAATGACGGAAAGGATATCCAGGATTGTACAAGAAGTCGAACGCCTAAAAAGGGACTTGGATAACGTGAAAGCGGTCGGAGTCATGAAAGCAGAGCACGTTACGCATAAGGGCTTCAAAGCTCCAATCTTCGATGGACAAACTTACTTACTTACGATGGCGCTACAGCCCAAATCGGACTTTGGCCTCCTGAATGCTTTGCCTCCATCCATCTCGGTTCAGTGACCGCGTCCTCCAGTCTGAAAATCTTAGCAGTGATTTGCTGTCTGCGTCAATCGAATCCTCCCAGCGCTTTCGTGGTTTTCCGACCGGTCTTTGTCCGTTGACTTTTCCTTTTAGTGTGCGTTTGGGAATCCTTCCGTCATCCATCCGCTCCACATGACCAGCCCATTGTAATTTTTTAAATTTTATGAGGGTTGACACTTCTGGATTGTCGAAGATGGCACACAATTCTCTATTGTATCGTATTCTCCAGATCGAGTCTTCCCTCACAGGTCCGAGGATTCTTCTGAGGACCTTCCTTTCAAAGGCGTTAAGTCGTTTTTCGGACGCCTGAGTTAATGTCCACGTTTCGCTGCCATAGCATAGCACAGGTCTTATGATTGTTTTGTATAGCTTAAGTTTTGTTTTCCTGTGCACGTTCTTGTTTTTGATTATTGGAAGTACCGAATAATACGTCTTGTTTGCCATCATTATCCTTCTTTTAATTTCGATGGGCTCGCTTCCATCCTTCGATAGATTTGCCCCTAGATATATGAAGCTGTCTACGTTTTCTAGGTTATAGTCTCCTACTGTAATATTTTGTCTGATTGGCGTCTTTTTCCTAGTTTGCGTCATAATTTTTGTTTTGTTTTCATTAATGCGTAGTCCAACTTCCCTTGCTACCGAGTCAAGGTTTACAAATACTTCCTTAGCACTCTCCAGAGATCTTGCAAGGATATCTATGTCGTCGGCATATGCTACGAGTTGTGTGGATTTGAAGCATAGTGTTCCCTTGGTGTCAACGGGAAGTTTCCGAACAACATATTCGAGTGTTAAGTTGAAAAGCATTGGTGCGAGGCCGTCACCTTGTTTAAGGCCGTTGTCTGTTTTAAAACTGGAAGTCAGATCGTTTTCTACTCTGACTTGTGACAAAGACTCAGTCATTGTCATTCTTGTCAGTCGAACCAGTTTCGGTGGGACTCCAAACTCCAACATGATTTTATACAGTACGCGCCTGTCGATACTGTCGTATGCTTGTTTGAAGTCAACAAATATCTGGTGCACATCAATATTATATTCCCAGCACTTTTCCAGCACCTGTTTCACTGAGAATATCTGGTCCGTGGTTGAGCGTCCAGCTCTAAATCCGCCTTGGTATTCACCAATTACTTTATCAGCATAGGGCTTAATTCTCTTTTCTAGAATTTTCGTCAAAATCTTATAAGACGTACACAACAGAGATATTCCTCGGTAGTTTTCGCAGCAGAGTTTGTCACCTTTTTTATAAATTGGACATATGATGCTCTTGCGCCAATCTTCAGGGAGTATTTCCTGCGTCCATATGTCCGCGACTAATCTATGTAGGAGATGCGCTATGCAGGTGTCGCCGGCTTTCAGAAGTTCAGCTGGGATTTGATCAGTGCCCGGCGCTTTGTTGTTTGGGTGGTTCCTTAGGGCTGTTTTTACTTCTTCGAGTGTGGGAGGACTCAAAGCGGATCCTTCATCAGCTGTTACATCAGTTATACCTGCTATTGTATCTGCTGCTGCTGTTCGTGTAGGTGATGGGCTCGGGTTAAGAAGGTGTTCAAAATATTGTGCCCATCTTAGTTTTATATCTTCCGCGTTACTTATAATGTTCCCTTCCGCATCCTTGCATAGGGTCGTTTTCGGTTTGTAACCTTCTTTCATCCTTTTGACAAGGGAATACGCGGCTCTTGTGTTGTGTAATTTAAATTGTTCGTCCATGTTTTTAATTTCGTCATTATTGTACTTCCGTTTTTTTTGTCTGCATATTTTGTTTGCAAATCGTCTAAGATCCTTGTACTTGTCTTGTTTGGCTCGTGTCGGCCGTTCCGTTAATATTTTGTAAGCTTCATTTTTTCGTTCTAAGGCATCTTGGCATTCTTTGTCGAACCAATCATTTCTTTTGCGCCGGGGTTGTTGTCCTATCACCTCCTCTGCGACAGATGTAATGCCATCTTTGATTTTTTGCCACATTTCTTCTATAGGTATGCTGACAGTGGTATTCAGCATTGTCGCGAAGTGCCTCTCCAAGGCTAACGCATATTTCGCAACTATTTTCTCGTTTTTGAGTTTCCCTATGTCGAATTTAGGAACCGGTTGTATTTTTGAGTGTCCTCGGTTTGCGATTCGACATCGAAACTTGGTCTTTACCAAATAGTGGTCTGTGTCGCAATTAGCCCCTCGACATGTACGCACGTCGAGAATGCAGGAGGCCGTCCTTTTCTCTATTAGAACATGGTCTATTTGATTGAATGTTCTTCCGTCGGGTGAAGCCCACGTTCTTTTATGAATGTCACGATGCGGGAAGCATGTCGAGCTTACAATAAGGTTTTTGCTGCTGGCGAAATCAGTCAGCCTCTGGCCGTTGTCGTTACTAATATCATGGAGACTATGCCTTCCAATTGTCCCTATGTATGCTTCTTCTTTGCCCACTTTCGCGTTAAAGTCACCTAATACTATTTTAATATCATTCGACGGAAGGGAGTCGAATGTTGATTCTAAGGTGCTGTAGAAATCGTCTTTAACTTCGTCGTCTTTGTCTTCCGTTGGGGCGTGGACATTAATAAGCCAAACATTAAAAAAACTTGTTTTGATGCGGATTGCACACAATCGTTCATTGACGGATTTGAAGTTGGTAACTTGGTGTTTAAACTTCTTGTCGACGATAAACGCAACTCCAAATTCCCGGCTTCCCGATGATTTCCCACTTTTGAAAATTGTGTGCGATCTTAAGTCATTAATCTCGTTACCTAATAATTTAGTTTCTTGGAGTGCAATTATGTTTATATTGTATTTGACTGCCTGTTCCAGAAGCTCTCTCACTGCTCCTGCTCTGTACAGGGATCGCACGTTCCAAGATCCGAAGGAATAGTCCATTTTTCGTTTGCGTAGTCGTTGCCGTTGAATCAATCCAGTCCGAGGAGTTGCTTCAGGTTTCGAAACGGGTGTGTTTTTCCGAGGATGAGTTGTTAACACATCGCCCAACCCCCAACTTGGAGGGCCATATTATTATAGTGCTAGAATTTTTCTGTTTCATTAGCACTCGCGCCCATCAGTTCAGCAAGTCAAGTCCGGATGGACAAGACCAGGATCCGGTGGCTACCACGAGGAGGTATGATGAGCACAATTGATGTGTATATGACAGTTACAACACTGGGCGTCGCCTAATGACGCCGATCAGATGCCTACCCTGTCTATACCCATCCAACCACCGATGGACAAACACCGTGGGCTATTTATAAGATTCAATTTGAGGCTGCCGCCAGAAACAACCATTGGAATGATCTCGAACGAGGAACGGCTCTTATATTGGCGTTAAGAGGTCCACCAGCGGAGGTTCTTCAAACGATTCCGCAGGAGCAACAACAATATTTTTCAACGTTAGTCCAGACATTGGATCTTCATTACGGCAGTGACCGCATGAAAGAGATCTACAAAATAGAGCTGTACAACCGAACTCAAAAGAATGGCGAAACACTTCAAGAGCTGGCACGCGATATTGAATGACTCACATTATTATCGCTGCCCAAGGCGCAAACAGAGCAACGCAACGATACAGCTGTTTTCGCATTTAACAATGCTGTACAGGACAGAGAGCTGCAACAGGCGTTGAAATTGGCAGGTAAGAAAACGATAGGCGAAGCCTTGGTATATGGGCTGACGTTCGAAGCTGCCAAGCAAAGCTCACGGAGTAATTATCGAGTCCGAGAAAGAGCAAAAGAGTGCGTGTGCCAGTGTAGTGACCCTACAATATTAATAATATACGAATAATAATTATTATTATGAATTGAAATAAGAACGTATTTTGGTTACAACCTGCATATTTAATTTTCAATCCGCACTGTATAATATATCAAAATTCTAGGTATATAATATTTTTCACTCAATATAATTATAATATTTTGATTTTGTAAGTAGGCTATAAAAACAGATAAAAAAATAGAAGATTGATTCGAGAACGTTTTGATCAGATAAAAAGCGCTGTGTTTTATGTCCGAAAATAATAATTAAATAAAAAGCAATAATAATTAAATAATAATTAAATAAAAAGCAATTTATAAATAACGATTAGAGTTTTTGTAAAGATTATTAAACTCTAACATTGGTGACCCCGAAGAATTTAACGTTGCAATGCAGGAGTGCAGCAGTCAATCGTCTCAAGAAAAATTTTTTTCTCAAGAGAAAAAGTGCCGTTCTTGCGAATTCGGCATACTGAATCGGCGAAACGCAGCGACCAGCAGCAGCATCCAAGCGTAAATTTACAGCATACATTTGTGCAAACGCAAGAGTGCCGAACAACGGAAGAAAAAAAGAAGAAACATCCAAGGCAGCAACAAAACTTAGGAAATATTATAAACACCAATTATAATTTTTCATATCAAAATTATTATATAATTTTCATGTAAGTACCTAAAATTTTGGTATAACAATATATTTTATCAATCAGTGCGTATCGAAAAAAAAAAAAAAAAAAAAAAAATTTTATCAGTCAGTCAAAAAGATTAATTCATATTATTCGGATATATTTATATATATAAAAAAAGTGAAAACTAAAAGGGATGAACGGTTTCTTTTTGTAATAGTGATTGATTGTTAAAGGCAACTAATATTTCATTTGTGTGTGTGTGTGTTTTTAATTAACGAGTTTTGTGTTAATATTAATAATTTTCTTATATACGACGAGTTTTCTGTTTGTCGGTAATTTTCCTTTTCGGATTTTTGATTTTTCCTTTCTCTCACTCTTGATTTCACATCATGGGAATCGAAGACGAAGAGATAAATCAGCCGAATGTTAAAGACATAAGGCAATCATCAAACGAGAATTCACTGAACCCACATTGCAGCAATGCGTATGGGAATGAATTAAGCCCTATGCATGTGCGCTTACCAACTTTCTGGCCTAATAGCCTTATAACATGGTTCATTCAAGTTGAATCACAGTTTGCAATAAGCAGAATAACTAGCGATGCTTCTAAATACAACTACGTTGTGGCAGCCTTACCACACGATGTTGCTGAATCGCTCACTGATATACTTGAAAATCCGCCAAAGGATAATACGTATCCATATTTAAAAAAAAGCAATCATAGATCGCCATTCACTCAGCATTGAGTCAAGAATTAAAAAATTAATTTCAGTGGAAGAAATGGGTGATAAAAAACCATCTGAATTCTACCGCACAATGAAACTATTGGCAGGGAATTCAGGAACAGTTGGGGAAGAGTTAGTGAAAAAACTTTGGGTAGCGAGATTACCCAACTTAATCAATATAGCGCTGATCCCCCAAATGAGCAACGATATGCGGTGTATTCTCGATACAGCTGACAAAATTTGGGAGGCAATGAAAAATAATGATAATATTGTATCAGCTATTAACATACGCCCAGAAAAACACTTTAATGACTCCAATTCTGAAAAAATTGAAAAATTGGAGCGAGAAATTCAAGAGTTGAAACAATTAATAACGAATAAATGTAACCTTAGAACTTCAAGGTCGCCTACAAGAGGTAGAAATTCAACTGGTTCGTCTAACAATAGATCCAGGTCAAGGGGAAACAAATACAATCCAAATGGATCTCTGTGTTGGTACCATTTCAAATATGGAAGTGATGCCAAAAAATGTATAACGCCATGCACATTTAAAAATTCTACCCCATCAACATCCGTTTCAACAAACTAAATAATCCCACTATTCAAGCGGCTGATAGTGGGGTGTTATTAAAAAGTCGCCGCCTATTCGTCAAAGACAAAAATAGTAATTTAAATTTCCTGATTGACACAGGTGCCGATCGTTCTGTAGTTCCACGTAAATTTTGCGCAAATACTACAAGTAATAACTCTGAGTTGTGCCTGTTCGCCGCGAACGGAACAACCATAAATACATTCGGAACTCGACTGATGCAAATAGATTTAGGTCTTAGACGAACATTCTTACACGTTTTTATCATAGCCAAAGTAAACCAACCCATTATAGGCGCGGATTTCTTGGAAAAATTCGCATTAAACGTTGATCTTAAAGGCAAACGATTGATAGATAGTAAAACGACTTTGCACATAAGCGCGAAGTCTTCTAATACAAATACCCCAACTCCAACAAACTACTCAATAGACAATCCATTCGGTGAATTACTTCGCAAATATCCTTCGTTAACCGCATCTCCGGATTTTACGCTATCGACAAAACATAGCGTAGTACACCATATATTAACAGAAGGCCATTTACCATACTCCAAACCTCCTCGACTTGAGCCAGCAAAATACAAAGCCGCCTAGTTGGAATTTCAGCATATGGCGAACATGGGAATTTGCAGACCATCTTTTTCCCCAGTATCTTCACCGCTGCATTTGGTAGCCAAAAGAGGTAGTGACGAGTTACGACCATGCGGTGATTACCGTAGACTAAATGCCGTCACAATACCTGATCGTTACCCAATACCTCATATACAAGATTTTACCATGAGGCTTGCAGGATGTTCTATTTTCTCTAAAATAGATTTATTTAGGGCATATCACCAAATTCCAGTTGCGGTAGAGGACATTAATAAAACCGCAATCACGACTCCTTTTGGTTTATATGAGTTTCCAAGAATGAGTTTCGGATTACGTAACGCCGGCCAGACTTTCCAGCGTTTTATGAATGAAGTCGTGCTAGGACTCGATTTCGTTTTCGTCTACATTGACGATATATTGATAGCTAGTAAAGATATCACTGAGCACAAAAATCATTTAAAACTCCTTTTTGAAAGGTTATCAAAATACGGTTTAACAATAAAACCAAATAAATGTATTTTTGGAGCGCCAACACTTGATTTTCTTAGCCACACCATTTCCAAAGCCACACCATTTCCAAAGATGGAATCACTCCATCAGCGGACAGAGCTAAAGTCATACAAGACTACCCGTCACCTAAATCCATCAAACAAACACAAAAATTCATTGGAATGGTTAATTATTACCATCGTTTTGTTCCACACTTGGCCGAATTTCTTGCACCAATATATTCGCACATCACTACATTACAAAGCCAAATCAAATCAAAAGTAAAACCAACATTTTCCTGGCCTGATGAATGCGAGATATCTTTTAAAAAAATTAAAGACGCGATGTGCAAAGCCGTTTTACTCGTTCACCCTGCCGAGGGCGCGGAGATTAGCATAACGACAGATGCCTCTAACCACGCTGTCGGAGCTGTACTACAGCAGTATCACAACAAAAAATGCCAGCCTTTAGCATTTTTCTCTCGGAAATTTTCATCAGCAGAAAAGAATTATTCCACGTTTGACCGTGAGCTTCTAGCTATATTTCTAGCCATAAAACATTTCAAATACTTTGTAGAAGGAAGGTCATTCGTCATTTACTCAGATCATAAGCCATTGGTATATGCTATCAAATCAAAAAATGATAGAAGTCCTAGACAGACACGTCATCTGGAATATATTGCACAATTTACAACGGATATCCGCCATGTTAAAGGAAAGGACAATATCGTAGCCGATTGCCTTTCGAGAATAGGTACGGATATTTCTTCGATAAATATTCATTTGGATCACGCCACTTTCGTCAAGCACCAATCATCTGACACCGATTTGCAGAGATTGCTTAATGATCCGAAACGGCAAGATTCTCAAGTAAAAATGGAACAAGTTCCTACTCCACTATCTGACGACAAGCTCTGGTGCGAAACGAGTACCGGAAAGCCTCGACCATTTGTTCCGCAGGCACTTAGACAACATGTTTTTCATAAGCTTCATTCTCTGTCACACCCAGGCATAAAAGCCACAAGAAAGCTAATTTCAGCTCGATATTTTTGGACGAATATGTCAAAAGACATTAAAGCGTGGACTCAATCATGCATCCCATGCCAAAAAAGTAAAGTTAATAGACACACAAAGTCAACACTCGGGAGATTTGAAACACCCGCTGGTAGATTTGACCACATCCATATGGATCTAGTTGGTCCACTTCCCACATCGGATGGAAACTCCTACATCTTAACAATTATCGATCGTTTCACCCGTTGGCCCGAAGCAATCCCTATACCAAACATGTCAGCCGAAACCGTCGCGAAAACTTTCGTAACGCATTACATTTCACGGTTCGGTGTTCCTTTAACACTTACAACCGACCAAGGTTCGCAATTCGAATCAAAACTATTCCGCGAGTTATCAAACTTAATTGGCACTAACAAACTAAGAACCACCGCTTACCACCCACAGTCTAATGGGATGGTAGAACGTCTGCATAGACAAATCAAGGCATCACTCATGGCAAGGTGTAACACCATGCACTGGAGCAACGAGCTACCAATGGTGATGCTTGGTTTAAGAGTAGCCGTCAAAGAGGACCTAAAATGCTCCCCATCCGAAATGGTTTATGGGCAAGCTCTTAGAATCCCTGGCGAATTTTTCGAAAATTCCAATTCATTGAACTTAACAGAAAACTTTATAGAAAGGTTACGTAGTAATATGAGAGATATTAAAGCAACAGAACCGCGTTCTTGCGGCAACTCCAGAGACTTTATACCGAAGTCACTAGACACTTGCACCCATGCATTCGTTAGAGTTGACAAAGTCAAGCCACCCTTGAATCCATCCTATGAAGGACCTTTTCCGATAATCAGAAGATTCCGAAAACATTTTGTAATAAATATCAACGGTCGTAATAAATCCATTTCGATCGACCGATTGAAACCGACATTTGGAATAGCCACAACAAATATCCTTAAGGAAAACAAGCACAAACACGAAGAAAATAAAAAAGTAAAATTTGCTAGTCAACTCGTCAATACGCGGTATATAGAATAAACTTCATTTTTGTTTTTTTTATTATTAACAATTAACTTTATTAGCTATATTTTAATTTAAAAAAAAAATATTTTAATGCTAATAGTTTGACAATTTAATAACCGTTTCACTAGAAAGGGGGTACTGTAGTGACCCTACAATATTAATAATATACGAATAATAATTATTATTATGAATTGAAATAAGAACGTATTTTGGTTACAACCTGCATATTTAATTTTCAATCCGCACTGTATAATATATCAAAATTCTAGGTATATAATATTTTTCACTCAATATAATTATAATATTTTGATTTTGTAAGTAGGCTATAAAAACAGATAAAAATAAACTGCCAACAAGTCGGGCGAAACTTTATTATTCTTGGGACATGTTGCGGTGGAGTGGAAAGTCAATATGCAGGTTAGAGTGGTTAGGGAAGACTAAGTGAAAGGGAGTTCTTGGGCAGGGCTCTTGTCTATTTAACAATATTTCATTCGTTTCTGCAAGTTTAGGTTTTTATTAAGGGAGGAGGAGCGGTAATAGTAAGAGTGGGTGGATGTTAATAGCTTTTTAATTAATTGCTTGCATCACGTCCAATACTCTCTGTATAGAATGTGTTTCATAGACGAAGTTGCATAGAATTTTCATAAAATTTAGTGTATTTTACATTCACGAAACCGAACATTTGTATGGGAGGGGGTAGAGAAGGTAGGGGAATCGTAAAATTTGATATGTAGTTTTATTTTGCTTCTCTTGTAAGGGGCTTGTATAAAATTTCAAATTCGTAACTTTTAGTTTGTTGGTTATTAGTTGATTTAATGAAATTGGTCGAAATCATAGTTTTGTATGGCAAGGGGTAGAAGGGCAAGCGCAATTTCAAAACTTTTAAAACAACTTCATTTGAATTATTTTTATAAGTTTTTCTGCAAAATTTGAAGTTGATAGCTTTTAAGAGTTAGCTGACAACTTATTTCTTAAAAATGCTCGAAAATATAATTTTGTATGGGAGGGGGTAGAGGAGGGAGGGGAATCGTAAGACTTGTGATGCAATTTTCTTTCTTTTCTATTGTAAGATGCTCGTACAAAATTTCAAGTTCGTAGCTTTTAATTTGTTGATTATTAGTTGATTTAATGAAATTGGTCGAAATCATACTTTTCTATGGGAGGGGGTAGAAGGGCAAGCGCGATTTCAAAACTTTTAACGTAATTTCATTTCGATTATTTTTGTAAGTTTGTATGTAGAATTGCAAATTGATAGCTTTTAATAGTTAGGTGATAATTGATTTCTTAGAAATGGTCGAAAAAATAATTTTATATTGGAGGGGGTAGAAGCTTTAAAGGTTTTCGACCAGTTAATATTTCGTATATTTAGGGATTTTTTTTAAATACATTTTGCAAATTTTCAAGTTTCTACCTTAAAATTTCACTCAAAAATTTTCAGTTTATGTGTTTTTTTCAATGCACATGAAACACCTTGTGCACGTTAGACCGGGGGGATCGGTTTATAACAATTATGGATCAAGTTATTATTATTTTTTTATGTACATCAAATAGACGTATCCACATGCAAAATTTAAACTTTGTATCTTTCACCAGAGCCTCAAAAAAATCACTCAAAATTTTTGACATTTTTGCTTATCACCTCCCTCCCCTTACACCTCCCAACTTAAAATTTTTATCAAAATTAACTATTATATAGTTCTACAATCTGACAAATTTTTGATTTGATATCTGTATTATTTTTTGAGATATAAGGATTCGTAATTTTGAAAAGTGCGCCATTTTTGAAATGCTCCCCATTTCCCCCCACTACTATTATTTCAAGATCTTATATTTTTTTTGTATTTTTCCAGTATAGCTTAATATAAGTTTCAAGTTTCAATTACATAGCTTAAGAGATAGTTGAGATATTCAGTTTTAAGTGTTTTTCTTTGCACCCCTCCTGACCCTTCCCCTTACAATAATTAACCACTCTCTAAGCTGATTCCAATGGAACTATATGCTACCTTGACGGTCCCAAAATATGAATTTTTTACAATAAGTAATTTCGAAGATATAATCATTTGAAAAAAAAATTCGGCCGACAATTTGTTTTTAGCCCCCCCTTTTCGGACGCCAATGGATAAAAAAATTAAATTATTTTTAAAAGTTGTCCCACAAACTTCTCTATATGTGTGTTGAGTTTTAGCTTCCTAGCTGTTACCTTGGTTGAGATATTTGAATTCGTATTTTTCGGCCTAAGCGCTCCCCCCGCCTCCCCCTGAACCCGTACACCCCCGAAAATGGGTATCTGCCTGAGATCCGCCACTATCTACAATCCCCCCAAAAATGAACTTTCTATCTTGAAGGGTTTGGGAGTTAATGTGCGCTGAGCGTACACACCGGCGTACGGCGTACGGCGGACGGCGTACGGCGGACGGCGTACAGACAGACGGATTTTTTTTTTTTGCTTTTTTAGGCTAATTTAGTTATGAAACGCGAAAAAAAAAAATTTCAGGGTAGCAAATTTTTTTTTTTTTCCAAGTCGATCACAATACTTTATTATTAAAATAATAAAGTAAAATAGAAGATTGATTCGAGAACGTTTTGATCAGATAAAAAGCGCTGTGTTTTATGTCCGAAAATAATAATTAAATAAAAAGCAATAATAATTAAATAATAATTAAATAAAAAGCAATTTATAAATAACGATTAGAGTTTTTGTAAAGATTATTAAACTCTAACACCAGAAAGCCGAATACACCAAGCGAAGCGAAAGATTTGGTGCCCCCCGATGCTGGATTTGCGGACAGGCAGGACACTTGAGACTCGACTGCCGAAAAGCGACCAACTATTGTTCCGGCTGCGCTGCTAAACAACGCGAAGATAGAGATCGGGCAGGTAGATTTTGGTCAAGAACTAGTCGTCAGAGTTCAAATCTTACACACGGTTTTGATAAAAGACGCCGGAGTCGGTCGAAAACCTCGAGTCGGCAAGATCGATTGCGACAAGAACAATACATCGGGAAAGATCATGGAAGCAAAGATGGACAATCGAATAAGGATCGCGAACGAACGGGTAGAAGTCGTGACGGTCAAGTACTTCATGCGAATAATCGTGACAAGACCAAACATGGGAAGCGATATGATCGAGAAGATCGCGAAAGGAAGAATGCGGAACGAGAAAAGGGAAGTAAACGTGCCGCTAAGGAGGAGAATGAGCGCGAAAAGGAAACGGAGAAAGAACGCGAACGTGAGGAAGGAAAAAGAAGCCGGAAAAACCATTCGGAGGATAACGATCGAACCAGAGGATGGATGGACTCAGCGAAAACCTCGTACCAAAATGAAAGTGGTACATCTCGACCGATTAACCAAGTACGATGGTGCCATTGAGGAAGTGAACGACTAAGGAGAGGGTAATGTTATAAATCTGGCCACCACGCAATATGAACTTTCTCTACTTAAAAGAAAGTTCTCGAATAATCTTCTAGTATCGTTATAGATCTGGCAATGATCTCTCTCAAATCTGCCAGAACTATATAGAATATTCTTCCAACATGTAGAGGGCCATAGTAAAAGCTTCTAGTAACTTCTCGAAGACACAACCAATGACACCCGACGCCATCTAGTAACTTCTAGAATAGTCCAGACCCAGCAGAAAAACATACACCAGAGAAGGTTCGAGAGTTGGATAAATCAATTATAAATAACCAGAGCTTTGCGACAAGTTAATTAGTCACTCATCGACAGCTTTATGGAAAACACCTATCGGTGTAAGTAAGCGAAAGCGATAGATCGGCGGTGTTACCGTGTTGTGCGAATTAAGTTTGTAGAGCGAATTAAGTGAAGTGATCGGGAAATTGTGTAAAAGTGCAATAAATAAATTATCCTTATTATTTTTAATCGAATTGTGTTTTACTTGAAATCGGCGAACCTCTAGCTCGCAACAGTATATTCATATTTGTTTTCTTAGTTCAATAAATACTTATTAAATAAGTTTTGTGTTGTATTTCATTTCCTAAGGGACAGGGAAAGTGATTAATTATCAGCCAATTATTGCAAACACTTTAAATCATCATAACTTAAAACGAAAAAAAAGCAATTTTGCTAATGGGTCTAATAAATTGCAAGGTACTGTATGTATATGGTCGGTTATTGAGCAAATCTCCATTTAATGATTTTAAAATGATCAATACTTTCTTCTACCATATTTATCTATAGCTTTTTTGCAAATTTTTGGATTCAAAAAGTACCCCAATCATTTTTATCATAAGAAATTAATATTGATACATAACCTGTAAAATAATTTTTATTTGGTGTCACAGTCGGTAATCCATTCATCAATGCTTTCTCCCACACAACAAATAGAGATCTAAGGACCAATCTGAAGAGGTCATTAATGCAGCATTTATAAATATCATGAAATAAAGTTTTTAAAAATCTTTAAGTCAACATGTAAAAAAACAATCTTTTCAAACAGGTGATACCAATGAAACGAAACCTTACAACAAACTCTTTTATAACCCGTGAACTTACTCGTGTATTTATTTCATTCAGTTGCAAAACTACCAAATAAAGTTTAAAAAGTTTAAGGAAAAACTGAGGTCGTTAAGATATGTTCCACTTCGATTAAGGGTCTCCAGCATTATAAATTGTAGGCAGTACTGCCAATTATATATATATATATATATATATATTATTGGCAATACTTGTAGTGAGGGTGACGTGTGAATCAGAAAGATAGAATCACATTCCCAAGCGCTTCCCCTTCTAATACGTCGAATTCGCAGAACGTGAAAAATTTATTGAAGATGGTCCGTGAGAGTCGTTGAAGCAATTTGAAAATCGCATCTTGCTGGAACATTTTTCTCTTGCGAGAACGCTTTGGAATTTCAAGTCCAAAGCGATGGCCTGTAAATTTTAATGAAATTCAATATTAGTTTGGTGAATGTTTTCACAGTGCATTTCGAATTGAAAGAAAAGTTTTCCGGATTTAAAGTACCGTGCGGCTCATGCGATAAAGTATACATAGGAGAAACGGGACGCACAGTCCAAACAAGGATCAACGATGCACACGGAAAAACCAGATCCAGTAATCAGCGATGGCGAAACATGCAACGACAGAGGACCATACAGTCAATTTCGACAATGCGCAAATTCCGGCCAGGTCAAATCAATATTATCAATAGCAATAGAGATTTCTAAACATCCACAGAACTTCAACCGAGACACCGGATACAAGTTATCAGCAGTTTGGCTACATGCCTTAAGATTTGGTAAGAACAAAATCCATACCCAGAAATCCTTAATTGATTTAACTACCTGATACTATTATAATTAATTAACCTTAATTATCCCCCCCTTCCCTTCAATTAACCCCCCTTTTCTATAGAATAATTGTCGATCAGTTTGATAAAGGTCTCAGCAGAGACCGAAACGTCACGAATAATAAAGCGTAACAGTGTAGAATCCGGAAATCTTTTCTTTAAATTCAATATTTTTTGACGTAACATAGCGTTTTGCCCCTTATAAGGGAAGCAATGCTTCATTTAACGCCACGCCCTTGGCGTTTTCATTACCTGACATGGTTTTTTAACATAAACTGAACAATTTTGAGAGAGACTGCCATGATCCGAACATATGGAATTTCTAAATTTCGAATCGATAAGTACAAGTTTTATCTTTTTTAGATAAAAAAAAATGGCGGAGGCACATCTGTTACCGCAAACAGTGTCAACAAGAACACGTCACAGGAAAACGATTGTAACTTTTTTACCGTGTGAAACTTTTCAACCAAATTTTCACATAATATAGATAAAATGTCATACTATAAAATATATATTATAATAGTTCAATAAAGTTCAGTTTTATGCATGAAAAAAATGCTTAAACATTACCGTAGTTTTAGCCTTCCCATGTGAATATAACCCCATAATAAATTATACCACATACTTTTGATGTAAAGTTCTCGAATATAAATTAAATTAAAAATAATAACCAATTGCCAATATACCCTTAATGGAAAAAAATACGACTAATTTAATTAAAAATAAAAATTAATTAGTTCGAAATATTCAAATCACATCGCTCAACTTACGATCATGATCATGCCACGGAATAAAAAGTTACGAATCGATGGCATTGACATTGACCAAGCGATCCAACAATGCGGGCATGTCCGACGGATTTAGTCGAATCGCAAGCGGTTCGATCTGCGGTCTGTGATGTTTGTTACGTGATTTTATGCATTGTCAAGAAGTGCGTATTACATATCGCTTAGCTTTAGATTATCGGATCTTATAAAGTTATTAATGATACGTAGCTAATTATGTGATTGTGACATCAGTATTTGGTTCAAGCTTAGATGTATGCCGCGAATCTTCAATTTTGGCGGATGAGATTTTAATTTATTATTACTCTGATCCTTAGTTCTTCTTTTACAATGGCACTTCAGCCCAAATCGGGCCTTAGCCTCCTGATCTTCAGGTTCCTTAACATTGTACTTTTCATTGTGAAAGGATTGTTAGCTCTTCGCACAATCTTCTATCTACGAATTTTCATTTTCGTAGGTTGAGGTAATTAAGTTATACCCAAGCATGCAGTCTGCTGCAATTATGCGTCGACCGGGATTTGAACTCACGACCTTCGCATTCTAGACCAACACTCTACTCTCTAGGCTCTTTATTTCTAATATCATTTAAAATACTCCAATAGTTTTTGTATTTTAATCGTTTCAATCGTTCCAGCTAGAAAGAAGAAAATTATAATAGCTATTTGAAACCACCTTGGCCACTATTACCGCAAAATTTCAACTTAGTCATGTAATAAATTAATCTAAACAGTATTTAATTAAAGACTCACAAACAGTTCACCTAGTGACATTGTTTCCTTCTTCAATTTTTTTAGTCCAGGAATCGGAAACATTGTGTTATGGAAAGAAAAGAAATGAATTAGTTCAATATAAGTCGTACATTATGATGCAAATCGCTTCAAAAAATTATGCATAGTTTACGAAAGCAATAAATTGAATTTCAATTAGAACTAAACAAATCATATGACTTGTTCTGACGATTGCATTTTTATTGAAGTCAATTGTAATTTGATACGATTTAATTGTTTATGATTCATTTTCGTTCTTATTTTCGTAATAGCTGAAAACTTTTTTTTAAACTTTTTCATTGATAAGGGTTGTAATTATATGTTAGATAATTTCAAGTGGTTTTTTTTTTACATACGAAATATTAATTGGTTTTTAAGAAACATCAATATTTTTAAATAACGTACGACTTTAGTATATACATAATTTCATAAAACAAAACTTGAAAGTACACATTCGATTTCGAAAGTACTCGTATTCGAATTCATAGAATTCTATTTCTACAGTGGCACTACAGCCCAAATCGGGCCTCGGCATCCTGACCTTCAGGTTCCTTAACATTTTTATTACTTATCGTGGGATAGTTGTTAGCCTTTCGCGCAACCCTCTTTCTTTTTTTCATTTTCATGGATTGAGGTAACCAAAGTATACCCAAGCAGGCAGTGTGCTGGAATTATACGTCGACTGGGATTTGAACTCACAATCAACACATTGTAGACTAACACGCTACCCACTAGGCACATCCCGAAATTCACGTAGTTCACACCAAGCTCCACTTACGAATATTTAAAACAATCTATTGCGAGTGAATTAGTGAATAAATGTAGTCTAATGTGTAGCGTGGTGGTCTAAAATGCGAAGATTGTGAGTTCAAATTCCGGTCGACATACATATTGTTGCGAGCTAGGGGTTCGCCGGATTTCAAGTAAAAACCCAAATTCGTTTAAAAATAAGTGATAATTTATTTATTCGCACTTTCACTTTAATTCGCAGTTTTGGCACCACCGATATTGTACTTTCGCTTTCTTATACCGGTTCGCGTTCTTCCACCGATAGATGTCGCTGAATGACTCACTGCTCGCTAAGAGCTACCGTGGTTATATACCATTTCCCCCTGTTCTGGAAGTTTCTGTCGTGGATGTTTTCGGGTGTATGTCTCGACTATTCTAGATCCTACATTGCCTACATTTTTGAGTTTATTCTGGAAAGTTGTAGAACTTTGATAGTGACTTTTTACATATTGGGGGACTGTTCTGGCTTTTTCGGGGAAGATCAATATTGCGTGGTTGACAGATTTATAACAATATGTATAATTCTAGCACGCTGCGAAAAATAAAATAGATAGAGCAAATAAGAAAGTTAAGGAACCTGAAGGTCAGAAGGCCAAGGCACGATTTGGGCTGTTTTACCATTGAAGAAGAAGAATTGAAAAACGGTGAATGAATTTTATGGATCAGATTGATTTTCGCGATACTTTATGTTTCCAGTACCCACATTCACTGCAGGTTGTTTTAAAGCAATGCGGGCATTGGTTCTATTTCCATTAGAGCCACCTCAAAAAACTAAAAATTAAATGCGCAAATAATGTAAAAGTTGATTTGGTCCATTTCTAAAGACTTGTATATCATTCCATTTTGCATACGCAATTAATCACGATCGATAAAGATACAGCCCAAGTCAAACCTTGACCTAATATGTACTTCATCTCCATTTATTATGGTCCTATGACAGCTAGGGTATAGCCTAGTAGGTAGTGTGTTGGTCTTGTAATGCGAAGGTCGTGAGTTCAAATCCCGGCCAGCGCAACATATAATTCCGGCACATTGCCTGCTTGGGTATACCTTGGTCACCTCAATCTAAGAAAATGAAAAATTCGTAGAAAGAGGGTTGTGCGAAGGGCTAACAACCCTTCCACAATAAGTAATGAAAAATGTTAAGGAGCCTGAATATCAGGAGACAAAGGTCCGATTTGGGCTGTAGCGCCATTGTACAAGTACGACCGCGATTGCTATTTCAAAAAATTCAGAAACGTTTTGCTATCCTGGTCGACTGGATTCTCTCAGCGATTTCTCCATCACGCCTTTAGGTATTCTTCTGTCATCCATCCGTACCTAAAATTCATCAAATGTATAAAAGCACGAAGCTTTCAGTCGGGAACCAGTCATTTTGATGATCGAGACGCGAACCAGTACAAGCGATAGGAAAAGTACGCGGCGGTAGTGCCATATATTATGTTAAGTATAAGTGCGAATAAATAAATTATCACTTATTTTTAAACGAATTGTGTTTTACTTGAGATCCCGGCGAACCCCTAGCTCGCAACAATTGGTGTCAGAAGTGGGATTTCAAGGATAAATTCGGGTTAAAAATCGCGAATGAAATTAAAATTCTACTTGAGGCTGAGGGTAAGGATGCAGATAGTTTTGAGTTCCAAATCGAAGAAGCTCGTGAAGAGGAGTGTTCAGGTACATCGGATGCTTTAACACAGTTAATGCAACAAATGGTGAACAAATTAGATCATCAATCAGCGGACATTAATCAGAAATTACAGCAACAATCAGCGGACATTAATTAGAAATTAGACCAGACCTCAAAGGACCTCAACCAAAAATTGGAGCTGCAAAATAATAAAATAGACATCATGGGTAAGGCAATAGAAGAAGACGTAGAGAAGAAACTTCGATTCTTCGAAGAAAAAATTACGAAGAGGATATCCGGTATTGTAGAAGAAGTCGAACGCCTAAAAAGGGACTTCGATAACGTGAAAGCGACTGGAGCCATCAAGACCGAACACGTTATGCACAAGGGTCTCAAAGCTCCAATCTTCGATGGACAAACACCGTGGGCTAGTTATAAGACTCAATTTGAGGCTGCCGCAAGAAACAATCATTGGAATGATCTGGAACGAGGAACGGCTCTTATATTAGCGCTAAGAGGTCCACCAGCAGAGGTTCTTCAAACGATTCCGCAGGAGCAACAACAATATTTTTCAACGTTAGTCCAGATATTGGATCTTCATTACGGCAGGAGATCTACAAAACACAACTGTACAACCGAACCCAAAAGAATGGTGAAACACTTCTAGAGCTGGCATGCGATATTGAACGACTCACACTATTATCGCTTCTCAATGCGCAAACAGAGCAACGCAACGATACAGCTGTTTTCGCATTTACAGAGAGCTGCAAGAGGCGTTAAAATTGGCAGGTAATAAAACGATTAGCGAAGCCTTAGTAGAAGAAGCTGCCAAGCAAAGCTCGCGGAGTAACTATCGAGTCCGAGAAATAGCAGAAGAGTGTGTGTGTCAGAAAGCAGAGTACACCAAGCGGAGCCAAAGATCTGGTGCCCCCCGATGCTGGAATTGTCGACAGGCAGGACACTTAAGACGCGACTGCCGTAAACACAGAAAAGCGACCAACTATTGTTCCGGCTGCGCTGCTAAACAACGCGAAGGTAGAGATCGTGAAGGTAGATCTTGGTCAAGAACTAATTGTCAGAGTTCAAATCTTACACACGGTTTTGATAAAAGACGACGGAGTCGATCGAAAACCCCGAGTCGGCAAGATCGATTGCAACAAGAACAATACATCGGGAAAGATCATGAAGGCAAAGATAGGCATTCGAATAAGGATCGCGAACGAACGTGTAGAATTTGTGACGGTCAAGCACTTCATGCGAATGATCGTGACAAGGCTGAACATGAGAAGCAACGTGATCGAGAAGATCGCGAAAGGAAGAATGCGGAACGTGAAAAGAAAGAGCAAGAACGGAAATTGCATGAAAAGGAAAGTAAACGTGCTGCCAAGGAGGAGAAGAAGCGCGAAAAGGGCAAGGAGAAAGAACGCGAACGTGAGAAGGAAAAAGAAGCCGGAGAAACCATTCAGAGGGTAACGGTCGAACCTAAGGATGGATGGAATCAGCAAGAACTGGAAGATGCCCAACGTAAAGATCCAGATATTTCATGGAAGGACGAAATGAAACGGCCTGAGTGGAAAGACATCTCTCAATTCAGCGAAACCTTAAAGTGTTATTGGGCACAATGGAACTCCCTTCACCTAGACGGCGGATTATTAAAACGGAAATGGGAAAACGCTGACGGAAAATCGTATCACATGCAAACCATTGTCCCGCATTCTAAGGTCGAGGAGGATTTATTTATTTATTTATTTATCATAACAAGATATTTAGTTACATAATAATTAACTTATATTATTTAATTTAATTTAATGTAACTTAAGACAATATAACTTACGTAACTTATACTAACTAGTAAGATGGACACTGGTAGAAGGATGGTTATACAGGGTTTGGGATACTTTATAAAACAGAGCGCAGTCTTAGTTTGTATGTCAATTTACTCATTGGAGGTGTGTAGTGTACACTGAATTTGTTAAATACTCTACAACATCTGTTAATAGGCTCATTTTGTCCGTAATCTGTACGAAGTGGATATTCCTTTTGAATATCTCGTCAGCCTTACATTGTCATTGAGTCTGAATTTATTTGAGTTGTGATTAACCTTAATATCGCCATTCAAAACATCTAAGGTAAAACAGGATGTGAGCATAGTTCTTCTAGAACTAAGAGGTAAAAGATTTAATATTTGGAGCCTAGTTGCGTACGGTGGAAGGTTGTCAAAGTCTCTAGGATCATACAAGTCCCTAAGAGCAAAGAGAAGGAATTGCTTCTGTATTGACTCTATTCTGTTGCTATATAACTGGAAAGAGGGGTCCCAGATGGGACATGCATATTCCAGAAGAGGACGGACAAGAGAACAGAGTAATGTTTTAGTGACCCATACATTCTTAAACTCTTTGGCTCTTCTCTTAATAAATCCAAGAAGTCTATTGGCTTTTGATTAATCGGTTGTAGTGAGATTTAAAGCACAGTTTATTGTCGAGTAGAATGCCGAGGTCCTCAATTTGATCTACACGATGTAGTTGAGATCCACTCAGGAAATAGTCATGTAGGTATGTGGATCTTTTATGTGAGAAGCTTATCACGTGGCATTTACCGACATTAAGCTCTAACTTGTTCTGACTACACCACTCATCTAGTGCAATAAGCTTGGATTGCAAAAATGCGACATCAGCGGGTGAGGTAACAGTATGATAAATTTTCAGATCATCAGCGTACAACAGATGCGAGACATTTTTTAATACTTCAGATAGATCTGAGATGAAAATATTAAATAAAAGAGGTCCCAAGTGACTTCCTTGGGGTACCCCAGAGGACACTACGATTTCCTTGGAAATAGAGCCTTGGAACTTGACAAATTGAGTTCTATTATTAAGATAGGATTTAATCCAGTCAAGAAGGGATCCTGTAACACCAATTTTTTTTAATTTTAAAATCAGGATGTTGTGATCAACTCGGTCGAAGGCTTTGCTAAAGTCAGTGTATACTGCGTCAATTTGATGCCCATTTTCCAGTGCGCAGAGTGTATCAGATACTAGAATCATGAGGTTAGTCATGGTTGAGCGCCCTTTTCTAAAACCGTGCTGCTGGTCATTAAGAATAGGGCTGATTATTTTGGTTAATTTGTCGCAGATAATTTTTTCGAATAATTTCGGTATAGCTGATAGAATAGCTATACCTCTATAGTTCTTCACATTTCGTTTGTCACCATTCTTATGGATGGGTGTGAGATGCGACGATTTCCAAGCCGATGGGAATATTCCCAATGAGAGTGACTTATTAAAGAGCCAGTATAAAGGTGTTGTGAGCTGAAGGGCACACTTCGATAAAAATAAGGGAGGAATAAGATCAGGACCTGGACCTTTTTTGACATCAATAGTTGTAAGAGTATTAAGCACCTCCTCAATGGTTAATCAAATATTTTCAACGAGTGGAGGAACCGAAATGTTGGGCTCGATTTCGGTCGAATCCGACTGTACTCCAAAAACGTCGCGAAAACGGTCAGCAAACATGTCGCAGATATCATGCTTGCAAGAAGATTGCGTGATTCCATTGGTCATGGTTACGGGATAACCCGAACTTTTACGTTTTGTGTTAACGAAGTCGAAAAATCTTTTTGGTTCTGTTATGATATCTTCACCGATTTTTTTTACATAACCTTCATATGCAGTCCGGGACTCAGAAGAGAACTCTGAAGCCAGCGTATCATATTTTTTTTGGAGATTGGGGGAGATTGCGCCCAATTTCTTAAGTTTTTTGAATAGTTTATTTCTTCTATTCCGCAGTGATCTTAGGTTTTTATCTAACCAGGGTTCCGATAATTTATCTTTTTGCTTTATTACAGGGACGTACTTGATAGCAATTTCAAAGATCACATCGTAGAATGCTGTTATGGCATTGTCAAGATCATTAGATGAGAACAGGGCTGTCCAGTCTATCGTGGACAATTCATTATTAATGCCATTGAAATCAGCATTACGGAAGTCAAATACAATATTATTATTGTAAGAGTGAACAACATTAGTGTGATCGTATGGTAGATCTACTATGATGGCAGAGTGATGTTGAGTACTAGCGAAAAGATTCTCAGCGTCAGAGGCATGGCCAACAATCACTTCATCATATGCGTCGGTAAAAATCATATCAAGCCATCTCCCATTTTTATTGGGTAAATTTACTACCTGATGTAAGTCGTTATTATACAGAGTGTCGATAATAGTTGTGTCAATATCAGACGTGAGATTCCCCGGTATAATAGTGTTATCCGAATGATTCGTGTGAAAAGAGATACTTGGGCGATTAAAATCGCCGAGAAGGAAAATATTGTCATTTTCTGCCAAAGAGCAGTAGACAGTATGAAAAATGTCACTGTGAAAGGATATCATGCAGGTACCTCCGGTGGGCATTTGGGTGTAAATAGAACTTTTGCAAAGATACGAGAAAGGTTCTATTGGATCCATCTCCGAGATGATGTCGAAAATTGGTGCCGTAAATGTACTACGTGTGCATCGAGTCAGGGCCCACACCACAGATCAAAGGGAGAAATGCAACAATACAACGTGGGAGTCCCATTTGAGAGAATTGCTGTGGATATTGCTGGACCATTTCCGGAATCAGAAAATGGTAATCGCTATATTCTAGTGGTCATTGATTATTTCAGCAAGTGGCCTGAAACCTACGCAATTCCAAACCAAGAAGCAGTAACCGTCGCAGAACAAATTGTTATCAACTGGGTGAGAAGATTTGGAGCTCCACGTGAACTACACTCCGATCAAGGGCTCAATTTTGAATCTCAAATATTCAAACACGTGTGCCAAATGCTGGGTATAAACAAAACCAGGACAACTCCATTACATCCACAGTCCGATGGAATGGTGGAACGTTTCAATAGGACATTGAACTCAAACCTATCCAAACTCGTCAGCGAGAGGCAACAGGACTGGGATCAGCACATCCCTCTATTTTTAAAGGCCTACAGAGCATCGGTACATACAACAACTGAAGAAGCTCCCTCCCGAGTCATTTTCGGAAGAAATATTTGAGTCCCTGCGGAACTAATGTTTGGGGTGCCACCAGACCAACCAACCAATGCCAAGGATTACGTATCGGATGTCGACTAAATACAATGTCGACTAAATACAATTTATAACCTGGTCAGAGATGAAATTGATTTGGCGACCGACCGCATAAAGACGAGGTATGATTAACGGGCGAATTCATCAGGATTCCAAGAAGGCGACTTGGTTTGGTTATACAATCCCAAACGACAGAAGGGCAGATCGCCGAAACTACAGCGCAACTGGGAAGGCCCTTACCAGATCATCAACCGGTTAAATGATGTCGTCTATCAGATTCAACTACATCAAAAACCTCGTACTAAAATGAAAGTGGTACATCTCGACCGACTAACAAAGTACCATGCATGGTGCCATTGAGGAAGTGAACGACTCTGTTCGGGACGAACAGGGACTAAGGAGAGGGTAATGTTACAGATCTGGCAACCACGCAATTCGATCTCTCTCGAATAGACGAGAATTATGTAGAACAGTATCTCCCAATATGTAAAAAGCCATAATTAAAGATCTGGAACTTTCCAGTATAGTTGAGACATACACCCGACGACATACACGACGGAAGCTTCGAGAGTAGGGGGAAAATGTATAAAAGCACGAAGCTTTCAGTCGGGAACCAGTCATTTTGATGATCGAGACGCGAACCAGTACAAGCGGTAGGAAAAGTACGCGGCGGTAGTGCCATATAGTGCGAATTAAGTTAAAGTGCGAATAAATAAATTATCACTTATTTTTAAACGAATTGTGTTTTATTTGAAATCCCGGCGAGCCCCTAGCTCGCTAAATATTATTATTTTATTTAGGGAACACGTAAGAGCACCGCGATCTTCTTGGCCTATTCTACGATTATTACCCTTTTAACCTACCAGAACTCGATAAGTTTGGCATATTCGATAGTTCCTCGGTAGGAAGGAAACTTTTTACTGAAAGATTTGGTATTTTCCTTTTAAATGCTTCGCAGTGACATAGGACATGCTCTGTCGTTTCTGAGTCTTTGAAACAGCGGCAGATATAGGTTTTAGCTTAACCCATATTTTTGAGGTGGTGGTTTACTCTACTGTGGCCCGTCATAAGGCCGATCAGAGTACTTATATCATTTATGCTGAATTTTAGAATACCACTTTGTTTTAGTGGTAGGATAAATTTCTTTGAGATTGTTAAACCTCCTCTGTATGTGAAACACCCCTTTGATGGCCTCCTTTTTTATTTGGAGATGTATCGGAGGGATGTTCAGAAATAGTTCGATTGCCGCAGTAGAGCAGGTTTTCATTGCACCTGTGATACAAAGTCAAGCTAGTCTTTGAATTTTTCGTAATATAAGCTGCGCTTTTCGTTGTCATGTTTTAGTCCACCAGACTGTTAATCCGTATGTAACAATTGGGAGGATGATTGTTATGTAGCACCAGTAGATCATCTTGAACTGTAATCCCCATCTTTTATCTTGCAGGCACAAAACGCCTTTAATGCTTTGGCATGAGTGCATTCTATATGTTTGTTCCAGCTGAGTTTGCTATCAAGTATCACACCTAGATATTTGATCTCATCTGAAAAGGGTATTGGCATTCGCAGCCTTACTTGGGTTGATGTTCAAGTTCTTAGACTGACACCAATTCATTATGACTTCCAAGGCAGATTATAACCTTAATCAAAGTTACATCATATTTACCTAACAAGGTCATCGGCATATCCTATTACCTCGAAGCCTTGCTCCGCTAGACTGTCTAGGAGCTCATCATCTACAATTGACCATAGAAGTGGAGATTGTACTGCTCCCTGGGGACAGCCCCTATAGATATGTTCAGCCAATGTGCTATCACTTAAATCCGTGGTTGTATCCATTTCATCGCGTTCGATCCAGGTCCCTTTCTCTTAGCTGCCCCTATTATGGCGTCATGTGGAGTATTGTCAAAAGCTCCTTCAATATCTAGGAATGCGCAAATGGCAACTTCATTATAGTCTTCAGCATTTTCTATTTATCTAACTGAACCGTGAAGGGCTGACTCTGTTGATTTGCCTTTCTTGTAGGCATGTTGATTCTTATTAAGACATATTTTGCTAGGTCCTGTTCTCATGTAAAAGTCTACTAGTTTCTCCATCGTCTTGACGAAGAAGGAGGTGAGACTTATATGACTTAGGCTAGTCAATTGGACGGTTTCCTACTTTTGGTGCAAGGACCACCCTCGCTTTCCTCCAAATAATTAGGATATATCCCCATGTAAGACTTGCTTTAAAGATCTTTATCATTACTGGCATTATTATCGCTAACCCTTTCTGCAGTAAGGCAAGAAAAATTTTGTCTACTCCGGCTGGTTTGTTAGGCTTATAGGTGTTGATCGCCCATCTTATCTTTTCCGGAGTGAAGATTTTACCAGCAATACTATTGCAGAATGGAGTTTGACGATACGTCTTTTCCTCTTCGTCTAAATCTTCATTATTGTTAATTATTCTGCAGCCTAGGAAGTGTGTTGCCAACAACACTTAAAGTGTTTCTATACTGCTTTTCGTTAAGAACCCATATGACCTTTCCAAAAGTTCGATAGCAGTCCGGGTGTCTTTTGCTAACACCTTTCGGTGTCTCGAGAGTGTTGGTAGATCATCTATCTCTCCACGCTGCTTGATAACGGCCAACAGTTCTTGATTGCCAAAGTAATGATTCCAGTTACTCTGAAACAAAATTTGACGATTTAAAGGGGCAAGCGGGAATCGCTGTAGCGTTTTACCTTTTGTGACTGCGACAGTAGATCATTATTGGCATGGTTCACGTTGTGCGGATGCCGAGAGTACTCGTCCTTAAACTTTTGATAGCTAACACGAAGAGTTTCAATATGGGCATAAAATCATGAAAATTGTTATGGTCGATGGCGAGTCCTGCTCGGAAAGAAAATAAAGATGCAATGTTTTTTTTTGCCTCCTCAAATCTCACTCGGCGCAATTGCGAAATCGGCCTCGAATTTTTACGCGCCACTGTAAATACCGTAGCCGTATGCGCGAAAGCACCTCTTTAAGTGTGTATGGGATGGAAGCGACACGATCACAGAGATAAGTTTCGGGGATGGCAGAGAGTCGACTGTGGATTTCACTCGCGGGCGGACGCGTTGTTGGAGGGCTCCCGAATTCCGTGCAATTGCACACGAGTTTTTTTTGTAAAGTTAATTACGTTGTAAAAAAAAAAAAAAAAGTTATGATTCGCGAGATTAATTCCCGACAGTGTGGGAATAATCGCCACAAGGAAAAATCTTAAAGAAAAAACGCGTTTCAAGTGCGGTGACTTTCCCATGCGGTCGTGTTCGATTAACCCGTTAATTATGGTTTGAGTAACGGTTAAGTGCGGTATCTGGGAGAGTGCGAAATTACCCGCCGAGAAGTGACGTTTGCCTGAAAAGAGCTTTTGTGAAATCATACGGAGTGTCGACGGGTTGACTTAATCCCATGCGGAACAAACAGAGAAGAGTGCGAGCGCGCCAAAACGCAAAGCTTTGAATCTTGTTGGAGCAGAAAAAATCCAAGGTTATGAAGCATTATCGCCTGCTTAGCAGTTTTAAATCGGTAAACAAGTACAGATTACACCGCCTACATTGGTGATTGCGGTTTTATTGCTGTACGAAAAGTGAAATTGTTCATAGATCCGAGGAACAACAACACTATTTCCATACCCCGTTTCAATTTTCGCTGCTACCGCCTGGACCTGGATAATTAATGCGAGACGGAATATGATAAATGCAACTGATGCAAACCAGACGATATAACTGTGGTACTTGCCACAATGACAATGTAAATTTAAATGCAAAAACAAAACAAATAGTTACAAATCTATTTTTTTTTATAATAACTCTTTTTTTTTCAATTTGTTTATTCTCTATTCTTTCAAACGTATTATTTAAGTTGATTTTTTTTTGTTGCTTTTCTTTTTTTTAAAAATTTCATTCATATTTCATTATAAATTCATTCGCGGCCGAACCTTGATATGAATTAGGAATTATGGTTCTGTGATTGCAATCATCGATCTCGTTACTCCCGGTATGTAATTTTTTTGGTATTCATATTATGAAATTTTTTTTTGCTTAGGCTATTTCGCCATTTCGACTTAGTAAACTTTATAAAAAAAAAAAGAATTAATTCGGAAGTTTTTTTTTGCCAATGCTTATTTCTGCTAAGTAGTACTAAGAAAGTATGTATAATTTTTTTATTATGGTACAATTAGACGCGGTTCAATTGATTAAGATGAATTATTAAGAATTAACGACAGGGGTCTTCTGATTTCCTAGCTTCATAAACATCCTCCTCCTCTTAGGGACTTGGCGATGACCTTAAGGAAGAAGAATTCCGCCTGGTTAAGGTTGGGAGGGCTAGGGCGCGCATACCACCGGAAGCGCCATCTTGAGTACAGGTAAGCTTGGTTTGGAGGTAGCGCCGATGATGACACGATGGGACTCCCACTTTAGTCACTAGGATAAGCCGACGCGAGGCCGAATGGCCAAATACAATTTGTTTCCAGGCAGAGGGTGACATGTTTTGAGGTGGTGTAAGAACCCTCCCCAATTTCTCTACTGCAGCGGGCCCGGCAGCCAGCAAGCGCGTCGCCCCAACACCACCCAAAACACCAGCATTGAAGATTTATTTTCCAACTGGCCCACTCCTATCCCTTCATGTACTTCCCTTCCGAATGATCTTGTCCCTTTGGGCAAGAAAAATCCCTCGATCCTGCCTAAAACACAACAATGGCGCCCAACGTGGGGCCCGAACATAAACGCGCTGTTCACAAACGCGTGCCAGTTCATAATGAGCGAGTCCCCAAAATTCCGCTCAGCAATCGAATTGGTCTAAAGCTTCAATAACTTTGTCGTTTGGCGACCAAAATCCGCCTAATCGGCAAAGACAAGCCTTGTGAACCTTCTTTGAGTGGAATCACTCTGTGTGTCGGCGCTCCGGATTGTCAGTTTCGCGGACCGTCAACGTTCTTTGGATTCTTGTTATCGGCAACCCGTAGGCGTCAATAACTTGCCAAGGATCGATGTCTGTTTGTCGGATTTTCGCTCTCGAACGTCGAATGGCGGAGCTTAACGTTTTGCATTCACTCACAGGATTGGATGCTTTGTGATTGGTCATGGTGGATTTACGAGATGGTGCTGACTTAGCGCGCTATTTGCGTACCCTGGGCCACTCGCATTGCCGAAGTCCAAGGTAGGAATGTCGAGCTTGAGACTGCTCAAAGTCGACCTAAAACTCCTTAATCCCATCCTTTTAAAGTAGCTTATTATAGAATTAAAGTAACGCCAAGTTTTTATTTCTTCGGAAAGTTTCAACTTTTGTTTTACTCATTTTGTTTCGCTCTCAAGTTTCATCCCAACGTCGTATTTAAAGTCCAACCATCGTATATTTCGTCGTAGTCACTAAACGGTTGTGCCTGTACTCGGGATTAAGCAGAGGAGTAGGATGGAGGTGGGATGATGGAATCAGAAGACCTTTGTTAATTTTTTTTTGAAGAGACACTTGATATAGCGACATTTAGATTTCTTTTTATGTTGAAAGAAAAAAAAAAAAAAAAAAAAAAAAAAATTAAAATTAAAAAAGTTATTAATAATTCCCTTTTTATTCAATTGAAGTGCAATTTTTTTTGCAAGTATTAGAACAATTTTTGGAAAACGAATTTGGATTTTATTGTTTGGTAACGATTTATTGGTTTATTGTTTTTTGACTTTCATTGATTCTTGAACCTGGTCGGTTAAGTAATGTCTGTTAGCCGAACCCCCGAGAAGTCAACTATGGATGAGTGCTCGGTTTGTTTGCGACCAAACAAGAGAGATGAGGTAGCGGAAACCAAGTGTGGACATAAATTTCACCCCTCTTGTCTCAACACTTGGGTAAAAGAGCAGGGCAGTTGCCCGAACTGTCGGACCAAATTGACGTCCCAGGACTTAGGCCAAATTGAAAGAGGAAAAGGGGCGAAAAGTAGAACCCGTCCGTTTACTAGAAGTGGCCTCGGCAGAGAAGTGCAACTGGAACTGCCGGCCCTTCTTCCGGAGAGTGGGGTTGATGAGGCTCGGTATGTCGGGGAGGGAAATGATCGCCAATACCGAGACTTCGAATTTCCCCCCATAGGTGTAGTGATGGGGCCAAAACCAATAGCTCCTTTGGTGGATCCTGAGGAACAAATATCGGACGAGACTAGAGCTAACGCTACGGCCGATACTCGAGTAACGATTGATGTCGAAGTGTTGAGTCAGATGATACGACGAGCAGTATTAGCGGAGAGGAACCGAAGACACGAGTCACCATCGGACAATCCCTCCCAGTCGGCCACTCGCCTTGCTTCGCAACCCCCCCAACCTCGCTCGTGTAATCAGACTCAGCCAAACCCAATTATGTACGCTCCGGATGAAGGTCGCGACCGATGGCATCGACCAGACATTGATCGTAGGCCTCGGAGAGCATCGAGTCCCATAAGGCGCTGGAGACTCCTCTACAAAGGAGATAACCACCTGCTCAGGGCCGAGGATTTAATATTTCGCGCTGAGGAGTTGGCTCAAACTGACTTGGACGGGCACATGGACCTGTTAGCCAAACACTTCCACTTGTTGTTGGACGGCGATGCAGCCAAATGGTATTGGAACTGGCGTCGTGAAAACCCTCCACCCACTTGGCAGGCTCTGCGCACGGAATTTCTGGCCACCTGGGGTGAGCGGACGCGGGACCGTGACATCCGTCGTCAGATGGAGACGATACGTCAGATGCCCGGGGAATCCTATCTAAAGTTGGAACAACGATTGGCGGATCTCCGAGCCAGACTGAATGCACCGATTCCGGAGTGGGAATTTGTTGAAATAGTGCGTGAGAGTTTACTAGTTTCCACGCAGCACCAGATGTGCTTCCAACAGTGTTCGACTCTGGCTCAGCTGTGACAATTGGTGTGGAGAGTGGAAGACCTTCGTCGTTCAACTCGTCCACCTATTTGGAACGCGCCGCGCGTAGCAGAGATTTTTGATTCACCGGCCGAACCAAAGCCAGTGTCTTATGAGCTGGACGAAATAAGTGGTAGGCAGACCCAGCGAAGTTCTAGCTGTTGGAACTGTGGTCAGCTTGGACATTCGTTTAATAATTGTAAACGACCGGCCAAACACGTCTTTTGTTACGGCTGTGGAAAGAAAGACGTCATTCGTCCAAGTTGTGTGGATTGCACGGCCCTTGACCCTCACCCGGATTATGCGTGTTGGAATTGTGGAGTGGTGGGACATGCATATACTATGTGCAATCAGCCACCGTCCAGAATATTTTGTTATGGATGTGGCATGAAGGATGTTTTATTTCCGAATTGTCAGGACTGTCAGCAAGGGAAACGTTGGGCTGACCGACGCGTCAGAAGTCATCCTCGACCACCCATACGCCCATCAGAAGGTAGTTCGCGAGACCAAACCCGGCCAGACAACCGTGTGCCTGGTACGAGCCTTCCCGAACACCAGAACCCCTTATGAAGATTAGAACGTGGCTCGGAGGCTAAGACGGCGGTCAGTGTGATCCCCGTTAGCGTCACCGAACCGATTCACCTTGCTCAGGCTGCTTCACAGCCTGTGGCAATATTAAAGAGACAACCCACTCCAGCTGCAACTACCCCAAGTCTACGCAAGCCTTACCACCAGAGACTGAAGGAGTACATGGAAGCCCGAGCGCGGATCTTTCGTGTGGATTTGGCTCCTACGTTGACATGGACAAGCATCCATAAGCCCCTTGTCGAGGAATTGTACCGCCCATCACGATCAGCTCGCCGTATGCGGAGTTTTTGGAGAAGGGTCAAGTCGCAGATACGACTCCGCCTTGCTAACCTAGTCTCCCTGAAGTCTGACAACAGACCATACGCGAAGGTGTTGCTGTTCGGTGAAGAGGTTTTGGGTTTATTGGACAGTGGTGCGAGCGTCAGCTGTTTGGGAAGTAATGCTCTCAAGCTGTTGAAGCAAGCCCAAGTTAAGTGTAAGAATCTGTGTCGAGAACTTCGAACGGCTGATGGTGTGGCACAGAGAGTGCTGGGCTCCGTGACAACTTCCATCTCTTTTCGCGGATTGAGCAAACCTATAACTTTGATGGTTGTGCCGAGTCTCTCTCAGGAACTATATCTGGGAGTTGACTTCTGGCGAGCGTTCCACCTGGCTCCAGACCTCATCGATTGTTCGGAGCTATCGGCGTCATTGGTGCTACCAGACGAAACACACACACACTCCTTGTCAACCCAACAGCTATCACATTTGGAGCAAGTAAAGTCCCAATTCCCTGCTTATGAAGTGGATGGACTGGGAAGGACTAGTTTAATGGAACATGATATTGACGTAGGAGACACGAAGCCTATCAAACAGAGGCATTACCCCGTTTCGCCTGCGATCCAACAACTCATGTATGAGGAAGTGGATCGCATGTTGAAGCTGGGCGTGATAGAGGTGAGCCACAGCTCATGGAGCTCCCCCGTGGTTCTGGTAAGGAAACCAGGCAAGGTTCGGTTGTGTCTGGATTTCCGTCGGGTCAACTGTGTGACAAAAACGGATGCTTATCCTCTTCCACAGATCGACGGGATCTTGAGCCGACTACCACGCGCCCAGTACATAACCAGCCTTGACCTGAAAGATGCCTTCTGGCAAATCCCGCTCGAACAGAAATCCAGGGAAATGACTGCCTTTACCATCCCAGGTAGACCCCTCTACCACTTTACGCGCATGCCCTTCGGCCTGTGCAACGCGCCTCAGAGAATGTGTCGCTTGATGGACCTTGTTATACCACCCGACCTGAAAGATCGAGTATTCGTCTATTTAGATGACCTATTGTTGATATCCGACGAGTTCAACTCACACCTCAGTCTGCTTGCAAGAGTAGCAGAATGTCTACGGAAGGCAGGACTGACAATTAATGTCGGAAAAAGCAAGTTTTGTCTGAAAGAGGTGAAGTACCTTGGATACATTGTTGGCCATGGAGGGCTGAAAACGGATCCCAACAAAGTTTCAGCCATAGTTGAATACCCCTCGCCAAAGTCCGCACGTCAAGTCCGACGCTTTCTTGGAATGGCGGGCTGGTATCGACGCTTTATTGTCAACTTTGCGGAAACGGTTTCACCTATTTCGGACACACTGAAGAAGTCTGAAAAGTTTACGTGGACTTCAGAGGCTGAAACAGCGTTTCGGACTGTGAAGGATATGTTAACGAGGGCGCCGGTATTAGTTAGTCCTGATTTCAGCCGACCTTTTATTATTCAGTGCGATGCTAGTAAGTCTGGGGTGGGAGGCGTTCTTTTCCAAGAGAACGAGGACGGATCCGAATCCCCTATAGCTTTCATGTCGCAGAAACTCAATTCGGCTCAGCGGAACTACAGCGTCACGGAACAAGAATGCTATGCGGCTCTGCTGAGTGTGAAGAAGTTTCGGGCATATGTGGAAGGATCTAAATTTCGCATAGTGACGGACCATGCCAGCTTGAAATGGCTGATGTCGCAAAAGGACCTCAGTGGTCGTTTGGCCCGATGGAGTCTGAAGCTCCAAGGATTTGAATTTGAAATAGAGCACAGAAAAGGGAGTCTGAACGTGGTACCTGACGCCTTGTCTCGTGCATTTGACGATGGATTAAATGCGCTGATCGATGTCGCACCTTTAGTGGATTTGAAATCTCCTGAATTTCAGAACGCGGAATACGGAGAATTGAAAGCCACTATTGAGGCGAATCTCGATCGGCTTCCGGACGTATGCATCAGAGAGGGTTTCGTGTACAAGCGTATGGTGCCCTATAATGGTGACCCTGCTTTTGAAGATCAGTCATGGAAACTTTGGATTCCCTCGGGTTTGACGGACGCTGTGATAGCACAAGCCCATGAATCCGAAACCACTGTTCATGGGGGCTTTGCTAAAACGCTTGAGCGCATCAGACGCTTTGTATACTGGCCTGGTATGTCCACACAAGTGAGAAGGTTCGTTCTCAATTGTACTACTTGCAAGGAAACGAAGTCCCCAAACAGACCGCTCCGGTCAGCCATGGGAGAGAGTTTCAGGACGGAACGTCCCTTTCAACATCTTTATATTGACGTCCTGGGTCCATATCCAAGAACCAAGAGTGGGAAAATCGCTATCCTGATCGTGTTGGATCATTTTACTAAGTTTCCAATTTTGCACCCGCTGTCTAGGATTACGGCGGCGGAGATTACCACTTTCCTGGAAAGACATGTCTTTCATACCTTCGGAACTCCCGAAACGCTCCTCTCGGATAACGGTTCCCAGTTTAAGTCGCTCATGTTTAATTCCCTGTTGGAACGATATGGAGTTGAACATCTCTATACACCCAGTTATTCACCGCAGGCTAACGCTTCAGAGAGGGTAAACCAGTCAATTTTGGCTGGCCTCCGTGCCTTCATTGATGGAGATCAAACTCTGTGGGACGTGAACCTAAGTAAAATTGGATGCGCTCTCCGGAGTTCTATCCACCAAGCTACGGGTTTCTCACCGTATCAAGTCTTATTTGGTAACCATATGATCATGCATGGAGGTGATTATTCTCTCTTGAAAAGTTTGCTAGCCCTGGGAGAGACCGACATGTTAGTGCGAATAAATGAAGGAATCCCTATGATGAGGCAACTGGCACAAGCCCGAGTTGTCACGGCGCACGAGGAAAGCAGCAAACGATATAATTTGCGTACTGTTGAAACACGATTCAGTCAAGGACAGGAAGTGTTCCGTAGGAACTTCTCCCAGTCCACAGCAGTGCAAAATTACAGTGCTAAGCTCGCAAAAAAATTCCTGAAATGTCGAATTCGTCATGTGTTGGGAAACTCCCGCTATGAATTAGAAGACCTAGGAGGTAAGCGGATTGGAATATACCACTCTAAGGACCTTCGGCAGTGAATCCCGTAACCCGCATGAGGTATGTCCTCACATCTCCGACCAATATTCGCGTAGACGGAAATTCTAGTTTTCCTTCGCGCTTGAAACTTCCTACCACCCTTTCCCCTTCCTGGTAATTGATCCTTACCCCATTGGTGAAAACACAAATGTAATCGAAAACTTCGTTTCTCAAATCCCAAAAATTAACGTATCATCTGGCATCATTTTTTTAATTAACTTCCTAACGCATTCCTTTCATTGTGTTAGTCTTATAATTTGCCCGGCTGAACCTCTGCGTGAGCATAAGACCTTAATCTTCCTCCCCCTCGACATTCAGACGCTTCCTCCTGATAGACAGGTGGGGAATCATCTGTGGTGTTATGGTCGATGGCGAGTCCTGCTCGGAAAGAAAATAAAGATGCAATGTTTTTTTTTGCCTCCTCAAATCTCACTCGGCGCAATTGCGAAATCGGCCTCGAATTTTTACGCGCCACTGTAAATACCGTAGCCGTATGCGCGAAAGCACCTCTTTAAGTGTGTATGGGATGGAAGCGACACGATCACAGAGATAAGTTTCGGGGATGGCAGAGAGTCGACTGTGGATTTCACTCGCGGGCGGACGCGTTGTTGGAGGGCTCCCGAATTCCGTGCAATTGCACACGAGTTTTTTTTGTAAAGTTAATTACGTTGTAAAAAAAAAAAAAAAAGTTATGATTCGCGAGATTAATTCCCGACAGTGTGGGAATAATCGCCACAAGGAAAAATCTTAAAGAAAAAACGCGTTTCAAGTGCGGTGACTTTCCCATGCGGTCGTGTTCGATTAACCCGTTAATTATGGTTTGAGTAACGGTTAAGTGCGGTATCTGGGAGAGTGCGAAATTACCCGCCGAGAAGTGACGTTTGCCTGAAAAGAGCTTTTGTGAAATCATACGGAGTGTCGACGGGTTGACTTAATCCCATGCGGAACAAACAGAGAAGAGTGCGAGCGCGCCAAAACGCAAAGCTTTGAATCTTGTTGGAGCAGAAAAAATCCAAGGTTATGAAGCATTATCGCCTGCTTAGCAGTTTTAAATCGGTAAACAAGTACAGATTACACCGCCTACATTGGTGATTGCGGTTTTATTGCTGTACGAAAAGTGAAATTGTTCATAGATCCGAGGAACAACAACACTATTTCCATACCCCGTTTCAATTTTCGCTGCTACCGCCTGGACCTGGATAATTAATGCGAGACGGAATATGATAAATGCAACTGATGCAAACCAGACGATATAACTGTGGTACTTGCCACAATGACAATGTAAATTTAAATGCAAAAACAAAACAAATAGTTACAAATCTATTTTTTTTTATAATAACTCTTTTTTTTTCAATTTGTTTATTCTCTATTCTTTCAAACGTATTATTTAAGTTGATTTTTTTTTGTTTTTTTTCTTTTTTTTAAAAATTTCATTCATATTTCATTATAAATTCATTCGCGGCCGAACCTTGATATGAATTAGGAATTATGGTTCTGTGATTGCAATCATCGATCTCGTTACTCCCGGTATGTAATTTTTTTGGTATTCATATTATGAAATTTTTTTTTGCTTAGGCTATTTCGCCATTTCGACTTAGTAAACTTTATAAAAAAAAAAAGAATTAATTCGGAAGTTTTTTTTTGCCAATGCTTATTTCTGCTAAGTAGTACTAAGAAAGTATGTATAATTTTTTTATTATGGTACAATTAGACGCGGTTCAATTGATTAAGATGAATTATTAAGAATTAACGACAGGGGTCTTCTGATTTCCTAGCTTCATAAACATCCTCCTCCTCTTAGGGACTTGGCGATGACCTTAAGGAAGAAGAATTCCGCCTGGTTAAGGTTGGGAGGGCTAGGGCGCGCATACCACCGGAAGCGCCATCTTGAGTACAGGTAAGCTTGGTTTGGAGGTAGCGCCGATGATGATACGATGGGACTCCCACTTTAGTCACTAGGATAAGCCGACGCGAGGCCGAATGGCCAAATACAATTTGTTTCCAGGCAGAGGGTGACATGTTTTGAGGTGGTGTAAGAACCCTCCCCAATTTCTCTACTGCAGCGGGCCCGGCAGCCAGCAAGCGCGTCGCCCCAACACCACCCAAAACACCAGCATTGAAGATTTATTTTCCAACTGGCCCACTCCTATCCCTTCATGTACTTCCCTTCCGAATGATCTTGTCCCTTTGGGCAAGAAAAATCCCTCGATCCTGCCTAAAACACAACAAAATGAAAATTCTAGCTATACACCCAACTCTTTTCTTACACGGTCTTTTTTTACACGTTTTTTAAATAACACAGTCTATGAAGAAGGACAAATAACAATTTTTTACAGGAATTTTTCATTCTAACACTTTTGCAAAACAAAAAAAATTTCAAATAATTTTAAATTTTTAGTGTCTTACATAAAATGTGTACAATTCAAAAACAAAATACCATTTGGGAGCTACCGAATTTTATTATATCAGTTGCATTTTACATTTTTATACATAGTCCTGGTTTAATTCGCGAGGTTTTGAAATTTGACGCAAGTACAGAGTAGTGTTGGGTAGGACAAGAATTTTTGTCCCATGTTTGTATGAGGGGCTCATTTGAAATTTGAGGTGGTACAATGTCCCACCTCAAATGTCCCATTCAAAAGCTCCATGTCCCATTCATACATACAATGTCCGTCCCATTCATACAATTTGCCTTTTTGAGGAGCAATGGTAGCAAATGAGCGAAAAATGACGTATATTACGTTTTTATGTGTGCGCGTAGAGTATTTTAACCCTACTAACACCGTTTCTTATTGAGATGCGGTAGTAAAATGACGTATTATTAGGTGTGGCATTTGTGGGTTGTGGTTATAATATACATTCTTTTTTATTTTATTTATTCTTTTTTAATTTTAAAAATTAAAATACAAAATCTCTCAATCTCTCTCAAAAAAATACATTCTTATTTATTTCAGTTATTCTTATTTACACTTATTCGGTTTCACTAGGGTTAAAATATATACTAGCCATGTAAGTCAATCCAACAACAACAAGTTGTAGTCACAGTAAAAATGACAGTTCCGTTCGCCAGCTTTTGTATGTAGCGGACACGGCGGGCTTCGTAAGAATCGCGTTTATTCTTAAATGCAGTGTTAAAAATAGTTCAGTTTTCCAAAATAATTTATTAATAGTGCTCAGCATGTAATTACTACACGTTGATATCAGTGCAATCGATTTTTAATCGAAAAAAGTGCGATGAAAGTTAAATCTCGGTTTCTCCCATCGAAGAGAATCTGTCATTCATGTGCAGAGTTCTCCGGTTCGTAATATTTCCGTGCTGAGAGCTTTGCTTTCAGCCATACAAATGCATGGGACAAAACCCGGTGAAGTGAGTGTGATTTGAGTGTTACAAATGTATTGGTACAGCAGCCATACAAATGCATGTTTTTAATTCAGATGCGACAAAAGCTCTGAAGTGGGACAAAAACTTTGAAGTGGGACAACAATATTTTTTGTAGTGATGGGACATTTTGACGTGCATGAATGGGACATTTGTACCACTTCTTGTATGAGTAACCCAACACTAGTACAGAGCATCATTTTCTCACTCCTGATACCTAAAGATACTCGATACACACTAACACTACTCTCCTAATAGAGTTTGGACAATGCAATAATACCAACAGTTCAGCGTGAGTTTAGAGGTACAAGAATACAACATAAGAATGTAAAAAACAGGCAAACTTGTAGTTTGCCTGATTTCAAATGTATGGACATGAGCACAAACTTGCTTTAAATTATAAATATTTGTATAGATTCACCATTGCAATCGAAAATAAATATAACTTTCGTAAATACCAATCCATTATGATTGTGTTTACTTCATGAAAGAAAAAGAATTGAGAAAATTCAAATTTCGGACCCAATTTCCGCGCAATCGCTGTACACGAATTGTCCAAACTCTATTAGGAGAGAAGTGTTAGTGTGTATCGAGTATCTCTAATGATACCGACATAGAACGTGCATTAAAGTTTCAACGTAATTTGCCAGTTTGTACAGCTGGGTACCTAGTCCTGCCAGTTCTGTTACATGCTTGGGCTTTGATAATTCTCTTTGAACAACAATCAATGACCTATTCTTTCTCCGGTTGTCAACCTTCCATGTCAAGCTTACAGAATCCCTCAGTTCAACTTTTGATCACGAGCTATCTAGATGGATCGAAAGATCACGGTATAGATAGAGGGATCACGATCGAAGTGAAATTTAACCATCAAAACGACCGGGTCCATGCTACCAGCTCTCGGAAAGCACGGGAAAAGGTAGAGCGGCTACAATAGGGTCATCATCACTCTTCAGTGATGGTCTGGGTGGAAGTCAGCTATGAAAGCACCACCAACCTCCATTTTTGTGAAAAGGGCATCAAAACTCGGGACAGTAATTATCAAGAAAAAATTTAAGGGCGTATTGTGAAACTTTTGAGCGATATCATGTGTAGGAAACGACACTGGTTGTTTCAGCAAAATTTTGCACCCACCCGAAAGGCCAGATCAACTCTGCTGTGGCTTGAGGAAAACATTCCCGAGTTCATAGGGGCTTCAGATTAGCCCTCTGGGAGCACAGATCTCAATCCTTTGCACCACTCTAATGTCTGCCCTTGAAGAAATGAAATTTCGAGAGCCTGAAGAGAGCTTCCTAATTAAGGCAAGGGACGAATTACAATTACAATTATTACAATTGACGACTGTTCACTTCGGGCTTGTTTTGACGCAGCAGAAGGTCATTCTGAATAATTCTGCTTTCTAACAATTTGTAATACTGTTCGAAATAATTCCTGAAATTACAAATTTACAGAGTGAAGGTCTTCGTTTACTATTGAAAATTTTCCTTGTAACAGAACTTTTGACACAAGAAAAAGTAACTTGAAAACCCCAAAAAAAAACGGAATCTGAAAACAGATTTCTTAATAAAACCAAAGCCAACATCACAGGACGTTATTAAAGAACGGGAGTTTTCAATAGGTTCAAGCTCATTAAACGTGTTAGACAGATCAAGCGATGAAAGCAATGACGTTCTAATCAGCATTTTTTGCTGAACTAGTTCATTAGTTCTTATTCGCTAAGCTACTAGTTCTTTACGTTAGTTTTTTTAGTTCATTTAGTGTAGAGGAGGTCGCATCTGAAAAATGTTCGTGCAGATATCTCGGGTACAAAAAAAAAAGAAAGTAGAAAGAAAGAAATTCATACCCGACTCGATCTAAACAGCCGTTCCCGAGATGTCTGCAAAAAAATTCAGCTTTCTGCAAAGATAAAGAGTAGAATTAAAAACAAGATGTGGACCCAACTCAATCCGAGCAGCCTTTCTCGAGATATATGCAAGAACAGCATTCAACAATTCAAGAATAGTATTAGGTCTGGGAAAAAGTTCGTGACGTTTTTTTAGTGAAATTCAACTGGTTTTCTTATAGTGTAAAAATGAATTTATTGAAGTCCAATATGCTCCATTATTATCGACAATGTTTCGCCATTTTTGGATAGATCCATCGGTGAAGAACTTCTGTGGCTTCTGGTTGAAAAAGTGAATCTAGTGGTTCTCACAGGCTTCTTTGAAAACAGCTTAATTTCATTGAGAGAGTTCTGCAGAGATCGGAACAAGTGATAGTCAGAGGATGCTATGTCTGAACTATACGGTGAATGCATCAAAACTTCCCAACCAAGCTCTCGTAATTTTTGACGGATCATCAAAGAAGTGGATGGCCGGTCGTTGTCATGATGGTAGACAACACCTTTCCTATTATTCAATTCGGTTCGTTTTCTTTCAATTGCCTGGCATAATCTCTCTAGTTGTCCACAGTAAAGTTGAGAATCAATTGTCTGACCAATTGGAACTAGCTCATGGTGGACGATTCCCTTCCAGTTACACCATACACACAGCATCACCTTTTTCGGCGTCAATCCTAGCTTCGCGAACGCTCATGACGGCTCACCAGCTCTTGTCCACGATCTTTCACGCTCCTGATTATTGAACATGAACTATTTTTCATCACCGGTTATCACACGTTTCAGAAATGGCTCGATTTCATTGTGTTTCAGCAGCTTTTTTAGTGATTGGGCAACCAGAGCGTGACTCATCTTTTACATCAAAATTACCAGAACGAAAGCGATTGAACCATTTCCGCGCAGCAGATTTTGATAAAGTACCTTCACCGTACACAGCACGAATTTTTTGTCATAATAATATTTCGAAATATAGCGCAATTTTCCATTACTCTTCTCCATTTCCAAACGCAAACTTCCCAGCCACTGCACCAATTTCAATATTAATACACTCATAGTAACGCTCAAAGAGTCAGCTTTCTAACGAATGCTTAGTGGTGCAATCTGTGTTTCCTGAGTTATTTGCAATTGACGTCATCTATCGGGAAAAACGCCACGAACTTTTCCCAGACCTAATATTCATAGCCACTTCCATCTCTATCTCCTTCTTCTATTTCTACAATGGCACTACAGCCCAAATCGCGCCTTGGCGCCCTGACCTTCAGGTTCCTTAACATTTTTCATTATTTATTGTGGACGGATTGTTAGACCTTTGCACAACCCTCTATCTTCGAATTTTTTATTTTCATAGATTGAGGTAACCAAGGTATACCCAAGCAGGCAGCGTGCTGGATTTATGCGTCGACCGGGATTTGAACTTACGATGTTCGCATTGTAGACAAACACGCTACCTACTAGGCTACACTCTAGCTCTCTATCTTCTTAATTTCTAGAAAGCAAAATCCTCCCTAACTAACCGAATCTACCAGGAGTGTAAATATGAAACCGGAATTTTTTCGCAAAAAAAAAACACTTATTGGTAGGAAATGAAAAGGAGTATTTCATTCAAAGTATAACCCTTCGCTAGCTATACATTTTCCCCATCTCTCTATTAATGTGTGGATGCCTCGCCAAAAAAAACTGTTGGTCTTTTGATGAAAACCAGTCATCGAGCCATATTCGTACATTTTCGTAAGAAGTGAAGCGCTGGTCAGCAAGTGTGTGTCTCATCGATGCAAACAAATGGTAATCAGACGAAGCCAAGTCTGGTGAGTAAGCGGTATGGGAAAGAATTTCCCAACTGAACGACTCTATCATTTCCTTGACCAGTCTTGCTGTGTGTGATGGTGCATTGTCATGAAGCAAAATCACGTTTTTCACTCAAAGCTTGATTCAATGCAATCAATTTGTTGTCGGTAGCGTTCAGTGTTAACGGTTTCACCAGGTTTCAGCAGCTCATAATAAATCACACCCTTCTGATCCCACCAAACGCAGATCATTGTTTTCCGGCCATTGCGATTTGGTCTTGCAGTTGATGTCGGTGGTTGGCCTGGAGTTACCCATGATTTTTTCCACTTCGGATTCTGAAAATAAATCCACTTTTCATCGCCAGTCACAATTTGATGGAGAAATGACTTTCTTTTGTATCTGGCGAGCAGCATTTCGGAAGTGGTTTCTCTGTTTTCCTGCTGTCTTTCGTTGAGATCATGTGGGACCCATTTTCCCATCTTGTGGATCTTTCCCATGGCTTTCAAACGTATGGCGACAGCTGCTCGTGTTACGTTTAACTGATCTGCCAGTTGTTGTTGGGTTTGAGCGCCGTCCTCATGCATTGCAATCTGCTGTCTTCAAACTTTTTCGGTGGTTTTCCACGTTCTTCGTTTCTCACGTCAAAGTTTCCACTTTTGAATTTTTTAAACTACTCAAAGCACTGTGATTTACCAAGAGCATGATCACCGTAAGCATCGACAAGCATTCGATGCGATTAAGAAGCAGTTTTCTTCAAATGGTAACAGAAAATTAAAGCTGCCCGCAAATCGTAGTTTCGCGGTACAAAGTTCGACATGTTCACTGTTATTAAAAACTATTCTGTCGTATGAAACTTGAAGTGTTATGAGTTGACATTCTTTGTCCGATGTCAAAACAAGAAAATGGCGCTACTGACGCGTGTTCACAATAACCACATTGATCAGTGAGGCCCTCTATAATCAAATTCCGGTTTCATATTTACACCCCTGGTATGCTTCAGTACAAAAGTGTAACCCCTCTAGTTCCAGTATCATATATTATATAAAAACTAGAATCTGCAAACACAGTTTTTATCGTCGACATCCCGAGTAAAAAAAAAGAAAATTAGATGGATAAAAAACACATCCGACCCAATACAAGTAGCCTCGAATCAAAAGAAGGAAGCAATACGATGTGTGTGATGTACACCTGACTCAATCCGAACAGCTGTGAAATTTGTGCAAAGTACTGCCAAATTCATTTTTCGCAGATAACCGAGGCAAACTGAATCAACTGAATATTAGAGATATCTCGATAAATAGGAAAAAGTAGCACCCAATTTAATTGGAACATCCGTTCTCGAGTTATGCATATACTAGTGAATAGAGGAATGTAACAAAAAAAGAATACGAAAAAACTGAAAAGCTGATAGTTCGATCGTAAGCGTATCGAATTTAAAAACAATGTTCACCAGTCTGATTAGTTCGATCCAAAAACAATTCTGTAGTCTGTCTTCGATCTAAACGCTTACATTTCTTCACGAGATAGATCGTATTGAGCTCATATCTCGTTCGCGAAATAAACATGCAATGCACAAGCCTGATCAGTTTAGTTTCACAATGAAACGTACGAACATTCAAGATCGTCCTCTACGCAAGAGGTGAGATGCGATCGTATTGAGTTGGCGATATCACAATCGAATGCTATATGGAATGAATGCAAAAGTGTTAAACGATTAGGTTATGATTGAATGTGATAATGAATTGTCAACTAAATACACGGACTTCCGGACTTTACGTGCAGCTCACTATCAGCTCATTTCGAACTAAACATGAAAATTCAGTTCAATAATGTGAGTAGTTCAAATGAACTAGTTCGTTGGAGAACTACGCATCTCTATATTTTATAGCAGTAAAGCAGTGATAACAGTAACTAAATAAGTTTCATATTTCATTAAAATTTAGAATTTTTTTTTTTTTTAAATTAACATAATATGTGTTGATGGTTAAGCTGGTTTAATAGTTGAGAGGACTGGATATAAAATAAAATTCTAGCGTTTACTATACGTTACAATAGGTAATTAATTTTCCTTTCAAATGTGATCGGGTCGACGAATGATACAGAAGTGAAGTGAAAAATATTGACATGATTTTTTCATTTGTATTCAACATGGGTTTTCATTATTTTTTAGGCGGTTTTTCTAAAAAGAATTTAGTTATTTTTTTTTTAAATTCTGGAACACATCTTCGATTTTACTATGAATGGCATATCTCCTTTTACACGGTTTTTTGCACGGTTTTCGTTGGGACGTATATACCGTGTCAAAAAAGAGTTGTGAGGATATTTATAATAATAACACACGCAATAGCACTGCCTAGAGTCACTGTATAACTGAGCAACTCTTAGGAGTCTGGAATATGCCTTAATTAGTACAAAAATCGTGCGTTCTAAAAAATTTAGTAGAAAAATCGAGCGTTCTAAAATTGATCAGCTGTGAAAATCACCACAGTGTTAGTGAAAATATGTGTAGACTGTGTAGTCATTCTGTCATATCCCAGCGGGAAATGAAGCGCTTGCAAATGCATTAACGAGCGCTTTTTTGAAGCAGGGAGGTGCTTCAAAGACGCTCTTCGTTCATATAAATTTAACATGCCATGTCATTGCGAGAAAGACCTTGTCATTACGTTTTCGTAAAACGCGGTTGAAGCACTTAGAATACATTGATTAAAAAGTGCTTAAAACATGACCTTTGTAAGAACTTACTTTAAAGCGCTGTAAAAGAGCCTTGCATTCAGTAAATATAAAGCACTTTCAAAAAGCGTTTTAGAAATCCTTCCTTCGGTAAATGATATTTATACTTTTTAGAGTATATTAAGTTTAGTTAGATGAACATGTGTCCGTCCCTCAGTCTGTCTGTTCAGAATCACAATAACTTCAGAAATTCGTATCCAATTAAGTTCAAACTTCATATTTGAATAGAAGCAAGTACGCCCGATTGGGACTGCGTGAACTTGGATCAGGATAGTAGCTTAAAAAAACATGTTCGAATTAAAAAAAACGGGTTTATCCTTAATTCATTATTGATCTTATTTAATTCATTATTGATCTTATATTATATATATATATTATTAAATTTAAAGTGACACTTGTATTTTTGAATTGAATGTTTTCCGATATATTTTATTTTTCTCGAGACGAATACCCCTCCTAATTTCTTTTTCGTAGTCCCCATAATCGAAATCTTTTTCCTTCAGTGAATCTGTAAATAAAAATGCTCGATTGTGAAAAATATTTGAGGGTAGAGTCATAATATTGTTACCATAAATATATTTTCCGAACAGTTTTGGTTTTCTTAGAGGATTTTTTTTTTTGCTGCCCATCCCAATTAATTATATTTTCCGAACAGTTTTGTTTTTTTAGAGGAATTTTTTTTTTGCTGCCCATCCCAATTAACTTCACGGATCAACTTTTCGCTTAATATCATTGGTATACATTTCCTCAATTTGGTTGACCCTATTACTAATTTGATGTAAGCAGTCTGAAATTTTTGAAATATATTTCTTTTATTGTTATATTAAATTGAATTGAATATTACTATTCCATTAGTTGGGAGTCCATCAAGTTTGTCGTCCGCCGCCTTGATATATTCAATTGTTTCCAAAGGAAATATATTTAAATTTATTTGGTTTGGAAAAACTTTGTCCGCAATTTTTTCCAATAATATGAAATGCTTTGCGAGAGACTCTGTTTGGGCACGCAAGATATTTTTCATTTCCTCATAACCGAAAATTTGGTTCTTCAGGTTGCGATTTTCTGCTTCTGAAAAATAGAAATCATATATGAAACAACTATAGAATGTGATAGGTATAACAATAATATCGAAACTAATTTTGTACAATTACCGCATTGCTTTTTAGGGCTCGATGTAAAAGCATTGCACCTAAATACCGGAGTGGCAAAGTTTTCTCCTTCTAAGATTTTTCTGCAAGAATATAATATATAAGTGGTATTTTTGTATACCATGTATATTATATATATATACATTAGCTGAAAACAGTGATGCCAAATTGGAATAACAACAAGATCATTTTGATATGGTAATGCCATTAGTTTGCAATAAATTTCGTCGATTTTATGCAACGACTCTTCGATGGCTGGATTCGAAATTAAAGCTATTCCTAAAGCTTCAAGTGGGGCTCAGTGAAAAAGTTGCTTACACATCCGAATTCGAAACCATTCACAAATTCTTGTCCGTGATCATCTTTGATAAATCCGGTGACTTTAAATGGAATTAGAGTTGTTCTTACGTAGCAAAAATTGTCAGGCATTTTGTTGCTCAAAATAAAGCTATTGGGGTACTTAGATCCGGTAATTTTTTTAAAACGTTTTTCTTGTTTGTGCAAATGATAATTTTCCAGAGCTCGGTTAATTAATTGCTGCAGAATTTTGGTAGGTTGTCGACAATCATTCTTGAGAATCTGCATAAAGTTCTCGAATTTGTATGCCGAAAATGAATCTACATTACCAAGCAAATTAACCCATTCTGTTAAATGAAGCAAATTGTGAACGTTATAGCTTATTTTATTGTGCCCATATATATATTGAAAATTTAAAACGAAAAGCTTCAGCATTTCATCAACTATATTAAGATTATTTCGATTATTTCTGGGGCAGGATAACAAACGGTAAGAGCTGTGTAATAATAAAAAATGGACGTACATTTTGTGATCCAGAAAGTATTTGAATAGGACAATACCGGTATATAACACTACTTGTCGAAATTCAACAGCTTTCCAGCGGTGAATTTCCATTGTACTTCTGGGTTTTCTGGCAAATTCCTTTGGGATATGTAATACCCTTGCGGCAATTTTCTGATCAAAATAACTTTTCTCATCATTTGTGAATTTTCTCCCATGAAGAAATTTACCTTTAAATATACTTAGCAGCATCTTTTTATATACCCCTAAATCGATCAAATGCATAACATCTAATAGAAATTGTGATACCATTTGTATGCCTATCATTTCCAGTATATTAATGTTTTCGCGAAAGAATTGAGTATGATGCATTAAATCGTTTCTACTCTTAAAGTCGACATCAGATCTTAGATTCGAAATCGTGGTTTCGTAAGTTAAAGTTCTGTTTCTGCACTGTGCTATCTGTGTACACTTAGTACATCCATGCGCTGCTGTGTGGCCTACAGTTCCAGTTACAAAGGCCCTTGCAGGAGCATCGCAAATAAATGATCTTATTTTTAAACTAAATATACGATCTTTTATTTTAATTCCGTTTTGAAAAATTTGCTCCATTTCCTCTACTAATGGTTTTAAGTAGGTGTTTACATCTTCCGGTTTTTTGAGACCAACTTATGAACCAATCCAAAAAACATCACAACTATCAATGACTGCTCCCATAATAGGCCATAAAGCAGTACCGGAACTTTTAAACAGGGGGAGGCCATCAATTGCTATATCGATTTCTATTATATTTTTGCTTTCGTTGGACTGATACCCCATAGCATTCAATGCATTTTCCAATCCAAAATGGAAATATTCACCAGGATACATTTGAATTGGAACAATTGAATTTGTATTCGTTGCGAGTAGTGATTTCATTGAAAGTGGAACTTCATTTCCGAATTTGTTCAAAATTTTGAGCAAATCGTCACCAGCAGCTCGGGTTATTCGATGCTTGATGCACCATAACCCCAAGTTCTCTTTCAATGGAACTTCACTTGAACTTTCCCCAAAATTGCTGTCCTCACTCTGTTGAGTGGGTAATTCACTACAATTTTCAGGAATCCCATTTGAAGAGACGTATTTCATGTCATCAAAAGAATTATTTGGTCTTAAGGGATCAGCTCTATCTAGTAAAGAGCTCCCTTCTTTTGATACAAGGCATTTAAAATGCCTTTTGCTGACTCCGCCAACCCTGTTTTCCATCTGTTATTTGAAATTAAAATATTTTGAATATGTAGGCTAGCATGCAAAATAAAAGACTCACCTTTCGAATGGTTTGATCACACACAAAATAGATAACAAAACGAAATATCGAACTTGAATTAACTTAAACACCCGACACGCACGATTACGAAATTCGAAATGAAGCTGAACAAAATTTTTTCTTCGTAAAATCAAATAATGGAATTTCCCGAATTATATGAATTCATCCTCTCCAACATCTTTTAGAGCGCTTCTAAAGCGTTTTGCATTTATATGAGGGACGAGTCAATACTTCTTACATTTTATGACGCAATTTTAAAGTACTTTATCTTTATATGTGATAAAGGACTCCCAAACTGCTTCGATATGTAGTGCTTCATTTTTGTTTCATTAAAGTCCTCCTTAAGTGCTTGTAAGCGAAGCGCTTGGAATCGTTCCCGCTGGGATGTTTTTGCGCCAAGTGTCAACTGACAGCAGCGTAAACTGGAGCAAACAGTTGTTTGTTGAAGATAAGTGGGTGTAGGAAATTGCAAAATGATTAATTTTTCAGGGCACATAATCGAATTCCAATTGCATTTTGATAAATATCTAACCGAATATACATATATATACACCAAAAAATTCAAACTTAACGGTTTCAACCCAAATATCCGCAACGGCTTTCAAAGCGCCATCTCACGTCCAGCTCAGTCCCGAACGACACCACCGCAGATAATCTCGTTGGCGCCCTGAGCTCAATTCCAAAACAGCTGACACCAACTGTCATTCCACCGCCTGTTTCTGTGTTTACGATTCTCTTCATTCGCTGGCAGATTTTGCTCGGAGAACAAAGCGCGCTGTGATTATCAAAATTTTCTTAATTTAACCCTCGAATTACTTTCCTTTTGCAACCCTTTCCCATGGAGTACTGCTGAACTGCGTGAGCAAACTTCATCAGTGCAGAATGACGACGGAGGAAGCGACGGAAGTCTTTTCCCAGGCTACTACCACCAATCATTCTACAGATAAGTACAAGTACGTGGTTATTATTCCAGCGAGCGTTTTTTTTAGCTGGAAATCGTAACGCACAAAAAAACTGATAATTTCAGAGCCGAATGGAACGAACTGAAAACCAATTTGCTTGCCAACAATTTGGAGAAGCTACGCCTCCTGGCCTTCAATTGCGACCTCAAAGTATCCCGATTTCGTAGTGTTTGCTGGGCAGTGCTGTTGCGTGTGGTATTATTTGAAATATGTAGCTAGAATTTTCAATTTCATGCTATGCGTTCGTAGATTGGTGACAATCCCGACGATTGGATTGGACAGCGCGAGCAGCAGAGGAACAGGTAAATTTCGATTTTAATTTTTTTGCCTCGACTAAAACTCTTTGTGTTTAGCTATCACAAACTTAAGGACGAGTACGCTCGGAATCCGCACAACGTGAACGATGCGAATGATGATCCACTGTCGCAGTCACAAAAGGTAAAACGCTACAGCGATTCCCGCTTGACCCTGCAATTCGCCTGTTTTGTTTCAGAGTATCTGGAATCAGTACTTCGGCGACCAAGAACTGGTGGCCGTTATCAAGCAGGATGTGGTACGAACTTTTCCCGGAGTCGATTTTTTTCGCAAACCCTTAATCCGCGAGACGATGGTATGTTCTACATTTCAGTTAGTATTTTTATAGTTGTTCGATTTTACGCTTCTTAGACAAACATCCTGTTTAATTACGCTCGCGAACACCCTTATATGTGCTATCGTCAAGGAATGCATGAGATTCTAGCCCCGATCCTCTTCGTCATGCACTGCGATCATCAAGCTCTGCTGCACATACAGGATTTCACAACGGATATTGAGTAGTTTGGTCCGGTATGCTGTTGAAGCAATTTTTTTTATTTATTTTCGTTTCAGTCCCATTCTCTCAGATGTTCTGAATCCGAAATATCACGAATCTGATTCTTAGTAAGTTGATACTGGTCCTGCAATCACATTGAACAAAAAACAATCTTTACTCATTTTTCAGCTTCATTTTCTCGCGCGTGATGTCTTCCATCGAGTCCTATTATCGAATCGTAAACATGATTCCCAGCTCGCAAGGACATTTCCCAACGCAAAATGAAATCCCGGTAATTCTTACATCCATAACCGAAATTTCGGTTCTAATTATTTCTCTTACAGTCCCCAGATTCTGCACATCCGCCCGAAATCGAAGTGATTGGTCAATTGAATTTCATTCGTGATAAAATCCTGGCAAAAACCGATCTTCATTTGCACAACCATCTTCTGAAATTGGACATTCCGTTGCATATTTTTGGAATGTAACTATTTCCTGCCGGTCACAAAAGCCAAACTTAATCGTCGATATTTGTTTTTCAGTCGATGGCTTCGTTTGCTTTTCGGTCGGGAATTTCCATTGCTCGATCTCCTGATGCTGTGGGATGCGATTTTCGCTGATAGCGATTCATTTGAATTGCCCAATTATATTTTGGTTGCAATGCTTATCAGAATTCGAGATAAACGTAAGAATCGACTGGGATTTTGATCTGGCTTGAATATATTTATTTTGGGTTTTGTGTTTTCAGTTCTTCTAAGCGACTACACAACTTGCCTCACGTATTTAATGCGCTATCCGAACAATGTTGACATTGGTTTGATTTTGCGTCATGCGTTGCACATGAAAATGCCACAAGTAAGCTTGAAATTATGTTGTTATTGAAATTTCTTTACATGTTTATTTGATTTGAACAAATTTTTACTTGATAGCGTGTGGGGAAATAGGTTTTTGATTATCGTTTCGTTTCTTGCATATTCACCTCTCCAAAGCAAGGTTCAAAGGTAGAGAATTTTATGCAAACTTTCCGTAGACTATGTTGTGTTTAACATGAATTTTTTTCGTAGTAAATTTTATATCATCAAATTATTTCATTTGGATTGCGAACGATCATGAATATTGATTTACGTAGGAATTATAAAACTTTATTCAGTTTCATTATTTTCATCAAAGCTGTGTTTCAGTTCATGGAAATTTTACTTAATTACCAACATGATAAATTTTTACTGGTTGTTTAACACTTTTCGTTGGGTCACTACTGGTTCACATAAGAAATCTATTTAAATTGTAGCTAATGATCTGCAGGTGAAAAGCGATATGTCAACATGGAATGAGAGTTTTAATGCTCTACTGGATGAATGTTTTCCATGTCCGGAACGGAGGGAATTTATTCATGAACGGGTGATTACAAAGGGAGAAATCCTCAAGCTTTAGCATCAAAAGATTGACTTAAATTTTAGTAGCGTCAGATGTGAAAAGGCGCCTGACATCGTGGGAATGACGTACGATATGCTTCCCGAGTGAGTAGCTTGCTTTCTCAACTGGCGCTTTCGAAAATATGTTTTTCATTTGGGTTGGAAGATAGCAAGTCTTGTCGTACTCCGGAGAAGTAACCCCCGGTCTTCTTGGAACATATCTCTTCTCCCAAAGAAAGGGATTCCGTAGGCTGGCGGAGAAAGTGGCCTCTTACGGGCAGTACGGCTTCCGTGCCGCGAACTACACGAAAGATGCGTGGATGCACGTAAAAAACTGTGACCAGTGTACATCTTGTAGAATTCCAGGGCGCATTTGATAGTTTCAACTGGGATGTAATGCTTGACATGCTACAGGACTGCCACTGTCGCGAAGTCTCTGACAAGTTTTCCCCTGACATATATGTAAGAAGATTCCGTGACACTGTCTGGAAGGTAGTGGAACGTGGTTGTCCATAAGGCTCCATCAGTGGTCCATTCATTGCGAACCTAATGATTAGTGACATTCTGGTTCAACTCGCGGATTCAAGTAGTGTCGAGGAGTATGCTGACGACCTGGATGGTAACTCTAGAATTAAGCTCAAGCGTAAAGGTGCAGCTCTGATTGTCAACCGTTCGAGAATGAGGCCTGAATGTTGAAGTGATATCGAAGGGAAAAATAGTGATAATTATGCTTAACACTCATCCGTTGTTTGCTTAATTTCTACACAAAAAAAAATTTAAAGTTTTGTAGAAACGTTATTTATGCTTGAGCTCGATTATCTCAAAAACATCTTCCTCCATCAATTTTTCGAAATTTCTTATGGAATTTAGATCTTGTGTAGAATCTACATCAACGACTGTTTTTATTGGCAAAGTAAGCAACGGATGCATGTTAAAGGGCTCAGCTACGCCATTAACGTCAAATACCTGAACATCAGGGTTTTGAGCGGTTGAGGTTTGAGCTGACTATATTTGGCACCGAACGCAAAAATTTTGCACATTCGTCCGACCTGTGGAAGTGGCCGAAATTGCGCCACAACCTTGAAGAGTCCACATTAGGAAACAAGTCAAACTTTTTAGTTTTCTTGCTCTCCTGAAAAGTTGCATTTTTTCACATCAGTGAGCCTCTTCTTCAAAATTACGAAAGATATCAAGTTCTTTTTTTTTTTGCTTATTAGGTGGCAATAAAGACTGCAAGAGTGAGGCTAAATTTAAAAAAATACCATTTCCGCTGGTAATTTCAAATTATGCTTTGCAATTAAAAAGTGAACAAGTGAGCTTGAGATCGGATGAACGGATCCCGAGAAAAGGTACATCGAGTTTGTATGGAAATGGGCTCTTCGCTTACCTCCTTAAGGTCACGTTAATGTGGCACTTCGCGAGAGAAAACCTAGACTTTGATTTTTTTCTCAGTCTGGGTTTTCTCCTCACGAGTCACGACAGCATGAACAAGTTTCACTACAAGCAAATCTGACTGAGAGACAGCGGGTTGCGCTTGTGAAGCTGTTGAAATGGTGGCTGCATATCCTGGCCGAATGTCCAAGATATACTGAAGTCTGCAGCTGGAAGACATAAAGATCTCGAGTGGCGGGGAGTGGCTGGATGTTTGTAGATGCCTCGCAAGCAGGGAAAACATTTGAAAGCGCATGAGCCATTTAGGTTGGGAAAAGGAGGGCTGGGATTGGGGCTTAGAGAAATTATTTTTATTTAATTAATTTATAAATATACAAATTAAATTAAGCAAATTAAGTACTAGTTGCATTAGACCATCGCGACTTTAACGCGAAAGTGGGCAAAGAAGAAGCATACATAGGGACAATTGGAAGGCATAGTCTCCATGATATTAGTAACGACAACGGCCAGAAGCTGACTGATTTCGCCAGCAGCAAAAACCTTATTGTAAGCTCGACATGCTTCCCGCATCGTGACATTCATAAGAGAACGTGGGCTTCACCCGACGGAAGAACATTCAATCAAATAGACCATGTTCTAATAGAGAAAAGGACGGCCTCCTGCATTCTCGACGTGCGTACATGTCGAGGGGCTAATTGCGACACAGACCACTATTTGGTAAAGACCAAGTTTCGATGTCGAATCGCAAACCGAGGACACTCAAAAATACAACCGGTTCCTAAATTCGACATAGGGAAACTCAAAAACGAGAAAATAGTTGCGAAATATGCGTTAGCCTTGGAGAGGCACTTCGCGACAATGCTGAATACCACTGTCAGCATGCCTATAGAAGAAATGTGGCAAAAAATCAAAGATGGCATTACATCTGTCGCAGAGGAGGTGATAGGACAACAACCCCGGCGCAAAAGAAATGATTGGTTCGACAAAGAATGCCAAGATGCCTTAGAACGAAAAAATGAAGCTTACAAAATATTAACGGAACGGCCGACACGAGCCAAACAAGACAAGTACAAGGATCTTAGACGATTTGCAAACAAAATATGCAGACAAAAAAAACGGAAGTACAATAATGACGAAATTAAAAACATGGACGAACAATTTAAATTACACAACACAAGAGCCGCGTATTCCCTTGTCAAAAGGATGAAAGAAGGTTACAAACCGAAAACGATCCTATGCAAGGATGCGGAAGGGAACATTATAAGTAACGCGGAAGATATAAAACTAAGATGGGCACAATATTTTGAACACCTTCTTAACCCGAGCCCATCACCTACACGAACAGCAGCAGCAGATACAATAGCAGGTATAACTGATGTAACAGCTGATGAAGGATCCGCTTTGAGTCCTCCCACACTCGAAGAAGTAAAAACAGCCCTAAGGAACCACCCAAACAACAAAGCGCCGGGCACTGATCAAATCCCAGCTGAACTTCTGAAAGCCGGCGACACCTGCATAGCGCATCTCCTACATAGATTAGTCGCAGACATATGGACGCAGGAAATACTTCCTGAAGATTGGCGCAAGAGCATCATATGTCCAATTTATAAAAAAGGTGACAAACTCTGCTGCGAAAACTACCGAGGAATATCTCTGTTGTGTACGTCTTATAAGATTTTGACGAAAATTCTAGAAAAGAGAATTAAGCCCTATGCTGATAAAGTAATTGGTGAATACCAAGGCGGATTTAGAGCTGGACGCTCAACCACGGACCAGATATTCTCAGTTAAACAGGTGCTGGAAAAGTGCTGGGAATATAATATTGATGTGCACCAGATATTTGTTGACTTCAAACAAGCATACGACAGTATCGACAGGCGCGTACATGTTGGAGTTTGGAGTCCCACCGAAACTGGTTCGACTGACAAGAATGACAATGACTGAGTCTTTGTCACAAGTCAGAGTAGAAAACGATCTGACTTCCAGTTTTAAAACAGACAACGGCCTTAAACAAGGTGACGGCCTCGCACCAAAGCTTTTCAACTTAACACTCGAATATGTTGTTCGGAAACTTCCCGTTGACACCAAGGGAACACTATGCTTCAAATCCACACAACTCGTAGCATATGCCGACGACATAGATATCCTTGCAAGATCTCTGGAGAGTGCTAAGGAAGTATTTGTAAACCTTGACTCGGTAGCAAGGGAAGTTGGACTACGCATTAATGAAAACAAAACAAAAATTATGACGCAAACTAGGAAAAAGACGCCAATCAGACAAAATATTACAGTAGGAGACTATAACCTAGAAAACGTAGACAGCTTCATATATCTAGGGGCAAATCTATCGAAGGATGGAAGCGAACCCATCGAAATTAAAAGAAGGATAATGATGGCAAACAAGACGTATTATTCGGTACTTCCAATAATCAAAAACAAGAACGTGCACAGGAAAACAAAACTTAAGCTATACAAAACAATCATAAGACCTGTGCTATGCTATGGCAGCGAAACGTGGACATTAACTCAGGCGTCCGAAAAACGACTTAACGCCTTTGAAAGGAAGGTCCTCAGAAGAATCCTCGGACCTGTGAGGGAAGACTCGATCTGGAGAATACGATACAATAGAGAATTGTATGCCATCTTCGACAATCCAGAAGTGTCAACCCTCATAAAATTTAAAAAATTACAATGGGCTGGTCATGTGGAGCGGATGGATGACGGAAGGATTCCCAAACGCACACTAAAAGGGAAAGTCAACGGACAAAGACCGGTCGGAAAACCACGAAAGCGCTGGGAGGATTCGATTGACGCAGACAGCAAATCACTGCTAAGATTTTCAAACTGGAGGACGCGGTCACTGAACCGAGATGGATGGAGGCAAAGCATTCAGGAGGCCAAAGTCCGATTTGGGCTGTAGCGCCATCGTAAGTAAGTAAGTAAGCATTAGACCATCGACTTAATTGTTTCAGGTTTGACTTCTAAGTTATATAATTGTTGTTTGAGATAAAAAGAGCACTTTTCTTGTAAATTGGGGGCTTAATGCAAATTAAATTTTATCCGTAAGATTGACGTTTTTTATTTATTTATATTCGTGGCAATTTTTTCATCGTTACTGTTTTTTATATAGTCGAATAGGTCTCCTCTGAGCAGGCTCCGTAGCGTTGTGCTTTTTAGGAGATGTTGGAAGTCCATGATTTGGTTGCAATGTGTGCATTCAGGCGGCGTATCCTTTTTGATGATGTGGAGATGAGTCAAAATTGTGATTCCGGTTTCCTTGCGCGTAAGTGCGCTCGGGAAATTTCTTTGAATTTTGTTCGGGTTGATGACGTCAGTATAAAAATTTTGTCGTGAGGGCCATGCTTGTTTGGATTTGATGGCTAGATGTCGCTCAAGTAATCGTTTTACATCCAAAGGAGTAGAGGCGTCGGTGGTTACAAGTGGGGCATTTGCTAGATCCTTCGCCATTCTGTCTACCTCTTCATTTCCTTTTATTCCGGAGTGTCCCGGGAGCCAAAGGAGTTTTAATTTCTTTGATGAGGTAGTGAGTTTGTTTCGTATTTGGACGATTAAGTTATTGCGCGAATGGTATTTTGAATAGCTTTTGTGACAGAAAGACTGTCGGTGCAAATGCAGTATTTCCCTTTTCGCTTGCTTGCATATTCGATAGCAGCACCTATTGCTTTGGCTTCGGCCGAAAAAACAGAAACGTAGTCGAACATGAGACCAGGAATAACTAGCTCACCGCATTCCTTGACGACAGCATAAGTTGTAGTCTGGAAATTTTTGGAGGCATCTGTGAACAGTAATGTCCAGTTCTCATTTCGGAGCTTGGATGCAACTTCGATAAGATTCATTGCTGGTGGAGGTTTTAGTATGTGAAGCTAAAGATAAATCTATTGTCTTCGTGGGGAACATCCGTGGTGGTGGAGACTTTGGGTTGGTGCAGATTGGTTTCATATTGACTCCTGGTTCGTTTGCTAAAACTAAACAATAACAATGTGAAAGTGTGGAGCGGATTCGTGGTAGCTTTTTTCTTTTGGTTAGATTAGTAATTTCCTTTTGTAACAGTTTATTGTTAGAGAAAATTAGTTTTGGTATTAGTCTACCGGTTGCCAAGTCTATTCTTTTCCCGATAGTTGACATATTTGATTCGGCTAGCAAACTTATAATAGGCGTTGTTCGGAAGGCGCCGATTGCAGAACGGATAGCGCTGTGGTATGGGGCCTTAAGCTTTTGTAGAGTGCTAGTTGCGGCTTTTCCGTAAACTGTCAAACCCTACTCAATTTTGGACAGGATAATGGCTCTCATTACTTGCAATAGTATAGCAGAGTGGGCATTGGAGTTCCTGTTGGACAGATATTTGATTATATTTTGTCTAGGTATTAGATCTTTCCTGATATTTTCTATGTGTTTGTTGTTCCATAGGAAGCGTTTCGAGAAAGTTAGACCCAGTATTTTCAGGTGATCAACATTTTCGTTGGTATCCTGACCTACTGCTACATTAAAAGAGCAGCAAGTGAGTTTGCGACATATATGGAGATGTTTGCATTTATTCATGGAGATTTTTGCGCCAGAGTGCTTTGCCCACGTTAGCATTTGGTCTAAAGCTTTTGCTATATTGTTGCCTGCTTCTACCAGTGAGGAGTTTTTGACTATTATGTAAAAATCATCTGCATATGCTAGGTGCTTGCAAGCCATGATGCGATTAATATTATTTGATAGCAAATTAAGAATAGAACAACTGATATTGGTGATCCTTGCGGTATACCATTTTGCAAAGACCAGACCTTTGAAAGAACTCCATTTACTCTAACTCGAAACTTTCTATGCGCCATTAAATTAAGGACCCAGTTGTGAATCTTGGGACCTAATCTTATGAGTTCTGAGATGATCGTGTGGGTTCCTACGCGATCAAAAGCCTTTTCGAAGTCGACACTGACAATAGACACGTGATTTCTACTGGATAGTTGAGAACAGATCAGGTGATCTATATATAGGTGTGTATCTTGACAGCTCTTGTTTGGTCGGAATCCTATTTGTTCGCTATTAATTCCATTGTCTTGTTCGAGTAACCAGAACAGTCTACTTGCTATCAAGGATTTTGCTTAAGCATGGTAATAACGATATGGGGCGGTACGACTCAGGATCAGATTTGACTTTTTTTGGTTTAGGAATCGGAATTATGGCTGCCATTTTCCATGCTTGCGGGTAAATGTTTTTGCTTAGGATGGTCTTGTACAAGGAAACAATACGCATCTTACAACTAATGCTTAAGTTCTTAATCATACTGTATGTGATCTTATCTAGTCCAGGGGTATCACCCTTGAGCCTTTGTAAGTTTGTTTCAAACTCAAAGAAACTTATTTCAGGTTCTATATGCGCAGCTCTCTGGCTACAGTTTAAGCGAGAGGTGGTATTTGAAAAATTTAATTTGCTCTGGACAAATTGGAGCTAAAGTTACTGTCTAGGGGGAGTAGGAGGACCAATGTTTGCCAAAGTTTGCTATTTCTTTGGGAGTTGTAATGGAATTTGGTCCATTTTGATTTCTGTTATGGTTGATTGGTTTCGATTTCCTGCAATGGTTTGAATGGTGTTCCAGATATTTTGAATAGGTGTGTTTTTAGATATTGTGCTAGTAAAAGAGAAGAACCATTTTTGCTTGGCAACTTTCATCGCACGTTTGAATTTGGCATTTAATTTTTTGTAGATTATTATATATATTTGCCAGGATGGGTTTTCTTCTATAAAGGGTCCATGCAGTTTTCCGTTCGAGGTTTAAATCTGCAAGCTCAGTGCACCACCAGGAAACCTGGCGTTTCTTTTTTGTGAAATTGGGGCGGTTATGAGGAATTAAGCATTTTACTGCGACCAGAATCGCCTTTTTATTATTACCTGCTCCGCGATTGAAATATTGTTAAAACCCTCTCTAGCCTTTAACGCGAATTTTTGGCAATTTACAAATTTGGTGTTATACTGTGGAAGATGCTCGATTTTTGAATAGTTGTATCTTATGTACGTGATTATAGGGAAATGGTCGCTTCCGTAAAGGTCGTCCAGAACTTTCCAGTCACAGAGTGGGGCTAGCTGGCAGGATCAGATAGAAAGGTCTATGTGACTGTATGTGCGATGAGTGGAGTAGTGGGTAGGGAAACCAGTATTTAAAACGAGCAGATCGGATATCATTAGCCAGTTTTCGATTTGTTTGCCATTTTTGTTGACAACAGGGGATTCCCAACCATTGAAATCTCCGATAATGATGCATGGAAGATTTAAACCACTTGTTAAATTTTCGAGATCAGTTGTGGATAGTTGGTATCCATGTTCAATGTATACACATATAACAATCAGTTTTATGGGATTGTATATCTCAACTGCAATCGCCAATAAATTTGTTGATAGAGTTAGAAGTCGGTGTTACAAACTCTTTTTTATCAAAAGAGCGATACCACTTTTTGAAGAATTGGTTTGAATGTTATTTGCAAAGACACTTTCGTACCGATTTGAAAAGTGTGGGTTTGTGTTATGAGGGCAATGGGTTTCTTGAAGTGCAATTATGTCAGGTGATATGTCTTTTACCAGCATTTGGAGATAGTTAAAATTGTTATAGAAACCATTCAGGTTCCATTGCATGATTTTGAATTGGGTTTGTATTTGGTTGAAGCTGTTTGTTTGTTTAGAAGCCATAACTAAATGGATATATCAAAGGTATGCCGTTTTGTGTTTTGATTGATTTTGCTTTCATTTATATCTTTGTTAGGACGTATTACTTTTTCTGTGGATAGAATATGAGAGTTGAAATTTAAAGTTTCTGTTTGAGTTTGAGTTGAAGGAGCAATGTTCTCGAACTTATTTTGCTCCGGAACTTGATTTTTCGTAGTGTTAGAAGTAAGAGTTGAAGTTTTTTTGTTGTGTTATCGTTTAATGTTTTCTGAATATTGGTTTTAGCATTGTTTGGATTTATTTTGATTGCGGAGGCATAGGATGTGCCTGGCTGAGCTGCCGTTATTTTGTTGCGTTCCGCAAAGTATTTTTTACGGGCCTCGTACATTATGTCTTTACTTTGAATAAATTTTGGACAAAATCGGTCTGCTGATTCATGGTCAGGGGTTTGACAATTGACACAGAACTTGTTTATGCAAGAAGTTTCGTCATGCGGAGATTTTCCGCAGGTCGGGTAGACGATAAGTGATTTACACCATTTCGCGGTATGCCCAAGTTTTTGGCATTGGCGACAATGCATTGAATTGGGAAAATATTGTTTGACTTCGTATCTTTGCCATCCAATTGTAACTGTATTGGGGAGATGGTATCTGTCAAATGTTAAAATTATTAAATCAAACGGGACTTGTTGGTTTTCAACTCTCCTTTTCAGAATGACAGCTTCCGTCACTCCTGAACCTTTTAAACCTTCCACTATTTCCTTTTCAGTAAGATTTATTAGGTCGCGGCAGAAAATAGTACCCTTGGTGTTATTAAATGGGTTATTAATTTCACATTTTACTGGAATTGGGGTTATACTGGCGATGGTCGTAGTTTTAGAAAAGCGATTAGCGCTTTGCAGGTTATCATATAAAATGAGCAGACTCCCAACTTTTAAAATTGAGATTTTTGTGTACTCTGTGGAAATAGCGTAGATCGTTTTTCGAAGAATGAATGGGTTAACTCCGGATAATTTCTTGTTCGCGTCGGAATGAATCATGAATACGAATTTTTTTTGGGAAACAGCAGCGGTATTTGCCGGCAGGTTTGAAAATTGATACGGTGATTTTTTTTCGAGTGGGGCTCTGACTTGAAAGACAAGTCTCGCCCAAAAGTCCGAAACTGTTTTCGTAATTTGCGGCCATAGCGGCCAAAATTTTTTTAAACTTTTTCCACTAATTCGAGATGTATTTTAAATTTGTAGAGAAAATGAAATTAAAAGAAAGGTGAAACGATGTTTCAAAGCACAACGAACACTGATGCAGAGAAGCACGCGGCGTTTCACTTGCAAATTGACTACGAGCAACGATAACCTCACTGCTTTGATGCTCGACGATTACTGTGTTAGAGAAATTATTTCTTCCCTTTCGCAAGGAGGTGATAACAACTGTTATCCATACCGGGTAACTGTAAATGACGGTGTAGCCTTTGAACAGTGTCGTCTCCACGTGTCTGAGGTGTGTGACCAGTAACAACTTCCAAGGAACTCAACGGGAAGTAACTCTTAGAGCTGCGCGAGCCTGACCGGCGGTTTTCAACTACCACGAGTGTCAGGGAGTTTCGTGGTGGTTGTGGCTTAACGCCGGAATTCGAGTGAAGTTCTTCGAAATTCTACGTAGAGTTGCGTTCACAAACCGGGTGCCGGGACCCTCAGGAAGACAGAAATGTAAATAAGTCCCGCACCCACTGGTGTGAATGCTGAACTTCCATTCGTTATTCACTTTCACTCTAAGAAGAGGCGGTCATTGCCGTCACAAATACAAACCGTAGATAACCGTAAAATAAAGTCCTAGAGGCAGGTGTTTACTTCAATTCAACTTGATATGATTGTCAATAAATTTTCGGTTGACTTCCTATAGGGGCATATGATAGAAACAGTTCTCGTCCACAAAACGTGATACGGCCTTTAATTGTCGCCAGGACTTGTTCTACAGTGCTCCATTTCACAGTCGATCATTGATTGGCGGTGTGTGGACCGAGTGATCCGACCCCTTCCACCGTCATTCAGTGTTCGAACGTTCCAGAAGCAAATCGCAGCCTGTTTTCCAAATGTCGTTACTGTAGAATCCGCCCGTATACGAGGTTTCTTGTATCAGTTAGATTTTAATATCACGGGAGATAAGTCTATCAAGGGTATACCTATGAACATCTCCCATCCAACCAATTTGTTTTCCTCCATAATTTGAGAGCTTTTATTAGCGTTGTTTGTAATGAACCATTTAGATACTAATTACATGCTCATTTCTCAGATTTTTCATTATTTCGTCTTTTATAAGAAACACTTGAAAGTACGAGGGTGAATCAAATATAAACCGGAATTATTTTTTAAAACTTTATTGGGACATGATAAAAATACAAAAGCTTCAAATTATTTTCCTACGTAATCTCCTGATTTCGTGACACATTTTTCCTAACTGATCGGTAATTTTCTTTCGCTAAGTCCGGACTGTAGGAAGGGTGTTGAAACGTAGTCAACGACAATGTTTAAATTTTTTTCCATAGTTGAGAGAGCTGTATGGGGCCGGGCATTGTCTTGCAGCAGGATATCATCTATTATAGGAAAGCCGCATCTTTTCTGACGACTTACGGTTTTTGCATCATCTAAAAGTTGGCAATAATACGCGGCATTTACAGTTCGACGTTCGTGGAGAAAATCAATAAGTAGGACTCCTTTAAATTCGAAAAATACGGTCGCCCGAAACCTTTTCAGCCGAGAGCGGAGTGTTGGCTTTGACAGATTCGTTCTTCGTCATTCCATACTTGCTTGCTTCGATTCGGGTTGCACCCAAGTCTCGTCGCAAGTCACTATCCGGTGCAAAAAACCTTCCCCTTCGCACACTTCTATACGATTCCGTTGGTCATTTTCGGTGAGAAGACGAGGTACCCATCTTGCGGACACTTTCCGAAACCCGAGGTCGTCAGTAATGATCGTCTGATCACTGCCAAAGCTGATTCCCACCTCAGAAGCAATTTCAGCTACTATTAATCATCGGTTGTCCTCTAAAAGTCAGCGGACAGTACGAATGTTCTCCTCTGTCATGGACGATGTTCTCGTCTCGTCGCAGCGCTACAGCCCCTTTCGGGCCTTGGCTTCCCGTAGCCGAAGTCTCCAGCGATCTCGGTCCAGTGACCGCGTCCTCCAATTTTGAAATCTGAGCAGCGATGAACAGTCTTCGTCAACAGAGTCGGACCAGCATTTCCTGGGTTTTCCCACTGTCCTCCGGCCCTCGGTTTTTCCCTCGAATACCTTTTTAGGTATTCGAGTTTCGTCCATCCTTTGTACATGGCCAGCCCATTGCAGCTTTCGCAGTCTGATGATAGTGGAAACCTCCGGTTCGTCAAATATATCGTACAGCTCACTGTTGTATCTGGTTCGCCATCGGTCACCATCACGTTTCGCTCCAATTATTCGTCTCAGGACCCGTCTTTCGAAAGCGTTCAACATATTTGCGGATGCTTGTGTAAGGGTCCATGTTTCGCATCCGTAGCAAAGCACAGGTCTTACTATTGATTTGTAGACTTGGAGTTTGGTCTTCCTGTGTACGCAGCTGGCCTTAAGAATAGCTAAGACCGAATAATACGTTTTATTTGCGAGCTGGATTCGTCTTTTTATTTCGTTCGTTTCATTTCCACTCTGTCAATTTTGTGCCTAAATATATGAATTCGTCCACATTTTCCAAATTATATTCGTCAATTGTAATGTTTTGTCTATTGGGGGTCCTTTTCCTTGTTTGTGTCATTATTTTCGTTTTTGTTTCATTGATTTTCAGGCCAACTTCTTTTGCTGCTTGATCGAGGCTTAGTAGAATTTCTTTTGCGGATGTGAAAGAGCGTGATAATATGTTGATATCGTCCACATAACCCACTATCTGGCTGGATTTATAAAGCAGCGTACCTCTTGTGTCAACGGGTAACTTTCTGATGACGTATTCTAAAGCTAGGTTAAAAAGCAGAGGGGCCAGCCTATCACCCTGTTTTAGTCCGACATTTGTGTCAAAGGCATCAGTTAGTTGGTTGTTGACTCTTACTTGTGATGTTGTTGATGTCAACGTCATTTTGGTCAGTCGTACTAGTTTTGCTGGGATGCCAAAATGCAGCATTATTTTGTACAGTACGTTTCGATCAATACTGTCGTAAGCTTGTTTAAAGTCCACAAAAACCTGGTGAACGTCGATGTTGAACTCCCAGCATTGACCGTAAAAAGTTGATCAGTCGTTGATCGACCAGCTCTAAAACCGCCTTGGTACTCCCCAATCACATTGTCAGCGTAAATTTTAATCTTATTTTCTAATATTTTTGTCAGTATCTTATATGACGTGCAAAGTAGTGAGATACCTCTTTAGTTTTCGCACTGCAGTTTGTCTCCCTTTTTATGGATAGGGCAAATAATGTATTGGCACCACTCCTCCGGTATTTGCTCCTGATTCCAGATGTACAGAATCACTTTATGGATGGCATTTCGGGTGCAGCTTCCGCCATATTTAATTAATTCCACTGGAATTTCGTCGATGCCCGGCGCTTTATTGCTTTTCTGGCTTCTGATGGCAAATTCGACTTCTTCCAACGTTGAAGGATCCAGTGGGCATTCGTCGGAGGTTTGGAGACCTATCAGCTCCTATGTTCGGGAGCCGTGTGCGGGATTAAGGAGTTCTTTAAAGTATGACGCCCATCTTTCCTTAATCTGACTATCCTCGGCGATGATAGTGTCATTTCTGTCTTTACAGAGGGTTGTCTTAGGCTGATATCCACGTCTTAGGCTCTTCACTACTTTGTAGGCTTGTCTTGTTTTATTGCTCGCAAGATTGTCATCGATATTTCTCAATTGGTCGTCATAATATTTTCTTTTCTTACATCTAATGACCTTATTCGCTACTCGTCGGAGATTTTCGTAGTTTTTTCTCTTCGTTCTGGTATTCCTTTCGAAAAACTGTCTGTACGCCTGATTTTTCTTATCTAACGCATCCTAACGCATTCGTCGTCGAACCAGTCATTTCTTTTGTGCCGAGCTTCATACCCAACCACTTGTTCCGCAACGGTCTTTATGGTTGCCTTTACATCCATCCAAACTTGGTTCACAGGCTTCGGTATGTCATCCTGCGGAATCGGAGTGAGCTCTCTTTCAAGTGCTGCTGCGTAATTTTCCGCAACTGACGCCGTTTGGAGCTTTTCGATGTCGAACTTACGAAGAGGGCGGGTCTTTGTTTGATACGCCTTTGACATACGACATCGATATTTGGATTTGACCAAGTAGTGGTCCGAGTCACAATTTGCTCCTCTAAATGTTCAAACGTCAATGATGCTGGAGGCCCATCTCCGCTGGATAAGGACATGGTCTATTTGGTTAAAGGTATTGCCATCTGGTGATGCCCATGTTCTTTTATGGATGCGTCGATGTGGGAAGCATGTCGAACTTATAACTATGTCTCTGCTGCATGCAAAGTCTATCAGGCGCTGGCCGTGTTCGTTACTTTCGTCGTGGAGGCTAGGCCCTCCAGTTGCTCCACGATGAGTCTCTTCGTTCCCGACCTTAGCGTCGCCAAGTATTATTTTAACGTCGTTTGAGGGCAATGAGTCGAATAGCCTTTCAAGGCTCGTATAAAAGGCATCTTTCGTTTCCTCATCTTTTTCTTCCGTCGGGCATGTACATTTATTAGCCATATTTTGAAGAATTTCGCTTTGATGCGGATCGCACACATCCGTTCGTTAATTGGCTTGAAGTCGATGACGTGTGATTTGAATTCCCTATCCACAATAAAGGCGCCTCCAAATTCACGGCTTCCTGAGGGCTTCCCACTTTTAAAAATTGTGTGCGATCTCATGTCCTGAATCTCGCTACCAATCCATTTCGTTTCCTGGACTGCCAACACATGGACGATGTTGGCGACCTTCCTTTTCGACTACTTCAAGCCCTTCTGACAATTGTTTGTGATATGAATGCACTTGTGTCTTTTTACGTATATTATCCTCGAACTGTGCCTCAAAAGTTTTCTGAAAATTTCTGACGGTTTTACGCCTTCTTTCGTAAGAAATTTAACTATACATAAAACGTTCCGCAACGGACGACGGTACTTTTCGCTTAGACATAGCGATAGTTATTGAGCACATTATAATGTGGCGTCCTATAGCGGTGCAAAGTCCTCTAGGCCACAGCTTAAATATACATACAGTTAACAGACTGAAGAGAACTTCTCGAAATAATCACCCCAATGTGCGTGCAATTTACACGCACATATGCAAACAACCTAGAAAGCCAGATAGAAAGCCTGTGGACTCTTTTTAATGTTTTGGCTCTGATCTAGGCATCCCCGCGAGTGAACCTCAGACGCCACGTCCCACATTGTTCACCTCATTATCGGTACGAAAATAGTTATACTCTAGATGAAATCTGAGAGTATATTGTGTTTGCCTTACCGTTTATAACGCTAAGAAATAATGCTCGCACAGAGCCGCCAAGGGTACAGAAATATTTGTTGTCGCTCAAAAACCTCGATTCCGAGTTGTTGTCTGTCCGTCTGTCTACAGCATAACTCTCGAAAGCTTTGAGCTATAGTGCTAAAAAAATTTGTGTATCATTTTTAGCAAAAAATTAACTTTAAGTTCGTGAATGGGATACACCTCCCCACTCCTTCTACCCCCTCCCATAGAAATTTCATGAAATTTCGAAATATTAAGAAATCGATTTTTCTTTGAAACTGTTTAAGCTATTATGAAATTTGGGTCAAAGTATTATTATACAGGGTGTTTGGTACTCCGTGCGCCACCTTGTAAGGGGTTATTCCTAGATGTATTTTGAGAAAAAAATGGTTGTACGGAGATGGTCAATTTTCAATATCCGCGGAGATACAGGGTGACCAAGAAAAGTGTTTCGGACCTGTACCCTCACTCACTCAAAACGCTATATCTTGAAAACTAATAATCGCAATTCAAAGTGTTATAGCTTGCTTTTTAGGGAATCAAATTACCTTTCATTTGGTGTAATGGTCCGCATTGCAACTGTACTCAATCTTGAGCTGTAGATATCATTAATATGACGGAATATTGATCCGATCCCCTCACTCCTTCTACCCCCTCCCATACAAATAGACAATTTTGAAAAATACATATTTTCGATTTTCATTGAAACTAGTTACGCTAAAAAGACGAAATTTTGCCAGAATTAATTATACTATAATTGCAATTAGTTTTAAAAGGAATTATCAACTTTACCTCACTCCTTCTACCCCTCCCATATAAATTTCACGAAATTTTGAAATTTAAATTAAATTATTTTTCTTCGAAAATATTAAAGCTATCAACTTGATATTTTGTATAAAGTATAAAAATAGAAATATCAATAACGCGAAAAAAATCTGTTTTGATCCGTACTCCTTCTATCCCCTCCCATACAAATGCATAATTTTTGTAAAATGAATTGGGCTTTACGCCCAATCATAATTCTGTTATGTTTTCGGTTTATATTTGATTCACCCTCGTAATACACACATTTTCACAATTATTTATTTTCATAGTTTAGTAAAAAAAAATTTAATCTATTTTATAGAAATATGAACTACCATCTGGTGCCTTCGTTTATATAACCCCGAAACCCGATAGATCTCAACAATCCAACGCCAAGAATCCATCGTCCAATTCAACATTGCCGCGACAACCTTCCTCCAAGGCCATTCCGAAACATATGTTGCAATCGAATGAAGCTTCACAAAGAGCACGCTCATCATCACTAAATTCCAATAGCCTTTCGTCCGAATCGACATCATTCGATTCACAGCTTCAAGCCAAATTAAATGACATGCAGTATTCCAGTACGTCAACTGTCGACCGTCTTGCCAATAATTCATCAATTCGTGATAATGATATACCAATACTTGATGGCTATCGGGAAAACGTAAGTATCTGAATTAAAAAAATAATAATAATAATTTGGTTACTACCTATTCCATAGAGTCCCGAAGTACTTCGCATTGAACTTCAACAAGCGCAAAAAATTCTCTACGTAAGTCGCCTTCAATTGAAAAAATACCTCGAAATCCTGCGACGTCACATCACTCGTAATCATTCGGACGAATTGAATCAGACCATTGACGGTATTGAAGAGCTCTGTTCATTCCTAGACGTACGTTTTTCAGTTCCTAATCCGCTACGTGAACGTGTCGATCCCGCATTGGAAGCCAACGAAGCCGGTCAATCGAAACAGTCGCATTCAGATCTCGAAAGTTCTATTCCGCCGACAAACGGTCAATCCCAGCCAAAGTCGAACGGACGACGTCACAATATCAGTGAATCCGAAGCGAAAAAAGAATTCGTTCGGAATCTGGACGTTTCACGATCGCCTTTTGAAATTCAAGTTTCCGAAAATGGATTACCGATTGGTTTTATCGAACAGAAACGCGAATTATCATCATCTCCGCCAACGTCGAGTGTTCCATCGCAATCAGAATCGGGAAATTCTGTGATAGCTTCGTCGAATTCGGCTGGTACCCGCTACGAACGACCTGATAATGGTTTTATGAAGAAATCGACGAAAATATTGGGCTCGAAAAGAGAAGTCGAATTGACGTTATTCCGACATGAAGAGAACTGTGATGATCATGAAGGTGTACCGACAGCTGATCCGTTGGGAAGTCGCGATGATGAATAAATATTAAGAAGAAATTTTGTTGATTGTTGAATTGAAGAATAAGAACAAGAGTGCTATGTGAGTAAGTTTCCTAATTCATATTTTTTTTTCTTTTTTTTTGTAGATTATTTGAAAATAAGATTTGAAAATAATTATATTGCTGGTGTTAAAATGGAATTTAAAAAGTTATTTTATCGTAGATGAAAGTAGAATTAACCTTGTTATTCTCCATGCGATAGAATTAAAGCCTTGCAAGACTCATACAGAGAGATTGCTTATTCAAGGGGAGCAGAAATTGCCTATAACACAAGTCACTCTGTAAAAAATATTTATTCGACTATCTTTTAAGCGTTAATCTCTGTAAAGTACAAGCCGAAACCTATCTTTTCCAGGAAAATTTTCATCTATGACTTAGTTGCATCAAATGAGCAATTTGCAGATACATACATTCTCAATGCAGAGTTCCAGGTTTAAATAGACTGTGTTAATTGAAGTAAATAACAAAAACAAAACCGTAAAATCGATTCTTGTCAGCTGCCACCTTCAAGTTTATGTTTCAGAATTGTTAAGAACATAATGAAAAACGTGAAAAAAATTCTGAGCGGAGGTGGTTTATATTTCTTCCCAAATATAATTATGTCTATCGGTACCGTAAGTAACCGGTTCTTTCTATTCGAATTGGAGCAATACCTACTGTATTCTAGCAAACAAAAACTGAATTTATTGCTGCGAAAAAGTTCTTTACAAATTTAAATTTAATCGTTGTTTTGCTTTTTCTTGATAATTAAAAAAAAATGAATGAAATAAAAAAAAACCCAATTGACCCCGACGTGATTTGAACACGCAACCTTCTGATCTGGAGTCAGACGCGCTACCGTTGCGCCACGGAGTCTTATGAAGTACTACATGATATAAACCAAATTAATAGCGATGAATGACATCACGACAATACTTACGTACAATATGTATTAAAAACAAAAAAAAAAAATTTTAATTAATCACAAAAAAAAATTACATAACGGCTAGACAAATTTGAATGATTTTATATTGTTACTGCCTTGTACTTCTTTCGCGATTTTAATTATATTTTACTTTATTACTCTAATAATAAGCTCAACTGTAATTGGTTCGGATTTCTTTCACGTTTCTCGAATATAATTTGAAAGGATTTAAAAAAAGGATAACGGTTTGTTCGAACGCCGCATTTCGAATTTTAACGCCACAACCCTGAATGAGCCATTAGTCCGAAATAACTGTTTTTGTTGAAGATGAAGTAATTGGGAACTGCAAATGGATGTAACAGACACTAAATACGAGGGCGTACTGAAAATTGTGGAATCAATCAATTTTCTTTATTTCTCGTTTTCCCCCACATGCTCATACTCAGTTTATTACTTATTTTGAAGCATTGTGCATTCCCGGATAGATCGATTTTTGCTTTTTGATACTATACCTTCACTTCACTTCACTTTTTCTTCTATAATAGATTTTTCAAACTTTAAGCTGCGAAGAGATTTTGTTGTTGATGGGGTTCGACCAGAATATTTGGCATATTTTCCGTTTTTTAAGTTAGACTGTGTTGTAAACGATCGTTTGAGTTGAACGTATAATATTCAACTACAAAATATGTCAGCTTTATCACTCGTGACATGCACGTAAAGGCCCAAATTGTATATTTGCCTCTAATGCAAGACATTCTGAAAAAAACTACGTAATATTCGTTTACTCACCATAAAAATCGCCAAAATGATTTTTTTTCCGGACCACGTGAGAGCACCGCGACCTTTTCGGCCTATTGTGCGTTTATTGTCCCTTTACCCTACCATAACTCGATAGCTTTGGTAGGATAAATTTCTTTGAGATTGATAAGCCTGAAAGTCTATTCCAGCAGATTCTGTGCTCTTGTTCAATCCACTCTCTAAGTATAAGGTTGAAGTATCCTTTTGGTTTTCCACAAAATGGCTCTGGTCCAATTAAATTTGTTTCTGCGCCATTTTCCGCGAGGCGGTCTGGCTCTTCATTTCCCTCAATTCCCGTATGTCCTGGGACCCACATTAATGTTACTTTGTTTCTTTTTCCCAGGGTGATTAGGTCTTGAAGGCAGTCCCAAACAAGCCTCGATCCGTGTTTGTTGGATGCTAAAGCTTTGACAACTGCCTGATAAGATATAAATAGATTTGTTGCGATGAGCTCTCCTAATAGTCTCTTGAATACATAGCTTCATTGCAATAAGTTCGGCTTAAAAGATTGTGGCTTCCTTACCAAGAGGTTTTGAAACCAAGAAGTGAGGACCTATGACTCCGGCCCAGTACCCTTCGAGGTGCGCGAGCCATCTGTGTACCAGATGGTTGATCCCTCTTCCGTTTCAGGTAGCATGGATTTCCATTCCTTGCATTCCTTGATTATTACTTTGAATGGGGTTTCTAAGTCGACATTTGTCGGCATAGTGTCGGACAGTGTTGAGGTTAGAACCTCAATTCTCGGACTTTTTAAGATTTGGAGGCGACCTCTAAATCCTCCGCACTATAATGACACTGTGCTTTCAACCAACCAGTAATCTAGACTAAGAAAACAAAAACAACTTTCAACACCGCTTTGCCGAGAAGAGCGATAACGAAAACAATATGAAGAACATCTGTCACCAAATATGACTCGATCAGAATGATCAGCAACAACAAACGCACGGGCGACAGGGATAAGATTCGACCAACGAGACAATGCTTTTTGGAAGCGATCAAAAGTCGGCTGAGAAGGAAAAGTCTACGACAACAGGAATAATTCGACCGACAAGAGCAATATAAAAAGCGAGCATTTTTGGCGAACAGGTCACTCTGGTTTGGAGTCGTGGACGAGTCAGCCAATGTTTAGAAAGCGAAAGAAGTTAAGATTGGCAAGCGAGAAATTGTAAGCGAAGAAGCCTCAAGTCAAAAGTGGAAAGATAATTAAATAAAGTTTTGCGATTAAATTAAGGAGAACTTATTAAACAGGTGGTTTTATTTTTATTCCAGCGGCCCCTTGTAACTTCAGTATGGTCGATAGGATGACTTCAAGACTCTGTTCTGAATCAAATCCTGAAAACGTAGAGCTTGTAAGATATTTCTACATTAGACCCAAGAAACATGGAACCAGAAATTGACGATATCAGCTGAACAACGTAATAACTGATTTGTGATGCTCTTTATCAATACCAAATGTGTTAAACTTAATGTTTTTAAATTGCAACGGACTACCAGCAGATCAGTTTCAAACAGAAAAATATTTTCGATCGCGGCTAAGAAAGCACCGATATTTAAATGACAAAAGATCGAATGTATCTAATAAGAAAGGAAGAAGCCGTACTAAAGAAAATCTGTGGGAAATATTTATTTAAAATAAGTATTAATATTTTTATTTCTAAAATTATTGTCATTTCGTTTTTGTAATAATTTTTGAAGGTTTTCTGATTAATTTTTGTTATTTTCCTTGAAAATAATATTAAAAACCCAATATCTATTATATGTACTGCATTTTACATATTTTTTGAACATTTACACATTCAGCATAATACTTTAATTGCTATTGCAAACTCTTCGATAACCTCACGGAATTTGTTTTGCATTTGTTTATGATTTTATAAATTTAACATCTTCAGTCACCGGTAACCACTTTAGCCTTGCAACAGTGTCTACCCTCTGCTGAAATTACGACTACAGCCCTGGGCTTGACCATCTGTAAAATTAGAGTAGAGATATGGAAATGGATTTATGAATTTTATTAAATAAATATTTATGAGTTTTTATACGCGCTGAGTAAATTGGTTTAGAGCATTTCATGAAAAAGTGCAGTTTGTATGGGAGGTGGTGGGAGGGGAAGGACACAAAGAAGTTTTATTCAGTAGATTGAAATCATCATCGAATTTGAGATCAATAGCATTTATACTTTTCGAGCGAATCCATTTATGTCAAATTGTTTCATTTTGTGTTGGAGGGGGCCCGATTTGGCCCGTTCACGAACTTGACCTTACTTTTTTGTCAAAAATGACGTGTACAAAATTTGAGCTCTCTAGCTGAACGCGTTCTCTAGCTGGAGAGGACACGGACGGACGGGCGAACATCCGGTTTTAAGATTTTTGAATGATTGTATGAACTTCTATATCATTCATTGTTTTGCTCCGAGCATTATTTCTTGGCGTTACAAATTTCTATCGCAGAATCTACATCATTTTCCCCGCAGGAGGGGTAGTTTTAGGATGCAGTTTTACCAATTCCTGCAAATATCTTTGGATACTAGTGACTCCACGGACCTGAGCTAACTATCCCCTGTGGGATGGGGGTAGTGGAATTCACCCACAGCCAGTCCTGCTTGCTCTAAAAATGACAAATGGACACTCACTGAATCATGGGCTTATCACCCGTGATCTTTAATCCTCAATGATACGAGAAACGGATACGGCGCCTCGGATACGGACGTATTCTACGGTAACGACTTTTGGCATTCGAAAACCGACCATAATTGGCTTCTGGAACGCTCGAACATTGAATAACGGGGGAAAGGGCTGGGGTCACTTGGTCCTTGCACCGCCAATCAGTGATCGATCGTAAAATGGAGCACTATAACATCCAAATCTTGGGCTTGAGCGAGGTCAGGTGGACAGGATCAGGCGAAGAAAAACCCCTAGCGGAAACACCATACTGTACGTTGATCCTGAGAGGGAAGCCAAAAATGGCGCAGCAGTCGTCCTTACACCGAGAGCGAGAAAAAGTCTCATCCGCTGGAAACCTATCTCGGATAGGATTATCGTCGTCAGGCTCAGGACCAGTGTCAGAAACGTCACAATTCTACAGTGCTACGCACCAACTAATACCGCATTACCTGGTGACAAAGAGGAGTTTTATAGCCAACTGAGTGCCACCTTCGAACGTGATATTATTATCATCTCAGGAGATATGAACGCCCAGGTTGGATCAGACAACACTGGACTAGAACACGTCATGGGGAGGCGTGGTGACCCTTGGGTCGACGCGTCACGACCTTGGATTAAGAGACCCGAAAACGGCGAATTATTTGTGGAGTTTTGTAGTACTAGTCGTCGGAGGGACCCTTTTTCCACACAAGAGTCATCATAAAACATCTTGAGTTTCCCATGATAGTGTTATCCTGAACCAGATCAATCATTAGGCTATAAGTCGCCGATAGAGGAGATGTATCCTCGATGTGCGAGCGAAACGTGGAGCTGACGTGGGAAGCGATCACCACTTGATGGTTGCCTGCTTGAGATTGTGTACAGCAGCTATCCGACGACCACAAATTCTTTAAATGAAGCGCAAGCTTAATGTGGATAACCTCAGAGATCCCAACACAACACGCGAATACACCACTATTCTACGCGAAAAGATCCACATTGGGCGAATATGAAATGTGCACACTGGATGCCGTTGGGAGACAACCGTAAACACTTTTCTAACTTGTGCTGAAGAATCTGTGGTGCGGTGAGAAGCCCTGGATGTTGCAAGACACATGGGACATGGTTGGCGATTTAAAAAAGAGCCAAATTGGCGATCATCTCTCAACCCGATGTGAACCAACAAACGCCCGACCAGAGGCAGAACTACCGCGATGCTCATATACAGCTTAAAAAAGCTGCTAGACACGACAAGAGAAAGGCCATTGAAGATCTGGCCAACAAGGCAGAATCTGCGGCTTACCTTGGGAATATGGGTTCCCTATTTTAAATCATGAAACAGTTGACGAACAGGAATTTCACCGCTAACCACCTGATGAAAGATGTCAACGGAACTCTTCTTAATATGAGTAAACACTAGTTGCGGCGATAAAAGGAATACTTCTCTGATATTTTAAACATCTTATCAGAGGAAGATATAACCATCCAACTGCAACAATCCTCTATTAGGGACGATCCCCCAGATAAGGAAGAAATAGTTTCGGCCATTCGGTCAATGGCGGAAAGGAAAGCCCCAGGTATAGACAGACTACCACCCGAACTCCTCAAAGCGGACCCGGAAATATAAGCCGATATACTCCTCCCACACTTTACTGAGGTGTGGAATGAAAGAAGATATCCAACTGAATGGAAGGAGTGCGTCATTGTGAAAATCCCGAAGAAGGGCGACCTTCGAGATTGTGGCAATTGGCGTGTTATATTTTTACTTACTGCCGTATCGAAAATCATGGCTAAAGTAAATCTCAATAGCATTAGTGATGTTGTGGAGAGCATTTTCGAAGTTGGCTGGATTCCGTAAAGGGTCGTCTTGTACCGACCAAACAAATACCCTACGGATAATATTGGAGCAGTCAGCCGAAATGGGCTTTCGACAGCGTTAAGCGAGATTACATATGGAATGCTTTGCGTAGGAGAGATATTCCAGATAAGGTCATAGCAATGATTAATGAATCCTACGAAAATGCAAGGTGTCGCGTTTTACATAGAGGAGAGTTGTTCGAGAGCTTGCCTGTGCGAAAAGGTGCCAGACTAGACTGCATATTATCACCAGCGCTATTTCTGGTGGTAATAAATGACATCTTGAAAGCTGCACTGGAAGGTGGGGAAGGTAAAGGTCTTAATGGAGACTATTTGACATCTTAAGTCTCCTTGATTATGCTGATGACGAGTGTTTGCTTGTTAACATCGGACTTAAGAGTCAAGTGTTCGCTCGTTGCATTCGAAATGAAAAGAGGCGGAACTGAAAATAAATCTGCGTAAAACCAAGTACATGCACATAAGTTCGAACGAAAGCACACCAATTGTTCTTGACGGACAAGATGTAGAAGAGATGCAAGATTTTTAGTATCTCGGAAGCATTGTCAGCATGGACGGTAGAGCCGAAAAGGATATTGAGGCTCGTCTAAATAAAGCTCGTCAGGCCTCCGGTATCCTTTCCCCTTTCTGGAAGTTAAGAGAGATCTCCCTTCGCACGAAGCTGCGAGTTTTTGACGAATACGTCACCAACTTCAAACCCGTGAATGAACGATTGTGTGCAATCCGCATCAAGACAAAATTCTTTAATGTTTGGCTTATTAATGTCCATGCCCCAACGGAAGACAAAGACGATTTCTACAGCACCCTAGAATCAACATTCGAATCTCTTCCATCGAACGATTTTAAAATAGTATTAGGTGACTTTAACGCGAAAGTGGGCAAAGAAGAAACGTACATAGGGACAATTGGAAGGAAGAGTCTCCATGATATTAGTAACGACAACGGCCAGAGACTGACGGATTTTGCCAGCAGCAAAACTCTTATTGTAAGCTTGTATTGCTTCCCGCATCGTGACATTCATAAGAGAACGTGGGCATCACCCGACGGGCGAACATTCAATCAAATAGTTCACGTTCTAATAGAGAAAAGGACGGCCTCCTGCATTCTCGACATGCGCACATGTCGTGGTGCTAATTGCGACACAGATTACTATTTGGTAAAGACCAAGTTCCGATGTCGAATCGCAAATCGAGAACACCCGAAAACACAACCGGTTCCTAAATTCGCCATAGGAAAACTCCAGGATGAGAAAGTAGTTGCGAATTACGAATTATCAGCCTTAGAGAGGCACTTCGCACCAACACTGAACAACAGCGCCAGCATGCCAATAGAAGAAATGTGGCAAAATATCAAAAATGGCATTACATTCATCGCAGAGGAGGTGATAGGTTAACAACCCCGGCGCAAAAGAAATGACTGGTTCGACAACGAATGCCAAGATGCCTTAGACCGAAAAAACCAGGCTTACAAAATATTAACAGAACGGTCGACACGAGCCAAACGCGACAAATATAATGATCTGCGACGATTTGCAAACAAAATAAACGGAAGTACAATAATGACGAAATAAAAAATATGGACGAACACTTTAAATTACACAACACAAGAGCCGCGTATTCCCTTGTCAAAAGAATGAAAGGGGATACCAACTGAAGACGACTCTCTGCAAAGATGCAGAAGGGAACATTCTAAGTAATACGGAATATATAAAAGTAAGTTGGGCGCAATACTTTGAACACCTTCTTAATCCGGGCCCATCACCCGCACGACAGCAGACATAATTGCAGGTATAACTGATGTAACAGCTAATAAAGGACCCGCTTTGAGTCCTGCCACACTCGAAGAAGTAAAAACAGCCCTGAGGAACCACCCAAACAATGAAGCGCCGGGCACTGATCAAATTTCAGCTGAGCTTCTGAAAACCGGCGACACCTGCATAGCGCATTTCCTACATACATTAGTCACGGACATATGGACGTAGAAAACACTTCCTGAAGATTGTCGCAAGAGCATCATATGTCCAATTTATAAAAAAGGTGATAAACTCTGCGGCGAAAACTACCGAGGAATATCTCTGTTGTGTACGTCTTATAAAATCTTGACAAAAATTCTGGAAAAGAGAATTAAGCCCTATGCAGACAAAGCAATTGATGAATACCAAGGCGGACTTAGAGCTGGACCACGGACCAGATATTCTCAGTTAAACAGGTGCTGGAAAAGTGCTGGGAATATAATATTGATGTGCACCAGATATTTGTTGACTTCAAGCAAGCATACGACAGTATCGACAGGCGCGTACTGTATAAAATCATGTTAGAGTTTGGAGTCTCACCGAAACTGGTTCGGCTAACAAGAATGGCAATGACCGAGTCTTTGTCACGAGTTAGAGTAGGAAACGATTTGACTTTTAGTTTTAAAACAGTCAACGGCCTTAAGCAAAGTGACGACATCGCACCAATGCTGTTCAATTTGACACTCGAATGTTGTTCGGAAACTTCCCTTTGACACCAAGGGAACACTATGCTTCAAATCCACACAACTCGTAGCATATGCCGATGATATAGATATCCTTGCAAGATCTTTGGAGAGTGCCAAGGAGGTATTTGTAAACCTAGACTCGGTAACAAGGGAAGTTGGACTACGCATTAATGAAAACAAAACAAAAATTATGACGCAAACTAGGAAAAAGACGCCAATCAGACAAAATATTACGGTAGGAGACTATAACCTAGAAAACGTAGACAACTTCATATACCTAGGGGCGAACCTATCGAAGGATGGAAGCGAGCCCATCGAAATCAAAAGAAGGATAATGATTGCAAACAAGACTTATTATTCGGTACTTCCAATAATCAAAAACAAGAAAGTGCACAGAAAAACAAAACTTAAGCAATACAAAACCATCATAAGACCTGTGTTATGCTATGGCAGCGAAACGTGAACTTTAACGCAGGCGTCCGAAAAACTGCTTAACGCCTTTAAAAGAAAGGTCCTCAGAAGAATCCTGTGAGGGAAGCCTCGATCTGGAGAATACGATACAATAGAGAATTGTATGACATCTTCGACAATCCGGAATTGTCAATCCTCATCAATTTTAAGAAGTTACAATGGGCTGGTCATGTAGAGCGGAAGAATTCCCAAACGCACACTAAAAGGGAAAGTCAACGGACAAAGAAACGCTGGGAGGATTCGATTGACGCAGACAGCAAATCACTGCTAAGATTTTCTAACTGGAGGACGCGGCCACTGAACCGAGATGGATGGAGGCAAAGTATTCAAGAGGCCAAAGTCCAATTTGGGCTGTAGCGCCATCGTAAGTAAGTAAGTACGTCACACTTTGAGGAAACCAGAGCGAAACATCGCTAAACAGGCTCTGGATTATAATCCTCACGGAAGACGTCGGGTTGGTCGACCATGTAGCACATGGAAGCGCGCACTTGAGCAGGAGGCCAGAGGAATAAACAAGTCCTGGCAACAACTTAAGGCCGATGCTCAGGATCGCACCTTGTAGAAGAGAGTTGTTTCTGTCCTATGCACCTATAGGGGTCTTAACAGGAGTTTGATATTGATTGACATCATTTTCGATTGCGTTTACGTACGTTTCACGCTATCCGCTCAATCTAGATTGTTGGAGATGGATACTAGACGCTCCTTATTTATTTTTTCATAAAATCGCCTGGCTAATTTCAAATTAGAACCCTAGAGTGTATTGCTATTTTAATAAAACTCTAAATATTACCAATGTTAAACATTTTAATTTTTATTTAATATTATTTTTTTTGTTCTTTTTTATTCACATTTTTTAATCCACTTATCTTGGAAATTAATAAATAAATAATATTATCTTTCACATTATTATTTTAGTGTCGCTATCGACAAAAGCCAAACAGAATTCAATAATTTTATATGTTTCAAGTTTTTTTTAAATCAAAACTAACATGAACACTAAGAACTTTCAAAGTTTAATAGTTAAATGATTTAACTTTTGATCTCTGATCTGAAGAATCTAACAAACTATGAAATCTCTGATTATAAATATCGACATGTGTAGTGTTTTCTTTTTTTTTACTTATTTCTTTGTCCCTTTTGAAAAAAAAAACCGAGAATCACAATATTTTTATTTTTAAATGATTTAAGCCAATCGATAACTTTAAATAGCTAACAACATCGTAAAATAGAAATACACAATGTAACAATTAATTATTCTGTCGTGAGGAATATTTTTGTAATGAATTAAATATAGATACATATACAGTTGTGGCGGTGGTTGCATAATGTTCTGATGACGACGACTTTTACTTAATATTTTTTGTTGAGTGTTGTGCTTTTTTTTGGTCTATATTTATTCCGCATTTCTGTACAGAAAGAAAAGTAAAAATATTTTAAAACAAATTCAATAAACTAAACGACATAGATTGAGAATTATTTGGGGTGAGAAAACATTCATTCAATCTTCCATACAAACTTAAGCATGCTTAAGAGTTCCACTTTTTCTTCTTTCAGTCTGAGAAGGCATCATATAAGAATTAAATGCATACACAATGCGCATGGTGTTTGTGAAACCGGATCCTTGCTTCCAGCCGGTTACAATTACAACTGGATCACCACTCCTAACGAACTCCTTCATCTTTGCGTATTGCAGACCGAATTGAACCCGAGCGTCAACATCCTTAAGCCAGTCGGATAGTTGAGGTTCTAAGAACAAACGAGGTTTTATAAATACATATTTTATATTTAAAAAAAAAAAAAAAAAACTTTTCACATACCATGGTAGACCAATGGCAAAATACCACGGTACAAATGTGCTTGTCTGGCCGTTTGGGCGAACCGAGTGACAGCAATGATGGGGCATCGTGGTCGGTATTTCGAGATCAGATGAGCTGACCTGCCCGATGTCGTAATGACAACGATAGCAGCAGCCTGACTCTTCGCTGCAGCTTCAACAGTAGCAATGGCAACAGCATGAGCTGCATCCAAATTCGATGCGTTGGCGACCAAATCCGAGAACATGTTCTTGTGCCAGATAGCAGCTTCAGCTTCCTTGCAGGTCTTCGCCATAGTCAAAACACATTCCAATGGATAATCACCCTTGGCCGTTTCTCCCGATAACATCACGCAATCGGCACCGTCCAAAACAGCATTAGCCACATCGGAGATCTCAGCACGTGTTGCACGTGGCTTCTTGATCATGGATTCAAGCATCTGAGTGGCGCAAATCACTGGCTTTCCAGTCTGTAAGAAAAATACCATTTAGTCCTAAATTTAATTAAGCCTCAAAACACCGATCATACATACCTTATTACATCTCGCGATCATCGCCTTCTGCGCCAAGAACACTTTCTCTGGTGGAATCTCAATACCCAAATCGCCACGAGCAACCATAATACCATCGGACGCAGCAATAATTTCATCCAAATTATGCATGCCCTGTTGATTTTCAATTTTCGAAATGATCTTGATATTTTTACCCTTTTCGCCGAGCACGGCACGAATCTCCCGGAGTGCATCACCATTACGAATGAACGACGCGAAAATCATATCGACACCCTGATCAACACCAAATTTCAAATCGGACTTATCCTTTTCGGATACGGCCGGCAAATCGACCGGAACACCGGGCAAATTAACACCCTTACGTGATCCCAACGTACCACCGTTCTCGATTTTACAGACCAATGTGTCGCCCGTTATTTCGCTAACGATCAACGAAATCAAACCGTCATCGACAAACACTCGATTGCCGGGCTTAACAACATTCACGATATTGACATAATCGACAAATACAATATCACCATTTCCCTTCTCGGCATAGTCCTTATTTGTTGTGAGCTTGATGGTTCCGTCGCGCTTCAGTTCAACTTCGGCGGTACCGCTGCCTTCCAGCAATCCGGTACGGATTTCGGGACCTTTGGTATCCAGAGCAATGGCCAACGGATAATCGAAGCCCAACTTTTGCGAGTATTGTTTGGCAGCAATGCGACAATTCTGAATTGTTTCGGCGTGATATTCGTAGGAGCCGTGTGAGAAATTCAAACGGGCAATATTCATGCCGGTTTCCATCATTTTAACGAGCATTTCGGGCGATTTTGAGGCCGGTCCGATCGTACAGATGATTCCCGATAGGCGAACATGTGGAACGGGTGAATCGAAATCCAATTTGCACATGTGCTCGAGATAGGTTTCAGCTGCGGCAGCCTTCATTTGGGGCAGGCTCATCTAGAAATAGAAAGAAATTGTAAAATTTAGCTATCGTTTATAAAATAAGAATATAAAGCATGTAAAATAAAAGCAGCTACAGATGTAGTTGGCGAAGGATTTAGCAAAACACATTCCATTTGCAAGCGTTGTAATGTAATTTTGACTTTGAAATCAATTTGAGGCATACATCAAATCAATAAACAAGTCCAGGCAACAGCTAAAGGCCGATGTTCAGTATTGCGCCTTGTGGAAGAGTGTTGTTTCTGTCCTATGCCCCTATAGGGATTCTTAGCAGGAATTTGATTGACTGGATCATATCAGTGTTTTTATGTGGTCGTACTTCTAGGAAGGTGACCGATATTGTTACCAAGAAACCAATAGCAGATCACAGTAACAAATTGAGGTGGGGCCAAAACAAAACTCTTCCTTTAAGATGAATAATTAATTTCCTGAAGTTTTTGTTATAAAAAACCTAATTATTTAGTCGTATTTATAAATACTAACCTGGACCGTAGTGTAGTTTAGCCCCTAAAGCAGAGCCGCTTCAGCAAGAAACTAAAATTTTGTGAATCAATGCCTCTACCGTATTTTAGTGATATTCTGCTCAGTCATCATCTCAAACGGTCAACTAGATAGACCAAGATAGGCATTGAGAATCAAAGGTGAAAGTAGCAATGGATCAGTCACGCTTTGAGGAGGCTAGACCAAACTACTTCAAACAAGCTCTGGATTATTACCTCAAGAGAGACGAGAGTTGGTTGACCACATAGCACATGGAAACGAACATTTGAAAAGGAGAACAACGGAACAAAGAACTCCTAGTAAGAACTAGAAGCCGATGCTCAGGATCGCGCCTTATTAAAGAGACCTGTTTTTCTACTAAGCCCCTTATTAGATTAGATGATTGATTGGCTCACCGAATTCTTTATTTTATTCCACGCTAGCTAACTGCACTGTATGCTACAGTATTAAAAAAATCATCCAGAATCGAATATCCCATTTATTCACGCCATCACAAAATTAACTGAAAAATTGCAACAACTTGTGAAAAATATCTGTAAAGGTCATAGCTGTATACAACATCGTTTCCTCATAACGTCTTCCCTATCAAGCTTATCGTTACAATTAATTATTAAGTTAAATTGCGTATGTCGAATAAAACAAATTTATTAGAAGGATCGTAAAGTCACGATTTTTTTTTCATTTACCATAGAAAAACTTCTCAAAAACGTGACTTACTTTTGATAACGTTTGAAATACAAAAAAAAAATAGAATTTAATACTTGAATGTATCTATAAGATTACTTTATTACTGCGATTGAGTCACAATTTTAATAAATTATCGCTTAGATGTTACAGTTCATTTGATTTTTTTTTATTGATTTGCTAAATTGCGTTTACACTTTGAATATGTTTTGAATGATTTAAAATTTTGATGGGATTTAAGGAATGAGGCATGATGCAGACCATCGCCTTTGGCTGTCGAAAGGACCCGTTTATTTTTCTGGATCCCTTTTCAACTGCTCGTTTCCAAGTGCTATATGGTCAATCAACACGACGTTTTTCTTCAGGGTTGTAATTAAGAAATTGTTTCAACATTGACCTTTCTGGTCTCCTTACCACTTATATATTATTGTGGAGAGATTATACGAAAATGTTTACTTTTGCAGAATACAAGAACTCAGGCATATTCACGCAGGTAGCCTTCTCGAATTATAGGTCAACCGGTATTTGAACTCATGATCTCTGCATTGTAGGCCAACAAGTTACCCACTTAGTTAAATCCAGGCTGATCACCTCACATAGAAATACACGTTTCGGCCAGATATTGCTTTAATTTGCATTTTTGAACATTTTATAAAGTTGTATAAAAGTTTATAAAAAAAAAATATCATTTTCACTACATTCCCCTTCCACCAACTCCCAAGTAAATTTCCACGGCTTTTCGGATTTCAGCCACATTTTTTTTTTCAATATATTAATGAAGCTTATCAACCTGAAAGTTTTAGAAAATATAATGCAGAAAATTCATTCAAATCTTTTTTCTTCATCATCATCAATGGCGCGACAGCCCAGATCGGGTCCTGGCATCCTGATCCAAAGACCGCGTCCTCCAGTTGCTAATTTTTAAGATGGCCTTGCTGTCTTCATCAACCGAGTCTTCCCATCGCTTGCGTGGTTTGCCTACTGACCGGTTACCACTCGCTTTGCCTTTAAGAGCACGTTTGGGGATTCTTCTGCATTCCATTCGCTCTACATGGCCAGCCCACTGCAGTTTACGTAGCTTGATGAACTTTGAAACTTGTGGCTCGTAGTAGAGTTTATACAACTCATGGTTGTATCTTATTCGCCATTCCGTTCCTTCCTTCACAGGTCCCAAAATTCTTCGGAGGACCTTTTTTTCGAATGCGTTAACTGCTTTTTCGGAAGTTCGCGTTAATGTCCATGTCTCGCTGCCATAACAGCACAGGTCGTATAATAGTTTTATATATCCGCAGCTTACTGTTCCTGTGCACTTTCTTGGATTGCATTATTGGAAGTACCGAATAATGTGGCTTATTTGCTAGTATTATCCGTCGTTTGATTTCGTCTGTTTCATTACCGTCCTTCGCTAGATTAGCCCCAAGATATATGAAGTTGTCCACACTCTCCAAATTATGTATAGTTGTCTTGTTTTCATTAATGCGCAACCCGACTTCTTTTGCAGTGGTGCCAAGATTGACAAATACCTCCGTAGCACTAGGGAAGGATCTTGCTAGGATGTTAATGTCGTCAGCGTATGCTACTAGTTGGGTGGACTTGAATAGTAGTGGCCCGTTGGTGTCGACTGGGATTTTTCGGACGACATACTCTAGTGCCAAGTTGAAAAGCATGGAGGCTAGACTATCCCCCTACTTTAAACCAGAAAACTGGTAGTGGAATGTTTGTATACTCACTTGGGATTCAGTGTTCGTCATTGTGAGTCTTTTTAGTCGGACTATTTATGGGGAATTCCAAAATCAAGCATGATTTGGTACAGTACACTCCTGTCGATACTGTCGTATGCTTGTTTAAAATTTACGAAGGTTTGGTGCACGTCTGTGTTATATTCCCAGCATTTCTAAAGCACCTGTTTCACCGAGAATATCTGATCTGTTGTAGATCGTCCGGTTCTGAGTCCACCTTCCTATTCGCCAATTATTTTATTAGTATAGGGCTTAAGACGACGTTCAATTATTTTTGTCAATATTTTATAGGACGTACACAACAATGACATTCCTCTGTAATTCTCACAGCAGAGTTTGTCTCCTTTCTTGTAAATTGGACATATGATGTTTTTTCACCAATCGTCGGGTATGATTTTCTCTGTCCAAATTTTGCATATAATGTGCAGTATTTCAGCGACAGTTTCCACGGTTTTTTTTGTTACTAACCCTTAACCAACCTTAAAGCACTAACCAAAATAACCTAAAGTAAATAATAAATTAATGAACTTTGAATTGTTTCCGGATCAAATCAATTGTCCATAACAAATCTGCATCACAATTTATTAGTAGATAATTGCATTTTATTAAGAAATAAATAAAAAAATAGGCTTCAAAATAAATTTATTGACCAACATACGTATTCGGTTGAAGTTGAAATTTGAAAATTAGAAGGAATTGATTTTAAATTGTTTAACAGCCGATTTGAAAGTTTTTTTTATTTTTTCTTAATAATTATTTTGAGAATAATTTTCTACAAATAACTTAGCTAACAGAAATGTTGGATAAAAAAAATACGATAGCCCGATAAGATCTATGTACGTATATGTGTAATTACAAGTCCAGCCATATTATAGGAGTAATTAAAAACCTTATCAACTTATTGACACTGATCAAGAGTTTAATCTACCGAAAGATACTTAGATATTATGAGAACTATTCGATTGAATTAGTACGCAACTTTTAAGCAAGCATCTGTTATATATTTAATAACAAATTCCTGAGTACACACAGCTACGTCAATGAAGTTCGGTGCCAACAATATTGTGTAATATCGTATTGGTCAGATATCAGCTAAAGCAACGTAGCCAACTGCGGGATAAGATTTATCTTTTCAAGTATGCAGAGTGTATTGAAAAATTGTACACCAGCTGTTAAATTGAAAGGATCGTCTGCATCTCTGTTGGAAGAAGTTTTAATGAATGAGGCGGAACTTACGAACAAGCACTGCACTTTTCTCGACAAAGTTTATTTATTGTGACTTTTAACATTTTTTTTCCAGAGAATTATTCGCCTGCTTGTCGTAAAAGGTGACTAATGGTTAAGTTATCTCCCCATGGAATGGGCGTGCTAGAGCCAGTCTTGCTTGTCAAGTGTTCTTAAGACACTAATTGTCAAGATAAACGAATACAGTGCCTCGGATACGGACGGATTCACTGGTAACGTCCTTTGTCATTCGAAAACTGACTGTGACTTGGATTGGCTTATAGAAGTCCTGGCGATAAGTAAAGACCAATGATCAGGAAGCAGGATCAAACCTTGTGAAAAAGAACTTTTGTTCTTTGCCTCTACAGAGGATCTTGATCTAGGAAATTGATTGATTGTTAACATTTCTACAATTGTATAAAATGTTGTGAAAGAAATGAGTGAATATGCAGATTATTTATTTGTACTGAAATTAATTTTATACAAAATTAAAAAATTTTGTGGGGGGGTTGGTAGGGATCTTGAGCTTCAAATTTAAAATCTACATTTAATATTCTTTCAAAAATTATGATATTCATATGGGAGGTGATAGATGGAGTATTGTTCAACATCCAATAACAAAACAAAAAACATAACAGAATTATGATTGGGCTCATATGGGCAATCATATGATAGATCATAGATGAGATGGAAATGACTTTAATATACCGGAAAATATGTCATCTCAAATTCTTTCGAATAGTGAATAGAGACTTTTGCATGGGAGGTGGTAGAAGTAGAGGGGGAGGTTTGTATTTTTCGTATATGACACCGAACATGCAAAATGTTTTTTGCTGAATTTAAAGTTTTTAGTGTTCATTATTTTTAAAGAAATTGATCAGAGTTTTCCTGAAATTTGGGGCATTTATATGGAAGGTGGCAGAGGAAGTGGAGCACTTAAATTATTTTTGAAACCGCTTATCATCATCCTTATCATCATGCTTTGATTCAATTTCAAAGTCGATAGCTCTCATATACTTGAAGGAGAAATGTTTTTCTTGAATTTATAATACAGGTATTTGTATGGGAGGTGGTAGAAGGAGTGAAGTGGAGCTGATAATTTTTTCTAACACTTATTTTAATTATTAAGAAACAAATTCTGGCAAAATTTGAAGTTTGTACTTTTTCTAGTTTGAATGGAAATCGATAAAATGCATTTAACAAAAATTATGCATTTGCATTTTATTAATATTTCTATTTGTATACTATATACAAAATATCAAGTTGATATAACTGTTTCGAAGAAAAATAATTTAATTTAAATTTTAAAATTTCGTGAAATTTGTATGGGAGGGGGTAGAAGGAGTGAGGTGAAGTTGATAATTATTTCTAAAATAAATTTCAATTATAGTAGAATTAATTCTGACAAAATTTCGTCTTTTTAGTTTTACTAGTTTCAATGAAAATCGAAAATATGTATTTTTCAAAATTGTCCATTTGTATGGAAGTAGTAGTAAGGCGATCGGGTCAATATTTCCTGTTTTTAATGACATCTATATCATAATACTTTGACCTAAATTTCAAGTACAACAAATATTTCTGAACTCATGGCGGCTCTGTGCGAGCGTTATTTTTTAGCGTTACAAACGGTAAGGCAAACACAATATACTCTCAGATTTCAACTAGAGTATAACTATGACAGGTGGTAAAAAGAACAGAAGATCTCAATCTGTTCTCGAGTATGAAGTTATTTTTTCAGCATACACTGAAATAAATTTCTTATTACTTTACAAATTCATGTCATATTTTAGCCGAAAAATCAATTACTGGTTTAACAAAATTCTAAATTTTGATTCAACATATATTTTGGTTGAAATAAGATTAGAACATCGGTTAAATTAACAAATCATTGATTTAACTAACGATATTTTATATGTTGGAGTAATAATTTTTTTCATTGCTGTAACAAAGCATTTGAGATACCAATTCAAAAATTTAACAAAAATATTTTATCGCATCAACAAATTTATCGCTGAACAAGTGTGATTTACATGCCGCAAATTCAACCTCTAAACGAATGCACCAGATTAGTACCAATTTTGACAACAATAAATTTTTTCTGCCAAATTTTTTTTCCAGCCAACTGTAGGTGATAATATTTGTGAAAATTTGCTCACACGTAAATAAAAGGCCCCATACACAGACCGTTGACAAGCTTGTTAATTTGACGCTAAATCGACAAGTGACGATCGACAAAAATGATGTCAAATTTCATCACTTTTCGGTACCAACTATTCGTTACTTTATGGACAATAATCGTTACATTTTATTCGTTACTAGGTACTCGTTTATTTGAAATGACTGCCATGTTGCCAGGCTAGCAAATCATACAGATCAGCCCCATACAGAACTATATGCAACAAGAAATCGCTCTTGATTTCGTTGGCCTAGTACTTGTATTAAAATAATGATGCCAAGTCAAATTTTGTAATTATCACTCATCTACAGGGTGTTCGGGATAAATTTGACATATTTTTAATTGATTTTATTTTTCCGTGGGTTTGAGGTATTAACACACACTACTCGCCATTTAAAAGTTTGGACCCTTCTTCATTCATATACAAGATGTCAGAAAGGATGGATGACTGGAACCCACCTGAATCATGGAAGAGAATAACTTGCATCGTGATGATTCGTGCCGGCCATCAAAATAGGGATATTATGACTGCTGCCCAATGCTCCCTGAACACAGTAAAAACAATCAGGCATGAACTAGAGGCTTGCAATGGTGACTACGAGGATGTAGCAAGAAGAAAGATCCCTAGCAGACGATCTGATTGCGTTCGTACAGCAGAATTCCTCGCAAATCTGCAAGAACAGGTGTTGAAGAACCCTGGCATTGAAATTCGGGCTTTGTCACGTGTAGTCAAGCCCTGAATAACAAGGGTAGCCAATGGTAGGTCGTATGTATGGCAGCAGGATTCGGCCCCTTGCCAAACTTCTAGGAAAAGTCAAAAATGGTTGTCTGAAAATTTCTACGACTTCACCAGTCCAAATGTTTGGCCTGCAAACTCCCCAGACCTTAACCCCATGGATTATTATGTATGGGGCGCAGTTGAAAAAGACACCAATCGCACTTCCAGTAATACAAAAGCCCAGTTAATGGATAAAATTAAAACAGTTTTTGAGGCCCTTCCCAGGGAGACTGTAGCATCAGCTTGTTCGAGGTTCCGAAGCAGGATTGAAGCTGTGATCGATGCTAATGGTGGTTATTTTGAGTGAATCTTGTTCATAGTATTGTAATTTACTCTGCCTGTAATTTTTTTTGTCAATTCATTAAATTTAATAAATACAAAGAAGATTTTCTTTTTCCTTACGAAACTGTCAAATTTATCCCGAACACCCTGTAAATAGAAAATACCTTTAAAAACTAACGTAAATAAAATAAAAATGTGAAGGAAATAACTTTTATTAAATCGAAATTTTCTTCAACAAAAACCCCTCAAATTGATGAAGAAATCCCTTTATCACCCTGGCGTTGAAAGAAACGAAACGAAAAAAAATCACACTCACATCATTTTCTCAGTACTTTGCTGTAAGGTAGAGTAAGTGTATTTCTTCTCGTACTTATGCTTTAGAATGGCGGAACGAATAATCGAGTAACGAAACGTTTTGACAGTTCAGTTACTTTTTCGGGAGCTCATTTCGTTACTTAAGTAACGAATATAAATCTGCGTTGGTACTTGTTACTTCGGATTTCAGTTGGTAACGAGTACTCGTGTAAAGAATAGTTACTTTTTCGACATCACTAGTTGACAATTTGATGTAAAATAGCATGGGGATCTGATGTCGTCCTATCAATTTAGTTCTTCTGAATAACGAATTTTTTATTCACTTTTTTTTATAATTTGGGGAACACCTGAAAGCATCGTGACCTTCTCGGCCTATTGTGCGCTTATTGCCCCTTTACCCTACCATAACTCAATAGCTTTGGCTAATCTAAGTATGTTTAAGGGAGCCATGTTGGCTACGGTAGAAAGGAAACCTTTTCCGAGACGATTGTGTCTTTTCCTCGCTACTGCTTCTCAGTGACATTGGATGTGTTCTGTCGTTTCTGAGTCTTCGAGACAGAGGCGGCAGATGTCGGTTTCAGCTAAGCCCATATTTTTGAGGTGGTAGTTTACTCCACTGTACCCCGTCATTAGGCCGATTAGAGTACTAATATCACTCTTTCTAAATTTTAGAATAGTAGTTTTTTTGAAATTCATTAACCAACCAACCAAACAGTTTGCCAAATCTGGTCGGAAAGAACGAAACAAAGAATTAAAAAGGATATAAGAAATAAATTTAAAAATTGTCTAAATGATTAATTGTTCAACTGAAACTTGATTCGTTTCAATAAAAAATTCAATCAGGTTGGGAAGATCAATACTTTTCTTGTTTCTTCCTCAACTAACTTCAGTGTTGAACTGAAAAAATTTAGTGCAGAACTGCAAGAATAGTGTCCTCACTGAGGGCAGAACTGAATTCCAGAATAAAAATCACTAGCCAAACAACCAAACTACGGAAAAATTATCAAACACGCGATATCTGTCATAGAAAACCACCACACGAGGAAAAGAGGCAGATATAGTGATACTTTTGCAACGTTTGATTGGTTGGCACTGCGAATTATGAACACATCTTTATATATTATTTACTCTAAAATACAATGAAACGTTGCAACATCTAATATTATACGAACAAGTCTCAATAAGCATCAATTACAATAAACAAGACAACCTGCATTGAAGCAATTAGGGTATATAAGTATACATACGTATACTCGTAGTACATAGCAATCTTATCAAAATAAATTGAGATTCAGTAATGAAGGTATTGATTGAAGTAAGTTTCCATCATTTTTTGAAACAAATCTCAAAATGAGCAATTTACTAATGGTATTACGGAAATTTTATCAGTGATTTAATAATACAAGTGAGCATTGTATAAAATTACCAAACAGTGACACAACATCTTGCTCCGATTCAACACTTTTCCACTTCTAAAACTTAGAGATAAACAGAAATGGACTTTTTTTGAAACTCTTAACATTGACTATTAATTTGACATTAGTTTTTGACAAATGGCATACTTTAATTGCAATAACCCATTTTTTAATAATTTCTATTACAAAAAATTTTAGGGTATTTTATTTTCCTGCCTCATGGTTATAAGTGTGTCTGCACTTTAAATTTGTTTAAAATAATCTCAACTACATTTTTGATAAGATTATGCGTATTCCTGATATTGTAAGTCAAGGAGCCCATCTTTTAAATTTTGAATAATTTATATAAGCAAGCACATGCACCCGAGCTTCGCACGCGTATTTTGTACGAAGGGGAAGGACATTTTATAAGGCCCACCTTATTGTTATTGCTGAATAAGTCAAAAAATAAATAAGTACAAATAGTTCGAACTAAAAATTGATTTTATTTTCAACTCATTTATGGAATAAAAATTATTTGCAATTATGATATTTTTACTGTAGTGAAATCGTAAAAAGAAAAATATTCGTAAAAATGAATATCGGCCGGAAATCGAACCCGGGGCCGCCCGCGTGATTGCCGAGTTTTTCCTCTGAACCACTGATACCTATGAAATTATCTCGGCAAACTTAGTAATCTACTTAATGTTAGTAACGTGACTTCAAATATATGCACAGTTTTTCCTTGTTATATAGATGCCAATGATAACTCAAAAATCGTGCAAAATTATACTGCTTGGAATCGATCTGCACTACCCACGATTTGTTGTCCTACGACTTAATAGGTTCCCATCTTCTTTCTTGATTGAAAATATATCCTTTCATATTCAATGCCTTTTAAAATAAGTACTAGTAATAATTGAAGGCGAATGTTTAGGATCGCAGCTTGAAGAAGAAAACTGTCTTTATACTTAATGTTAAATATTACTAGAACAAGTACGAGTATTATCTTACAGATGATGATAAAATAAATCAACAACGATTGGAATTTATCAATGATTAAATATCAACGTTTAAGGTGAATAGCTTCCTATTACAATAATTATACAATACAGATAGTGCATAAAATGCATTCTTATCACAATGTCTATTTTAATAATAACCGATAAGGATGATGTTCAATTGGAACTTAATCATTATTAGCATCCATAACAAACGATAAGTCATTAATATTGTCGTTTTACTACAGATTATACCTATTTATATTTATTGATTGTTCATCATAATTCCATTGACTTATAGGGATTCCTATTTTGCAAAAAAAAATTTACCCCGCATCCATTTTTTCTATCACTGTTTACAGGGCCGGTCCTACCAAGGTACAAATGGAGCAGTTGCACCGGGCAGCACGCTTGAGGAGGCAACATAATCGAAAGATCAAAATATTAAAACTAGTGCAACAGATAATGAGCTTCCTCCGGACTTGATAGTATGGTTGCCGGCCAGTTAGGGCATTACAAAAAGGATTTAGTCTGGGGAAAACACAATCACTGAAAAGCCGTGATCAAAGGTGCAAAAAAAGGGAAGACGATAGAGGTTCAGGCTGCCTACCGGTACAATCTTAAGCTCCATGTTGGACGCCACTGAACGAAATAAAGGACTCCATTCCACCAACAGATAATGTGCTTCCTCTGGAGTTCACATCATGGTGAGGGCGTGGTACGTAAGGTCTGTTCCCCGTTCGGTCATCGTTCTGACCATTATTTTCCCCAAAGCAGACTGAAGAATGGATTGGTAGGCAAGGTGAACTCCATCCATCTTGCTTTTCGTCTCAGCTCTTCAAGAATGTCTTTCATGCAGACTATATCCCACCTTCCTCGCACGCCTTCTGCTCTGACTTTCCAAACAATGTTGTACCAAATGATTGCTACACCCTGAGCTCATCATTTCGTAACAATTTTGTGATTTTGTTGTTATTGTTGTCGAAATTTTTTGGCACGTATACGACGCTAAAATACCTTCTTATCTCGTAGTATACGTGTTACACAATTAGGCTTTTGTACTTTCATTAAAATATCGCACACCCTGTACTCGAAACTTGTCATGAGTTTCAATTGCGGAAATTTTTTCACAAAATAGTGGCTCTAATTTGTTGTTCAAAAATTTGTCGTAAGATTTCATTATAGAAGTGTATAATCTTATGTCATTTGTTGCGGGCAACTATGACAAGAGATTTGCGTCGGACAGAAATATAAATATGCAGCAATTGCGCAAAATTTTTGCTGTTTTTGATCTCTTTCTGGCGATTAAAAGATTAAGTGCAAATTATGCATGGAATCCCTATTGATGTGCGGTTCTAGCAAACGTAGGTAAACATTTTGAAGTCCAAATAGCAATAAATTAGTCACAACATAACTTGGAGATTTTTTTTTACAGAATGACTTGTGTTATAAGCAATTTTGGACTTTATGTGCAATGCACAAACACAGTCATGGAGGGAAAGAATGGGATTGGGAAGGTAGGGAAAGGGGAGTGAGAACGACCGTAACGAGTGGTAAAACCGGTGTATTTTTCAGTTGTACTGGCTGCTACTGACAAATGTTTGCAGATGTTATAGGGGACTGAATGATAGAAAGCGAACAGAAACCATCTACTGAGTATAGAGACCTTGTTGAAGTGGAACTTTTTTACTTTTACATCGTTTACCCATTTTGTTTTTAATAATTTTTCGTTGTCAGCTGCAACTGAAAAATTCGTGCTTAAAAAATCCTACTGCCTGGAGTGGGAAAATAACCCATGACCCATTGACTGTGAAACACGCTGCCCACACTGTCACGAAGGTATCAAAGAAATAAGAGGGCAGAACTGAATTTCTGAATGGAAAACGCTATTAGATCAGTTTTTGACTAAAAAGTGTTTCCCAACCGACGTTATTTGTGCTCCACATACCTTGGATTAGTGTTTTGGAAATTTTGATCACATGAATATATAGTTAATTTGTGATCGCGCCTATGAAGCAAAGTACCCAGCCCCCCATTGACCAGCTCCAACAATATATTTACTGTACAACAATTGGTCTTGTTAACCAACCTTCACATCTACTGCTTGTATATGTAGATAGTGTCAACTGTGAAATTCGTAGGATTACTGAATAGCAATTGTAAGAAATTGGTTAGCAAGTTTATGTTTGGGCAATATTGGGCAGGCCTAAGAAAATATATTGTACTGGCAGCACCTTGCTGAGACATCTATTGGTAGTTATGTGGTGTTTTTCAACTAAATTATTTGGTTCGCATTTTACTTTATAATTCTAATAATAAGGTATTGTGATCGACACGGAAAACAAAAATTTGCTACCCTGAAATTTTGTTTTTTCGCGTTTCAAATACAGTCATGGTGACTGTGAAATTAGCCTAAAAATGCAAAAAAAAAAAAATCCGTCCCGCCGTACATATGGTCTCATATCTCCGAGGCCATTTAAGATAGAATGTTCGTTTTTAGGTGGATTGTTGATTGGGTACGTGAGCTCCATCATCTAAATTTTGGGGAGTGTTTGGTGGAAGGGGGAGGCGGGAGGAGGGAAAAAGTAAAAAAAAAAAGAAAAACACTTAAAAATGAATATCTTGACTATCTATTAAACTATGTAATTGAAACATAAAATAGATATTAAACTGTACTAGCAAAATATGAAAAATATAACATGTGGAAATAATAGTAGTGGGGGGAAATGGGGAGTATTTCAAAAATGGCGCACTTTCGCAAATTACAAATCGTTTTATCTCAAAATTGATTACAGATATCAAATCGACAATTTGTCAGATTGTAGACCTACATTGTTTTTAATTCTCGTAAAAAATTTAATTTGGGAGGTGTAAGGGGAGGGTGGTCGTAAGCAAAAATGTCGAGAATTTTGAGTGATTTTTTTAAGATTTCCGGTGAAAGATACAAAGTTTAAATTTTGCATGTGAATACATCTATTTGATATATGTACATAGAAAAAAAATAATAATTTGTTCCACAGTTGCTATGCACTGACCCTCCTGGCTTAACGTTCACAAGGTGTTTCATGTGGAATGAAAAAATTACATAAACTGAAAATTTTTTAATGAAATTCTACGGTAAATACTTGAAAATTTGCAAAATGCATTTAAAAAAAGCCCCAAAAGTATGAAATATTAACTAATAACTAATAACCTTTAAAACTTCTACCCCGTCCCATACAAAATTATTTTTTCGACCATTTCTAAGAAATCAATTATCACCTAACTATTAAAAGCTATCAAATTTTGCACACACGCTTTTAAAAATATTTGAAACAAAACTGGGTCAACATTTTTTAGATCGCACCTGCCCTTCTACCCCCAACCCATACAAAAGTATGAGCTAGACCAATTTCAATAAATCAACTACAAACCAATAAATTAAAACCTGGGAACTTGAAATTTTGCACGAGCACCTTACAAGAGAAACGAAATAAAACTACATCACAAATTTCACGATTACCCAACCTGCTCTACCCCCTCCCATACAAATGTTTGGTTTCGTGAACATAAAATTCACAGAATTTTATGAAAATTTTTTGCAACTTCGTCTATGAAATTGAATTCTATACAGAGAATAATGGACGTGATTCAAGCAAGCAGTTAAAAAACTATTAACATCAACCCACCCTTACTATCATCCCTGCCCCTCCCCTCATAAAAACCCAAACTTACATAAACGAATGAAATATTTATTCAATGTACTGAAGCTATTGATCGTATCCGAAATTAAGTGTTAAATTGATAACAGCCCTGCCCAAGTACTCCCTTTCACTTAGTCTTCCCTAACCACTCTAATCTGCACATTGACTTTACAGGCATCCTCAACTTGTCCCAAGAGTAATAAAGTTCCGCCCGACTTGTTGGCAATTGATTTATATTGTTTTGTATAAATTAAATTTTATATGTTTAGATATAATACAAAACCAAAATATAAGGGAAGTAATGGTTTCCTTGCTTTATTGGACGCCACGCCACTGGTTATTCTTCCGCTTGCGATTTTGATATAGGATGTTTTTTTTTCCTGTCGGACCACTTTTGCCATGTTCTCATATTTTATTCATGTTTCTTTAATTTTCGATTTTTATGAGTGATAGGAATTTTTGTTTTCGTCTTTATTTGTGTACCAATTCATGATAGAATCTTTTCTTACCGGCCACATAGCCTAATAACCTAGACAAAACGTGTTGTCGAGTCAACAAACCCGAAAATCTAATGCGAATTTTGGGTGTTGATGGGTCAGAAAAACAAGTTCTGAGATGTTTTTGTGGTCGGTGTGTATAGGTTATAAAAGCGATTTTTTTTATCAATTAGCATGAGACAACAATAGTAGTGCGACACATTGGAATCTATTTTGATGTTGATTGAATAATCGGCACAAAGTCTTAGAGCACAAATTAATTAGTTGCAAATTAAAAAGGAAATGCGCATATGGAGTACGGATAACTTTTAAACGATTTGAAACAGATTTCACTGAGTTCAGTATCGCTAAAATCGTAAATTCTTCCTCGATATACCATTGATACACTGCTAATATGTAATACCTGATATCGCCAAAACTGTCAGTGCATCACCCAATACCATGTATACATGTACGTCCCAGCAAATCAAACCTTACGACAAGATCGTAGGTTACGACGATTCGGAACCTTTTCGTAAGCAATTTAACACGGAAACGGTAATAAAAATTCCTTATATCGAAATATTGGAGACAATTCTGAAGGAAATCAGAAGATAGCTCTTCATTGGAAATAAAAAGCAAAAATTATGTCAGCTTATTCAAAATAAAATCGAAATTAATTTGGCGCATTTTTTCAGAATTCGTATAGAAATTACGATTTTTCGTTAAGAAGGCTGTCAACCGCTTCATACATTTTTCTTAACGAATTGGAACTGAAGTTCGTTCCAAATTCGAAATATATTACCGCAAGTCTTACCGATTTAGAAAAGATTTTATTTGCTGGATAGCATAAATCCCAGTATCTGAGCTAAATTGTTTGGTGCATTCATGATAGGAAACATCAAATAACAAAATCATGAAAATCGTTGCCAACATCAACAAGACCTAATGTTGCCATGACAAATCGCAATTTAATTTATGTGACGAATATTTTAATTCGGAAAATGTGTATAATTTTACACATTTTTTAAGAAATTTTTTATAACGTTCGATTTCAAGTCACGAACAGTTGATGTAAAACCACACCACGTATGGTCAGTGTATTAGCCTTCCTATTATGCTACACTACGTTTGCAATACCAGGTATGGTATGCATCATTTCGCAGCACAGGAAATAAGAACTAGACGGTTTTCATTCCACCTGTGCTTGCATCACTAAAACATCTTCTTCAATGGCACTACAGCCCAAATCGTGCTTTGACCTCCTGACCTTAAGGTTCCTTAACATTTTTTTTTTATTTGTCATTGTGAGAGTGTTGTTGGCCTTTCGCACAACCCTCTATCTACGAGTTTTCCATTTTCGCAGATTGAGGTGACCAAGATATACCCTACCAGCTAGTGTGCTCTAATTATATGTCGACCGGGATTTGAACTCCCGACCTTCGTATTGTAGGCTAACATGCTACCTACTAGGCAACACCCTAGCTTATCACTAAAACATCCAGTTCGCAAACTTCTCATTTCGAGTTGTACTAGAGGTGGTTAGTGATGTTAATCTTCGCGATGTGTAGAAAACGTTTTCATCTATGTCTTTGCGCGCCCTCACATCAATTCTGCAGAGTCAATACTCAATACTGGTAAATACAAATAATTTCTTCGTCTTAATTTTAGCAAGTAGAGTTTTTTCCCATAGCTATATTATATTTTTACAAATAAATGTTATTTTTTTATCAAATAAATCATTTGAAAACTTATTAATTCCTTGAATTACAAAAAAAACAGATTAAATTTAATCGTTCTGTAAATTGAAATCATCTGATAATAGTCCTACAAATAATATAGAAATCCATTAATAATCTGCTAGAAAAAAAAAGATGAAAATAATGAAAATTAACACAATGATACCTTTGATAATGGCAAAAATAATATTTATGGATTACATTTGATTGAAAAATGAATTGATTGAGCATTATTTCGGAGAAAGTTAATCTTCCGAAATTTCAAATCGACTTGTCAAACACCATTCGCCATCGATTAGGGGAATGTTAGTTCTTCAAAGTCCCTCTCCGCCCATTTTCTTTTTTGTCATTTCCCCTCTAGCACCAACTAATAATAAAAATTCGCCGTAGTTATTTGTAGATTTTTAATTTTAATTTGTTAACGACTTTTTTACGGTTTAATATAATAATTGACGGGCTGAGAACCAGAGGGTAACAAGTGGAAATTTTAAATTTTCTTTCATAGTTATTGTATCCAGTGGGTCCGAAAAGGGAGGACTGAAAACAAATTGTTGACCGAATTTTTTTTTTCGAAAGATTATATCTTTGGAATTACTACAAGCAATAAGTTGATATTTTACGACCAATTAAGTGGCAGATAGATCAACCGTAATAAGCTTAGAGGGAGGCCAACACTTCTAAGGGGTCAAGGGGGAGGGTATGCAAATAAAAACACCTAAAAATTAATATCGCGACTACCTCTCTATATTGAAGATCCATTTACAGAAATACTATTATTAAAAAAATTTGTAAAAAGATTAGGAAGGCCTCTCTTTTCGCCTGATTTACCAGAAGTTTACATTGAGTCCATAGAAATTAAGGTAGCAAAGTTGACAAATGTGCTGAAGCTATTGCCATTTATCCTGCCAATACACAATCGTTTTTTTTAACATTACAATGTTAATCACCGCAAAATAAAGAACAATTCACCGCAGAGCCTAATGACGATGCTTATAATGAGGAGGACTGTGCTGATGATATTTAGTCTGACTATGAATAAAACTTAATTCTGTTTTGTTTTAATAATAATAATATGAATTTTATTTTGTTTTATACTATGAAATTTGTGAACTTTTATGACAATAAAGAGTATCTTTGATCCAGTCTTAATAACTTAAGTGTCTGCCTTAGATCCACTTTTTAATAACAACTTTCTTTGGGAATTAAGCTATCTATGGTGCATAATATTGTAGAAAAGGATTTCTGAGGGTAAAAATGCAACTTTTGACGGGGACGCGCGACTAAAAGCCAAATATCGTTCAAAATATGCATTTTTTTCTTGCGATTGTTTGGCGCATATTTATTTAACTTAATGACGATTGAAAAATAAACTCCTTGATTCTAAAGTACTGCTGTATATTTCTTTAAACTAAGAAAACCTTAAACTCATTTTACTCAAAAGTATTTTGGATGTACTTATACCCCTTTGGTTCTCGACCCGTCAGTTGATATGTTTTCACAGAGAGATCGTAATTTAGATGTGTCGCTTTCTTGAATTATTTGTTGCATTAAATTCAATTTGATTAAATAGTTAATTTTCTAATTTAAAAACATTTTGTTTATTGTGCCCTCAATTCCGATTCACTGAGCATGAAACTGAGGAAAACATTTTGGAGCAGGGAAAACAGTAACTTATCATAAGTGCCAATATATGTATGACACGCTGATTTCAATAAAATTAACAGTTTTGGTCCTGTAGCTCTAGTTTCTAAGAGATCAATAGACATACTTGTTGTGCTCAGGCTGATGGGCTGATTTTATCACAAACTAAAACTGTTTACATTTCTTTAACTCACTGAAATACTTATAAGTTCTGTTACAAGAAAATTTTCAGTAAAAGGCTTTGTAAATTTATATTTTCAGAAAATATTTCGAACAGTATTTCAAATGGTAAAAGAACAAAATTATTTAAAATTATCTCCTTTCGCCTCAAAACATTCCCGAAGTCTGCGTGGTCGTCAATTGTATTACCCACCTTTTCCAGCGGGAACTCGTCTCTTGACTTGATCAGGGACCTCTTTAGGATCTCCAAATTCGGGAATAGTCTTCGACAGGCCATTTCCTCAAAGGCAGACCATAAGTAGTAGTCCAATGGATTGACGTCTGAGTTCCAGCTGAATTGACCTAGCCTTTTGGGTTGCTACAGAATCCTGCTGGAACACCCAGTATCAGCCCCCGAAAATGGTATCACTTAAAGGCATTACAACACGCTCGAAAATATCTTCTTGATAATTACTGGCCCGAGTTTTGAGGTCCTTTTTACAAAAATGGAGGTTTGTGGTGCCTTCTTGACACGCGGATGGTCAAGAAGGCACCACAAACCTCCATTTTGTACGAGCAAACAACGCCTTTGATCCTTCTGCTCGTATGGTTTTAAGAGCTAATGTAAGCATCTGAACTGTTGCTCTTCGAAAGGCACGCATATGAAGGTCATTTCTGATCGGATCGAAATTCTCATCTCTCTGGTCAAAATTATCTGTTTTCGGAGTGAAATTCTTCTGATCCAAGCAGCCAAAGTACGCACAGCATTCTTCGTCCTCACGCTGCGGGGACGACCTGACCGACGCACACATTGTCTTGTTGAAGCGATCTATTGTAGGCCAAACTACATCCAGTTTATTCTAAACGTTTTTAGCGTTTGAAAAATTTCCAAATTTGACTTGCCGGCCCGGTGCAGAATACCACCCATCTAAAGTTTAACGGGGAGATTTTGTAAGTTTTAAGGTAAACAATCGGGGAAAGAACCGGTCGGTCCTTGTTGTTCAAAGAGAATTACCAAGGCCAAAATATTGTATAATAACTAATAGCATATGAATCATATCATATGAAAAATCACGAATCTTATAAGTAAAAAGACGCAGGATATGAAAAAAGTTCAAGTAATTGAACACACAATCCAGCCGAAACTGCAGCATCGAATGTAGATCGACCTTAAAAATTAGAGCTCGGAAAAAATAAAATGGGTGAAACAAAAGTTCATATCATCAAATTTCAAATTTTCTGCACGCTATTTTTGAAGAATATTTAAGTACGTGAACGGACTAAATTATTTGACCCCTTCTACTCCTCCCTTGTGATATACATTGCTGAAAAGGCTATTGAAGGCAGTAGATGGAAGAATGGTTCTAAAGAATACTGCGCTATAATAACACTAGACATCAAAAATGCATTCAATTCGGTGACGTGGCCTCACATCATGAATGCTCTACTCAAATTAAAACAATGGCGACCATTAGAGTTAGTTTACTGCCGCCAGACATACTAGCTGGTGAAGCACAACGATTATACAGGGCCCGGCACTCGAAGTGTAACCAACTTCAGACCGCTCGCGCAGCTGACGCACGGACATCAGCTGTCTGTAAGTTGACTAAATGACAGTTTAGAGTATTGTTTACAAGCGCACGAAAGCATTTTGCTGAGAGTGAATGCGAAAAAAAGAAATCAGTAATGGATTTCAAACGTAATAGTGTGATTGCATTATATTTAGCTGGAAAATCACAACCAGCGATTGTTCGTGAGCTCAAACACCTTAAAGTGAATAAAGTTTTCGGTTATCGCACCATAATTCGTTACAATGATACTGGTAGCATCGCAAAACGTCATGGAGGTGGTCATCAAAAGACTGCAACGTCACGTGAGATGGTTCAGAAAGTGAAGAAGCGACTTGAGCGAAATCCCCGACGAAGTGCCAATCAAATGGCGAAAGAACTGAAAATATCTGACCGTAGCATCCGCCGCATACTGAAAAATGATCTCAAGGTCAAGCCTTACAAGATCCAAAAGGCGCATGATCTCACACTGAAGCAGCAACAAGTCAGACTTGAGAGAGCGAAGGAGTTGCTTCGCTTGGCCGAAAGTGGTCAATTTCCGAACATTGTGTTCTCTGACGAGAAAATGTTTACAATTGAGCAATTCGTAAACTGTCAAAACGATAGGGTTTACTTGACGGACCGTTCATACAAGAGTTTGAGTCATCGATTGGCCACCAGGAGGCAGCACCCGCCACAGTTAATGGTTTGGGCCGCTGTAACCGCAGATGGGCGCTCTCCAATCGTTTTCATCGAGCCTGACGTCAAGATAAATACGCAATATTATCGGTAAAGTATTCTGGAGGTTGCTTTGAAGCCGTGGGCAGAGTGTTGTTTATTTTTATTTATTTATTTTTTTGTTTATGTCACCTAATTGTTTAGGTTTAGTGAGATTTTATACACAATTTTTTCTTTTTGTATTTTATTCGACAAATTCAATAGCAATTCTTTTTTCATGTAATGTCCTAGGTAATTTTTTCTTTTTTATTTCTTTTCTTTTCGTTTTTTGGTGTTCTAGTAAAATTCAATAGTTTAATTTTTTTTTTGTACATTGACCGGGGTATTCTTTTTTTTTAATTTATTTATTTTTATTTTCCGTCCATTTATGTGTTTTCCTTAGTACTTTTTTTTTTTTCTATCTTTGTTACATCCTCATTTTTCTTTCCGCTGCCTAGAGTCTTATTGATCATGGTTAACTTCACCATTGATCAAATCAATGTTCGGGGACTAAGTTCTGCGTATCTCTCACTGTATATCCATACTCAAACTATAAGACCGGATATACTAGCACTTGGCGAATGTAAGGTGTTACCGGGAAGTGAACAGTTTTATTCTGTTCCCGGATATCACCTTATTCCCGCATTTTTTCGCCAACGGGGTGTCGCACTCTACATCCGCGATGATGTGTCTTTCCAATTAGTTCCCTATTTGGGGAACTGCTCCAATCCAGAATTTAACTATATCTGGATAAAATTGCTTATCCAAAGACATGTCATGTACTTCTGTTATGTGTATAGAAGCCCAGCAATGACTGCAGCGAATACTTTATTGGAATTGGATGGATTAACTGAATCTATCCAGACAATTAATACTGCAAACCCTGACGCTGAAATCGTTATCGCGGGCGATTTCAATGTTCATTACGTTGCCTGGCTTAAACACTCCTCTACTACGGACCAGGAGGGGCGTGATACTGAGCTTTTTGCATCTTTAAACGGTTTAACACAGCTGGTAGAAGAGCCCACTCGGTTACCAGATATTACAGGACATTATTCCAACCTTCTTGACCTTTTTCTCACCAACCAGCCAGAGAAATATACTATCTCTATCATATCACCATCGCCAATTGGAAATACGGATCATTTTTTGATTCGTGCTGAATTCCCAATTGCAGCAAGTACACCGCTGTCAATAAAAGCACCTCGAAGAAATATTTGGCATTTTAAAAGAGCAAATTGGGGGGCGCTAAATGACTTCTTTAATGCCTTTAATTGGAAATTGTGCTTTGATTCCAATGACTGCGATGAAGCTTGTAGACTTGTCATTCTGAAAGGTATGAAGCTTTACATACCTTCCAGCCATAAGAGAGTCAGGCCGTCGAAAGACTCTTGGTTCAATAAAGAATGTCTCGATGCAATTCAGACCAAGAAACAAGCATTTGAAACCTTTAAAGGCAATAAAACACCTGCCAACAGAGAACTTTTTAATGCGTCAAGAAATGCCTGCAAATCAATACTCAATCGTGTTAAATTTGAGCATGACCAAAAACTTCGACGAAAGATCCTTCAGTGCCCTAAAGGCTCAAGATCTTACTGGTCATTTGTCAAAACGGTCAACAATAATTTCATATCTTCCTCAATACCACCTCTTGTTGATGGCGACCGTACCGTTATTGATCCTATCGAAAAAGCTAACTTACTAGCAGCAAGTTTTGCTAGAAACTCACGTCTTCCACCTTCAAATCTATCGCCTCCCGCTCAAATTGATTCTGGTTTCTCATTGCTTAAACTACATTTTCGCACGAGACTTATTTCTAGGATCCTTCAAGAGCTCAATATCCACAAATCTGCTGGTCCTGACGGTATTCCCCCCATTACCCTTAAAATGTGCGCCTCTTCTTTAGCTAAACCTCTTCGCAATCTTTTCTATCTTTCCTACTCTTCCGGGTGCTTTCCATGTATGTGGAAAGTTGCGAATGTTCAGCCAATTCCCAAGAAAGGAAGCAAAGCGAACCCCGCTAACTACCGCCCGATAGCCATTACTTCAGTGCTCTCGAAAGTAATGGAAACTGCTGTCAATTGCAAAATCGTTGAATATCTCGAGGATAACCAGCTAATCCACGATCGTCAGTATGGATTCCGTTCTGGAAGGTCGACCGGAGATCTCTTGGTCTACTTGACAGAACGTTGGAACTCATGTATACATAAACACGGCGAAGGTCAAGTTCTCGCACTTGACATTGCAAAAGCATTTGACAGAGTTTGGCATGATTGTCTCATAGTTAAGCTTAGGGCTATTGGCCTTAATGCTACCCTTCTTCGATGGATTGAGAGTTTTCTCTCTAAACGCACTATACGAGTAGTACTAGATGGCGTTACTTCTTCCTCTTTCCCAATAGATTCCGGCGTCCCTCAAGGCTCTGTTTTATCTCCAACTCTATTCCTAGTTTTTATCAACGACCTTCTGTCGTCCACTCTCAATCCAATCCATAGTTTTGCGGATGACAGTACTTTAGATAACACCTATGAATTTAACTCTGCTGTGGAATCTCACAAGTATTCTATTGCTTCAAATCGCGTGGAGTTATTCCGTTCGCTGAACTCGGATCTCAACTTAATCCTGGAATGGGGCAGGAAAAATAGAGTAGAGTTCAACGCCTCCAAAACACAGGTCTGTCATCTATCCCTCAAACGTGATGTTCTAGTATCATCTCAAAATGTGACCTTTGGTGGCGCACTACTATGCACCTCGGATAACTTCACACTTCTTGGCGTTAAAATTAATGACCACCTGAATTGGGCACAGCACATCTTTGATGTTGCCCTCGACGCCTCGAAACGTCTTGGTGTTCTCCGAAAGTGCAAAAAGTATTTCACGCCGAACGACCTAGCAACCATCTATAAGGCATACATTAGACCACGTTTAGAGTACAATTCGCATGTTTGGGCTGGGGCACCCAAATCACACCTCGCGTTGCTCGACCGTATTCAAAAACATGCGTTCCGACTGATTGAAGACGAAACCATCACGTCTTCTATCGATTCTCTCGAGCATCGCAGAAATGTCGGAGTACTCAGCATTTACTATCGCTACTTCCATGGTAAATGCAGTGCAAAATTGAGCGCACTCATTCCTCCAATCTATAATTTCCCCCGTGATACTCGTCAAGCTGAACGCGCCCACAAGTACACCGTTAAACTCATGCCTTCTCGTACAGTGAAATTTAGGCAGACATTCAATTCCCGAACATCAAGACTGTGGAACGCATTGCCAGCCAAAGTGTTTCCCAATGATTACAACCTGCAGTGCTTCAAATTCAATATACACCGTCACTTTCGTCTTTCCCCGCCCGAATTTAATTGACTCAACTTCAGTTTTTTGGTTTTTTTTCCTTTTTCTCCAACTCCTATACTGAAACAGCTGTGCATTGCATTATAGGGTAGCCCCCTAAGCTGTGTTCGGTTCCTTAAAAAAAAAAAAAATAAAGACAAACATTTTGGTGGCAGATCATGGACGTTTCAACAGGACTCGGCACCGTCTCATAAAGCTCGAGTGAATCAAGAATGGCTGAAAAACAACGTTCCGAACTTCATAACGTCCACACAATGGCTCTCGAATTCACCAGACGCGAATCCGATGGATTATTCTCTTTGGGCAATTTTGGAGAGCAAGGTCCAAACTAAAAGATACACCAGTCTCGAAGCGCTGAAAAAATCCGTTGTCCGCGAGTGGGCCAAAATACCTGCAAGTCACATTCGGGCAGCTTGCGATTCGTTTTTGGACTGTCTCAAGGCCATAGTCAAGGCAAAAGGTGGTCATATCGAGCAAAAGTGAATTGTTTCTGAATTTTGTATTATTTTTACACATTTTTTACTTTGAATTGAGTAAAAGTAATTTTCCAAACTGAATTTATGGCCTTTTTAATTGGTTAAACTTCGAGTGCCGGACCCTGTATCACAAAAAGAATACGATAAGCCGATGTTTAGCAGTGAAAGAGAAACAAGAAGAGCAACGGGTAAGTACCAATGCCTGGCAACTGCAATGGAACACCGTTAACATAGGCCACTGGACGTATAGACTAATAAGAGAGATAGGTGAGTCGGATAGTAGGATGGTGAAGTAGATTACTACATGACCCAATTTCTGTCAGGGTATGGCTGTTACATAGGCTATTTGCACAAATATGGCCATGACGCCTCTGCGTCATGTCCAAGCTGTACAGATGCAATAGAAAATGCAGAGCATGTATTCTTTCACTGCCCAGTCTACGAAATGGCCAGAAGGAGATTCGAGGTCATCGTTGGAGAAAATATTAACCCCGACAACATTGTCCCACATATGTATGCTGAGCAGCAGCGAAATCTGGAACGCGGTGACTGAGATGTTCGTGACGGTTCTGATCGAGCTCAGGAGACTCGAAAGACTACGTAGGGAACTATCTGAGACAGAAGTGCCTATAACAACTAGAATAGTTGATAGTTGAATAAAATAGGCAGTGACATATACACGGTGACATAAGGCAGAGTGACAGTAAGTTGACGTTTGAACTTCATGCTCCTCCCTCCCTCCTCCTGACGCAATACTTACCGATAGTCCTGGGGGGTAGTGGATTAGGCAAGGGGTTTTTAGCGGGTTCAAGCCCCACACTTCAAGGCTTTCGATGCTTTTCCCCGCGTTAAAAAAAACCCTCCCAAAAACATTTCTACAACTTTATTAGTCGATTTTTTTCAAAAGTAGCTGCGAATATGAAATTCGAAATATGTCATTTGTACTCCTTCTACTACCACCTCCTATACACTCCTATACCTTTTTTACTAATTTACACAATTTGAAGTTTCAGGATGGCAACATTTTTTATTGTTCCTGTTGATATGATATTTCAAAATCAATTCTGCTCTATGGAAACGATGTATCGTTGACGGAAATTCGAACTCGCCATCTTCGACATCATTCTTTTTCTTCAATGGCACAGCCCAAATTCTTGGCTTGCTGACCTTCCTTAGCATTTTTTTTAATTTGTTATTGTGGAACAGTTGTTAGCTCGCACAACTCTTTATCTGCGAATTTTCATGTGCAGATTGTGGTAGAATTATACGTCGACCGGGATTTGAGCTTACGACCTCTGTATTGTAGACCAACACGCTACTCACTAGTCTACGCCCAGGATGTACACGATATCCACTAGGCTATAGTCCAGGTGTTGCAGGGAAGGACTAATAAGACACTCAAGGAATAGAAGACTGGCTGCATATTGCTCTGCATTTTTTTTCTCATTTAAGTTAAATAGATAGACAAGTTCCTCCTTACAAATTATCTGTCTCTGCGAATTTAGTGCAGTTAGCACTAGTAAAGCGTTAAGTTCATATTATTATTTTAATAAATGGATATTAATGAGCATGTTTTAATTGAATCGAGCAGATTTCAGAAATGTATGTCTTCAAAAATGCTGCTTGTTTTGCTCATAATTCCTAACTACGTTAACTATAAAATTTATTATAACATAAAAAAAAGTTATAAAGATCTTATCTCAAGCAAATAATGAAATAAGATGCCGAAAACGAACACTAGAATCCACCTTAGTTACGTCGTATGACTGACAATTATATTAATTCAAATCTAATAGAGCTAGATAGCTACATAAATGATAAAATATAAGCAATTCAGCAATTTTCTAGTTTATCTCTAAATTATTTTTTTTTTTAATTTTCAAAAATTTCATGTTGAGAGTGCAATTTATATACATACATGTACATAAACTCTGACATTCCAATACAATCGCAAAATTCCCCAACATAGTATCCTACATCAACGTCAAAAAAACATATCCTTATATAAATTCTCTCACAATATCACTTGAATGTCCTTGACGAAGGGCACATTGAAAACTAGGTTCACAACGTTGTGTAACCATCTCAAAAAACACCAAGAAAAGCCACTCAAGAAAAGTAGAAAATAAAACCTACTTTACGACACTTATGAAAAACATCTCTCTGAAAAAATTACCTGTTTCGGTTTAGCATCGAAAGCTGTTGTCCAAACCATCCTGGTAAATCGGACGTTACACCAACAATTCGCAAATAAATAAAAATTTAAAATTAACTTGTTCTTATTTTCGTCAACAAGAAATTTATCTTTAATACGAATGCTGCAAGTGCAAGAGCAACGTGAATAATCTGAGGAACGTAATGATGCTGCGGATTTAACGAACGCGATACTTTTCGAAAAGCGACTAAATTTATTCTTATTCGGAATGAACAAGAAAGAGAGAAAGAGAATAATATTAATACACTACTTATTCTATTTTACACCGTAAAATAAAGTTTTTTGTTATTTTTCACCTGTCGTTGTTACACAGATCAGGTGATTGAAAAACTTTTTTTTTTAGCTCTGTTCGTACTATACAAAACGGTCAAATCGTAACGACTGATAATCTCTTACTATGCGGATTTGACGAATGATGCATTTGTTTCGTAAAAAAAATACAATAAAATTACGCCGGGTCTTCTGTGAAGGTGGTAGTAATCGAATATAATTTTAATGTATGACTCCTTAGAGCACATGCGCTTATCATCTTGGGGAAAACATTAACGAAATTCCTACGAACAATCGGGAGCTTTATGAGAGCGTAATTTCGTTTAAGTCCGAAACTATTCGGCGCTAAATATGATTTTCCGAGAAAACTTCTCTTCAAGTTTAAGGTGAGAAAAAATCGCATACTCGTATCATTTCACCTGTTTTCAATAGGTCCGTCAGAAAGAATCACAAAATATAACAATAAATTATTTCGTAATACAGAGTATGCGCAAGACTCCCGCAGTATCTAGAAAACCTCTATGATCAACGTTACCAGACTATAAAGAAAGCTATCGTGTTTTCTTGACGAATTGTATTATAGATAAGATGGATAGTAACCGATTCGTGGTATAAATATTTTTATGACTTTTCTTAATCTTGTGGGAAATTTTTTTTATTATTATTAAGAATAGCAATGATGATCGAATGTCAAATTAGTCGAGTGCTAATTTAAATTACGCCTGATGGTTGTGGATATTTCCATAATGTATTTTATATTATATCGTACTATTTAGTGCATGTATGTACGTAGTTAATTTCTATCTAAATTATTCGTGAAAGTCGACGTTATACAATTTAATGTATTCTTTAAGATAGCAGCTATCATGCATCGGTATCGTGATTCGAATATTTGAAGTCTGTACTAAATTTCCTGAAGGTCGGGAGGCCAAGGCCTGATTTGGGCTGTAGTGCCATTGTAGATGTAGAACAACTCCACATGAAATGTGTCGGTCGATGTCAACTGCCCCAAAATGTGACTCATTGATAGAGGACAGGGGTGATAGGTAGTATCAAAGACTACGGATAAAATAAGATATCCCAAGCCAATGGAAGAAATTTTACCCATTAAGGTACATTGAGATTGATGGAAAAGGCTTAAAACGCATGCTTCCACAGAATAAAGTAGAAAACTGCAGCAGTGTTAACACACTCGAAAGATGCAAAGGGACCGAAATCGGAAGTAAAACGGATAGTCTTGATTGAAATTGTTAGTGTAACATCATCTTTTCATGGGTTACTTGTCCTTAGGAAGGGGAGTTCCGCAACCCTGGCTCTTATGCCAGAGTAGGCTTCAAGACGTTAGCTCTTATGCCAGAATAGACTCCAAGAACATTTGAGGGCTACCTTTCCTGGCTCTTGTGCCAGAATAGGCTTCAGGGGCTAGATAGGGTACGATATACTGGCTCTTATGCCAGAATGGACTTCGGACGAAAAGAGGCTATTACCCGGTGACCAGGGTCTCAGCTCTAAGGAGCCGAATACACAGCTCTAAGGAGCCGACTACACAGCTCTAAGGAGCCGAATACTCAGCTCTAAGGATCCGAATACTCAGCTCTAAGGAGTCGAATACTCAGCTCTAAGGAGCCGAATACTCAGCTCTAAGAAGCCGAATTTCAGCTGTAAGAAGCCGAATACTCACCTCTAAGGAGCCGAATACTCAGCTCTAAGGAGCCGAATACTCAGCTCTAAGGAGCCGAATACTCAGCTCTAAGGAGCTGAATACACAGCTCTAAGGAGCCGAATACTCAGCTCTAAGGAGCCGAATACTCAGCTCTAAGGAGCCGAATACACAGCTCTAAGGAGCCGAATACTCAGCTCTAAGGAGCCGAATACTCAGTTCTAAGGAGCCGAATACTCAGCTCTAAGGAACCGAATACTTAGCTCTAAGGAGCCGGAGTTGATACCGATTCGGGAGACAGTAAAGCGAGGGGATCTTAGCTCTAAGGAGCCGGCGTTAATCCCAAGACAGTGAAGCGAGGGGATCTCAGCTCTAAGGAGCCGGATACTCAGCTCTAAGAAGCCGGAGTTGATCACAAGACAGTGAGGTGAGGGGATCTCAGCTCTAAGCAGCCGACTACTCAGCTCTAAGGAGCCGGAGTTGATCCCAATTCGGGAGACAGTGAAGCGAAAGGATTTCAGCTCTAAGGTGCCGGAGTTGATCCCAAGACAGTGAGGCGAGGGGATCATAGCTCTAAGGAGCCGACTACTTAGCTCTAAATAGCCGGAGTTGATCCCGTCAAAGGTCAGGCAGGGGCTTGGGGAAGGCAGCTATTAGGGTGCCGGACACTCAACCGGCTCTAGGAAGCCGAAGGTGTTTCCGCCAGTCTAGTCAGGTTTTTAGTCAATCCAAAAAGAAAAGAACTTTTACTTAGTTATTTGCCTCCATTGCTCTTTAATTCCTTTTTGACAACCTCTTTGTACTGTGATTTTAAGATTACTAACGTATCTCGCCCCCTATTAGCTTTTTCACTTAATTTATGTTATTATTGCTGAATTAGTATAAACAATGAAATGGGTTCCCACGTTTTGCGCTATTCCCTCAATCTTACGTTAGATTTACGCGTCATCAGATTTATTCCTTATGATCATAATGCTTACCCTGTGTGATGGCACTATATCACCTTCCATATCGTACCACCTTTTCCTCTAATTGCACTTCCCTAGTTGAAAAATGCAATTGAGTCATATTATCGCACCTGACTGCATGCTAGTAGTACTCACATGGGAACTTTTCGTAAGCTACGAGACTATGCCGGTGCATACTTACATCGCCTGTTATTGTTTGGGGGTGTCAAATGGCACTCGGCGGTACTGTGTATGAAAACTAGGCTCTTAGCTTGAAATTTCTTCTTTTTTTTGTGTGTCGTTAACGATTGAGTTTATGCACTCAGCTCGTTTATTTTTGTGGGTCTCAAACGACAACTCGGTAGATGCATGCATACACGTACATGCCCGTAGCTTGACATTGAAATTTCTGCGCTTTATGCTAAGGTCAACGATCAGTTGAGGCTGGTTATGTTTTTACTTCTGCCTCCTGAGTGCGTTGCCTTAGGGAGATGGGTATATCGGTGGATAGGTATATTTCGTGCCATCGCATTGGGACATGAGGAATAATCGGCTCTACCATGATTAAGGTCCTTTCGGGGCTGGTTGAAGTCCAAGTTGAACAACCAGTTGTCATGAACCAACGTTTGATAGAGAATTAGATAGATCTAGCGTTAATGCCGAAGCTTGCAATTTGGTATAAACTGGAAAATTCACAAAATATTGGGGGCGTTGATTGTCGTTACACTTGTTTTTACCTCTAATTAATTTGTGAACGCAAATTTTCTTGATACGGCAGCACCCTTAATGACTGTTTTGGTATATTTCGCGAAAACTGTGAATATCGGGAGTACAAATTGAAACCCGCCGTTTCCCAATAGATGGCGCCAGCAGTAAATGCTGATCAACAATGGCGGATTAGAATCGCCTGTCAACAACTCTTCATCATGATTCGTGAAGTTTTATCGGCGCCATACACTTTATTGTGCGTGAATATGTCAACATTTGAGCCAAACAAGCGCATTTGCGGAAAATTTAGATATTTGCGTTCAATTAAAAAAAATCTGCGGTTGAGGTGCGTCAAATGATTGTTAAAACTTATGGTAAGGGTGCTATCAGTGCAACAGTGGTTTCCACGCTTCAAGAGCAGTGATTTTGATGTCGAGGACCGGCATGGCGGTGGAAAAGAGAAAATTTTTGTGGTATATCATGAGCTGTTGAAATCATCACGGGGGTTCTCACTATCAAACACAACTAATGCGTTTGATCCGAGCAGTGAAGGAGAAATGGCCACAGTACCAAGAGAGACATGACAAAGTGGTTTTGCTGCACGACAACGCTTGGCCACATGTTGCTTAAGTTGTGAAAACCTGCCTGGAAACACTGAAATGGGACATCCTACTCCACCCGCTCCAGACATCGCCCCTAATTCGAGCGATGACGCATGGCCTGGCTGAACAGCACTTTCATCTTACGAAGAAGCCAAAAAATGGGTCGATACGTGGATCGGCAAAAAAGAACAGTTTTTTTCGACGCGGAATCCTTATTGCTGCCAAAAAGATGTGAAAAATGTTCTGACTAGCGATGGTCATTTCTTTGAATAATCAATATTTAACAATTTTTGTACAATAAGGGCTCGAATTTCTAAAAAAAACGACAGATTTCAATTTGTACTCCCAGTAAATGAATAAAAAGCGATTAAGTAAAAATTTAAGATCGAAAGATTCTAAAGAAAAAATGTTCCTACGCTTTTTTTCGTGTCTCCAATATTTCACGAAAAAAAAATTTTACTTTTTCGTCACAAAAAAAAACTCTTTATTCACATTTTTCTTGAAAACTTTTGGTTATACGATTAAAGATCAGAAAATTTTGACTGAAGAAAAAAGTTCTAACACTATATTTTGGGTTTTTATTTGAACATTTTACGAGGAAAATATTGGTTTAGTGAAGTGCATTTCGAATTGAAATAAAAGATTTCCGGATTCTACACTGTTCCACTTTATTATTCCTGACATTTCGGTGTCTGCTGAGACCTTTATCAAACTGATAAAGTTTGATAAGGGAAAATTCTGACTGAAGAAAAAAGTTCTAACACTTTATTTTGGATTTTCCTCAACACTGATTTCCGGCTCCTACACTGTTACGCTTTATTACTCGTGACGATTCGGTCTCTGCTGAGACCATTACCAAACTGATAAAGTTTGATAAAGGTCTCAGCAGAGACCGAAACATCACGAATAATAAAGCGTAACAGTGTAGAATCCGGATATGTTTCCTTTCAACGAGAAAATATTGTTAGAAAAATTTTTTTTCAGGCTACAAAATTGTTGTGAGTCGTAAAATTTGTAAACGCTTTTTTTTGGCACATAAAATAAATACTAATTAAAGCAAAGATATTCGAATTTTACACTGTTCTGATTTATCTGTCACAGAAAACCACCACAGGCGCAAAAGAGATAGTGTTTAGATATTTTCCCGTGGTTTGATAGGTTAGTATGGAATATTGTGAGCGCTTCCAGCAAACATTTTAACGAGCGCTCATAAATTTATGATCGAAAAACGATCGTTTTGCTATATGCTTGAAAAACAAATAACATGATGAGTAATCTAACGTTCGAAAACCAAGCAGGAGGGTAAAATGAAACTATATAAGCCATATGTAAACCAAACTCTGCAGAGTTCACATCACACGTGCGATATATGAGTCCGAAAATGCATTTCCATCATTACGATGTCGACATAATTATGTCTATAGGCATATCGCATATTAAACTCTATAGAGTTTGCGTGTGCTTGTATGTATGGTTCAAAGCATAAACAATAGAAACAAAGAAGCAATCTTCGATTATATACTTGCTTATATACGCGTTTCTTGTAAGCATTTTGCAATTCATTAATGAATAGTTAAAAGTATGAATGTCCATTTAGTCCGCTTGATGATCGTTAATGTATCGTTAGCGACGCTCGTTAATGATCAAAACACTCGTTAATATAATTCATTAATGAGTCAGTTTTGAAGATATATGCCAAAACAGTAATATTTCAAGAGCCCTAAAACAAAAAATAACAACGGAAAGCGACAAAGATACAAAGTGTATATGTATAATGATAGAACGCTGTGTAACTAACTCGAAGGGTGAAAAATAAATTTTCAAATCCGGTGCTGAACGGATTCTGTGTAGTGGAACGAAAAAGTTATTCGATGATATCGACACAAACTTGGTATCATTGGAAAGTCCTTGAGCAGCTCTCAACGAATATCTAATTTTTTTTTGAAGTTAAAAAGTGTTTTTAAAAATTCGACACAATATTTTATTAAATTTAAAATACTAATTTACCGTTTTTGTATCAAAGCCAACAAATTATTAGGAAACAAACTATATTTTTGAAAAGTGCTCAGCGAGACCTTTTTAATGGCATCAAGTTTTTGTCTGTACCATTAAACTAATTTTTCGCCTTGTTACGCAGGACTCGTTTGGCACCGGTTTTGTAAATTAATTTTTCGTCCTTCGTCTTAGTTACACTGCATTCTATCATTATATGCACTTTTTTTTATTCTATCGTTATCTGCACTTCATAACCTTGTCACTTTCCGTTGTAATTTTTTGTTCCAGGGCTCTTGCTCTATAAGTTTTCACCTAAAATGTGATTTTTAGAGGTGTTACCGCACCTTAAAAGTACAAGTTTTACATTCCAGGTACTTTCGAGTTATCTTTCTAAATTGATAAATGGTTTCATCAATTTCAAATGCTTAAATTGAATTAATTTAAGTTGAACTTTTAATCCGGACAGTACCAAAATTATTGTTCATTGTATTAAAGGGGGCAGCTTGATATCTAAGAACTCAGCTATGAATAAATTTCACTAAAATTTTTTCTTTTATTTTTCTTTCCTTTATAGAAACTGGTAACACTGATTAGGCATGATAAATTACTTAACCGACAATGCAATTTTTCTACAAGTTCTAAGTAGAAAGTTTAATTTAAGCGAGAAAATACGATTAATTTACAACAAAAAAATATGTCATTGCTATGCACGATACCAAAACACGAAGATACATAATTTTACGATAGATTAAAGTTCACACCAATCGCCACTGTGTAAATGCACATTTGTAAATATTTCACAAGCACTGTCACCGGAAAAGATTTGGTAAGTTTTTTTTTTCTATTATATCGTTGGTCATTGCAAAAGGGAACGCATGTGCATTAAACACTTGAATGCAAGCGCCAAGATTTAATTCATTTATTTTATTTATAACTGTTGAAGTTTGTGTACTCTATATTTGATTTTAGTTTTTTGTTTTTTTTGAGGACATTCGATGTTTGCACGATTTATTTCGGATGTGTGTTTATGGCACATGCTTTTTCATATTACTAGAACTATGTTAATGTGTTTGATTTTGTCTCGTAGTTAATGTTGAATAGGGTAATCACAGATGGTAGGCTTCACATGAAGCCAGATAAAATCATTATTACAAATTATGTACATCGATATTGGTGAAGTGATTAATCAATTTAACAATTTAATATAACAAATAGGAGTATATAAGGACGTCACAATATCTTTTAATAGTGTGACGTCCTATTTAAAGAATATATCTTAAAAAATTTAATCTAAAGCGTTCGCTTCAAAACTCATCATTGCTAAAAACTTCAGTGGACCACTCACTGGTTTTTGAAATCGATATAACTTTACTTGAAATCCCTTACAATTTATTTATTTTTTTTTTTCTTGTTGGTGCTGAAAAACTTACAAATTTCATACATTCTTCACTTGTATTGAATAACTTGCCGTACTCCAAACATCGGCCTTCGGCCGGTCTTTTTTTACGCAGGCGAATGTATAAAACTCATACGGGCTGTTTACAATTACTAATAACTACTGATGGCCTTAACTTGCACGAGGAAATCTGCTGCCGTGGTTCGTTAAAGTATTGTATTTTTACTCTAGTCGAATCTTTAAAAAAAATGAAAAAAATGTATATCTGAATATAAAATCAGACCTCGGACCAACCGCACGTCAGGCGAACATTCTACCACTAATCCACCGAAGCTGATAAACTTAACTTGCCAAAACGTAGTCATCTACTTAATGTTGACAGAGTTTAGTGTGAAATATTTTTTAGATCTGAAATTTTATTATAGTACTTTTATGCTTCAAAGAATTTAATAACAAAAACCGCAAGTTTGTAGGTGGTACCCAAAATTTCCCATCAGCCACTTACATCCGAGCACATATATTAGATAATCCTCTCACTTCTATAAAATGAAACAAATTTGACAACAATACCACAACAAAAAAAAACAGATATCAGATAAAATAAAATAGGCAATCTACGTTTTTTTTTGTATCTCCGTAGCCTGCAGAGTGTTGCGCTCGTATCAATAAGAAATGTAGAAGCAATATTTGTTTCAAAACTCACTCATTTTTGTAGGTAAATTATGCATGTCCGCTTATTTTAATGTCACACAACAAAACTCACTAGTTTGTATTTTTAACATGATGTAGCCTAAATACTATCATGCCCACATAGCCCTAAAATTTTCATATTATTAAATTTTTCCTGTTTAAGATAGGGAAAAGTTGTATTCAAAAGCTTAAAAAAATATGGCTGGCTTATTTATTTTTCTCAAAAGCATATGAAATAACTCTAGCTGGTTTTGCGATCGTCTTATACAAGTAACATATTTTTAATGCCTTATCCATAATGTTATAAGCTGATTTTCAAATATAGCTATAATGCAAACATGTTTGATTTGTTTATTTCAAAAATTTATAATGTATTTTTAATATTAGTGGAGATTCACGAGATTCTTTTAATTCCATGTGAATAAAAATGTCGAATTAATACTTTTTTTTAAATTTTATTTGTTTATGTATTTATTTGAAATCTCAAAATTTTTACAAACAAATGAAGAAGCGTTCACAATTTGCCATGCCAACCGTAGAATATATATATATACCAAGAAATGAAGACCCTAATAGAGCTAGAGAGTTGGCTTTATAGCCAACTGAAGCAATTGACATACATACATACATAAATAAAACGAACTATCTGTTGACAACCGCTCTCAGGCACCCTAAAACCAGAAAATTTGTTTTCAGTCCGACGGGAAAACAAGCATAAGTGCAGTTATCACCAGTTATCGTAAGTCACTCCCCTTGCATTTTACTTCCGCAAGCTCCTTCAAAATCGGTTTATTTTTAGCCGTTCAGGTCCTGCCTTTTTTTCAGTATGATCCAGGTGGTACCAAATAAAGAAAAGATCAGGGAATGAAATAACATTTTCTTAGTTATTTTTTTTAGATGGTTTTAAGTGGTCCTTGTTGGTTGTTGGTCTTTTTACTTTAGTTCTAATTGAAGAATCACGAAATCAATTTGTGAGATGACCTTGCATTTTACCTCCACAAGCTCCTTCAAAAGCGATTTATTTTTAGCCGTTCAGGTCTCGTCTTTTTTTTATTAGTATGATCCACGTGGTACCAAGTTCTTTACTTGAGATCAGCGAACGAAACAACATTTTCTTAAAGTGATTTTTTTAGATGGTTTTAAGTGGTTCTTGTTCGTAATTTCGAAATCAATTTGTGAGATGACTCTCTCTCCCTATCCCTTTGTCTAAATGAAAGGTGTGGCTAGTTACTAGTGGAGTGCCGTAATACAAAGAGTTGTAATGCTGGAGGAAAAGAAGTTGCTGAAGAAGTCACTCAACTTTGTATGATACTTAATATACGCCTCAAATTGGAAGGTCCTCAGTAGGAGGAAAGAGGGCACAAACACCTTAATTACCTTCTCCATCGACGGCCAATCCATGGAGGGGCTATAACAGGTAGGGTACCGAATATGGTTTAAATTTACGAGTTTGACTCTACGCCCTAAGGCCAAGGAGGTAAGAAGCGGTAATCCGCAATCTACCAACGATGGCCAAACAAATAAGTAGAATAAAAGTCATTCAGGCAAATCTCCATCGTGCAGCAGTGGCGATGGACGTTCTGACGTGGAGATTTGCAAAGGAGGAAATAGGTAAGCTAATATATGATAGAAGAAGCGACAGGCCAAGGGCAGCACTTCTTATATCATCTGAGATCAAATATCTAAATATCCCAATTTTCATTAGGACAGATCTAGTTGCTGTACTGGTGAAAGTACCAAGGGCAGGTGGATAGCAAGAGGTTATAATCGCCTCGGCATACTTTCCTGGTGAGGAGCCGTATAATCCACCTCAAGGCGTTATGGAACTAGTGGAATACAGCAGAATCCACAAGCTACCGGTCATCCTGGGCTGTGACGCAAACGCACACCACACTATCTGGGGAAGCAGTGACAGCAACAAAAGAGGTGAGTCGCTTTTGGAGTTTCTTACTACTAACAACCTAGATATATTAAATAAAGGTAATACACCGACCTTCATAAATTCAGTTAGGCAGGAGGTACTGGACCTTACCATCACGAGCCCCTGCCTGGCTGACAAGTGTGAAAATAGGCACGTATCAAAACATGCTTCGCTATCAGACCATAGGCATATCTGCTTTGATATCAAGACGTCATTTTGCTACATAGAACAATACAGAAACCCTAAACGTACCAATTGGAATCTTTACCAGTCAATATTAGAGTACGAAATAGATATCGAACACAAAATAATAAGCAATCCGGACTGTATTAATGAAATTGCACACCAACTCGTAAACAATATCATTAGTGCTTACGAACAAAGTTGTACAGTTCTACACAAAAAAAGGGATAAACAAACTCCTTGGTGGAACGAGGAATTAGCGGTAAAACGCAAACAAACTAGAAAATTGTTTAATAGAGCAAAAACCTCAGGTAACTGGGACGAATATAGGAAGTCCCTTACTGAATATAACAAACTTTTAAAAAAGTTAAAAAAAAGAGTCTTAGAGTAAATTCTGTGAACAAATAGATGATCTTCCAATGGCATCAAGACTACAAAAAGTGTTGTCAAAAGACACCCCGGTAGACATCGGTCTATTAGAGAGACCGGATGGGTCCTTAACTAAAAGCAGCATGGAAACTCTTGAAATGTTACTGGCAACACATTTCCCAGGCTGTAAGATAATCAATAACAATGAAGATTTAGAGGTAGAGGAAAGGATGAATCGTCAAACTCCGTCCAGCAAAAGTATTGCTGGTAAAATCTTCACTCCGGAAAAGATCAGATGGGCTATCAACACCTTTAAGCCTTACAAATCAGCCGGAGTATACAAAATATTCCCCGCACTACTGCAGAAGGGGATAGAGATCCTAATGCCAACAATGATGAGGATCTTTAAAGCAAGTTTGACATGGGGATACATCCCTAAAATCTGGAGGAAAGCGAGAGTGGTATTTATACCTAAGGCAGGGAACCGTCCCAGTGAACAGCCTAAGTCATATCGCCCTATAAGTTTAACCTCTTTCTTTATCAAAACGATGGAGAAGTTAGTGGACATTCATATAAGAACAGGGCCTAAGAGGGTCTGTCTAAATAAGAACCAACATGCCTATCAAAAAGGTAAATCAACCGAGTCAGCCTTTCATAAATTGGTTAAACAAATCGAAAAGGCTAAAGACTACAAAGAAATTGCCCTTTGCGCATTCCTAGACATTGAAGGAGCGTTTGATAACACTCCCCATGAAGCAATTATAGTGGCAGCTAGGAAAAAGGATTTGGAAGCGGCAACAACAAATTGGATACATGCCATGCTAAGGAGCCGAACGACAACCACGGATCTAGGTGATAGCACATTGACTGCACAGACCTATAGGGGTTGTCCCCAAGGTGGGGTACTATCTCCACTTCTTTGGTCAATGGTAGTGGATGAGCTTCTAGACCGTCTAGAAAGCCAAGGATACGAGGCAATAGGATATGCTGATGACATCGTCATTATCATTAGAGGCAAACACGATTCAATAATTTCGGAAAGAATTCAATCAGCGTTAGAGGTGATAATGAACTGGTGTCAGTCTAAGAACTTAAACATAAACCCAAGCAAGACTGAGATAGTACCATTCACAAACAGAAGAGAGGTCAACATTACACCTCCCTCAATAAATGGAACACTTATACCCCTTTCAGATGAGGTAAAATATCTAGGTATTATATTAGATAGCAAACTCAACTGGAATAAGCATATAGAAAGGACTCATGCCAAAGCACTAAAGGCGTTTTGGGCCTGTAAAAGCTTGTTTGGCAGAAAATGGGGACTAAAGCCCAAAATGATTTACTGGTGCTACAGAACAATCATTCTCCCTATAGTCACATACGGATCAACGGTATAGCGGACTAAGATCTTACAACGTAAAGCACAGCTTACGCTACAAAAAATCCAAAGGCTAGCTTGTCTTGGTATCACAGGTGCTATGAAAACCTGTCCTACAGCGGCAATGGAAATGTTCCTAAACATCCCTCCTATACATCTCCAAATAAAGAAGGAGGCTATTAAAGGAGTGATACGCTTACAGGAGAAAAATAATTACAAACCAGGGGATTTTAGAGGTCACCTCAAAATCCTAAGGGACCCAAAAATGGAGATTCTAACTTCCACTATTTCGGACGCCATGCCGACAAAATTCAACTTTGAAACCCCTTTCAAAGTTATTATCAGGGAACGCAAGGACTGGAAATCCATGCTATCTGACATAGAAGAAGGGTCAACCATCTGGTATACAGATGGATCGCGCACATCGGAGGGGACAGGAGCCGGAGTCAAAGGGCCTAACTTCGCGGTTTCAAAACCTCTCGGTAAAGAAGCCACAATCTTCCAAGCCGAACTAATTGCAATGGAGCTATGCATCCAAGAAAATATAAGGAGAGCTCATCGCAACAAATCTATTTATATCCTATCGGATAGTCAGGCGGTTCTCAAAGCTCTTGCGTCCAATAAACATGGATCAAAGATAGTATGGGACTGCCTTCAAAATCTTATAATCCTGGGGAAAAGGAATAAGGTAACCTTAATGTGGGTACCAGGACATATGGGAATTGAGGGAAATGAAGAGGCTGATCACCTAGCAAAAATCGGTGCTCAATCTAATTTTATTGGTCCAGAACCTTTCTGCGGAAAACCGAAGGGGTACTTCAACACTATAATTAGACAATGGGTAGAACAAGAACATAAAATCTACTGGAATAAACATCCAGGCTTGTCAATCTCAAAAAAGCTGATCCTACCACAAAAGAACAAAGTGGAGGATATCCTAAAATTCAGTAAGAAGGATATTAGTATTCTAATCGGCCTAGTGACGGGGCACAGTGGAGTAAACCACCACCTCAAAAACATGGGCTTAGCTGAAACCGACATCTGTCACCTTTGTCTCGAAGAATCGGAAACGACAGAACACATTCTATGTCACTGTGAAGCAGTAGCTAGGAAAAGACATAATCTTACTGGGAAAGGGTTCCTTTCTACAGAAGAACTAGCCAATATGGCTCCCTTAAAGATCATCAGATTAGCTAAAGCTACTGAGATATGGTAGGGTGAAGGGGCAATAAACGCACAATAGGCCGAAAAGGTCGCAGTGCTCTCGCATGATCCTCTATTTAAATAAATAAATAATAATATACATATAGGGTGGGCAATTCAGTGGTTTCTTTTTAAATCATAGGTTATTTCGACACTGAAAGCTGTTTCCCGCTCGAAATCTTGACAGAAAGTCAGTATCATACCTCCGCGGAACGAAATGAGTCGCTTTACACTTGAACAACGTTGGGAAATATTGAAAACTTATTTCCAAAGTGATTTTGGGCGAAAAATCATCTTTTCTGACGAGGCGGATTTTCATTTCGGAGGCTACGTTAACAAACAAAATTGCCGTATCTGGGGCTCGGAAAACCCGTTTGGACTTTTTTTTCTGGGGAACCGTGAAGGACCGATGTTATGCCAACAATCCAGAAACGATTCAAGCACTTAAGGCCAATATCATCCAAGCAATCCGTAAGCTACAGCCCGAAACCATCGACATGGTCTAGGAAAATTGGAGTGACAGAATGCACTACTGCGAAGCCAGCCGAGGCAGCCACTTGAACGAAGTTGTGTTCCATCATTAATGGGAATGTTTGCTCTTACTAATGAAGCTATAATACATGGAAAAAAAAATTTATTTTGTTCATTTTATTGCATTTTTAAAAAGAAACTTGTATTTGGTCCACCCTCTACAAGGCACCCATGAAATTATTCAAACTTTAACGGTGGCACTGGAATTCAAAGCGTTTTTTTTTTTCAACCATCCGAATTGCTTCAATTCTCTTTCAGATTTGGTTTTCTTGTATATAATTTTCTACGATGCCAACACACCAAACAATAGGAAAATATATTTTACACCTGTGATGGTTTCCTATGATAGATATCATTTTTGGAAATTTTCCCTTGATTTGATTGTTTGGCATGTCGTGTTGTGAACGCTACATTAGAGAGCTCTTGAGCGATCAAAGTATATTTTAAATTTCCCATGAATGCTTGAATAAAATCAGATAAATTGATAGTTGTTAAAAATAAAATTAATTTGATCAAAAACTGCAATACCAGTTTGTGAAAAATTCAAAATGTTGTTAGTTAAATTTTCATTCGCATGCATGTGTTTCTTATTTTATTCGCACGTTAAAAAAAAATTTATTGCCAGAGCCAAAATGTACCTTAGAATTAAAACAAAAAATTTCTAAATCTGTTAAAGTTTCAAATTAATAATGATACTTTCGAGCCATGACAAAACAATAAGCACAATATCATACATTTACATATAGTGCAACCCCGCTGTGAATTTTCATTGTGCAAATATTTTATTCTAATGAGAATCAATTTAAAAAGAATATAAGAAAAAAATTGTTCTTGCCTACTAATTAATAAAATTTTGTTTGTAAAATTTTTGTATCAGTTTTTCTCCAAAGAGGATTTGCGTGTAGTGTAGCGATTTTAGTAGTAGTAGTAGCTGAAAGAATTAGTGCAAGAAAATGTTATACTTTGTCAGTGTTAATCATTTTTAAAAGATTAATACAGTAGAACCCGGTTATGACGAATTCAGCTAGCAATAAAAAAATTTAGATTATAGTATCTAAATTTCAGTGCCGAAATTTCGGCCTTATCTCGGATATAGCATTTAGTGTTAAAATTTGGTTGGTCACTCCAAAAACGCTATAACTAGGTTCTACTATATTTATTTTCAAAGTAATAAAATGTGCAAAATATATGTATTCGAATTTATGAGATACATTTAAATAACAATTTAATTTATTTTAAGTGAAATTGAAATACATCGAAAATGATTCATGAAATATTAAATTAGTAGCATTGAACAGAGTGCAATGGAAAAGGGACTACATCTGTATACGAAATGTTTGTCTCATGTATTACTAGTACGCTTTTCTTCAATGATAGTATATCCCAAAACAGGTCTTGGCAACCCATAATATTTATTATTGGAATAGTCGTTAGTCTTTTGCATAGACCCTTTTTTTGCAGATTGAGATGGCCCAGATGTATCTACGTAGGCAGTGTGCTGAAATTATCCATCTACCGGAAACCACTAGACACAACAACAAGGCTACTCAATCCTCTATCTACAAATTTTCATTTTCGTAGATTGAAGTGGGATGGATATACGAAAGCAGTGTACTGCAATTATAAGCCAACGTGATTTGAACTCATGACCTACGCACTGTAGACCAACATACTACTCACTGGACTATACCCACGAACTCTTAGTCAGTAAATTGGATATTCAAAAGTTCAATCCCAACCATTTTTTTCTGAGTTGTTAAATTAGTTTTTGACATTGATATCTCTAATGGCTCGTATCAACCAAAAATTTGTACATCAAAACTCTAACAGGCGCGCATAATCTCAACTGAGTAGTAAGCAACAAATTATTCAGTCCAATCACTGTGCGTGCGCTCGCAGCCAGCCGAAAAATCCGCATTTTTCGCATACTGAAACGAATCTAATACCAGGCACGCGGAACTATTCGCCCCCCATGCTCTTCAGCTTGGTGCTCGAGTATGTCGTTAGGAAGGCAACTTCAGTAATCTCAGTGGACACCAGAGGTACGCTACTCGTAAAATCCGCACAGTTGGTGGCGTATGCAGACGACGTGGATATTCTGCCCGATCAATACTTGGCGTTAAGGAGGTATTCCAGGAGTTGGAGTCGGCAGCGGGTGAAGTAGGGCTCAGGGTCAATGAAGCGAAAACTAAATGCATGGCCCAGACACGAAGGACTGTCTCGGAGACGCAGAATATTACTATGGGCGAATACAACTTCGAGCAGGTGGATGAATTCATATATCTGGGAGCCCTTCTCCCAAAAGGACGGCAATGAACAACATGAAATTCAAAGAAGAATAACGACACCTAAGAGAGCATTTTATGCGGTCCTCCCCATAATAAAATCAAGGAAGGTCCATCGAAATAATAAACTACGCATCTACAAGATATTAATTCGTCCTGTGCTGCTTTATGGATGCGAAACGTGGACCTTGTCGCGGGTGTCGAGGAATTTAATCGAAACATTTGAGCGAAAAATTCTGCGAAAGATGTACGAAGCAGTTAAGGAAGGAGATGATTGGCGAATTCGATAGAACCATGAGCTGTATCTGCTATTTGATGACCCACCAGCATCTAACGTGATCAAACTCCGCAAGCTTCACTGGGCGAGCCATGTGGAGCGAATGCTCGAAGAACGAATTCCAAAACGAGTGCTCAAGGGCAAAGCTCAAAGTAACCGACCGTAGAGGAAGCCACGAAAGCGATGGGAGGACTCAGTCGACGCAGATTGCCAATCTCTTCTCGATTTTTCAAACTGGAGGTCGTTGGACCGAGACAACTGGAGGAGGTACGTCCGGGAGGCTGAGGCTCGATATTGGCTGTAGTGCCATTGCATCATCATCATCGTCTGTTCGGAGCTTTATGTTAGTATACATGTCAATGACGTATTTGTTAAATTTCAGCCATATTGGAGGCGCAGTAAACGAAAAGTGTAATGCCATTGACACATAGCGCAGCTAAATTATAATTAAGGCTTAAATTATCATTAAACGGTTGTGTGTCATACGCTAATTTAGTTAAATTACCAAAATAGTGATCATTTATCAGCTAAATTATCTCATTTAGCTAAATCCTCGAATTTTTCTTATAATTTAGGCTATAACGATGAAGATTGTGCTAGAGCTGGAGCTTTCATAAAAGTTTTTTTGTGCAAGAGAAAAGAAGAAAAGTCATTTTCTGACAGCTCTGAATTGTATAAAATCTTTGAAGAGTGATTTAAACGCCGAGCTATGAAAGATGCTTTGCGAACGATTCCAAAGGTTCGTTTTCTTTTTTTGACTATGCAATTCAACTTTTTAAAAATAGTGAGTGGCTCTTCTTAATTAGCAAAGTGCTATGTGTCACCCATTCTACTAACGATGAAGACGAGCTAAATTATTTTTGGGGCCGCTATGTGTCAAAGGTATAAAACGCATCTCGATACACTCAGCGATTTTTACAATGGAATTAAGGCTTTTCTATACCTGTTTTCTTACTCTTTACTATTAGGGGTTGAAATTAATTCGTAGCGTTTTACAAAAGGTGGCGTTACTCAAGTATCTGTAGTTACATATACAAAAGCAAATATTCACCATAAAGCTACTTTCATGGCGCATCTAGTACACTGAACGACATTTCTTTATCGAGTTTATAACATTTTGTTGTGCGTCATCAAACATGTCAACGTTTGTGCACGAAAATCTGTTTTTGCGGGGAGTGTTGCTTCATTACTTCCACATGAAGAAAAGTGCCGCGGAAAGTCATCGCATTTTAGTAGACGTTTATGGTGAATATGCTCTAGCTGAGCAAACGTGCAGAAAGTGGTTCGCTCGGTTCAAAAATGGAAATTTTGGCTTGGAAGGCAAGGAGCGTCCCGGACAGCTGAAAAAGTTTGAAGATGAAGAATTGATGACAATGCTCGATGAAGACCCGTGTCAAACGCTTGCACAGTTGTCAGAATCGCTTGGAGTTGGCTCATCGATGGCTGGAAAACGCCTTAAAGCCCTTGGAATGATAAAAAAGCAAGGAACGTGGGTCCCTCATGAGTTGAAGCCGAAGGGCAGCGAACGGCGTTTAGTCATCTGTGAGCAACTGCTTCAACGGCAGGCAAGGAAGGGATTTTTGCATTGAATCGTCACTGGCGACGAAAAGTGGGTGAGTTATGACAATCCTAACCGCAAAAAATCGTGGGGTTTGCCCGGTCATGCATCAACATCATCGCCAAAGCAGAATATTCATGGAAAGAAGATCATGCTATTCATATGGTGGGACCAGCTGGGCGTAATTTATTATGAGCTGCTTCAACCGAGTGAAACCATCATTGGGGACCTCTACAGGCGTCAACTGATGCGTTTGAACAAAGCATTAAAAGAAAAGCGTCCCAATTTAACGAGCGACATGACAAGGTGATTTTGCTCCACGACAATGCCAGACCCCATGTTGCAAAAGTGGTGAAAACTTATTTAGAAACACTGAAATGGGAAGTTTTATCCGACCTGCCATATTCACCAGACATCGCTCCATCAGATTTCCACTTGTTCCGGTTCATGGAGAATGGCTTGTCAGAGCAGTACTTCGACAACTACGGAAGTACCAAGAATTGGATCGATTCATTCATCGAATCTAAAGACGAAGAATTCTTTCGACGCGGTATTCGTGCTTTGCCAGAAAGATGGAAAAAGGTAGTGGAAAACGATGGACAATACTTTCAATAATACCACTTTAATAATATTTTCAGAATAAACCATCAAACTTTGCAAAAAAACGCTACGAATTAATTCCAACCCCTAATACAATCTACAAAAACTCGGTATTTAATATAAGAACGCGTAAGACTAGCCGAACACAAAAATTTAAAGATAAGAAGTGTAATGTTTAGCAGAATAAAACTAAAGAAGAAGAAGAAGAAGATAGATATAGAAGAGCCATTGTGGGAATTAAGCATAAGGATAGAGTTAACATCAAATTTTCCTTTGCATACGAAATAAATGATACGCTGACGTTGGAAATGGTAAAAAAGTTCTACCCTGACATTATTTTGTAACCGGCAAGTACTCAGACATAAGCAGGACGAAAAAAAAAGTCCTGCTCAATATTGTCTTTGTTTATTCTCGGCATGTAATGCATTTTGTATTTCAAAAAAAAGTCTGAACAAAAGAAAATTCTCAGAAATCATCTACTAAACTTTATAAGTGGGACTATTTCATTATTTAATTTACGTTTGCTTTAAGTCATTTTGTATTTCTTCTGCAATGTCAAATAATAGTAGCAACAGCTTAATTTTGCGTCACGACCGGCGCACACATCACTGCTTGTTCGTACATTTTTGGGAAAGAAAACTTTACTAATATAGTTAATCCGCAAGCGCTGTGTTCACCAGATATGACTGCACGCTGCAACTTTTTTCTGTTCCCAAAGTTTAAATCACCACGACATCGTTTTAAGTCCAGCTATTAATAAAAATTCGCTGCGAGAGCTAAGGATCCTGCATTTTATGGAGTGTTAAAGGATTGGGAGAAGTCTTGGCATTATGTGTAATTGCAGTTGGCGCGAATTACATTGAAGGCGAAAACGGCACATTGACGAATAAATACTCATGTGTCTTTTGGTGAACTAGTTCTAGTTCACCAAAAGGAATAGTTATTTATCTTAGTTCGTTTAGTTCACCCTCGTTGTAGAACATGACGCATGCTTGATTGTATATTTAATGGAATATGTTTGTCTCGTTTGTACTTGCACTATAACACTATCTTTCGAAAGTGAAGCACTCGTACTAGAATTGGCAATGGCAGGAGCTTCGAAGCTAGAAGTTTTTTGGGAAGTAGTACTTGAAGTTGGAGACTCCTCTAAAGTTTTACGAAAATGTCTCTCCAAGAGAACTGTTGGATACTTGGACTTCATATGCCTCATAGATTCACCAAAGATCCAGCAACACAGCTTAGAATATTTCGGCAATATCTGCATTTACAGAGCTTTACTCTCTAGCACTTTATCAAAATGAGTGCAAATTGGACTTCATTTCCTTGAGGCTATCACGCACAGATTTCAATAAATAATTTTTTTTTTAATAAAACGAAATTTACAGAAATAGCGTTTGCTGTTCCTACCTGCTATATTCGAAAAACGCTTCTAGTAATAAAGATACGTTTAATAGAATACAATTTTATTTTTAGCTACCAGCGTGCCAATTGTTGCCTATCCTTTCACACTATGAAACATGTAAAAAGAAAAAACGTACGAAGCACGCTGCAATTTTCATATTCAATTCAATTTTTTTTTATAGAATGACTTGTGTTTTAGTCAGTTTCGGCCTTTATTTGCAATGCACAAACACAGTCATGGCGGGAAGTAATGGAATTGGGAAGGTAGAGGAAGATGAGTGAGAATGACCGTAACGGGTGGTGAAGCTGGTATATTTTTTCAGTTGTACTGGCTGCTACTATCAAATATTTGCAGATATTGACTAAATGATAGAAACCGAACAGAAACCATCTACTGATTATACAGACCTTTTAGAAGTGGAACTGTTTCACTGTGTCGTCAAGCAGAAACTAATAGTTCGAAGAATCCTCATTCCGTTCGTGAACCATGCGTAATTTCGTTCCTGAACTAAACACCTACAAAGCCAACATCTTCTCTTGAAGGAAATGGAAATGTTTCAGTTTCAAAAGTAATGTAATTCGAATTCATCGTTTCTGAACTGAACACCCACGTTTCTTTTCGCAAAATAGAATATGAATAGGAATAGGAATCATGCTCGCCGTAGCTCGCTCTCGTTTCGGAACACTGGGCAAAACACAGTGTTGAAGTCGAATATCGGTTGCGTATACACATCCTTGTATCGATAAGCCGCGCATTCGGCATCGGCATTATATTGCAATGCTATGAAAATACGAATAAGACTGAATTGAGAATCCGCAATTCGTCTCAACAAACGATCTGAGGCGAGGCAGCAAGAACAACATAAATTCAAAATATGTGCAGAGTGAGAGTTTTGAAGCCGGCCTTACTGATATGACAAGTGACGAACAATGAAGTTTTGTCTGCATGTAGTGGTTAACTGCGATTGCTCTTTTTCAATATCTGTGAAGAAGAACAGCTGTTCTAATAGCAGTGATTTTTTCACCACTATTCTCCATGCTAGTGCGGAAGGATGGCAAAAAGTGCTACGGCAATGATAAATATTTTCGAAATGTCGTGCTATTCCAAATAGAATTGAAAAAAAAGGTCCGCTGATGAAGTGCGGAAGTGGTTTTTATTATCATAAAACATGGGTGGACCCTTTTAGGTCACACAGTTACAGTTCGCCACGCCAGTTACCCGCAAGAGGGTAGCTGTAGGATGAGGTTTTACCAATTCCTGCAAATATCTTTGGAGACTAGCGACTCCACGGACCTGAACTAACTATCCCCCTGTGGGATGGGGGCTGTAGAATTCACCCACAGCCAGTCCTGCTTGCCCTAAAAATGGCAAATGCACACTCACTGGATCATGGGCTTATCACCCGTGATCTTAAGACCTAAATGATACGAGAAATGGATACAGCGCCTCGGACACTGACTGATTCTACGGTAACGACTTTTGGCATTCGAAAACGGACTATGATTGGCTTCTGGAACGTTCGAACATTGAATGACGGGGGAAGAGCTGGGGTTACTCGGTCTTCGCACCGCCAATCGGTGATCGACCGTGAAATGGAGCACTATAACATCCAAATCTTGGGCTTGAGCGAAGTCAGGTGGACAGGATCAGGAGAAGAACGAACCCCTAGCGGAAACACTATTCTGTACATTGGCCCTGAAAGTGAAGCCAAAAATGGCGTGGCGTTCGTCCTTACACCGAGAGCGAGAAGAAGTCTCATTAGCTGAGAACCAATCTCGGATAGGATTATCGTCGTCAGGCTCAGGACCAGTGTCAGAAACGTCACAATTCTGCAGTGCTACGCACAAACTAATACCGCAACATCTGGTGACAAAGAGGAGTTTTATAGCCAACTGAGTGCCACCTTCGAACGTGTTCCAAGAGGTGAAATTATTATCATCTCAGGAGATATGAACGCCCAGGTTGGATCAGACAACACTGGACTAGAACACGTCATGGGGAGGCATGGTGATCTTTGGGTCGACGCGTCACGACCTTGGATTAAGAGACCCGAAAATGGCGAATTATTTGTGGAGTTTTGTAGTACTCGGCAAATGGTCATCGGAGGGACCCTTTTTCCACACAAGAGTCACCATAAAACATCTTGGGTTTCCCCTGACGGTGCTACTCAGAACCAGATCGACCATTTGGCTATAACTCGCCGATGGAGAAGATGTCTTCTCAATGTGCGAGCGAAACGTGGAGCTGACGTGGGGAGCGATCACCACTTGATGGTTGCCTGCTTGAGATTGTGTACAGCAGCTATCCGACGACCACAAATTCTTCAAATGAAGCGCAAGCTTAATGTGGATAAGCTCAGAGATCCCAACAAAAACGCGAATACACCACTATTCTACGCGAAAAGTCATCCACATTGGGTGAATATGAAATGCGCACACTGGACGCCAATTGGGAGGCAGCCAGAAACACTTTTCTAACTAGTGCTGAAGAATCTGTGGAATGTTTGCAAAGCGGGGAGAAACTCTGGATGTCGCAAGACACATGGGACAAGGTTGGCAATCGAAAAAAAGCCAAATTGGCAATCATCTCTCAACCCGATGTCAACCAACGAACGCCCGACCTGAGGCAGAACTACCGCGATGCTCATATACAGCTTAAAAAGGCTGTTAGACACGACAGGAGAGAGGCCATTGAAGATCTGGCAAACAAGGCAGAATCTGCAGCTTACCTTGGGGATATGGGTTCACTATTCAAAATCATGAAACAGTTGACGAACAGGAATTTCATCGCCAACCTGGTGAGAGATGTCAACGGAACTCTCCTTAATATGAGTGAACACCAGTTGCGGCAATGGAAGGAATACTTCTCTGATATTTAAACATCTTGTCAGAGGAAGATATCACAGAAACAGAACAACGACCTAACGTCCAACCGCAACAATCCGCTATTAGGGACGATCCCCCAGATAAGGAAGAGATAGTTTCCGCCATTCGGTTAATGGCGGGAAGGAAAGCTCCAGGTATAGAAGGACTACCAACCGAACTCCTCAAAGCGGACCCGGAAATAGCAGCCGATATACTCCTCCCACTCTTTACTGAGGTGTGGAATGAAGAAAGATATCCGACTGAATGGAAGGAGGGCGTCATTGTGAAACTTCCGAAGAAGGGCGACTTCGAGAAGGCTTTCGACAGCGTTAAGCGAGATTACATATGGAATGCTTTGCGTAGGAGAGGTATTCCAGATAAGGTCATAGCTATGATTAAAGAATCCTACGAAGATGCAAGGTGTCGCGTCTTGCATAGAGGAGAGCTGTCCGAGAGCTTTCCTGTGCAAACGGGTGTCAGACAAGGCTGTATATTATCACCAGCCCTGTTTCTGGTGGTAATAAATGACATCTTGAAAGCTGCACTGGAAGGTGGGGAAGGTAAAGGTCTTCAATGGAAACTATTTAACATCTTAAGTCACCTTGATTATGCTGATGACGTGTGTTTGCTTGCACATATCCGTTCGGACTTAGAGTCAAATGTTCGCTCGTTGCATTCTAAATGCAAAGAGGCGGGACTGAAAATAAATGTGCGTAAAACCAAGTACATGCACATGGGTTCGAACGCAAGCACACCGATTGTTCTTAATGGACAGGATGTGGAAGAGGTGCAAGATTTTTGCTATCTCGGAAGCATTGTCAGCATGGACGGCGGAGCCGAAAAGGATGTTGAGGCTCGGCTAAATAAAGCTCGTCAGGCCTTCGGTATCCTTTCCCCTTTCTGGAGGTTAAGAGAGATCTCCCTTCGCACGAAGCTGCGAGTTTTTGACGCATGCGTCAAATCCGTGTTGTTATATGGTTGTACTACGTGGAAAGTGACCGTTCGACTTACCAAGAAACTACAGACTTTCGTAAACCAATGCCTCCGGCGCATTTTAGGAATATTCTGGCCAGAAGTAATCTCCAACGACGAACTTTGGAGTACAACTCGCCAGACTAAAATAGGTATTGAGATTCAACGGCGAAAGTGGCAGTGGATCGGTCATACTTTGAGGAAACCAGAGCGAAACATCGCAAAACATATATTATAACCCTCAAGGAAGACGTCGGGTTGGTCGACCATGTAACACATGGAAGCGAGCAGTTGAGCAGGAGGCCAGAAGAATAAACAAGTCCTGGCAACAGCTTAAAGCCGATGCTCAGGATCGCGCCTTGTGGAAGAGAGTTGTTTCTGTCCTATGCCCCTATAGGGGGTCTTAACAGGTATTTGATTTGAAGCGAGATTACATATGAAATGCTTTGCGTAGGAGAGGTATTCCAGATAAGGTCATAGCTATGATTAAAGAATCCTACGAAGATGCAAGGTGTCGCGTCTTGCATAGAGGAGAGCTGTCCGAGAGCTTTCCTGTGCGAACAGGAACAGTGTCAGACAAGGCTGCATATTATCACCAGCCCTGTTTCTGGTGGTAATATATGACATCTTGAAAGCTGCGCTGGAAGGTGGGGAAGGTAAAGGTCTTCAATGGAGACTATTTAACATCTTAAGTCACCTTGATTATACTGATGACGTGTGTTTGCTTGCACATACCCGTTCGGACTTAGAGTCAAATGTTCGCTCGTTGCATTCTAAATGCAAAGAGGCGGGACTGAAAATAAATGTGCGTAGAACCAAGTACATGCACATGGGTTCGAATACAAGCACACCGATTGTTCTTAACGGAAAGGATGTGGAAGAGGTGCAAGATTTTTGCTATCTTGGAAGCATTGTCAGCATGGACGGCGGAGCCGAAAAGGATGTTGAGGTTCGGCTAAATAAAGCTCGTCAGGCCTTCGGTATCCTTTCCCCTTTCTGGAAGCTAAGAGAGATTTCCCTTCGCACGAAGCTGCGAGTTTTTGACGCATGCGTCAAATCCGTGTTGTTATATGGTTGTACCACGTGGAAAGTGACCGTTCGACTTACCAAGAAACTACAGACTTTCGTAAACCAATGCCTCCGACGCATTTTAGGAATATTCTGGCCAGAAGTGATATCCAACGACGAACTTTGGAGTACAACTGGCCAGACTAAAATAGGTATTGAGATTCAACGGCGGAAGTGGCAGTGGATCGGTCATACTTTGAGGAAACCAGAGCGAAACATCGCGAAACATGCTCTGGATTATAATCCTCAAGGAAGACGTCGGGTTGGTCGACCATGTAACACATGAAAGCGAGCAGTTGAGCAGGAGGCCAGAGGAATAAACAAGTCCTGGCAACAGCTTAAGGCCGATGCTCAGGATCGTGTTTTGTGGAAGAGAGTTGTTTCTGTCCTATGCCCCTATAGGGGGTCTTAACAGGAATTTGATGAGTTTGCCACGTCGGACACGTCGGTAAGCGGCGATTTCTTAGACGACCTGTGTTCTCACCTACGATCTCGTCGGGTTGAGGTGCGATGGACTTGCGATTAATGTGCGAGTGCGAACAAAACCTCTGGGCTTTGTACCGATGATCATCAATCCATTGGCGACCGTAGGCAGTATGCATTTGTTCTGATCTTCTAATCGCAGCTCTTTTCTATTTTCAACCGGATTATGCGATTGCTCTTTTACAATACCAGTGAAAAAATCAGTATGGTATGTAAAATAGCATACCATCTCCACTCACTACCAGTTCAGTTCGAACTGAAAGTAAAAATTTTAGTGAATAGTTCGATTGGTTCAATAAAGTGAATAGTTCGAATGTACTAGTTAGTTCGTGAACTAAACATCTTAAGTTTTTTGGACAGAGGATATTGTACACTGCATTGCCTATGAAAACTCCACGCAAATAAACCTGCCCGATTTTCTAATACTTCGATAACGAAGAAAAAACAATTAAGCCATTATCAAGTAAATAGCCACGATTCCATTATACAATATTTTGTTTGTTTTTAGTCATATTTTTCTTATCAGATTTACCCGATGCTTGCACGATAACTTTTTTCACACAGATTGTTCGAATGAAAAATTTTAGTATTCTCCTGATATAAATGTTATCGTACATCGCCATGCGTTACCCAAGTGATGTCTGGCCTAAACCAGGACGCATTATATAAAATTAACTCAACATTAAAACAAATAAAATTTAATCAAAATGCAATTTCGACCGTGACTCAGTCCCACCGTCAAATCTCGGTTTATCTTCTAACATAAATGCGACAACTCCAAATTTTAATTAGTATTAAAAAAAATTGCTGCAAACATATGTACATAATTCAATCAAAATCTAGAAGTCATATGCACACGATCATATGGGATTAATTGATGCGAAATGTACGTTTAGAGGTCAACGAATGTCAATGGAAACATGTCCGCGATAACGCATTAAAGTTTGGTTTATACGAAATGAGTGTGCAATAGTACAGCCGAACCGGCTACAACGTCTATCACTAAGGGGTCTTCACTTTATACCGGTTTGCAATTAACCGACTGAAAAAACCGAATTTTTTCTCCCTCCAGGGTTAATAACGGCCGTTCCCCATCATATGATCAAGAGAACAACGAATCTGTTATTTTAGTCTTTCGACAAAAATAAACGCCATTTGAACGCCACTCCTTTGCCCGCCATCCGGTTGATGATGTAACGGCGCGGTGCGCATCAAAAAACGTTCCGTATTACTGGCATTTTATCGATGACCTTTAATTCACCTCTGCATCCATACCACCCCCATAAGACCGCGTTATTTTCGAACGCGGCTGATCCGATGACCATAATGCTATGCATTAGCGCTTAAATCGAACTTTCATCTTCGATCGCCATTTAAATTAGCAATCTTATATAGGGTCTCCTTATGCAGGCCAAAGTATACAAAAATATTTCACTTTAGTATGAGATGCATCAATTTCATTTACCTTGAAGAATTCCTCTGAAACTTTGGCGAACGGAAAAACTATAAAAGATCACTTTTCACGTAAACGATCGACACTTGGAAAAACTCGCGTGATTCTACGTCCAAAATACCGTGGAATGAGCGACGAACTGAACTGGCTTATAGAGTGAATTTCGGATCTGGCGAAAACTTTTTGTGCGGTCCGCTTGTATTTTATTCCAGTCAGAGCAGCTGAACTGTGAGATGGCTTAATAAAGCGTATGTTTGTGTATGGGAATCGAAGAGATAAAAAAAATCCATTATACGATATACCGATAGGAAAATCAGACACGAGTGATTGTGGGTAATGCATGATTAAATCAATTAGCTTTTTAAAATAGTAACCAATTACCATGACCGAGAAAGTAGTGCGAAAAGTAGCTAGGGCTTTGTCGTGCACAGGGGAAAAACATGAAATGTAAACAGAAGTCATATATGTAAAAAGATGAAATCCACTTTAGAGTTATGTGTCTTCTGAGCTGGATCATTATCATCAGTTAATAATAAATTGTAAAAACTAGTGAAGAAACAATTTATCAGGAATTGATGAAATCAACGATGAGCCTACCATTAGTTTTCATATCAATGCTGGGTAATACAAAAGGTTATCGCTACAAACTCCCTTCTGTGTTAAAGTCTGTCGAAAGTAGCAAACGTTGAGATAAATTAATGATTTCAGCTTCTATGAGGTAATCATTAACATTATTCTTCTTCTTCAATGGGACAGCCCAAAGCGGGTCATGGTCTTCTGATCTTCAGGTTGCTCAACATTTTATTTGTTATTGTTAAAGGGTTGTTAGCACAATCCTTTATCTACGAATTTCAATTTTACCATATTGAGGCAGCCCAGATATACCCACGCAGGAAATGTGCTTGAATTCATTAAAATACAGCATTATTTATAACCTCAATACAAAATGGAAAACACTGACATTAAAAAACAGGAGCTATATTCATCGACTTGGAAAAAAAGCATTCGAAACTTATTATTACCAAAATTGTTTAATATTGGAATACGAGGAAAGGAACACAAGTGGTTTACAAGCTATTTACAGAATAGAAAACAATTTATACAAGTAGGAAAAATAAAAGTACAATAACAGAAGTTGCAACAGGAATAACACAAGGAACTGAACTAGCAACAACACTATTTATAATTTACATTAGCTTCATAAATCAAATAAGGACGAATGGTAATTTGTACAAATATGCTGATGATATGGCACAAACTTACGCAACAGACACGAAATCAGAAAAGAAAAATTAAATATGAATGAAGATATGGAAAAATGAGAGCATTGGATGGACCTAAATAAATTAACCATAAACATAAACAAAACAAAAATGATCTTCAACTCAAAATCAATTACAACACAAATAATTAAACATAACAGAATTATGATTGGGCTTAAAGCCCAATCATATGATACTCTAGATGAAATACTTACTTACCTTTTGTTTGGGAGGTGGTAAAATCAGAAGGGGATTTTTGTAGATAGATAGATTTATTGCCAAGAATATTTGTTATTTTTTTTTTTACATATTGAGTTTTGCTTAAGAGTTCAGTTCTTACTAACTATACAACTTTTGAAAATATAATGTGTTTTTTTCTAGTTATATTAATATATATTTTTGAATCAAACAAAAGAAGTGTTTAAAGGAAAAAGCTATGAGAAAAAAACCTATTTAATGAATCTATACATATAAATATAATTGTAGTGTCTGTCTGTTATTTGCTTATAAATGGCTATAAGTTAGTTTTTTGAGTTATTTTAGCACTAACTAAGCATAAAAACACATTTTTGAAATTTTTGTCTGTCTGTCTGTACGACCGCTTTTCACGCACAAACGGCTGAACCGATTGTAATGAAACTTGCACAGTTTGTTAGGTGTCCATCGGAATGAAATCTGCACTTGGTTTCATTTCACTCCCCTCACGCCTTCTACCCCCTCCCATACAAAGTGACTCATTTTCAAAATATATATTAATCAAATTTTCTTGGAAACCATAAAAGCTATTAATTTGAAATTTGGAATATATTATTTCTATTATAAATGCAGTCTTTTGGTGTACAAATTGTTTGAGTTTCCTCACTCCTTTCACCACCTCCCATACAAACTACACTTTTTCATGAATTACTTTACACCAAATTTCTCAGTACGTGTAACTTCCATCAAGCTAAAATGTTGTATTAAATCCTTAATTAACATTATTATTAATATCGGGAAAAAATTAACCGATTAGCTTCATTCCTTCTACCCCCTCCCATACAATGTGACACAGTTCCAAGACTTCACAAGAATTTGATTTTCTTCAAAAGTCTGAATGTTACTGATCTGAAATTTCAAATATATCAATTGCATGCTGATTATAGTTGTTTTTCAAAAAATCACCAGAAACCCCCTTCTCCTTCCACCACCTCCCATATAAACCGCACTTTTTCATGAAATACTCTAAACGAATTTTCTCAGTACATTTAAATTTCATCGAGGTAAAAATTTGAACTTAATCCTTAATTAGCATTATTATTAATATCATGAAAAAACTTAACCGAGTAGCTTCACTCCTTCTTCCCCCTCCCATACAATGAGACACATTCCACGACTATACAATAATTCGATTTTCTTGAAAAGTATGAACGATACAGATCTGAAATTTAAAGTATATCAATTGCATGATAGTTATAGTTGTTTCTCGAAAAATCATCAAAAACCCCCCACTCCTTCTACCACCTCCCATACAAACTGCACAATTTCATTAAATTCAATGCAGTAAGTTTCTCAGTACCTACTCAATTTTTGAAGCTTAAATTTGGTACAAAACATTTTTATAGCTACTCTAGCATGATGTGAAACAAATTAGTTCAGTGCTGTCACCCCTGCTACCACTCCCCATATAAAATTTCTTAACACCGCAAAAATTTCGTATCGTATGATTGGGCTTTACGCACAATCGTAGTCTTGTTATGCTTTTAAGCTTAACGTTTTTATTTGGTCTTTTCTTTCACTAACACAAGCTACAACTATTCACATGTCCTTAACGCTCTTCCATACTTATATGATCTCAAATCACGGGTTTGATTTGATCACGAGCATGTCCCATAAAAATGGGAGTATCATGCTTTCATTCTGAATAATTTATGGATCTGATTCCAACAATATACAAACCATTTTCTTCAAAGACCCATTAAAGTAAGCAGATTATACCCACATAATGTATTACTAACTACACTCTCAAAAATTGCTTATTTTTACGCGGACGAAGTCGCGGGCGTTTGCTAGTTTTAACTATAACTAAAACTTAACCTAATTACAAACTATACTATGTATACATAAGTTCAAAAATGAAAAGAAATATAATACAAGTTTAAAACAATAAGTTATTGATCAGTCTATTATCAGCTAGTTCAATTCAATTTCTGATTTTATTTATTAGTGTAAGTGCTTTAGCTTTAATAAATTCGGTGTTGGCTAAAGAGTGTAACCTTTTAGTAGGAAAATATTTTGGAAGATTATGGATCAACTTTAAGATTTTGTTCTGAGCTATCTGGAGTTTTTTCATATGACTTTTTGCACAGTTTATCCATAAGGGAGCACCATACAGTAATACTGGTTGAAAAATTGACTTAAAGATGAGCATTTTATTGTTGATGTTTAAGTGTGATTTTCTGTTTATAATAGGATAAAGGATTCTTATGAGAGCATTAGTTTTATTTAGCGTTTCTGTTATGTGGTCTTTAAACGTAAGCTTTTTGTCGAAATGAAAACCTAGGTATTTTAAATTATTACTCCATTGTATTTCTTCTCCTTGAATGTTAAGATTGTGGGTTGGTGTGTATGGATGTGTTTAAGTGGGAACCGGCACCCAAGGCGGAAGGTTCCAGACCCTGCTGAGCAATTGCTATGAGCAGTTCGTATTCGGAGCTTACACTAAAGACCTAGGTTTACAGATGGAAGGTGCAGTATACACGGACATAAAATACCCATTTTTACAGACGTGGTAGGTGCCGTTTCAAGTATATCGACTAAAACTGCATCAGAAGGTTTTAAAAATAATTTTGTTTAACCCTTTAGTTTGTGAAATAAGAGGTAAGTTTATAATATTTTTTTTTTTTCTTAAAGCTGTACTATTAACCCTTAATTTGTTGTTTTTAAGTTCCGTTATCTTGATTCTTCTTAAAGTTTTTTGAGTAGATCATTGTTTTCCTGCCGAGTCCAAATTGGGCTTTGCCCTCTTGATCTTCAGGTTGCTTAACATTTATTTGTTATTGTTATAGCTTCGTATACCATCAAAATCATCCAAAACCTTCTACTCCCTGCACAACAACATTGCATTCAAATGCCACAATTTTTTTTGAAAATTATTACAGCTACAAACTTTAATTCAGCATGAAATATTTCTTCTTCCTCTTCTTCAATGGCATTTCAGTCCAAAGTGGACCTCCCCACCTTCAGGTTCTTGAACATTTTTATGAGTTATTGTAAAATGGTTGTTTGTTGATACGAAATGAGCCTCCTGGGACCCATTCTGCATGCAGAAAATTAATGGGGTCCCCCAGGTCGGAACAGCACTTCCTGCGGGCTGCTCAGGAGCGTGGGCGTGGGGAATTCCACCTGGGAGTCGTTGTCGCTACTAATGTGTGTGCTCCAAGGCCGATCATTTTGGCCCGAGGCTCCGCATATGGCCACCTAGTCTATACGACGCCCCAGGGCGGTGCAGCACAGCAGAGGGGCATATGTGGACGGAGGCGAGGCATAGTGAGTGCCGAGGCCGCATTCGAGCGACTTAGCGCTTCATATTTTGTTTCTGCTCCAATTATCATAAAAAAGATTGAAGAAAAAAAAACTTGCGCGCTTTGTCCGTAACTGTACCAATGCCTTACGAAAAAAATTATTTGCGAAATTAATTACCTATCTTTAAAGCTATGTAATGGAAACTTACAACATGAATCAAGCTATGCTTACGAAATACCGAAAAAAAAAATTGTTTGGACATAAGAGTAGCGCATGAAAATGGAGGTATTTCAAAAATGGTGCACTTTTCAAGATTTCAACCGTTGTATCATAAAATCAAATCACACAAAGAAAAAATAATAATTTGAACCGAAACTGCTCTGCACCGAAGTTGGGCCCTAACCTGCACTAGATGTTTCATGAGTAATGGAAAAAAATAAACTGCCAACAAGTCGGGCGAAACTTTATTATTCTTGGGACAAGTTGCGGATGAGTGGAAAATCAATATGCAGGTTAGAGTGGCTAGGGAAGACTAAGTGAAAGGGAGTTCTTGGGCAGGACTGTTAACAATATTTCATTCGTGTCTGTAAGTTTGGGTTTTTATGAGGAAAGGAGTAGGGGTAATAGTAAGGGTGGGTGGATGTAAATAGCTTTTTAATTAATTACTTGAATCACGTCCAATATTCTCTGTATAGAATGTGTTTCATAGACGAAGTTGCATAGAATTTTCATAAAATTCGGTGTATTTTACATTCACGAAACCGAACATTTGAATGGGAGGGGGTAGAGAAGGTAGGGGAATCGTAAAATTTGATATGTAGTTTTATTTTGCTTTTCTTGTGAGGTGCTTGTATAAAATTTCAAGTTCGTAACTTCTAGTTTGTTGGTTATTAGTTGATTTAATGAAATTGGTCGAAATCATGGTTTTGTATGGGAGGGGGTAGAAGCGCAAGCGCGATTTCAAAACTTTTAAAGCAGCTTCATTTGAATTATTTTTATAAGTTTTTATGCCAAATTTGAAATTGATAGCTTTTAAGAGTTAGCTGATAACTGATTTCTTAAAAATGCTCGAAAAAATAATTTTGTATGGGAGGGGGTAGAGGAGGTAAGGGAATCGTCAAACTTGTGATGCAATTTTCTTTCATTTTTGTTGTTAGATGCTCGTACGAAATTTCAAGTTCATAGCTTTTAATTTGTTGGTTATTAGTTGATTTAATGAAATTAGTCGAAATCATACTTTTGTATGAGAGGGGGTAGAAGGGCAAGCGCGATTTTAAAACTTTGAACGCAATTTCATTTTAATTATTTTTGTAAGTTTTTTTGCAAAATTTGAATTTGATAGCTTTTAATGGTTAGGTGATAATTGATTTCTTGAAAATGGTCGAAAAAATAATTTTGTATGGGAGGGGGTAGAAGTTTTAAAGGTTTTCGACCAGTTAATATTTCGTATATTTAGGGATTTTTTTTAAATGCATTTCGCAAATTTTCAAGTTTCTACCTTAAAATTTCACTCAAAAATTTTCAGTTTATGTGTTTTTTTCAATGCACATGAAACACCTTGTGCACTTTAGACCGGGGGAGTCGGTTTATAATAAATATGGATCAAGTTAATATTATTTTTCTATGTACATTAAATATAGGTATTCACATGCAAAATTTTAACTTTTTATCTTTCACTAGAGCCCTAAAAAAATCACTCAAAATTTTCGACATTTTTGCTTATCACCTCCCTCCCCTTACACCTCTCAGCTTAAAATTTTTACCAAAATTAAATATTATGTAGCTCTACAATCTGACAAATTTTTGATTTAATATCTGTACTATTTTTTGAGATATAAGGATTTGTAATTTTGAAAAGTGCGCCATTTTTGAAATGTTCCCCATTTCTCCCCACTACTATTATTTCGACATGTTATATTTTTTTTGTATTTGCTAGTATAGCTTAATATACGTTTTAAGTTTCAATTACATAGCTTAAAAGATAGTTGAGATATTAATTTTTAAGTGTTTTTCTTTGAACCCCCCCTGACCCTCCCCCTTACAATAATTAGCCGCTTTCTGAGCTGGTTCCGATGGATCTATATGCCACCTTAAAGGTCTCTAAATATGATTTTTTTACGACAAGTAATTTCGAAGATATAATCATTTGAAAAAAAAATTCGGCCGACAATTGGTTCTTAGCCCCCCCTTTTCGCACCCCAATGGATAAAAAAATTAAATTATTTTTAAAAGTTGTCCCACAAACCCCTTTATATGTATGTTGAGTTTTAGCTTCTGAGCTGTTACAATGGCTGAGATATTTGAATTCGTATTTTTCTGTTTAAGCGCTCCCCCCGCCTCCCCCTGAACCCGTACACCCCGCAAAATGGGTATCCGCCTGAGATCCGCAACTATCTACAATCCCTCTAAAAATGAACTTTCTATCTTGAAGGGTTTGGGAGTTAATGTGCGCTGAGCGTACACGTCGGCGTACGGCGTACGGCGGACGGCGTACAGACAGACGGATTTTTTTTTTTTGCATTTTTAGGCTAATTTAGTCATGAAACGCGAAAAAAAAAAATTTCAGGGTAGCAAACTTTTTTTTTTTTTTGTGTCGATCACAATACTTTATTATTATAATAATAAAGTAAAATAGGATATATTTTAGGGGAGGGAAAATTCGCCACAAACAAGTGAATTTAGAAATTTATTTGGTTAATTCTGTTATTTTACTTAATTATTCTAATAATAAAGTATTGTGATCGACACAGAAATAAAAAAAAAGTTGCCACCCTGAAATTTTTTTTTTCGCGCTTCATGACTAAATTAGCCTAAAAGTGCAAAAAAAAAGTTCGTTCCGCCGTACGCCGGACATATGGGCTCATATCTCCGAGACCCTTAAAGGTATAATATTCGTTTTTGGGTGGATTGTTGATTGGGTAAGTGAGCTCCATTATCTAAATTTTGGGGAGTGTCACGTTGAAGGGGGCGGCGGGGGGAGGGAAAGAGTCAAAAACTTCACTTGCTAATATCTCCACAACGAATACAGGTAGGAAGCTGAAAATTAGCAGAGATATGAAAAAGATTGTGGGACGAACTTTAAAAATAATTTACTTTTTTTATCCATTAGCGTCCGAAAAGGAGGGGGTTCTTTTCAAATGATTATATCTTCGAAATTACTAATCACAAAAAATTCATATTTTGGGATCATTAAGGTGGCATATAGGTCGACCAGAATCAGCTTAAAAAGATGCTAATTATTGTAAAGGGGAGGGTCAATTAAAAACACTTAAAAAACATAACAGAATTATGATTGGGCGTAAAGCCCAATCATATGATACTCTACATGAAATACTTACTTACCTTTTGTTTGGGAGGTGGTAAAATCAGAAGAGGAGGTTAATAATTTTTCTATGTAACACTGAACGTAGTATATAAAATATTTCATGCTGAATTCAAAGTTTCTTGCTTTCATAATTTTTAAGGAAATTGAACAATTTTTGTCTGAATTTATGGTATTTGTATGGGAGGTGGCTGAGAAAGAGCGGGAATTTTGGTTGATTTTGAATCTGCTTATCAACATCCTAATCACATTGCTTTGTTACAATTTTTATGTCCATAGCTTTCATATGTCCGAAGGAGAAAAAGTTTTCTTGAACTTCCAATATAAAAATTTGTATGGCAGGTGGTAGAAAGAGTGGGGTGAAGGCGATATTTTTTTTAGCATTTATTACAATTATTAAGAGACAAATTCTGACGAAATTTCAAGTTTCTAATTCTTCTAGTTTCTATGAAAATCGGTTAAATGCATTTACCCAAATTCTGCATTTGTATGGGAGGGTGCAGAAGGAATATCCGAATCAAAACCAAATTTTTTGACATCAATTATATTTAAAATAGTATACTTTTCTCAAATTTTAAAGTTGATAGCTTTGACGGTTTTGAAGAAAACTAATTTATTTGAAATTCCGAAATTTGGTATAATTTGTATGGGAAGTGGGTAGAAGGAGTGAGGTAAAGTTGATAGTTTTTCCAAAATCAATTGCAATTATAATAAAATTAATTATGACAAAAATTGGTTCATTTGGCTTTGCTAGTTGCATTGCAAACCGAATAAATGCATTTTTGAAAATTGTGCATTTGTATGGGAGGTGGTAGAAGGAGTAAGGAGATCAGAACAATATTTCTTGAGGTTAATGATATTTATATCATTATACTATGACCTAATTTTCAAGTCAATAGCTGAAATGGTTTTGGAGAAAAATCAATTTCTTTCAAAGGAGAAATAATAGAACAAGTAAAAACATTTGAATATCTTGGAACAACATTGGATGAAAAACTGACCTGGGAAGAACATGTAAAAAATATAAAAAAAACAAATCATCTTCTATAGCAGGAATAGTAAATTATCATTTACATTAGGGCTCCTATATAAGCTAAGCAGAACACACTGTACTCAAGTTTTGCCTTTTTATACTCTAGATGGAATCTGAGAGTATTATAAGTTTGCTCTAAGGTTTGTAACGCCAAGAAATAAGGCTCGGAGAAAAAAATTAATGATACAGAAGTTAATATTATCACTCAAAAATCTCAAAACCGGATGTCCGTCCGTCCGTCCGTCCGTCCGTCCGTGCGCTCTCTAGCTTGAGAACGCGTTGAGCTAGAAAGCTCAAATTTTGTACACGTCGTTTTTGACGAAAAAGTAAGGTCAAGTTCGTGAACGGGCCAAATCGCTCCACCCCTTCTACCCCCTCCCATACAAAATGACACAATTACGCAATTTGACAATAAACGGATTTGCTCAAAAAGTATAAAAGCTATTGGCCTGAAATTCGGAATATATTACTTTTATGATAATATCAATCTATCATATAAAAATTATGCGTGTCCTCCTCCTCTTTCTACCACCTCCCACACAAACTGTACTTATCATGAATTACTCTAAGCCAATTTCCTTAGTGCTTATAAAATTCAGCGGGCTGAAATTGAGCACCAAATATTTATTTAAAATTGTTAGTAAGGTAAAAAAAAATTAGATGATTAGCTTCGCCCCTTCTACCCCCTCCCATACAAAATGACACAATTTCGCAATTTGACAATAAATGGATTTACTCAAAAAGTATAAAAGCTATTGGTCTGAATTTTGGTATATATTACTTTTTTAATGATCTAAATCTACAGTAGAAAAATTATTTGTTTCCTCCCTTTCCTTCCACCCCCTCCCATACAAACTACACTTTTTCCTGAAATGCTCTAAGCCGATTTTCTCAGAACATATACCATTTGCTGAGCTCATATTTTGTAATAAATATTTAATTAATATTATTACTAAGACGAAAAAAAAATATTTGATTTGCTTCACGGCTTCTACCCCCTCCCATACAATATGACACAGTTTCACAACTTCACAAAAAATCGATTTTCTTGAAAAGTATGAATGGCACTAGTCTGAAATTTAAGGGATGCCAATTTTATAATATTCCTAGCTATTCCTGAAAAAATCATTAAAATCCCCCCACTCTTTCTACCCCCTCCCATACAAACTGCGCATTTTCACTAAATCTAACTCACTAATTTTCTCAGTTCCCATTCAATTTTTGGATTAAGCATTTTGTATAAAACATTTCCATAGCTACTTTAGCATGATGGCGAAAAAATTAGTTCAATGCTATCATCCCTTCTAACACTCCCCATACAAAATTTCTTGGGATCACAAAAAATTCTATTCCATCTAGAGTATCGTAAGATTGCGCTTTACGCGCAATCGTAGCCCTGTTATGTTTTATAACCGATTTGGGTAGCGAAAATTTTGAAAATTTGAATTTTCCGTATAAATAAGAACGTGCACAGACTGCTAACATCATTTACAGATAATTATCATAAATAAACAAATCGTTACCGATGTGCGTATTTCTCCACTACAAAATTTACTTGTGTATGGTACCCAACCAACCAAATGTTTGCAGCATCCGCCGATGCACTAGCCGAAAATAAGCGCTGCAATCGTATTAGAACGCAAAGGCCAAATCTTTAAATAGTGGTTTGTGTCTTGTATATTTAAATTGGTTGATCTGGTCTCCTCTGTAACTACGAACTCTGGTGGACCTTCTGTGATAGAGGTAATCATTACAATTCCTATAGGGATTTTGCAAAATCAGCACGTATGGAGAAAAATTTCGCATACATATAGCACATCTGGGAACTTTCCTATTGAAAATAATTTAAGACCGAGTTCTCGCAGCAGAAACGTGGCGTGACGTGAATCGGAATCGTCATGTTTCTCTCTCTCTCTCTCTTAAAACGAAAAAGTACGCTAAATCGTTCCAGTACTGTAGATAAAGAATCGCCCGAAAACAAGCTTTTTTTACTTTCCAAGTTCATGACTACTACACTAAGCTCTAGCTGCGCCAGCAAAATCGCAAGTTTCATAGCACTACTTTTCTAATAACGAAAAGTTATGTACAGTATTGGACAAAACTAAAGCACCCCTTTGCGAAATATCAGTTATCCTCTTATATTATCAGGAAAGCTTGATGAAAAAAATTTGTTTTTAGTTTTTATTATTTATTTACATGTGTATTATAAAAAAACATAACAATGACAATTCAGTCTTTTCAACAACAAAAAATAAAACAAAAATATTTCTCAGTACTCAAAAGTTGCCTTACTAAAGCACCCTCTAGCTGACGATCAGAATTTATACCAAATGTTGGGTAGTTTTAGTATTTCGTCGCCAGTCCTTTATTTGTAATAACAGCAGCACATCTTTTTGGCATAGAAGATATTATATTATCAATGAACTCTTCAGGAATATGCTGTCTTAATAGCTTCGAAAAGTAACGGTTTTGTCCTGCAGTTTTTCCTGTTGATCCTCCTTTTAGCAATTTCCCACATGTTCTCAATCGGGTTGAGATCAGGAGATTGCACAGACCAGTCCAAAACCTCTATCTTATTCTTTTGTAGCCAAGTCTTGCACAGCTTAGAGCACCTTAGGATCTTAGGATCATTGTCCTGCTGAAATCTCCATTTTAGTGGCATCTCCTCTTCAGCGTACGGCAGCATTATGTTTTGTAAGATGTCAACGTATACGAAACGATCCATAATACCATCAATTCGATGAATTAGTCCAATACCTTGTCCAGAAAAGCAACCCCACACTAGGACATTACCTCCTCCATGTTTGGTTGTTGGCATGCAGTACTTAGGGTTAAATCTTTGACCTTTTGGTCGTCGTACATGTTTAATTCTATCAGAATATTTTAAATTAAATTTCGATTCGTCGGAAAATAATACAGTTCTCTTCAAATCAATTTTAATTTGATTAGAAGAGACCGCAGGTTCAACTGCAATCCTTTTTTTGATCAAAGAATCATCTCTTCGTGTTATTTTTCGAGGCCTTCCTCCAGAATGTACAGGAGATATGTGACCCGTCAGCTCATATTTTTTGATTAGTCGCGATATAATTGACCGATTTATCGAATATCTTTTACTAATATTATGTCGAGATAATCCACTTTTATAACCAAATATAATTTTATGTTTAATTTCACTACAGTACGTGTTTCTTGCCAATTTTAGTCGCTTAATGTCTAAACACAAAGAACAGAATGCGCACCACTATTTACGACAGAAATTTTGCACAAATGTTGAAGTAATGATGAAATTTTAATGATTCATATCAGACAAATGCATTTCTGATGCAATAACTGTTTCCTGCTAACTGTTCGGCAGTAGCGGTACGAAAAAGGTGAGTATAGAAGAGGGGTGCTTTAGTTTTGTCCAGGCAACTTTTGAGTACTGAGAAATATTTTTGTTTTATTTTTTGTTGTTGAAAAGACTGAATTATCATTGTTATGTTTTTTTATAATACACATGTAAATAAATAATAAAAACTAAGAACAAATTTTTTTCATCAAGCTTTCCTGATAATACAAGAGGATAACTGATATTTCGCAAAGGGGTGCTTTAGTTTTGTCCAATACTGTATTTAAAGTTTAATTCAATTTTTTTTATTTACCTAGCTGGATATTTATGTATCTTAATTTGAGTTTCATAATCTAAAAATTCTGATGTATTATTTGTGTAAATCTGAAGCGAACTATGATACAGCAGAATTATAATACATACGATACATTTTTAGTTTTAACCTATCAAAGGGGTTTGATAATTTTTTCCGTTATATGAAATAACCATTGTATATAATTAGACTAAACCTTTCTTTTATAAGCTATGAATTTTATATACACATACTCAAAAAAGTCTGCGTACACTTGCTGGTCGTAGCAAACATAAAAATTTTTGCCATATGTTTATAACCTAAAAATTTTTGTTTGTTACTTTCATTAAACTATATAGTAGATAAATATATAACTGAGTACTCGTTCGCTGCTTAGAATAACCAAAATAAAAAAGTTTCTTTCAAGAAGTCATCAAAATGCATCCAAAAAAGTCTGCGTACACCTGAAAAAAATTATTCATTTTATTTGAAATGCACTATATTAGCTTATCAGATTAAGAACCTTAATATCTAGTAGCATGCCCTTCCTATAAATGACTTCCTTCAGCCTATTTTGCAAGGAGTGAGCAAGCTTTGATGTTGCTTCGGCCGTTATATTGTTCCACTCGTTCAAAATAACATTTTTTAATAACTCTTTGTTATGTCATGCTGTCGAATTTTTCTTTCAAGTGAATCCCACAAATGTTCAATTGAGTTTACATCTAGTGATTGAGGAGGTGTACCTAAGAGTTTTGGGTCGTTGTAGGCCAACAAAAGCCTATTTATTTCAGCACTATGTTTGGGGTCATTATCGTGCTGAAAGTAAAATGCGTGCCCCAGCCGCAATTTCTCAGCACTTTGCTTAACATTATTTTTTAAAATATTAAGGTACCCGTATTTATCCATTGTGGATTCTATGAAGCTAGTTGCCTCACTTCACTGCCTGCCATACACCCCCAAGTCATCACACCGCCGCTACCATGCTTTACAGTGGAATCAAATTTTCTTTATTGAATTCTGTCGAGCGTTTTCTCCATACTAATTTGCGTTCTTCTATCCCAAATATACAAAACTTACTTTCGTCCGAAAAGGAACGCTTTCCCAAAATTCTTTTGGCATAGTTACATAAGTTTTGGTGAATTCCATTCTCTTTCGACGATTTCGTTCCGATATGAACGGCTTTTTACGTGCTACTCGACCATGGTAACCGCCTTTCCTGAGAATTATGCGCGCTGTTTCATCGCATATTGTTTTATTATATTTCTGTTTTATGTCCTGCACAATTTGGAACGGAATCGGGGATTTTTTTCACAGCATTAATAATACTCCAACGTTCGCGTGCTGTAAGTTCAGGAGGACATCCTGATCGATGCCGTGAAATAATCAAACCGCTCTCTTCGTAATTAGCAACAACCCTTTGTACCGAGGAATGAGGTTCTTCTAACTGATTTTGCGATTTCACGAAAACTTTTCCCGTTTTCACGCAATTTTACTAGCACTTTATGCTCACTAACACTGATGTCCTTATTTTTAACTTCCATATTAAGGAATAGTCTTTAATTCACGCAAAACTCTCAAACAATTTTCCAATGAAGTATCGTCTTGCGTTTCAATGAAAAAATGTAGGCATAACCACTGCACATTTCGGGGAATCCCCAAATTTTGTGATGTGTACGCAGACTTTTTTGGGGCCGCTCACAGACTTCCAAGTATTGAAATTACCATATCTTCATTAATTTTGGGAATTTTTTAATCAAACCTGCTTCAATATATTTCTTGCAGTTTAGGCTTTTTTATCGAAATGATTAAATCAAGATCACATTATTGATTCATACGATTCCAACATCATTCAGAATTTACATCTCATTAGTAAATTCTGAATGATGTTGTTACGCAGACTTTTTTGATTATGTGTATGTAGGCCTAATCTCTGTATACTTTGAAACGAAATATCTAATTGTATCTGAAATCTATGCAAGAAGTATACATCTGTCTATCTAAATACTAGAGTTACTGTATACTGTAACGGACCCTCTTTTATTAGATTTTGGACAACAGGTTCCAGCATAGAGCGAAAAATTTTCAATTCGAAGATTTCAGGCCAAGTATTTTACCTTATTATTTGAGATCGATTTTCTTCTTCGTTGAATCTCCCGACAATTACATTTCAAGTCACCATGTTTTATCGACTTTCAGTAAGAACTGTCACTCAGCGACGTGTGTCAGCCATTCTAAATTTCAAACCGTTATATCTCAAAATCCAATGCAGGAATTAAGTTCATACCTGAACTTACGCGATATTAGAACTGAGGTTAACGAATGAAATTAACGAATTTATTGCCGTCTCTTTACCACAATCTCCTGAAATATTAATCCCGGGGACCTACATACACTCGGCAGAAAAAGTTTGCGTACATATCCAACACATCCGACATATCTATAAAAACATCGTTTCTAACATTTTATTCCGAAATATTTTTTTTTTCCTATTTTTCATTACTTCATTATGAACATAAAACAAAACAAAAATGAGAATTACTGTACTCTAAAACAACGGTAAAATTCGGAAACGAAAAATAGTCTGAAATTCCAGGAATAAAAAGTCTGCGTTCAAAGCGTATAAAGGGAAGTCAAAGTCTCTGAGTTGCAGTTAAATCATTAATAACAATAAAGTTTGTGTAGGAAAGTTGATAAATGTGTTTTTATCTATGGTTTGCGTTAAAAATAATTGCTAAAAAACGTTAAGTAAGAGATGTCTAATAAAGGAAAGGAAATTGAATTTGGGGAAAGGAAAATTATCGTGGATTTATGGAAAAAAGGTACGTCATATCGTGAAATAGGGGCAATTGTCAGCAGAAGTCATTCATCTGTCCAACGAGTCGTAAACAACTTCAAAAACACAGGAGTTTTGGTTTCAAAACCCAGATCTGGCCGTCCTCCAAAGTTGAGCCCTCAGCAAACTCAGAGTTTGCTCCGAACGATGAAGACTAATCCTAGATTAACTGCAGCTAATATGCCAAAGGACATCAAAGCAAAGTACCGCAAGTCTATTTCTGATGATGGTGTTCGTAAGATTCTTAGGAAATATGGGTATCACGGACGCGTTGCCCGTAGAAAGTCATTTATAACAACAGTAAACAGACTCAAGCGGCTGGCGTTTGCTCAGGAACACATAAATAAGCCAAAAGAATTTTGGAAACAAGTTATTTTCTCGGATGAAAGTAAATTTTGTATTTTTGGAATCAAAGATCGGAAGATTGTATGGAGAAAACCTGGCGCGGCCTTCGACGTAAAAAATCTCTGTCTAACAGTAAAGCACGGTGGTGGCAGTGTTATGATATGGGGGTGTATGGCTAGTGGAGGAGTTGGAAAATGGAGTTTATTGAAAGTGTTGTTACAGATCTGGCAACCACGCAATTCGATCTCTCTCGAATAGACGAGAATTATGTACAACAGTATCCCCCAATATGCAAAAAGCCATAATAGAAGATCTAGAACTTTCCAGTATAGTTGAGACATACACCCGACGACATACACGACGGAAGCTTCGAGAATAGGGGGAAAATGTATAAAATCACGAAGCTTTCAGTCGAGAGTCAGTTATTCAGCGACATTTATGGAAGACGCGAACCGGTGCAGGAAAGCGATAGAACAGTACGCGGCGGTAGTGCCATATAGTGCGAATTAAGTTAAAGTGCGAATAAATAAATTATCACTTATTTTTAAACGAATTGTGTTTTACTTGAAATCCCGGCGAACCTCTAGCTCGCAACAGTATTATGAATAAAATAGACTACCTTGATATTCTCAAGCGCAATTTGAAGAAAAGTGCAGAACATTTGGGCTTAAGCGACAACTTTTACTTCCAACAAGACAACGACCCTAAGCACACTGCGGAGGTAGTAAGACTCTGGTTGCTGTATAATGCTCAAAATCAGCTTCGTACACCGCCCCAATCTCCTGACCTTAATCCAATAGAGCATTTGTGGCATCACTTGGAACAAAGGATTCGAGCGCACACAATAACGTCGAAGGTAATGCTCAAGGAAGTCCTGATCCAGGAGTGGAATTCAATAACCCCAGAGTTTACTAAGAAGCTGGTATATTCCATGCAAAAACGGTTGTGGGAAGTAATAAAGAGACGAGGATATCCCACAAGCTATTAACGAGAAAAAACAATTGTTTTATTTTGAAAAGAAATATTTGTACTCAGACTTTTTATTGTTGCATTTCAGGATATGTTTTCGTTTTTTAATTTTAATATTTTTATGGAGTACAATAATCATCATTTTTGTTTTGTTTTATGTTTGTAATAAAGCCATGAAAAAAAAGAAAAAAAAATATTATGAAATAAATTACTTAAAACGATGTTTTTTATAGATATTTTGGATGCGTTGAGTGTGTACGCAGACTTTTTCTGCCGAGTGTATATAAACCAAAGGACAAGAATAGTGCGTTATCTTAACACTTGTGTCAATGCGAAAAAAAACACACTCATCAATAGCTGGCCACAGTATTTTATCCGTTAAATTATAAAGTTCAAATTTTATTCACGTCGTTTTCGACAAAAAAAAGTAAGGTCAAGTTTTTGAACGAACCAAATCGCTCCAACCCCTCTATCCCCTCCCATATAGACTGACTCGTTTTCAATAACTTACATCAATCAAATTTTCTTTCTTTTCTTCTTTAAAAGCTAATAATTCGAAATTATGAAAATATTTTTTCATCATAAATGTGATGTATGGTATAAAAATTATTCAAATCCCCCCACTTCTTCCACCACCTCCCATACAAACCGCACTTTTCATGACATTCTTTAAATCAATTTTCTCAGTACGTTTAACGTTTGTCGAGCTCAAGGTTTGTACTAAATTAGCATTATTATTAAGATCGCAAAAAATCAAGTGATTAGCATCACCTCTTTTACCCCCTCTCGTACAATATGGCACAATTTCTCACGTTCACCTAAAATCGATTTTCTTGAAAAGTACGAATGTTACTGATCTGCAATTTAAAATATATCAATTATACGATTATTATAGGTATTTCTCAAAAAATTACTGAAAGCTCCCACTCCTTATACCACCTCCCAACTGCACAATTTCACTAAATCCAAAACACTAATTACTTTATTATTCTAATAATAAAGTATTGTGATCGACACAAGAAAAAAAAAAACTTTGCTACCCTGAAATTTTTTTTTTCGCGTTTCATGACTAAATTAGCCTAAAAATGCAAAAAAAAAAAAAAATCTGTCTGTCTGTACGCCGTCCGCCGACGTGTACGCTCAGCGCACATTAACTCCCAAACCCTTCAAGATAGAAAGTTCATTTTTGGAGGGATTATAGGTAGTTGCGGATCTTAGGCGGATACCCATTTTGGGGGGTGTACGAGTTTAGGGGGAGGCAGGGGGAGCGCTTGAACCGAAAAATACGAATTCAAATATCTCAACCTTGGTTACAGCTAGGAAACTAAAAATCAACATACATATAGAGGAGTTTGTAGGGCAACTTTTAAAAATAATTTAATTTTTTTATCCATTGGGGTGCGAAAAGGGGGGGCTAAGAACCAATTGTCGGCCGAATTTTTTTTTCAAATGATTATATCTTCGAAAGTACTTCCCATAAAAAATTGATATTTTGAGACCATTAAGATGGCATACGGATGTGCTACGGCTGCAAAGAAAAACACTTAAAAATTAATATCTCGACTATCTCTTAAGCTATGTAATTGAAACTTGAAACGTGTACTAAGCTTTACTAGCAAAATATGAAAAAAATACAACATGTGGACATAATAGTAGTGGGGGAAATGGGGGGCATTTTAAAAATGGCGCACTTTCCAAAACTACAAATCACCAAAACTCAAAATTGAATACATATAGCAAATCAAAAATTTGTCAGATTGTAGAGCTATATAATCTTTAATTTTGGTAAAAAATTTAAGCTGGGGGGTGTAAGGGGAGGGAGGTGGAAAGCGAAAATTTTGAGTGATTTTTTTATGGCTTTCGTAAAAGATACAAAGTTTAAATTTTGCACGTCGACATATCTATTTAATGTACATAGAAAAAAATAATAATTTGTTCCAAAATTGTTATGCACCGAAGTGGAGGTCTAACGTGCACAAAGTGTTTCATGTGCAATGAAAAAAACACATAAACTGAAAATTTTTGAATGAAATTTTTAGGTAGAAACTTGAAAATTTGCGAAATGCATTTAAAAAAAATTTAAAAGAGTTTGAAATATTAACTGGTTGAATATCTTTAAAACTTCTACCCCCTCCCATACAAAATTATTTTTTCGACCATTTTTAAGAAATCAATTATCACCTAACTATTACATGCTATCAATTTGAAATTTTGCACAAGAACTTACAAAAATAGTTGAAATAAAATTACGCTAAAAGTTTTGAGATCGCACTTGCCCTTCTACCCACTCCCACACAAAAGTATGATTTCGACCAATTTCATTAAATCAACTATTAACTAACAAATTAAAAGCTACAAACTTGAAATTTTGTACAATCACCTTACAAAATAAACGAAATAAAACTGCATCACAAATTTTACGATTCCTCTACCTCCTCCCATACAAATGTTTGGTTTCGTGAATTTAAAATACACCGAATCCAATGAAAATTCTATGCAACTACGTCTATGAAACTGATATTCTATACAAAGAATATTGGATTTGGTTCAAGCAATCACTTAAAAAACTATTTATATCCACCCACCCTTACTATCACCCTCCCCCTCCCTTCATGAAAACTCAAACTTGTATACATAAAGGAATGAAATATGGAGCGTTTCCGGAAAGTGTTTAATTGAGAAATGCCCTGCTCAAGAAGCTTCTTTCATTTAGTCTTCCCTAACCACTCTAACCTGCATATTGACTTTCTACGCATGCGCATTTTGTCCAAAAAAATAATAAAGTTTCGCCCGACTTGTTGGCAGTTTATTTTCTCAGTACATCAATCTGGTAAGTACAATGGATAAATGGCATTACACGCTTCGTTTTGTCGTGCAACCCTGGCACTTTTCTAGGTTAGCATTTTTCTGTAATATTATTGACGTACCTTGCCCACAAGCGTGGGTACAGTCGACGTTTAATTCCAGAACACAGCCTGCTTGGAGATACCTTGGTTACCTCCATCTACGAAAATGAATAAATTTCTAGACAGAGGGTTATGCGAAGGGCTAACAATCCTTCCACAATATGTAATGAAAATGTTAAAGATCCTGACGGTTAGGAGGCCAAGACCCGAATTAAGTTGTAGTGCCATCGAGAGGAGGAGGATGCTTGTCTCCAAGGCTCACCATGAAAACAATCCTAACAATCGCTCTGATAGAAAATGAATTTTTCTCCAGGAGCTTGACGAACGGTTTGTCCTACCAAATTTTAATCACGGAGCAGAAAATCTTGCAATAATAAGAAACTTCAAACCTCATAGTGGAATAGAAAATGTTTTTAGGAAACCCATGCAGTTATCTGTTTCCTCAGGCAAAATACGTTCAAGTGAACCAGCTCAACACGTGGAAAAATTAAATGGCACCAGGAAATCTATTGCGGCGAGTACTGTGTAACTACAACAAAATGTTTACTATGTAATACCTAATGCCCAAATGAAAATAATATCAATCAAATCAAATTCCTGTTAAGACCCCCTATAGGAGCATAGGACAGAAACAACTCTCTTCTACAAGGCGCGATTCTGAGTATCGGCCTTAAGCTGTTGCCAGGACTTGTTTATTCCTCTGGCCTCCTGCTCAACTGCTCGCTTCCATGTGCTACATGGTCGACCAACCCGACGTCTTCCATGAGGATTATAATCCAGAGCCTGTTTGGCGATGTTTCGCTCTGGTTTCCTCAAAGTATGACCGATCCACTGCCACTTCTGCCTTTAAATCTCAATACCTATTTTAGTCTGACCAGTTGTACTCCAAAGTTCGTCGTTGGAGATCACTTCTAGCCAGAATATTCCTAAAATGCGTCGAAGGCATTGGCTCACGAAAGTTTGTAGTTTCTTGGTAAGTCGAATGGTCACTTTCCACGCAGTAAAACCATATAACAACACGGATTTGAAGCATGCGTCAAAAACTCGCAGCTTCGTGCGAAGGGAGATCTCTCTTAGCCTCCAGAAAGGGGAAAGGATACCGAAGGCCTGACGATCTTTATTTAGCCGAGCCTCAATATCCTTTACGGCTCCGCCGTCCATGCTAACAATGCTTCCGAGATAGCAAAAATCTTGCACCTTTTCAACAACTTGTCCGTTAAGAACAATCGGTGTGCTAGCGTTCGAACTCATGTGCATGTACTTGGTTTTACGCACATTTATTTTCAGTCCCGCCTCTTTGCATTTAGAATGCAACGAGCGAAAATTTGACTCTAAGTCCGAACGGTTATGTGCAAGCAAACACACGTCATCAGCATAATCAAAGAATACCCAAGCAGGTAGTGTGCTGGAATTATGCGTCGACCGGGATTTGAACTCACGACCTTCGTATTCTATACCAACACACTATCCTCTATGCTACACCCTAGCTTAGAAGTTAGAACAACAGTCTGGGCAGCACAATTTGCCAGCAGTGGGAAAACGACCCAGAAGAGCACAACATCCTTGAAGGTGCTGCAAAATGAAAAAATTAAGAAAAATATGGGGAACAGGGAAAGAACCTGTGGAATCCCGCAACTAGTGGTACACCAGGGTCCGTAGGAGTTGCGGAACAACGGCTCAGCCGTTTTCATATGGAACCTGGAACATCAATACTTACATTCTTTTTCTCCCGGATTGCGACTCACTCCACCTTCAGAAGTCGTCCCGAGAAGCTCCTTATGCCCTATCTACTCTATCATCCTTGGGAAAAAAGAAAAACTATCGAGAAGCAAAAAAAAAACGTGCCCAAACTTGGAAGAGCCCCATTATTCTGTTGACGTCTTGGGAGTTGCAGCAATGTTGCCCAATTTCGTTACATAAGTTTCTTCTTCTTCTATAATGGCGCTACAGCCCAAATCGGACCTTGGCCTCCTGACATTCAGGTTCCTTAACATGTTTTCATTACTTTTTGTGGAAGGGTTGTTAACCCTTCGCACAACCCTCTTTCTACGAATTTTACATTTTCGTAGACTGAGCTGACCAAGGCATATCTAAGCAGGCAATATGCTGAAATTATAAATTGTGCCGACCGGGATTTGAACTCACGACCTTTGCATTGCAAGACCAACACGCTACCCGCTAGGCTACACCCTACCTTCAGTTTCAGCTCGATAAATTTTATACGTACTGAGTAAATTTGTTTAGAGTATTTCACGAAAAAGTGCAGTTTGTATGGGAGGTGGTGGAAGGAGGGTGAGGACACGAATAATTTGTATACGGTAGATTGAAGTCATCATAAAAGTAATATATTTCCAATTTCAGATCAATAGATTTCATACTTTTCCAGAAAATCCGTTTATTGCCAAATTGCGTCATTTTGTATGGACCCACTCCCATGGAGGGATGGAGCGATATGGCCCAAAAACGACGTGTGCGAAATTTTAACTTTCTAGATCGACGCGTTCTCAAGCTAGAGAGCGCACAGACGGACGGACGGACATCCGGTTTTAAGATTTTTGACCGACAACAAATATTTCTGTACCCTTGGCGTCTCTGTGCGCATTATTTCTTGACGTTACAAACTTTATACTTACTTACTTACGATGGCGCTACAGTCCAAATCGGACTTTGGCCTCCTGAATGCTTTGCCTCCATCCATCTCGGTTCAGTGACCGCGTCCTCCAGTTTGAGAATCTTAGCAGTGATTTGCTGTCTGCTTCAATCGAATCCTCCCAGCGCTTTCGTGGTTTTCCGACCGGTCTTTGTCCGTTGACTTTCCCTTTTAGTGCGCGTTTGGGAATTCTTCCGTCATCCATCCGCTCCACATGACCAGCCCATTGTAATTTTTTAAATTTTATGAGGGTTGACACTTCTGGATTGTCGAAGATGGCATACAATTCTCTATTGTATCGTATTCTCCAGATCGAGTCTTCCCTTACAGGTCCGAGGATTCTTCTGAGGACCTTCCTTTCAAAGGCGTTAAGTAGTTTTTCGGACGCCCGAGTTAATGTCCACGTTTCGCTGCCATAGCATAGCACAGATCGTATAATCGTTTTATATAACTTGAGTTTTGTTTTCCTGTGTACGTTCTTGTTTTTTATTATTGGAAGTACCGAATAATACGTCTTGTTTGCCATAATTATTCTTCTTTTAATTTCGATGGGTTCGCTTCCATCCTTCGATAGATTCGCCCCTAGATATATGAAGTTGTCTACGTTTTCTAGGTTATAGTCTCCTACCGTAATATTTTGTCTGGTTGGCGTCTTTTTCCTAGTTTGCGTCATAATTTTTGTTTTGTTTTCATTAATACGTAGTTTTTTTTGTCTGCATATTTTGTTTGCAAATCGTCTAAGATCCTTGTACTTGTCCTGTTTGGCTCGTGTCGGCCGTTCCGTTAATATTTTGTAAGCTTCATTTTTTCGTTCTAAGGCATCTTGGCATTCCTTGTCGAACCAATCATTTCTTTTGCGCCGGGGTTGTTGTCCTATCACCTCCTCTGCGACAGATGTAATGCCATCTTTGATTTTTTGCCACATTTCTTCTATTGGCATGCTGACGGTGGCATTCAGCATTGTCGCGAAGTGCCTCTCCAAGGCTGACACATATTTCGCAACTATTTTCTCGTCTTTGAGTTTTCCTATGTCGAATTTAGGAACCGGTTGTGTTTTTGAGTGTCCTCGGTTTGCGATTCGACATCGAAACTTGGTCTTTACCAAATAGTGGTCTGTGTCGCAATTAGCTCCTCGACATGTACGCACGTCGAGAATGCAGGAGGCCGTCCTTTTCTCTATTAGAACATGGTCTATTTGATTGAATGTTCTTCCGTCGGATGAAGCCCACGTTCTCTTATGAATGTCACGATGCGGGAAGCATGTCGAGCTGACAATAAGGTTTTTGCTGCTGGCGAAATCAGTCAGCCTCTGGCCGTTGTCGTTACTAATATCATGGAGACTGTGCCTTCCAATTGTCCCTATGTATGTTTCTTCTTTGCCCACTTCCGCGTTAAAGTCACCTAATACTATATTAATATCGTTCGACGGAAAATCGTCTTTAACTTCGTCGTCTTTGTCTTCCGTTGGGGCGTGGACATTAATAAGCCAAACATTAAAAAAACTTGTTTTGATGCGGATTGCACACAATCGTTCATTGACGGATTTGAAGTTGGTAACTTAGTGTTTGAACTTGTTGTCGACGATAAACGCAACTCCAAATTCCCGGCTTCCCGATGATTTCCCACTTTTGAAAATTGTGTGCGATCTAATGTCAGTAATCTCGCTACCTAACAATTTAGCTTCTTGGAGTGCAATTATGTTTATATTGTATTTGTCTGCCTGTTCCAGAAGCGCTCTCACTCCTCCTGCTCTGTACAGGGATCGCACGTTCCAAGATCCGAAGGAATAGTCCATTTTTCGTTTGCGTGGTCGTTGCCGTTGAATCAATCCAGTCCGAGGCTTTGCTTTGGGTTTCGAAACGGGTGTGTTTTTTCCGAGGATGAGTTGTTAACACATCGCCCAACCCCCAACTTGGAGGGCCATATTATTATAGTGCTGGAATTTTTCTGTTTCATTAGCACTCGCGCCCATCAGTTCAGCAAGTCAAGTCCGGATGGACAAGACCAGGATCCGGTGGCTACCACGAGGAGATATGATGAGCACAATTGATGTGTATATGACAGTTACAACACTGGGCGTCGCCTAATGACGCCGATCAGATGCCTACCCTGTCTATACCCATCCAACCACAAACTTTATAGTAAACTTATAATACTCTCAGATTCCATCTAGACTATAAAAAGCCTTTGGAAGGAAAAAGTAGCTGCCCATAACTTCCCTCCCGTGGCAATCAATATCCTAGGCCAACAATACATTGGTCAAAGTGTGTTAAATACTTAGGCGTACTGCTTGATACAAAGCACATATTTCACGCACATGTCGAGTTTGCAGTATCTAAGGCCACGTAGAGTATTGGCATCCAATACTCACTGATTAATGAAATTTACAGCTTTCTCTGGTAAATAACCTACATAGTTTAGAATGGTCATACAACCTGTACTCACTGATGGCGCTCCTATCTGCAACGAATACGAGGCCACTCGTAAACAACAGCTACAAACCATTCAAAACAAGTGGTTGAAAATTATTATGAACAAAACCCATTTTTCAACAATTTTACAAGAAACAGCTTAGGTGGAATTAATTATAAATGAGTGCAAAGAACTCCATAATAAATTCATGACTCGAATCAAAAAAATGCAAATTTTTTACTCCCTGAATTGCTTACACTAAAACTTTACATTTTCTTGCATCTATGCATACAACAAAATAAAGATGAAAATATTGTAATCTTAACACTTAACCGATGTAATACTAAGCAAATAATTGTTGTTACTATAAAATAAATAAATACAGGGTGGGCAGTGGTTTCTTTTTAAATCATAGGTTATTTTGACACTGAAAGCTGTTTACCGCTCGAAATCTTGACAGAAAGTCAGTATTATACCTCCGTGGAACGAAATGAGTCGCTTTACACTTGAACAACGCTTCGTAGTTTGTGTCTTAGAGCAGCTTGAATTGGACAACGATTTTGGGCGAAATATCATCTTTTCTGACGAGGCGTATTTTCATCTTGGAGGCTACGTTAACAAACAAAATTGCCGCATCTGGGGCTCGGAAAACCCGCACGTTATTGTCGAGAAGCCAATGCATCCACAGAGAGAAGCTGGGAACAACGTTTCGGTCAACGGTGAACGTTACAGAGCCATGATATCAGACTTTTTTTTTAATGAAATTGAAGACATGGATTTGGTTCATGCAGGATGGCGCGCCATGCCACAATCGATCTTTTACGCTCCAAATTCCCAAATCGTGTTATCAGCCGTCTTGGCGATGTCAATTAGCCGCCTCGGAGCTGCGATTTGACCCCTTTGGACTTTTTTTTCTGGGGAACCATGAAGGACCGATTTTATGCCAATAATCATCCAAACAATCCGTGAGCTACAGCTCGAAACCATCGACATGGCCTTGGAAAATTGGAGTGACAGAATGGGCTACTGCGAAGCCAGCCAAGGCAGCCAGTTGAACGAAGTTGTGTTCCATCATTAATGTGAATGTTTGCTCTTACTAATGAAGCCATAATACATGGAAAAAATTGAATTTTGTTCATTTTATTGCATTTTTAAAAAGAAACTTGTATTTGGTCCACCCTGTATATGTATATCTCTATTTAACTAACTTGAAATTTTGTCAGATTGTAGAGCTCTGTGACCATTAAGTTGGGAGGATACAAAGTTCAAATTTTGCATGTGCATACATTAACTTGATTTACAAAAAATGAAAATTATAATAATTTGAGCCATAATAGTACCAAAAAATTTTGAGTTTTTTTTTTAATATACATAAAACTCCTAGTGCAAGTTTAAGCCTTTGCTATTGTAATTGGTTTTCTATTACTCTGGAGCAATAATTATCAAGTGTCCGAATTAGTGAGCCTCTAGTGTATTTACAACGAAAATTCTATCTCCAAACGTTGACAGTTCTAATGAATAACACCTCAAAGTATTTGCTGGCTCTCAATTGTAAACGAGGCACGTTTTATCAGTGATTGTTGCTTAAAAAAATAATTAACACTACCTAACTAATGAAAAAACTGTTGGGAGCTTTGATGTAAGTAAATATTACAATTTTCTAGTTAAACTAGTAACGTTTGCAAAATGCGATTTCTTGTCTGACATCGTAAAATAAAATTGACTTGACGTTTTTTAGTGTCACCATCTGTTGGCTTCTAGATATATGACTACACTGTTACGAAATTCACCAACAATGGCGGACTTCTCTACGGATACGATGGCGCTTATTTTGAAATGCACGAATTTCGCAGCTATCAAGCATAGAAATCAAAGACGTTTGGACGAAGATAAAACCCCCTATATAAATCATCCCATCGGTGTTGCATATATTATGTCCGCCGAAGGACATATACAGGATCAGGATGTTATAATGGCGGCTCTGTTGCACGATACCGTCGAAGATACTGATACTACTTTCGACGAAATTGAATTCAATTTTGGCGAAAATGTTCGTCGAATCGTTCAAGAAGTTACCGATGATAAAAGTTTACCGAAAATGGAGCGTAAACGCTTGCAAATAGTTCACGCTGCAACGTCTTCGTATAAGGCGAAGTTAGTTAAATTGGCCGATAAACTTTACAATTTAAGGGATTTACAGAGATCCTTGCCCCAGGGATGGACAGAGGTATTGCTGTTCCTTAATAACGATTTTATGTAGTTGTGATTTATTTAAATGATTTTATTTTCTAGGATCGACGACGTGAATATTTCATCTGGGGCAAGAAAGTAGTGGACAATCTTCGCGGTACGAATCAGGCTCTGGAAGATGCATTGGATATTGTTTTCAGACAAGAAGATGTATGTTCTGAATAATAGTAATTAATGGCAATTATTATTGTTAAATATTGAATGTTTTGCTATGTGAAATAAATTCATGATAATGCTAATCAAAAATTAGGAATTCATAAAACAATAATGTGGACTAATACTTTATTATTATAATTTATTTATTCGCACTTTAACTTAATTCGCAATATGTGGCACTACCACCGATATTGTTCTATCGCGTTCTTGCACCGGTTCGCGTCTTCCATAGATGTCGCTGAATGACTATTGCCATCTGAAAGAACCCACTAATCAGATGTTAAGATCAGAATACATTCGAATTAAGAATGAAACGACCAAACTGATACGGTTAACCAAAGAAAAATACTATAATACCCGGTACGCAACGACAGCGGGTAATCCTCGGAAAGTTTGATAAGACAAGGAGACTCTCGGTCAAAAAGGTAGCGGCCAAAATAAAGCGGGAATCCATGAATTAAATACGCAAACAGGAACAACGACAGATCATGCAGTAATTGGGAATCTGCTTAACGATCACTTCGTCTCAATAGGAGAAAACCTTGCGAAAGATCTAAAAAATCTTAATGGAGAGCATTATCCCAAATATGTCTCTCCTGAGTCAAAAAAGACCATGTTTCTGTACCCCACATGTAGTAAGGAAATAAGTAGATTAATTGCTGAACTAAAAAGCAGCATAGCACCAGGGATTGATGGAATTACAACAAACGACTTAAAAACACTATCAACGATTATATCCTCTCCACTATCCAAAGCGATTAACGCACATATGGCGGATGGCACATTCCCTTCCTGCTTAAAAACATCATTGATTACTCCAGTATTCAAAAGTATATCTATCTCAGACCCAAACAATTACAGACCGATTGCCTTGATAAGCTCCATTAGCAAAATCTTTGAAAAAGTCGTCAACAAAAGAATCTCAAACTATATAAACAAAAATATGGGATTTGACCGAAATCAGTATGGCTTTCAAGAACAGAGCAACACTACAGCAGCATTGGTTGATGCGATGCAATTTATAAATGATGGTCTGGACAAAGGCTGCTACGTAACATCAGTCTTCATAGATTTAAAAAAGGCATTTGACACTGTAGATCACGAAATACTGCTCCAAGGAATAAATGAAATTGGCTTAAGAGGAAAAATTAATGATTTAATAAAAAACTATCTCCTAGGGCGCACTTACATTACAAGAAACCTAGATAAACTCAGCGATTCAAAACCAATTAATATCGGAATTCCTCAGGGTTCAATCCTGGGCCCTACTCTCTATCTACTTTATATACATAATTTGCAGCATATAGGCCTTCGAGCTAAATATATAGTATACGCGGATGATACACTACTGCTTTATAGAGTAACAAGTCAGCAGGAATTGGAAACATTGATCAACACTGACCTCAAGTTATTTAAGAATTGGCTGTTAGGCAACAGGTTAACATTAAATGCAGGGAAGACCAGCTTCATGATATTCAAGCAAAGAAATAAAGCTTATATTGATGCAAAAATTAACATAGATGGAATTTAATTGTGTAAAACAAAACAAGTCAAGTATTTAGGACTAACGATCGATGAAAATCTATCATGGTCACAACACATTAATAACATCCGCAAGAAAATAGCACCCATCACAGGACTATTACGACGGAATTACTTTCTACCTACACCAATAAAAGAAATTTTGTATAACGCGTTTATATGTACTTTCAAACATAACATATGGACTTATAATATGGAGCCAAACATCTATGTATAACCAAGAGAGAATATCAAGACTCATGAACAAAAGCATTAAAGCTGTATATAATTTACCACATCTTACACCATCGGCTGACCTTTATGAAAACTACAGCAATCTAAACCTACAACAAACCTTAAATCTTGAGCGGTCAAAATTAATGTACAATATAATAAACCAAGGATTAAAATCATCAATACTAATAACATATAGTACGGATATTCACAATTATAATACAAGAAATGCTAGTGCGATAAGAAACAGAAACTGTAGGACAAATATACTACGAAAGGATCCCATTTCTGAATCAATACTGTACTAAAACTCCTTGCCAAACGAAATTCGACAAGCGAAGGATATCAGATGCTTCAAGATTGCAGCAAAAAAATACATAAAAAATACATAGAACTACTAAACAAACAAATATCAGCTATTAAAACCACGATCCGTTTCCCTTATACCAGCACGCGGCTGTCTGGGGAACAATCACTTTTTCAATATAAGCTTCGTACTTTTATACCATTTTCCAAATTCTCGAACCTTCTTCCATGGTGTGTTCGTCGGGTGTGTGTCTCAACTATACTGGAAGGTTCTAGATCTTTGATTATGACTTTTTACAAAATTCTGGCATGTTCGGGAAAGATCAATATTGCGTGGTTGCCAGATCTATAACATTACCCTCTCCTTAGTCCCTGTTCGTCCGGAACAGAGTCGTTCACTTCCTCAATGGCACCATAATACTTTGTTAGTCGGTCGAGGTGTACCACTTTCATTTTAGTACGAGGTTTTTGATGTAGTTGAATCCGATAGACGACATCATTTAACCGGTTGATGATCTGGTAAGGGCCTTCCCAGTTGCGCTGTAGTTTCGGCGATCTGCCCTTCTGTCGTTTGGGATTATATAACCAAACCAAATCGCCCTCTTGGGATCCTGATGAATTCGCCCGTTGATCATATCTCGTCTTCATGCGGTCGGTTGCCAAATCAATTTTATCTCTGACCAGGTTATAAATTGTATTTAGTCGACATCGAAGATCCGAGACGTAATCTTTGGCATTGGTTGGTTGGTCTGGTGGCACGTCAAGCATTAGTTCCGCAGGGACTCGAATATTTCTTCCCAAAATGACTCGGGAGGGAGTTTCTCCTGTTGTTGAATGTACCGATGTTCTGTAGGCCATTAAAAATAGAGGGATGTGCTGATCCCACTCCTGTTGCCTTTCGCTGACGAGTTTGAATAGGTTTGAGTTCAATGTCCTATTGAAACGTTCTACCATTCTGTGGATGTAATAGAGTTGTCCTGGTTTTGTTTATTCCCATCATTTGGCACACGTGTTTGAATTTTTGAGATTCGAAATTGCGGCCTTGATCGGAGTGTAGTTCACGTGGAGCTCCAAATCTGCTCACCCAGTTGATAACAATTTGTTCTGCGACGGTTACTGCTTCTTGGTTTGGAATCGCGTAGGCTTCAGGCCACTTGCTGAAATAACCAATAACCACTAGAATGTAGCGATTACCACTTTCTGATTCCGGAAATGGTCCAGTAATATCCACAGCAATTCTCTCGAATGGGACTCCCACGTTGTATTCTTGCATTTCTCCCTTTGATCTGCGTTGTGGGCCTTGACTCGATGCACACGTAGTACATTTACGGCACCAATTTTCGACATCATCTCGGAGATGAATCCAATAGAACCTTTCTCGTATCTTTGCCAAGATTCTATTTACACCCAAATGCCCACCGGAGATACCTGCATGATATCCCTTCAAATCCTCCTCGACTTTAGAATGCGGGACGATGGTTTGCATGTGATACGATTTTCCGTCAGCGTTTTCCCATTTCCGTTTTAATAATCCGCCTTCTAGGTGAAGGGAGTTCCATTGTGCCCAATAACCCTTTAAGGTTTCGCTGAATTGAGAGATGTCTTTCCACTCAGACCGTTTCATTTCGTCCTTCCATGCCATGATCGGTGAAATATCTGGATCTTTACGTTGGGCATCTTTCAGTTCTTGCTGATTCCATCCATCCTTTGATTCGTTCGTTATCCTCTGAATGGTTTCTCAGGCTTCTTTTTCCTTCTCACGTTCGCGTTCTTTCTCCTTGTCCTTTTTGCGCTCCTTCTCTTACTTGGCAGCACGTTTACTTCCCTTTTCATGCAATTTCCGTTCTTGCTCTTTCTTTTCATGTTCTGCATCCTTCCTTTCGCGATCTTCTCGAACACGTCCCCTCATGTTCGGCGGCCTTGTCACGTTCATTCGCACGAAGTACTTGACCGTCACGACTTCCACCCGTTCGTTCACGATCCTTATTCGAATGCCTAACTTTGCTTCCATGATCTTTCCCGATGTATTGTTCTTGTCGCAATCGGTCTTGCCGACTCGGGATTTTCAATCGACTCCGGCGTCTTTTATCAAAACCGTGTGTAAGATTTGAACTCTGACGACTAGTGGCTTAACCAAGATCTACCTTCACGATCTCTATCTTCGCGTTGTTTAGCCGCGCAGTCGGAACAATGGTTGGTCGCTTTTCTGGGCTTACGGCAGTCGAGTCTCAAGTGTCCTCTATTCTACAATGGCGCTACAGCCCAAATCGGACCTTGGCCTCCTGATATTCAAGTTCCTTAACATTTTTTTTTATTACTTATTGTGGAAGGGTTGTTAGCCCTCCGCACAACCCTCTCTCTACGAATTTTTCATTTTCTTAGATTGAGGTGACCAAGATATACCCAAGCAGGCAATGTGCCGGAATTATATTTTGCGCCAGCCGAGATTTGAACTCACGACATTCGCATTACAAGACCAACACACTACCTACTAGGCTATACCCTAGCTCAAGTGTCCTGCCTGTCCACAATTCCAGCATCGGGGGGCACCAGATCCTTTGCTCCACTTGGTTTGCTCTGCTTTCTGACACACACGCTCTTCTGCTATTTCCCGGACTCGATAGTTCCTCCGCGAGCTTTGCTTGGCAGCTTCGAACGTCAGCCTATATACTAAGGCTTCGCCAATCGTTTTCTTACCTGCCAATTTCAACGCCTGTTGCAACTCTCTGTCCTGTTAAGCATTGTTAAATGCGAAAACAGCTGTATCGTTGCGTTGCTCTGTTTGCGCATTGGGAAGCGATAATAGTGTGAGTCGTTCAATATCGCGTGCCACCTCTTGAAGTGTTTCACCATTCTTTTGGGTTCGGTTGTACAGTTGTGTTTTGTAGATCTCTCGCATGAGGTCACTGCCGTAATGAAGATCCAATGTCTGGACTAACGTTGAAAAATCTTGTTGCTCCTGCGGAATCGTTTGAAGAACCTCTGCTGGTGGACCTCTTAGCGCCAATATAAGAGCCGTTCCTCGTTCCAGATCATTCCAATGATTGTTTCTTGCGGCAGCCTCAAATTGGGTCTTATAAATAGCCCACGGTGTTTGTCCATCGAAGATTGGAGCTTTGAGACCCTTGTGCGCAACGTGTTCTGCCTTGATGACTCCAGTCACTTTGACGTTATCGAAGTCTCTTTTTAGGTGTTCGACTTCTTCTGCAATCCCGGATCTCTTTTCCGTAATTTGCTCTTCGAAGATTCGAAGTTTCTTCTCTACGTTTTCTTCTATTGCCTTATCCATGGTGTCTATTTTATTATTCTGCCGCTCCAATTTTTGGTTGAGTTCCTTTGAGATCTGGTCTAATTTCTGATTAATGTCCGCTGATTGTTGTTTAATGTCCACTGATTGTTGCTCAAATTTCTGATTCATGTCCGCAGATTTTTGATCTAATTTGTTCATCATTTGTTGCATTAACTGTGTTAGAGCATCCGATGTACCAGAACACTCCCCTTCCCGAGCTTCTTTGATTTGGAACTCAAAACTATCTACATCCTTACCCTCAGCCTCAAGTGTCTCGATCATGCGGCTGACAAGTTCAGACTTGCTCTCTGTCGTAGATAACTCGCGTCTACTGAGCTCTTCCTTCAGCTCCGTTAATTTTAAGTCCTTTATACCATTTTTCCAATTCTCGAACCTTCCATGGTATATTCGTCGGGAAGGTTCTAGATCTTTGATTATGGCTTTTTACATATTGGGGGACTGTTCTACAAAATTCTGGCATATTCGGGAAAGATCAATATTGCGTGGTTGCCAGATCTATAACAATATGTATAGATTGCTGTCACTTGTTAGTCACAATGTAGATAGGGTTCCAAACAGTACAAGCGTATTCAAGGAGACTTCTAACTAAGCTATAATATAAATAAAAAAGTGATGACGTACTGCGGAAAGGCTTAGTAATCCGAAAGATGAAACCTATCATTTCGGAGGATTTATTAGATATGTACGAAATATGAGCCTCGAAAAAAAATTGGCATCAAATACAACACCCAAATATTTTTTTTCAAAAACACTACTTGGAGAAACACGATACATTTCATAATCAAAATGAATAAGATTTCGCTTCGTGGAAAAAGAAATGATTGAACATTTCTGCACGTTTATTGGGAGATCATTGGCAGCACACCATAATATTAAACTATCTACATCTGTCTTAAAACAGATACAGTCACGAACGTTCTATAAATTTTGAGATCATCCGCGTCTGACGAAAAATTGCCAGTAATATCATTAATATAAATAGTGAATAAAAGGGGCCCAATATAGAACCTTGAGGAACACCGGAAGAGGGAGTGAAAAAATTCGAATAAGTATTCCCAACAATAACGCGTTGCAAGCGGTTCCTCAAATAAGAGTTGAACCATAAAACCAAGTTCTCATAGGAGCCAAATGTGCAATTTATTTACGATAATAGAAAACGCCTTAGAAAAGTCTGTGAAAATAGTATCAACTTGAAGGCCATTATTTAATGAGGTTGCGATTACCTGCGAAAATGAACAAAGGTTCGTAGCTGTAGATCTACACGAGACAAAATTGTGTTATGCATCATTAATAAGTGGGCGAACAGAATAAAAAATCGACTTTTGAATTAACGACTCGAAAATCAATGACAAAACATTCGAAATTGATATAGGATGATAATTCTCAATTGCAGACTTACTGCCATAATAGTAGATATTTTCAACGAATCGGGAAAAAATCATGTCTACGAGAGACTTATTACAAAGATCTGTAATAGGTTGAGCTAAAGAACTGGCACACTTCATGTAAAAATATTAGGGATACCATCTGGACCCTCTTTTTTAGTAACATTGAAGATTGTCAGAGTATCAAAAACAAGATTATATAGATTGGATGTTCAACAGTTATATTCGTAGCTAGAGAGCTTAAATCAGACTGTGGAACATTAATTCGATTTTCTGCAAACAAATTTTACGAAACATTCTTTGAATAATTCACCGATTTTAGACTCGGTAAATGAGGTTAAATTACCCAAATGCAAAGCTTAAATTACCCAAATGCAAAAGTTGAGAGCATTTAGCTGATAAATGATAAATATTTTATTAATTTAGCTAAATTAGCGTGTGACACACAGCTGTTTAATGATAATTTAGGCCTTAAGGGTCTTCAATACCAAGCCCATTATTATAAATCGACTGTTTCACCATCTGCTGTGGCAAATTGAAAGATCGACTAGTATACCGACCGGTAAAAGCGATTCAAAGGTAGAGAATGACCGCAGATAATGGCTCATATTTATCGTGTACTCATATTTTCTGAAGTAAGTGAGTCGTTTCATGCTCGATTGGTAAATTGAATAATCGGTTCTGATTGCTCAGTTATCGGACAAAAAATTTGGTTAGTCCAATAGTAATTACTGACATCGTGATCACCTTGATACGAATATCGGAACAGAGAGAAATCATTCTCAAGTAAAGTTTAGAAGCAGGGTGTATTGAATCCTTCGTAGCTTAGTTGTTTCGCACACTTTTGCACGCGAGTTCGAAACTATGGCGTGAAAATTTTTTTTTTTTGATCAATCGATTTTTTCAAAGATTTTCTAATATGATAAAACATGAAACCATGGGAAATTTAGGATTGGATTTTGTGGTTTCCAAATTTCACTTCAAAGCACGTACTCTGATTTGTAAAAAGTAGAAACAAGAAACGTCCATCTCAAATCCCTGAAACGTGCACTACAAATATATGTCACGTATTTGATCACGCATGCTTGTATGGAAATCTCAGAATTGTTTCTAGTGCATTTTCAACAAATTTCTTCTTCTTTTTCAACAAATTTCTGGTTGTTTATTTTATGATCTTGTCATCTTTCTGCTCTTTCCTGTTATATCAACAACAATAACTGTAGAACTGTAGAAACGTTTCGAATAACGATTGCGTGGTCCACAGGTCTAGCGAGCGTTACCTAACCTTTTGCTTTTTTCTGCACTTGGTTCGAATCCAGAAAAAAACACAGTTTTTTATTTTATTTATCTTCGTTTTCTTTTTTCAAATATTTAAATAATTTCCTTAGTTTATTATTTCATTTTAATTGAAACAGTCAATTTTTAAAGATGCATTCGTCGTTTCAATCGCACGGAGAAATTCGTAAAGTGTTTTTTACTGTACATTAGAAAACGATAATGTACTAAACGAAAAAAAAAATCCAAACCTAAATTTCCCATGGTTTCATGTTTTATCATATTTGAAAATCTTTGAAAAAATCGATTGATCAAAAAGAAAAAATTTGCACGCCATAGAGTTTCGAACTCGCGTGCAAAAGGTTGCGAAAATACTTAGCCGAGTGCAAACAACTAGGCTACGAAGGATTTAACAGATCGTTCTTCTAAACCTTACTTGAGAATGATTGAGAATATTCATATTTTAAATTTGGTTTGCAATATCAATATGTGCAGCACCTATGTAACGAGACCGACGTCTTGTGGTAAGAGGGATAAACTATTTGACGTAAGAAATCCGGAAATTTGATATTATGGGATATTCATCTCTTTAGAATTAAATTTTTACATTAATATTATATGTTTTAATAGGGAGTGAACAGCGATATATTTTTGAGTGTTGTGCGAATGTCCCGTGGCCATAACTCCGCCAATTTTGTGTCATGTGAAGTGAAAAAAATGTGAACGAAAATTAGTAGTTTGGATTCGAGTTTTTTCCAGCTTGATTTTTAACAAACGAAAACAGTAAATAATAAAACTATGGGGTTGCAACCTTTTGTGTGAATAGACAAAGCGATTGCCACTTAAATTTATAGTGAAAGTTGTCAAAAAACCGCGTAACTGGATACACCGTTTCTTCATACAAATTCGAAAAAAAATCAAGATGGCGGTCGTCGGTATTGAAGACTCTTAATTATAATTTAGCTGCGCTATGTGTCTGTGGGGGTTAAAAGGAATAAACACAGTATCACTTAAACTTCTACCACTTCCATTTGTGGGTGTTGAAATTACATAAAAGATTTTAGCACGAAGAATAAAATTTTGCCGGTAGCGTTTTGATAAGACAAGACAAAAATGTTGACTGAGATGGCAGGCGGCGTGATGACGACATCATGAGCCGCAAGCCGCCGCCATATAAATTCGATGTTACATTTGACGATGGCGGGAAGTTTTTTCAAATATTTTTTGCGTGGGTTCAATGCCAATGGTATAAGTCACAAAATGCAAATTATACAGCAGAGCATTGTAAAACCGAAACTCACTGTGATGATTAGGCTGCAAGAAATTTAATGTTCATGTTTTTCACATTTTAAATAATTTTAAGCCTGCATACATATATGAGCTTTTAATATTTTAAAATGTTCTAAAACACCACTAAGCCATGGAAAAACTCATTTTATTAAAAATTTGACTGAAATACTTCTATAATACTTGTCAACCGTCTTTATGTCCTTTCAACAGCTTTGTCACTATTTTGCGCGAAAACAAAACACTTTGCGGAAGGTTCAAGCTATCAATTAGATTCTTCGGGGATTGAAAATAATAATTGTATAGCGAGTTATTGAAGCTCAAAAATTGATAAGAAATTTTCAATTGCTTTCTTTTCTGCGCTATTTTGTTTATTGTTGCGCTAATTCTGAATTCTGAATTAAAAACCATGAAGAATGTGTAAACAAAGATATTTCGATTCATAACACTGGTCAACAGTCATTTTGCTGCAGGGCAGAAAGTAACTTTTTTAGGGTAATTCGAGCACGCTGATTTCAGAAATAAACATAATCTTGCTCAATCACCTCTAGTTTTAGCGATATTGCAAAAAAATAAAAACTTTTTCCGATATGCAAATATTCCAATTATAAACATAAAAGAATTATGATTGGGAGTAAAGCCCAATCATATGATACTCTAGATGAAATGAGAAAGAGTTCAATGTACCGGAAAATATGTCACCTCCAATTCTTTTAAATAATTAATAGTGACTTTTGTATGGGAGGTGGTAGAAGGAGAGGAGGTTTGTAATTTTTGGATATGACACCTAATGTGGTATGCAAAATATTTCGTGCTGAATTTAAGGTTTGTAGCTTTCATTATTTTCAATTGAACATAGTTATCATGAAATTGAGGCATTTGTATGGGAGGTGGCAGAAGAAGTGGAGCGTTTAAGATGATTTTGAAACTGCTTATCATCATTCTAATCACCACGCTTTGATTCAATTTTAAATTCGATAGTTCTAATATATTCGAAGGAGAAATGCTTTTCTTGAATTTATAATACAGATATTTGTATGGGAGGGGGTAGAAGGAGTGAAGAGGAGCTGATAATTTTTTTTAACATTTATTACAATTACTAAAAAACAAATTCTGGCAACACTTTAAGTTTATTCCTTTTCTAGTTTTAATGGAAATGGATATAATGCACTTTACAAAAATTGCACATTTGTATGGGAGGGGTTAGAAGGAGTGTACGGATCAAAACAAATTTTTTTCTCGTTATTGATATTTCTATTTGTATACCTTATGCAAAATATCAAGTTGATAGCTTTAACAGTTTCGAAGAAAAATTATTTAATTAAAATTTCAAAATTTCGTGAAATTTGTATGGTAGGGGGTAGAAGGAGTGAGGTGAAGTTGATAATTGTTTTTAATTCTGATTGGAATTATAATAAAATTAATTGTGGCAAAAATTTGTTTTTATAACTTTGCTAGTTTCAATGAAAATCGAAAAACTGCATTTTTCAAAATTATGCATTTGTATGGGAGGGGGTAGAAGGAGTGACGGGATCGAATCAATATTCCGTCATATCAATGAACTTTATATCATAATACTTTGGCCCAAATTTAAAATCGATAACTTAAATAGTTTCAATGAAAAATCAATTTCTGAAAATTTCGGAATTTCGTGAAATTTGTATGGGAGGGGGTATAAGGAGTGGGGGGATGTGGCCCGTTCACGAACTTAAAGTTTTTTTTTTGCTAAAAATGGCACACAACAAATTTCAGCACGATAGCTCAAAGCGTTTGAGAGTTATGCTGTAGACAGACGGGCAGACGGACAGACAGACAGACGGACAGACAGCAACTCGGAATCGAAGTTCTTGAGCGACAACAAATATTTCTGTACCCTTGGCGGCTCTGTGCGAGCATTATTTCTTAGTGTTACAAACGGTAAGGCAAACACAATATACTCTCAGATTTCATCTAGAGTATAAATATAATAGCTTTGATAATCGTGAATTGATGGATTTACATGTTTTGAGGTCCCAGGAGTCTATAAACGCTCGAAAATACAATTCCGATTCATAATTATACTCCTAGATAGTGATTACATTCTTAATGATGCCTGCACCCCATCGAGTGCTCCATGTTATTTCAATCGGATAATTGCTACTTCCTCGATTAATTTCTTTTCGTGGCTTATCATTATTTTTATTATGATTATAAATACTTTCACTATCCTTCATTAGGTGTGCATAACTAGAAGTGAAAAAATTATTTGGATTGAGTTGAAGGATTTTTTTTTCAAAATTTTTACCTTCACTTGTAATATTAAATTAATCAGATTTGGGAAAAAACAATGTTATCACTGTTCCTGAACGGGAGCGAATTTCGTAAGTTGAAATACATATCGTCCCTACCATGTCAAACTATCGAATGTGAAAAAGTCGTTTTTTCATATTCAATACCCTGCTCTTGCTTGGGGACGATACGCCTTGTGGCATCTCGAATCTGTGGAAATGTCATTTCCAGCGTTCCTTTAGGGGCTACAGATTCGAGGTTTTGTCACAAGGCGAATCATCCCCCAATGCAAGAGCAGGGTACTGAATATGAAAACATGACTTTTTCACATTCGATAGTTTGACATGGTAGGGACGATATATCAAATATTACCCCGCAAAAATCACAAAATCTTGAACACAACATTTGAAACCAATAATAAAAAAAAAAAATATTTTATATTAACAAGTTTAATCACTAGCTTTGCGCTTATGGAAATCAGCCATAAAATTGGCTAAAATTTCAGTTTCCTTAATTGTAATTGCATTATAAAGTGATGCCCGAATTCCTCCAACAGATCGATGTCCTTTCAGCTGAATCATTCCTTGACTTTCAGCCTCCTTTAAGAATTCCTTTTCGAGATCTTCGTTTCCATGGGCACTGCCTATCCGAAACGGTATGTTCATTCGCGATTTGGAATCTGCATCAAGCGGGCAATAGTAGAAACCATTGGATTTTTGAATTTGATCGTAGATCAGTTCCGATTTGTTTGCCGAATTCTTTTGCATTGCGGCAATTCCGCCATTTTTCTTAATCCATTTGAAAACTTCGCCCATGACATAGACGCTGAAAAAGTCGAAAAAAAGATTTTTATTGAACTATTTCATTTTTGTAGGAAAAAAATAAACAATGTTGAAATTATGTTTTAAATAAGTTGACCATACATATTCGAATAAGTCACACGAGTAATTTACTTCGATTGTTTTCGCAATAATGCTCGGCTCGAAGAACCATGTAAGTACTTGTGAGTTATTGAAAGTATTAGCATTATGATACAATTATATATCCCAGATATTTTTTGACTCGGATTCCAAATTGGTAATGAGCTTCTTTCTTGAGAATGCTCGACCTTTCATCTCTGTGTCATTTGCGGCTATAAAGTGCTACAGATCTTTCGTTTCATTTTTGGTTTCATTCCAATTGTCTATCGTACACACAAAAGTTCGTGTTTAATTTTTGGTTCGACTCGAAAAATATCAGGATATTTCGAAGTGTGTAACAAAACATAACAGGTCTACGATTGAGCGCATAGCCCAATCATGCGATACTCTAGATTAAAGAGAGTTTGGTGAATGCTTTCATATTGCATTTCGAATTGAAAGAAAAGATTTACGGATTCTACACTGCTCAGTAATGGGCACTATCGAATAACTATCGAAAAGTTATTCGATAGTTTTTACTATCGATAGGGACTATCGAATAACTTTCTAAATGAATGAAAATTACTATCGATAGTTACCATCGATAGTGACTAGCGAATAACTTTTCATGTGAATGAAAATTACTATCGATAGTGACTATCGAATAACTTTTCAAGGAATGAAAATAACTGTAGTGACTATCGAATAATTTTCGGAACGAATGAAAATTACTATCGAATAACTTCTCAACTGAATAAATTTTTTATCGATAGTAAATGTTGGATCGCTTTTATTGATAGTGGCTATCAAATTACTTTTTTGAATGAATGAAAATGACTATGGAGTGGATGCGACTATTTAATTATTCTTTGAATACTGGAAGCTGTTGATAAAGTTAATCCGAATAAAATGTCTCTAGACAAAAGGCCAGACCTCACACGACCGCACCGTGTGATGGTCATGTGTCTGGCGTCACACGGCGAGAGACTAGTATAATGGAAGTGGACCGGCTAGACCTCACCTAAGCGCACCGATAACAGCGCATCGAGACCGCACCGTGCCCGACTAGTTTAGTTTACTTTTTGACGGACACGTCATGGTGCGTAAGACCAAATTTGAAAGAGAATAAAAGCAGATGGTTGAAGAAATAAAAAAAGGAAAAAATAAGAAAACCGGTAATTTTTTGGTTACTTCTCATATAGGTCTACCTCTTAGAACGATTCTGGGGTTTCCACCCTTATTATGTCTGTAGTTGAATTTTTATGGTAGGCTGACGCCGATAGTCGGCCTTAATAGTGAATGAAATAAAGGACTATCTATAGTTTAAAGAGTTTTTAGATGGAAAATTTGAGCTCGACATGATCTCTCGACTTGTTGAGGTGTGATCTCTTTTGTTTACATTAACGCTTATGTGGTACAAAGATAAATCCTATTCAGATTCATATGTTCAGTTGCGCATATTTATTATTAGATATATTGCACTCTCGTTTCTCTCGCGACAAAAAAAAAAACAAAAAATTGACGAATGTATCATCGAAATGATGGCGGAAGATTTCTAATCCATCTCTTTTGTAGAAGGCAAGGCTTTGAATAAGCTTTTAAATCTTTTAGAACCTATGTAGATATAAACTACCGACTAGACGAGCATTAGCAAGCAGTCAACTTATCAATTTATATGCGAAAATCAAGACACAAATACTACGCCTTTTGGACTCAGTGTCGTGTTTAGCAGTTACTACTGACATACGTGGTGTCTGGGTGTGTATACATAGGGTAGGCACCTAATCGGCGTCATAAGGCGACACCCAGTGCTGTAACTATCATATACACATCAATTGTGCTCATCATACCTCCACGTGGTAGCCACCGGGTACTGGTCTTGTCCATCTTAACTTGACTTGCTGAATTGATATGCGTGAGTGCTAATGAAACAGAAAAATTCTAGCACTATAATAATATGGCCCTCCAAGTTGGAGGTTGGGCGATGTGTTAACAACTCATCCTTGAAAAAACCAAACCCGTTTCGAAACCTGAAGCAATGCCTCGGACTGGATTGATTCAACGGCAACGACCACGCAAATGAAAAATGGACTATTCCTTCGGATCTTGGAACTTGCGATCCCTGAACAGAGCAGGAGCACTAAGAGCGCTTCTGGAACAGGCAGCCAAAAACAATATAAGCATAATTGCACTCCAAGAAACTAAATTGTTAGGTAACGAGATTACTGACATTAGACCGCACAGAATTTTCAAAAGTGAAAAATTATCGGGAAGCCGGGAGTTTGGAGTTGCGTTTGTCGTCGACAACAAGTTTACACACCAGGTCACCAACTTCAAACCCGTCAATGAACGATTGTGTGCAGTCCGCATCAAGACAAAATTCTTTAATGTTTGGCTTATTAATGTCCATGCCCCAACGGAAGACAAAGACGACGAAGTTAAAGACGATTTCTACAGCACTCTAGAATCAACATTCGACTCCCTTCCGACGAACGATATTAAAATAGTATTAGCTGACTTAACGCGAAAGTGGGCAAAGAAGAAACGTACATAGGGACAATTGGAAGGCACAGTCTCCATGATATTAGAAACGACAACGGCCAGAGACTGACTGATTTCGCCAGCAGCAAAAATTTTATTGCAAGCTCGACATGCTTCCCGCGCAAGAGAAATGACTGGTTCGACAACGAATGCCAAGATGCCTTAGACCGAAAAAACCAGGCTTACAAAATATTAACAGAACGGCCGACACGAGCCAAACGGGACAAATATAATGATCTTAGACGATTTGCAAACAAAATATGCAGACAAAAAAAACGGAAGTACAATAATGACGAAATTAAAAACATGGACGAACACTTTAAATTACACAACACAATAGCCGCGTATTCCCTTGTCAAAAGAATGAAAGGGGGATACCAACCGAAAACGATTCTCTGCAAAGATGCAGAAGGGAACGTTCTAAGTAATGCGGAAGATATAAAATTAAGATGGGCAAAATACTTTGAGCACCTTCTTAATCCGAGCCCATCACCCGCACGAATAGCAGCAGCAGACACAGTTGCAGGTATGACTGATATAACAGCTGATGAAGGATCTTCTTTCAGTCCTCCCACACTCGAAAAAGTAAAAACAGCTCTGAAGAACCACCCAAACAACAAAGCGCCGGGCACTGATCAAATTCTAGCTGAGCTTCTGAAAACCGGCGACACCTGCATAGCGCATCTCCCACACAGAGTAGTCACGGACATATGGACGCAGGAAACACTTCCTGAAGATTGGCGCAAGAGCATCATATGTCCATTTTATAAAAAAGGTGACAAACTCTGCTGCGAAAAGTACCGAGGAATATCTCTGTTGTGTACGTCTTATAAAATCTTGACGAAAATTCTGGAAAAGAGAATTAAGCCTTATGCTGACAAAGTAATTGGTGAATACCAAGGCGGATTTAGAGCTGGACGATCGATCACGGACCAGATATTCTGAGTTAAACAGGTGTTGGAAAAATGCTGGGAATATAATATTGATGTGCACCAGATATTTGTTGACTTCAAACAAGCATACGACAGTATCGACAGGCGCGTACTGTATAAAATCATGTTAGAGTTTAGAGTCCCACCGAAACTGGTTCGGCTTACCAAAAAGAAAATTAATCGAGTTTTTGTCACGAGTCAGAGTAGGAAACGATCTGACTTCCAGTTTTAAAACAGACAACGGCCTTAAGCAAGGTGACGGCCTCGCACCAATGCTGTTCAATTTGACACTCGAATATGTTGTTCGGAAACTTCGCTTTGACTCCAAGGGAACATTATGCTTCAAATCCACACAATTCGTAGCATATGCCGACGATATAGATATCCTTGCAGGATCTCTGGAGGGTGCCCAGGAAGTATTTGTAAACCTTAAGTCAGCAGCAAAGGAAGTTGGACTATGTATTAATGAAAACAAAACAAAAATTATGACGCAAACTAAGAAAAAGACGCCAATCAGACAAAATATTACGGTAGGTGACTATAACCTAGGAAACGTAGACAACTTCATATACCTAGTGGCGAACCTATCGAAGGATGGAAGCGAACCCATCGAAATCAAAAGAAGGATAATGATGGCAAACAAGACTTATTATTCGGTACTTCCAATAATCAAAAACAAGAAAGTGCACAAGAAAACAAAACTTAAGCTATACAAAACCATCATAAGACTTGTGCTATGCTATGGCAGCGAAACGTGGACTTTTACTCAGGCGTCCGAAAATACTTAACGCCTTTGAACGAAAGGTCCTCAGAAGAGCCCTCGGACCTGTGAGGGAAGACTCGATCTGGAGAATACGATACAATAGAGAATTGTATGCCATCTTCGACAATTCAGAAGTGTCAACCCTCATAAAATTTAAGAAGTTACAATGGGCTGGTCATGTGGAGCATATGGATGACGGAAGAATTCCCAAACGCACACTAAAAGGGAAAGTCAACGGACAAAGACCGGTCGGAAAACCACGGAAGCGCTGGGAGGATTCGATTGACGCAGACAACAAATTACTGCTAAGATTTTCTAACTGGAGGACGCGGTGACTGAACCGAGATGGATGGAGGCAAAGTATTCACGAGGCAAAGTCCGATTTGGGCTGTAGCGCCATCGCAAGTAAGTAAGTAACTGGCATACGTACTTCTTCAAATGTGGAAGCATTTATAACAGTTACTTGCCACGCAGTTCATAATTATGAAATGAGAGCTTTTGTATTGTGTACGAAAAAATTGGAACAATCGCATACTGGTGAATATTTAGCAGCAGTGTTAAAAAATATTTTTGTTGAATGGAATGTAGAAAAGAAAGTGCTCGCAGTTGTTACTGATAATGCAAACAATATAAAAAGTGCAGTACGAAAATTAAATGTTGCTAATGTTTCCTGCGCAGCACATACATTAAATTTAATGGTAATGGACGCTATAAGTGCAACAGAGCAATTAAATATCATTATTTTGAAATGTCGTAAAATGGTATCGCACTTCAAGATGTCTGTTGCATCGTCTGAAAAATTCAAAGCGACGCAGAAACAAATGGGTCTTAATGAACTCAAATTAAAGAAGGATGTTGTCATTAGATGGAATTTAACCCTATTAATGATTGAAAGATTAATACTCTTAAATGAACCACTTTCAGCTACATTGGTAGTACTATCGAAAAGTCCGGAGTCACTTTCTAACATTGAATGGAGTATTCCGGAGCACTGTGTTCCTCTGTTGAAACCCTTTCAACAAATAACAGCCGAACTATCTGGCGAAAACTGTAACATACAGTTTCTATTATCATACCTATCGTTCGCGCCTTACAAGAGTACTTACGGAACCGTTTATCCGTACTACTAAGGAAGAAAATTCCTTACAGCAGTTATTGAACGCAGGAGTTGAAACCAGGATTGTCCCTTATGAACGCGATAGTATTACTTCTATGGCGACATTTCTCGACCTCCGATTCAAGGATATTGCATTTGGAGTTCAATCAAATGACACCATGGCTGAAGAAAGAATTAGATCAGAATTGAATAATTTATCATCGCTTCAGGAGAAAATAGTTAATGAAGCCACTTTAACTAGCCATACTGCAGATATGAAACCTAGCAATGATTTTGGATCTTCTTCTTCTTTAATGGCACTACAGCCCAAATCGGACCTTAGCCTCCTGACCTTCAGGTTCCTTAACATGTTTATTATTTATTGCAGAAGGGTTGTTCGCCCTTCGCACAACCCTTTATCTACGGATTTTTCATTTTCGTATATTGAGGTAACCAAGGTATACCCAAGCAAGTAGTGTGCTGGAATTATGCGTCGACCGGGATTTGAACTCACGACCTTCACATTGTAGGCTACACCCTAGATTTTGGATCTACGTTACTGCTAATAGCCAAATGGCTGATAATTTAATAATGTCAAAAAATTATAAGGAACTTCCCCACTTACTCCGAAATGAAAATCCTTTACATTTTTGGAATAAAAACAAATTAGTGTTTCCGAATCTTACGAAATGTTTGTGTGTTCCGGCCACTTCTGTCCCATCTGAGAGAAGATTTTCAAAATCCGGTTTAATCTCTAAAGATCGAAGAAACAGAATTAAAGATAAAAATTTAGATACAATAATTTCCTTAAATCATAATCTTCAGTACGCAAATTAAAATTATTGGCAGAGCACATTTGTGTAAATGTTTGTTTCTTGATCTTATTGAAAATAAGTATTTTACTGCTTGTTTGTCTTTCTATATGAAATTTACATACATTTTTATTAATAATATTTTGATACTTTTGTTCACTTAATAAATATCACAAATTATATGTATATTATAGAATTTACATTTTATGCGTTATGAGATTACCCATTTTGATATTCGCAACATTTTCTTCAACAGTCACGTTTTTTAAGATCAAAATAAATAAATAAAATGGGCAAACGGTGTAAAAGTGTATCAGTTCCACTTCAAGAAGGTCTGTATACGCAGTAGATGGTTTCTGTTTGCTTTCTATCATTCAGTCCCCCATGACACCTGGATATATTTGTCAGTAGCAGCCAGTACAACTGAAAAATATACCAGCTTCTCCAGTCATTGCGGTCTTTCTCGCTTTCCTTCCCCTACCTTACCAAACCCATTCCTTCCCTCCATGACTGTGTTCGTGCATTGCACATAAATGCCGAAATTGCCTATAACACAGATCATTCTAAAAAAAATGACTTCTTGTTGTCGACGAAATGTGTTTGGAATTAACTTTTGAATTACTCATACGACAGTAATATCTTGAAAGTTTTATCACTTTCGTTAAACTTTCCTCGATTTGTTTCATTCTATATCCGTGACTTTCCGATAGCCAAAAACATATAATCACTGTAATAATTTATATAGTTATTCCTCTCATTCGCTTGAAGTATAGATATCATTCAATCAATGAGGTCGAAAATATCGATGACATTGCCTTTTTATTCAATGAAACTGAAATCCGCAAGTTCTTATTCAAATAACTATTGAAAGTTTCAAGTTTTCATTCGAATAAAAGCTATCGATAGTTTTCATTCGAATAACAATCGACAGTTTTCGAATAAATCTCGATAGTTGTTTTTTGTTTTTTCGATAAACAATCTACAATTTTATTCGAATAAGAACTATCGATAGTTATTCGATAGTTCAGTTGACTATCGATAGGACTATCGCTTCAGAAATTAAATGAATACTGATAGAATTAGTGTATTGGATTTAGTGAAATCGTGCAGTTTGAGTGGGAGGTGGTAGAAGGAGTGGTGTGTTCGTAATAACTTTTTTAGAAATAACTATAAACATCATTCAATTGACACATTTTAAATTACAGATCAGTGGCATTCATATCTTTTTGTAAAGTCGTGAAATTGAGACACATTGTATGGGAGGGGGTAGAAGTGGTGCAGCTAATTTTCTAATTTTGTCTGTTCTTACTAATAATTTTAAATTCATATTTGGAGCACAATTTCAGCTTGGTAAATCTATACGTACGAGTAAATTGGTTTATAGTATTTCATGAAAAAGTGCAGTTTGTATGGGAGGTGTTGGAAAGAGTGCGTGGATTCAAATAATTTTTATATATTATATTGAGGTCATCAGGAAAATAATATGTTCGAAATTTTAGATCAATAGGTTTCATAGTTTTCGAGAAAATCCATTTATTATCAAATTCACTAATTAAGTCATTTTGTATGGGAGGAGGTAGAAGGAGCGGAGCGTTGGCCCGTTCACGAACTCGATCTTGCTTTTTTACGAAAAAAACCATGTATGAAATTTGAGCGCTATTTCAACGCGTTCTCAACCTAGAGAGCAAACAGACGGACGAACGGACAAACAGCTTTGGCGACTCTAGGCGCGCAGTATTTTGTTAGCGTTACAAACTTATAATACTCTCAGATTTCATATAGAGTATGAACATTTTTATATTAGGGAAGCTGCTGGCTCGAAGCATCTTTTCAGAATACAATATAACGTCAAAGCAGATACTCGAAGGCTTTACTAGAACGTGTATTGCGAGCCAATGACTTTTTTTCTCCATTTTATTCAAGCATTCTTTGCTCAAAATATTGTAGAATCAGCGATAATGTTCAAGGCTAATAAAAATTTCTACATTTTTATACTCACACAAAAGTAGGAGGCGTATTATAAATGGAATTATTTTTCACTTGTAGAGCATAATCGAAAATGGTTGGTGTTATTTTCATCGCATTTCCAATTAAATCCTCGCGAACAATAACGACCGTAATTCCTGCCGTACCGATATTTTTCTGAGCTCCAGCGTAGATCAGACCGAATTTAGAAACATCGATCGGTCGTGATAGAAAATTCGAGGACATGTCGGACACTAAAGGTACTCCCTTCGTATCAGGAACAAAACTGAACTCGACACCTGGAAATTTATTGTAATTAGTAGTTCACCAATTAATGAATTAAAATATCATAGATCCCTACCATCGACTGTTTCATTATCGCAGTAATAAACAAAGGAAGCATTCGGATCAAGCTTCCAAACATTCTGTGCCGGAACCTCAGTATATTTTTGAACTTTTGGCAAAACCAAATTCACTTGGCCATATTTTTCGGCTTCCTTGGCCGCTTTCGCTGACCACGATCCGGTTACGACGTAGTCAGCGATTCCTGTACGTCCCATCAGATTCATGCAGACTGACGCAAAAATACCCGTTCCACCGCCTTGCATTAGGATCACTTTATAGTTATCCGGAATATGAATAATTTCCTTGAGACTTTGAATTGCTCCGTCGTGGATTTCGTTATATGATTTGCCACGATGCGACATTTCCATAACGCTAATACCTGCACCAGGATAGCTGACCAATTCCTGTTGGACATTTTTAACCACCTGGAAGGAGAAAAAATAAATAAATTCATAGCTTTTAAATTAGTTTTAAATTTCTCTCATTATTTGAAAGTTTTTGTGCACATCGTCTGTTACGAGCAAATTAGAACCACATACAACGAGATACAATACTAACCGGTTTTCACCTGGAAAAGGCCGGCTAACTAATGCAAAATCAAAATTTGAATGCCTTCTCTATTGCACTTTGAAACAATGGCAGCCAAGATTTTTCGATAGAAACTAAATTAATTTGCATTAATCTCGCGGCAAAAATTTGTTGCATTGATGGAAAATAAGCATCTCCCCCGAGACGCAAAATAAAGAAATTAATTCGATTCCATGATTACATTGGTTTTTTGACCCTGTTTACTTCAACTGCAAAAGCAGAAACGTGGCTCCATCTTGTCGACCCGATACCATCCCCCAGTGCACTTATCCAATTGAATTAATTTAAACGTCTCTCGAGCGAATAATTAAGTGGAATGTGCAGCGCTATTATTGTGTCCACCTTAGAATAAATTAGTCTCACACGTCTCACTTTCAGTCAACAACAATCTTATCCTCTATATCAGTAGCCCATATACGACTGATTAAATTCTTCACTTTGCTAAGGTCAGTCACACTAGCAGATAAGAGAACTGTGCTTTTCTGTATTAGGAAATAATTCGAACTCTACTAACCTCTTCGGGCAGCTTAGCTGGACCGGCACCAAAATTTATCACCATTTTTTTTTGTTTTTCAAAGAATATCACTCAAAAATCGAACAAAGAATAAGAGTAACGTCTCCAAGTATATTTGGCGGTACTACTTGGTTGCGATTTATAATTGAACTGATCCGAACTTCGATCATTCGATCCGATCAAGCCGAAATTCTTAGTTTTCTTCAGTTTATTCCAAGAACCATGGACTGATGATCTTCAATGAAATTCTCGCGGCAACTGGTTATTATGCTGTGAGTCTGAGCGTTCCAATAGCGATGGCTTCGGCTAAGTAAGTTAATTCCAATTCAGCGGTATAACAAGACCGTACGAACATTTCTAGTAACATCGCAACTGCTGAAGAGAATTCGACTTAAGTCAGTTATCGTAATGTGCAATGACGTAGAGATAGGAGATATCGTTAAGTGCATTCTTATTGTTCCAATACGAGCATAATATTGATAATAGGAAGAAAAAAACTTTTTATTTATAGTGAACTAGATTATCAATTAATTTAGGTGTTACTATTTTCTATGGTTTTTCAGTTATAATAAATATTCATAGGGGAGATCGGGGCCAAAAGTCACTGAGAAATTATCAGTAATAAAATCAATTACGAGATGAACCGGAAATTATAGTAATCATTTTATGATTAATGTTGTATAAGTTTAAGAGTTTTATTACTATTAGTGAAAATTGAAGGTATCAACAGATCATATTCGCCACATAATCTGTTGTGATTGCAGCCAAGCGGAATTTCTAGTATTTTCAAGTCAAATACAACCCATTTCAATTGAAATTAAACACTGTACAGATCAAAACAGCCTAATCTTCTTCTTCAATGGCACAATAGTTCAAATCGGATCTTGACCTCCCGACAGTATACTGTAATTATGACCTTCGCATTGTAGACCAACACGCTAACCACTAGGGCGTACCCAGGCCTATTACCTATGAAAATTAAAAGTCGAACTTCTTCGTAAATAAATTAAACACCTTCAAAAGTCTTATGAATACAATTTGGAATAAGTTTAATTTGATTTGAAAAAGTTATTAAATGGAAGGAGTTTGCCTGTTAACGATTTAGTTTGATTTGGAATAGTTTCTAGTTAATTTGAAATTAATAATTAAAAATTCTTTGCGAGAAGTTTATAGGGACGAGGTTGCATGTATGTATGTGGTATTTTATTGTAGGATCGGAAACAAAGCAACGAAATAAGTAAAACAAGAAGATATATTATTAGGGGTTGGAATTAATTCGTAGCGTTTTTTGGAAAGTTTGATGGTTTATTCTGAAAATATTATTACAGTGGTATTATTGAAAGTATTGTCCATCGTTTTCCACTTTCCTTTTTCCATCTTTCCTCCAAAGCACGAATACCACGCCTTTAGATTCGATGAATGAATCGATCCAATTGTTGGTACTTTCGTGGTTGTCGAAGTGCTGCTCTGACAAGACATTCGCCATGGACCGGTACAAGTGGAAATCTGATGGAGCGATGTCTGGTGATTATGGCGGGTGGAAAAAAAACTTCTGATATCAACAAAAATTCCAAGAATACAAAGATTTAGTGCAGAACCAAACTGGATGCAAAATAAAAGCTTTGCAATCAGACAATGGACGCGAATATGGTAACTCCACCATGGACAATATTCTAAAGTAAGCAGGAATTCGACGACGATTAACGGCTTCGTATACGCCGCAACAAAATGGTATAGCCGAGCGCAAAAACAGAACGCTTGTTGAGGCAGCTTGGTGCATGCTGACAGAATCAGGACTCCCCGAATACTTCTGGGCAGAAGCTGTTGCTATGGCCAATCACATTAAAAACCGATGTGTGACGAATATGTTGGGAACCAAGACACCGCATGAGTTATGGACAGGAAAACGTCCATTCGTCGGTTATATGGAGAAGTTCGGAACAAAAGCATATGTTTTAAATAAAGTCCCCAACAAGAGTAAATTCTCACCAAAAGGAATAGAAGGTACACTTATAGGATACTCGGAGACATCGAAAGCTTACTGAATCTGGATACCCACCGATAAGAAAGTCCACACAACGCGGGATGTCAAATTCATAACAAATATCATGGGAAATGGGGAAGTGGAAACCCCGAAATCGATTCATGAGATGGAGATTGACGATAACAATCAGGAAATCTTAGACATCGTACCGCAAACGAGGGACATTCAGACGACTGATACTCAGGCTCATCACCCTCTAAATACCAATGATGAAGTCGATCGGAAGTGTGCTTCCAACAATGACAGTGCCGCACCTCCGATTTCTGATGATACAAGGTTACAACGAGCACCCGGAAGGCCACGTAAAATTATGACAGGCCGACCCGGGCGCCCTGCTAAACGATACAACCAAACAGTCGCAAATCCAGGATCTTCCGACCTGGACGAAACCACTGACAACGAGAACCAGCCCGACAATTAAGACAGGCCTGTTAATAAAAACCAGTGCGACGAAGGACAACAATCTAGCAGAGGGAATAGAATAGAATAGATAACGTTTATTAGCTTTCTCAGCTATTAATAATTATAAAAATTTGCTTACAATTATTCTTACTTTCTAATTTCATCGTTTATCTCCTACTTAACAAAATGATCAATTTTACTTTATTTACATTCAAATTTTTATAACAAACATTCACATTTATACAATACTTAGCTTTTACAATCAAACTAATAATAATTTAATTCTTGATACAATTTATATTTTTAACATATGTTTTCAATTTCTGTTTAAAACTATTTATATTTTCAGCATTTCTAACATCTAGAGGAAGCTCATTATACATTTGAAAGCCCTCATAACATATATCTTTTTGGGATTTATTACTCGATCTAAATTCGATAACTAAATCTTTGGAATGTTTTGTTTGGTAGTTATGAGAATCACATCTATATTTAATTTTACTTGATAATAATTCCGGATAGATCTCATTAATCATTTTATAAATAAATATGTTTATATTATAATTTATCCTTTCCTGAATGCTCATAAAGTTCAGTGCTTCCAACATATCCCTAATTACTGTATATCGGCTACATTGCAATATAATACGCATTCCCCTGTTCTGGGCTTTCTGCAGTGCTTCTACATCAGTTTTATTTAACTTAATTAGTACTGTGCAACAATATTCAAAGTGTGGCGCTACGATTGATTTATATATTGTTACTCTAGTATATGCTGATACACTGGAACCAATTCTATTAAGAAAACTACTTTTCTTTCCTATCTTTTTAATAATATGTTCCCTATGTTTGCTAAACCGAAGAGTATCATCAATAATAACGCCTAAATATTATATAACACTAACTCGTTCTATGATATCCCCATCTCTTGATATAACTTCAATATTTAAATTAACATTTGCTCTTTCATGTCTGACTATCATACATTTAGTTTTACTTGAATTGAGGGGACCAATATGAAGAAGCCATGCACGTCGGCGAAGTCTCATTTGACAAGGCAATGACGGGCCCCGATAGAGAAGAGTGGCGCGACGCGATCTATTTGGAAATGAGAAGCCTCATACTAAACGACACCTTTGATATTGTCGCCAAACCTGTAGACACCGAAACCATAAAATGCCGAACAATATTGAGGAATAAGTACGACGCCAACGGAAATCTGAGCAGACGGAAAGCCTGAGTCGTCGCCAAGAGATACTCCCAACACCCAGGCGTACACATCTTCGAGACATTCTCTCCAGTCGCGCGACTTGCTTCGCTGCGACTCCTCGTGGCGTTAGCCGCGAAATACAAGATGAGCATCACACAATTGGATGACGAGACAGCGTATCTCAACGGCACCATCGATGCCGAAATATACACGAAAATACCAGGACTCCTGTACGAGATGTTAGACCAAATGATCCAAAAGGAACAGGATCCTACCGTCTTGAGAAAGGCGCGTATCATGCTGAAGAACACCAGTAAGACAGGTGCTGTATGTAAACTCCGTAAAGCGTTGCACGGATTACGCCAAGCGGGCCGACAGTGGCACTCAAAGCTAGATGAAAAACTGCGAAGCATGGCTTTGAAGCCAACATGTGGTGATCCTTGCGTTTACACAGATAATAAGAGTCGCACATTCGTCCTTGTTTATGTGGATGATATCTTAATCGTTTCAAGTGATCAACTCAAGGAAAACCAGATCAAAATGAAACTCTCAAGGGCTTTTGTTATAAAAGACTTGGGCGCCGCATGATACTGCTTGGGCATCGAAATACGCCAAGACGCTGAATCAATATCTATCTCCCAAAGGTGGTACATCGAAGACGTATTGAAGCAGTTTGGAATGGACAAACCGACCAATACGCCACTTGCGTTTGGTGCCAAGCTAACTAAAGGTTCAAGTAGCCGAAACCGACTACCCATTCCGAGAGCTGATAGGGATTCTGCTTTACGCCGCCACAGAAACACGTCCTGACATCATGCATGCCGTTAGCATGCTGAGCCAGTTTAATTCATGCCATCAACAACAACACTGGATGGCCGCCAAACGAGTGCTGCGATACCTCCGGCGAACTGCAGATTACGAACTTGTGTTCTCCAGAGACAGTCAACCTCTAAACGGGTATGCTGACGCTGACTGGGGAAACTGCGGAATTGATCGACGATCATACACGGGGTACGCGTTCATACTCGCAGGAGCTGCTGTGACGTGGGAGTCACGTAAACAACGAACGGTGGCTCTGTCTTCGACAGAGGCCGAATACATAGCCATCTCAGATGCCATAAGGGAGGCCCTGCATCTAGCAAGCTTCCTTGCTGGGTAATTCCGACCTGTCTGACATTACAATATTCAACGACAATCGTGGTGCCAAGTTCCTGGCAGAAAATCCTGCATTTTATGCCAGATCCAAACACATTGACATCCGGCACCACTTCATTCGTGACGTATTCAAGAATGACAGGATAAAACTATCATATATACCAACCGAGAGAATGATAGCAGACGTCCTGACCAAACCACTGCCTGGTGCTACGCATTCGCAGTGTTCAGCCGCTTTGGGGTTGAGCTCCAACGAACCTCCTCGGGCGCAATTTGTGAGGGAGTGTTAGAAGCAGAGTACAACAAAGAGTAAGAACACTTTGTATAGTGCCTGGGTTAACATGTTTGTGACGTGCTACCTCTGAAAAATCCGGTTTTTACCTCTGAAAATAAAGAGAGCAACGTGTTCCGCCGAGTCCGCCGCGAAACTTCTTATCTCTCATTCTAGTACATGGCGTTCTTACAGCTTTTGCTCACGTCGCATTCAACTAGGACGGCGGGTGCCCGGGTCATGATCGGCGGTTCTTACAATTTCGCTTGCTCTTGTCTAATAAAAAAATTCTTTGCGAGAATGAAATGGAAATATCAGATTAAATGTTTACTGTAAGCTTGAGAGAGAGGAAGCACACGTATCGGTGATGAAACACGAGTGTGTTTTCGGCAGCTGAATGTTCCTACCAGAGTACAACAAAGAGTAGGAACATTCAGCTAAAAATGCGACCCGGCTCCGAAAATTTGCCGAAAACAAACTCGTGTTTCATCGCCGATACGTGTGCTTCCTCTCTCTCACGCTTATAGTGAACATTTAATCTGATCTTTCCATTTCATTCTCGCAAAGATTTTTTTTTATTAGACAAGAGCAAGTGAAAAATATCGAAAACATTGAGCGGAAGGAGAATCGTCGATCACCCGCCGACCATGACCCGCGCACCCGCCGTCAAAGTTGAATACGACGCGAGCAAAAGCTGTAAGAACGCCATGTACTAGAATGAGAGATAAGAAGTGTCGCGGACTCGGCGGGACACGTTTCTCTCTTTATTTTCAGAGGTAAAAACCGGATTTTTCAGAGGTATTACGTCACAAACATGTTAACCCAGGCACTATACAAAGTGTTCTTACTCTTTGTTGTACTCTGGTTCCTACTATGTATATACTATGGTTAGAAGTCTTTACACCTCACGCCCTCAGTGGTGTGTGTGTGCAGTCGCACCGACTTCAACTACAACACACCGGTTCACTTCAACATCGCTCGCTCGTTCAGTTACCATCGGACTGTTGCTGTAATCGCAATGCACACAGATACTTTGTTGTCTTATCATACTTAATTGTTTTCGGTGAATTTAAAAAAACTTGTTTCTAATTACCAACCGCCCTGCGTTTTTCCTTAATATACTCGCCAACGTTATCCATTGGCGTCCGAAAAGGGGAGGAGCTAAAATCAAATTGTCGGGCGAATTTTTTATTTTTTTTTTCAAATGATTATATCTTTGAAATGACTTACCATATAAAAATCATATTTTGAGACCATTAAGGCGGCATACAGATCCAAATCAACTTAGAAGGATGCTATTGTAATGGGAAGGATCAGGAGAAAGAAAAACACTTAAAAATGCATATATCAACTATCTCTTAACCTATGTAATTGAAACTTGAAACATATATTAAACTTCTTCTTTTTCAATGGTACTACAGCCCAAATTGGGACTTGGCCTTCTGATCTTCAGGTTCCTTAACATTTTTATTTTTTTTATCGTAGAAGGATTATTAGTCTTTTGCACAACCCTCAATCTATGAAATTTCATAATCGCAGTTTGAGGTGACCCAGATATACCCACGTAAACAGTGTGCGGGACTTACACGTTGACTGGGATTTAATCTCCCGATCTTCGCATTGTAGTCCAACACAATACTCACTAGGCTACATCTAGTCCTTTTATATCTTATATATAAAAATAAGTGGTCTACGTATGTACACGCATCACTCAGCAACCGTTCGTCCGATTTGGCTCAAATTTTTTTTGTTGTGTTCGTTAAAGCCCTACTTAGATACTAGCGGAGCCAAAAATTGAAAATTTTCCACGAAAATTGGAAAATTTCGAAAATTTCGTTTTCAGTACATTTTGTATGGAGAAATTTTTTCGTTTGTTGTTCACAACTATCATCCGTTAATTGAGACATCCGTGGCGTAGTGGGCAGCGTGCTTGCTTTTCAGTCAATAGATCATGGGTTCGATTCCCACTCTAGACGGGATTTTCTTAAGCAGGAATTTTTTTTTTTTTTTTTTATGTATAAAGATAGCATATGGATGCATATGTATATGTATGACCATGTGGCCGTGTGTTTTGGTTTGCGTTCCTCCGGCATTTCTTTTTTATGTGTAGAGATTCGTAAGTAATCATGCGAACTATTTCTTATCTTCTTATATATCTTACCTATATTAGGTATATAAAAATAAGTGGTCTACGTGTGTACACGTGTAACTCAGCAACCGTTCGTCCGATTTGGATCAAATTTATTTCGTTGTGTTCGTTAAAGCCCAACTTAGATCCTAACTTAGCCAAAAATTGCAAATTATCCCGGAAAATTTGGAAAATTTCGCTTTCAGTACATTTTGTATGGAGACATTTTTTCGTTTGTTGTTCGCAACTATTCACCAGATTTGCATGAATTTTTTTCTTCGGAATAGTCTCTGCTATCTCAACACACAAAAAAAAAAAGAATTCCAGAACAACACAAATGGGAGCACACGTCCGCATAGTCATACAATTACATACATACATATATACAAAAATATGTATATGTATATGTCACGGGAGATAATTTTATTATTTCCGCAACAGATCGTTTGCTTCCGGTTGCTCGCAGAAAAAAGACCGGAGAAAATAAAAGAATTCCGAAAGTTGATTTAAGATTTATTTAACAAAACTAACGATTACTAAAACTGATGAATTAATTTTGTACTGAGTTCTTAACAGCGGTTCCCGAGAAAGATAAAAAATTACTGAGCAAGAGTTTATTAAATGTGTCTTGCTTTATACTGAAAAATCGTTTACGTAAGTTATTTTGCATGTCAGCAAAATTCACGAGTCTAAGGTTGCAATTCGCGAGTTTAAGAAGTTTGCAATTCGCGAGTCTAAGGTTTCAAGCAAATAATAATTGTTGACGTTAGCGTCTAGATTTTTTTTTTAATGCGCGTGTCGATAAATTGCTTACTAATGGAAGATTTATCGTAACAACTCCCCTTTGTTAAATTAACGTTGGTCCACCAGCGTTTTCTCTTTCGTAATCGATTTTTCTTACAAACATTTTTTTTCTCTTAGATATTAGTTTACATTGATCTTTACAATTATGTTGATAATATTCATGTTACAATGATTTTTACAGGTTTGCTCTTAAACGTGGTAAATTCTCTACAACAACATCATTAGATATTTCAGCATCTTTCGTATGGTTTATAGATGGCACTATAAAAGTTTTTCTTTTATTATTTAAACAGAAACATTTTTTGAATAATGTCAATTTACAATTTCCTCCAAAATAGAATTTTACTATTAAATAACCAATTAAAATTAAAATGATTGTTGCAATAATTGAACTGTACCATTTATTCTCTGATACAAAACTTGGTATAGGTTTAATATTGTTTTCCCAAAAATTTAATTGTTCGGCTACTTCTGCCGTTAGATCTTTTATTTCGTGAATGTTATTTGAAGTTAGCTTACTTAGTTTTACATTACTTTGCTTTATTTCGTTGAGGACCAAGTTATAACAACAGTCGTCAAGTTCAACCAGTCGGTCTCTTACAGAAGTTATTTGTTCTCCCTTTTTTATTGGTACATAATCTTGACTAGCTGAATGAATAGAGCATCTTCAGTTAACGTTATCAAATGTGTTCCGAATAGTTTAAGATTTTCAGTATTATTACATTTACATTGGTATTTCGTTTCAGCAGAATTAGAAACAATAAGTTGTAAGTTATTTATTTTGTGTACAACATCTAGTTCAATATTAGTTTACGATATTCACAATATTTATCTTGTTGTCTAAAATATAATTCAGTTATGCAAGTTTTCAAATATGCTGATTTTAATGGGATGGGCTTACAAACGTTCTTATTTCCTATAATTTTACAATCCAAGTTATTTGTCATTGTATAATATTCATGATCCTTACTAACTATAAGATATTTTGGCAAATTTTCTAATGTAATTACGTTATTTTCTTTAATGAATGGGAAAATTAAAATCTCAAATTCTTCAAAATCGCGTTTAGTAACTTTATCTACGGTTATTATAATATACACCTTTTTTTCTTTTATAAAAGCTCGCAATTTTAAATCTTTAGTTAACGCCTGATAATTACCGATTAGAGGGTCAATGGCTAAATCCTGTTTTTCTCGTAAGTTGTTCAACTGTTCCACAAGTTGCTCCGGTTCTAAAACAAATGGGTGTAGAATTCCGGCTTGTAAAAATAGTAAAGAATCTCTGAGAACTTCAATTTTGAGATCTAAAACTTCAATTTTGTGATTTATTTTCGAGTAAAGTTCATTGTAATATATTTCCAATTGCAATAACTTTTCCTGTTCATTTGTGTGATTGTTGATTCTTTTGATTTCATCGATTACATCATTTATTTTTAATTTTATCGCGCTCTGCTCTGTGTTTATAATTTTCGTCTGTTTATTAATTTCTTTCATTAATACCAAATTCTTTTCCATGCCTGTTTTAATATTTAATTCATTTTTATCTACAACGCTTAAAACTTCTTGAATTTTTTCCGCATCAAAATCGTCCATTGTACCGAATAAAAATTTTAAACTAGAACCTACCCAATTGGCAATTCCACGTCGAAAACGAATATTTGGCGTTATTCCCAAAAGTCCATAAACAGTATTTAAGTTATGATTGAGTCTTTTTATTTGAAATTCGCTGTTAAGTTTAAGGTTTTTGCATTGCTTTAAATTTACGGTGCAAATATCATGGATGTTTAGTGTTAACTGTGTTATACTTGCTATTTCTGTTTCTAGATCCGAAATGTTTATTATTCTAATAAGGCTTACTTCACTATCTATAAATTTTGTTTCCCCTAGGTATTTAAAGTATACTCCCGGGAATTCCAGCTTTCGTACGTCTATTGCTTCGATGGTCCAGGTTGCGGTAATTCTGCAATAGTATTTTCATTATCACTCTTAACGTAAGGCTTTATATCTTTTTTGTTAATTGTTTTAAATTTATTCCTGTTACTCTTGGCATCCTTAATAACTACACTATGATTGGCTAGTTTCAATATTTTGTACGGTCCTACCCATTTCGCCTTTAACTTGTCATTTGTTATAGCCATATTTTTAACTAAAATCAATTGTCCTATTTCATAAGCAATATGTTTTCCTTTGGCTTTAATGTCATATCTTATCTTTGATTTTCTTTTTCTATCAAAATCGTTCCTAATAGCGTTTTTTCTAATATTGGCAAGGTGGTTGGTTATAATATCTACTCTATCTTCTGCAATATCTTTCACCTGTTGGCTCTTAATTATGTTAGGTTTTATACCAAATAGTAGTTCGTGTGGAGTATAACAAGTTCCACTATGTACAGTCTGATTATAGCAAAGGGATGCTAAACTAAGTTTGGTATCCCATTCCGCATCATCTTTTAACTCATTCATAGTTGTTCCTAGGTATTCTGTTAACCTTGCATGTGCACGCTCTACACCTCCGTTGCTTTGGGGATGGTAGGAGCTTGTGGCTATTTTGTCAATTTTTAACTTCTTACAGAATTTCAGTAAAGTTCCTGCGTTGAGATTCGGTGCGTTGTCCGAAAGTATTTCTCGCGGAACACCAAAGTATGAGATCCAGTGCTTTAGGATTGTACTCATTATTGTTTCGCCCGATGTGTTCTGTAGTGGTGCGAACCTTATGTATTTGGAGAGATTGTCCTGAATTGTAAGACTATAGTTCGAGTTGTCGTCTTCAGTTGCGGTTCTATAAGGTCCTGCAATGTCAATTGCTATTCGCTCAAAAGGTTTTTCTTTCAGTTCACTAATTACCATGGGTGAAGTTTTGTTCTGTCTCACAATTTTGAATTTTTGGCAATGTTGACAATTCTTTATGTATTCAGAAATATCTTTGTGAATACCTAACCAATAATAATTTTCTTTTATGGCTGTTTCAACTGCATTAATACCTCGATGACCTCCAATATATCCATTGTGGAATTTTTTTATTAGCTCCAATCTATCTGCCTTGTCTACGACAATAACTTTATCTTCAGGAATAGAGTTTAATTTTGATTTTGATTTCTTTTTCCCACTAATTCGTTTTTCAGTTTCATCTATGTCTTCGAAGAGAAGTTCAGAATCCTGTGGCTGATCTGCCCATTTATACTGCTGAGATGCTGTTAAAGGTTGTACATCTGTTTCCCCTTTGTTGCTTTTATCTTGGTCTTTAACATCTTTGTTACCCTTTATATTAGTAACCATGACATTTCTGTTTCTGCTGAGCTCGTCTGCGATGTAGTTTTCCTTTCCTGGTAAGTATTTGATTTCAAAGTTATATTCCTCGAGCATAGTCCGCCATCTGCCTCTGCGACTGCTCGGTTCCTTCAAAGTTTTAAGCCATTGCAATGGCCTATGGTCAGTTTTAATAGTGAATGGTACTCCGTAGAGATAGGGTCGGCATTGCTTCACCGCCCATACTACAGCTAAACATTCCTTTTCGTAAGTATTGTAGTTTCGTTCCGCCGAATTTAATGTCCGGGATAAGAATTGAATTGGAAGGTCCTTTCCATTGTGATTTTGACTGAGAACACCTCCAATACCATACCCGCTTGCATCGGTAGTGAGGGTGAATGGTTTTTCGAAGTCTGGATACTTTAATATTGGTTCCTCAATCAGTTTTTTCTTTATGAGATCGAAAGAAGTTTGACACTCTTCAGTCCAAATGAAATCTACATCTTTCTTAAGTAATTTATTAATGGGAGATACGATTTTTCCATAATCTTTGACAAATCTCCTATAATAACCAGTCATCCCTAAAAAGGACTTTACTTCCTTTTGAGTTTTAGGAGGTTTCATAGAAGTAACGGCCCGCACTTTATCTGGATTCATCTTAACACCGTCTTCTGTTATAATGTGCCCCAAATACGCGACTTCTTTCCGGAGAAATTCGCATTTATCTGGCTGCAAGCGTAGATTATTAATTTTAAGTCTTTCGAATACTTCTTTCAATTTTTTGTTATGATCCTCTAGATCGACGCCATAGACGACAATGTCGTCTAGGTAAACAAAGCATCTCGAACCTTGAAGACCACACAAGACATTATTCATCATCCTCTGAAAACATGAGGGTGCATTCTTGAGCCCGAATGGCATTCGGTTGTACTCATAGTGCCCGTACGGGGTACTGAACGCCGTCTTTATTCTATCAGACTCCTTGACAGGAATCTGATGAAAGCCTGTGGTAAGATCTAGAGTGCTAAAGTACTTCGCTTTCCCCAATTGGTCCAATATCTCTGAGATGTTGGGCAATGGGTACTTATCAGTAACAGTTAGTTCGTTTAACCTTCTGTAATCAATCACCATTCTCCACTTGGTCTTTCCTGATGCATCTTGTTTTTTCGGCACCATCCATAACGGTGAATTCCAAGGAGAATTGCTTTCGCGAATGGTTCCATCATTTAATAGTTTTTTTATTTGATTGTTCACTTCATTTTCATGTACCTTCGGGTACCTATATATTTTCACATATATTGGCTTAGCTCCTTCAGCTGTATCTATTGAGTGTTCTGCTGCCCTTGTTAGGTTTTTGGGATCTATTTCTCTAAAAATCTCTTTATATTCATTGATAATTTTGTATATCGAGGATTTTTCTTCTATGTTCATGTGTTCACTTCGAATCTTAATCTCGTTCACCATTTTGTCGGGTATAATTTCTTCCTTTATTTTATATACCTTCATTTCATTGATTCTACATACGACGTCTTTATCACCGGTATTTAAAATACTCACAGGGACGCGATTGGTTTCATCTATAGTGGCTACACTATTGGAAATAGATAGATTACCGATTTTGACTTCAGGCACAAAAACATTCTCCCCTATTTGACCTCTCACTCGTACGAAGCGCATAATCTCATGTCTACTTGGAAGCTGAAAATCATCGTTCTCGATTTTCACTACAACATTGGCGCAAGTAAGAGTATTATCTCGGAGGTTAAATAATGCCTTATGTTCTTTTAGAAAATCTATGCCTAACAGTGCATCAAAATCTTGTAAGATGTATTGTTCAACCACGTGAAACAGTACATCAAACGGTTTGCCATCGATTAAACAGTTTAGAATTGATTTTCCAACTGATGTCTCGCTAATTCCCCCTATTCCGTTGAATTTTATTTTATTCTCTTGATCAACTTGCCTTTCGTATACCTTTTCTTTTCTAATTAAACTCACATCTGCTCCTGTATCAATTAGCGCTTTTAAAAATTCATTATTAACTTTAATATAAATATACGGACTATTTACCAATTCATTTTTAACTTCAAATACTCTATTTATCGTACCTACTTTAAAATTTCCGCGCGTATTCTCACTTTCGATATCTCTACGTTGATTCGAATTTGCACTAGCTTTTTCACTCGATATCTGATTCCTATTATAACTTTGAGTATTGTAACTATTACTTCCTTTATGACGATTGCCCTGGTCTGAATTAAATCTATTTTGGTTCGAATGCCTACCGAATCGACATTCGCGTGCTATGTGACCAAGTCTACCACAATTGTAACATTTCACAGAAGATTTTACGTGACTTATCTTCGGAAGTTGATTCCGATTTGAAAAATCTCGACTGGAATTTGATCTGAACGCGTTGATCCTTTGTTCCTCTTCTTGGGCAAGCTTGCTTGCCTCGTCCACTGATTTGGGACGTTGTGTAATTACATAAAGACACAGATTCTGACGTAAGCCATTTATAAAGACAGTCAGAGTTTCTTCGTTCAAGTAGTTCGTTTCGCCAGCCTGAAACTCGGCTTTAACTGTGGTACGCCTAGATTGAAGAATTCGCCTTTGTAACGTTTGAATCCTTTGTGTGTAAGAGACAACCGTCTCATTGTAACCCTGTTTTATACTCGTAAGCTCGCGATGTAATTGAAGAGCACTATGAGGCTCTTGATACACGGTTTTAAGTTCGTTTTTTAAGTCTTCCCACCTTGTGAATTCTTTGTTCATTAGAATAAGCTGAGCATCACCTTTTATTTGTGTTTGAATATATCTAAACACAACAGTTTTTTGCGCATCGGTTGCCAGTTCCATAGCCTGCGTACAGCTGTTAATGAAACTGAAAACATCGTCAGACTTTCCTGAGAAGGTCGGGACGAATCGAAACAAGTCACTCAAAGTACACGCCATTACTTCTTCAATGAACGTAATTTCCCCAAAATTTTCAGACTCAGAACTTGAGACACTTATATTGCTGTCGTCAGCACTTTCAAAATTGCGAGATTCACTTTCCTGACTTGTACCTTCGGAGCTTTCTACGATTCTTCCGTTGATACTATTTCGCGAAATTTTATTATAAAAATTAATAAACTCCGAATATGATAAACGTTTTTCACCGGTGTCTGTTTCGACTTCTATACTGATTTCGTTTTTCGGTTCAAAATCCAATATGTCTTTAACATATGCTTGGTATTTACGTTGCTTTATCCACACAGTAAACAAGTCACTCATTGATTAAAGTTATGAATTTATAACTACGAGGGCACATTCGCAACAACGAACTGCAAACTAAACAAACGCACAAATGCAAGAACAAGCAGAACCTTGTTCGAATATTTCCTTTTTCAGAAAAAACATAAATTTATCACGGTAAAAAAAAAAAATAAAAAGTGAGCAAACAAGCAAGTCGGATAGAAATTCTAAAAACAAACCACTCGTACGCAATTCTCAGGCGAAAACCTTACAATAATCGCAAAATTTCTCTCTCAAAAATATATCTTTTGCACAAAACTTGAATTCATTTGCTTTACATAACCGAATGTACACTTATTTCGTTTCCTCGAACAATTTTATTTTGGCGACTTTCACTTTTCTTGCACTTCTTAACTTAAGAAATTAAAAGATCGCACGATACTCACAGAAACAATCCGTAGAATAGGCTGCGAATACGATGCATCTTTCTCGTGACTGAAGACTCCTGAGATGATCCTCTGCTCCGTCGATGATGATAGATCGGAATCCTCAAATCGATGGGTCACTCCGTTGAATCCGAACTCGAGCTTCCGTGGAATTTTTCGATGTGTCGAGATCCAACGATGGCTCAGTAATTCGTCGCGGGAACTCTGCTAACTCTGCTAACTCTGCTAACTCTGCTAAGTTGTTGGAATGGTACCTGCTGTTGGCCACTCCTTGTATAATACGGATCGTGGTAGTTCCGATCCACGAGATAGGCAAGTTTTGTCGGGACAAATTAAAACTTTAAAACTTCGGGAAGTACAGTGCCTTGCCTATCCCACCGCTGCCACCATAAAATCTTGTCACGGGAGATAATTTTATTATTTCCGCAACAGATCGTTTGCTTCCGGTTGCTCGCAGAAAAAAGACCGGAGAAATAAAAGAATTCCGAAAGTTGATTTAAGATTTATTTAACAAAACTAACGATTACTAAAACTGATGAATTAATTTTGTACTGAGTTCTTAACAGCGGTTCCCGAGAAAGATAAAAAATTACTGAGCAAGAGTTTATTAAATGTGTCTTGCTTTATACTGAAAAATCGTTTACGTAAGTTATTTTGCATGTCAGCAAAATTCACGAGTCTAAGGTTGCAATTCGCGAGTTTAAGAAGTTTGCAATTCGCGAGTCTAAGGTTTCAAGCAAATAATAATTGTTGACGTTAGCGTCTAGATTTTTTTTTTAATGCGCGTGTCGATAAATTGCTTACTAATGGAAGATTTATCGTAACATATATGTATATGTATAAGGCTTCCGTGGCGTAGTGGGCAGCGTGCTTGGTTTTCAGTCAATAGGTCATGGGTTCGATTCCCACTCCAGATGGGATTCTTTTTTTTCTCTAAGCAGGTTTTTTTTTTTTTAATGTATAAAGATAGCATACGGATGCATATGTATATGTATGACAATGTGGCCGTGTGTTTTGGTTTGCGTTCGTCCGGCATTTCTTTTTTATGTGTAGAGATTCGTAAGTAATCATGCCAACTATTTCCAATTCTATATTTCTTTAAAATACATTAAAGAATATGTACACTATCACAGTTCATAGTTCATAGTTATTTAGAAAAGTAGTAAAATAATTTTATAAAATTGTGGTATTCGAAGGGGGGAGCATAAGAAGTGATGGGATATCGATAAAATTTTCGTTCATAGACCAGCATTGTTATGCGAATGATATATTTGTAATATGATGACTTACAGATCCATAGTTTAAATATTTCTCAAGAAAATTCGCTAAAATTCGATTTTTTTGGGTTTTATCGGGGAGCGGGATGGAATGAATCTGACTGTATTATATGTTTTCTTTCAAGTTTGTAACGCTAAGAAATAACGTTCGAAGAAAAACAGAATGACACAGAAGTCAATATTTTTGCTCGAAAATCTCGAAATCGTCTGTTCGTTTGTCCGTCCGTGCGCTCTATAGTTCCACAGCGCGTTGAACTATAAATCCAAATTTTGTGCTCACTGATTTTGTTCAGAAGTGATGCCAAGTTCGTGAACGGACAGAGAGACGGTCACTCGGATTCGAGGTTTTTGATCGGAAACGAATAATTCTGTACCCTTAACGACTCTGTGTGAGCATTATTTCTTAGCGTAACAAACGGCAAGGCAAACACAATTTACTCTCAGATTTCATCTAGATTATAAAAATTATTTGAAAACATTCTGTTTGAAGTCATAACAATCGTTGTTGTTAATGTCAACATCTATTTAAAATAAAAATTGTTGTTCCAATGACAGGAAACAAACTGAGATCTGTTCAAATCGATGTCAGTGTAATTATGTCAACAGCAGTAAATCTCTTTAAATTGAAGAATATCCTTAACATTCAAAAATAATATATCAAATCGACTTATTTTCATTTGCAAAATACTTGCAATTGATTTAGAAAGAGGTTTAAAGTGAGCAGATTATATTTCCCCAGATATTGTATTACTAACAGCATTCTCAAAAATAGCTTATTAATGCGATTTTAGCGCGGACGAAGTCGCGGGGTCTGCTAGTATATTATATATTAATCTATACTAGCGAAATATAAGACAAATATAAAATTTGGTCATAGCAGTAGTGGGGTGAAATGGGGAGCATTAAAGAAATTGTGCACTTTTCAAAATTTCAAAACGTTATATTTCAAAACTAAGTACAGATATTAAATCAAAAATTCATCAGATTATAGAACTATATAGTCTTTAATTTTGGTGGTGTAAGGGGAGAAAGGTGGTAAGCAAAAATGTCGAAAGTTTAAATTTACCATATCGATACATCTATTTCATATACATAAGAAAATAATAATGTGCTCCGCAATTGTTATAAACCGACCCCTCGGTCTAACGTGCACAAGGTGCCCTTCTACCCATTCACATACAAAAGTATGATTTCGACCAATTTCAATAACTCAACTAATAACCAACAAATCAAAATCTACGAACTTGAAATTTTGTACAAGCATCTTACAAGAGAAACGAAATAAAACTGTATCACAAATTTTACGATTCCCTTACCTCCTCCACCCCCTCAAATACAAATGTTTGGTTCCGTGAATGTAAAATACACAGAATCTTATGAAAATTCTATGCAACTTCGTCTATGAAACTGACATTCTATACAGAGAATATTGGACGTGATTCAAGCAATCATTTAAAAAAACTATTAACATCAACCCACCCTTACTATCACCCCTCTCCTCATAAAAACCCAAACTTGCATAAATAAACGAATGAAATGTTGATTATATGCACTGGAGCTATTGATCGTATCCGCAATTAAGTGTTAAATTGATAACAGCCCTGCCCGAGAACCCCCTTTCACTTAGTCTTGCCTAACCACTCTAACCTGCATATTGACTTTCCACGCATCCTCAACTTGTCCTAAGAATCACATTGATTTGTTACTCGTATGTTCGAAAGAGAAATACTTTTCTTGAGTTTCCAATACAAAAATTTGTATGGCAGGTAGTAGAAGGAGTGAAGCGAAGTTCATATTTTTTTTAGCATTTATTGCAATTATTAAGGGATAAATTCTGGCAAAATTATAAGCTTTTTACTATTTTTAGTTTAAAAATTGAGGGTGAAAAACCGATACCCAAATTGTGCATTTGTATAGGAGGGAGAAGAAGGAATATACGAAACAAAACCAAATTTTACGACATCAATGATATTTATTTATTTATTTATTTAGCCTACCGTACAAAGTCCTTACAGGCCAGATTATTCAAAATACAATTTAACATTAATTGAGAGGAAAAAAAATATATCAAACATTAAATATCAAGTCAATAAAACAATAAAATTAGTAAATTTGCGTAAACTTAAAATAAAATTAAAATTAAAAATTAAAAAAAAATTAATCAGAATTAAAACATAAACCCACATATACAATCAGGTACGATTTAAGGCGTCTAATACCATCTCTCTAAAACAGTCTCTATTAAAGCTGATATCAATAATATTAGCAACCGAATTAAAATTAAATATGCTGCGAGTTAAGGGCTAATTGGATCCATAAACTGTCTTATGAGCAGGATATGCCAAAAAATCACGAATACGTAGAGGTCTCTCAGGAACATAAATGGAGATTTTATAAAGCAGCTCAGGAGAATTAATTCTATTACAAAGAATATCTCGCAAAAACACTATTGACTGTTGTTTTCGTCGAACATCTAGAAATGGCTTACAACGATTTTCATAACATGGCATATCATTTGACCAATCAAGCCTTCTCAGTGCAAAACGAGTGAATCTTCTCTGAACACCCTCAATTCGTCTACTATGAATGGCATATGAAGAATCCCAAATGACTGAACAATATTTCAGAAGGGACCTCACCAGCGAGCAAAAGAGTGATTTCAAAGTATATGGATCTTGAAAATCAACTGAATTTCTCTTAACGAAACCCAAACGAGAATTAGCTCTTGCAACCATGCGATCGATATGAGCAACAAAACTTAATTTATGATCCAATAATACACCTAGATCATTTGCTTCCTGGGATCGATGTAGTTTTGTATTATCCAGGAAATAGCAATTCAGAATGGGTGAGACACAACGATAAATAGACATTATTTTACATTTAGAAAAACTTCACTCCAAAAGATTAAATTTACACCAATCAACAAATGAATTAATCTCACTTTGAAATTTTTGGCAATCTTCTAGGTCTTTAACACGACTGAAAATCTTCAAATCGTCGGCATAGCCCAAACAAGAACAATACTGAAACATAACAGGGCTACGATTGCGCGTGAAGCGCAATCTTACGATACTCTAGATGAAATAGACTTTTTTGTGATCCCAAGAAATTTTGTATGGGGAGTGTTAGAAGGGGTGATAGCATTGAACTAATTTTTTCCCCATCATGCTAAAGTAGCTATAAGAATGTTTTATACAAAATGCTTAATAATGGAATAATTTAATTGAATAGAAGCTGAGAAAATTAGTGTGCTAGATTTTGTGAAAATGTGCAGTTTATATGGGAGGTGGTAGAAAGAGTAGGGGGATTTTAGTGATTTTTTCAGAAATAACTAAGAATATCATAAAATTGACATCTCTTAAATTTTAGATCAGTAACATTCATACTTTTCAAGTAAATAGATTTTTTGTGAAGTTGTGCAACTGTATCAGATTGTATGGGAGGGGGTAGAAGCAGTACAGCTAATCAAATATTTTTTTCTAATCTCAGTGATAATGCTAAATAAGTATTTATTACAAAATGTGAGCTCGATAAATGTTAAATGTTCTGAGAAAATTGGCTTAGAGCATTTCATGAAAAAGTGTAGTTTGTATGGGAGGGGTTGGAAGGAGAGGAAGGACGCAAATAATTTTTATACTGTATATTGAAATCATTATGAAAGTAATATATCCCGAAATCCAGACTAATAACTTTTATACTTTTCGAGCAAATCCATTTATTGTGGAATTGCGAAATTGTGTCATTTTGCATGGGAGGGGGTAGAAGGGGTGAAGCTAATCGTCTAATTTTTTTTTAGCCTTAATAACAATTTTAAATAAATATTTAGTGCATAATTTCAGGTCGCTAAATTTGATACGCACTGAGTAAATTGGCTTAGAGTAATTCATGACAAGCACAGTTTGTATGGGAGGTGGTAGAAGGAGGGGAGGACACGCATAATTTTTATACGGTAGTTTGATATTATCATAAAAGTAATATATTCCAAATTTCAGGCCAATAGCTTTTATACTTTTCGAGCAAATCCGTTTATTGTCAAATTGCGCATTTGTGTCATTTTGTATGGGAGGGGGTAGAAGGGGTGGAGCGATTTGGCCCGTTCACGAACTTGACCTTACTTTTTTGTCAAAAACGACGTGTATAAAATTTGAGCTTTCTAGCTCAACTTGTTCTCAAGCTAGAGAGCGAACGGACGGATGGACAGACGGACGGACGGACAGACGGACATCCGGTTTTGAGATTTCTGAGTGATAATATTATCTTCTGTATCATTCATTTTTTTCTCCGAGCTTTATTTCTTGGCGTTACAGACTTTAGAGCAAACTTATAATACTCTCAAATTCCATCTAGAGTATAAAAATAGAGGAGACATCATTTATGAACAATATGAACAAAAGCGGCCCTAAGTGGCTACCTTGAGGAACCCCCGAGTTGACACGAATGCTTCTAGATAGAAAAGAATCAATTTTGACATATTGGGTTCTATTGCTCAGGTAAGAAGTAAGCCAATCAAGCATTTTGGAATGAAAGCCAAGAGCATATAACTTAGACAGAAGGAGATTGACATGCACTCTATCAAATGCCTTGACGAAGTCCGTGTACAGAACATCAACTTGACACCCTGCTTCAAGTGAATTAGTGGAAAAATTAGTAAAGAGAGCAAGGTTAGTTAAAGTTGACCTTCCAGCAACAAAACCATGTTGACAGGTTGAGATGTGTTCTCGAACTAAAAAATAAAGCTTGTCTTTTACCAAACTTTCAAAAAGTTTGGGAATCGCAGCTAGTTTAGAGATAGCTCGATAATTTTCAACTAGATGTCTAAGTCCTGATTTATAAATGGCAGTGATGTAGGAAACTTTCCACTGGTCTAGAAATTCACCGTTTTGTAAAGAGAGATTAAATATAGTTTTTAATGGAATTACCAGAGAATCGCGGCAAAACTTTAACATAGATGCAGGAATATTATCTCGGCCAGGACTCGTATTATTTTTTAATTTACAGAGTGCGGCATAAACATCATCATCAGATAATCTAATTAAGCCAATATCAGTTATAGAACTAATACTAGCATATCGATTAGGATTAAACGGTATACTATTATTATTATAGACCGATTGGAAGAAAACTGCAAATAAATCACAAGACGACGATATGTCACCAGAAATTTGATCTTTATATTCCATATCAGAGAGGTAACCGAGGTGTTTTCGCTTCGAGTTTACAAAAGTCCAAAAATAACTGCTATCCGATTTTATTTTAGATTCAGCATTCATTAAGTAATTCCGAAATAAGAATTTATTTAGAACCTCATACTCTCTACGTATTCGAAAAAGTTATTACGATGTGCAATACTATCCGTGGTTATGAACTGCTTATGCGCTTTATTTCGTGCATTTTTTAACTTAGAGAGTCGAGAGTTGTGCCAGGGTAGCTTGGTAGAACTCTTCTTTACTTTAGGAACAAACCGAGAGATACCTTCATTAAGTATAGAGGTGAAGTGAGCGTTTATGTCCTTTAAATTTAAATGTTCGAAAGAGTGTAACCAATCGATTGAGCCAAAATACCTATTTAAACCAAAATAATCCGCTTTAGAGAAACAGTAGATTTCGTCATTAATATTCTTCGATTCCTCACAAAATTTGTAAAATTTAACTTTAAAATCAATAGCTTTATGGTTAGCAGAATTGTTCAAAAGATGGATACTAGCCTCTTTAACTTCAATAATGTTAAAGGACGTTAAACTATTGTTTACAAATACTAAGTCTAAAATTCTACCGTTACAGTTAATAATATCGTTCAATTGTTGTAGATTATTAGAAAACATAGAGTCAACAAAAATAAATTCACTTTAAATGGAAACAATAAATTATCTTCTACACATCTCTCCCAGCGCACGTTCTCAAGATTGAAATCTCCAACAACACAAATTTGTTGATCCTCTGTTAGTTGATCAGCAATCCAATTAATATTATCGATGTATTATTTGTGATAGTATATTTTTTTCAAAATTTAAAGTTGATAGCTTTGACGGTTTCGGAGAAAAATAATTTAATTGAAATTCTGAAATTTCGTAAAATTTGTATGGGAGGGGGTAGAAAGAGTGAGGTGAAGTCGATAGTTTTTTCAAAATTGGTGGCAATTATAATAAAACTAATTATGACAAAATTTTATTCTTTTAGCTTTGCTAGTTGCAATGCAAACTGATTAAATGCATTTTCGGAAATTGTGTATTTGTGTGGGTATGGGAGTAAAAGAAGTAAGGGGATCTGATCAATATTTTATTTTTCATTTATCATACTATTACCTAATTTTCAAGTCAATAGCTGAAATGGTTTCGAAGTAAAATGAATATCATTAAATTTCGAAATTTCATGAAATTTTTATGGGTAGGGGTTATAGGGGTAGGGTGATGTGGCCGGTTCACGAACCTAAAGTTACTTTTTTCAAAAAGTTACATATGACAAATTTCAGAACGATAGGGTAAAGCTTTCGAAAGCTATGTTGTAGACAGACAGACGGACAAACGGTCAGCTGGAATTGAGGTTTTTGAGCGACAACAAATATTTTTGTACCCTTGGCGACTTTGTGCGAGCATTATTTCTTAGCGTTACAAACGGAATGGCAGACACATTTCATCTAGACTGTAAAAAATAGAATGCTAAGACGTCTACTAAAAAACTAGAGAATCTAGAAACTTTTTTTTTTAACTTTTCTACACAAAAAAATCATTAAAATTCAGTCTCGCAAATCGAAATCCTCGGTATGACGAGTATATAGTTCTGTGTCATACTCTGTGAAATATTTTACTCTACATTTGGATAATAAGCTACCCACTGAATATAAATTATTAATTTATTAACGGGGCGTATACACGAAATCGCATATTTAAGTGAAATGTAGTGTTTTAGAAGTAAACAATTTTGCCGGAGCCGTTGAAAACCTTAACTTTTTTTCGAATATCATTAATTCAAAACCTTTTTGAGGAAATTGATTTAATGGCAATGTGATTGGTTTCGGGCAGGAAGTTTTTAAAAAATACAAAATTGCAAATTTTATAAACAAGTATTTTGTTATATTTTGTGAGGAAGTGTTAATTTTGTCCCCATAACCAAAAAATAAACCACTCCATGGAGGGAATTAACTAGGAAGCTTTTCAAATTTTAAAGCTTTCATGAAGAATATCACATTCTGAAAAAGCCATTTTGTGACTGAAAAGGCTTGATTTTGATTTTCAGTTCTTTCGTTTTTTGTGTCAGGATTGATAAAAACAATAAAAATTACACAACCAATAAGATTTTACGACCATTTAAAGGTCGATCGAATTTTCGTAGTCAATTTTGGCCATCCAATTAGTCGAATGGCTCCTATACAGCCAATTTATTACTACTTTAGTTACTCTATGGGACGCTTTATCATAGATTGGCAAAGGTGCAGCCCGATATTTGGAGCGAAATTAAAAAAAAAAGTGTCGAATTTTTTTTTACATTCTTAACATCCAGAACTGTGCGAAGTTTTTAATATTTAACTAAAAATTGTCAAACAAAAATTTTGAAGGAACAATTTATCTTAGAATGGTTGAAATTGGCAAAAGAAAACTACTAAACTCACCACCCCACGAATGGCGGATTGAGGATGGTAATTTGCAGATGTCGATTGTGACATTCCTGTCAGACTCTTACACAGTGTGTCTCCTTTTTGCATGGAGGGACCCTAATCGTTAATAACGTAAAAAGTTTAAATGAAAGCTTTAAACTATAAATAAGCATTTCTATTTTTCAAATATGAAATTATGGCTATTTTTTTTTAATTAAAACTTTTCAACAAATCAAATATTGTACAAATAATTAATTTTCAATTATATACCTATCTATTATTTATACCAGAAACTGTAATGCATTTTAACGTAGGAGAGAATGGGGCAATTAGTTGACGTTATCTAGAAATGGTTGTAATTAAAATTACTTCTTTATAATATGTACATAATATTGGTGCAGAAAAAATAATTGCCATTCGGAGCAGATTTGTTTTTTCATCGTCCATCTATGCCTGAAATATCTGGCAATAAGCCGGGCGCAATTTAAGTATTAAATAATCAATACTTTTAAGAGAAATATGTTTTAAATATTTTTCATAGTGCGACTACGAAAATTCAAGGTCATATCTTTTAACATTTTCAATACATAAATTATCTGTCTTAAAAATGATCGAAATAATAATTGTGTGTGTAAAAGGGGTAAAGGCGCTAGATCAACATTCTCAAGTTAAACGAAATTTCAATTTAAACGAAATGTGATTTGGTGAATGTTTTTACAGTGCATTTCGAATTGAGAGAAAAGATTTCCGGATTTTACATTGTTATCTATATAATAAGCAAAATCTGTGCATATGTGTATTTGAAGTCACGTGACCAAGGAGGATATATAATGAGGAGTGACTATGAGCATGTTTTGCCGTGTAAGAAAATGAGAATAAAAGTATTTCCCTCCCTTACTGGCGATATGCTCGAAATTTTTCGAAAAAAATCGTTTCGCTATCTTTGTCTGGCACACTTAAGAATATTGCAACTAACTCTTTCCCACGTTAAATTGTTCGAAACAGTTGTCAAATTTTCGAAAGAACTGTATCGCTATCCTTGTTTGACATACTTAAACCCAAAGTAACTATCTCTGTCCCGCGTTAAATTGTCCGTTGCTAAAGTGCTTAGCTTAGACATGAACCAAAAACTAATAAAAATTGAAAAAATAAAGATTTTTGAAATAAAACAGCAAACTCTATTGTACTGAAAATTATTTTACTGAATATTAGCATCCAAGAGACAATACAAATTATGTTTTTTTTTTTTTTGTAAAAGTTTGAAGCCAAGTTTAACTTGGACACAATTTTCGAAAATTTCCGAATCAAAAAGTATTCCTACATGAGACAGCCTATCAGGCATTCCATTTTATATATCTTCCTTGCACGTGACTCACATAAATTAGATTACTAAGTTTTGCCGAGATAATTTCGGCGGTATTGGAGGTTCAATGGAAAAACTCGCCTGTTTACAATTTTACAATTCCAAAAAATTTGTATTCCATGCTTGGGTTAAAAATAAAATCAATTAGTTTTATTCGAAACTTATGAATTGCTGTCTAAAGGTGAATCCATTTGACTCTTAATTTTTGAAGTAGATCGAAAAATTGTGACTAAATTTTGGCAAGAAAAGCTCATTAACATTCGTGGTAGAATGGTTGCCTGCCACGCGGCCGACCTGGGCTTCGTTCCCGGCCCACGAAACTTTCTTTAACAGTTTCTTAGCACTTTCAAATTTGAATTTTCCCAAAATATTTGTTCTACGATTGGTCTACAGTAAAAATATCGTAATTTCAAATCTATATAAATAAGTATGCATAAATTTATCCATAATAACAAGTAAAAACTGTGCAGATATTTGAAGTCACGTGACTCGCATTAATTAGACGACTAAATTGTGATGAGAACACTTCATCAGCATCAGTGGTTCAGTGGTAGAATAGTCGCCTGTCCGGGTTCGATTCCTGGCCGATATTTTTTTTTCGATTTGACTTGAGTAAATATTATAATGTTGCGAGCTAGAGGTTCGCCGGGATTTCAAGAAAAACACAATTCGTTTAAAAATAACAGATAATTTATTTATTCGCACTTTTATATAATTTCCCGATCACTTCGCCTTTGTGACAAAACCGTCGCGTGTTTTACTATCGCTTTCTGGCACCGGTTCGCGTCTCGATCATTACAATGACTGACTGCTCGCTGACAGCTACCGTGGTTTTATACCATTTCCCCTTTTTCTAGAAGCATCTGTCGTGGATGTTTTCGGGTGTATGTCTCGACTATTCTAGATGATTCTAGATGGCACTTTATACCTTTTTACATATTGGGGAGCTGTTCTACATAGTTCTGGTACTTTCGGGAAGATCAATATTGCGTGGTTTCCAGATCTATTACAATAATTTGAAATAATTTTTATTCCAAGCTTGAGTTGAGAAAAAATACATTTTTGAACGAGTTGTATGACTTTGTACAAAATAAAGAAAACAAAAAACGGAAATCTTTTCCTTCTAAACGAAAATTATTATTATCGATTTCTTATACATTTGCTTAAGTCACAGACTTGTTAGTTAGGCAAAAAGATGGCTTTAAAAAAAATCCAAATATCTATTCACACAAATCTCTCCTATAACATAAATTCATGCAAAGTCTTATAATCATCAAAACAACAACATGTTGTTTTTAGATTTTCAACAACTCGTTATCAATTTTATTCATGTTTGTATACGCATATTTGCTAGCCAAGTACTTAAGACTTGTTTGTGATTAACTAAATAGTCTAGTGAGGCCTTTAATGTCATAGATAATTGTGCAAATGATGCAACAATACTGAAACCGATTACCGTCGACAGAAAAAATTTTAGTGCGATTTTTACAAAGTACTATCTGATACTAATTTCCCTAAAAGCTCTATAGGAACAAAGAAAGGTTATTTTGGCGACATCAATTTTGATTAATGTCATATTAAAGAAATAATAGAGATGATGAATAGCCATTTAATAATTTCCGCTGTGGGGGGATGGGGGACTTCATATGCCATCTTGATCGATTGTTCAAGTTCATCTAATACAGTAACTGTGCAGGTTCCAATTTCAATTTGAAAATGTATCGGGAGTACAAATTAAAACCCGTCGTTTCCCAATAGATGGTGCCATCAGTAAATGGTGATCAAAAATTGCAGATCAGAAAAGTCACATGATAAACTTAGGCATCTTTTAACAACTCCTCATCATTATATTTGTGAAGTTTTATCGGCGTCATATACTTTTTTGTGCGCGAATATGTCGAAGTTTGAGCCAAATAAGCGTTATTTGCGGTGGATTTTGCTTTTTGTCTTCAATTAAAAAGAAAAATCTGCGGCTGACGAGCGACGAATGATTGTTGAAACTTATGCTGAGGGTGGTGTTAGTGAAAGAACGTGTCACGAATAGTTTCAACGCTATGAAATGGGTGATTTTGGGGTGAAAGACAAGGAGCGGTTAATAGGGTTGATGACGAAGAATTGGTGGCATTACGGCGCTTTTCACAAGCGAACAGCTGCTCGAACGGCAAAAAACGACGGGTTATTTTTGGGTCCATCACGATAATCCAAAGCGAAAAAAATCGTGGGGGATACCACGGCCATGCATCAACATCGACGGTAGTTGGTGGGACCAACTCGGCGTGTATTATGAGCTGCTGCAGCCGGGTGAAACCATCACGGGAGATCGCTACAAAGAACAACTAACGCGTTTGTGCAAGCATTGAAGAAAAAACCGCAATACGAGGAGAGACTCGAAAAAATGGAAACACTGAAATGGGATATCCTTCCTCACCCGCCGTATTTTCCTGACATCCCCTTCCGACTAACAGCTAATTCCGATCGATTACGCATATCCTGGCTGAGCAGCATTTCCATTCTTACGAAAAAGCCAAAAATTGGTTCGATTCGTGGATCGGTTCAAAAGAAGAGCAGAGTTTTCGACGCGGACGGATTAGCACGAAAAGTATTAAAGCTATTAGCCTGGAATTTGGAATGTGTTACTTTTATGACAATATCAATCTACCGTATAAAAATTATGCATGTCCTCTCCCTCCTTCTACCACCTCCCATACAAACTGTACTTGTCATGAATTACTCTAAGCCAATTTATTCAGTGCGTATAAAATTTAGCGGGCTGAAATTGTGCACCAAAATTTTTTTTTAAATTGTTAGTAAGCACAACAAAATTTAAACGATTAGCTTCACCCCTTCTACTCCCTCCCATACAAAATGGCACAATTGCGCAATTTGACAATAAACGGATTTGCTCGAAAAGTATAAAAGCTATTAGTCTGAATTTTGAGATATATTACTTTCATAATGATTTTAATCTACAGTAGAAAAATTATTTGCGTCCTTTCTCTCCTTCCACCCCCTCCCATACAAACTACACTTTTTCATGAAATGCTCTAAGACGATTTTCTCAGAACATATGACATGTATTGAGCTCATATTTTGTAATAAATACTTATTTAGCATTACCACTAAGATCAGAAAAAAATATTTGATTACCTTCACTGCTTCTACCTCCTCCCATACAATATGACACAGTTTCATAACTTCACAAAAAATCGATTTTCTTGAAAAGTATGAATGGCCCTAGTCTGACATTTCAGGAATGTCAATTTTATAATATTCCTATCTATTTCTGAAAAAATCACTAAAATCCCCCCACTCTTTCTACCGCCTCCCATACAAACTGCACATTTTCACTAAATCTAACTCACTAATTTTTTCAGTTCCCATTCAATTTTTGGAGTAAGCATTTGGTATAAAACATTTTTATAGCTACTTTAGCATGATGGGGAAAAAATTAGTTCAATGCTATCATCCCTTCTAACACTTCCCATGCGAAATTTCTTGGGATCACAAAAATTCTATTTCATCTAGAGTATCGTAAGATCGTAGCCTTGTTATGTTTTAAGCTTAAATTTAGTGCAAGATATTTTTTTAGCTACTCTAGCATGATGTGAAATAAATTAATTTAGTACTGTCACCCCTTCTATCACTCCCCACAAAAAAATTCTTAAGATCAAAAAAATTTCGATTTCATTGGTAGTATCATATGATTGGGCTTTACGCATAATTGAAGTCCTGTTATGTTTTTAAGCTTAATGTCTTTTTATTTGTGCTTTTTTTAATTAACACAAGCTACAACTATTCACATGTCCTTAACGCTCTTTAACACGTATTGATCACAATGTATGGGACAGACAAATACGAGTATCATGCTTTCATTCTGAATAATTTATGGTTCTGATTCCAACAAAATACATAGCATTGTGTTCAAAGAGCCATCAAACTAAGCAGATTATTTAGCCGACATAATGTAGTATTAACTACATTCTCAAAAAATTTCATTATTGTGATCCTTACGCGGACAAAGTCGCTGGGCGATCGCTAGTAGAAAAAAAAATCATTTGCCCCGTTTTGCCCCGGATACGGGGCAGAATGGAATGCAGTGGCGTGGCGTCCATTAATGTAAGGGAAGCATTGCTTCTCTTATCTTTTATCTTCTGCTGAGTCTTGAAATACTAAACTAAAATCAGAACGAATACGTAAATTTATTCAAAAATTACTAAGAAAGAACGGACATTATTTCCGGCGAACACCGTAAACACCGTCCTGTGCACGTATATCAGTGCACAGGACAGCTTTTTCTAAACAAAATTATATGGGTAAAAGTCTCCTATATAGAAAAATCGACAAAATGCGATGTAATAAATGCATGTACTAGACTGCCGTCAGTACGTGGAAAAATGTTCGCGGTCCGCCAAGCGCAAATTCGACTTCTTTGCTGGTTGTAAAACCACACAATTTATTTTGTTGACTATTTTTATTATTTTTAAATGACAAAAATGTTTGTCGTGCCACCGGATTTTGTGACTTAAATAAATTACATAAAGCTGTAGACAGACATGACACAAAAAGAGTTGATCATTTAAAATCAGTGTTTTTATGTTTTAAATTTGGTTCAGGTTCTAGGTTGAAGAATTTGTTAAGTTACACAACATGGATCAGTAATTTTTCGCAATGGGAAAGTCACAAAAAATAGAGAAATTATTAAAATTTTAATTTATATTGTGTGTCATCTAAGATGCCAAGGAGAAGCATTTATATAATTAAAATTATATAATCCAGTAAATTTAGTAGCTAAAAATAGTAATTGTAATTGCTTTCCCTAGCTATAATATCACGCTCCGCTACTGATGGAATGGTTAGGCCAAGTAATTATGAAAACATAACAGGGCTACGATTGCGCGTAAAACGCAATCTTAAGATACTCTAGATGAAATGGAATTTTTTGTGATCCCAAGAAACTTTGTATGGGGAGTGTTAGAAGGGGTGATAGCATTGAACTAATTTTTTCCCCATCATGCTAAAGTAGCTACAAAAATGTTAAATACAAAACGCTTACTCCAAAAATTGAATGGGAACTGAGAAAATTAGTGAGCTAGATTTAGTGAAAATGTGCAGTTTGTATGGGAGGTGGTAGAAAGAGTAGGGGGATTCAAGTGATTTTTTCAGAAATAACTAAGAATATCATAAAATTAACATCTCTTAAATTTTAGACCAGTAACATTCATACTTTTCAAGAAAATCGATTTTTTGTGAAGTTGTGAAACTGTGTCATATTGTATGGGAGGGGGTAGAAGCAGTAAAGCTAATCAAATATTTTTTCTAATCTTAGTGATAATGCTAAATAAGTATTTAATCCAAAATGTGAGCTCGATAAATGTTAAATGTTCTGAGAAAATTGGCTTAGAGCATTTCATGAAAAAGTGTAATTTGTATGGGAGGGGTTGGAAGGAGAGGGAGGACGCAAATACTTTTTATACTGTATATTGAAAATATTATGAAAATAATATGTCCCGAAATTCAGACTAATAAATCCATTTAGTGTGGAATTGCGAAATTGTGTTATTTTGTATGGGAGGGGGTAGAAGGGTTGAAGCTAATTGTCTATTTTTTTTGGGGGTACCAACAATTTTAAATAAATATTTAGTGCATAATTTCAGCTCGCTAAATTTGATACGCACTGAGTAAATAGGCTTAGAGTAATTCATGACAAGTACAGTTTGTATGGGAGGTGGTAGAAGAAAGGAGAGGGCATGCATATTTTTTTTACGGTAGATTAATATTATCATAAAAGTAATATATTCCAAATTTCAGGCCAATAGCTTTTATACTTTTCGAGCAAATCCGTTTATTGTCAAATTGCGCATTTGTGTCATTTTGTATGGGAGGGGGTAGAAGGGGTGGAGCGATTTGGCCCGATCACGAACTTGACCTTACTTTTTTGTCAAAAACGACGTGTTCAAAATTTGAACAATCTAGCTCAACGCGTTCTCAAGCTAGAGAGCGAACAGACGGACGGACAGACGGACGGACAGACGGACAGACGGACATCCAGTTTTTAGATTTCTGAATGATAATATTAACTTCTGTATCATTCATTTTTTTCTCCAAGCGTTATTTCTTAGCGTTACAAACCTTAGAGCAAACTTATAATACTCTCAGATTTCATCTAGAGTATAAACATACAGGGTGTTTGGTACTCCGTGCATAACCTTGTAAGGGGTTATTCCTGGATATATTTTGAGCAAAAAATTGTTCTACGGAGATGGTCCATTTTCAATATCCGCGGAGATACAGGGTGACCAAGAAAAGTGTTTCGGACCTGTACCCTCACTCACTCAAAACGATATATCTTGAAAACTAATAATCGCATTTCAAAGTGTTATAGCTTGTTTTTTAGGAAATCAAATTACCTTTCATTTGGTGTAATAGTCCGTAGTGTACCTGTACCCAATCTTGAGGTATTTGCTTCAGACTACAAATTTTTGACACTTTGACCCTCAAAATTCTGTGATCAATGTAGTTTTTCTCAAAAAAACGCATTATAAAAATGTCATTTTAATGTTGTTGTTTTATGTGCCATATTATTGCCTAAAAAAAATGCACACATACTTATGACTTAGGTTTTCCCGTTTTCCAGGTAATAAGCAAAAATACATATGGCTTAAAAATAAAATATGCCATAAACCAACCCTCGTTCTAAAAAAACTATCTGAAATGTTGTTAAAATGAAATATTCTTTGTGTCCTTTAATTACTATTTAAATTATCGATGAATGTCCTTTAAGTAGTATTTAAATTATCGAGGAAATGAATTAAATTAAAATGAGTTTCAACACAACGACGCTGTCCGACGCTTGGCATTGCAATTAAACGTCTCTACGTGGAAAGTTTGGAGTGTCCTCAAAGCAAAGCGGTTGCATTCCTACCACCACACACCAGTGCAGGAGCTGGTACCCATTGATTTGCCCAAAAGGATGGAGTTTTGCAATTGGCTCCTTGAACGACAACTAAGTGACGAGAATTTTATGAACAACATTCTTTGGACGGATGAGTCCCAATTCACCAGGGACGGTATCACAAACTTCCACAACTTACACACATGGGCTGAGAGCAATCCACATACAAGAAGAGAGGCATCATTTCAGCACAGATTCAGTATCAATTTATGGGCAGGTGTGATTGGCAACGATTTTATTGGTCCTATTAGGCTTCCGCCTACCCTAAATAGTTCCAATTACTTGCAGTTTTTGACAAATGATCTACAAGAGTTATTGGATGATGTGCCACTGCAACGATTGGCTTCCATGTTTTACCAACACGATGGTGCTCCAGCTCATTACGGCCGACAAATCAGAGATTGGTTAAATTCCAATTATAGCAATCGCTGGATCGGTAGAAATGGACCGATACACTGGCCTGCAACATCTCCTGATTTAACTATTATGGATTTCTTTGTATGGGGACGGATGAAGGACCTTGTCTACGCAATAGAAGTAGTAACGTTTCAGGATCTAAACACCAAATCGATGCGGCAGCAACAGAAGTAAGGCAGCAGTTGAGGAGTATGAACACAAAGAGAACACTGGCAAAACGAGCTTTAGCGTGCATTCAAAATGAAGGGAGCCATTTTGAACATTTATTGTAATTAAGAAAATTTGAAATAAACCATAAAAACCATTCTTAAGTTCTTTTAGTTCAAGCGGAGAGTGTTGATCAACCTATTCTTGCTTTTTTGACAAAAGTGCTACATTATTGGAATGATAATTTCTTCTAAACTATAAAACTTATGCAATGCAAGTGTATGCATCTTTTGTAGGCAATAATATGGCACATAAGAAAACAATATTAAAATGACATTTTTATAATGGGTTTTTTAGAGAAAAACTACATTGATCACAGAATTTTGAGGGTCAAAGTGTCAAAAATTTGTGTTCTGAAGCAAATATCTCAGAATTGGATACAGTTACAATGCGGACTATTACACCAATGAAAGGTAATTTGATTCCCTAAAAAACAAGCTATAACACTTTGAATTGTGATTATTAGTTTTCAAGATATAGCGTTTTGAGTGAGTGAGGGTACAGGTCCGAAGGACTTTTCTTGATCACCCTATATCTCCGTGGATATTGAAAATTGACCATCTCCGTTGAACAATTTTTTGCTCAAAATATATCCAGGAATAACCCCTTACAAGGTTATGCACGGAGTACCAAACACCCTGTATAATACTAGTGGAAATGCAGAAAAAACAAGTTTGCACTTTATTTATTTAGTTTTAAGTGACTATGAAAGTTATTTAATTAACATTAACTGTTTCCTTTTCACAAAATTCACACTCGAGGATAGCCTCATTATTTTCGCTATCCATTCACGCACTGGAATTGCTCGCCCATTTTTTGCACTTGGAACAAGCGACCCAATGTTCAATTGATTTTGAGTAACATTCCGCGATATAAACATTCACAGTCAGAATGGAGTACTTCCCCATTCTGCCCCACCCGTTTCGCTCCAGGGACACAATACAGGTTAGGGAGGTAAGGCTACTCGAGAGAGATACGCAAACTAACGTTTAGCTACACGAAATTTAAGCCAATTAAACGTTTTTCAAGCATATACTAACTGTAGTTGTAAGGTCTATAATCATGTATACCTTTTCGTGGTTTCAAAATCATCATGAGTTTCAATACTGGAGCAAAAAACACAGAACGAAAACCTTACGCACCAATGTTTAAGAAAACTAGACTAGCATGGCCGCCGTAGTTGAGCAGTAACCGGATGGTCTGGTCCTGCTTATTGCCTCTTTCTGGCAGCACGTCCTTGATACCGAAAAACGTGGAACTTTATTCCGCTCCGGTATTCCGTTATGCCCCGGGTTCCCCTACTAAAAAAAAATATATACGTATTTAGGCGCAGCTACAGGGCGAGAAAAACATGGGGCTAAACATTAGGGGAATGAGGATTAAAAAGGCCAGTTTAAAAATATGAATTTAAGAAAAAGAAAGAAAAAAATACAAAAAAAGAAAGGTGGAGTAAAATGATTCGCAAGAGTACCTACTTATAGATTTTTCTGAATTGTTTTCTGGAGATCCTAGAATCATGGTTGTTGAAGGACGACGAATAAAGTAAATTGGATAATTGCATGCTTTGAAATGCAAAATAACTTTGAAAATGAAAGAGCAATACAAATACTGATAGAAATTCTCTTATATTTATTTACTAATTACCGCAATAAAATTAAACGATTGTATAATTAAAACATTATAAATGATCGTTCCAAATAATCTCTATTTAAATTGATAGTGTTGTCCGGCAACTCCAGCCACGATATTTGCCCAATAAGTTCCGTAATCTTTGACAACAGTTCCTCTGTGAAATTCAAAACAAAATACAATTACAAAATATTTTGATATTAATTGGTTAAAATAATGCAATGAAAAATATTTAAAGCTTTTAATATTTATCTTCTAATTCGATTCAACAAAAAAAAAAAATGTCCATTCAAGTGCGTCTTACTCTACATATAGCAATCCTCCATTCAATGATACAAACGCACTAATCACAGTCTCGATCTAAACAAACATTTGAAAAAATAAAATGAATTGCAACAATTGCATCACACTTTCAATACGCGAATAATTTTCATCATACAAATGGCTAATCCGCTTTCACTGTCGTTCGATACTGCCAATTGATTAACCTTAACCGGATAAGTCTTAATACTTAATATTTTTAAAGAGAAAAAAAATTACAGCCTGACATACTCGTATTGCATAACAACCATTAAAACGGGTACTTATCTATTTCGCGCCGAGCGCTATCTGTAGTTGCTCAGTTTCAAGCTGGTTTTTTTCTAAGTTTTTTTTTTTCTTTCAAACACTTAAAATATAGAGGTTTGCAAAAAAAATAATAATATAGAAATAAAGCACTTTATATCTTAACTAAGATCGTAGTTGAAGGAACTGGTGACATGCCTTTCACTCTATCGCCAAAATATTACAATATACGAAATTTCGCAATTATTTCTAAGTACTAACTATAAGTAAGTCAAACTCGACATATGTACATAGAAATAAGATTTTGTCGGCTTATTCAACTTTATAATGATGCGGTAATTCATGTTAAGTATTAATTCATATGGGAAGGTCATTTGTAATCTTGAAAAAATAAAAATAAATATTATTCATGATTGAGCCATTCGTATTTTGAATACATCTTAAGATGACCCTAATTGCGATTGCCGTACCAGTTGCCTCTGGACGAAGAATTTTTGCGATATGTGTGATTAAGTAACTTCACTAGCTACTCAATCAGTTCCTTTATGAAACGATTGTTCGCAAAATTCGAATATGTTCAAATTTCATCAAACTGCAATTTTTTCCAAATAAGCGTTTAGAATAGAAAAATTAAAATAAAAACATAACAGGAGTATGCGATACTCTAGATGAAAGAGAAATATTTAGATCTTAAGAAATTTTGTAGGGGAAGTAGTAGAGGGGCTGACGACATTGAACTATTTTTTTCACATGACGCTAAGGTTGCTATCAAAATGTTTTATACAAATTTTAGGATTTAAAAATTTAATAGGAACTAAGAAAATGAGTGTATTGTATGTAGTGAAATAGTGCAGTTTGTATGGGAGGTGATAGAAGGAGGGGCGAGTTTTTCATGACTTTTCAGAAGTAACTATAATAATCATGCTTTTGACATGTTTTAAATTGCAGATCAGTAGCATTCATACTTTTCAGGAAAATCGACTTTTTATAAAGTTGTGAAATTGTGTCAGAAGGAGTGAATGTAATCATCTATTTTTTTCGGTCTTACTAATAATTTTAAATAAATATTTCGTGCATAATATCAGCTCGATCAATTTTATACGCACTGAGTTAATTGGTTTAGAGCATTTCATGAAAAAGTGCAGTTTGTATGGGAGGTGGTGGAAGAAAGGAGACGGCTCAAATAACTTTTGTATATGAGATTTATATCATCATAAAAGTATTATATTCCAAATTTCTTATTAATAGCATTTACATTTTTCGAGCAAATCCGATTATTGTGAAATTGCAAAATTGTGTCATTTTGTATGGGAGGGGGTAGAAGGGGTGGAGCGATTTGGCCCGTTCTTTGGAGGAGTAGTGCTAGAGGCGAAAAATACTAATTTGAATATATCAACTATGATTCTACCTAGAAAGCTGATTCTGTGATGCCTTGCTCTTTCTTCTTCATAGAACAACTCTAACTTGCGGTACCTTCCTTCATTCAGAATATCAATCACAGTATAGTTCACCAAGTAAAATAACTCTGTATATTGCCTGGGTTAATAGGTTTTTCATGACAGACCTCTGAAATTTGACGTCATTACCTCCGAAAAAGAGGGAGAGAAAAGTACTGACGGACTCGTTCGCGACGTGTCCCGCCGACTCCGCGACACTCATTCTTGTACATGGCGTTCTTAAAGCCTTTGTCGTCGTATTCAACTAGAACGGCGGGTGCGCGGGTCATGGTCGGCAGTTCTTACAATTCCGCTTGGATTCATCGATGAATAAAACCTTCTTCCAAAAATCAACTCCTTTGTCTAGATGCTTTTTGGCTAATTCTAAGCGAAGTTTGCGATTTTTTTCGCTTATAAGGGGTTTTTTTGCGTAGTTCTCTGCTGTGATAACCATTATTATTTAATGTTCTTTGAATTGTTCTTGGGTGCACCGTGGTTCCTGTTCATTTTGCTATGTCTTTCGCCAATTTTGTGGAATGCGCCTTTGGATTTTGGTTCACATCTTTCAAAATAAAAGAGACATCTCTGCGAACCAGCTTCTTCGGTCGGCCACTGCGCGGCTTCTTTTCAACAGAGAACTTGCTTTTGTAGTTGTTGAATATGGTTTGAACTGTCGGTTTATATTTAAATTCAACAATTTGGCTATTTCTCCGAAAGATTTTCTTTCGTTTCGATGTTTTATCACCAAGTTCCGTACTTCTGAAGAGATTTCCTTCCGAGAAGCCATCGTCACAGCTGCGGTCTTATCGAAACTGCTCAAACTGTAGCCTAACGCGAAGCGCAAATGCCAAAACTTGATAAACGATACTTCCCGTTATAAAAAAGCCTAGCCGTATGCAGACTTTTGTCAATGCATTTTTTTGGTTATGTATGAATAACTTGTACAGTTTATATTGAAGAAAAGATTTTTTTTGTTAAATATCAATTAAAATAGACTTAGAACATAGCTGCATTATTACTTTTTGAATTAGTGCCATGGAGCTCGTCAAGTAGCGAAAATAGGGGTCGTATGTAGACTTTTGTCACTCACCGTACTTACATGTTTTTTGTTTTTAATTTTTGCATATGTAAATAGTGTATGAGTTTTAGGTTGTAGGAGGGAGGTTCGTAGAATCACAATGCACTGGAGCCATCTAGTTGGGCCCTTTGTGCTTCCCCTATTTATTATGAGATGGTTTTTACTCCTCCTGTTCTAGCCACTTGGTTCGGTTTGCGAACCGTAGCAGGCTCAAATATTTGACGCCTCTGAGGTCATCTAGTTCTGAGAAGAATCTAGAGTCTAAATAAAGGAGACGACTGTTGGATATTTGCGGACAGTAAAAAATGGTATGACAGGGTGGTTTTTCGAAATAATTACAATTAAGTTAAAAAAAATTAAAATTAAATGAAAAAAATCAATTTTTTTTTTTAAAAAAAAAAAAAACTTTAATTTTTTTCTGTCAATTGGATCGATAATTTCCCTCATCTTAAATTCTTGGTTTAATAAGTTCAATATTTGTCGAAAAAATGTTCCTAAAGTTGGAACAGTGATGGATTTAAGAAAAGATTTGACTGACACGCCAATATAAAAAATAAACTGCCAACAAGTCGGGCGAAACTTTATTATTCTTGGGACAAGTTGCGCATGCGTGGAAAGTCAATATGCAGGTTAGAGTAGTTAGGGAAGACTAAGTGAAAGGGGGTTCTTGGGCAGGGCAGAAACATTCAAAAGCTCCAGTATATAGGTATATAATCAATATTTCGTTCGTTTATTTATGCAAGTTTGAGTTTTTTGAGGGGAGGGGTGATAGTAAGGGTGGGTGGATGTTAATAGTTTTTTAATTGATTGCTTAAATCACGTCCAATATTCTCTGTATAGAATGTCAGTTTCATAGACGAAGTTGCATAGAATTTTCATAAGATTCTGTGTATTTTACAAGCACGAAACCAAACATTTGTATGGGAAGGGGTAGAGGAGGTAGGGGAATCGTAAAAGTTGTGACGCAATTTTATTTCCTTTCTCTTGTAGTGTGCTCGTACAAAATATCAAGTTCGTAGCTTTTAATTTGTTGGTTATTAGTTGGTTCAATGAAATTGGTCGAAATCATACTTTTGTATGGGAGGGGGTAGAAGAGCAAACGCGATTTCAAAACTTTTAGTAATTTCATTTCAACTATTTTTATAAGTTTTTGTGCAAAATTTTAAATTGATAGCTTGTAATAGTTAGGTGATAATTAATTTCTTAAAAATGGTCGAAAAAATAACTTTGTATGGGGGGGGGGGGGGTAGAAGTCTTGAAAGTTTTCGACCAGTTAATATTTCATACTTTTAGGGATTTTTTTTAAATGCATTTCCCAAAATTTCAAGTTTCTACCTTAAAATTATATCCAAAAATTTTCAGTTTACGTGTTTTTTTCGCTGCACATGAAACACCTTGTGCCCGTTAGACCGGAGGTCGGCTTATAACAATTATGGATCAAATTATTATTTTTTTCTATGTATATCAAATTGATGTATCCATGTGCAAAATTTTAAGTTTCTATCTTTGACCAGAGTCCTAAAAACATCACTCAAAATTTTCAACATTTTAGCTTACCACCTCCCTCCCTTTACACCCCCTAACTTAAAATTTTAAGCAACATTATAAATTATATAGTTCTATAATCTGACGAATTTTTGATTCGATATCTGTACTCAATTTTGAGATTATTATTATTATTTATATTAGGGGAAGACGTGAGAGCACTGCGGCCTTTTTGGCCTATTGTGCGATTATTTCCCCTATACCCTACCATAACTCAATAGCTTTAGCTAATTTGAGTATTTGTAAGGGAGCCATGTTGGCTAGTTCCTCGGTGGAAATGAAACCTTTCCCCAGAAGATTATGCCTTTTCCTTGCCACTGCTTCACAGTGGCATAGGATATGTATTGTCGTTTCTGAGTCTTCGAGACAGAGACGGTAAATGTCGGTTTCAGCTAAGCCCATATTATTGAGGTGGTGGTTCACTCCACTGTGCCCCATTAGGTCAATTAGAGTACTAATATCGCTCTTTCTGAATTTTAGGATATCTTCCACTTTGTTTTTTTGGGGTATGATTAATTTTTTTGAGGTTGATAAGCCTGGAAGTCTATTCCAGTAGATTTTGTGTTCTTGTTCAACCCACTTTTTAAGTGTCGAGCTTTGATGCCCTTTTGATTTTCCGCAGAATGGCTCTGGACCAATAAATTTTTTTTCCATTTTTTGCAAGGCGATCAGCCTCTTTGTTTCCCTCAATTCCCATATGTCCTGGTACCCACATTAAGGTTACGTTGTTCCTTTTCCCCAGGATGATTAGGTCTTGAAGACAGTCCCAAACTAACCTCGATCCGTGTTTATTGGATGCTGCGGCTTTGAGAACCGTCTGACTATCCGATAGGATATAAATTGATTTGTTGCGATGTGCTCTCCTTATATTCTCTTGGATACATAGCTCCATTGCAATTAGTTCAGCCTGGAAGATTGTGGCTTCTTTGCCGAGTGGTTTTGAAACCGAGAAGTTAGGGCCTTTGACTCCGGCTCCTGTCCCCTCAGAGGTGCGCGAACCATCTGTATACCAGATGGTTGATCCCTCTGTATACCATATGGTTGATCCCTCTTCCATTTCAGGTAGCGAGGATTGCCAGTCCTTGCGTTCCCTTATTACAACTTTGAAGGGGGTTTCAAAGTTATATTTTGTCGGCATAGCATCCGATAGTATGGAGGTTAGACCCTCCAATTTTGGGTTTCTTAGGATTTTGAGGTGGCCTCTAAAATCCCCTGGTTTGTACTTGTTTTCCCTCTGTATGCGTAACATCCCTTTGATAGCTTTCTTTTTTATTTGTAGATGTATCGGAGGGATGTTTAGGAACATTTCCATTGCCGCTGTGGGACAGGTTTTCATAGCTCCTGTGATGCCAAGACAAGCTAGCCTTTGGATTTTTTGTAGCGTAAGCTGTGCTTTTCTTTGTAAAGTTTTAGTCCACCATATAGTTGATCTGTATGTGAGTATTGGAAGAATGATTGTTCTGTAGCACCAGTAAATCATTTTGGGCTTTAGTCCCCATTTCCTGCCAAATAAGCTTTTACAGGCCCAAAATGCCCTTAGTGCTTAGTCCATTCGATATGTTTATTCCAGTTGAGTTTGCTATCTAGTATAACACCCAAATATTTTACCTCATCTGAACAGGGTATTATTGTACCATTTATTGAAGGAGGTATGATGTACATTTTCCTTCTATTTGTAAATGGTACTAGCTCAGTCTTACCTGGGTTGATGTTCAAGTTTTTAGACTGACACCAGTTCATTATCACTTCTAAGGCTGATTGTATCCTTTCTGATATAATTAAATCATGTTTGCCCCTAATGATAATGACGAGGTCATCGGCATATCCTATAGCCTCGTATCCTTGTTCTGTTAGACGATCTAGGAGTTCATCTACTACAACTGAACAAAGAAGTGGAGATAGTACCCCACCTTGGGGACAGCCTCTATAGGTCTGTGCAGTCAATGTGCTATCCCCTAGATCCATGGTTGCCATTCGGCTCCTTAGCATGGCATGTATCCATCTAGTCGTGGCCGTTTCCAAACCCTTTTTACTAGCCGCCGCTATTATGGCTTCATGGGGAGTATTGTCAAATGCTCCTTCTATATCTAGGAATGCACAAAGTGCAATTTCTTTATAGTCTATTGCCTTTTCGATTTGTCTTACCACACCGTGAAGGACTGACTTTGTTGATTTGCCCTTTTGGTAGGCATGTTGATTAGTATTAAGACGAACCTTGTTGGTCCTGTTCTTACGTGTATAATTTTGAGATATAACGATTTCTAATTTTGAAAAGTTCACCATTTTTGAAATGCTCCCCATTTCCCTCCACTACTATTATGACCAAATTTTATTTATTTTGTATTTTGCTAGTATAGCTTAGTATATGTTTTAAGTTTCAATTACATAGCTTAAGAGATATTTGAGATATTAACTCTTAAGTGTTTTTCTTTGCACCCCCCTGACCCTCCCCCTTACAATAATTAGCCTATTTCTAAGCTGATTGTGGTGGATCTATATGCCACCTTAATGGTCCCAAAATATGAATTTTTTATGGTAAGTAGTTTCGAAGATATAACCATTTCAAAAAAAGATTCGGCCGACAATATATTTTTAGCCCCCCCTTTTCGGACGCCAATGGGTACAAGAATTAAATTATTTTTGGAGTTTGTCCCACAACCCTCTCTATACGTATACTGATTTTCATCATCCTATCTGCATTCGTGGTGAAGATATTAGCAAGTGTATTTTTTGACTTTTTCCATCCCCCGCCTCCCCCTTCCACCTGACACTCCCCAAAATTTGGATAATGGAGCTCACTTACCAAATTAACAATCCACCCAAAAACCAACATTCTACCTTTAACGGCCTTGGAGGTACGAGTCCATATGTACGGCGTACGGCGGGACGGATGTTTATACTCTAGATGAAATCTGAGAGTATTATAAGTTTGCTCTAAGGTTTGTACCGCCAAGAAATAAGGCTCGGAGAAAAAAATGAATGATACAGAAGTTAATGTTATCACTCAAAAATCTCAAAACCGGATGTCCGTCTGTCCGTCTGTCCGTCTGTCCGTCTGTCCGTCTGTCCGTCCGTCCGTCTGTCCGTCTGTCCGTCTGTCCGTCTGTTCGCTCTCTAGCTTGAGAACGCGTTGAGCTAGATTGTTCAAATTTTGTACACGTCGTTTTTCACAAAAAAGTAAGGTCAAGTTCGTGAACGGGCCAAATCACTCCACCCCTTCTACCCCCTCCCATACAAAATGACACAATTGCGCAATTTGACAATTAAAAGATTTGCTCGAAAAGTATATAAGCTATTGTCCTGAAATTTGGAATATATTATTTTTATGATAATACCAATCTACCGTATAAAAATGATGCGTGTCCTCCCCCTCCTTCTACCACCTCTCATACAAAATGCACTTTTTCATGAATTACTCTAAGCCAAATTACTCAGTGCGTATAAAATTTGGCGGGCTGAAATTATGCACCAAATATTTATTTAAAATTGTTAGTAAGGCAAAAAAAAAGTTAGACGATTAGCTTCACCCCTTCTACCCCCTCCCATACAAAATGACGCAAATTCGCAATTTAACAATAAATTAATTTACTCGAAAAGTATAAAAGCTATTAGTCCGAGTTTTGGGATATATTACTTTCATAATGATTTAAATCTACAGTAGAAAAATTATTTGCGTCCTCCGTCTCCTTTCACCCCCTCCCATACAAACTACCCTTTTTCATGAAATGCTCTAAGACGATTTTCTCAGAACATATAACATTTATAGAGCTCACATTTTGTAATAAATACTTAATTAGTATTATCACTAAGATCAGAAAAAAATATTTGACTAGCTTCACTGCTTCTACCCCCTCCCATACAATATAACACAGTTTCACAACTTCACAAAAAATCGATTTTCTTGAAAAGTATGAATGGTACTGATCTGAAATGTAAGGGTTGTCAATTTTATAATATTCCTAGTTATTTCTGAAAAAATCACGAAAATCCCCCAACTCTTTCTACCACCTCCCATACAAACTGCACATTTTCAGTAAATCTAACTCACTAATTTTCTCAGTCCCCATTCAATTTTTGGAGTAAGCATTTTGTATAAAACATTTTTATAGCTACTTTAGCATGATGGGGAAAAATTAGTTCAATGCTATCACCCCTTCTAACACTCCCTATCCAAAATTTCTTGAGATGACAAAAAATTCTATTTCATCTAGAGTATCGTAAGATTGCGTTTTATGCGCAATCGTAGCCCTGTTATGTTTTTTTCTGCCTTTTTAGGCTAATTTAGTCATGAAACGCGAAAAAATAAAATTTCAGGGTAGCAAATTTTTTTTTTCTGTTTCGATCACAATACTTTATTATTAGAATAATAAAGTAAAAATTAATAAAAAAAACACGTCAGGATATTCACCAAAACCTAAAAATAGCATAAAAACATAACGGGACTACGATTGGGCGTAATGCCTAATCGTGCGATACTCTAGATGAAAAGATTTTTTTTTTATTTTAAGAAATTTTGTAGGGGAAGTTGTAGAGGGTGTGACGGCATTGTACTAATTTTTGAACATCACGCTAAGGTTTCTATCAAAATGTTTTATATAAAATTTAAAAGGTTCTGCGAAAATTAATGTATTGGATTTAGTGAAATTGTGCAGTTTGAATGGGAGGTGAAGGAGTGTGGAGCCATTAATGACTTTTTTAGAAAAAACTGTAAATATCATTTAATTGCCATATTTTAAATTGCAGATCAGTGACTTTCATACTTTTCAGGAAAATCGACTTTTTGTAAAGTTGTTGAATTGTGCCAAATTGTATGGGAGAGGGTAGAAGGAGTGAAGCTAATCGCCTAATTTTTTTTGGTCTTACTAATAATTCTAAATAAATATTTAGTGCATAATTTCAGCTCGATAAATTTTATACGCACTGAGTGAATAGGTTTAAAGCATTTTATGAAAAAGTGCAGTTTGTATGGGGGGTGGTGGAAGGAGGGGGAGGACACATGTAATTTTATACAGTAGAATGAAATCATTATAAAAGTATTATATTCCAAATTTCATATCAATAGCATTTATACTTTTCGAGAAAAGCCGTTTATTGGTAAATTGCGTAATTCTGTCATTTCGTATAGGAGGGGGTAGAAGGGGTGGAGCGATTTAGCCCGTTCACAAACTTGTCCTTACTTTTTTGTCAAAAACGATGTGTACAAAATTTGAACATTCTAGATCAACGCGTTCTCAAGCTAGAGAGGACACGGACGGACTGACGGACGGACGGACAGACGGACGGACGGACATCCGGTTTTGAAATTTTTGAGTGATTATATGAACTTCTGCATCATTAGTTTTTTTTTCCGAGCCTTATTTCTTAGCGTTACAAACTTTGTGGCAAACTTATAATACTCTCAGATTTCATCTGGAGTATAAATAGTACCTAAAATTTTTTGAAAAAAAGGTTACAAAGATGTCGTGAATAATGCATGTCGTTCGGGCGCTTCAAAGTGATAGAATCACCTTAACATTAATTTGTGATTTTAAAAGGACTGTTAGCCCTTCGCACAACCCTCTATCTATTTTAATGTTTGCAGATTTTGGCCTAGGTCCTGACATAGTCCAAAATGGTTACAAAATTCTTAACCGTGTGGAGTAAAGTAAGGAACAAGTGACCGTTTAATGCCATTTAAGACCCCCACCTACATACAGCGGAAAATGGTAATAACGCCGTATTTGTTAACTATTAGGTTGTTGCAGATGAAATGGCGGCTTTTGCGATGAAGTGAAGTTAATTGCGATGTTAATGTCTCAAAACTGCCGCCAGCTGGCTCTGGTAATAATGAATATTGAAGTATAAATACTCCTACATTTGGTCATAGAATCATTTCAGTTTTGGACTTCATTGAGATCGGAGAGAAAAAAAAATGAAAGAACTGGGAATCGAGTCAAAAATGGTTACTTTTTCTTTATGAACTCAAACTTGGCCACAACGCAAGGGAGGCAACCAAAAACATCAACAGGGCATTTGGAGCTGACACAGTAAGCGAACGAACCACACAGCGATGGTTCGAAAAATTGCGATCAGAAGATATGACCCTTCAAAGTGAGCTATGTGGTCACCCAGGACCATCGATAGACAACGACGAGCTGCGTTTACTAGTGGAGTCTGACTCACGCCAAACTGTAAGAGACTTTGCAGAGAAACTGGACGTACACTATTCGAGTTTCCAGGCACTTGCAATAGCTTAGAAAAGCCAAAAAGCTTGATAAATGGGTTCCGCATGAGCTTACTGAGCAAAAAATGGCCTCATGTATCAAGAATAACGTTAACAAATTAAATGAGTTGCAGTATGAGACTCTTTCTCATACCCCATATTCACCAGACCTCTTGCCAACCGATTACCGCTTTTTCAAACATTTGGATCATTTTTTGGCGGAGAAACAATTTCACAATGAAGCAGCCATTAAAAATGCCTTCGAGGAACTTCTTCAGTCTAGAAAATCGGACTTCTACGAAACTGGCATAAATGCACTTGTATCTCGTTGGGAGAAGTATATTGCATCTGCTGGTACCTATTTTGATTAATAATATTAAGTTTAAGAGTTAAAGTTGTTTAAAATTTCACTAGCAAAGTCGCGATTTCATCTGCAACAACCAAATATTATCAAGATATTTTCTGGGCACAACAAATCATTGGTATAAACTTTATTTCCATTTTTCTGTGATTTATAGCGACTTTGTTTTTATCGAAAACATTCAATATTCGGTAAAACAGCGGTTTGATGGATGTACTGGGATTCTTATTGTACTCTAGATGAAATCTGAGTGCCTGCTTGTAACGGTAAGAAATAACACTCGCATAGAGCCGCCAAGGATACAGTATTTTTTGTTGTCGCTCAAAAACCCTGATTGATTCCGAGTGAAGTCTGTCCGTCAGTCTACAACAAAACTTTCGAACGCTTTTAGTTATCGTGCTGAAATTTTGTGTGTGTTGTTTTTAGCAAAAAAGAAACTTTAAGTTCGTGAAAGGGCTACATCCCTCCATTCCTTCTACCACCTCCCACACATATTTCATGAAATTTTGAAATTTTAATAAATTGATTTTTCTTCGAAACTGCTTAGGCTTTCTACTTGAAATATGGGTCAAAGTATAATGATATATATATCGTTAACATAACATATTGACCCGATCCCCTTACTCCTTCTACCGCTCCCATGCAAATGCAGATTTTTGAAAAACTATTATAATATTTTCGATTTTCATTGAAAATTGTAAAGCTGAAAAGACGAATTTTTGACAGAACTATAAATTTGTATAATATTTTGTTACGACTGCAATCAGTTTTTAAAAAAGTATTAGCTTCACCACACTCCTTCCCCCCCCCCCATTCAAATTTCACAAAATTTTGAAACTTCAATTAAATTGTTTTTCTTTGAAACTGTCAATGGTATCGTCTTTAAATTTTGTAAAACTTTAGTAATAGAAATATCATTAATGACGAAAATTTTTATTTTGATCCGTATACTCCTTCTACCCCCTCCCATTCAAATGCATACTTTTGGTAAATGCATTATATCGATTTCTATTAAAACTAGAAAAAGAAACTGAAAATATTGCCACAATTTGTCCATTAATATTGGCAATACATGCTAAAAAAATAAATGGTTTCGCTTCACTCCTTCTACCCCCTCCCATACAAATATCTAAATTATAAATTCAAAAAAGCATTTCTCTTCCAAACGAAGAAAGCGTGGTAACAAAGATGGTGATAAGCAGTCTCGAAATCATCTAAAATCCTCCATTTCCTCTGCCACCTCCCATAGAAATGCCTCAATTTCAGGAAAACTATGCCCAATTTCTTTGAAAATAATGAAAACTACAAACTTTAAATTCAGCACGAAACATTTTGTATGCCATGTTCGGTGTCATTTATAAAAATTACAGCTGCTTATACCACCTCCCATATACCAATTCTTCAATATTCACTATTCGAAAGAATTTGAGATGTCATATTTTCCCAGAGTATCGTATGATTTGGCTTTACGCCCAATTATGAATCTGTTATGTTTATGATGTTGAGAAAAATTAATGTGGGTCAGTATATTCAATTGTAGTTCACTAAGTTACACGTGGTATGCCCGATATTATTATAACGTACACCAGACATTTGGTATCAACAAATATAGTCAGCAAATTTAGCAGTGTAAACAGGCCTGACCAATTTAAATCCGATTGTTTTTAGAGAACACAGTTTTCAACGTTCAATTTATTCAAATTTATCTATTACAAACACCTAACTAAATGATTCATATAATTCAGATCTAAATTGCCATTACTCAAGATTGCAAACGTTGCAGTCGCATAAATAATTCTCCGCAATTACTTTTCTTATATAAGCCAATATACAAAAGATTTCACATACGCACATATGTACATTTGCACAAAACGAAATGCCCGCATTCTGTAACGCAAAACTTTAAGGAAAACACATACGGTACAAATCTCACACCTACAACATTTATGCCGCGCGTCGGGCAACTCAATGATATTTTCGCACGCAACTTGTGTCCAAATGTCGGTCAAATATGTTTCCAGGCCTCGAGCATTACGCAACGCATAAAACACTTTACAGGTTTACAAACTTAGAGCTCACTAGAAGGTGCACATAACAAACTCGCAAGCCGTATGTGATTTTCCTCGCATTTCCATTCATACACAGAGTTAGTATAGTCGTCGGGTGGCGTACTTTTCTTCGGCATATGTTATTTACTAAGACTTACGTAAAATAAACAGAGCCTTGCTTATCCTGCGGGGCTTTCCATATAAAATTAGCTCCCAACTTATCCCTCGGATCGCCGTGAGTTATCGCTGAGCACTCGGGTATGGTGTTCGTGTTGGGACTCTGCTCCCATTCGCCAATCCATTCGTTCGTCTGTCCGTCGCGGGCTTGCAGGAAAAAGCCACGGAAAATATTGCCACTAATTTCCACTATAAATCAAGAAAAATTGCATTTTTTTTTCGATCTAACATATCTCAACACCTGTGGGGGTGAAAATTTTCACTCGTAATAAATCATACCTCGAATTTGCTGCCCGGGCCGATACGAATCCGAGCTGGCAACCAATTGATAGGGCAGCGATTCGGCCGTTTGTGATTTGGCCGCGCCGTGATGCGGCTGATTCACCGGCTTTCGGACGCAAGCATCGGCCGGAGCACCATTGGGAAATCCCGAAACATCTCGGCAATCGAGCAACGTTAATCCTAGTAAAATGAAAACAATTCTGCTAGATGATGGCATTTTTAACAGGAGCGAAATGAAATCGGTTTAATTAAAAACGAAATGAAGAAGTAACACTTGATATCACAAACACCCACGAACTCCAATAAGGGAGAAATTCAATTATAAATAGACTGCGAAAATAGCACCAAATAGGAGATACACGACACCTAGCACCTTTAACGCTAGCGATGTCTTTTCTACGAATTCCACTCAGTGCGTAGTTTTCGGCCTTTTTAAAGTCTTTCCCTTTCCTGGTGTCCATCTGGACCAGTTGGGTTTCGGGGGGATTTTTTCCGCAATATTCTTCATAAATGTTTACTTAAAAAACGATAGGTAGGGTGTAGAGCAGGTTTACTATCAATATAGACAAATACAAATGCCTATCTCAGACCTAAGTATCAAGCAAGTTACTAGATTTGGTCTAGTGGGAAATTTCTACTGACTAGACGTCTATGAGACTTTCGGATAAGTATGAAAAAAAAAGTTATAACAAATTTTTAGGCATATAGTGGAGGTTCGCGAACTGATTAAGAAAAAAAATTAATTTTTTTTTTTTCATGAGTTTCATAATCTATTCAATTCGCATAATTTATGTTGTGTGCTTGCATAATGAGGCAATTTTAATAAAATTTTGTTTTTATTGGTTTTTAGAAATGTTATTTAAAATCTGCAGTTTATAACAATGCAATAATTCAAGTTCAGTAACGTTCGCCTGGGTGTAGCCAAGTGAGTAGCGTGTTGGTCTACAATGCGAAGGTCGGTAGTTTAAATCCCGGTCGACATATAGTTGCCACATACTGCTTTCGCGGGTATATCTGGGTCATCTCAATCTGCGAAAATAAAAAGAAATTAAATTTGTAGATAGAGGGTTGTGCTAAGGTCTAATAACCAGGACTATCGTCCTAGGGTATACGGGATGTGCGCCGTATACCCTCTGCTCATTTCCCAGGAAAAGCGTATACTCTCAGGGCTTGCACACGGTTGTATACGATGTCTTTTTCATAGAAGTAGCTTGTAATGCAATTTTTTTTACATGGAGATACATATGCAAATACATATGTTCAAGTGTATTATTCGCATCAAAAAATTCGACTCCATTCAATTGTGAAACGAGAAAATATAGCAAACGAGCGTGTTCTTATGGTCACCCATATATGCACGTGCATATCCAATTCCCATAAAGTTCTATTTTTCCTTAAATTATGTGCTTGTGTTGATTGTTTTAGATCCTTCTAGTTGCGTTTATTGCAAATTCGATCATGTTTTCGGTTTTCATCTGTTTAATTGGTAATTTTTTTCATCGACTTGGTTATAAGACGAGATAAAACAGTTCCCCTCAATTTTGGAGGGTTTGGAAACCGTACCTGGTGAAAAAACTACGTTGGCTATAAAAACCAGCGAAAATTTTATATACATATAAGAATATCCCTTTGGTGCGTAATCTAAGAATCGAACCAATTTTTGTAAATTATGGTCGATAGGATGACTTCAAGACTGTTCCGAATCAAATCCGGAAAATGTGAAGCTTCTGAAAGATATTTCTACATTAGATCTAAGAAACATGAAACAGAAAACGTCGCTTTAGGGAAACTGAAATGAAGAGAACATTCAGACAATTTATCGTGGACGAAATTGAGGCAATTGAATGGTTGAGAGACCTTACCGACAACAACTTAATTATTCCATAAAAATAACGTCTTACGTAAGTCCTTAAGGACGATATCAACGTTTCGATGTTCGAACAACATAATAACTGATTTGTGATGTTCTTTATCAATATCAAATGTGTCAAACTTAATGTTTTTAAATTTAAACCGACCACCAGATATCACTTCCAACCAGAAACATTATAGAATTATGATTGGGCGTAACGCCCAATCATATGATACTCTAGATGAAATAGGAAATAGTTTAGTGTACCGGAAAATATGTCATCTTAAATTCTTTCGAATATTGAATTGTGACTTTTGTACGGGAGGTAGTAAAAGCAGAGGGGGAAGGTTTGTAATTTTTGCATATAACACCGAACGTAGTATACAAAGTGTTTCATGCTGAATTTAAAGTTTGTAGCTTTCATAATTTTCGAGGAAATTGAAGAATTTTTGCCTGAATTTATGCATTTTAATGGGAGGTGGCAGAGATAGTGGGGGGTTTTGGATGATTTTGAATCTCCTTTTCAACATTCTAATCATATTGCTTTGTTACTCATATGCTCGAAGAAGAAATACTTTTCTCGAGTTTTCAAAACAAAAATTTGTATGGGAGGTGGTAGAAGGAGTGAAGCGAAGTTAATATTTTTTTTAGCATTTATTGCAATTATTAAGGGAAAAATTGTGGCAAAATTTTAAGCTTGTACTTTTTCTAGTTTCAATAAAAATCGATTAAATGCATTTTACCAAAATTGTGCATTAGTATGGGACGGGGTAGAAGGAGTATTCGAATCAAAACCAAATTTTTTGGCATCAATGATATTTGTAATAGTATACTTTTCTCAAAATTTAAAGTTGATAGCCTTGACGATTTTGGAGAAAAATAATTTTGTTCAAATTCCGAAATTTCGTTAAATTTGTATGGGAGGGGGTAGAAAGGATGAGGTGAAGTTGACAATTTTTACAAAATTAGTTGCAATTGTAATAATATTAATTTTCACAAAAATTGGTTCTTTTAGTTTTGCTAGTTGCGATGCAAACCGAATAAATGCATTTTTGAAAATTGTACATTTGTATGGGAGGGGGTAGAAGGAGTAAGGAGATTGGAGCAATATTTTTTTACAGTAATGGTATTCTTATTATAATACTATTACCTAATTTTCAAGTCATTAGCTGAAACGGTTTCGGAGAAAAATTAATTTTTAAAATTTCCAAATTTTATGAAATTTGTGTGGGAGGGGGTAGAAGGAGTGAGGGGATGTGGCTCGTTCACGAACTTAAAGTTACTTATTTGCTAAAAATGATATATGAAAAATTTCAGCACGATAGGTCAAAGCTTTCGAGAGTTATGTTGTAGACAGACGGACAGACGGTCACTCGGAATCGAGATTTTTGAGCAACAACAAATATTTCTGTACCCCTGGCGACTCTGTACGAGCATTATTTCTTAGCGCTACAAACGGTAAGGTAAACACAATATACTTTCAGATTTCATCTAGAGTATAAATAAACTGCCAACAAGTCGGGCGAAACTTTATTATTCTTGGGACAAGTTCCGGATGAGTGGAAAGTCAATATGCAGGTTAGAGTGGTCAGGGAAGACTAAGTGAAAGGGAGTTCTTGGGCAGGGCTGTTGTCAATTTAACAATATTTCATTCGTTTCTGCAAGTTTGGGTTCTTATGATGGGAGGAGGAGGGGTAATAGTAAGGGTGGGCAGATGTTAATAGCTTTTTAATTAATTGCTTGAATCACGTCCAATATTCTCTGTATAGAATGTATTTCATAGACGAAGTTGCATAGAATTTTCATAAAATTCGGTGTATTTAACATTCACGAAACCGAACATTTGAATGGGAGGGGGTAGGAAAGGTAGGGGAATCGTAAAATTTGATATGTAGTTTTATTTCGCTTCTTTTGTATGGTGATTGTATAAAATTTCAAGTTCGTAGCTTTTAGTTTGTTGGTTATTAGTTGATTTAATGAAATTGGTCGGAATCATACTTTTGTATGGGGTAGAAGGGCAAGCGCGATTTCAGAACTTTTAACGCAATTTCATTTCAATTATTTTTGTTAGTTTTTATGCAAAATTTCAAATTGATAGCTTTTAAAGTTAGGTGATAATTGATTTCTTAAAAATGGTCGAAAAAATAATTTTGTATGAGAGGGGGTAGAAGTTTTAAAGATTTTCGACCAGTTAATATTTCGTATATTTAGGGATTTTTTTTAAATGCATTTCGCAAATTTTCAAGTTTCAACCTTAAAACTTCACTCAAAAATTTTCAGTTTATGTGTTTTTTTCAATGCACATGAAACACCTTGTGCACGTTAGACCGGGGGGGTCGGCTTATAACAATTATGGATCAAGTTATTATTATTTTTCTATGAACATCAAATAGACGTATCCACATGCAAAATTTAAATTTTGTATCTTTCACCAGAGCCCTAAAAAAATTACTCAAAATTTTTTTTTGCATTTTTAGGCTAATTTAGTCATGAAACGCGAAAAAAAACATAAAAGAATTATGATTGGGCGTAAAGCCCAATCATATGATACTCTAGATGAAATGAGATAGAGTTCAATGTACCGGAAAATATGTCACTTCCAATTCTCTTAAATAATTAATAGTGACTTTTGTATGGGAGGTGGTAGAAGCAGAGGAGGAAGGTTTGTAATTTTTGGATATGACACCTAATGTGGTATGCAAAATATTTCGTGCTGAATTTAAGGTTTGTAGCTTTCATTATTTTAAATTGGACATAGTTTTCCTGAAATTGAGGCATTTGTATGGGAGGTGGCAGAGGAAGTGGAGCGTTCAAGATGATTTTGAAACTGCTTATCATAATCCTTATCACCACGCTTTGATTCAATTTCAAATTCGATAGTTCTAATATATTCGAAGAAGAAATGCTTTTCTTGAATTTATAATGTAGATATTTGTATGGGAGGGGATAGAAGGAGTGAAGAGGAGCTGATCATTTTTTTAGCATTTATTGCAATTATTAAAAAACAAATTCTGGCAAAATTTTAAGTTTATACTTTTTCTAGTTTTAATGGAAATCGATATAATGCACTTAACAAAAATTATACATTTGTATGGGAGGAGGTAGAAGGAGTGTACGAATCAAAACAAAATTTTTTTTCGTTATTGATATTACTATTTGTATACTTTATACATAATGTCAAGTTGATAGCTTTAACAGTTTCGAAGAAAAATAATTTAATTTAAAATTCAAAATTTCGTGAAATTTGTATGGGAGGGGGTAGAAGGAGTGAGGTGAAGTTGATAATTTTTTCGATGCTGATTGAAATTATAATAAAATTAATTCTGGAAAAAAGTCGTTTTTATAACTTTGCTAGTTTCAATGAAAATCGAAAAACTGCATTTTTCAAAATTATGCATTTGTATGGGAGAGGGTAAGAGGAGTGACGGGATCGGATCAATATTCAGTCATATTAATGACATATATTTTATAATACTTGAACCCAAATTTCAAGTCGATAGCTTAAATAGTTTCAAAGAAAAATCAATTTCTGAAAATTTTGGAATTTCGTGAAATTTGTATGGGAGGGGGTAGAAGGAGTGGGGGGATGTGGCCCGTTCACGAACTTAAAGTTAATTTTTTGCTAAAAATGATACATAACAAATTTCAGCACGATGGCTAAAAGCGTTCGACAGTTATGCTGTAGACAGACAGCAACTCGGATTCGAAGTTTTTGAGCGACAACAAATATTTCTGTACGCTTAGCGGCTCTGTGCGAGCATTATTTCTGAGCGTTACAAACGGTAAGGCAAACACAATATACTCTCAGATTTCATCTAGAGTATAAAAATTTCAGGGTTGCAAATTTTTTTTTCCTGTGTCGATCACAATACTTTATTATTAGAATAATAAAGTAAAATATGTCCAATCGTGGCTAAGAGAGCTCAGATATCCAAGTAACATAAGATTAAGAGGACTTTGCTTTGCACTGGGAGCACATGTCTATAAGTTTATAATATTGAATTGCGCAAGGGGTCGCTGGATTTCCAGTAAAAAATAAAACCACCAGTTCATTTCAATTTAACGGAAAAACTTTATTTAATTTAAGTAAATCGCACTTAAGACATTTTCGCTCATAAATACCGGTTAAGCCCTTTGCTTTCAAAACATCGACTCACTCGTCTACGGCTCTAAGCCCGACTGACTCTCTTCTCGGGTGCTTGCCTTTTCATACAATTCTCCATTCGTTCGCCGTCGGTCACAGTTAGCCTTCTCTGTCAATTTTCGGCACCCGTCGGCCTTCTCCGATGTTTTGATTGTTGTCGGTACTCATCGCCCATAGTCGGCCTACTTCGTTCTTTCAACCATTATCGTGTGAACCTTTTTTCTCAATAGAGCGCTGTTCATTGCTTTTATAAAGCATTTCATCATCGCCCGAATCTTTTCTCATTCGTACGAGGCCATACGTGTAGTTGTTATTCTTTTCTGTAAAGTATTTTATCGTTTTCCGAGTCTTTCTGTGTCGCCCGATCACAGTCGGCCGCTTCTTTACATTGCCCGTGTAACTTTTGTTGGATACCTTCGATGATCGTGCATGCTAAGCTGCACGTGTTCTTTCATTATTGTTCGTTGAGACCTATGCAGCATTTCATCCTCCCCCCGAGTAATTCTTCTGTCGCCCGATCGCTGTCGTTGCTTTCTTAGTAAAGACCAAGCAGGTGTTCAGAATTATTTCGTTCGTGTTCGATTCTTTTTCCTGTTGGTCGAGTCTCTACGTGTAGTTTGCTTGTTGATAAAATGCTCAAGGTCCCAGAATACTTGATGATTGTGCGTTCTATAGCAAGGTGTTTAAAATACCAAAATGAGCATCATCAATTAAATTTGTATGTTAAGAATTCGTTTCGCTCTGCGAAGCAACTGGGTATGAAATGAAAAATTGCTAATACATTTCACTATACGCAATGAAGTAGATTTGGGCTTTATAGATTTATACTCGAATGAATGACACAAAAGTATACATTTCAGATTCGATTTAGCCCTCAGTTTCCACCCAAAGCTTGAATAGAATTAATGCGATCATAAACAAACGTCGGTAATAGCGTTTTAGTAAACCGAAAAGTTCAACAAGTACGTTTACCCCCTGAAGTCTGCCCTAATGGGAACTATTTGAAACAACCGGATATTCGATAAATTCGCAATAGAACCGTCGAAACCTATTTTCCAGGACATTTCACTGAAATGGTAGAAAGCCAGAGCTAGGGTTTGCTTATAGGTCGTTCTGCGTACTAAATCCGTGTAGGCCAACAGTCAGGCAGGTGTCAGGCAATCGTGTACACAAAAGGGGAGGCATAAAATGCTCATGTGCCCGATTAACCGCTCCGACAAAATGCAGGTCACGCGTTATTGATCTAACAACATCTGAGCGTGTCGCCCCGGCTATCGTCGTCATCGTTTCACACTGGAATAACTGCACAAAAATATTTGTGCCGAAACTTTAGCTCGTCATCATAAAATGTAGGCCACCGGGCCTCCTAAAGTGGAAATCTATGGCAGAAAAGCATCGTCTCAGGTTGTGCATTATAAAAAATTGTTCCCTGTTTCCAATCTTAACAACGATGACGACAGGTAAAGTCCTTCGAATGTAGAAGGTAAGAAAAAACACGACAAGTTAGCATAGGACATACACGAGCGCTCTTCCAATGAAAATTTAATGACAGTTTTTTTTTCGTTCGTATTCTTAGTCGTTTTTTCTTCAAAAGACTTAAAAGGATATGCCATAGTTGGACAGGTGCATACTGAAAAACAAGAACGTTTAAAATTGTTCGAAAGAAAAGTAAGTTTTTATATTTGCACCTGATGTTACTGCTCCGACCATCGTGTTGCTATACTTTTCAAATGTCTTAGCTAGTTAGTTAGGAACTTATGTAACCAGAACCAATCCTTTTGTAAACACTAACGCTATTATTTGAGATTCATGTCAGCAGATTAAAATTAGTTCTATTTTCATAGCTCGAGGCATATTTCGGAGATGTGTTTGACAAAATAGCTTACAGTAAATAAATAACCCCAAAAAGTGACGTACATTTCCCATAAAGGACACAATAGAGGACGTTATAATTGACAGAAAATAGGCGTCAAAACGTTTTAAGAATTACGAAGTTGTCTGGCAAAAATCCCGCACAAAGTACGCAGTTCTGGCATCGTTCGTAGGATACATGCCAGTTCCAAGTACAGAGCCGCATTTAGGTTGTTGTATAGAAAGAAACTATTTATGTAGAAGTAGTGGACTATTTTTTGGTTTATTACGAAATAATTATTACTTTTCATAGAAAATTTGTTTCCTGAATTTGCTGAGCTGATGAATAAATTTGCGCTATGCTGCAAATTAATCAATTTTATGCATTTGTATTTTGTATTTATTATCGTATGTTATTGTAACTAGCTATATATTATAGGGGAACCCGGGGCAGAACGGGTTATTAAGTTGAAAATATGTTTTAAAAACACAAAAGGGTTAATCAATCAAATTCCTGTTAAGACCACCTACAGGGGTGTAGGACAGAAACAACTCTCTTCCACAAGGTGTGATCCTAAGCATCGGCCTTAAGCTGTTGCCAGGACTTGCTTATTTCTCTGGCCTCCTGCTCAACTGCTCGCTTACATGTGCTACATGGTCGATCAACCCGATTTCTTCCTTAAGGAATATAATCCAGAACCTGTTTTGCGATGTTTCGCTCTGGTTTCCTCAAACTATGGCTACTTCCACTTTTAAATTTCAATGCCTATTTTAGTCTGTCCAGTTGTACTCCAAAGTTCGTGGTTAGAGATCACTTCTGGCTAGAATATTCCTAAAATTCATCGGAGGCATTGGTTCACGAAAGTTTGCAGTTTCTTGGCAATTCGAACGGTCACTTTCCACGTAGGACAACCATATAACCACACAGATTTGACGCATGTGTCAAAAACTCGCAGCTTCGTGCGAAGGGAGATCTCGCTTAACCTCCAGAAAGGAAAAGAATACCGAATGCCTGACGAGCTTTATTTACACGAGCCTCAATATCCTTTTCGGCTCCGCCGTCTATGCCGACCATGCACCTGAGATAACAAAAATCTTGCACCTCTTCCACATCTTGTCCGTTGAGAACAATCGGTGTGCTTGCATTCGAACCCATGTGCATGTACTTGGTTTTACGCACATTTATTTTCAGTCCCGCCTCTTTGCATTTAGAATGCAACGAGCGAACATTTGACTCTAAGTCCGAACGGTTATGTGCAAGCAAACACACGTCATCAGCATAATCAAGGTGACTTAAGATGTTAAATAGTTTCCAAAAAAAAGGGTTATACAGCAACAAAATAGAGTCAATCTAGAAGCAGTTCCTTCTTTTTGCTCTCAGGGACTTGTATGATCCTAGATACTTTGAAAACCTTTCACCCTAAACAGTTAGGCTCTAATTATTAAATCTTTTACCTCTTGTTTCTAGAAGAACTATGCTTACATCCTGTCTTACGTTAGATGTTTTGAATGGCGACATTAAGGTTGACCATATATCAAATAAATTCAGATTCAATGACAATATTAGGCTGACGAGACATTCAAAACCACTTAAGGAATATCGACATCGTACAGATTATGGACAAAATGAATCTATTAACAGATACTGTAGAGTATTTAAAAAATTCAGGGCAAATAAGCTGACATATAAACTGAGGCTCCGTTTTATAAGGTCCCCATACCCTGTTTGTCCCTTGCTGACATGTAAACTGAGGCTCCGTTTTATAAGGTCCCCATACCCTGTTTGTCCCTTCCACCAGTGACTATCATACTTATATCAAATTGTGTTCAATTAATTAAGGTAAATTTAACTATGTTAGGTTGTATTCAATTAAATTAAATTAAGCAATTTATTGTTATGAAAACTATCTTGTTATGATAAATAAATAAATAATAATTAAAATTTTAAGACCAAATTCAAAATCCAAATGATATGTTTTCGAAACAATAATTCAAATTTTAAAACTAAAATTAATATAGTAGTATCAGTCTTAGTTTAGCATCCGAGTCATTCGGATCTGTTGCTAGTGAACTAGTTATCGTTTGAAAATAACAGTTCTACCGTTACGGTCATAAACGTGCTGTGCAGTTAAAATTTATTCTCTTGTGCTATTTTTATACTGTGTAAAGATTAAAAAAAAAAAAAAAATAAATAAATTACGTCTACTACGAACAATACAATCACTAAAAGGGGACGTGATGACTCCCCTATTAAACTTTTACGTGATAAAATAAAATTGCGGAAAACAATAGAGCCGAATAGATCTAACTATTACCAAGATCTGGCCGCGCTAGATAATGACGACACAACGGACCAAATCCCGAAGAAAAATGTTAAAGTACCTCCAATAGTTATTCCAATATTAGACTTGAATACTATGAAAGTCATTATGAGAGCTCTTGATATTGTTGTCAAACTCACCTCAACTGGCAAAAAATTTTTCTTGCAATCATTGAATACGTACGAAAAAACTTATAATCATCTTGTGCTAAAGAAAATCGACTTTTATACCCATACGGCCACATATAAACGCCCCTTAAAAATTGTTTTAACTGGATTGCATTCAATGAAACCTGAATTGCTTAGATCAAAACTAAAGGACCTTAATATTAACTGTTCTGAGGTGAAAGTTTTTAATTTGCTCCCTGAAAAGAAGCGGTATGTTGATCAAACCGTATATTTATTATACTTCGACCGTGAAACGGGTGTAAAAATCGCTGAACTTCGAAAAACTAAATCAATAATGAACACTATAGTCAGCTGGAACTATTACAAATATAAAAGAAACGGTCCTACTCAGTGCAGAAACTGTCAGATGTATGGCCACGGCTCTTCGAACTGTCACCTTCAAACCCGCTGCATGATCTGCAGTGATCATTATCTCCACAGCGAATGCCAATTAAAAGAAACCGACCATATGAAATATGCGCCAACTGCAAGGGAAATCATCATGCTTCAGATCCGAAGTGCCCAACGCTAGCCGAATTCTTAAACAGAAGGAAGGAGATGAATAACCGACAAGGCAAACGAAAAATTATTTCCACCGCGTTTGTTCAGCCGAGCTTAACGAGTAATAACTTCCCACCTCTCAGCAATAACAAAAGGCAGCACTTACTAACTGCCGCAACAAGTGCCTCTTCAAATGTACAACATCGCCCATCATTCGCTAAAACTCTTCGCAGTGGAAAGCGATACCGAAGACAACTTATTCAGTGCCGATCTATCCACTGAGTTAATTACCAAATTATCGAAATGCACAAATAAATATGACCAATACCAGGTACTAGTTGAATTAGCCACTAAATTTTTGTATGACTAATACTAACTTAAATAGCAACACTAACCAGGTCTTAAATTGCGAATTTAATATTAAGTGTATAAATTGGAATGCCCAGAGTTTACGTAAAAAGGCCGTAGAAGTATTTGATTTCCTTAAATGTAATGAAATAGATATTGCCATAATTACGGAAACATGGCTTAAACCTAGTGATAAGCTTAATAATGTTAATTATTTTATATATAGAAATGATAGAAACCAAATTAAAGGAGGTGGGGTTGCTATTTTTGTCAGAAAAAACATCAAACATTCCTTACTTCCTATGTTAAATACAAATATAATCGAAACAGTTAGTATTGAATTATTAGAAACTAAAATCAAACTAATAGCAGCTTATTTTCCAGGGACTAAGTTGAACTCTGTAAAATTAATCTCATTCATGAGTGATATTAAACAATTATTTAAAAATTCCGAAAAAAACATAATTGCCGGAGACCTAAACGCTAAACATAGGCAATGGAATTGTTTTACTGCTAATAAAGCTGGTAAAATTCTTGTAGAAGAATTAAATAAAAGTCGTATGATAGTTCACACTCACACTGAACCCACACACTACCCAGTAAAAGGCAGGCCCTCGACCATAGATCTTCTCCTCAGCAACGGACAGACAACGATATTACAACCAAGAATACTTCATGAGTTATCTTCACCACATCTTCCAGTTTAATTCTCACTTTTGGTGAATGATTATGTTGATAGGTCAGAAAAAACTAAACTCTGGCTCTCAAAAGTTAACTGGTTGAAGTACCAAAGCATTCTAAAACGAAAGTTTGGGCCAATGACTTTCGATCTATCACACACAATCGCGGAATCAAATACTGACGAACAAATTGACATATTAAGTAATGAAATGTTGAAAGCGCTCCATAAATCGGCTCCAAGAGTAAATATTCCAGACTACAGTCTTAAGCTCAGCGAGAAAACAAAATTATTGATTAAAAAGAGGAATGTGGCTAGGCGTAACTGGCAAAGAACTAGAGATCCCTCAACGAAGAAATATGTCAATAGGCTCAATTCCATAATTCAATTCCAAATTAAAGATTCAAGAAATAAAAAGTGGAATGAAACTCTCTTACATTTACCTAAAGGATCAATAAAACTATGGCAGTTGAATAAGCTGTTCAAAAAACCGTAAAAAATTGATGCCACCTTTAAACTTTAATGGTCAGCCAGTTTACTTAAGTGAAGATAAAGCTGAAGCACTAGCTGGCGGGTTTTCATCGTACTACCAATCATCCCTAAACTTAGGCGATATTAGAACTGAGGCTGCAGTTAACGAATTTATTACCAACTCGTTACCTCAATCTCCTGCAAACATTAATCCCGGTGACCTATGTAAACCAAAGGATATTAGAAGAACAGTGCGTCGCCTTAAACCAAAAAAACCCCCTGGCATCGATGGCATAATCACGTCAATGATTAAAAACCTTCCAAATAAGGCTATTGTATTCCTAAATTATATTTATAATTCCTCTCTTAAAATAGGCTATTTTCCTCAGGCATGGAAGCAGGCTATTATAATTCCTCTTCTTAAACCAGGCAAAGATCCGACTCAAAGCTCCAGCTATCGCCCTATAAGTTTACTGCCCACAATGGGAAAAATATTTGAAAAGATCATCTTGGTTTATGTAAAAAACATTTCTGAAGAACGTAAACTAATACCCAACTTTCAATTTGGTTTCCGTAGCAACCATAGTACGATCCATCAGTTAGCCAGAGTTAAATGTGACATAAAAAAGGCATTTGAAGAGAAAAAGTCTACTGGTATGATTCTTCTAGACATCGAAAAAGCTTTCGATACTGTTTGGCATGAAGGACTAATTTACAAATTAACAAAAGATTCATTCCCAAAGTTTCTTATTAATATCATCTGGTCATTCCTATCGTACGGAAGCTACACGATAAAGATTAACAATAATTTCTCGAAACCTCGTAATATCCCTGCTGGTGTTCCCCAGGGATCATGCCTAAGTCCGACCCTCTATAATCTTTATACGTCTGACATTCCTGACCCCATAAACTGCAAGATCGCTACATTCGCTGATGATACTGCCATTTACACTTCTTCAATTGATCCCAGTTTAATAGTGAACAACCTGCAGACTCAAATGGATATAATTCATTCTTATTATAACAAGTGGAAAATAAGAATTAACACCGAAAAAACACAAGCCATATTTTTTACCAAACGCAGAGCTGCCCGTTATTTGCCTCCCGTGGCAATCAATATCTTAGGCCAACAAATTAATTGGTCAAAGTGTGTTAAATGCTTAGGCGTACTGCTTGATACAAAGCTTATATTTCACACTTATGTCGAGTCTGCAGTATCTAAGGCCATTAATAGTATTGGCATCTTATATCCACTGATTAATAGAAAGTCACAGCTTTCCTAGGTAAATAAGCTGCTATTATTTAGAATGATCATACAACCTGCACTCACTTATGGTGCTCCTATATGGAATGAATGCGCGGCCATTCATAAACAACAACTACAAATCATTCAAAACAAATGGTTGAAAATTATTTTGAACAAACCCTGGCATTTTTCAACAAAAATCTTACATGAAACAGCTCAGGTGGAATTAATTACAAATGAGTGCAAAAAACTCCATTATAAGTTCATGAATAGAATCAAAAATTGCGACAACCCTCTCATTTTAGAAACTGTCAGTAAGAACTATCAATGATTATTGTTTCGTTATATGTAGATTAAGTTAGGTTAAGTTAGTATAAGATAGTTTAAGTTAACTCATAGGGTTTTTGTAAATTTTTTACTCCCTGAATTGTGTACACTAAAACTTTCATTTCCTTGCATCTATGCATACAATAAAACAAAGATGAAAAGATTTTAATCTGAAAAGAAATAAATACATCTATCTATATAATATAGTAGTATATTTCAAAAAGGAACGTTATTAATAAGAATGGCATCTTTATTTTTAAAATGAAATCATTTAGATTCTTCCTTTCAATCTTAACACTGTGTTTTTTAAAAAAAAGTTCAAAGTAGGTAAATCAAAAAGTTTCATTTTTTAAATAAAGTGATGTTTTAAGATTTGGCTCGAAATGGCTTCCGATTGAAATTTAATGGGTGTAACCACCGCAGTTTATACAATCCTTTCATTTGAAATGCAAGTACTGATGTTTATTATTAATATAACAATAATATAACATTATTAACATATTTTTTCTAAATTTCCTGAGAAACCGGACTTTCGATGTAATCACTTTAAGCTCTCTTTCATTTATTCTACAGGACCATAAATTAAGCAGAAATTATTTCAAATATAAAATTCTCCCTCTATAAAATTTTCTTCAAAAAGCAGATAGTTTACTTTAAACAGGTAAATCATTTAAAAATAGTGTTGAGTGATTTTGTTTTTAAAGTTTTTCCAAAGGCTTCCAAGTAATTTTAAGTTATGTTTGGTTCGTGAACACCAATGCACGTGGGCCCCTTGTGCGCCTCCGTGTTTTACCATGTGGACCTACATATTATTAAGCCAGACCGCTCTACCGGAGAAACTAATGAGCTTCATTGGTGCAAGGTACTGAAGATCATTTAGCTCCTAGATTTAATATTTTAAATAAAAGAATTACCATTTCAGATTTCAAGATAAACGGATTCATTTATTTATTTTAAAATGTTACATTTTTCATCCAGTAATGAAAAATGAAAGGACGCGATCACTGAACCGAGATGGATGGAAGCAAAATATTCAGAAGGCCAAAGTCCGATTTGGGCTTTAGCGCCATCGTAAGTAAGTAAGTAAGTAACGAACATTTTTTGAAAATACCTAATTTTAACCAAAGGGATAAACATTTTGTTTTGAAATGGCACTTTCATGGGGCAGAACGAGGTGGTAAGGACAAGTAATTATAAAAACATATGACACTGGTGGAAATGCAGAAAAAATAAGTTCGCTCTTTATTTATTTAGTTTTAAGTGACTATAAAGTTTTAACTATACTTTTCATTGGTTCTGTCCGTTTCTTAAACCTATTCATAAAATTCACACACTAGGGCAACCTCATAATTTTCGCTATCGATTCCCACAGAGGAATGATGTGCCCATTTTTTACACATGGAACAAGCGATTCAATCTTCAACTAATTTTGAGTAAAATTCATTACAATATAGATATTCACAGTCAGAATGGAGTACTTTACCATTCCGCCCCACCCGTTCTGCCTCAGGGATATGATTTAGGTTAGCAAGGTAAGGTGACACGAGAAAGATACGTAAACTAACGTTTAACTACACGAAACTAAAGACAATTAAACTTACTTTAAGCATGTACTAACTATAGTCTTAGTTTACACAAATATGTATACCTTCCCGTGGTTACAAAGTCATCAGCAATTTCAATACAGGTGCAAAAAAATAGAACGAAAAGTTCACGGACCAACGCTCAAGAATACTAGACTTACATGGCTGCCGTAATTCATTAGTAACAGGTTGGTCTAGTTCTACGTATTGCCACTCGCTGGCAGCACTTCTTTGAAGCCGAACTTCATTCCACCCGGTACCCCGTTGTACCCCGGTTTCTTCTATTTCTAAATTTGATCAATTGTTCGATGAAAATTAACATTTAGAAAGTTTTGGAGCCAGTGATCTTAGATAAAGCTTTGAAACTTCAAAAAATGCGAAACTATTTGATGAAATTTTACACTGCTTGATTTATTATTTGTGACTTTTCGGTCTTTACTGACAACTTCATTAAACTTTATCGGTGAAGTTAGGCATAATGACCCCTACAAACAATGCGAGGTAAAATACTTTATCTTTCTTTTGGATATTATTAAAGTCACTATCCAGTATATAACTCACACAGCCTACTTCTGTTAAAATCTTGAAAAATTGTTTTACTAGAAGATTATAAATAGCGAAGACAGAGTTTCAGATGTTGGATTCCATGATTCTCTAATTGACTGTCAAATATTTTTGAGATAATTACTAAGAATTGTCGTTTAGTTTTCGAAATTTCTTTGCAGACTATCGACTTGACGGACCTGAGCTAACTATCCACCTGTGGAATGGTGGCAGTAGAATTCACCCACAGCCAGTCCTGCTTGCCCTAAAAATGGCAAATGGACACTCACTGGATCATGGGCGTGTCACCCGTGATCTTAAGACCTAACTGATACGAGAAACGGATACAGCGCCTTGGATACGAACTGATTCTACGGTAACGACTTTTGGTATTCAAAAACGGACTATGATTGGCTTTTGGAACGTTCGAACATCGAATGACGGGGGAAGGGCAGGGGTCACTCGGTCTTTGCACCGCCAATCAATGATCGACCGTGAAATGGAGCACTATAACATCCAAGTCTTGGGCAAGGTCAGGTGGACATGTTCAGGGGAAGAACGAACCCCGAGCGGAAACACCATTCTGCACATTGGTCTTGAAAGTGAATCAAAAATGGTGTAGCGTTCTACAGTGCTACGCACGAACTAATACCGCAATATCTGGTGACAAAGAGAAGTTTTATAGCCAACTGAGTGGCACCTCCGAACGTGTTCTAAGAGGTGATATTATTATCATCTCAGGAAATATGAACGCCCAAGTTGGATCAGACAACACTGGACTAGAACACGTCATGGGGAGGCATGGTAACCCTTGGGTCGATGTGTCACTATCTTGGACTAAGAGACCCGAAAAGGACTAATTATTTGTGGAGTTTTGTAATGCTTGACAAATGGTCATCAGTGGGACCTTTTTCCACACAAGAGTCATCATGAAACATCTTGTGTTTCTCCTGATGGTGTTACTCAGAACCAGATCGACCATTTGGCTATAAGTCGCCGATGGAGAAGATGTCTCCTCGATGTTCAAGCGAAACGTGGCGATGACGTGAGGAGCGATCACCACTTGCCTGCTTGATATTGTGTACAGCAGCTATCGGACGACCACAAATTCTTCAAATGAAGCGCGAGCTTAATGTGGATAAGCTCAAAGATCCCAACGAAAAACGCGAGTACACCACCATTCTACGCGAAAAGTCATCCATATTGGGTGGATATGAAATGCGCACACTGGACACCAATTGGGAGGAAAACAGAAACACTTTTCTAACTAGTTCTGAAGAATCTGTGGGATATGTGTAAAGCGGTGAAAAACCCGGGATGTCGCAAGACACATGGGACAAGGTTGGCGAACGGAAAAAAGCCAAATTGGAAATCATCTCTCAACCCGATGTCAACCAACGAACGCCCGACCTGAGGCAGAACTACCGCGATGCTCATATACAGCTTAAAAAGGCGCAACAAAAGAAAGGCCATTGAATATCTGGCCAACAAGGCAAAATCTGCTGCTTAGCTTGGGGATATGGGTTCACTATTCACAATCACGCCAAACACCTCGTGAGAGATGTCAACGGAACTCTCCTTAATACGAGTGAACACCAGTTGCAGCAATAGAAGGAATACTTCTCTGATATTTTAAACATCTTGTCAGAGGAAAATATTCCAGAAACAGAACAACTACCAAAAACCCAACCCCAACAATCCTCTATTAGAGGCGATCTCCCAGATAAGAAAGAGATCGTTTCCGCCATTTGGTCAATGGCGGGAATGGAAGCTCCAGGTATAGATGGACCACCAATCGAAGTCCTCAAAGCAGACTCGGAAATAACAGCCGATATACTCCTCCCACTCTTTACTGAGGTGTGGAATGAAAGAAGATATCCGACTGAATTGAAGGAGGGCGTCATTGTGAAAATTCCCAAGAAGGGCGACGTTCGAAATTGTGGCAATTGGCGTTGTATAAATCTACTCACTGCCGTATCGAAAATCACGGCTGAGGTAATTCTCAATAGGATAAGTGATGTCGTCTCGAATCTTATCAGGCTGGATTCCATAAAGGGTCGTCTTGTACCGACCACACAAATACTCTACGGATAAAATTGGAGAAGTCAGCCGAAATGGGTTCGCCACGACAACTCATGTTTGTGGACTTCGAGAAGACTTTCGACAGCATCAAGCGAGATTACATATGGAATGCTTTGCGTAGGAGAGGTATTGCAGATAAGGTATAGCTACGATTAAAGAATCCTACGAAGATGCAATGTAAATAAAGTTGTCAGTTAAGAAAGATCTCCCTTCGCACGAAGCTGCGAGTTTTTGACGCATGCGTCAAAGTCGTGTTGTTATATGGTTGTACTATGTGGAAAGTGACCGTTCGACTTACCAAGAAACTACAGACTTTCGTGAACCAATGCCTTCGACGCATTTTAGGAATATTTTGGCCAGAAGTGATCTCCAACGACGAACTTTGGAGTACAACTGGCCAGACTAAAATAGGTATTGAGATTCAAAGACGGAAGTGGTATTGGATCGGTCATACTTTGAGGAAACCAGAGCGAAACATTGCCAAATAGGTTTTGGACTATAATCCTCAAGGAAGACGTCGGGTTGGTCGACCATGTAACACATGAAAGCGAGCAAATGAGCAGGAGACCAGAGGAATAAACAAATTCTGACAACAGCTTAAGGCCGATGCTCAGGATCGCGCCTTGTAAGAGTTGTTTCTGTCCTTTACCCCTATAGGGGGTCTTAACAGTAATTTGATTGATTGCGAAATTTACTAGATACTAAATAACGTTTGAGTACTTTTAACCAATATTAGGGTTTGGAGTGGCCACTAACATAGATTAGGAAACGAAAAGTATCATCAACTCAATTTTGATTAAAATACAACCAGAGAATGAAAGCGAAGACTGAATTTACAAAAATTTCGTATTGGCTGATTTTTCAAAATTAAAAATGTTGAAATCAAAATAATTAAATTCGAGGCACAAAGAGCGAGAAACAGTGAGATTAAGATTAAAATTGCCGTCGACAACACCGCTCTATCGTAAAGTGGACTTATCTCGTTTCGTTCGACTATTTCAAAAATAGATTAAAACTGTGATGGAAGGGTAGGCAACTGAAATGTCCGATGAGATTGATATGCTTCAAAAATTTCAGACTTAAAATATATCAGTTCAATTGTGAGAGTGGGAACGCAAAATTCGAGCCTATATTTTGTAAAAATTGTTAAATATTTATTACTCAACGAAATGCTCATCGCTAGCTATCACTTTTTCCCCATATTTTTGGCAACATACGGGTTCCGCGTCGAAAAAACTGCTCTTCTTTTGAGCCATTTCACGAATCGATCCAATTTCTGGTTTCTTCGTAGGAATGGAAGTGCTGCTCAGTCAGGCCATGCGCCATCGATGGGAATAGGTGGTAATCAGAAGGGGCATTGTTTGGAGAATAGAGTGGGGAGGGGAGGTAGGATGTCTCATTTCAGTGTTTCCAGGTAAGTTTTTCAACCTAAACAACTTGTGGAGAAATCACTTCGTTGTGTCTCTTTTGGTATCGTGGTCATTTTTCCTTCAATGCTCGGCTCAAACGCATCAATTGTAATCGATAGTGATCTCCCGTGATGGTTTCACTCGGTTTGAGCAGCTCATGAGATACCACAACAATTTTCTCTCTGCCATCATCGTGCCCGTCCTCGACGTCAAAATCACCGCTCTTGAAGCTTTAAAACCACTCACGACATATTTTCTTGACGTAAGTGCATGAGAGCATTCAACGCGCCTCAGCCGCAGATTTGTTTGAATTGAAGACAAAAAGCAAAACATCCTGTAAATGACGAGAATTTGGCTCAAACTTCGACATATTCACGTACAAATGACGCTGATAAAACTTCACAAGTGAACAGTTGCTTACAGATGTCTAAGCTTACCACGTAATGTTATTGATCCGCCATTGTTGAGCATCATTTACTGCTGGCGGCATCTATTGAGAATACAGTACAGGTTTCATTTGCAATCCCGATTCAAACGACAAAAAGTGCTGTTATTCAACTTTCATCTTTCAAAGTTTCCTTTTCTTCATAAAAATACGGGCCTGACATCCTCTGCGGTCACAAATCTATAGCTCCTAAATATTCGGGAAGCAAAGGTTATCGTAGAAACAGCAACAATCATAAATATCATGGCCTTCCATAAAATCTTTTTTGTACACGATCCGATGAAGTAATGGGTTTTGTTGTAGGTCTAGAAACCAAAATAAAAAAAGAATAAAGTTATATGATACTTTTTCCTTATCTCTCTTCACTATGTGTCGCTTGAGGATAAAATTGTGTGACTTCTCTATCGAGTCCTTCCGACTTTTCACCCAGCAAATTTATGCTTTTTTCTTTCAAGCCCGTACTTATTAAATACTCTGGCTGGTTGGAAGACGGAACACGAAGTAACCTTCAATCCTGTTCTCATATACTTATAGCTACATATCAGTTTTGCTTAGCAAATGCCATGAAATTATAATAATGTGAGAAATGAAGTTTTTTAGTTTATACTTGCAGGATTCTATCACGTATACTGCAATATGAATATGCATAAGATAGTCATGTGCATAATGTGACTGTGGTGCAATAATGATGGGGCTTATGCATTCGAATGTTTTAATAAATTTAAAGAAAAACTTTACTGTATTAACGTTAACGTGATGGAATATTAATAGGTGGTTTGTATTTTTTTTAAGCTCGAAATCTTAGAAATCGATTTCCTTTTTGTACTTTGTTGCTAATATGTGCCCACCACAGATTCAACTTCTTTCTGAAATTTTCACTCTACAGTATAATTCAACTTATTAGAGACGTCACACGGGCACAACTCCTCTCTGTTTTGCACGGGTATTTTGTGCGAAAGGAAGGACATTTCGCAAAACAGTAAGGTAAGTGACACAAATAAGGCCCACCTTATATTGCTGCCCCCCAAGGGGGTAGTTTTGGGATGAGATTTTACCATTTCCTGCAACTATCTTTGGAGATTAGCGACTCCACGGACCTGAGCTAGCTATCCCCCTGTGGGATGGGGGCTGTAGAATTCACCCACAGCCAGTCCTGCTTGCTCTAAAAATGGCAAATGGACACTCACTGGATCATGCGCTTATCACCCGTGATCTTAAGACCTAACTGATACGAGAAACGGATACATCGCCTCGGATACGGACTGATTCTACGGTAACGACTTTTGGCATTCGAAAACGGACTATGATTGGCTTCTGGAACGTTCGAACATTGAATGACGGGGGAAGAGCTGGGGTTACTCGGTCCTTGCACCGCCAATCAGTGATCGACCGTGAAATGGAACACTATAACATCCAAATCTTGGGCTTGAGCGAGGTCAGGTGAACACGATCAGGAGAAGAACGAATCCCTAGTGGAAACACTATTCTGTACATTGGCCCTGAAAGTGAAGCCAAAAATGGCGTGGCGTTCGTCCTTACACCGAGAGCGAGAAACAGTCTCATTAGCTGGAAACCAATCTCGAATAGGATTATCGTCGTCAGGCTCAGGACCAGTGTCAGAAACGTCACAATTCTGAAGTGATACGCACCAACTAACTGGTGACAAAGAGCAGTCTTATAGCCAACTGAGTGCTACCTTCGAACGTGTTCCAAGAGGTGATATTATTTTCATCTCAAGACATATGAACGTCCTGGTTGGATCAGACATCACTGGACTAGAACACGTCATGGGGAGGCATGGTGACCCTTGGGTCGACGCGTCACGATCTTGGATTAAGAGACCCGAAAACGGCGAATTATTTGTGCAGTTTTGCAGAACTCGGCAAATGGTCATCGGAGGGACCCTTTTTCCACAGAAGAGTCATCATAAAACATCTTGGATTTCCCCTGATGGTGTTACTCAGAACCAGATCGACCATTTGGCTATAAGTCGCCGATAGAGAAGATGTCTCCTCGATATGCGAGCGAAACGTGGAGCTGACGTGGGGAGCGATCACCACTTGATGGTTGCCTGCTTGAGATTCTGTACAGCAGCTATCCGACAACCACAAATTCTTCAAATGAAGTGCAAGCTCAATGTGAATAAACTCAGAGATCCCAACAAAAAACGCGAATACACCACTATGCTACGCGAAAAGTCATCCACATTGGGTGAATCTGAAATGCGCACACTGGACGCCAATTGGGAGGCAACCAAAAACACTTTTCTAACTACTGCTGAAGAATCTGTGGGATATGTGCAAAGCGGTGAGAAACCCTGGATGTCGCAAGACACATGGGACAAGGTTGGCAATAGGAAAAAAGCTAAATTGGCAATCATCTCTCAACCTGATGTCAATCAACGAACGCCCGACCTGAGGCAGAACTACCGCGATGCTCATATACAGCTTAAAAGGGCTGTTAGACGCGACAAGAGAAAGGCCATTGAAGATCTGGCAAACAAGGCAGAATCTGCGGCTTACCTTGGGGATATGGGTTCACTAGTCAAAATCATGAAACTGTTGACGAACAAGAATTTCACCGCCAATTACCTGGTGAGAGATGTCAACTGAACTCTCCTTAATATGAGTGAACAGTTGCGGCGATGGAAGGAATACTTCTCTGATATTTTAAACATTGTCAGTGGAAGATATTTCAGAAACAGAACAACTACCAAACATCCAACCGCAACAATTCTCTATTAGGGACGATCCCCCAGATAAGGGAGAGATAGTTTCCGCCATTCGATTAATGGCGGGAAGGAAAGCTCCAGGTATAGACGGACTACCAACCGAACTTCTAAAAGCGGACCCGGAAATAACAGCCGATATACTCCTCCCACTCTTTACTGAGGTGTCGAATGAAGGAAGAAGTATTAGTTTTGAATTTTGAGATATAATGGTTTGAAATTTTGAAAAGAGGACCAGTTTTGAAATGATCCCTATTTTCCCCCATTATTGTTATGGCCAAATTTTATATTTTTCTTGTATTCCGCTAGCATAGCTTAATATATTTTTTAAGTTTCAATTACATAGCTTAAGAGATAGTTGAAATATTAGTTTTTAAGTGTTTTTCTTTGCAATAATTCCTCCTTAGAATTATTGACTTCCATTTTAGTAGATTTTAGTAGTCTTAAAATAAATTATTTTTAGAGTTTGTTGATTTTCAGCTTCCTATTTGCACTCGTAGTGGAGATATTAGCAAGTGTAGTTTTTGACTCTTTCCTTCCCCCGCCTCTCCTTTAACACTCCCCAAAATTTAGATGATGGAGCTCACTTACTCAATCAACAATCCAAATGAACATTCTTTAACGGTCTCGGAGATATGAGTCCATATGGAATATTCGTAAAAAAGAATATCGGCCGGGAATCGATCTAAGGGCCGCCCGCGTGACAAGCGAATTTTTTCCACTGAACCACCAATACCGAAGAAATTATCTCAGTAAAACTTAGTGGTCTACTTAATGTGAGTCACGTGATTTCAAATATATGCACAGTTTTTCCTTATGATATAGAAGATTAATACCGAATTTCAGCTTACTAGCTTATAACGTGACAGAGGTTTACAAATTTCGAGATGTTTTCAGTAAACATTACATTGTAGTGTCTCCTCCGTCACTATATATATTCGGGTAAGTATGTATGTATATATTTATATGAGAATCATAACTCAACATTTTAAAGCCGGGATGTAGTCTAGTTGATAGCGTGTAGGACTAGAAAGCCAAGTTCGCAAGTTTAAATTCCGGTCGACGTATAGTTCCAGCATATTGCCTGCTTATTTACCTCAGTATACGAAAATGAAAAAATTCTTAGATAAGACGGTTGTGTGAAGAGCCAACAACCCTCCTACAATGAGTAATGAAAATTTTAAGGAACCTGAAGTTCAGGAGGCCAAGATCGAATTTGGGCTGTAGTGCCATTGTAAAGCCAAGAAATGGATTTTTCTCAAAAACTATTGAAGCTATCACCGTGAAAATTTGAGAAAAATTTAATCATATGGAGAAGCGTCAAAAAATATCTACACGATCTACACACTCCTACCCGCTACCATATAACGCGTAATTTTGAAAAATACATTGTATCGATTTTGATTGACTCTAGTAAAGCTAGAAACACAAATTTTTGCCAGAATTTTTTTTTGTAACGAGTAAAATATTATAATGCAAATATCATCGACCTATTTGTAGCCTAGTCGGTAGCGTGTTGGTCTACAATGCGTAGGTCGTAAGTTCGAATCCCAGTAGAGGCATAATTCCAGTGCTTGCGTCAGTATATCTGGGCCACCCCAATCTGCGAAACTGAAAAATTCGTAAAATAGGGGGTTATGCCAAGAGCATTCTTATCACCATACTTCGTTTCAATTTTAATATTTCGTCTGTAAACCTGGATCTTCTGTGTCCGAGCCAAAACGGTTTCGGCTACTAACTTTCTAAAAAGAGTAGAGGGACTGCTGGTACCCATACTCAAAAATAGTTATGTAAAAGTGGGAACCCAAGGCGGAAGGTTCCATACCCTGCTGAGCAATTGCTATGTGCAGTTCGTATTCGGAGCGGACACAAAAGACCTAGGTTTACAGGTTGAAGGTGACATAAAAGACCCATTTTTACAGACGTGGTAGGTGCCGTTTCAAGTATATGGACTAAAACTGCATCAGAAGGTTTTAAAAATAATTTTGCTTAACCCTTTAGTTTGTGATATAAGAGTTAAGTTTGCAATATTTTTTTTTCTTAAAGCTGTACTATTAACCCTTAATTTGTGGTTTTTAAGTTCCGTTATCTTGATTCTTATTAAAGTTAAAATTTTTTGAGTAAATCACTGTTTTCCTGCCGAGTCCAAATTGGGCTTTGCCCTCTTGAGGTTGCTTAACATTTATTTGTTATTGTTATAGCTTCGTATACCATCAAAATTATCCAAAACCTTCTACTCCCTGCACCACAACATTCCATTCAATTGCCACAATTTTTTTGAAAATTATTACAGCTACAAACTTTAATTCAGCATGAGACATTTCTTCTTCCTCTTTTTCAATGGCATTACAGTCCAAAGTGGACCTCCCCACCTTCAGGTTCTTAAACATTTTTATGAGTTATTGTAAAATGGCTGTTTGTTGATACGAAATGAGCCTCCTGGGACCCATTCTGCATGCAGAAAATTAATGAGGTCCCCCAGGTCGGGACAACACTTCCTGCCGGCTGCTCAGGAGCGTGGGCGTGGGGAATTCCACCTGCAGGTGGAATTCCTCACGAGAACTTCATCATTTCTTCTTTGTTGAATTCTATCATAATACCATCTCAACGGATGCTTAATGGAAATACTCTAAAAAGGAGAAAAATAAGCAACAAAGAAGCAAAAGATGCTTTTATTTTGAACTTAAAAAGTATCGCGGATTTATCAACAGCACCTTCACAATAGATTTTTCAATTCGAAGACAACATTACAACCATTCTTAATTATAGTAAGTGAGAAAGTTAAAGAATTTTATGTTTGTTTCGATGATGTAAAATTTAAATTTTCATCATTTTTGTCTGCCCTGGATGGTTGTTTTAAAATATTTCATGTGTTTGACATACATTATCCTGCTCCGGTGTGTGGATTTTATTACAAAGGTTTTTTTATGACTTCACAACAACTGATGAAAGTCCTTTTCCACAAGTTTCTGGACTTATCACTTATTTACGTAACTGCAATGTTCATTGAAAGTAAAAAGCAGCTCTACAAATAATTTTTTTGTTAAACTTATTTTTATTTGATAATTATGGTGATCTGTTCTATTTGTCAAACGAATTATAATTCTGTTGAGAATCTCATAGATCATTTGAAAACACTTCATGAGAAAGGGACGTTTGATACGTATAAATGTGGAGAAGTACAATGTTTTCAAATATTCTCCAATCGGAAGGCTTTTAGAAAACATATAGTTGTAGCTCATAAGACTAAATTAAAAGATATACCCGTTGCTGATACAATTTCACACAAATATGTTGCTCAAAATAAAATCATTAATGAAAATCGAGGAGAATATTTGTAAGCTACGAAATTTTGGAAACCTGCTCAAACTTCTTCTCAAGACCAAAAACATTTAAACTCATTAAAGAATGTATTTTACATTCACGAAACCGAACAATTGTATGGGAGGGGGTGGAGAAGGTAGGGGAATCGTAAAATTTGATATGCAGTTTTATTTCGTTTCTCTTGTAAGGTGCTTGTAAAAAATTTCCAGTTCGTTGCTTTTAGTTTGATGGTTATTAGTTTATTCAATGAAATTGGTCGAAATCATAGTTTTGTATGGGTGAGGTCGAAGGGCAAGCGCGATTTTAAAACTTTTAACATAATTTCATTTCAATATTTTTGTAATTTTTATGCAAAATTTCAAATTGATAGCTTGAAATAGTTAGGTGATAATTGATTTCTTGAAAATGGTCGAAAAAATAATTTTGTATGGGAGGGGGTAGAAGTTTTAAAAGTTTTCGACCAGTTAATATTTCGTATATTTAGGGATTTCTTGTAAATGCATTTCGCAAATTTTCAAGTTTCTACCTTAAAATTTCACTCAAAAATTTTCAGTTTATGTGCTTTTTTCAATGCATATGAAACACCTTGTGCACGTTAGACCGGGGGGGTCGGTTTATAACAATTATGGATCAAGTTATTATTATTTTTCTATGTATATTAAATAGATGTATCCACATGCAAAATTTAAACTTTGTATCTTTCACCAGAGCCCTAAAAAAATCACTCAAAATTTTCGACATTTTTGCTTATCACTGTAGTGAATAAGTCATTTTGAATTAACTATTACATCAACTAAACTACATATTTATACATATACAACATTATGTACTAGAATAAGCTAAGCTAGGCTAAGTTATGCTTTTATAAGATGTACGACAGCTGTCATCTTTTATGACAAATAAACTTCTTCTTGAATCAACTTCCGAGTGATCAACATCTATTTACTTCGGTCATCAAATACTACATGGCGACGAGGAAAACAAAATGCAGAGGATTCAAAGCAGACAATGTGGTAATATAAAAAAAAATTATACGGCTAGCGAAAAGTGTATAGTTAAAAGAAAAGCGAATGGTTAGAGCGCGAACCACATCGAAAGTCGAAAAAAAACCACGTGGAAGACCACCGAAAACGCGAATAGTTGTTCAAACCGCTAGTATGGATTATTTGAAAAAAAAACAGAGCCATTGGCTATAGACGGCGATATTGCTGCAAATTGGAAAAATTTTCGCGAGGACTATGAACATTTTTATATCTGTGGTGAAATTAATAAAAAATCGGAATAGGTTCAGGTGGCCATTTTATTGAATCACATTGGCCCTGAAGCTCGAGAAATTCTAGAAGTGCTAGAATTCGAGTTCGAAAGTGATAGAAAAAATTATAAAAAAATTCTTGAAGCACAGGAAAAGTACTGCATACCAAAAAAGAATACGGTATTTACCAGTTACAATTTCCATAACAGGAAACAAAATCCGGAAGAACCGTTTGAAAATTTTTTTCGGGATCTGAAAAAACTTGTGAAGCTATACAAATTCAATGATGAGCACAGAATGCTCAGAGATGCAATCGTACTTGGAATATCTGACAGGGAGACGCAAAAGAAATTGCTCGGAACTGAGGACTTAACGTTGGATAAAGCAGTAACGATCGTTCGGAATGCAGTGGCAACAAATAAGCAGTATACAGAAATACGGGAAAAAAACTACCGCTACAGAGCAGATTCAGTAACACAATCAAAAGATAAGTTAAGTAGTAAAATAAGAAATTATGGAAATAATTTAATGCATAACCAATCTAAAAACAATTCTAATTTTTCTTCTAGACAACTTATACCAAATTTTAAATTTTGTGGAAGAAGACATAACAAGGGAGAATGCAAAGCATTTGGAAAAGAATGCAATAAGTGCGGAAAGAAAAATCACTTCGCCGTGGTGTGTCAAACTATACAAGAAATTCGGAATGAGACCGGTAATGTAAACGATTTGTATATTGACTCGGTATCTGGGTCGAGCGTAAATGAATTACAAAAACTGTTTGGAAAATAGAAATTAAAATAAAAAATCAAAAAATTTCATTTAAGCTAGACACTGGAGCAGAAGTGAACGTAATATCGGAAAAAATTTTCAATAACTTAAATATTAAAGGTCTCCAACAATCCAATTCGAATTTATTAGCTTATGGGGGAACAAAAATCGAAACCGTAGGAAAATGTTGTATAAAGTGTGAGGTTAATAATAAAGATGAGATTATTGACTTTATTGTAGTACGCGGAAATGCTATACCGTTATTAGGACTGAAGACATGCATAAAGCTAGGTTTAATTAAACGCGTTTATAAAATTTCGGAAATAAAAACGTCAGAAGAATTCATTGACAAATATAAAGAATGCTTTAGGGGACTAGGCAAATTTGAGGAAGAATGCAGAATTGCTGTAAAGCGGGATGCGCAACCAATTATCAGGCCAGGAAAATACCCATTTCTCTTACAGATTCGCTGAAAAAAGAGTTAGGAAAACTAGAGCAACAAGATATTATTAAGAAAATTGATGAACCAACTGAATGGTTGTCTAATTTGGTTATAGTAGAGAAAAAGGGAAAGGAAAATAAATTACGTATATCTGTTTGGATCCGAAATACTTAAATGAAGCAATAATTGACGAAGTACATCCTATACAATCATTTGAACAAATTTCTCATAAATTATCAAACATGAAATACTTCACAGTATTGGACATGTCGCAAGGATATTGGCAAGTTTGTCTGGATGAAGAATCGAGCAAATTATGTGCATTTTCAACACCTTTTGGGTGCTACAGATTTAAAAGATTACCTTTCGGCATTAAAAGTGCTCCACTAATATTTCAGAGGTTAGTAGATAAGACTTTTGCTGATATTCCCGGGGTCATAGCATACATTGATGATACATTAGTAGCAGGGGAAACACTAGAAGAGCATGATAGAAATTTGGAGAAAGTCATGACAAGGGCAATAGAGAGAATATAAAATTTAATCCAGAAAAACTGCAATATAGGAAGTCTAGAGTAAATTATTTAGGACATATAATATCGTCCAAAGGAATAGAAATTGATCCATCACGTATGAAAGCTATAGAATGTTTACACTCCCCGAAAGATAAAAAGGAATTACAATGTCTATTAAGAATGATCAATTACATGAGAAAATTTATACCTGGTTTATCGGAAATCACATATCCATTAAGAGATTTATTAAGGAAAAACGTTTTATTTCAATGGTCAGACGTTCATACCAAATGTCTAGACCAAATTAAAGCCAAAATTATATCAGCGCCTACGATTCAGCCTTTCAATTTTGCGAAAAAAATTACAATTCAAGCTGATGCATCCAAATTTGGAATTGGATGTTGTCTTATACAAGACGGTAAACCAATCAGTTTCGCTTCGCGCAGTCTATCGGCAGCGGAGATTAACTATGCTCAAATTGAAAAGGAGCTCCTGAGCATAATATTCGCTTGCTCAAAATACCATAAAATGATATATGGCCATCAGTCGATTAAAATTTTAACAGATCACAAACCATTACTAGGTTTAATGAGTAAGGAAATAGGAAAGATTCCGTCAGCAAGACTTCAAAGAATGCGATTGAGGTTATTAAATTACAATTTAGAATTTCATCATATTCCAGGTAAGGAAATGTTCATAGCAGACCTGCTATCTAGAAACTTTTCGACTGAAATGTCAGAACCATAGATAAAAGATCTCGATTCGGTAATTCATACCTTAAATATTAGTGACGAGAAATTACAAACATTTAGAGAGGAAACTAAGAAAGATATAGTTCTGAAAAAATTAAAGGAAACTATAGAACAGGGCTGGCCAAAGGGAAAAAATCAATTGTCAGATGATATAAGAGGGTTTTGGAAATTAAAGGATGATTTATACATAGAAGACAATCTGATATTTTTTAACGACAAAGTAATAGTACCGTATTCTCTCCAAAAATCAGTTCTAGTAAAACTACATGATTCTCACATGGGAATAACAAAAACTAAAGCGAGGGCGCGGACTTCAGTGTTTTGGCAAGGTTTGAATCAAAATATTGAAAATTTAGTCGGCAATTGTAAAATTTGTCAAAAATATAGAAATGAAAATATAAAAGAGCCTATGATACAACATTTGATCCCAGACTCACCATTTTTTAAAATAGGTGTAGACTGTATGGAACTAGAGGGAAAGTCATATCTCATTGTAGGGGATTACTTTTCAAAGAACCTAGAGATTATGCCGTTACGCACTAAAACTTCTTTAGAAATACCATCAAAGTTAGAACAAATTTTTGCCATCTATGGGATTCCAAGGGAAATAATAGCAGACAACGTGCCATTTGGCTCATATATGTTTCGGCAATTTTGTAATGAATTGGACATAAAGTTAATAACAATTAAATGGATTTATTGAGAGAAATGTCCAAATTGCAAAATTATTAATGAAAAAATCTAGAGAAAGTAAAGTTCCTCTATGGAAGGTTTTGTTAGAGTTTCGAAATGCTCCTATCAAAGATACGAATGTTTCGCCCATAGAACTATTATGTGGTCGAAAAACACGATCCGTAATACCAGGAAAGAAAACATTATTCGAAACAGATACTCATAAATGCATTAAACCATATTTACAACGTAATAGTGACAGGAATAAACAATACTACGATAGAAACTCAAGAGTAAGATCAGATTTCAAAGAAAATGATAGCATTTGGGTGAAAGAGGGAAAAGTATGGAAAAAGGGAAAGATAGTTAGAAAAGCTGAGACCCCGAGATCGTATTGGATTGAAATGGATTGTGGAAGATCATTTAGACGAAACTCGCGGTTTTTACGGAAGCAAATACAAACAAATGAAATAAAAATATAAAAGTCATCGCAAGCACTTTCATTGTTATGCCTTCTTCAATAAAGTAAAAAATTAAATATAGTATTTAGTACCCCCGCAAGGGGGTAGTTGTAGCATGAGGTTTTACCAATTCCTGCAACTATCTTTGGAGTTAGCGACTCCACGGACCTGAGCTAACTATCCCCCTCTGGGATGGGGGCTGTAGAATTCACCCACAGCCAGTCCTGCTTGCCCTAAAAATGGCAAATGGACACTCACTGGATCATGCGCTTATCACCCGTGATCTTAAGACCTAAATGATACGAGAAACGGATACATCGCCTCGGATACGGACTGATTCTACGGTAACGACTTTTGGCATTCGAAAACGGACTATGATTGGCTTCTGGAACGTTCGAACATTGAATGACGGGGGAAGAGCTGGGGTTACTCGGTCCTTGCACCGCCAATCAGTGATCGACCGTGAAATGGAGCACTATAACATCCAAATCTTGGGCTTGAGCGAGGTCAGGTGGACAGGATCAGGAGAAGAACGAACCCCTAGCGGAAACACTATTCTGTACATTGGCCCTGAAAGTGAAGCCAGAAATGGCGTGGCGTTCGTCCTTACGCCGAGAGCGAGAAACAGTCTCATTAGCTGGGAACCAATCTCGGATAGGATTATCGTCGTCAGGCTCAGGACCAGTGTCAGAAACGTCACAATTCTGCAGTGCTACGCACCAACTAATACCGCAACATCTGGTGACAAAGAGGAGTTTTATAGTCAACTGAGTGCCACCTTCGAACGTGTTCCAAGAGGTGATATTATTATCATCTCGGGAGATATGAACGCCCAGGTTGGATCAGACAACACTGGACTAGAACACGTCATGGGGAGGCATGGTGACCCTTCGGTCGACCCTTCACGACCTTGGATTAAGAGACCCGAAAACGGCGAATTATTTGTGGAGTTCTGTAGTACTCGGCAAATGGTCATCGGAGGGACCCTTTTTCCACAAAAGAGTCATCATAAAACATCTTGGGTTTCCCCTGATGGTGTTACTCAGAACCAGATCGACCATTTGGCTATAAGTCGCCGATGGAGAAGATGTCTCCTCGATGTGCGAGCGAAACGTGGAGCTGACGTGGGGAGCGATCACCACTTGATGGTTGCCTGCTTGAGATTGTGTACAGCAGCTATCCGACGACCACAAATTCTTCAAATGAAGCGCAAGCTTAATGTGGATAAACTCAGAGATCCCAACAAAAAACTCGAATACACCACCATTCTACGCGAAAAGTCATCCACATTGGGTGAACATGAAATGCGCACACTGGACGCCAATTGGGAGGCAACCAGAAACACTTTTCTAACTAGTGCTGAAGAATCTGTGGGATATGCGCAAAGCGGTGAGAAACCCTGGATGTCGCAAGACACATGGGACAAGGTTGACAATCGGAAAAAAGCCAAATTGGCAATCATCTCTCAACCCGATGTCAACCAACGAACGCCCGACTTGAGGCAGAACTACCGCGATGCTCATATACAGCTTAAAAAGGCTGTTAGACGCGACAAGAGAAAGGTCATTGAAGATCTGGCAAACAAGGCAGAATCTGCGGCTTACCTTGGGGATATGGGTTCACTATTTAAAATCATGAAACAGTTGACGAACAGGAATTTCACCGCCAACCACCTGGTGAGAGATGTCAACGGAACTCTCCTTAATATGAGTGAACACCAGTTGCGACGATGGAAGGAATACTTCTCTGATATTTTAAACATCTTGTCAGATGAAGATATTCCGGAAACAGAACAACTTCCAAACATCCAACCGCAACAATCCTCTATTAGGGACGATCCCCCAGATAAGGAAGAGATAGTTTCCGCCATTCGGTCAATGGCGGGAAGGAAAGCTCCAGGTATAGACGGACTACCAACCGAACTCCTCAAAGCGGACCCGGAAATAACAGCCGATATACTCCTCCCACTCTTCACTAAGGTGTGGAATGATGGAAGATATCCGACTGAATGGAAGGAGGGCGTCATTGTGAAAATTCCGAAGAAGGGCGACCTTCGGGATTGTGGCAATTGGCGTGGTATATGTCTACTTACTGCCGTATCAAAAATTATGGCTAAGGTAATTCTCAATAGGATTAGTGATGTCGTCGAGAGCACTCTCGAAGTTTATCAGGCTGGATTCCGTAAAGGGTCGTCTTGTACCGACCACACAAATACCCTACGGATAATATTAGAGCAGTCAGCCGAAATGGGTTCGCCACTACATCTCATGTTTGTGGACTTCGAGAAGGCTTTCGACAGCGTTAAGCGAGATTACATATGGAATGCTTTGCGTAGGAGAGGTATTCCAAATAAGGTCATAGCTATGATTAAAGAATCCTACGAAGATGCAAGGTGTCGCGTCTTGCATAGAGGAGAGCTGTCCGAGAGCTTTCCTGTGCGAACGGGTGTCAGACAAGGCTGCATATTATCACCAGCCCTGTTTCTGGTGGTAATAAATGACATCTTGAAAGCTGCACTGGAAGGTGGGGAAGGTAAAGGTCTTCAATGGAGACTATTTAACATCTTAAGTCACCTTGATTATGCTGATGACGTGTGTTTGCTTGCACATACCCGTTCGGACTTAGAGTCAAATGTTCGCTCGTTGCATTCTAAATGCAAAGAGGCGGGACTGAAAATAAATGTGCGTAAAACCAAGTACATGCACATGGGTTCGAACGCAAGCACACCGATTGTTCTTAATGGACAGGATGTGGAAGAGGTGCAAGATTTTTGCTATCTCGGAAGCATTGTCAGCATGGACGGCGGAGCCGAAAAGGATGTTGAGGCTCGGCTAAATAAAGCTCGTCAGGCCTTCGGTATCCTTTCCCCTTTCTGGAGGTTAAGAGAGATCTCCCTTCGCACGAAGCTGCGAGTTTTTGACGCATGCGTCAAATCCGTGTTGTTATATGGTTGTACTACGTGGAAAGTGACCGTTCGACTTACCAAGAAACTACAGACTTTCGTAAACCAATGCCTCCGACGCATTTTAGGAATATTCTGGCCAGAAGTGATCTCCAACGACGAACTTTGGAGTACAACTCGCCAGACTAAAATAGGTATTGAGATTCAACGGCGAAAGTGGCAGTGGATCGGTCATACTTTGAGGAAACCAGAGCAAAACATCGCAAAACAGGCTCTGGATTATAACCCTCAAGGAAGACGTCGGGTTGGTCGACCATGTAACACATGGAAGCGAGCAGTTGAGCAGGAGGCCAGAGGAATAAACAAGTCCTGGCAACAGCTTAAAGCCGATGCTCAGGATCGCGCCTTGTGGAAGAGAGTTGTTTCTGTCCTATGCCCCTATAGGGGGTCTTAACAGGAATTTGATTGAGTGATTGATTTAGTAATAAGATAAGATTAAATAGAGTAAACAACTTTCTTACCTCACGTGCTGAGTTATTAGCTATTAAATTGATGTAAAGAAAACATAATACATGTGTATTAGAAAAAAATGTAAAAGATTACCCCACTTAAAGAGGGAGATGTAGTGAATAAGTCATTTTGAATTAACTATTACATCAAATAAACTACACATTATGTACTAGAATAAGCTAATCTAGTCTAAGTTATGCTTTTATAAGATGTACGACAGTTGTCATCTTTTATGACAAATAAACTTCCGAGCGATCAACATCTATTTACTTCGGTCATCAAATACTACAATCACCTCCATCCCCTTACACCTCCCAACTTAAAATTTTTACCAAAAGTAACCACTATGTAGTTATACAATCTAACATTTTCGATTTGATATCTGTACTCATTTTTGAGATATAAGGATTTGTAATTTTGAAAAGTGCGCCATTTTTGAACTGCTCCCCATTTCCCCCCACTACTATTATTTCAACTTGTTATATTTTTTTTTTTGTATTTTCCTAGTATAGTTTAATATACGTCTCAAGTTTGAATTACATAGCTTAAGAGATAGTTGAGATATTCATTTTTAAGTGTTTTTCTTTGCACCCCCCCCCATCGACCCTCCCCCAACAATTAGCCACTCTCTAAGCTGAGTCCGATGGAAATATATTCCACCTTAATGGTCCCAAAATATGAATTTTTTGCGATGAGTAATTTCAAAGATATAATCTTTTAAAAAAACAATTCGGCCAACAATTTGTATTTAGCCCCCCCTTTTCGGACACCAATGGATAAAAAAATTAAATTATTTTTAAAGTTTGTTCCACGACCCTCTCTATATCTCTACTGATTTTCAACTTCCTATTTGCAGTCGTGATGAAGATATTAGCAAGTGTATTTTTTGACTTTTTTCATCCCTCCGCCTCCCCCTTCCACCAAACACCCCCAAAATTTAGAAAATAGAGCTCACTTACCCAATCAACAGTCCACCAAAAAAAAAACATTCTACCTTTAAAGGTCTCGGAGATATGAGTCCATATGTACGGCGTACAGCGGGACGGATTTTTTTTTTTGCATTTTTAGGCTAATTTAGTCATGAAACGCGAAAAAAAAAATTTCAGGGTAGCAAATTTTTTTTTTCCTGTGTCGATCACAATACTTTATTATTAGAATAATAAAGTAAAAGTTCGGGTGAGAGAAATGATGCAAGCGAAATCTCGTGCGAGTCTCGCATCGCACTCGTGCAGGTATCCCAGCATTTTTTTTTTAAAAAAGGTGATTAATTATTCCATTACAGATTCTGCAATCTGATATCGTATGTATGACTATGTAACTTGCTTTCCATGGGATCTGACGCCTCTCAGTCAGTCGTGAAGTGGATGCTACTTTCGTGTCCTATGTAATAAGATGACTAAGAATCTTCGTAGGCATCTTTGAAGAAGCATCATCAAAAAGTTTTATTTAGATGAATTATTATGCAGACACAATTAAAAGGGAATATTTGGTCTGTCATTAAAACTAGAAGTAGTAAAATAATAATGATTGTGTATTAATTGAACAAAAATATAAATATCGACAACAATAACAATTCATTAAATAATCGTACAACAATGACTGTCAGTCGTCTGTTGGGTTGGAAGTTGGAACGTGTAGATTGCACACACAAGTAACGATTATGTTTATTTACAATTAAAGTACTTAGTGCTAAAATATATGGGGTGTATTAAAAATAGGTGTACAATTTGTTTCCAAGACCCAATCAGAGAACGTTCGGCGATGCTGGTGGTCCGCCGGCTGCAGTTCTTATGTCAATTCGATCTTGTACGCATGCAAAACCAAATATTTCGTCAATATTTAGTGTGGACATGGAGAAGTCGAGCTCTTGAGCACGATGTCGAGGTGTTTGTGTCGTTTTCAACGCTGTCCATCACGACGGCGATATTTTCGGTCGGAAGTCCGAGGGGAAACCGTTCCGTTGTCTTCACATCTTGCACTGAACCAGTCTCTTGGAATTGTTGAGCAGGTTGTGCACACACGTCTTAGAAGGCACATGATTACGATCAAAATTTGCTCGAATTTTGCGTATCGTAACTGCAATTGGACGCGAATTTTCGTTCCATGGTAAATTTCCCGCGTTTTCAGCTGACAAATGTCAACTTTCATGCGACTAGCTGTCAAATACTGGCCTTTCCAACCCTACACCTCTTGCACAAACCCCCAACATGAATATCAACAAAAAAAAAGAACATTTTGCAAACTAAATACTAACAATAAACACATTATACTAATAAAACAAACATAACTTAAGTGATGCCAATGCCAATGAGTTAGTCGACCATGTAGCATGTGGAAGCGGTAAATTAAGCAGGAGACCAGAGGAATAAAAAAGTCCTGGCGACAATTGAAAACCTATGCTCAGGATCGCGCCTTATGGGAGAGAACTGTTTTTGTCCATGACCCTATAGGGGGTATTAACAAGAAATTTGAAATTGATAGATTTATTGAATATATTAAAAGAAAAAACTAAATAATAGCATTATGCGATTAGAAATTTACGACATTATAAATTATGCTCTTGAACTAGCTTCTTTCTATAATTTCAAATCCCAATCAATAAATTACTACAAAGGTCGTGAGTTCAAATCCCGTCCAACGCATAATTTCAGCACTCCGCTTGCATCGATACATAGCCCAGTCGGATTAGATTTTTGAGATGAAATGTTGCGATCTCGATGTTTTTTTTTTTAAACTCATTGTTTTTTTGCGTAGATTACGATAAAAATATTGCGGACACTGGGGGAGTGGGGGAAAGACTCGAAAAATAGCAAAGTTCGCAAATTTTCGTCTGTTTTTGGGTTTTTTTTTTAGTTTTATTATGTTATACTAAAAATGTTATACTATATCACCCGTGATCTTAAGACCTAAATGATACGAGAAACGGATACATCGCCTCGGATACGGACTGATTCTACGGTAACGACTTTTGGCATTCGAAAACGGACTATGATTGGCTTCTGGAACGTTCGAACATTGAATGACGGGGGAAGAGCTGGGGTTACTCGGTCCTTGCACCGCCAATCAGTGATCGACCGTGAAATGGAGCACTATAACATCCAAATCTTGGGCTTGAGCGAGGTCAGGTGGACAGGATCAGGAGAAGAACGAACCCCTAGCGGAAACACTATTCTGTACATTGGCCCTGAAAGTGAAGCCAGAAATGGCGTGGCGTTCGTCCTTACGCCGAGAGCGAGAAACAGTCTCATTAGCTGGGAACCAATCTCGGATAGGATTATCGTCGTCAGGCTCAGGACCAGTGTCAGAAACGTCACAATTCTGCAGTGCTACGCACCAACTAATACCGCAACATCTGGTGACAAAGAGGAGTTTTATAGCCAACTGAGTGCCACCTTCGAACGTGTTCCAAGAGGTGATATTATTATCATCTCGGGAGATATGAACGCCCAGGTTGGATCAGACAACACTGGACTAGAACACGTCATGGGGAGGCATGGTGACCCTTGGGTCGACCCTTCACGACCTTGGATTAAGAGACCCGAAAACGGCGAATTATTTGTGGAGTTCTGTAGTACTCGGCAAATGGTCATCGGAGGGACCCTTTTTCCACACAAGAGTCATCATAAAACATCTTGGGTTTCCCCTGATGGTGTTACTCAGAACCAGATCGACCATTTGGCTATAAGTCGCCGATGGAGAAGATGTCTCCTCGATGTGCGAGCGAAACGTGGAGCTGACGTGGGGAGCGATCACCACTTGATGGTTGCCTGCTTGAGATTGTGTACAGCAGCTATCCGACGACCACAAATTCTTCAAATGAAGCGCAAGCTTAATGTGGATAAACTCAGAGATCCCAACAAAAAACTCGAATACACCACCATTCTACGCGAAAAGTCATCCACATTGGGTGAACATGATATGCGCACACTGGACGCCAATTGGGAGGCAACCAGAAACACTTTTCTAACTAGTGCTGAAGAATCTGTGGGATATGCGCAGAGCGGTGAGAAACCCTGGATGTCGCAAGACACATGGGACAAGGTTGACAATCGGAAAAAAGCCAAATTGGCAATCATCTCTCAACCCGATGTCAACCAACGAACGCCCGACTTGAGGCAGAACTACCGGGATGCTCATATACAGCTTAAAAAGGCTGTTAGACGCGACAAGAGAAAGGCCATTGAAGATCTGGCAAACAAGGCAGAATCTGCGGCTTACCTTGGGGATATGGGTTCACTATTTAAAATCATGAAACAGTTGACGAACAGGAATTTCACCGCCAACCACCTGGTGAGAGATGTCAACGGAACTCTCCTTAATATGAGTGAACACCAGTTGCGACGATGGAAGGAATACTTCTCTGATATTTTAAACATCTTGTCAGATGAAGATATTCTAGAAACAGAACAACTTCCAAACATCCAACCGCAACAATCCTCTATTAGGGACGATCCCCCAGATAAGGAAGAGATAGTTTCCGCCATTCGGTCAATGGCGGGAAGGAAAGCTCCAGGTATTGACGGACTACCAACCGAACTCCTCAAAGCGGACCCGGAAATAACAGCCGATATACTCCTCCCACTCTTCACTAAGGTGTGGAATGATGGAAGATATCCGACTGAATGGAAGGAGGGCGTCATTGTGAAAATTCCGAAGAAGGGCGACCTTCGGGATTGTGGCAATTGGCGTGGTATATGTCTACTTACTGCCGTATCAAAAATTATGGCTAAAGTAATTCTCAATAGGATTAGTGATGTCGTCGAGAGCACTCTCGAAGTTTATCAGGCTGGATTCCGTAAAGGGTCGTCTTGTACCGACCACACAAATACCCTACGGATAATATTAGAGCATTCAGCCGAAATGGGTTCGCCACTACATCTCATGTTTGTGGACTTCGAGAAGGCTTTCGACAGCGTTAAGCGAGATTACATATGGAATGCTTTGCGTAGGAGAGGTATTCCAAATAAGGTCATAGCTATGATTAAAGAATCCTACGAAGATGCAAGGTGTCGCGTCTTGCATAGAGGAGAGCTGTCCGAGAGCTTTCCTGTGCGAACGGGTGTCAGACAAGGCTGCATATTATCACCAGCCCTGTTTCTGGTGGTAATAAATGACATCTTGAAAGCTGCACTGGAAGGTGGGGAAGGTAAAGGTCTTCAATGGAGACTATTTAACATCTTAAGTCACCTTGATTATGCTGATGACGTGTGTTTGCTTGCACATACCCGTTCGGACTTAGAGTCAAATGTTCGCTCGTTGCATTCTAAATGCAAAGAGGCGGGACTGAAAATAAATGTGCGTAAAACCAAGTACATGCACATGGGTTCGAACGCAAGCACACCGATTGTTCTTAATGGATAGGATGTGGAAGAGGTGCAAGATTTTTGCTATCTCGGAAGCATTGTCAGCATGGACGGCGGAGCCGAAAAGGATGTTGAGGCTCGGCTAAATAAAGCTCGTCAGGCCTTCGGTATCCTTTCCCCTTTCTGGAGGTTAAGAGAGATCTCCCTTCGCACGAAGCTGCGAGTTTTTGACGCATGCGTCAAATCCGTGTTGTTATATGGTTGTACTACGTGGAAAGTGACCGTTCGACTTACCAAGAAACTACAGACTTTCGTAAACCAATGCCTCCGACGCATTTTAGGAATATTCTGGCCAGAAGTGATCTCCAACGACGAACTTTGGAGTACAACTCGCCAAACTAAAATAGGTATTGAGATTCAACGGCGAAAGTGGCAGTGGATCGGTCATACTTTGAGGAAACCAGAGCAAAACATCGCAAAACAGGCTCTGGATTATAACCCTCAAGGAAGACGTCGGGTTGGTCGACCATGTAACACATGGAAGCGAGCAGTTGAGCAGGAGGCCAGAGGAATAAACAAGTCCTGGCAACAGCTTAAAGCCGATGCTCAGGATCGCGCCTTGTGGAAGAGAGTTGTTTCTGTCCTATGCCCCTATAGGGGGTCTTAACAGGAATTTGATGTTATACTAAACAATATCGAAAAACTAAAAATGAGGTTCAATTGCAGACACTTAGACCTTTCATTTGAGTGGTACATTGTTAAATTCGGTTTATTTAAACCTGAGATATAAACTGTTATTCAAGACGTTTTTGACAATTTTCAAAGAATCTGTGTTTTTGGAAGGAAATGAGTATCTCATAGACTGTAAAAAAGATATTCTACCAAAACTTGCGGCATTGCCTCTTAATAAATGCACTTTGAATAACTGAATCAAAATTCAGCTGAAATTTAGCCGGTTTCATAGAAATTTTATCTGATGAATTTAACAGAAAATGACTTTTCGAGTAAATTTTTTCTCAACTCATTTTTTAAGGCAGAAGGACTAAATAAAATTTCCAACTAACCTTTATAGTCACGTTGTATTGTGGACATTCTGATAAGGAATTTGCGGGGCTTGAAGTTCAATTTGACTTATCCGGAGCCGAGATATCGAATTTTTTATTGCAGATTTTAAGATTTTTTTAATAATAACGTTATTTTTAAACGTAAAAAGTTCCTTTGAGGTAGGCAAACACATTGTTCTTATATTGCCGTGTAGCTACAACTTAGGGGATGGAAATGCAAGATTAAAGAAATGAGTTGATTACATAAATGCGAGTCTAGCTCTTTTATTACTGGGCTGAAATTCAGAATTCTCTACTAATTCTACGGGTTCTTCGCTATTTTTGTCTTCGATTGTTAAGTTAGTGTTGTTTAGTATCTCAGTATCATCCTCTATTTCATTCTCTATTGCGACTCTATTTAAATAATTATTTCCCAAACATGGTTTACAGAAGGAATTGCATTTTAGACCCATTTTTCTGCAACCGCATCTTTTGAGACACCCAGTTTTGCAGCCACAATGCATTTTTTCAATTAAATCTTGAGGAATTAAGCTTTCCTTGGAGAAAACGGCTTCAAGAATATTTCCATGTTTTCTCCACTCCCAGTTTTGTGGGTCAAGATTATTTTGCAACCAAAGCTGGCACTGCAAGTAAACCATTAACGCGTGCTGGCGTAGGGCACCTTCGGTGCAAGGCAGTGCGCTTAAATCAATATTTTCTAAGGATCTGCAATATTCAAATCGAAATTCGTTCAATGTCATGTTACAATTATTCTTTTTAGAGGAGTATAGAGTTAATACTAGAGAGCAAGAAACTTCAAATAACTTATTTGCATCAGCTTCAGGCGAGTTAAAGATTTCCACTTCTTGTAATAATTTGGCATTGTTATTCAGCATTTTCATAAACGTGGTATCACAGCCACCGAAAGCGTGAGTAAACAGAAATACCCTCTTCAATGATTTTAGTTTCAAGCTTGATGGTCCATACGTAGCTGCAACTTTTGAACCTCTAGTACGTTTTTTCAAATAAACATTTGAATTTTCGTCAGCTAATTGTGTTAGTAGCACAAGTAAATCAACGTCTTCTCCAATAATGTAACTTCGAGTTTTATTATTGGATTTTAATATAGCTGTTGTAACTATTAGTAAATCTGCGTCTTCCTCCACTTGAAGAGTTTCTATATTTAAATGTACACAGTTTTCCCTAAGCATCTTTATTAAAAGATTTTTATTATTATTATTACTAAGGAAGTTTTCTTGTCCTACTAGAACTGGTTTTTCTTCATTTACAAACAGCATTTGATATGAAAAATGTTTACTTCTTCTTCTTGATCTTTCGTAACTTTTTGTGCTAGGCTCTAGAGGATATCCATCGAATACAACAATACAAAGAGAATACAAATAAATGTATGTTAAATATTTGGCACAAATTGTTTTAAAGGTATCGCTTGAATGCCAAATTACTTTATGGTGTAAGAAACCTCCATCTATAATATTAATTGATGAACCAGGAATAAAATCGTCTATAGGTGTGAATAAATCATATATCCTTGATTTTTGTGCCTTGCGAAAACTAATTCCATAAAAAAGTGAAGCTAGATAAGGTGCGAGCTCAAAAGTAAGATAATTTTTCAAGTTTGCACGACTTTCATTCGATAAAATAATTCGTTCGAATATAAAATTTGGATTGACAGAATTCTCCTCTCCATCTATTACGATTTTCGACATCATGGCCTGGAGCGGTAAGACTCTGTCCTTTTTTTTTAAACCTAACTTCATATAATACTTTCCGATAATTCTATCGCAACACTGTTTTCCTATTTTTAATGTTTCATGACAGTTAATGTTATCATTATATATCACCTCTTAAGCCACTTTCTATTGATATTAGGTACGGTAAAAAATATTGATTGAAGCACCGAAGGTACCCTCCGCCAGCACGCGTGAAGGGTTTACTTGCAGTGCCAGCTTTAGTTATAAAATTACATTTCCATCCACTGAGTTGTAGCTACATGGCAATTTAAGAACAATATGTTTGCCTCCCTCAAAGGAACTTTTTACGAATAAAAATAACGTTATTATTAAAAAAATTTTAAAATCTGCAATAAAAAAGTCGATATCTCGGCTACGAATAAGTCAAATTGAACTTCAAGCCCCGCAAATTCCTTATCAGAATGTTCACAATACAACGTGACTATAAAGGTTAGTTGGAAATCTCATTTAGTCCTTCTGTCTTAAAAAAGGAGTTGAGAAAAAATTTACTCGAAAAGTCATTTTCTGATAAATTCATCAGATAAAATTTCTATGAAACCGGCTAAATTTCGGCTGAATTTTGATTCAGTTATTCGAAAAGCATTTATTAAGAGGCAATGCCGCAAGTTTTGGTAGAATATCTTTTTTACAGTCTATGAGATACTCATTTCCTTCCAAAAACACAGATTCTTTGAAAATTGTCAAAAACGTCTTGAATAACAGTTTATATCTCCGGTTTAAATAAACCGAATTTAACAATGTACCACTCAAATGAAAGGTCTAAATGTCTGCAATCGAACCCCATTTTTAGTTTTTCGAAACTGTTTAGTATAACGTAATAAAGCTCAAAAAACCTCTAAAACAGACGAAAATTTGCGAATTTTGCTATTTCTCGAGTCTTTTCCCCACTCCCCCAGTGTCCGCAATATTTTTATCGTAATCTACGCAAAAAAACAATGAGGTTAAAAAAAACATCGAGATCGCAGCATTTCGCCAAACAGACCTTTTTTGATCTAATCCGACTGGACTAACACGTTGGTTACCTCAATTTACGAAAACGAAAAATTCATACATAAGGGCAAAGAGCTAACAACCCTTCAACAATAAATAAGTAATGAAAATGTTAAGGAACCCGAAGGTCAGGAGGCCAAGGTCCGATTTGGGCTATAGTGTAATCGTAGAAGTAGTAGAATCAGTATATTATACAATTCGTTCCAACCATAAGGGTCTTTACCATTCAATATTTTAACGCCTATACTTTTTTATAAATTTATTCCCCTGAAATTATTTTTCTGATTTCCTTTAGAATTGGACACTGGCATCTAAAGTCAATTACATCTTCTTTTTCTTTTAAATTAGCATTCCATTCACGCCCTAGCTTTAAATATTCACCGAATTTTTCGGACATTCCTTTCTTGGTGAATGTTTTCACTGTGTATTTTGAATTAAAACGAAAGATTTCCGGGTTCTACAATGTTTGATTTGTTACGTTTCGGTATCTGCTGATACCTTTATCAGACTGCAATTTAACTGCACTTTTCATGAAATATTATCAACCAATTTACTCAGTATTTATAAATATATACTTATTAATATATTTTTGGAGTAGAAATTATACACTTCACTCCTTGTGTCCCCTTTCATACAATATGACACAATTTCACAACTTCACAAAAAGTTGATTTTCTTGAAAAGTGTGAATGCTATTTATCTGCAATTTAAACGAATGATTTTTATAGTTATATCTGAAAAATTAATTAAGAACTCCCCACTCCTTCTGCCATCTCCCATAAAAACTGCACAATTTCACTAAATCTAATACACTAATTTTTTCAGTACCTGTTCAGTTTTTGAAGCTTTAATTTTGTATAAAACATTTTGATAGCAACTTTAGCATGATGTGAAAAAATTGGTTCAACGCCATCACCCCTTCTACCACTCCCATATAAAATTTCTTAAAATCAAATAAATTTCTTTTTCATCTAGAGTGTCGCATGATTGGGCTATACGCCCATTCGTAGTCCTGGTATATTTTTAAATTTGAAATTTTTTTTTATTTTATTTAAATGCTGCATCTATTCGCAAGTATTATTGTGATTCAGATATCCTAATTCTTTTTCTCTCTATTTTCAAAAAATAAGTCCGTTCATTTTACGTAGCATATGATTGATGAAGTGTGCGCATGGTGAGTTCATACAAACTCGTTTAAAAAAAAAAAGATTCCGGAACCATTCTGAAAAAGTGGCTTTGAATTCCGAGATAAAAATCCCTAAATAGCGCCGGGATTTTGTATTCCGAGATTTAAATTCCTAGAATTCATAGATTTGAACTTCTGCGATTTTGTATTCCGGAACACTGTGACGATCCCAAAAACATAATGTTACTTAAATTAATTAGCATACAAATTTTCGTTAACTGATTGATTCTTCGTCCGTTTTCGAGGATTACTATAGGATTAATACCTCCGTGACCGGTACTCACGTAAATCCAGAAGTATAAATTAACCAGCACATTGCCTTTCCACATATTCCCCAACTTGCGACAAGAATAATAAAGTTGCGCCCAAAGTGCTTGCAGATATTTTAATAATGAATACTGTGGCACCATAAATTCGTACAGCTGTAATTGTAAAAATAAAATAAAAGTGTTAGCAACGCAAATTATTACCACAATATTTAAGTCCAGAACAAAGAAATACCACAAATCGCCATTAAAGAAGAATGATGGTACCACTGCGGTAACACTCAGAACAGAAAAAAGCGAAAATGATTAAAATCGGTGTAGTTTTGCCAGAGAAATCGATGAACATACAATACATAAACTAAAATCCTCCTTTTAAATTATTTTAACCTTTACTTCTCCAAATCCAACAATTGATTGATCTTTATTTCAATAAATCACTCATCGAAACACCACAGTTCTATTAAATTCATGTCCTATCTACTACCAACAAACCACACTGCTACCCAAGAATCAATTCTAATCCTCAAACATCTAAGCTAATATCAATGTTGTTTTATTTTCTCAGATGTAGCAACTCCTAGACAACATTTATAACATCAGAGACAATGTTGAAGCTCATCGGTTAACCTTTTTACCACTAATTGCAATATCAATTTGTTCACATTATCCCACTTGAGCCCTATCAATCCTTCACCAGAATATCGACAATCCTGCTGATGCACTTAGAACAAAAGCCCATTTACAACATAAGTGGGAAGGATACAACAGCAACTGTACAAGCTATCGTGCATGAATAAGCGTAGATATTCAGTCTGTCAGGCTAGAGAACATGAGCTAAAAGGACATGAGAACAACACGATAAAGGCTAGAGCATACAACACTACAACGGTCAAATATCATCCGACATATTACGTTACGCCGAAGAGGAAAAGAACGAAAACTCCGTGAGAAAATAATGTTCACCATGTGCGATGTGTAATGCCTTTTTTCCGGCCTGTTTCCTTTCTCCACGCAACCACACCGCTTCAATATGCCCATTTCCTGGCGATATTCTAATCCGGCACCAGGACATACCATGTGATTCGCATGAAAAGGATAGATAAAGTCGAAATAAAACTGGTATGAGCCGAAACTTCTGTCCGAAGCTAAATTCTAAAATTCTTGCGTATCTGCAGAGACTAAAGACATAAATTTGAAAACAAAAAGATTCACCTGGATTATTAACATCAACGAACAGGACATAATTATCTACATTTCTATCGTGGTTGAGTTCTGAGAAATCACAGAGTATCGCAATCCTTCTTGCCGTACACTATCGCAGTATGAAAATTTTTCGCAATAGTATTCGTACAACAACAAAGAAGAATATAATAACAATATGCAATAGGCATGCGCATTTCTAGCCGCTGGATTCTCTGCAGTATTTTGCCTGTTTGAGTCATAAGGACTCACAGTCTGGCTGAAATCCTCAAATCGTATCCGCGGAATTTTTTAAGTTCATATTCGCAAGAATTGAATTTTGTACTTCTATTTATCTATCTGCAGTTTTGTACATAGCACCTTTTTACGTTAATTTTTTCATTTAAAAAAAAAAAAAATAAATAAATCAACTAATTAATAATAAAATAGTCCTTGTAGAAATTCTAGTCATATATTCCATGTGCGTATTTCTATGATTACCTTTTTACCGCGATCTTATTTTTTACTGTTCGGTCTATAAGAGTCGTTAAATTTCGCACTATTTCAATAGAATTGAATTCTAGTCCGGAATTATTTTTTTCCCCATTTCATTTTTTCATTATTTTTTCAAAGTTCCTCACTTCAATTTTATCGAATTTTATTTTCGAAAATTTTATTTCAAAATTCCTAGTGTAACACATGTGTGAATTATTTGTGGCATGAGTGGTGAAACTTTTCTACGGAGCATGCAAATTACTAACAGGAAACTTTTATCATTTTCTCTTTTTTATGATTTTAGTGAAACAAAAAAAAAAATGTATTATTAATGAAAGAAAAAATCTTTTGCAAAAATGTGATTTATAAGTGATACAGTGCAGAAAAAAAAGAAAAAGTAAAAAGTTATATCGTAAGAAAAAAGTTGATTAAAAGTTCCTTTATATCCTTCTTCTATCTCTAACCCTCTCAACCCGTATTAAAAGAAAATTATAAAACCCCAAAGTTAAATGTGAAAAAATACATCCAGGATTGATCCTTTCAAGTCCGCTTTTCATCGAGGAAAGTGCGAGTAAGTTTTATAAACTTTGAGCAAGCATTGCATGTACTTTTCATTGTGCTATCTCGATCTTTTCAATGCATTTTCTTCATATTTTTTTTTCTCGTTTAAAAGAAAGTGCATAAGCGTGATTTTTGTCCTAAAAAAAAAAACAACAGGATCCCATGAATTATAGACCAAGATATATTTTGGCAGATACTTCCGATTACACTTATATGTATGGGCTGTATTTCATTTGGACTGGTAGAAGGTTACATTATTTTTTTTTTCTTTCAAAACAATTAAGTTAAGACCTAATTTCGTAGACGAGGAAAATTCAAAGCAATTCATTACACCACGATAACCCCTTAAAATTAATTGCCTAGCTTCGAATATAATAATTTCAATGTGGTTACTAGGCATACACATAGAATACTGTTACGAGTAGAAAAGTTTAAATTTGCTTGAAAATAAAATGTAAAGGATTGGAACAGTAAAGAATTTATGGGACACAAATACTGACGAATTAAAAAGCAAACTACCCACTAGAGATAAGTTTCCGATCAATACAAAACCATCTTTGAGTTTTTTGGCTTTAGTCCAACTCTATCGATGGTCTTTCGTTTGTAAAACTAACCAACTATAGATAAATTATTTTTAAAGGATTTGAATGAAATCTTATTATTTATTACTTTATCAGGAAGCAAGTTTCATTGCATGATTTTAATCGTGTAAATATTTGGAATTTCAAATTTATTGTTCATTGGAAATTGAATCGAGAGAATTAAAATTTTTATAAGGATTTCACTTTCAGAATCGATTAATGAAGTGAGAAATTTCTTTTAAATTACTTTTAATGAGTAGAATAAGTTAAACAAAATTGTTTGCTGTTAAGTAATTTACATTTTAGTCCTTGGATTTTCGAGCATGAAATGAGATGGTACAAGGTCACGTGCGAATTAATTTACTATCGACAGTTTTTTCTTTTAAAAATGATGTGAATAATAATGAAAGCACATCTGGATTAAATTTGGACTTGAGAGTCGTCAAGGAATTGTTATTGCCGAGGACCAATGTTAGCAAAATAAATTATATTTTGCCCGAAGTTCGAAATTTCGTTTGGCCTTTTTGTACACCTCTTTTTTTCTAAAAAAAAAATTGTCGAGCTCGTAAATTGTAATTTCAAATCGACCAACCATATGAATTAAGCTAGGGTGTAGCCTAGTAGGTAATGTGTTGGTCTTGTAATGCGAAGGTCGTGAGTTCAAATTCCGGTCGGCGCAATATATAATTCCGGCACATTGCCTGCTTGTATACCTTGGTCACCTCAATCTAAGAAAATGAAAAAAATTCGTAGAAAGAGGGTTATGCGAAGGGCTAACAACCCTTTCACAATAAGTAATGAAAAATGTTAAGGAACCTGAATATCAGGAGGCCAAGGTTCGATTTGGACTGTAGCGCCATTGTAGAAGAAGAACCATATGAATTATTCAATTTCAAAAAGGCTAATTTATCAAAACTGTTAATGTCAATAGAGCAGATGCCGATTTTTTTAATGCATTTAATAAGATTAACCATAGCTTTGTTTGCTCCAAGCTCATGATAATTACGAAGAGATATAGACAGCCGGCCTCCTTGGGCACGCCCTTCGCTCCAAAAACTCATTCGAAACATAAAAGCTGGCTCATCACCGGGCCGACATGTTTTTTTTTTACGAATGGTTGACGATGATATGTTTCTATTTAATCAATAATCTGATGAAACAAAATTTATATGACAAATCTGTATAGCAACTAAAACTATTTTTTTTCTATCCTGCTACTCGTAACTCTGCGTTCCATCAGGACATTTGAAAAATAATAATATCTATATTTTTTTTATATAATTAGGGAACACGTGAGATCACTGCGACCTTCACGGCCTATTGTGCGTTTATTGCCCCTTTCTTCTTCTCTTCAATGGCACTACAGCCCAAATCGGGCTTCGGCCTCCAGACCATCAGGTTCCTTAACATTTTTTTTTGTTATTGTGAAAGGGTTGTTAACCCTTCGCACAAGCCTCTATCTACGAGTCTTCCACTTTCGCAGTTTGAGGTGGCCACGGTATACCCAAGCAGGCAGTGTGCTGAAATAATCTTCGCATTGTAGACCAACACGCTACCTACTAGGCTACACCCTAGCGTATTGCTTATTGCCCCTTCAGCCTACCATAACTCTATGGCATTGGCTAATCTAAGTATCTTTAAGGTAGAGATACTCGATACACACAAACACTTCTGTCCTTATAGAGTTTGGACAATGCATATGCAGCTTTCTCAATTCTTTTTCTTTTATGAAGTAAACACAATCAAATTGAATTGTTATTTATGAAAGTCATATTTATTTTCGGTTTTAATGAGAATTATATTCAAAAACTTGTAGTTTAACGCAAATTTTCGCCCGTGTCCGTACATTTGAAATCGGTCAAACTCAAGTTTGACTGATTTTCGTATTTCTTATGTTGCCTTCTTGTGCTTCTAAACGCAGTCTTAACTGTTGGTATTAGAGCATTGTCCAAACTCTATTAGGACAGAAGTGTTAGTGTGTATCGAGTATCTCTACTTTAAGGGAGCCATGTTGGCTACTTCCTTGGTCAAAAAGAAAACCATTTCCGAGAAGATTGTGTCTTTTCCTACCTACTGCTTCACAGTGACATAGGATGTGTTCTGTCGTGTCTGAGCTAAGTCCATATTTTTGAGATGGTGGTTTACTCCACTGTGCCTTGTCATTAGGCCAATTAGAGTACTAATATAAGAGGTGCTGAATTTTAGAATATCCTCCACTTTGTTTTTTTTTTTTTTTTTGGTAGGAATAGTTTTTTTGAGATTGATAAGCCTGGAAGTCTATTCCAGTAGATTTTATGCTCTTGTTCAACCCACTTTCTAAGTACAGGGTTGGAGTGCCCTTTTGGTTTTCCGCAGAATGGCTCTGGACTAATAAAATTTGTTTCTGCGCCATTTTTTGCAAGGTTATCAGCCTCTTTATTTTTTCCCAATTCCCATATGTCCTGGTACCCTCATTGAGGTTACGTTGTTCTTTTTACTAGGATGATTAGGTTTAAAAGGCAGTGCCAAACTATCCTCGATTCATGTTTATTGGATTCCAGGGCTTTGAGAACCGCCTGACAATTCGATAGGATATAAAAAGATTTGTTGCGATGAGCTCTCCTTATATTCTCTTGGATTCATAGCTCTATTGCAATAAGTTCAGCTTGGAAGATTGTGGCTTTCTTGCCGAGTGGTTTTGAAACCGAGAAGTTAGGATCGTTAACTTCGGCTCCAATTCCCTCAGAGGTGTACGAGTCATCTTTGTACCAGATGGTTGATTCCTTTTCCATTTCAGGTAGCATGTATTGCCAGTCCTTGCGTTCTTTGATTATAACTTTGAAGGGGGTTTCAAAGTTGAATTTTGTCGGCGTAGTGTCCGACAGTGTGAAGGTTAGAACCTCTATTTTCCTGTGTTTAAAGATTTTGAGGTTACCTCTTAACTCCACTGACTTGTATTTGTTTTCCCTCTGGATGCGTAACACCCCTTTGATAGCCTCCTTTTTTATTTGGAGGTGTATCGGAGGGATGTTCAGAAATATTTCCATTGCCGCCGTAGGACAGGTTTTCATTACTCCCATGATACCAAGACAAGCTAGCCATTGGATTTTTGTCGCGTAAGCTGTGCTTTTTGTTGTAAAATTTTAGTCCACCATATCGGTGATCCGTATGTGACAATTGAGAGCATGATTGTTCTGTAGCGTCAGTAGATAATCTTGGACTGTAATCCCCATTTTCTGCCAAAAAAAGCTTTTGCATGCACAAAATGTCTTGCTTTGGCATGAGTCCATTCTATTTGTTTATTCCAGTTGAGTTTACTATCCAGTATGACACCTTGATATTTTACCTCATCTGGAAAGGGCTATTGGTGTTCCTTTTATTGAAGGAGGTATTATGTGGATTTTTCTTCTATTTGTAAATGGTATATCAGTCTTACTTGGGTTGATGTTCAGTTCTTAGACTGACACCAATTCATTATCACCTCTAAGGCAGATTGTATCCTTCCCGAAATTGTTAGGTCATATTTGCCTCTAATGATAATGACGAGGTCATCGGCATATCCTAATACCTCATAGCCTTGTTCTGTTAGACGGTCCAGGAGCGCATCAACTACAATTGATCATAGGAGTGGAGACAGTACATCTCCTTGAGGACAGCGCCTAAAGGTCTGCTCAGTCAGTGCGCTGTCATTTAGATCCGTGGTTCTTTCTTTCGCCTCTTTAACATAACGTGTATCCATTTTATCGTGGCCGATTCTTAACTCTTTTCCCTAATTTCTTTATAGTATTTTGCCTTTTCGATTTGTCTTATCAAATCATGAAATTGATTTGCTTTTTTGGTAGGAATATTGATTATTATTAATACAGACCTTGTTAGGCCCTGTTCTTATGTGAATGTCAACTAAATTCTCCATCGCCTTGACGAAGAAGGAAGTAAGGCTTGTAGAACGATATGACTTAGGCCGATCAAAGGAACGATTCCCTGCCGTCGGTACAAATACCAACCTCGATTTCCTCCAAATTTTTGGTTTGCACCCCCATAAAAAAAAACTGGCTTTAAAGATCCTTATCATTATTGGCATTAGGATCTCTAGCTCCTTCTGCAGTAATGCGGGGATTATAATATTTTATCTACTCCGGCTGATTTATAGGTCTGAAGGGTATTGATCGCCAAAGAATTTCCGATTTGGGACGGAACTTCCACGATGTTCGTATACATCATAAAAAGGCTGTTAGACGCGACAAAAGAAGGGTCTATGAAGGTTTGGCCAATAAGGCGGAATCTGCGATTTACTTTAGGGATATGGGTTCGTTATTTAAAATTATGAAACATTTGACCGCCTACTACCTGTTGAGACAAGTCCAAGGTACCCTCCTTAATATAAGTGGACACTTGCGACGATGGAAGGAATACTTCTCTAATACTTTAAACTTCTTGTCAGAGGAAAATATTTTAGGAAGGGCGACGGTTCCCGAGATAATAACGAAATAGTTTGCACAATTCAGTCAATAGGTGGAAGAAAAGCTCCAGGTGTAGACCGACTACCTACTGAACTCCTCAAAGCGGACCCGGAAGCAACAGTCGATATACTCCTTCCTCTCTTTACTGAGGTGAGGAATAAAGGAAATATCCGGCTGAATGTATGGGGACGCCATTGTCAAAATCGCAAAGAAGAGCGACCTTTGGGATTCCGGCAATTAGCGTAGTACTCGTATATATCTACTTACTGCTGTTTCGAAAATCAGGACTAGAGTAATTCGTAATAGGATTAATGATGTTGTAGAGAGCACTCTCGAAGTTCATCAGGCTGAATTCCGTAAAGAGTCGAGTTGTTTATGGTCTGAGCAAGACAACCCTTTACCTTTAAATACCCTACGGATAATATCGAGCAGTCCGCTGGAATGGGTTCGCTCCATCTCATGTTTGTGGACTTCGAGAGTTTTGCTGTACGAACGGGTGTCAGTAAAGGCTGCATATTGCTACCAGCCCTGTTTCTATTGGTAATAGTTGACTTATTGAAAGCTTCACTGAAAAATGGGGAAGATAAAGGTCTCCAGTGAGAACTGTTTAACATCTTAAGTCATATTGATTATGCTGATGACATGTGTTTGCTTACACATAACCGTTCGGACTTAGAATCAAATGTTCGATCGTTGCATTCTAAATGCAAAGAGGCGGCACTCAAAATAAATGATCGTAAAACCAAATACATGTGCAAGCGCACCGAATTATACTTATGAGAGAAAAGATGCAAGACTTTTGTTACCTCAAAAGCATTATCGGCATGGATTGCGTTGTCAAAAAGCATATTGTCGCTCGTTCAAAAAAAGGCCGTTAGGCTTCCGGTATTCTTTCCTTTGTTGTTATATGGCTCTACTGCATAGAAAGTAGCGATTAGCCTTACCAAGAAGTGCAAACTTTCGGGAACCAATGCCTCCGATGAATTTTTGGTATATTCTGGCCCTAGATGTGATCTGCAACGATGAGCTTTAGACTACAACTAGACAGACTAAAATAAGTATTGAAATTCAAAGGCGGAAGTGGTAGTGCAGTAACACAAAACTGCCAGACAAGTTCTGGATTATAATCCTCAAGGAAAACGTCGGGTTCGTCGACCATGAACCGCATGGAGCGAGCAGATGAGCAGAAATACAGAGGAATAAACAAGTTCTTGCGACAAGTAAAGACCGATGCTCTGGATCGCGCCTTGTGGAACAGAACTGTTTCAGTCCTGTGCCAATATAGGAGGTCTTAACAGGAAAATTATGATGATCCCCCCCCTTAGGGGCATAACACAAAAAACAGTTCTCTTCCACATGGTCTTCGGTTGTCGCCAGGACTTTCTTATTACTTTTGACTCCTGCTCAACTCCTCTTCTATTACTGCAAATAACATTGCACAAGAATCTATTCCGACTGAAGCATCGAGATTCTGTATTCTATATTTACTTAGTCATTGAACAAAATGTACATTTCAATTACACAATAGCGAGAGATAGAAAAGTTTCAATAATACACAAAATGTATGATCAAAATTAAAAATGAACATAACAGGACTACGATTGGGCGTAAAGCCCAATCGTGCGATACTCTAGATGAAAGAGACATTTTTATACTCTAGATGAAATCTGAGAGTATTATAAGCTTGCTCTAAAGTTTGTAACGCCAAGAAATAAGGCTCGAATAATATTATCACTCAAAAATCTCAAAACCGGATGTCCGTCCGTCCGTCCGTTCGCTCTCTAGCTTGAGAACGCGTTGAGCTAGAAACTTCAAATTTTGTACACATTGTTTTTTACAAAAAATTAAGGTCAAGTTCGTGAACGGGCCAAATCGCACCACCCCTTCTACCCCCTCCCATACAAAATGACACAATTGCGCAATTTGACAATAAACGGATTTGCTCGAAAAGTATAAAAGCTATTGGGCTGAAATTTGGAACATATTACTTTTATGATAATATCAATCTACCGTATAAAAATTATGCGTGTCCTCTCTCTCCTTCCACCCCTCCCATACAAACTACACTTTTTCATGAAATGCTCTAAGACGATTTTCCCAGAACATGTAACATTTATTGAGCTCATATTTTGTAATAAATACTTAATTAGTATTATCACTAAGATCAGAAAAAAATATTTGATTAGCTTCACTGCTTCTACACCCTCCCATACAATATGACACAGTTTCACAACTTTACAAAAAATCGATTTTCTTGAAAAGTATGAATGGCACTAGTGTGAAATTTAAGGGATGTCAATTTAATAATATTCCTAGTTATTTCTGAAAAAATCACTAGAATTCCCCACCCTTTCTACCACCTCCCATACAAACTGCACATTTTCATTTTTTTCTCAGTTCGCATTCAATTTTTGGAAGAAGCATTTTGTATAAAACATTTTTGTAGCTAGTTTAGCATGATGGGGAAAAAATTAGTTCAATGCTATCATCCATACAAAATTTCTTGGGATCACAAAAAATTCTATTTCATCTAGAGTATCGTAAGATTGCGCTTTACGCGCAATCGTAGCCCTGTTATGTTTTAATTTAAGATATGTTGTAGGGGAAGTGGTAGAGGGGGTGACGACATTGAACTAATTTTATCACATCACGCTAAGGTTGTCATCAAAAGGTTTTATACAAAATTTAGGATTCAAAAATTTAATACGTACTGAGAAAATTAGCGTATTGGATTTAGTGAAATTGTGCAGTTTGTATGGGTGGTAGAAGGAGGAGCGTCTTAATGACTTTTTCAGAAATAACTATGAACATCATGCATGTTTTAAATTGTAGATAATCATCAATGGAGTGACAGCCCAAATCGGGCCTTGCTCTCCTGAAGTCGTTGCCTCCAATCGTCCAAAGACCGCGTCTCCCAGCTAATTAAGCTAATTTTCAAAACGTCTTTGCTGTCTTCATCAACCGAATCTTCCCATCGCTTGCGTGGTTTCCCTACTGGCCGGTTACCACTCGCTTTCCCTTTCAGAGCATGTTTGGGAATTCTTCTGTCTTCCTCTACATGGCCAGCCCACTGCAGTTTACGTAGCTTGATGAACGTTGAAGCTCCTGGCTCGTCGTAGAGTTGATACAACTCATAGTCGTATCTTATTCGCCATTCCGTTCCTTCCTTCACAGGTCCCAAAATTCTTCGAAGGGCCTTTCTTTGCTTTTTCGGAAGTTGGCGTTAATGTCCACGTCTCGCTGCCATAACAGAGTACAGGTCGTATAATAGTTCTATATATCCGCAGCTTATTGTTCCTGTGCACTTTCTTGGATTTCATTATTGGAAATACCGAATAATACGTCTTATTTGCAGGTATTATCCGTCGTTTGATTTCGTTTGTTTTAGTACCGTCCTTTACTAGATTAGCCCCAAGATATAACAACTGTCTACGCTCTCCAAGTTATACTCTGCAATTGTTATGTTTTGTCTGATAGGCGTTCTCCGTCTTGTTTGCGTCATTACTTTTGTTTTGCTATCCTTAATGTGGAACCCGACTTCTTTTGCGGCGGAGTCAAGATTGATACAGGAAGGGAAGGATCTTGCTAGGATGTTAATGTCGTCAGCGTATACTAGTTGGGTGGACTTGAATAGTAGTGTCCCATTGGTGTCGACTGGGATTTTTCGGACGACATAATTGCCAAGTTGAAAAGCATAGGGGCTAGACCATCCCCCTGCTTTAAACCACATTCCGTTCGAAAGCTGGTTGTGGAATCGGTTTGTATTCTCACTTGGGATTAAGTGTTCGTCATTGTGAGTCTTTTTAGTCCTACTAGTTTTGGGGGAATTCTAAAGTTAAGCATAATTTGGTACAGTACGCCTTTGTTGATACTGTCGTATGCTTGTTTAAAATCTGCGAAAATTCAGTGCACGTCTGTGTTGTATTTTCAGCACCTGTTTCACCGAGAATATCTGGTCTGTTGTAGATCCTCCGTTTCTGAATCCACCTTGGTAGTCGTCAATTATTTCAGACAACGTTCAATTATGTTTGTCTGTTTGTCTGTATTATTTTATAGGTCGTACACAACAATGATATTCCTCTGTAATTCTCACGGCAGAGTTTGTTTCCTTTCTTGTATATTGGACATATTACGCTTTTCCGCCAAACATCGGGTATGATTTCCTCTGTCCAAATTTTGCGACTAGCCTAGTGGGTAGCGTGTTGGTTTATAATGTGCATAATTCAAACACACTGCTTGCATGGATATACTTTGGTTACATCAATCTACGAAAATGAAAAATCCGTAGATAGAGGGTTGTGCGAAGAGCTAACAACTCTTCCGCAATAAATAATGAAAATGTTAAGGAACCTGAAGATTAGGAGGCCAAGGCCCAATTTGGGCGGTAGCGCCATTGAAGAAGATGAAGAAGAAATTTTGCGACTCAATTTCCACCGTTTTTGCAGATCAGTAGCAATCATACTTTTCAGGAAAATCGGCTTTTTATAAAGTTGTTGAATTGTTGCTAGATTCTATGGGAGGAGGTAGAAGGAGTGAAACTAACAGTCTTATTTTTTGATCTTACTAATAATTTTTAATAAATATTTAGTGCGCAATATCAGCTCGATAAATTAAGCAGTACTAGAACGAGCGAAAGTTGAAGAAATTCTAAGGACGAATCCGACAAAACTATAGGCTTGGCTATTAATCTTCTCAAAATGAGTAGTGAAACCTCAACTTCACATCAAAAATCACACCTAGATCCTTCATAATCGATACTTCAGATAGTCTGTTACCATTGATCAAATAAAGTAACTCGGAAGGTTCCGTTTTAAGTGAGTATAACATCAAAAATGATGGCTAAGGTAATTCTCAATGGGATTAGTGATGTCGTCGAGAGCACTCTCGAAGTGTATCAGGCTGGATTCCGTAAAGGGTCTTCTTGTACCGACCACACAAATACCCTACGGATAATATTAGAGCAGTCAGCCGAAATGGGTTCTCCACTACATCTTATGTTTGTGGACTTCGAGAAGGCTTTCGGCAGCGTTAAGCGAGATTACATATAAAATGCTTTGCGTAGGAGAGGTATTCCAGATAAGGTCATAGCTATGATTAAAGAATCCGACGAAGATGCAAGGTGTCGCGTCTTTCATAGAGGAGAGCTGTCCGAGAGCTTTCCTGTGCGAACGGGTGTCAGACAAGGCTGCATATTATCACCAGCCCTGTTTCTGGTGGTAATAAGTGACATTTTGAAAGCTGCACTGGAAGGTGGGGAAGGTAAAGGTCTTCAATGGAGACTATTTAACATCTTAAGCCACCTTGATTATGCTGATGACGTGTGTTTGCTTGCACATAACCGTTCGGACTAAGAGTTGCATTCTAAATGCAAAGAGGCGGGACTGAAAATAAATGTGCGTAAAACCAAGTACATGCACATGAGTTCGAATACAAGCACACCGATTGTTCTTAACGGACAGGATGTGGAAGAGGTGCAAGATTTTTGCTATCTTGGAAGCATTGTTGCCGAAAAGGATGTTAACTTTCGGCTGAATAAAGCTCGTCAGGCCTTCGGTATCCTTTCCCCTTTTTGGAGGTTAAGAGAGATCTCCCTTCGCATGAAGCTGCGAGTTTTTGACGCATGCGTCAAATCCGTGTTGTTATGTGGTTGTACTACGTGGAAAGTGACCGCTCGACTTACCAAGAAACTTCAGACTTTCGGAAACCATTGCCTCCGACGCATTTTTGGAATATTCTGGCCAGAAGTAATCTCCAACGACGAAATTTGGAGTACAACTTGTCAGACTAAAATAGATATTGAGATTCAAAGGCGGATCGGTCATACTTTGAGGAACCCAGAGCGAAACATCGCCAAACAGGCTCTGGATTATAATTCTCAATGAAGACGTCGGGCTGGTCGACCATGTAATACATGGAAGCGAGCAGTTGAGCAGGAGGTAGAGGAATAAACAAGTCCTGGCAATAGCTTGAGGCCGATGCTCAGGATCGCACCTTGTGAAAGAGAGTTGTTTCTGTCCTATGCCCCTATATTGCTCTTAACAAGAATTTGATTAATTGATAACATTGCGTAACATTGTCCAAGATTTAAGTCAAGCTCATTCGACAAACCCCACTGATATATACGATCAAGGTCCAATTGTAAAATACCACAGTCACAGGAGGAATTAATCACTCGGAAATTGTTGAGGTCGTCGGCATATAGGAAACAAAAACTGGGATAGGTCATTTATAAAAAATTGGAATAATAGTGGGCCAGGAATAGACCTCTGTGGTACACCAGACCACGCAGGAAATACATAAGACTCATGACCCTTAAAAGTTACATGCATGTTACGAATAGATAAATATGAAGATATTCAGTTTAGTAAATTTCCTGAGACGCCATATATTTTAAGTTTGTCAATTAGAATCTTGGGGTTAACTGTGTCGAATGCCTTTACAAAACCCATATGAACAGTGTGAACAAAATGATGGAGTTGAAAAGATTTGTTGAGTCCGTCGCCCGAAAAGTAAAGAAAAAAAAAAATATATATATATTTTTTTTGTTTTTTCAAATTTTTTCCCGCCTTCCATGCAAACATCGGATCATCGAAAAGGTTCGCCAACCCTGAGCCTTTCGACATAACAACCGACCAAAAGGAAGTGCCGTTAGTTCTGTTGCCGAAGAGATGTAGAAAAAAAGACCGCGAGCAGTCGCGTGGAAAAGTTCATCGGTGCCCTAGAATCACTCGTCTCGCGCGATCGTGTTACAAAAGCAAAAAGAAAAAAAAACGGCAAGAAAAAAAAAATTTAAAATCACGATCACGAAATGCCCGTGCATGAGTGAAATCGCGACGTTTCCAAGAAAATAATTGCATGCGCTCTGGAGGTGTTCGTGTGCTCCGCTGCTGCTTACACGGTTTTCTTTTACAAAAAAAAAAAAAAAAGGAAAGAACTCGGGAAGAAAAGTGCAACGTCCACCCCCAAATCGAAGAAAGTCATTTTTTTTTATTCGCTCGACGAGGCGAAAATTCGCTCTTCGTCAAGATTTTTTTTTTTTCGACGGCCACGGAATTCAATTAAAAAGAAAAAAAAGGGGAAAAAGTGCATCACGTGTGAAAATCCAAATTCCCGTTAGATTTTTTTTCAGAAAGTGATTGAAAGAGTCAGTCGATCGTACGAAGGTGGCATATGAAATTACGAAGGTGAATCATTCCGTAAACGCGTTTTAAACTGCGACCACAAAGTGATTGGTTCTAAGGTGTCATTTTTTTGCAATTAAAATTTTCGACTGTGCATGAATTTCTTTTGTACTAAATGTACGCCGCCTGGAGTTATTTCCTGAATTTTATAGTAATCGTCATTTTCAACAAGTAATAACCAAAGACAGGATGCTCCTCAATTCAATATTTATTTATTTATTTATTTTTATTAAGGACTTGATGAACAGAAAGTAAAATATTCCAATTATACAAGAGGTCCAAAACAAATATAAGTGAATTACAATATTAATAATAGAAAAAATGAAAGTTAAATAGAAATTCAATATATGTACAAAGTTATTTAATAGAAAACTTGAATTTTAAATATACCTTGAAAGATTGTAGACTGAAGTCATGAAAACTAAGGCAAGATTGATTGAACATTCGAGGCAGCCTGAGTAAGGGAGAGTGAAAATATACGTTCAGCCGCGCATGTGGTACAACGAATAGAGTATGTGATCTAGTATTACTTATATTAGAACGCAATTGAAGTTCACGTTGAAGATTAGTATTGAAAACGAAATTTACTTTAAATAAAAATAACATGTCAAAATAAATTCTTCTGTCCTTTAAACTAGTTAGGCCAAGTAATTGTAATCGACTCATGTAGCAAGTGTCAGATAAGTTCAGTTTTCGGAAAACAGATTTGGTAAAACGTCATTGTACTGATTCCAATGCAGTCTCAAGATATTGGTAGTGAGGGTTCCAGACAACAGAACAATACTCTAGACGAGACCGAACCAAACTATTAAACAAATTCGTATAAACATGCATATTATGGAAAGTATGATCTACGAATATCAATAAAACCAACACCAACGACAATAATCACAACGCAAGATTACAAAACAAAAATCATTCCAAATGTGGTCAATACAACTCGTCGACGCCGCGTTTTTTTTTTTATATTCAAACATGAATTCGATTAATTGTTTTCAATAACAACGTGAGTGAGCATTTTTTTTTTTTTTTTTGATCGCAATTTAAGCAAGTAGTATCAGAGCATAATTTTAATTACTTGAATTTCCGAATGATAATTAATGTGAATAAATTTGTGAATTACGGGAAGAAAAAGGAAAAAAGAAAAAAAGAAGGAAAGAATACAGTTATGAGGCGAATTTGGACAGATTTCTCCAAAACTTGCGCGTTAACCTCGAAATTGTGCGGTAGAATTTTTTTTTGTCGGTTCAAACCGCGTGGCGGCCCTATAATTATTTTATTAAACGAGCATGAAAACGGAATGTCGCCTCAATCAAATGATTTAATGTGCTCCAATCTGAAACCAATTGCATAACCGATGTTAGATAATTTTCAGTGAAAGTGATTATTCCCAAATTTGTGAAATTCTATGTTGGGAAAAATAAATAGCGCGACGACGCCCGAGGTCGCCTTATTGCAAAAGCAACAAAAAAAGGGGAAGTAGTTTTCTGCCGTGTTTCCTCGACACGAAATATTTCGCTGGCATTGGAAACAGAAAAAAAAAAAAAAAAAAAAAAAAAAACAAATCCGAATCCCAAATTAATCGGGAAAGTGCGGTTTTTTTTTTGTTAAAGATTGCGTGCATTTTCCGAAATTGTAATTTCCATCTGTCCGGTTTTCCGACGGCGGGAAACTCGTCTTGGGTACACGTATTGTGGGTGCGGATTGTCTTCACGGGTGACCTGTAATTTTTTTTTCTTCGGTCGCCGGCACGGCTCAAACGATCGTGCGATCCGGAAAGTTTGGTTAATCGTGCAGCAGAGAGAGAGACCGAGCGAACAAGGAAATTTCCGGGGAATTTCTCCGTCGCCTTGCAAAAAAGTTGCGTCGGAGGTGTGCAGCAGAACCAGGCTATTGTCTTTGACTGGCTACCTTATTTAAAAATTAAAAACAAAAAAAATTGAAATGAACAAAAACTACGGAACGATTAAATAAATAAAATTAGAATTAAATAATGAACAAATTAAAAACAAAAAAATTGAAATGAACAAAAACTACGGAACGATTAAATAAATAAAATTAAAATTAAATCACAAATCAAAAAAAAAAAAAAAAATTAAAAAATTTTTTTTTTAATAACAATGACCGACAGGACTAACGGACGGACGTATTAATATTAAAAATTAAAATAAAAAAAAAAAAAAAAAAAGTATTTAAAATTAATATCGCGAAGAAGAGGAAAAGTCTAAGCTAAATGTCATGCATGGGTAAGTTTTTTTTTTGACGTTTTTTTGTTAGTTTGATTTTTTTTTCCTTCATATAGAGTTTTTTTTATTATTTATATATCAATTTAGACGCGATGATGAAAGGCTAAAGAGCCATCTTATAAAATGAACCCGAGCGCTTAGCTCACATTCCCCGAACCTCGACATGGGGCCACGACGCGATATTTTCTTTTGAGGAATGTCGTGGCTGAGGTAGGGTGGGCAGACAGGGCGCTAAAACATCAGAGCGCCCTGCCAAATCGCGAAGTCGGCAACTCCACCGCTTTCCTGGTCTTTCACGACCTGTTGGGAAAATAATCCCAATTTTCACCCAACCCGGAGTAAGCCGACACGAAATTTTTTGTTGTCCAGGCCATGGGTTTAATGGTCTGATTATGGAACAAGTACCCCCCCACACTGCCGTAGCTAGTCCCGGCCGCCAGCAAGCGTGTCGCTTCCGTTCCATTTTCAGCCACCAATTCAGACGTAGGTGGAATTGGCCCTTCTTTTCCGCGAACCCTGACGTGTTTTCGTTTCCTTTTGAATTATTGTAACGTTTCTAAGCCAAGATAATTCTCTCCTCGGCCTAAACCACAACAGATTTGGCGATAAAGTTTTTAAACTCGCACAGATTGGTAGTTGTAGATTTTCCTCTAACAAAACCATGTTGACAGGGCGAAATGAGATGGCCAAGGTTGTCCCACATTACATTCTGAACGAACCGTTCAAAAATATTGCTAAAGCAAGTAAGAATGGAAACAAGGCGATAATACAAGACGTCTTCGGGGTCTCTTTTCTTGAAAATAGGGATAATGTTAGCAAGCTTCCAAGACTTCTGGAAAAGTACCTTCGGAAAGTGATTTATTAAAAAAAGAGATTGATGACATTTTTTCGAATTATTCTTGAAATAGGAGTTTCTTAATTTAAAATCATTAATTCATTATAGCGTGCATAGCGCTAAGCAGACCCGATAGGGCTATTAATCGAAAAAAGTAGCATATTGGCACTTAAAAAATGATACCGCCTAAGCGATTAAGATTTTATAGGAGACGAAAAAACTTTTCAGCTCGGCCATGTCAACGGCAAAATTTTATAACTAAAAAACCATGTTTTGAGATATTTCGGTTTAAAACTTGGTAATTTTCAAGAGAGACAATTCTTCTCTGTTAGAGTAGACTTTGGAAAAAATCCATTTTAAGACATTCCCGAGTAAATAATCTTTATGAAACCACTTATAAAATGTGTCGAACATATATCTTCAGTAATACCAAACTAAATCTCAAAATCGACCAACGCCATTTTGGCTAAACTAAAAAAGTGGTCTGGCATGATGAGGTCCCTTTTTATATGGACGGTCTTCTTCTCCTTCAAGAGCACTACAGCCGAAATCGAGCTTTGGCCTCCTGACCATCTAAATTCCTAACATTTTATTTGTTATTGTGAAAGGGCTGTTAGCCCTTCGCACAACCCTCTATCTACGTATTTTAATTTTCGCAGTATGAGGTGGCCAAAATTTATCCTCGCAAGTAATGTACTGAAACCATACATACGTCGACCGGAATTTGAACTCCCGACCTATGCATTATAAACCAACACGTTATCCACTAGGCTGCTTCCTAGCTATGGACGGTCTGATGAATGAATATATTTTTTTATTGCATTCCTTCCGAATTTAGTAAAATGTTATACCTTTTTTCCCTCTTTCTTTTTCATAAATTCATTAAACCTTTTAATATTACAAACCGTACTAAATATTCGATTAAATGAAAAAGAACATTAAAAATGTTTGCCAAGTTATTCCTTGACTTTTCACAGATGTCTGTTTCATAATATTTTCATCATCCTATCTAGTTAAGCTACCACCACAAAAAAAAAACAGGATTAAAACTAGTCGGATCTGCTGCCTTCGAAAACTTCAAAGCCTTGAAGCGTTTCTTTAAGGAAAAAAAAGTTCGTCGTCATGAAATCGAATTTTCAGAAAAAGTTAGCGCTCAGATTTTTTCACACTTTACCCGAGATCTCTGATGATAACTTTGAATTTGTCAACTTGGAGTAAAATCAAATGGTAACCATCCTCGAGCGAATGTCATACATATCTGAGATAAGTTAACTATATAAGACAGGAAGCAGGAAGGAAGCGCAGCCGTTTTTGATATGCCATTCGAATACTTAATACATACCATTAAAATGACATGAGTGTGCTCCAGGACTTATTTTTATCCCATAAAACCGCATATGACTTTTATTTTCGAGGGAAATATTTTCATTTGGTTGGCATTTTTCGAAAAGTAAAGCATCACCCCAGTGTGTGTGTGTCAGTGTGTTTGTCTCATAGCCGCATTCATGAAAAGCGCTTCCTTTTAAAGGACTTATAGACGAAAATTGACGACAGTTCAGGGAACACATGTTGTATAACATCTCGACTATTCACTTGGCGACATGCCTTTCTGGTATTAGTTTATTTTTTTTTATTCTCCGCTAGTCACAGAGCAATGTAATTTACTCCGGTGGATCCTGACAAGGATTCCACCATCGTGTGAACTTAGGATGGTATGCAGGCGCATGGATTATGCATGAGCAGTAGTGGTAATGCAAATTGGTTTCAATCGTCTTATCACACGAGACGACTGCAAATTAAAACACTACGTATAATTGAAATGAAATTTTTATTTAGGATTTTTTGCATTATTCCAAATGCATTGGGAAAAAAATACAAGTTGTTAGTTGGTTGTGTTAGTACCGAATTAAAGAGTTAATCTGAACTATGAAGTGAATGAATTTAATTAATAAATTTGTATTGCAAATGGATTTGCTGGAAATTTTGTTAATACAGAATTACAGTTCAGGAATTTTTGATGGGATCTTCAGATGCTCAGTATGATTTTTATATTCAAATATATATTTATTTTTTATTAATTACCCAACAGCTACGTATTCACTATAATGTCCTTAGTTCGCTACTCGTTCATCGGTCATTTATCCGTGGTCTGACTCATTGAGGTAGATACTTAACAAAAGATGGCTCTGCATGAATAATGAAAAGAAGACGAAACTTTCAATCATCGAATTCCAATTGTAATAAATATTTTCATATTTTTTTTTAAATTCAAGCTGGGCTTACAATTAATTCGACGCATAGTTTTATCACTCCACCTGTGAGCGTATATTTGGGTAACTTTAATCTGCCAAAATAATAATGAAATAAAATTCGGACAGGGAATTTACAAACGGATTGTAACCCTTCCACGATATAATGAAACTGTCAGAGAACCTCAACCAGAAAGTCAGGAGGCCAAGGTCTCGTTAAAGAAGATGTTTTAATTCAATTAAAATCCAACAGGAATCCTCGCTCATTTAAATACGATAGTGACTATGACCAGTGTAATAATTATTTTATATTTTTTTGCCCGATAGAAAAAAACAGAGAAAGCGCTTGTAACTTATCCATTCACCTAGTTAAAAAGAAAGGAGCTTACACACTTACTCTTATAAATCGTAATAACAGTCGAACATTGAAATTTACGACTTCTTAAGATCGTAAAACAGCACTTTTCGGTATGTATGCAAGAATTGAAAACATGTAGATCCGCTTGGTTTTCTTGGGTCATAAAATTTCGCAATAATCTTTAGGATCATCATTTCCTTTCCACAATGCTGATACTGAACTTTTCAAAAGGGAAAAACCATGAAATATTAATTATTTTAGAATGCTTAGTCCTTCCGTATAGATTCTCAATCGAAGCACATCCATATTTTATGCCCTTTATACCATTTAAATTCGTTTCACGTATTTTTAATTTATTTAAACGAATAATAGCAATCGTATAATGTCTCAGCCAAATGCTTTAAGAAATCCATTTTTTTGTCCGGGCTTTTTTTTTGAGTTTTAATTGTTCATTTGCAATGAACTTCATAAATAAAATTTAAGAAATGAATAAGGCTATGGATCAGTAATGAAAGTGTTTTGGTGAGGAATGTCTCAAGAAGTATAATTTTTAATGATGCGTGGAAATGTAAACAGAAAATATTCTGAAAAGTAATAATTATTATAATTTTTCTTGTTTTTGTTCGCATGAATAACTTTTTTTTTTACTTTTAGAAATGTATTCTATGAAGAACGTTCTAACTCATTTAGTTTTAATTCCATATATATACTCTTATAGCAGATTGTTTTTACTTAATTATTACTTTATTATTGTTATAACAAAATATTGTGCGCGATACAGAAAAAACAAATTTGCCACCCTGAAATTTTGTTCTTTCGCGTTTCATGACTAATAGCCTAAAAATGCAAAAAAAAATCCGTGGTGCAAAGAAAAACACTTAAGAATTAATATCTCAACTATCTGCTAATCTATGAAATTGAAACCATATATTAAGTTTCACTAACGGAATACAAAAAAAAACTATAATATTTGGTCATAATGGTAGTAGGGCAAATTGGGAGCATTTTTAAAATGGTGCACTTTCCAACATTTCAAACCGTTATTCTTAAAATCCAATAAAGGTATTAAGTTGAAATCCTGTCAAATTATAGACCTGTATGATGCATAATTTTCGTAAAACTTCTAAGATGGGAGCTGTAAGGGGAACGATGTGGTGGGGCAAAATTTCGAAAATATTCACTTATTTTTTTTAGGGCTCTGTTAAAAGATACGAAATTAAAAAAAAAATGTCTTCTCAAATTCTTTCGAATCGTGAATAGTGGCTTTTGTATGGGAGGTGGTAGAAGGAGAAGGGGAGGTAATTTTTGTATGTAACACCGAATGTGGTATACGAAATGTTGCATGCTGAATTTCAAGTTTGTTGCTTTCATAATTTTCGAGGAAATTGAACAATTTTTGTTTGAATTTTTGGTATTTGTATAGGAGGTGACAGAGAAAGTGGAAGATTTTGGATGATTTTGAATCTGCTTATCAACATCCTAATCACAATGCTTTGTTACAATTTTAAAGTCGATATATTTCATATGTTCGAAGGAGAAATACTTTTATTGAATTTCCAAAACAAAAATTTGTATGGGAGGTGGTAGAAGGAGTGAAGTGAAGGCAATATATTTTTCAGCATTTATTGTATTTATTAAGAGACAAATTTTGGCAAAATTTCAAGTTTTTACTTCTTCTAGTTTCTATGATAATCGATTAAATTCATTTACCAAAATTTTGCAATTGTATGGGAGGGATTAGAAGGAGTATTCGAATCAAAACTAAATTTTTGGACGTTAATTAATAGTATACTTTTCTCAAATTGAAATTCCGAAATTTCGTGAAATTTATATGGGAGGAAGGAGTGAGGTGAAGTTGATAGCTTTCCAAAATTGGTTGCAATTGTAATAAAATTGATACTTTTAGCTTTGTTGGTTGCAATGCAAACCGAATAAATGCATTTTTGAAAATTGTGCATTTGTATGGGAGGTGGTACATGGAGTAAGAGGATCAGATCAAAAATTTTTGAGGTTAACGATATTCACATCATTATACTATGAGCTAATTTTCAAGTCGATAGCTGAAATGGTTTCGGAAAAAAATAAATTTCTTTAAATTTCGAAACTTCTTGAAATTTGTATGGAAGAGGGTAGAACAAGTGGGGAGATGTGGCCCGTTTACGATCTTAAGGCTACTTATTTGCTAAAAATGGCATATGACTAATTTCAGTATGAAAGGTCAAAGCGTTCGAATGTTATGTTGTAGACAGACAGACGGTTACTTGGAATCGAGGTTTTTGAGAGACAACAAATATTCCTGCACCCTTGGCGACTCTGTGCGAGCATTATTTCTTAGCGTTAGACAAACATAATATACTCTCAGATTTCATCTAGAGCATAAAAATGTTTTAAAGTTTAAAATATAAACTGGCCGAATACCTTCAAAACGTCTACTCCCTCCCATGCAAAAGTGTTTCTTTGACCATTTTTAAGAAATCAATTATCACCAAACCATTAAAAGCTATGAACTTAAAATTTTTTACAAAATACTTTTAAAAATATTTGAAATAAAAATGCATCAAGGGATTTGAAATTTATACCGAATTTCATAGTTTTTACTTCGTCGTCGATCTGGAGAATACGATGCAATAGAGAATTGTATGAAATTTTCGACAATCTAGAAGTGTCAACCCTCATAAAATTTAAGAAGTTACAATGGGCTTTTCATGTATGGATGACAGAAGAATTCCCAAACGGACACTAAAAGGGAAAGTCAATGGACGAAGACCGGTTGGAAAACCACGGAAGCGTTGGGAGGATTCGATTGACGAAGACAGCAAATCACTGCTAAGATTTTTTAACTGGAGGAGGTCACTGCACCGAGATGGATGGAGGCAAAGCATTCAGGAGGCCGAGGTCTGATTTGGGCTATAGCGTTATCGTAAGTAAGTAAGTATGAAACTAACATTATTAACATCCACCCGCGCCTTATAACGCGCTTCCTCCACATTCCTAAAAACCCAAACTTGCATAAATGATCAAATGAAATATTAATACTACGTAGCTATTGATCGTAATAGCAGTTAAGTGTTATTTATAGACAACTGCCATGCCTAAGAACTCCCATCCACTTTTCTTCCCTACCCACCATAACCTGCATATTGACTTCCCACGTATCCTCAACTTGTCGCAACAATGATAAAGTTGCGCCCGACATGTTGGCAGATTATTAATAATGCCTTTTGTAAGAGATTAGACTTTCGCTTTCAGTCTAATATCTCAAAAATAGTGGACATTACAGAAATTTTAACTAGACATTAAAGAAAAGAAATTTATTTTTACTGGAATTCTATTAATAAGGATTTTACTTATAAATCTAATATCTTACTAAATATTCACTTTTTACGAACAATAAATCAATAAATTTTCTGTTAAGACTTCTTTTTAGAGAAGCATTTTTCCCTGGCAGCTTCAAAGTGTGACCGATCCAATGCCACTTCCGCCTTTGAAGAATTTGAATGCTTATCTTAGTCTGTCCAGTTGTACTACAGAGTTCGTCGTAAAGATGACATCTGGCTAGAATAGCGCTAAAATTCATCGGGCGCATTAGTTCACGAAAATTTACAGTTTCTGGGCATACTTAACGGTCACATTCTATGTAATGCAATCATATAACTTCACAGATTTGACGCATTCGTCAAACATCCTCGAATTCATGCTAAATCTCCAGAAAGGGAAAAGGATACCGAATGTCTTAGAAGCTTTCAGTAATTGCTGGCGAAATACTTTTACTTTTTGCATTTACGAGGGCAGGTCAAAAATTTCGCAGAATGAAGGGGATGGACAAGGAAGAGGGGAAATATATTTACCTGGAGATATTCTAACACTCAATGCAGGTATAAATACAAAGTTTCTGTCAAATCGAATCACTAACACTTTAGTTATCGACATTGCAAGAAAAGATTTACGGATTCTACACTGTTACGTTTTATTATTCGTGACGAAACGTTAAATCAACAAGTCAGTCGGAAAGAAAACGCTAAATATGGACAAAATTGAGTTTCGTGCTGTCATAAAGTTGATTAGCAAGCATGGAAAAACGCCACAAATCATTTTAGAAGAAATGCGATCTGTTTACGGGGAATCTTGCCCTGGACTAACGATGATTTATAGGTGGCACAGCTCATTCAGGCAATCAAATTCCTGTTAAGACCCCCTATAGGGGCATAGGACAGAAACAACTCTCTTCCACAAGGCGCGATCCTGCGCATCGGCTTTAAGCTGTTGCCAGGACTTGTTTATTCCTCTGGCCTCCTGCTCAACTGCTCGCTTCCATGTGTTACATGGTCGACCAACCCGACGTCTTCCTTGAGGGTTATAATCCAGAGCCTGTTTTGCGATGTTTTGCTCTGGTTTCCTCAAAGTATGACCGATCCACTGCCACTTTCGCCGTTGAATCTCAATACCTATTTTAGTCTGGCGAGTTGTACTCCAAAGTTCGTCGTTGGAGATCACTTCTGGCCAGAATATTCCTAAAATGCAACGGAGGCATTGGTTTACGAAAGTCTGTAGTTTCTTGGTAAGTCGAACGGTCACTTTCCACGTAGTACAACCATATAACAACACGGATTTGACGCAAAAACTCGCAGCTTCGTGCGAAGGCAGATCTCTCTAACCTCCAGAAAGGGGAAAGGATACCGAAGGCCTGACGAGCTTTATTTAGCCGAGCCTCAACATCCTTTTCGGCGCCGCCGTCCATGCTGACAATGCTTCCGAGATAGCAAAAATCTTGCACCTCTTCCACATCCTGTCCATTAAGAACAATCGGTGTGCTTGCGTTCGAACCCATGTGCATGTACTTGGTTTTACGCACATTTATTTTCAGTCCCGCCTCTTTGCATTTAGAATGCAACGAGCGAACATTTGACTCTAAGTCCGAACGGCTATGTGCAAGCAAACACACGTCATCAGCATAATCAAGGTGACTTAAGATGTTAAATAGTCTCCATTGAAGACCTTTACCTTCCCCACCTTCCAGTCCAGCTTTCAAGATGTCATTTATTACCACCAGAAACAGGGCTGGTGATAATATGCAGCCTTGTCTGACACCCGTTCGCACAGGAAAGCTCTCGGACAGCTCTCCTCTATGCAAGACGAGACACCTTGCATCTTCCTAGGATTCTTTAATCATAGCTATGACCTTATCTGGAATACCTCTCCTACGCAAAGCATTCCATATGTAATCTCGCTTAACGCTGTCGAAAGCCTTCTCGAAGTCCACAAACATGAGATGTAGTGGCGAACCCATTTCGGCTGACTGCTCTAATATTATCCGTAGGGTATTTGTGTGGTCGGTACAAGACGACCCTTTACGGAATCCAGCCTGATAAACTTCGAGAGTGCTCTCGACGACATCACTAATCCTATTGAGAATTACCTTAGCCATAATTTTTGATACGGCAGTAAGTAGACATATACCACGCCAATTGCCACAATCCCGAAGGTCGCCCTTCTTCGGAATTTTCACAATGACGCCCTCCTTCCATTCAGTCGGATATCTTCCATCACTCCACACCTTAGTGAAGAGTGGGAGGAGTATATCGGCTATTATTTCCGGGTCCGCTTTGAGGAGTTCGGTTGGTAGTCCGTCAATACCTGGAGCTTTCCTTCCCGCCATTGACCGAATGGCGGAAACTATCTCTTTCTTATCTGGGGGATCGTCCCTAATAGAGGATTGTTGCGGTTGGATGTTTGGAAGTTGTTCTGTTTCCGGAATATCTTCATCTGACAAGATGTTTAAAATATCAGAGAAGTATTCCTTCCATCGTCGCAACTGGTGTTCACTCATATTAAGGAGAGTTCCGTTGACATCTCTCACCAGGTGGTTGGCGGTGAAATTCCTGTTCGTCAACTGTTTCATGATTTTAAATAGTGAACCCATATCCCCATATCGCAAATTCTGCCTTGTTTGCCAGATCTTCAATGGCCTTTCTCTTGTCGCGTCAACAACCTTTTTAAGCTGTATATGAGCATCACGGTAGTTCTGCCTCAAGTCGGGCGTTCGTTGGTTGACATCGGCCCAAGGGTCACCATGCCTCCCCATGACGTGTTCTAGTCCAGTGTTGTCTGATCCAACCTGGGCGTTCATATCTCCCGAGATGATAATAATATCACCTCTTGGAACACGTTCGAAGGTGGCACTCAGTTGGCTATAAAACTCCTCTTTGTCACCAGGTGTTGCGGTATTAGTTGGTGCGTAGCACTGCAGAATTGTGACGTTTCTGACACTGGTCCTGAGCCTGACGACGATAATCCTATCCGAGATTGGTTCCCAGCTAATGAGACTGTTTCTCGCTCTCGGCGTAAGGACGAACGCCACGCCATTTCTGGCTTCACTTTCAGGGCCAATGTACAGAATAGTGTTTCCGCTAGGGGTTCGTTCTTCTCCTGATCCTGTCCACCTGACCTCGCTCAAGCCCAAGATTTGGATGTTATAGTGCTCCATTTCACGGTCGATCACCGATTGGCGGTGCAAGGACCGAGTAACCCCAGCTCTTCCCCCGTCATTCAATGTTCGAACGTTCCAGAAGCCAATCATAGTCCGTTTTCGAATGCCAAAAGTCGTTACCGTAGAATCAGTCCGTATCCGAGGCGATGTATCTGTTTCTCGTATCATTTAGGTCTTAAGATCACGGGTGATAAGCCCATGATCCAGTGAGTGTCCATTTGCTATTTTTAGGGCAAGCAGGACTGGCTGTGGGTGAATTCTACAGCCCCCATCCCAGAGGGGGATAGTTAGCTCAGGTCCGTGGAGTCGCTAACTCCAAAGATAGTTGCAGGAATTGATAAAACCTCATACTACGACTACCCCCTTGCGGGCCATTCAGGCAAAGCAAAGAGTCAATTGAAGATGATAAACACTCGGGCCGGCCGATTGAGACCACTTCCTCAAAAATCGTAAGAAAAGTGGAGAAACTGGTTCTCGAAGATGCTCGTTTAAAGAAGAAATAAATCGCAAAAGTGGTTGGAGTATTAGATACAATCATTATATGTATATATCCTCCACGATCATCTCGGCATGTCTAAAGTCAGCGTAAGATGGGTACCGAGAATGCTCTCAGCGGTTCAGAAAACGCAGCATGTCGAGTGTTCACGTGAGTTTTTCGATCTCTATAGCAAGAACAGGGATAAAATTTCGACGTAGTTTGTTACTGGAAACGAAACTTGGGTTCATCACTATGAGCCTGAAACAAAACAGGAGTTAATGCAGTGGTTCTGTAAAGCTGCTTCAACACCGAAGTTCAAGGCTTCACAATCCGCCGGAAAAATCATGGCCACTAGTTTTTGGGATTCAGAGAGGGTTTTGATGATCGACTATAAAGAAAAAGGATAAAATACCACAGTGGGATAGTACAAACTGCTACGAAAATTAAAGGATGCCATCAAAGAAAAAAGAAGGGAAAGTGGACTCGAGGCGTGCTGCTTTTGCACGACAACGCATCTGTTCAATAAAGGGCCATGTTGAATTGGCTGCCCTACAGATATGCGGCAACGGAATATTGAACCACCTCCCTTATAGTTTAAATCTGGCCTCTTCCAATTACTATTTGTTCCCAAAACTGAAGAAAGAACTTCGGGGAAGAATTCACCAACCATGAAGAGGTGGAGTCCGCAATTTCAGTCTTTTTTGAAGGCCTTGACAAAACATTTTTTAGATGGAATTAATAAACTTTGTGAGATAAATGTATTAGGCTTAAGGGAGAATCTTTTCAAAAAGAAAAATAATAACTTGTTTACCTTTACCCCTTCCCTGTCGTTCCGCGAAATTTTTGACCTCCTCTCGTAAAAATTAAAAGAAATAAACTGCCAACAATTCGGGCGCAACTTAATTACTTTTGGGACAAGTTAAAGATGCATGGAAAGTCAATAATAGTGGAACCCCGTTTCACAAGTGAAACCCCCTTTCACAAGCGGAACCCCCTTTCACAAGTGGAACCCCCTTTCACAAGTGGAACCCCCTTTCACAAGTGAAACCCCCTTTCTCAAGTGGAACCCCTTTAGGGCAGGGATGATGCCAATTCAACACTTAGTTGCGAATACGATCAATATTTAATATTCATTAATCAATATTTCATTCTGAAGGGGGAAGGGGTCATATTAAGGGTGAATGAATATCAATAATTTTCCAATAGATTGCCTCAATTACGTCCAATATTTTCTGCATAGAATGTCAGTTTCATAGACTTGCATAGAATTTTCATAGAATTCTGTATTTTTTACATTCACGAAACCAATCATTTGTATGAGAGGGGGTAGAGGAGGTAAGGGAAATGTAAAATTTGTGATGCAGTTTTATTTCATTTCTTTTGTAAGGTGCTCGTACAAAATTTAAAGTTCGTACCTTTTAATTTGTTGGTTAGCAGTTGATTTATTGAAATTGGTCGAAATCATACTTTTGTATGGGAGGGGGTAGGAGGGTAAGTGCGATCCCAAAACTTTTGACGCAGTTCCGTTTCAACTATTTTCGGAAGCTTTTGTGCACAATTTCAAATTGATAGCTTTTAATTTTTAGGTGATAATTGATTTTTTTAATATAGTCGAAAAAATAATTTTGTAGAAGTTTGGAAGGTATTCGACCAGTTAGTATTTCATTCTTTTAGAGATTTTTTTTAAATGCATTTCGAAAATTTTCAAGTTTCTATCTTAAAATTTCATTCAAAAATTTTCAGTATATGTGTTTTTTCATTGCAAATGAAAAACCTTGTGCACGTTAGACCAGGAGGGTCGGTGCATAACAATTGCAGAATTTTTATTATTTTTTCTTCATGTATATCAAATAGATGTATCCACATGCAAAATTTAAACTTTGTATCTTTCACCACAGCCCTAAGAAAATCACTCAAAATTTTCGACATTTTTGCTTACCACCTCCCTCCCCTTACACCTCCCGACGTAAAACTTTTACCAAAATTCATAACTATGTAGTTCTACAATTTGGCAAAATTTCAATTTGATATCTGCACTATAATGGTTTGAAATTTTGGAAAGTGCAATGCTCCCCATTTTCCCCCACTACTATTTTGTCCAAATGTTATATTTTTCTCGTATTTCTCTAGTATAGCGTAATATAAGTACCAAGTTTCAATTACGTAGCTCAACAAATGCCGAGATATTGATTTTTAAGTGTTTTTCTTTGCAACCCAAAACCCCTAACCCCCCCCTTACAATAATTAGCCTCTATGTAAGCTGATTTCAGTGGATATATATGCCACCTTGATGGTCTAAAATATAAATTTTTAATGCTAAGTAATTTCGAAGGTATATAATCATTTGAAAAAAAATTAGATCGACAATTGGTTTTTAGGCCCCACTTTTTGCACCCCAATGGATAAAAAAATTAAATTCATTTTAAAAGTTGTGCCACAAACTCCTTTATATGTATATCGATTTTTAGTTTCCTAGCTTTAGCCATGTTTGAGATATTTGAATCTTAGTTTTCGGTTTAAGTGCTCCCCCCGCCTCCCCTTGAACCCTTACACCCCTCAAAATGGGTGTCCGCCTGAGATCAGAAACTATCTACAATCCCCCCAAAAATGAACTTTCTATCTTGAAGGGTTTGGGAGTTAATGTGCTCTGAGCGTACACACCGGCGTACGGCGGATGGCGTACAGACAGACGGATTTCTTTTTTTTGCATTTTAGGCTATTTTAGTCATGAAACGCGAAAAAACAAAATTTCAGAATAGCAAATTTTTTTTTTTTTTCAAGTCGATCACAATACTTTATTATTAAAATAATAAAGTAAAATCAAGGAACTTAAATTTCTGGCTTTGAACAAGAAAAGGAAATACGTTTTACGTAGCTATTATACGAAAAATGTGATGCAATTACATTTATAAACGCAAACTACCTAGAGAGTTCCTTAACATTCATAACTCGTATAGTACATAGCATAAAAATAGAAATAGTTTCAATAAAACAAATTTATTTTCAATAATCTTTTTACATTTTTTCTGCCATAAACTAAGCACAACAAAAGACAGAGGGAGTTACAGCATTTTACGATAAATTGCACCATTTTATAAGGATTTACGAGTATAATATCACGCTAGTGCCGCTTGCTCGAAAGTGTTCTGGCTTCCAGTGAAGTGTGTGATAAAATAATCTTACAAAAGTTTGAAGAACTGCGCTTTTATTTAATTTCTGGTGATAAGGATGTAGGTAATGCATTTTCTGTAAAAGAGGCTGTAAATCATATTCTTAGTCTTAGCACTTCTTCAGATTTACATTTGCTAAGCATAAGATACTTGTATTCGATTTGTGTTAAGGCGAAATTAATGGCATGATAATCTATACATAGTAATATAATTGTAGTGTCTGTCTGTTATTTGCTCATAAATGGCTATAAGTTAGTTTATTGAGTTATTTTAGCACTAACTAGGCATAAAAACACATTTTTGAAATTTTTGTCTGTCTGTCTGTCTGTCCGACCGCTTTTCACGCACAAACGGCTGAACCGATTGTAATGAAACTTGCACAGTTTGTTAGGTGTCCATCGGAATGAAATCTGCTTTTGGTTTCATTTCACTCCCCTCACGCCTTCTACCCCCTCCCATACAAAGTGACTCATTTTCAAATTATATATCAATCAAATTTTCTTGGAAACCAGAAAAGCTATTAATTTGAAATTTTGAATATATTATTTCTATTATAAATACAGTCTTTTGGTCTTCAAATTGTTTGAGTTTCCTCACTCCTTTCACCACCTCCCATACGAACTACACTTTTTCATGAATTACTTTACACCAAATTTCTCAGTACGTGTAACTTCCATCGAGCTAAAATATTAGATTAGATTAGATTAGATTAAATCCTTAATTAACATTATTATTAAAATCGGAAAAAAATTAACCGATTAGCTTCACTCCTTCTACCCCCTCCCATACAATGTGACACAGTTCCACGACTTCACAAGAATTTGATTTTCTTGAAAAGTCTGAATGTTACTGATCTGAAATTTCAAATATATCAATTGCATGATGATTATAGTTGTTTTTCAAAAAATCACCAACCGCTTTATCCTTTCACCAGCTCCCATATAAACCGCACTTTTTCATGAAATACTCTAAACGAATTTTCTCAGTACATTTAAATTTCATCGAGGTAAAAATTTGAACTTAATCCTTAATTAGCATTATTATTAATATCGGGAAAAAAAATTAACCGAGTAGCTTTACTCCTTCTACCCCCTCACATACAATGAGACTAAATAACAATTCGATTTTCTTGAAAAGTGTGAATGATACAGATCTAAAACTTAAAGTATATCAATTGTATGATAGTTATAGTTGTTTCTCGAAAAATCACCAAAAACCCCCCAATCCTTCTACCACCTCCCATACAAATTGCACAATTTCATTAAATTCAATGCACTAAGTTTCTCAGTACCTACTAAAATTTTTGAAGCTTAAATTTGGTACAAAACATTTTTATAGCTACTCTAGCATGATGTGAAACAAATTAATTCAGTGCTGTCACCCTTTCTACCACTCCCCATACAAAATTTCTTAACACCGCAAAAATTTCGATTTCATCTATATATAGTATCGTATGATTGGGCTTTACGCACAATCGTAGTCCTGTTATGTTTTTAAGCTTAATGTTATTTTATTTGTTTTTTTTTTTTAAATAACACCAGCTACAATTATTCACATGTCCTTAACGCTTTTCAACACGTATATAATCTCGAATCACGGGTTTGATTTGATCACGAGCCTGTCCCATAAAAATGGGAGTATCATGCTTCCATTCTTAATAATTTATGGTTCTGATTCCAACAATACACAAACCATTTTCTTCAAAGAGCCAATAAAGTAAGCAGATTATATATCCCACATAATGTATTACTAACTACACTCTCAAAAATTGCTTATTATTGCTATTTTTACGCGGACGAAGTCGCGGGCGTTTGCTAGTTAATCATACGAAGAGCGATTTCGGAGCGATTTCTGAACTGCCCGACTGCTTTATACCGAAATAGGCCTTTGGATAACACCACTGCCGCAAAAAAATGTTACGATCCTGGTAACAATGTTATTCGGAATAAATCGTTGGTTTGGTGTTTTCACAGAGCATTTCGAATTGATAGGAAAGATTTCCTGATTCTGCACTGTTATGCTTTATTATTTGTGATGGTTCGATGTCTGCTGAGTTTGATAATGGTCTCAACATAGACCAAAGCGTCTCGAATAATAAAGCGTAATAGTGTAGAACCTGGAAATCATTCATTTTAAAATAATTACTCTTGTTTTTACCAATAAAAAGAAATACTTCTTTATGGACTTTGGATATATAGTACATGATTCATAAAACTCTCTTCTTTTTAAACTGTTAAACTACGGCCTGAAGCAGATTCCAGCATGCCAGCATATTTCTGCAGTACTCAGCAGCATTCGAACCCAGTCCAGTCGGATTAGTTCAAAAATGGTCTGTTTGGCAAAATGCTGCGATCACAATTTTTTTAAACCTCATCGTTTTTTTTTGCGTAAATTTCGATAAAAATATTCCGGACAATGAGAGAGTGGGGAAGGACTCGAAAAATAGCAAAATTTTTCCTTGTCTTAGAGGTTTTTGTGAGATTAATGACTTTGCACTAAACTATATTGAAAAACTAAAAATTAGGTTCGATTGCATATTTTCATTTGAGTGGTACGTAGCTAAATTTGGTATATGTAAGCCTGAGATATATGTAGACTGTTTTTGGAAATTTTCAGAGATTTTGTGTTCTTAAAAGGAATTGAGTATCTCACAAACTGTAAAAAAGATATTCCACCAAAACTTGCGGAATTGCCTCTTGATAAATGCAATGTAACTAATTATTTAGCCGGTTTCATAGAAATTTCATCTGACAGTCAGGCAGTGACCGTCGTCGGGAACAGTGCTAGTGAACAACAAAACACAGTTCTTGACGTTGCCTCGTGCAAATTTCTCTTTCTTTTTTCTGTCGTGCTAGAGTGCAAAGAAACTACATCAACCTTTAAAGTTGTAATTAATTAGTAAGTGACAGCTAAAGTCGAACTTTCCTTAGTTTAAAAGGTGTGACCCATTGGCCACGATGGCCTCTGGGAATACATACATCAACAGCTTCAATCTTCTGGACGAAGTTGAACTGTCAACCAATGCTCCATCGCGAAAAAAAAAATCATCTTTCGCGCCATATCCAAGCCTCCCAAAAGTGAACAGTAATGATATTCAAAAGAAATTCGTCTTAATTTCTCACGCCGATCCGACCAAAAAATTGTCAGCTGTTAACCCTTTTCTACTTAGAAAAGCAATTGACGGTATATCCACCGAATACTCCAAGGTCTCAACCTTGAGGGACGGGAGTTTGCTTATTCTATGCGATAACCTAACGGTAGCTCACCGCTTTGAAAAAATTTCAATGCTAGCCAATATCATTCCAGTAAAAGCCGAAATAAGTAAACAGTTTAATGTTAGTAAAGGGACAATTTTTTGTCGCGATCTTGCAAATCTCTCCGAAGAAGAAATAGTCGATGGTTTGAAAAGCTGTGGGGTCACAAACGCAGTTAAGCTGAAGAAGAAAATAGACAACCAAGACATCCCATTTGGATTAATTATCCTCTCCTTTGAAAGATACCACCTTCCTACTTCCATTACAATTGGATGGCAAAGATTTGAGGTTAAAGAATACATTCCGAATCCAATGCGGTGCAAAACATGCCAGAAGCTTGGACACACGGCTAAATGGTGCAAATCTTCTCCAACATGCGTTTCCTGCGGTAAAGCAGAGCATAAACCTACACCCTGTACAGAAAGCGTTAAGTTTTGCGTAAACTGTGAAGATTCAAGCCACATATCATCTGATCGGCTATGTCCTAAGTACCTTGAAAATAAAGAAATTATCACCATCAAAACCATAAACAAATGCTCAATATTTGAAGCGCGGAAAAAATATCACGAATCTAGGAATTCACTTAAAGCCAAACAACCTACTCCCGGTCTTTCATATGCAAAAGCTACCACACCAAAAACAATAGTTATTAACAAACAACAAAACAATCTAAAAGCAAATAACGAAAATATACTTAAACCCAATGTAATAGACTCTTCAACCACAACATACTCAAAACAAATGGAGCCAACAACTTCTAACTACAACCCACAAGCACCCCTTACAACCCAACCCGACTTCGAGACTTCAATTACCACACAAAAGCAAACTAAAGAAAAATTAGAACTAAACAAAGAAACCATTGAAATAAACATCCATAAACAACCCCATAATAAACATAGTCCCTCAAGCACAGATGCGGAACGAGCATGGACGGTAGAGTCGATTAATCAATCCCCAATGTGACTTAAAGAACAATATTAACTCCAAAATTTTACAATGGAACATTAAAGGTTTCTTCAATAACTACAACCATCTGCAAATATTATCCATTTTGCAATGGCTTCCAAAAAAACAAACAGCTTCAAACAAATACAAACCCAATTCAAAATCATGCAATGGAACCTGAATGGTTTCTATAACAACTTTAACTATCTCCAAATGCTGGTAAAAGAAATATCACCTGACATAATTGCACTCCAAGAAACCCATTGCCCTTATAACACAAACCCACACTTCTCAAATCGGTACGAAAGTGTCTTTGCAAATAACATTCAAACCAATTCCTCAAAAAGTGGTATCGCTCTTTTGATAAAAAAGAGTTTGGAACACCGACTTTTAACTCTATCAACAAACTTATTGGCGATTGCAGTTGAGGTATACAATCCCATAAAACTGACTGTTATATGTGTATACATTGAACATGGATACCAACTATCCACAACTGATCTTGAAAATTTAACAAGTAGTTTAAATCTTCCATGCATAATTGTTGGAGATTTCAATGGTTGGAGCCCTATTTGGGGATCCCCTGTTGTCAACAAAAACGGCACACAAATCGAAAACTGGTTAATAGCATCCGATCTGCTCGTTCTAAATACTGGTTCCCCTACCCACTACTCCACTCATCGCACATACACGCACATAGACCTTTCTATCTGTTCCTCCCAGCTAGCCCCAGTTTCCGACTGGAAAGTTCTCGACGACCTTTACGGAAGCGACCACTTCCCCATAATCACGTCGATAAGACACAACTATACCAAAACCGAGCATCTTCCACGGTATAACACAAAATTTGCAAATTGGGAAAAATTCGCGGAAAAGGCTACCGAGGCTTTTAACAATATTCCAATCACGGAGAATGTTAACAAGGAAGCAGCCAATATTAAAAGGGCCATTCTGGTCGCAGCAAATTGCTCAATTCCCCATAACCACCCCAATTTCACTAAAAAGAAACGCCAGGTTTCCTGGTGGTGTACTGAGCTTGCTGATTTAAACCTCGATCGGAAAACGGCATGGACCCTTTATAGAAGAAAACCCACCCTGGCAAACGAAATAATTTACAAAAAATTAAACGCAAAATTCAAACGTGCAATGAAAGCTGCCAAGCAAAAATGGTTCTTCTCTTTTACTAGCACAATATCTAAAAACACACCTATTCAAAAGATCTGGAACACCATTCAAATCATTGCTGGAAATCGGAACCAATCAACCATAACAGAAATCAAAAATGGACCAAATTCCATTACAACTCCCAAAGAAATAGCAGACAACTTTGGCAAACATTGGTCCTCCTACTCCCTAGATAGCAACTTTAGCTCCCAATTTGTCCAGAACAAATTAAACTTTTCAGATACCACCCCTCGCTTAAACTGTAGCCAGAGAGCTGCGCATATAGAAACTGAAATAAGCTTCTTTGAGTTTGAAAACAACTTACAACTGCTCAAGGGCGATACCCCTGGACTAGATAAAATCACATACAGTATGATTAAAAACCTAAGCATTAGCTGTAAGATGCGTATTGTTTCCTTGTACAACACCATCCTAAGCGAAAACATATACCCGCAAGCATGGAAAATGGCAGCCATAATCCCAATTCCTAAACCAAAAAAAATCAAATCTGATACAGAGTCGTACCGCCCTATATCTTTGTTACCATGCTTAAGCAAAATCCTAGAAAAAATCATAGCAAGTAGACTATTCTGGTTACTCGAACAAGACAATGGAATTAACAGCGAACAAATAGGATTCCGACCAAACAAGAGCTGTCAGATGCACACCTATATATAGATCACCTGATCTGTTCTCAGCTCTCCAGCAGAAATCACGTGTCTATTGTCAGCGTCGACTTCGAAAAGGCGTTTGATCGCGTAGGAACCCACACAATCATCTCAGAACTCATAAGATTAGGAATTGGTCCCAAGATTCACAACTGGGTCCTTAATTTTATGGCGCACAGAAAGTTTCGAGTTAGAGCAAATGGAGCTCTTTCAAAGGTCTGGTCTCTGCAAAATGGTATACCGCAAGGATCACCAATATCAGTTGTTCTATTCTTAATAGCATTTAATTCGCTATCAAATAATATTAATCGCACCATGGCTTGCAAGCACCTAGCATATGCAGATGACTTCTACATAATAGTCAAAAACTCCTCACTGGTAGAAGCACGCAACAATATAGCAAAAGCTTTAGACGAAATGCTAACGTGGGCAAAGCACTCTGGCGCTAAAATCTCCATCAATAAATGCAAACATCTCCACATATGTCGCAAACTCACTTGCTCCTCTTTTAATGTAGCAGTAGGTGAGGATACCATTGAAAATGTTGATCACTTGAAAATACTGGGTCTAACTTTCTCCAAACGCTTCTTATGGAACAAACACATAGAAAATATCAGGAAAGATCTGATACCTAGACAAAATATAATCAAATATCTGTCCAACAGGAACTCCAATGCCCACCCTGCTATATTACTGCAAGTAATAAGAGCCACTATTCTGTCCAAAATTGAGTACGGTTTGACAGTTTACGGAAAAGCCGCAACTAGCACTCTACAAAAGCTTAACGCCCCATACCACAGCGCTATCCGTTCTGCAATCGGTGCCTTTCGAACAACGCCTATCATAAGTTTGCTAGCCGAATCAAATATGTTAACTATCGGTGAAAGAATAAACTTGGCAACCGGTAGACTAATACCAAAACTAATTTTCGCTAACAATAAACTGCTACAAAAGGAAGTTAATAATCTAACCAAGAGAAAAAAGCTACCACGAATCCGTTCCACACTTTCACATTGTTTAGTTTTAGCAAACGAAGTTGGAGTCAATATTAAACCAATCTGCACTAACCCAAAGTCTCCACCACCTTGGATGTTCCCTACGAAGACAATAGATTTATCTTTAGCTTCACATACTAAAACCTCCACCAGCAATGAATCTTATCGTCTGCTTTTTCAAGAAGCTGCATCCAAGCTCCGAAATGAGAACTGGACATTGCTGTTCACAGATGCCTCCAAAAATTTCCAGACGACGACTTATGCTGTCGTCAAGGAATGCGGTGAGCTAGTTGTTCCTGGTCTCATGTTCGACTACGTTTCTGTTTTTTCGGCCGAAGCCAAAGCAATAGGTGCTGCTATCGAATATGCAAGCAAACGAAAAGGAAAATACTGCATTTGCACGGACAGCCTTTCCGTTACAAAAGCTATTCAAAATATCCATTCGCGCAATAACATAATCGTCCAAATACGAAACAAACTCACTACCTCACCAAAGAAATTAAGACTCCTTTGGATCCCGGGGCACTCCGGAATAAAAGGAAATGAAGAGGCAGACAGAATGGCGAAGAATCTAGCAAATGCCCCACTTGTAACCACTGACGCCTCTACTCCCTTGGATGTAAAACGATTACTTGAGCGACATTTAGCCATCAAATCCCAACAAGCATGGCCCTCCCGACAAAATTTTTATACAGACGTCATCAACCCGAACAAAATTCAAAGAAGTTTCCCGAGCGCACTTACGCGCAAGGAAACCGCAATCATCACAAGGCTAAGAACAGGACACACAATTTTGACTCATCTCCACATCATCAAAAAGGATACGCCACCTGAATGCACACATTGCAACCAAATCATGGACTTCCAACATCTCCTACAATGCAGCCTACTCGGAGGAGACCTACTTGACTATATAAAAAACAGCAACGACGAAAAAATTGCCACGAAACTACTCACATTAATAAAAAACGCCAATCTTACGGATAAAATTTAAATTTACAAAAGAAATGTTTTTTTTTTTTTATTTTATCTCAAACAGCACTTATATAACTTAACAGTCAAACCTGAAACAATTAAGTCGATGGTCTAATGTAACTAGTACTTAATTTGCGTACTTTAATTTTTATATTAATATATTAATTAAATAAAATAAATAAAAAATAAATAAATAAATAAAATTTCATCTGATGAAGGTTTTGCAAAATATCTTTTCAAGTAAATTTTTTCTTAATGGCATTTTCAAAATAAAACATAACAGAATTATGATTAAGCGTAAAGCCCAATAATATGATACTCCATATTAAATAGGAAAGAGTTTATTGTACCGAAAAATATGTCATCTCAAATTCTGTCGAAAAATGAATGGTAACTTTTGTATGGGAGGTGGTAAAAGCAGAGAGAGGATGTTTGTAATTTTTGTATATAACACCGAATGTAGTACATAAGATGTGTCATGCTGAATTTAAAGTTTGTAGTTTTCATCAGTTTCGTGGAAATTGAACAATTTTCATCTGAATTTACAGCATTTGTTTGGCAAAGCAAGTGGGAGGTTTTGGATGACTTCGAATCTGCTTATCAACATCCTAATCACATTTCTTTGTTACAATTTTAAAGTCGAAAGCTCTCATATGCATGTTTGAATGAGAAATATTTTCTTGAATTTCCAATACAAAAACTTGTATGGGAGGTGGTAAAAGGAGTAAAACGAAGTTCATATTTTTTTTTGGCATTTATTGCAATTATTAAAGGACAAATTCTAGCAAAATTTTAAGTTACTTTTTTCTAGTTTCAATGAAAATCGATTAAATGCTTTTATCAAAATAGTCTATTTGTAGGGGAGGGGGTAGAAGGAGTACTCGAATAAAAACCAATTTTTGGCATAAATGATATTTGTAATAGTATACTTTTTTCAAAATTTAAAAGTGATAGGTGTGGCGGTTTTGAAGAAAAATAATTTAATTGAAATTTCGTGAAATTTGTTTGGGAGGGGAAAAAGAGTGAGATGAAGTTGATAGTTTTTCTAAAATTGGTTGCAATTGTAATAAAATGAATTTTGACAAAAAAAAATCTTTTAGCTTTGCTAGTTGCAATGAAGACCGAATAAATGCATTTTTGAAAATTGTGCATTTGTATGGGAGAGTGTAGAAGGAGTAAAGGGATTAAATCAGAATTTTTTGACGTTGTTATATGGTAACTCTAATTATAACACTAGGGAAATATCAAATTTATAAGACTACTGTTATCGAAAATGTGACAGAGGAAAACCCCGCTCTCTTGATCTTCAGCATCGGACAAAAGCGGTAGCGACATCAATTAGTATTAAATAAAATGTTTTATAAAACTATAATATCTTATGTTTTGATTCAAGTAAACAGTTTATTGTAACACTTAAAAAGCAAGATAAAACAGACGTTAATGATATTCATTAATTATACTATGACTTACTTTTTAAGTCAATAGCTGAAATGGTTACGGAGAAAAATCAATTACGTTAAATTTCGCAATTCCATGAATTTTGTATGGATGGGGGGGGGGGGGGGGGGGGGGAGAAGGAGGGGGGGGAGAAGGAGTGGGGGATGTGGCCCGTTCACGAGCTTAAAGTTAATTTTTTTTGCTTAAAATGACATATAACAAATTTCAGTACGATTGGTCAAAGCTTTCGAGAGTTATGTTGTAGACAGACGGTCACTCGGAATCGAGATTTTTGAGCGACAACAAACATTCCTGTATCCTCGGCAACTCTCTGCGAGCATTATTTCTTAGCGTTACAAACGGTAAGGCAAACACAATATACTCAGATTTCGTCTAGAGTATAAAAGGTCTAAGTCAAATTTTCGATTTCTTCAATAGCCATGCTGTATTTTGGATATCCTGCCAAAGAATTTGCGAGGCTTAACGGTTAATTTGACTTATCCGGAGCCGAGATATCGATCTTTTTCTTCCAGATTTTAAAATTTTTTATAATTATGTTATTTTTACTCATAAAAATTGCTTTTTAGGCTATCAATATTTTTATTTTTTTAAATTGCCATGTGGTTACTACATCCAGGGCTGTTGTCCTAGGGTTTACGGGGTATACGTCATATACCCTATGATTATTTCCTAGAAAAATCGTTTTCCTACCAATAGATGATAATGATCTTATTAACCTGTAACATAAAAATGGCTCGAAACTTGGTTCAATTCTTCGTTCGTAATGCTCAGCTTTAAATACAGGGTGGACCAAATACAAGTTTCTTTTAAAAAATGCAATAAAATGAACAAAATTAAATTTTTTTCCATTTATTATAGCTTCATTAGTAAGAACAAACATTCCCATTAACGATGAAACACAACTTCGTTCAAGTCGCTGCCCTGGCCGGCTTCGCAGTAACGCGTTCTGTCACTCCAATTTTCCAAGACCATGTCGATGGGGTCGGGCTGTACGGATTGCTTGGATGATATTGGCCGTAAGTACTTGAATCGTTTCTGGATTGTTGGCATAATATCGGCCCTTCACGGTTCCCCAGAAAAAAAAGTTCAAAGGGGTCAAATCGCAGCTCAGAGGCGGCCAATTGACATCGCCAAGACGGCTGATAACACGATTTGGGAATTGGCGTGCCATCCTGCATGAACCAGAGGTCGTTCAAATCCATTTCTTCAATTTCAGTAAAAAACATAACAGGAGTACGATTGGGCATAAAGCCCAATCGTGCGATACTCTAGATGAAAGAGAAATTTTTGTATCTTAAGAAATTTTGTAGGGGAAGTGGTAGAGGGGGTGACGACATTGAACTAATTTTTTCACATGACGGTAAGGTTGCTATCAAAATGTTTTACAAAAAATTTAGGATTTAAAAATTTAATAGGTACTGAGAAAATTAGTGTATTGGATGTAGTGAAGTAGTGCAGTTTGTATGGGAGGTGATAGAAGGAGGGGCGAGTTTTTAATGACTTTTCAGAAATAACTATAAATATCATGCTTTTGACATGTCTTAAATTGCAGATCAGTAGTATTCATACTTTTCATGAAAATCGACTTTTTGTAAAGTTGTGAAATTGTGTCATTTTGTATGGGAGGGGTAGAAGGGGTAAAGCTAATCGCCTAATTTTTTTTTGATTTTACTAATAATTCTAAATAAATATGTAGCGCACAATTTCAGCTCGGTCAATTTTATACGCACTGAGTAAATTGGCTTAGAGCATTTCATGAAAAAGTGCAGTTTGTATGGGAGGTGGTGGAAGGAAGGGGAGGAATCAAATAACTTTTGTACAGTAGATTTATATCATCATAAAAGTAATATATTCCAAATTTCAGATCAATAGCATTAATATTTTTCGAGCAAATCTGTTTATTGTGAAATTACGAAATTGTGTGATTTTGTATGGGAGGGGGTAGAAGGGGTAAAGCTAATCGTCTCATTTTTTTTGGTCTTAATAATAATTTTAAATAAATATTTTGTACATAATTTCAGCTTGATAACTATTATACGCACTGAGTAAATTGGTATAGAGCATTTCATGAAAAAGTGCAGTTTGTATGGGAGGTGGTGCAAGGAGGGGGAAGACACAAATTGTTTTTATAGAGTATATTGGAATCATCATAAAAGTATTACATTCCTAATTTCAGATCAATGTCATTTGTACTTTTCAAGGAAATCCGTTTATTGTCAGATTGCGAAATTGTGTCATTTTGTATGGGAGGGGGTAGAAGGGGTGGAGCGATTTGGCTCGTTCACGCACTTGACCTTACTTTTTGTTAAAAACGACGTATACAAAATTTTAACTTTCTAGCTCAACGCTTTCTCAAGCTAGAGAGGACACGGACGGACAGACAGACAGACGGACGGACGGACGGACGGACATCCGGTTTTGAGATTTTTGAGTGATTATATGAACTTCTGTATCATTCATTTTTTTTTTCCGAGCCTTATTTCTTGGCGTTACAAACTTTGTGGCAAACTTATAATACTCTCAGATTTCATCTAGAGTATAAAAAGTCAGATAACATGGCTCTGTAACGTTCACCGTTGACCGAAACATTGTTCCCAGCCTCATTTTCGAAAAAAAATGGTCCATTGATGCCACCCTCCACGATCCGCACCAAACTGTTACTCTCTGTGGATGCATTGGCTTCTCGACAATAACGTGCGGGTTTTCCGAGCCACAGATGCGGCAATTTTGATTGTTAACGTAGCCTGCGAGATGAAAATGTACCTCGTCAGAAAAGATGATTTTTCGCCCAAAATCGTTGTCCAATCAAGCTGCTCGTTGTTCGTTGCTCGTGCTCGTTGTTCAAGTGTAAAGCAACTCACTTCGTTCCGCTGAGGTATGATACTGACTTTCTGTCAAGATTTCGAGCGGGTCACAGCTTTCAATGTCAAAATAACCTATGATTTAAAAAGAAACCACTGGATGGACCACCCTGTATAATTAATCATATTGCCTGTGAAATAAGAAAAAGGCAAATTTCTCAAAATGTTTCTTTGGACTCAACATTTAATGTACTCATTGACGAATCAACAATGTTAAGTAACAAGCTAACTCTAACAATTTATTTCAAAGAATATCTAGAAGGAGAAAGTCTCTCGATTTGTTTGAGCTAGAATCGCAAGATGCCGCATATATTGAACAGAAACTTTTTCAAACATTGCATAACTGAAGATTTTTTTACAAAAAAAACTGGATAGCAATTGCCACTGATGGAGCAAGTGTAATGGTGGGTAAACTCTCAGGTGTCATTCGTTACTCGACTAAAGCAAAGTTATTCGCAGCTTAGATTTGGGATTAATGTATAACGTCCTACAAGAATTATCAATTCTTTGGGATTTCAGTCTCAATCAATATCACTGCCAAGAGTAAAACATCTTATTAAGAGAACAATCTGAATTTTGCATAATTTTAAAACCGTCCTTGGTGAAAATACCGCTTTGGCTATAAAAGTCAGATGAAATTTGATATTTAAGATTATCCCATTGGTACGTAATCTAAGAATTCTACCAATTAATAACAAACAATTTTTGTAAAGTATGGTCGATAAGATGACTTCAAGACTCTATTCTGAATCAAATTCTGATTACGTAGATCTTCTGAAAGATATTTCGACATTAAATTCAGGAACAATGAAACCAGAAAATATCCGCTTTGGGGAAACTAAAATGAAGAGAAAACGATTTAACGTGGAAAAAATCGAGGCAATTTCAAGGGTTGAGAGATCTTGCCGACAATAGCGAAGTTATTCCAGAAAAATTAAAGCTTTACTTCACAGCTGAATGGGAACACGTTTTCAGTTTGATGAAAAACATAATAATAGGTCTACGGTGACCACTATAGCCTTGCAACAGCGTATACCCTCTGCTGGATTTACGACAACAGCTCTGCATACATCCATTTGATATACATAAAGAAAAAAAATTAATTTGAACCAGAAGTGTTATGTATCGAAAGAAGGTCTTAACTTGCACGAGGCGTTTCATATTAAAAAACAAAACACAAAAACTCAGAATTTTCAATTGAAATTTTGACCTAGAACCTTCCAGATTTGTATGAGTTTCAATTCTAAATACATATTTAGTGCACAATTTCAGCTCGCTAAATTTTATACGCACTGATTAAATTGGCTTAGAGTATTTCATAAAAAAGTCCAGTTTGTATGGGAGGTGGTGGAAGGAAGGGGAGGACTCAACTAATTTTTATACAGCAGATTGAATTATTATAAAAGTAATATATTCCCAATTTCAGACCAATAGCTTTTATAGTTTTTGAGCAAATACGTTTATTGTCAAATTCTGAAATCGAGTCATTTTTTATGGGAGGGAGTAGAAGGGGTGGTGCGTCACGAACTTGACCTTACTCTTTTGTCAAAAATAACGTGTACAAAATTTGAGCTATCCTCAACGCGTTTTGAAGCTAGAGAGCGCAAGGGTAGACGGACGGACAGATGGACGATCAGACGGACGGACATCCGGTTTTGAGATTTTTGAATGATTATATGAACTTCTATGTCATTCATTTTACTTTATTATTTTAATAATAAAGTATTGTGATCGACTTGGAAAAAAAAAAAATTTGCTACCCTGAAATTTTGTTTCGCGTTTCATGACTAAATTAGCCTAAAAAAGCAAAAAAAAAAAATCCGTCTGTCTGTACGCCGTACGCCGTACGCCGGTGTGTACGCTCAGCGCACATTAACTCCCAAACCCTCAAGATAGAAAGTTCATTTTTGGGGGGATTGTCGATAGTTGCGGATCTCAGGCAGATGCCCATTTTGGGGGGTGTACGGGTTCAGGGGGAGGCGGGGGGAGCGCTAAAACCGAAAAATACGAATTCAAATATCTCAACCATGGTAACAGCTAGGCAGCTAGAACTCAACACACATATAGAAAGGTTTGCGGGACAACTTTTAAAAATAATTTAATTTTTTTATCCATTGGCGTTCGAAAAAAGGGGGCTAAAAACAAATTGTCGGCCGAATTGTTTTTTCAAATGAATTTATCTTCGAAATTACTTATTGTAAAAAATTCAAATTTTGGGACCGTCAAGGTAGCATATAGTTCCATCAAAATCAGCTTAGCAAGTGGTTAATTATCGTAAGGGGAAGGGTCAGGGGGAGTGCAAAGAAAAACACATAAAAATGAATATCTCAACCATCTCTTAAGCTATGTAATTCAAACTTAAAACTTATATTAGGCTATACTGGAAAAATACAAAAAAAATATAACATCTTGAAATAATAGTAGTGGAGGGAAATGGGGAGCATTTCAAAAATGGCGCACTTTTCAAAATTACGAATCCTTATATCTCAAAAAATAATACAGATGTCAAATCAAAAATTTGTCAGATTGTAGAATTACATAATGGTTAATTTTGGTAAAAATTTTAAGTTAGGAGGTGTAAGGGGAGGGAGGTGATAAGCAAAAATGTCAAAAATTTTGAGTGATTTTTTTGAAGCTCTGGTGAAAGATACAAAGTTTAAATTTTGCTTGTGGATACGTCTATTTGATGTACATAAAAAAATAGTAATAACTTGATCCATAATTGTTATAAACCGACCCCCCCGGTCTAACGTGCACAAGGTGTTTCATGTGCATTGAAAAAAACACATAAACTGAAAATTTTTGAGTGAAATTTTAAGGTAGAAACTTGAAAATTTGCAAATTGTATTCAAAAAAAATCCCTAAATATACGAAATATTAACTGGTCGAAAACCTTTTAAACTTCTACCCCCTCCAATACAAAATTATTTTTTCGACCATTTTTAAGAAATCAATTATCACCTAACTATTAAAAGCTATCAATTTGCAATTCTGCATAAAAACTTACAAAAATAATTGAAATGAAATTACGTTAAAAGTTTTGAAATTGCGCTTGCCCTTCTACCCCCTCCCATACAAAAGTATGATTTCGACCAATTTCATTAAATCAACTAATAACCAACAAACTAAAAGTTACGAATTTGAAATTTTATACAAGCCCCTTACAAGAGAAGCAAAATAAAACTACATATCAAATTTTACGATTCCCCTACCTTGTCTACCCCCTGCCATACAAATTTTCGGTTTCGCGAATGTAAAATACAGCGAATTTTATGAAAATTCTATGCAACTTCGTCTATGAAACACATTCTATACAGGGAATATTGGACGTGATTCAAGCAATTAATTAAAAAGCTATTAACATCCACCCACTCTTACTATTACCGCTCCTCCTCCATTCATAAAAACCTAAACTTGCGGAAACGAATGAAATATTGTTAAATAGACAACAGCCCTGCCCAAGAACTCCCTTTCACTTAGTCTTCCCTAACCACTCTAATCTGCATATTGACTTTCCACTCCACCGCAACATGTCCCAAGAATAATAAAGTTTCGCCCGACTTGTTGGCAGTTTATTTTCTCTGAGCCTTATTTTTTAGCGTAACAAACTTTAGAGCAAACTTTTAATACTTCCAGATTTCATCTAGAGTAGAATAATATATTCTAAACTTTAGATCTATAGCTGGCGTACTTTTTGAGAAATTCCGTTTATTGTTAAGTTCCGAAATTGAGTCCTTTTGTATGGGAGGGAGTAGAAGAGGTGGTGCGATTTGGCCCGCTCACGAACTTAGCCTTACTTTCTAGCTCAACGATTTCTCGAACTTGAGAGGAAACGGACGGACGGAAGTACGAAAATCCAGTTTTGATATTTCTGAGTGATAATACGAACTTCTGTATCATCCATTTTATTATCCGAGCTTTATTTCTCAGCGTTAAAAACTTTGTAGCAAACTTATAATACTCTCAGGTTTCATCTAGAATAAAAACATCGAGATCAGAACATTTCGCCCCAAAACTCTAATCCGACTGGACTATTAAAATGCTTATGCTATAAGAGAAGAATAAAAAGAAGCTTCTGATAAAGAATTGATGCAATTCTGATGATTGAAGAAAAATAAATAAATAAATTCCAACACTAACATAGCTGTGTGCTTACTTCAGCAATTTAAATTCAAAAGGTTTAAATTAAAAATACTTATCTGCCAATAAGTCGGGCGTGACTTTATTATTCTTGGATAATTTGAGCATGTGGAGAGCGTACAGACAGATTGTTCCATACCGTTCTTCAATCCCCAAAACAATTATTAAAAAAAGTCCTGGATCGTGCGGCAAGCCGTTTACAAAGAGAGCGCTAAAACGTACGGAAGTTTCACAGCTAAACTTTTATTTATAATCATTTTGAGATTTGAGGAAGTTTAAACTTTCAAAGACGCATGGATTTATTTCCGAAATAAATTGCAATTTTTACTGGACTAATATTATTTTTTAGTAACCTTAAATTATGTGAACAAAAAAATAATTATGTTTTTTCGATTTCTTTTCTTTCACTTACAAAAACTGCATAGCTAGCGAACGTGATCACGATCGTCCGAATGATCTTCAAAAAATTTCAACCAATATCGAATATGAATAGCGTAGAGAATATTTTTCCCTCAGCATGACAATTCTTTATACTACGCCACTATACTAATATCGAGCAACGCATTTCATTAAGATAACTCGGATTTGTAGGTACTTGGGAAGGTAAAATGCAAGGGTAATGATTTACTATAGACAACAGAGAGATGATAATTGCAGTTTTACTTGTTTTTCCGTAAGGCTGAGGGCAAATTTGCAGGTTTTAAGGTACCTTGGTTATAGTCTAGTGAGTCGTGAGTTCAAACACCGTTCGTCGTATAATTCCAGCATACTGTTTGCGTGGGTATATCTATCCAACCTATCTACTTCATCATCATCATCATCAATGGCACTACAGCCCAAGTCGGGCATCAATCTCCTGCATGCTTAGTCCCTAGTTTTCTCAATCCAATGACCGTGTACTCCATGTTGAAAATTTCAGAAGCGATTTGCTATCTTCGTCAATTGAATCCTCCGGAATCCGTGCTACCTCAATCTGTGAAAATGAAAATTCGTAGATAGTGGGCTTTGCAAAAGGCTAACAATCTTTCCAGAATAACAAATGAATGTTAAGGAACCTGAAGGTCAGGAGGCTAAAGCCGATTTTGGCTGTAGTGATTCTGAAAAATAAAAAGGTAGCTGAGAGCGGTCGATTTTTGCTATAAAACTTTTAATGGGCTCCATAAGCCATTGTGTTTACTTCAGTATTACTTCTATGGTTCTTACCAATGTTCAACATCATCGCTTAAATACCTTCATTATCAAATGGGCTCCCTGTGTAGGTTTCTCATTGACTTTTCCATTTCTTTAGAAAGGCCGGTGGAAATTTTCTCTGCTTTTAAGAAAGGTATTCCCGATACGCAGGTCGTGAGTTCAAATCCCGTCCGACATATAATTCCGCTAATAACACTTCCACAATAACAAATAAATATTAAAGAAACGGAAATTTAGGAATGGGATTGCACTGCCCGATTCGAGCTTGCTTTTTTTAAGTTTTTCTTTTCGTAGTAATCCAATTACTTGATATTGATTTTTAAATTAGGAATTTTCCATTCACCTCAATTTGTCATACATTTTACTCATATATGTAGATATGGATCTAGACACATGTAATATATTAACATTCTTACAACGTTTCTAATAAAACTTCAATGCAAATTTATCGAAAAATTGCTGTTGAAATATCAAAACTACATTATTATAGTTAATTCGCTCTTTCAATTGTGTCCATTTCCTAGGCAATTCCAATTGTTCTAATGACTGCTCAAGTCTAGACAATTTTCTGATAGCATCGAAATTGTATTATAATTGTCGGTTATTGTGTAGAAGTTTTGATAACTGATCTTTACTAAAAAGGTAGTTTTCACTGAATCATTGTGCAGTATAATTATACGTTTGGTTGACAAATGTAAAGGAAAAGTCGCCCCACAATAGCATTCATTGTGATTTATAGTTTCTATAGGATAAATTCGCTTTTCTGCAATTCCTATCTTAAAATTTTCTAATTTCAGTACTGGTACACTGCGAGCTATTATTACAATGGTAACTTCTATTGGTCTTCCACAAACTGTACTCCTAATTTTATCCGAAGTCTCTGAGTGAAGAATTTTAAACAAATTCGCCTGATAAACTAATGGCTGAAAAACTTCGTGATAAATTATCTATTGAAATGTACAGCTAATATAAACCGAGAAGCATTTCGGAAAGATAAAAGGCTTCTCCGATTCCGGTTTCCATTATAGGCTCCAAAAAAACTGCCCCACTTTTCTCCTATGTACACAGTTTCATTGTTCACAAGAAAAAAGAAATCAGCCAGACCATGTTTAATCAAAAAAATCAATTTTCATGGAGTCTAGTGCCTAGCTAGCATAGTCATCCTGTCGCTATTCCATCGCACACACATCCGCGACTAGAGAGTTTTTTTTACGTACATAATTGCGAATAAGGATGTGATCGTTTCTAGCGTAGTTCTAATGTTTTGTTGACCTCGGCATACATAGTATGTGCCGAAAATCGACAATAATTGCTCTCAATCACGATATTTTCGATGTTATGAACGACTATACCACACAGTTAAGGTTGTATTAGTTGGCACATTCTTCGAATTCTATGAGAAAATAATCTTATCGTCCTTTCATTCGGCTGGAAAGTGCGACATCAACACCTGGGTATACTCACATGTGGCTTACAAGTGTCGCGCACGACAACGACGATGATGATGATTTTATGCCTCCCATAACCCAAAACAAAGTTATTGTCCTCCAGGTTCTCCCTATTACGAGCATATACGGCTTAGCTCCTGTTCGGTTTTTTCATTTGTTCCTACGCTCTTGGTAAGGGTAAACGTAACGACTTGAAAAAAAGTAAACCTATGAAGTTTCCATACCGAAAGGAATTTATGTTAATTCCCAGGCTTTTGTGCGGGATTATTAAAGCCCTTTAGCTCTAGCTTCAATAGAATTTGGTTAAGGCATAGCTTAAAATCGCAGATGGCGGATGAATTAGGGCGATTTTTTTAAGAACTCGTAAAGTTTCGTAAATATAGCCTTTAAGAAATAGAATAAAAATATGGGATTAAAATGTGATAAGGCGTCATCTATATTGCAGGCAATCATATCATGCCGTAGGATAAGGTAAGGGTAAGGATTCAGTATCTTAAAGATATACAGAAAAAATGTGGAGTTTTTCTAAGATCACTATCTTGAATTACTAAATTTCACACCTTCTTCTTGTGTTTATTTGACACTTCAATCTGTAAAAATTAAAACTTATAGACAGAGGGTTGTGCGAAAGGCTAAAAACTCTGAAGATCAGTAGGCTAAGGCTCGATTTGCAATGTAGTAGAAGAAGATCGTGGCAAAAGTAGTGATGAATTACAGAGCTTCATTTTCCGACGTTGTTTTTTTTTCGAGAAATGACGACTGATTAATTTACAGAAAAAAAATTCTTTGAATTTTACTTTATTATTTTAATAATAAAGTATTGTGATCGACTTGGAAAAAAAAAATTTGCTAGCCTGAAATTTTGTTTTTTCGCGTTTCATGACTAAATTAGCCTAAAAATGCAAAAAAAAAAAATCCGTCTGTCTGTACGCCGTCCGCCGTACGCCGGTGTCTACGCTCAGCGCACATTAAATCCCAAACCCTTCAAGATAGAAAGTTCATTTTTGGAGAGATTGTAGATAGTTGCGGATCTCAGGCGGACACCTATTTTGGGGGGTGTACGGATTCAGGGGGAAGTGGGGAAGCACTTAAACCGAAAACTAAGAATTCAAATATCTCAAACATGGTTACAGCTAGGAAGCTAAAAATCGATATACATACATATAAAAGGGTTTGCGGGACAACTTTTAAAATTAATTCAATTTTTTTATCCAGTGGGGTGCAAAAAGAGGGGGCTAAAAACCAATTGTCGGCCGAATTTTTTTTTCAAATGATTATATCTTCGAAATTACTTAGCATAAAAAATTTATATTTTTAGACCATCAAGGTGGCATACAGATCCACTGGAATTAGCTTACGTAAAAGCTAATTATTGTAAGGGGGAGAGTCAGGGGGGGGATGCAAAGAAAAACACTTAAAAACCAATATCTCGGCTATTTGTTGAGCTATGTAATTGAAACTTAGTACTTAAATTAAGCTATACCAGAGAAATACGAAAAAAATATAACATTTGGAGAAAATAGTAGTGGGGGCAAATGGGGAGCATTGCACTTTCAAAAATTGCAAAACATTATATCTCAAAAGTGAGCGTAGGTATCAAATTTAAATTTTTTCAAATTGTAGAACTACATAGTTTTGAATTTTGCTAAAAGTCTTATATCGAGAGGTGTAAGAGGAGGGAGGTGGTAAGTAAAAATGTCGAAAATTTTGAGTAATTTTTTTAGGGCTCTGGTAAGAGATATAAAGTTTAAATTTTCCACGTGGATACATCTATTTAGTATACGTAGAGAAAAAATAATAAAAACTCTGCAGTTAGTTTGCACCGCCAGGGGGGTGGCCTAATGTGCACAAGGTGTTTCATGTAAAATGAAAAAACACATTAACTGAAAATTTTTGAATGAAATTTTAATGTAGAAACTTGAAAATTTGCTAAATGCAATTGAAAAAAATTTCTAAAAGAATGGAATATTAGCTGGTTGAATACCTCCCAAACTTCTACACCCTCCCATACAAAATTATTTTTTCGACCATTTTTAAAAAATCAATTATCACCTAAAAATGAAAAGCTATCAATTAAAAATTTTGCACATAAACTTTCAAAAATAGTTGAAACGGAACTGCGTCAAAAGTTTTGAGATCGCATTTCCCCTTCTACCCCCTCCCATACAAAAGTATGATTTCGACCAATTTCAATAAATCAACTGCTAACCCACAAATTAAAAGCTACGAACTAGAAATTTTGTTCGAGCACCTTACAAAAGAAATGAAATAAATCCGCATCAAAAATTTTACATTTCCCTTACCTCCTCTACCCCCTCCCATACAAATGATTGGATTCGTAAATGTAAAATACACCAAATTTTATAAAAATTCTATGCAACTTCGTCTATGAAACTGACGTTCTATGCCGAAAATATTGGAAGTAATTGAAGTAATCAATTGAAAAATTATTGACATTCACCCACCCTTAATATCACCCCTCCTCCTCCCTCATAAAAACCCAAACTTGCATAAACGAATGAAATATTGATTACATGTACCGGAGCTATTGATCGTATTCGCAACTAAGTGTTGAATTGGCATCATCCCTGCCCTAAAGGGGGTTCCACTTGTGACAGGGGATTTCACTTGTGAAAGGGGGTTCCACTTGTGAAAGGGGGTTTCACTTGTGAAAGGGGGTTCCACTTGTGAAAGGGGGGTTCCACTTAGTCTTCCCTAACCGCTTTAACTTGCATATTGACTTTCAATGCATAATTAACTTGTCCAAAAAATAATAAAGTTGCGCCCGACTTGTTGGCAGTTTATTTATAATCGTTTTCATTTAAGTCTCTCCCGTGTTTGTTTAAGTAACGCAGTCATTACCTAAACAAACACCAAAGGTTTTTTTGCTTGTTTAAAAAAAACAATGCAAATGGGATTTCTAGATAGTAAAGATTTATATTTAATAATATTCGCTGTTATTGTTTATAATATTTTTTGTTATATTGATATTCGGTGTTCAGACCAGAGGTCTTTTCAACTCATAGATAAATTTACGCTTAAGCTTAGGTATAACGTAGTTAATTTTAATTCTTTCAAGGAACAGGAAAAGCAAAAACCTTATGTAAGTGACTTAAACTAAAACTTAGAGCTAAACTTAATCTTACTTAACCAAGAATTTAAAAGAAACATAACAGAATTATGATTGGGCTTAAAGCCCAATTATATGATACTCTAGATGAGATGGAAATGACTTTAATATACCAGAAAATATGTCATCTCAAATTCTTTCGAATGGTGAATAGAGACTTTTGCATGGGAGGTGGTAGAATTAGAGGGGGATGTTTGTATTTTTCGTATATGACACCGAACAAAGCATGCAAAATGTTTTTTGCTGAATTTAAAGTTTTTACTTTTCATTATTTTTAAAGAAATTGGTCATAGTTTTCCTGAAATTGGAGCATTTGTATGGGAGGTGGCAGAGGAAGTGGAGCGTTTAAGATGATTTTGAAACTGCTTATCATCATCCTTATCACCATGCTTTGATTCAATTTCAAAGTCGATAGCTCTCATATACTTGAAGGAGAAATGCTTTTCTTGAATTTATAATACATATATTTGCATGGGAGGTGGTAGAAGGAGTAAAGCGGAGCTGATAATTTTTTCTTACACTTATTTCAATTATTAAGAAACAAATTCTGGCAAAATTTGAAGTTTGTACTTTTTCTAGTTTTAATGGAAATCGAAAAATGCATTTGACAAAAATTGCCCATTTATATGGGAGGGGGTAGAAGGAGTGTACGGATCAAAACAAATTTTTTTTGTATTATTAATATTTCTATTTGTATACTTTGTGCAAAATATCAAGTTGATAGCTTTAACAGTTTCGAAGAAAAATAATTTAATTTAAATTTAAAAATTTCGTGTAATTTGTATGGGAGGGGTTAGAAGGAGTAAGGTGAAGTTGACAATTTTTTGAATACTGATTGCAATTATAAAAAAAATAATTCTGGCAAAAATTTGACTTTATAACTTTGCTAGTTTCAATGAAAATAAAAAAAATGCATTTTTCAAAATTGTCCATTTGTATGGGAGGGGGTAGAAGGAGTAACGGGATCGGATCAATAGTAAGTCATATTAATGACATCTATATCATAATACTTCGACTAAAATTTGAAGTCGATAGCTTAAACAGTTTCAAAGAAAAATCAATTTCTGAAAATTTCGGAATTTCGTGAAATTTGTATGGGAGGGGTTAGAAGGAGTGGGAGGATGTATCCCGTTCACGAACTTAAAGTTAGTTTCTTGCTAAAAATGACACACAGCAAATTTCAGCACGATAGCTCAAAGCGTTCGAGAGTTATGCTGTAGACAGACGGACAGACAGCAACTCGGAATCGAAGTTTTTGAGCGATAACAAATATTTCTGTACCCTTAGCGGCTCTGTGCGAGCATTATTTCTTAGCGTTACAAACGGTAAGGCAAACACAATATACTCTCAGATTTCATCTAGAGTATAAAAACTCAATTAGCATGAATTCAAAATTAGGAAAATTACCTTTACCTTCAAAACAGTGTACAATTTTTCAGGTGATACTTTAAATAGAGAGAATAAGAGGGTTATTCAATTTATTACATTTCTCAGTGAAATTGGTATAAATTTTGACTAGCGGAGTGTTGGCGATTTCGTGTAGTTCTTCAGTAGAAAAATACCAAGATTTATTATACTCTAGATAAAATCTGAGAGGTCATTATAAAACATCTTGGGTTTCCCCTGATGGTGTTACTCAGAACCAGATCGACCATTTGGCCGATGGAGAAGATGTCTCCTTGATGTGCGAGCGAAACGTGGAGCTGACGTGGGGAGCGATCACCACTTGATGGTTGCCTGCTTGAGATTCTGTACAGCAGCTATCCGACGACCACAAATTCTTCAAATGAAGCGCTAACTAAATGTGAATAAAATTAGAGATCCCAACAAAAAACGCGAATACACCACCATTCTACGCCAAAAGTCATCCATATTGGGTGAATATGAAATGCGCACACTGGACGCCAATTGGGAGGCAACCAGAAACACACTTCTTACTAGTGCTGAAAAATCTATGGGATATGTACAAATCAGTGAGAAACCCTGGATGTCGCAAGACACATGGGACAAGGTTGGCGAACGAAAAAAGCCAAATCGGCAATCATCTCTCAACCCGATGTCTACCAACGAACGCCCGACCTGAGGAAGAACTACCGCGATGCTAATATACAGCTTAAAAAGGCTGTTAGACGCGACAAGAGAAAGGCCATTGAAGATCTGGCCAACAAGGCAGAATCTGCGGCTTACCTTGGGGATATGGGTTCACTATTTAAAATCATGAAACAGTTAACGAACAGGAATTTCACCGCCAACCACCTGGTGAGAGATGTCAACGGAACTCTCGTTAATATCAGTGAACAGCAGTTGTGGCGATGGAAGAAATACTTCTCTGATATTTTGAACATCTTGTCAGCGGAAGATATTCCGGAAACAGAACAACTACCAAGCATCCAACCGCAACATTCCTCTATTAGGGACGATCCTCCAGATAAGGAAGAGATAGTTTCTGCCATTCGGTCAATGGCGGGAAGGAAAGCCCCAAGTATAGATGGACTACCAACCAAACTCCTCAAAGCGGACCCGGAAATAACAACCGATATACTCCTCCTACTCTTTACTAAGTTGTGGAATGTAGGAAGATATCCGAATGAATGGAAGGAGGGCGTCATTGTGAAAATTCCGAAGAATGGCGACCTTCGGGATTGTGGCAATTGGCGTGGTATAAATCTACTTACTGCCGTATCGAAAATCATGGCTAAGGATTAATGTTGTTGTGGAGAGCATCCTCGAAGTCTATGAGGCTGGATTCCGTAAAGGGTCATCTTGTACCGACCACACAAATACCCTACGGATAATATTGGAACAGTCAGCCGAAATGGGTTCGCCACTACATTTCATGTTTGTGAACTTCGAAAAGGCTTTCAACAGTGTAAAGCGAGATTACATATGGAACGCTTTGCGTATGAGTGGTATTCCAGATAAGGTCATAGCAATGATTAAAGAATCCTACGAAGATGCAAGGTGTCGCGTCTTGCATAGAGGAGAGCTATCCGAGAGCTTCCCTGTGCGAACGGCTGTTAGACAAGGCTGCATTTTATCACCAGCCCTGTTTCTGGTGGTAATAAATGACACCTTGAAAGCTGCACTGAAAGGTGGAGAAGGTAAAGGTCTTCAATGGAGACTATTTAACATCTTAAGTCACCTTGATTACGCTGATGACGTGTGTTTGCTTGCACATAATCATTCAGACTTAGAGTCAAATGTTCGCTTGTTGTATTCTAAATACAAAGAGGCAGGACTGAAAATAAATGTGCATAAAACCAAATACATGCAAATGGGTTCGAACGCAAGCACACCGATTGTTCTTGGCGGGCAAGATGTTGAAGATGTGGAAGATTTTTGCTATCTCGGAAGCATTGTCAGCACGGACGGCGGAGCCGAAAAGGATTTTGAGACTCGGCTGAATAAAGGCCTTCGGTATACTTTCCCCTTTCTGGAGGTTAAGTGAGATCTCCCTTCGCACGAAGCTGCGAGTTTTTGACGCATTCGTCAAATCCGTGTTGTTATATGGTTGTACTACGTGGAAAGTGACCGTTAGACTTACCAAGAAACTACAAACTTTGGTGAACCAATGCCTCCGACGCATTTTAGGAATATTGTGGTCAGAAGTGATCTCCATCGACGAACTTTGGAGTACAATTGGCCAGACTAAAATAGGTATTGAGATTCAAAGGCGGAAGTGGCAGTGGATCGGTTATACTTTGAGGAAACGAGAGCGAAACATTGCCAAACGGGCTCTGGATTATAATCCTTAAGGAAGGCGTCGGGTTAGTCGACCATGTAGCACATGGGAGCAAGTAGTTGAGCAGAAGGCCAGAGAAATAAACAAGTCTTGGCAACAGCTTAAGGCCGATGCTCAGGATCGCACCTTGTAGAAGAGAGTTGCTGCTGTCCTATGTCCCTATAGGGGGTTTTAACAGGAATTTGATTAATTGATCATCGATATCATTTATGATGATTTTTTGCCAGATTGAAGTTGGATGTATCAAGAGTATTACTCAATAAGGTCTGGAATTTAAGCCAGTTCGCTTTGGCACATGCTGTATTTTAATAGTTTTGTTGTTAATACTAAACAATTCAGTAATATAAAATTCTACATTCAGATGTGGAGAGGACAGTTCTTGGAGTTTTCGATGTTGACTTACGGTACAAGTATTATTAACAACTAGCAAACGCCCGTGACTTCGTCCGCATAAAAATCGCAATAATAAGTGATTTTTGAGAATGTAGCTAGTAATACATTATATGGGATACATAATCCGCTTACTTTAGTGGCTCTTTGAACACAATGTTTTGTATTTTGCTGGAATCAGAACCATAAATTATTAAGAATGACAGCATGATACTCGCATTTGAATGGCTGGGGCTCGTGAAATCAATCCCGTGATTTGAGATCATATACGTATTGAAGAGCACTTAGGACATGTGAATAATTATAAATTGTGTTTAATAAAAAGCCCAAATAAAATAACATTAAGCTTGAAAACCTAACAGGACTACGATTGTGTGTAGAGCCCAATCAATGGTATCGTATGATGAAATCGAAATTTTTATGATATTGTTGCGAGCTAGAGATTCGCTGGGATTTCAAGAGAAACGCAATTCGTTTTAAAAATAATAAAGATAATTTATTTATTGCACTTTATACACAATTTCCCGATCACTTCACTAAATTCGCTCTAAAAACTTAATTCGCACAACCCAGGAACACCGCCGATCTATCACTTTCGCTTACTTACACCGATAGGTGTTTTCCATGAAACTGTCACTGAGTAACTGGATTCCTTGTCGTGAGCTCTGGCTATTTATAATGGGTTTATCCGAGTCTCGAACCTTCTCTGGTGTATGTTTTTCTGCTGGGTCTGGACTATTCTGGAAGTTACTAGATGGCGTCGGGTGTCATTGTTTGTGTCTTTGAGAAATTACTAGAAGCCCTCTACATGTTGGAAGAATATTCTAAATAGTTCTGGCAGATTTGAGAGAGATCATTGCCAGATCTATAACATTACCCTCTCCTTAGTCCCTGTTCGTCCCGAACAGAGTCGTTCATTTCCGCAATGGCACCGTGGTACTTTGTTAGTCGGTCGAGATGTACCACTTTCATTTTTGTACGAGGTTTTCGCTGATTCCATCCATCCTCTGGTTCGATCGTTAACCTCCGAATGGTTTTTCCGGCTTCTTTTTCCTTCTCACGTTCGCGTTCTTTCTCCGTTTCCTTTTCGCGCTCATTCTCCTCCTTAGCGGCACGTTTACTTCCCTTTTCTCGTTCCGCATTCTTCCTTTCGCGATCTTCTCGATCATATCGCTTCCCATGTTTGGTCTTGTCACGATTATTCGCATGAAGTACTTGACCGTCACGACTTCTACCCGTTCGTTCGCGATCCTTATTCGATTGTCCATCTTTGCTTCCATGATCTTTCTCGATGTATTGTTCTTGTTGCAATCGAGCTTGCCGACTCGGGGTTTTCGATCGACTCCGGCGTCTTTTATCAAAACCGTGTGTAAGATTTGAACTCTGACGACTAGTTCTTGACCACGAACTACCTGCCCGATTTCCATCTTCGCATTGGTTAGCAGCGCAGCCGGAACAATAGTTGGTCGCTTTTCGGCAGTCGAGTCTCAAGTGTCCTGCCTGTCCACAATTCCAGCATCGGGGGGCACCAAATCTTTCGCTCCGTTTGGTGTACTCTGCTTTCTGACACATACACTCTTTTGCTCTTTCTTGGCCTCGATAATTACTCCGTGAGCTTTGCTTGGCAGCTTCGAACGTCAGCCCATATACCAAGGCTTCGCCTATCGTTTTCTTACCTGCCAATTTCAACGCCTGTTGCAGCTCTCTGTCCTGTACAGCATTGTTAAATGCGAAAACAGCTGTATCGTTGCGTTGCTCTGTTTGCGCATTAGGCAGCGATAATAGTGTGAGTCGTTCAATATCGCGTGCCAGCTCTTGAAGTGTTTCACCATTCTTTTGAGTTCGGTTGTACAGTTGAGTTTTGTAGATCTCTCGCATGTGGTCACTGCCGTAATGAAGATCCAATGTCCGGACTAACGTTGAAAAATCTTGTTGTTGATCCTGCGGAATCGTTTGAAGAACTTCTGCTGGTGGACCTCTTAACGCCAATATAAGAGCCGTTCCTCGTTCGAGATCATTCCAATGGTTGTTTCTGGCGGCAGCCTCAAATTGGATCTTATAAATAGCCCACGGTGTCTGTCCATCGAAGATTGGAGCTTTGAAACCCTTATGCGTAACGTGCTCTGCTTTCATGACTCCGACTGCTTTCACGTTATCCAAGTCCCTTTTTAGGCGTTCGACTTCTTGTACAATCCCGGATATCTTTTCCGTAATTTGCTCTTCGAAGATTCGAAGTTTCTTCTCAACGTTTTCTTCTATGGCCTTACCCATGGTGTCTATTTTATTATTTTGCAGCTCCAATTTTTGGTTAAGGTCCTTTGAGGTCTGATCTAATTTCTGATTAATGTCCGCAGATTGTTGCTCTAGTTTCTGATTTATGTCCGTTGTCACAGCTGATTGTTGTTTAATGTCCACTGATTGTTGATCTAATTTGTTCATCATTTGTTGCATTAGTTGTGTCAGAGCATCCAATGTACCAGAGCACTCCTCTTCACGAGTTTCTTCGCTTTGGAACTCAAAACTATCTGCATTCTCGCCCTCAGCCTGGAGTGTCTCGATCATACGGCTGACAAGTTCAGACTTGCTCCCTGTCGTAGATAACTTGCGTCTACTGAGCTCTTCCTTCAGCTCCGTTACTTTTAAGTCTTTTAAATAACGCGGCATTTTCACTACCGATTATTTCCAGTTTTTCCGCGATTCGAATTCACTTAAATTTACGTCACTGCTCACTAAATCACTCGAGATTATTCGATTTCACAAAATTCTCACTGTCCGTTCGAGAATTTTAGTTCCGCGATTTTACTTCGCTAATTAAAGTCACTGTTCACTAGAGCACTCGAGAATATTCGATTTCACAAAATTCTCAATGTCCGTTCGAGAATTTTAGTTCCGCGATTTTACTTCGCTAGAATATTCGATTTCACAAAATTCTCACTGTCCGTTCGAGAATTTTAGTTCCGCGATTTTACTTCGCTAATTAAAGTCACTGTTCACTAGAGCACTCGAGAATATTCGGTTTCACCAAATTCTCACTGTCCGTTCGAGAATTTTAGTTTCTCTTTTCCGCTCTCACAAAATTATCCGTTCCGAGAATTTTTAATTTCACTCGCGATTTTTAACCCGAATTTATCCTTGAAATCCCACTTCTGACACCAATTGTTGCGAGCTAGAGATTCGCTGGGATTTCAAGAGAAACGCAATTCGTTTTAAAAATAATAAAGATAATTTATTTATTGCACTTTATACACAATTTCCCGATCACTTCACTAAATTCGCTCTAAAAACTTAATTCGCACAACCCAGGAACACCGCCGATCTATCACTTTCGCTTACTTACACCGATAGGTGTTTTCCATGAAACTGTCACTGAGTAACTGGATTCCTTGTCGTGAGCTCTGGCTATTTATAATGGGTTTATCCGAGTCTCGAACCTTCTCTGGTGTATGTTTTTCTGCTGGGTCTGGACTATTCTGGAAGTTACTAGATGGCGTCGGGTGTCATTGTTTGTGTCTTTGAGAAATTACTAGAAGCCCTCTACATGTTGGAAGAATATTCTAAATAGTTCTGGCAGATTTGAGAGAGATCATTGCCAGATCTATAACAATATTATGAAATTTTGTATGGGAAGTGAGTGCACTGAACTAATTTGTTCCACATCATGCTAGAGTAGCTATAAAAATGTTTTGCATCAAATTTAAGCTTCGAAAATTGAGTAGGTACTGAGAAACTTAGTGCATTGAATTTAATGAAATTGTGCGATTTGTATGGGAGGTGGTAGAAGAAAAGGGGGGTTTTTGTTTATATTTCGAGAAACATGGAATTGATATAGTTTAAATTTCAGGTCTATATCATTCACGCTTCTTAAGAAAATCGATGTTTCGTAAGGACGTGGAATTGTGTCCATTGTATGGGAGGGGGTAGAAGGAGTGACGCTACTCGGTTAATTTTTTTCCCGATATTAATAATGCTAATTTAGGATAGAGTACGAAATTTGAACTCAATGAAAGTTATATGTACTGAGAAAATTAGTTTAGAATATTTCATGAAAAAGTGCAGTTTGTATGGGAGGTGGTGGAAGGAGTAGGGGGTCTTAAGTGACTTTATGAGAAACTACTATAATTAATTTACAATTGACATATTTTAAATTTCAGATCAGTAACATTTACAGTTTTCAAGAAAATCGAATTTAAGTAAAGTCGTGGAATTGTGTCACATTGTATAGGAGGTGGTAGAAGGAATAAAGCTAATCGGTTAATTTTTTCCCGATATTAATAATAATGCAAATTAAGGATTAAGTACAACATTTAAGCTCGATGAAAGTTACACGTACTGAGAAAAATTTTGAATAGCATTTCATGAAAAAGTGCAGTTTGTATGGGAGGTGGTGGAAGGAGTAGGGGGATTCAAATAATTTGTATACCATAGATCACATTTCTGATAACAATAGTATGTTCTAAATGTCAAATGATTTGTTCCAATGGTTTTGAAGAAAATTTGATTAGTATATATTTTTGAAAATGATTCATTTTGTATGGGAGGGGGTGGAAGGCGTGGGGGTATTGAAATGAGATCACACGCAGATTACATATCGTTGCACATCTAGCAAACTGTGAAAATTTCATTACAGTCGGTTTAGCCGTTTTTACGTGAAAACCGGAAAGACAGACAGAGAAAATTTTTAAAAACGTTTTTTTCTGCTTATTTAATGTCCAAATAAAGCAAAAAAATTACTTATAGCCATTTATAAGCAAATAACAGACAGACACTACAATTATATTTATATAGATGAGATCGAGAGTTGAACCTATTCCGTTGTGGGAATAAAATGTGGAGGTATGGACAATAAAATTGGATTTTGTCAGTTCTTCTAAGAGAACTTTGCCTGTTTTGTTTGCTCTGATGCAGATCCAATATATGTTTCGCATTGAAATCACCAGCTATTAAAAGGCTAGAATTGTATTTACATAATAATGCAAGGTCTTCTCGAAATTGCTTGAGAATATTTTTGTCACTTTTAGTTCCCGAAAACGTTCGATCGAAAATATCGCCGCAGTTAAGGACAGTGTTGAAAACAACTCAAACAACTACATTCGTCATCGTGCTCAAAAACTCGACCTCTCCACGTCCACACTGCAGCGAATATTGACGAAATATTTGGCTGTGCACGCGTAGAAGGTCCAATTGATCGAATAACTGCGGTCGGCGGACCACCAGCAGCACCGTACGTTCTCTGATTGGGTCTTAGAAACAAATTCTACACCTCTTGTTGATACATCCCTTAAATCGTTCATAACTTTTATATTTATTGCAAACTCGGTACTGCTATTTCAAAATTTGCTTATCAAATTAAAGCTGGTGTTCGTTAATATATTTCATATAAAAAAATCAACCATACCTAACTAAATTTAATTACATTAACACATCCTCATTTCATTTCTGAGGCTAACACCAGTAGTTAAAACCCTAGGCGGTCTGCCTACGGAAATATTCATCAAATTTCATACTCCGTACACTGTTCTAATCCTAGCAAAATGACAAATGGTGCACTGAGCATATATGTACGATAAAATAATGAGATAATGCAAGAGAAATAATTTTGTTTTCTGTTTATTCAATATTGCGCGAACATAGCAATTTCAAATGAAAACTCATTAGGTTAATCAGAAATATCGGAGAACAGGTCGATTTCATGAATATTGAAAATTAGAAAATTAGAAGAGTTTTGCAACAGACACACAGACTGAGTTACCAGGAGAGATAATTCTTAAGTTGAAATCTAATTAAACTTAAATTTTTTTTCAGCTCTTTGTCCATTATAATAAGAATAGCATTAATTTTCAGGACCCAAATTTTCTTTTCTACTCGATAAAGTCTAAACACACCCCAAACTACCCAGCCACACGAATAATGGCCAATAATGTCCTTTCGATGATTTTTATTTGCTCACAGCAATGTTAGATTTTAATCGTACTGAACAGGACGAACGGCAAGTTCCGTACGACATTAACAAGTCACAAGTCATAGTTTACCACTTTCGGCTCGGTGCCGACATTCCATGAATGGGTACATAAACTTTGACGTTATATCGCTTTTATCAGGGCGAAAATTCTCAAAAAAAAAAAATCCAAATAATCACAAAAAAAAAACACGAATAGCCTTAACCGTGAGGTATTTTTCAGCGAAATTTGCCGGTGTCAACAATGGAAATAGGATTGATCGTATTTATTTCAGCTGATTCGAAATGGAACGGAAATTCCGTTCCGGAAAATCATTTACGGAGTCTTGTGTCTGCTCCTTTTTGGGTACTAAATATTTTGCTTGCGGCTGCACATAATTGGAATTTCGAGGAGTTAACATAAGTTGGTAATTCATGGACATGGTGATGATTTTACCTCAGATTTCTGTTCGGATTTATTTATCAAAATTACACTAGGACATGAAAAGATATGAACAATAGGCTCACTTATTCCGGAATATCTAGGATGGAAATCTCGTAAACTACGTATACCATGAAGCAATCAAGCATTTCAATAGTGTCTTTCGCTTTTGAAAGAAACGTGCCAATCCGGCCTCAAGGACCACCCAATAGTCTTTCCTAGAAAATTGAACCCGACTGTAGAGTATAGTTCACTGGGCCACTCCCATTGTCATCATATTTTCATGGCTATTCCTCTGTGAGTACCTCACTTCTATCTCCGGCAGGATTACAGCCATCGAAAAAAAAAATGATCTGAATTGAAATGTTTTACAGTCCAATTCATATTGAAATACTCCTCCAGAATGGTATTGAGCTATCGGTATGCAAATCGAAACAAACATAAAATTCAAATTGAATTTGGGATCCTTTACGATTGCCGGGGGCGACATCTATACCTATCAAGGGCAAATCTTTCCCCAAAAAGATCCTTCAAAAGAAGTGTGGGAGTCTGCCGTCAGTTGTGACTATGTTACTTCTACTTATTCATTTCATTCTAAATTTATTATGAATTTTTGGATTCTTTTTAATGAAAATGAATTGGAAACTTTTGTAAGCTGATTGTCGCTAATTTTTTTTGCATATCGAACGTTATTGTTTTCAATTGCAGAAGGAGGCTTTTTTTTCAACTCCAACTCCTTAGGTGTAACTTGAAGATATTACAATTCAAAAACATTACAGAATTGCGATTGCGAGAAAAAACCATCATGCGATGACAAAACGAATTTTTTGACTTTAAGAAATTATTGTAATTGCTGCTATCAATAAATTCGACCGCAATTATTTTAAATAAACTGCCAACAAGTCGGGCGAAACTTTATTATTCTTGAGACAAGTTGCGGATGAGTGGAAAGTCAATATGCAGGTTAGAGTGGTTAGGGAAGGCTAAGTGAAAGGGAGTTCTTGGGCAGGACTGTTGTCAATTTAACCATATTTCATTCGTTTCTGCGTTTTATGAGGGGAGGAGGAGGGGTAATAGTACGGGTACTTACTTACTTACGATGGCGCTACAGCCCAAATCGGACTTTGGCCTCCTGAATGCTTTGCCTCCATCCAGCTCGGTTCAGTGACCGCGTCCTCCAGTTTGAAAATCTTAGCAGTGATTTGCTGTCTGCGTCAATCGAATCCTCCCAGCGCTTTCGTGGTTTTCCGACCGGTCTTTGTTCGTTGACTTTCCCTTTTAGTGTGCGTTTGGGAATTCTTCCGTCATCCATCCGCTCCACATGACCAGCCCATTGTAATTTTTTAAATTTTATGAGGGTTGACACTTCTGGATTGTCGAAGATGGCATACAATTCTCTATTGTATCGTATTCTCCAGATCGAGTCTTCCCTCACAGGTCCGAGGATTCTTCTGAGGACCTTCCTTTCAAAGGCGTTAAGTCGTTTTTCGGACGCCTGAGTTAATGTCCACGTTTCGCTGCCATAGCATAGCACAGGTCTTATGATTGTTTTGTTTTCCTGTGCACGTTCTTGTTTTTGATTATTGGAAGTACCGAATAATAAGTCTTGTTTGCCATCATTATCCTTCTTTTAATTTCGATGGGTTCGCTTCCATCCTTCGATAGATTTGCCCCTAGATATATGAAGTTGTCTACGTTTTCTAGGTTATAGTCTCCTACTGTAATATTTTGTCTGATTGGCGTCTTTTTCCTAGTTTGCGTCATAATTTTTGTTTTGTTTTCATTAATGCGTAGTCCAACTTCCCTTGCTACCGAGTCAAGGTTTACAAATACTTCCTTAGCACTCTCCAGAGATCTTGCAAGGATATCTATGTCGTCGGCATATGCTACGAGTTGTGCGGATTTGAAGCATAGTGTTCCCTTGGTGTCAACGGGAAGTTTCCGAACAACATATTCGAGTGTTAAGTTGAAAAGCATTGGTGCGAGGCCGTCACCTTGTTTAAGGCCGTTGTCTGTTTTAAAACTGGAAGTCAGATCGTTTTCTACTCTGACTTGTGACAAAGACTCAGTCAATGTCATTCTTGTCAGTCGAACCAGTTTCGGTGGGACTCCAAACTCCAACATGATTTTATACAGTACGCGCCTGTCGATACTGTCGTATGCTTGTTTGAAGTCAACAAATATCTGGTGCACATCAATATTATATTCCCAGCACTTTTCCAGCACCTGTTTAACTGAGAATATCTGGTCCGTGGTCGAGCGTCCAGCTCTAAATCCGCCTTGGTATTCACCAATTACTTTATCAGCATAGGGCTTAATTCTCTTTTCTAGAATTTTCGTCAAAATCTTATAAGACGTACACAACAGAGATATTCCTCGGTAGTTTTCGCAGCAGAGTTTGTCACCTTTTTTATAAATTGGACATATGATGCTCTTGCGCCAATCTTCAGGAAGTATTTCCTGCGTCCATATGTCCGCGACTAATCTATGTAGGAGATGCGCTATGCAGGTGTCGCCGGCTTTCAGAAGTTCAGCTGGGATTTGATCAGTGCCCGGCGCTTTGTTGTTTGGGTGGTTCCTTAGGGCTGATTTTACTTCTTCGAGTGTGGGAGGACTCAAAGCGGATCCTTCATCAGCTGTTACATCAGTTATACCTGCTATTGTATCTGCTGCTGCTGTTCGTGTAGGTGATGGGCTCGGGTTAAGAAGGTGTTCAAAATATTGTGCCCATCTTAGTTTTATATCTTCCGCGTTACTTATAATGTTCCCTTCCGCATCCTTGCATAGGGTCGTTTTCGGTTTGTAACCTTCTTTCATCCTTTTGACAAGGGAATACGCGGCTCTTGTGTTGTGTAATTTAAATTGTTCGTACATGTTTTTAATTTCGTCATTATTGTACTTCCGTTTTTTTTGTCTGCATATTTTGTTTGCAAATCGTCTAAGATCCTTGTACTTGTCTTGTTCGGCTCGTGTCGGCCGTTCCGTTAATATTTTGTAAGCTTCATTTTTTCGTTCTAAGGCATCTTGGCGTTCTTTGTCGAACCAATCATTTCTTTTGCGCCGGGGTTGTTGTCCTATCACCTCCTCTGCGACAGATGTAATGCCATCTTTGATTTTTTGCCACATTTCTTCTATTGGCATGCTGACAGTGGTATTCAGCATTGTCGTGAAGTGCCTCTCCAAGGCTAACGCATATTTCGCAACTATTTTCTCGTTTTTGAGTTTCCCTATGTCGAATTTAGGAACCGGTTGTATTTTTGAGTGTCCTCGGTTTGCGATTCGACATCGAAACTTGGTCTTTACCAAATAGTGGTCTGTGTCGCAATTAGCCCCTCGACATGTACGCACGTTGAGAATGCAGGAGGCCGTCCTTTTCTCTATTAGAACATGGTCTATTTGATTGAATGTTCTTCCGTCGGGTGAAGCCCACGTTCTCTTATGAATGTCACGATGCGGGAAGCATGTCGAGCTTACAATAAGGTTTTTGCTGCTGGCGAAATCAGTCAGCCTCTGGCCGTTGTCGTTACTAATATCATGGAGACTATGCCTTCCAATTGTCCCTATGTATGCTTCTTCTTTGCCCACTTTCGCGTTAAAGTCACCTAATACTATTTTAATATCATTCGACGGAAGGGAGTCGAATGTTGATTCTAAGGTGCTGTAGAAATTGTCTTTAACTTCGTCGTCTTTGTCTTCCGTTGGGGCGTGGACATTAATAAGCCAAACATTAAAAAAAAAAACTTGTTTTGATGCGGATTGTACACAATCGTTCATTGACGGATTTGAAGTTGGTAACTTGGTGTTTAAACTTCTTGTCGACGATAAACGCAACTCCAAATTCCCGGCTTCCCGATGATTATGAATAGTACGGGTGGGTGGATGTTAATAGCTTTTTAATTAATTGCTTGAATCACGTCCAATATTCTCTGTATAGAATGTGTTTCATAGACGAAGTTGCATAGAATTTTCAAAAAATTTGGTGTATTCTACATTCCCGAAACCGAACATTTGTATGGGAGGGGGTGGAGAAGGTAGGGGAATCGTAAAATTTGATATGTAGTTTTATTTCGATTCTCTTGTAAAATGCTTGTATAAAATTTCAAGTTCTAAGCTTTTAGTTTGTTGGTTATTAGTTGATTTAATGAAATTGGTCGAAATCATAGTTTTGTATGGGAGGAGGTAGAAGGGCAAGCGCGATTTCAGAACTTTTAAAAGAACTTCATTTGAATTACTTTTATAAGTTTTTATGCAAAATTTGAAATTGATAGCTTTTAAGAGTTAGCTAATAACTGATTTCTTAAAAATGCTCGAAAAAATAATTTTGTATGGGAGGAGGTAGAGGAGGTAGTGGAATCGTAAAACTTGTGATGCAATTTTCTTTATTTTCTGTTCTAAGGTGCTCGTACAAAATTTCAAGTTCGTAGCTTTCAATTTGTTGGTTATTAGTTGATTTAATGAAATTGGTCGAAAGCATACTTTTGTATGGGAGGGGGTAGAAGGGAAAGCGCGATTTAAAAAATTTTAACATAATTTCATTTCAATTATTTTTGTAAGTTCTTATGCAAAATTGCAAATTGATAGCTTTTAAAAGTTAGGTGATAATTGATTTTTTTAAAATGGTCGAGAAAATAATTTTGTATGGGAGGGGGTAGAAGTCTTAAAGGTTTTCTACCAGTTAATATTTCGTATATTTAAAGATTTTTTTAAATGCATTTCGTAAATTTTCAAGTTTCTGCCTTAAAATTTCACTCAAAAATTGTCAGTTTATGTGTTTTTTTCAATGCACATGAAACACTTTGTGCATGTTAGACCAGGGGGTCGGTTTATAACAATTATGGATCAAGTTGTTATAATTTTTGTATGAAAATCAAATAGAGGTATTCACATGCAAAATTTCAACTTTGTATTTTCATCAGAGCCCTAAAAAAATCACTCAAAATTTTCGACATTTTTGCTTATCACCCTTACATAACAACATAAAATTTTTTACCAAAATTAAGCATTAGTTCTACAATCTGACATTTTTGATTCGATATCTGTACTTTTTTTTGAGATATAAGGATTTATAATTTTGAAAAGTGCGCCATTCTTAAAATGCGCCCCATTTCCCCCCACCACTATTATTTCAACATGTTATATTTTTTTTATATTTTCCTAGTATAGCTTAATATACGTTTCGAGTTTCAATTACATAGCTTAAGAGATAGTTGAGATATTAATTTTTAAGTTTTTTTCTTTGCACCCCCCCTGACCTTACAATAATTAGCCACTCGCTAAGTTGATTCCGATGGAACTATATGTTACCTTGACGGTCTCAAAATATGAATTTTTTATGACAAGTAATTTCGAAGATATAATCATTTGAAAAAACAATTCGGCCGACAATTTGTTTTTAGCCCCTCCTTTTCGGACGCCAATGGATAAAAAAATTAAATTATTTTTAAAGTTTGTCCCACAACCTTCTCTATATCTCTACTGATTTTCAACTTTCTATCTACATTCGTGGTGGAGATATTAGCAAGTGTAGCTTTCGACTTTTTCCCTCCCCCCGCCTCCCCCTTCCACCTAACACCCCCCACAATTTAGAAAATAGAGCTCATTCACCCAATCAACAATTCACCCAAAAACGAATATTCTACCTCTAATGGTCTCGGAGATATGAGTCCATATGTAGGGCGTACGGATTTTTTTTTTTTGCAATTTTAGGCTAATTTAGTCATGAAACGCGAAAAAACAAAAAAATGTTGGGAAGAGTGAAGGTGTTGCGTTGACCTCTATCTAGTTTTTAGTTCTTCTACATAAAATATTTTGCGCATAATTTCAAAATTCTTGTACTGTATTTTGTCAAATATTGAAGTTCATATTGGATGTGATAAAAGGAGTGGAAAATTATTTTAACTAACAGACGATTACAATTATCATCATAACTTGATATTCCAACTTCAGAATAAAAGCTCCTGTACTTACAAGGAAAATGAGTTATTTTCCTAGCGAAAAATTTCGGCATCCGCTTTCTGACGGATTTCCACAATGTGAGCTTCCAAAAATTCGACGTATGTCGGTCTGTCTCGAAGATAACTCTAATAAATTTCAACAGAAAAGCGTGGAAGTGGTCGTGAAAGATCAGACACATCGCCGGACAGAGCTGTATTGATTTTGGGAACGATAGTATAATTAGTATTTAACAAAAAAAAAAGAGAACTTAAAATTTTTTTTCCTGATTGAAGAAGTTTACATGATGAAGTTGTAGAACCGCTTAAAACATGATTTATTTTCCAACATCTTATTTAAAAATTGGCCAAAAATTTAATTTGCGATAAAATTCATGAATTTTACATGTCCTTAAATCTATGTTACTTTTGTCGAAAGCAACGACTTTCGTTGCTTAGAAAATCAGCTTTCGGATTGCTTTCTCAGCAAAAGTAATGCGAAATCCATCGATGTGTAAAGGGTGGGCAATTAATTGGTTTGTTTTTAAATCAAAGGTTATTTTGATACTGAAAGCTGTTTCCCGCTCGAAATTTTGACAGGAAGTCAGCATCATACCTCCGCTGAACGAAGTTAATCGCTTTACACTTGAACATCGTTGGGAAATATTGAAAACTTATTTCCAAAGTGAGTGAGGTGTAGCCCAAACAGTGCGTTTTGTGGCGTTTTTTGGCGTTTTTTGGCGTTTGGCGATGTCAATTGGCCGCCTCGGAGCTGCGATTTGACCCCTTTAGACTTTTTTTTCTGGGGAACCGTGAAGGACCGATGTTATGCCAACAATCCAGAAACAATTCAAGCACTTAAGGCCAATAACCATCGACATGGTCTTGGAAAATTGGAGTGACAGAATGCGCTACTGCGAAGCCAGCCGAGGCAGCCACTTGAACGAAGTTGTGTTGCATCATTAATGGGAATGTTTGCTCTTTCTAATGAAGCCATAATACATGGAAAAAAATTAGATTTTGTTCATTTTGTTGCATTTTTAAAAAGAAACCAATTAATTGCCTACCCTGTACATGCCGAAAAATGCATTTTAATTATAATTCATATTAAAAATTGAAATTAATGGAATCTGTAAGCGAAAATAATTTCCGAGAAAGGTTACCAAAGCAAAATATAATATGAAGTGTTTAATGATTCTTGCTATGGTAATGTCACGTCCTTCAAACTCTCTAACAGATGAAAATCCAAAAATTGATTATGCTCATTGGGAACAAACCCATGCCTCAATTACCAAACCAAAATCAAATCAGGTTGAAAAAAAAGGACGAAATCGATTTCAATTTATTTCATCCAGAAAAACGCTTAACAAACATCCCAAGTGTATATAAGATGAAAGGCGAAGCACATTTCAAGCGTCGTTCACCGGTGCGGCAACCCGGTGTAAATTAGAATCTTCAACAACAACTAAATAAGAACACAGCCAACAAGTCGATATAACTTTTCGTCATGGATCACTTATTTATAGTACGCTCCGAATATCATTGCGCCGTGCAATCTAAAGATAATCTAAAATACATGAAGACCTTTTTCAAACTTGTACGTTGGGAATCCGGCGAATAAGGACCATCTACACATATACCTGACGTGTATAAGATAACATAACTTCTTCAGATCAAGTTGTAAGGTTACGATGGATTTAATCTTATGATTAATCAATCAAAAATTCACTGGCATTTCAAGGAGACAACTTAATTATGTCCTTTTGCTCGTTACAAAAACTTTCGACATTCCAAACGCGTTTTGCGTCTTTTGCGTTGGAGTGATTTATGATTTTCAGCTGAATCCTTCAATGAATTGATAGGCGAAAATGATTTTTTTTTATTAAAAAAGAAAAAATTGATGCTGAAAAGGATATGCATCACGGTTGCGTGGAATTTCCGGAGTTATTAAAAGTTTTGTAAACTTCTTAGACAGTGGGGTTAAAATCAATTTCATATCTTGATGTTCAATCCGGTGAAAATCAGCGCGAATTGGAGTGACAAGTGATCGATGTGGTAAAGTACGTCTTGATGGCTCTCGATGACAGTATGATGGATAATTTATAATGTAAGACACAGACGTGATAAAGTGGTTGAAAGTTTCGAGTGTCAACATAACTTAAATATATGACGGAGTAAACAATGAATCAATTTCGGTGATTAATTTTGCAATGCAGCAATAAAGTTCGAAGTAGCTTAATCGATGAGAACGATTGTCTGGTATTTACTCAGTAAAGTTTTTAGTAAAGTTAAACAAATGTCGTTGAACTAGCGTCAACATTTGTTGTGGTGATGATTAGATAAACTTGTTTGACACGTTAGTTAAACGTAAAATTATATTTTAATATTGGACCCCAAGTCGTTAGTTAAAAAACCGAAAAAATTTAACTAAAATAAACTTAAATTTCGTTGTGATGTCTGTCTATGTATCTCGGAGATAACTTGAGTAAACCTCAAGAGTAATGTTTGGGAGTTGTTGCAAAATATTAAGCTCATCGCTTGGGAAAACGGTATTGTTTTAGCGTATTTTCGACAGCCGAAAGCGAAAGTTCAGAGTATTTAAGAAAATACATATTTTTCATTTTACTTTATTATTCTAATAACAAAGTATTGTGATCGACACAAGAAAAAAAAAATTTGCTACCCTGAAATTTTCTTTTTTTCGCGTTTCATGACTAAATTAGCCTGAAAATGCAAAAAATAAAATCCGTCCCGCCGTACGCCGTACATATGGACTCATATCTCCGAGACCGTTAAAGGTAGAATGTTCGTTTTTGGGTGGATTATTGGTTGGGTAAGTGAGCTCTATTTTCTAAATTTTGGGAAGGTGGAATGGGGAGGCGGGGGGAGGCAAAAAGTCGAAAAATACACTTGCTAATATCTCCACCACGAATGCAGATAGAAAGTTGAAAATCAGTAGACATATAGAAAAGGTTATGGGACAAACTTTAAAAATAATTTAATTTTTTTATCCATTGGCGTCCCAAAAGGGGGGGCTAAAAACAAATTGTCGGCCGAAATGTTTTTTCAAATGATTATATCTTCGAAATTACTTATCGTAAAAATTCATATTTTAAGACCATCAAGGTGGTAGATAGTTCTATTGGAATCAGCTACGAAAATGGCAAATTACTGTAAGGGGGAGGGTCAGGGGGTGCAAAGAAAAACACTTGAAAATTAATATCTCAACTATCTCTTAAGTTATGTAATTGAAACTTTAAACGTATATTAAGCTATACTAGAAAAATATAAAAAAAATATAACATGTTAAAAAAATTGTAGTGGGGGAAAATGGAGAGCATTTCAAAATTACAAATCCTTATATCTCAAAAAAGAGTACAGATATCAAATTGAAAATTTGTCAGATTGTAGAACTGCATAGTGGCTAATTTTGATAAAAATTTTAAGTTGGAAGGTGTAAGGGGAGGGAGGTGATAAGCAAAAATGTCGGAAATTTTGAGTGATTTTTTTAGGGCTGTGGTGAAAGATACGAAGGTTAAATTTTGCATGTGGATACGTCTATTTGATATACATAGAAAAGTAATAATAACATGATCCATAATTGTTATTAACCGACCCCCACGGTCTAACGTGCACAAGGTGTTTCATGTGCAAAAAAACACATAAACTGAAAATATTTGAGTGAAATTTTAAGCTAGAAACTTGAAAATTTGCGAAATGCATTTAAAGAAAAACCCTAACTATTCGAAATATTAACTGGTCGAAAACCTTTAAAAATTCTACCCCCTCCCATACAAAATTTATTTTTTCGACCATTTTTAAGAAATCAATTAACACCTAACTATTAAAAGCTATCAATTTGAAATTTTGCATAAGAGCTTACAAAAAGAATTGAAATGAAATTACGTTAAAAGTTTTGAAATCGCGCTTGCCCTTCTACCCCCTCCCATACAAAAGTATGATTTCGACCAATTTCATTAAATCAACTAATAACCAACAAACTAAAAGCTACGAACTTGAAATTGTATACAAGCACCTTACAAGAGAAGCGAAATAAAACTACATATCAAATTTTACGATTCCCCTACCTACTCTACCCCCTCCCGTACAAATGTTCGGTTTCGTGAATGTTAAATACACCGAATTTTATGAAAATTCGAGGCAACTTCGTCTATGAAACAGAGAATATTGGACGTGATTCAAGTAATTAATTAAAAAGCTATTAACATACACCCACCCTTACCCCTCCTCCGCCCCTCATAAAAACCCAAACTTGCAGAAATGAATGAAATATTGTTAAATTGACAACATCCCTGCCCAAGAACTCCCTTTCACTTAGCCTTCCCTAACCACTCTAACCTGCATATTGACTTTCCACTCATCCACAACTTATCCCAAGAATAATAAAGTTTCGCCCGACTTGTTGGCAGTTTATTTTCATATATTGAGATATTTAAGGGTTTGCGTTTGAATCAATTTAAAAATATTGGCCAGCTTTAATCAATTCGAGTGGTGTTTTTTACACTATACACCTTTTAAATTTTATTATGAAATAATAATTACTAAAATTATTTGAAAAATTAAAAGATTTTTTTAGCTCCACATGGACTTATACCACTTTCAAAAATAACATATTAGAAGAAATATGTGGTAATATTATATTCCACATGATTTATTTGTTTGTTTATATCAATTAATCATTGTTGTTTGTTTATTTTAATTAAAAGTAAACTATATAAGCAGAATTAATATTTACCCCACGGCAAGAGGAAGAAAAATAATCTAATAAATATCATTAAGTCCCAATATTTCCTCAAAATAAAAACAGGAGCAAATTTAAGTCCATATTTTTATAGACATAAGCTTTACTGAAATGATTTTTTATGTAAAAAGTAATAGTTGAAATGAAGACATTTAAATACACGAATAACCAAATTTATTAAGAGTTTATTTCAGTTATATTAAAAATATAAAAATGAAAATTACGTCGTTAAGATCTTTTAATAAAAAAAAGATATTTTAAACTTAGTTTTCTTTTACAGTTAGCATATTGAAGTATTTATGGTGAATAGGCGGTATATAAGGTAATAAACTTATCATATCGTTATATTTCTCTCTTCTTATGCTCCTTGAAGTAGGAACATATTAATTTTGCTGAGGTTTTTTGGTCTTCCCTTTTTCCAAATAAAAAAATAGCTTTAAATGGAGCATTTTCTTCCATACTAATTTTATAAAAAATTTTGTGAGGTTCATTCCTTTTGAACCTCATCCAACATATTTTAAGCCAGTTTACAATTTCACCGTCCGTATTTTTTTTTCTGTTTGATATTGCCTCTTCTAGAGATTTGGTTGAGACAAATTCTTCTCTTTTCATTTCATACAAAATAAAGCTGTTTTTTTTCGGCAAGTCTCTATTGCATTATAATAGTCTTGTGCAGTGTATAATTGGTCCTTTTTCTTTAATGATGTTTCCACAACTGCAAAATCTCTGTCGTTTGGAAGAAATGAATGACCCGACAGTAAAAATTTGTGGTCAATAACATTTATGTTATTATCGTCTGATTGAACAATCCTTAACCACATCAGTGCGAGCTTAATATTGCGATTTTGTCCGGTACACATGTCACTGTATGCTATGATATGATCTTGAGTTGTTATCGTCTGAATATGCTTCAGACAGCAAGATGCTATTTCTTCCGCACCTCTAGATGCTACAGTTTCCTCCCATGCATACATATGAATTCTATTGTCATGAAAATTATGAAAACCTTCATTAAGAACATACATGTTTCGTTTATAGTATGCAACAGAAACTGTTAACTTGGGATATGGAAGGGCCTTTTGTAGATCAAAGAAAAATGCGAAATATTTATCTGGGTTCATTGATGCTAAGTTTTGATCTTCTTTCAAATCTTTTCTAGCCAGTTCTGCACTTCTCAAATTTGTGCTATGTTCCATGTTCTATGTTAGGGTCTGAGATAGCTTTAATTTTCAAATTTAAGTAATCGCATTTTTGACAAGTATCTTTATGTGGGTGATGAAAACTTAAATTAAAATTATTCTTAAACATTTTCCTATATATTTGCTCACTGAGAAATGTTGTATGGTTTTCTTCGCACTTTTCAACATACAAGTTGTATATTTTTCTTAAGTTCAAATCAGAGCTCAGGTATTTTCTATTTGGATTATTAGAACGCGTGCAATGACTTTCATAGTGTGGAAAACTCTTTATATGATCTTTTGCGACATCCACTAGTTTCTCATCACTCTTTCTGCAAGATCCTTTCATTTTTTCCACGTAAGTAATTTCCTATTATATTTGCTTTGAGAGCCCTATGTAGTCTGCCTATAGATATATCAAATGTATCTATAAGGAACTTTTTGCATACCTCAATGCTTTCCTTTTCAATATTTCAAAAGTATTTATAACTACAATTTCTGGCTGATCCCTTAAAATTTCTGCCTCGTCTTCTTTTTATTGGCGCACGCTGAGTGGATGCACACAAGAATGTATTTTGTTTGTTAAAATCCCCCATTTCCCAAAAAAAATTAAAAAGTGATATTCGATCACTCTCTCTAATACGATTCTCGCACAATTTCTTACATTTGCAATCCTTATTTTCGAATTTCTTAGCAGGAATATTATTTCCAGTTTTTGTATAATATTTTTCGCTTTTATTCCTTTTACTTTTACTAATCTTCTGATCATTATTTTCATAATGTGATCGAGAATTAGTAACATTGTCTTCGTCAGTCGTTAAATCACTTAATTCCAAAATTCTAATTCTCTTCTTAGTTTGTAGAAATCTTGAATTAATACTGCTCAAATTGCTTTCCTCATCCGATTCATAAATTCGTCTTCTTTTTCTAATATTCATGGGTCTTATTTCTATAACAAATAAAATTCACTATTCCCGGCAAAAAAATTATTACTCTTACTTACCAACATCACTTTCAGACGAAATTGACAGATTGTCGTATTATTCACAGGTATATGAACTCATTGTAACAAATAATATTATTTATTTAAACCCTTAATTTTTTGCTTTAAAAACAGTTTTATTTAAATAATACTCCCACTTCAATCTATTAGTATAAGAACCAAACAGTAGGACTTGCGAAGGAGAACTAAACAAAACCAGTTTTTAATTACTACTCATCATTTCATCAGAGCAATAATACCGTTATCATGTTAACAATGTTGTTTTTAATACACTAGCACAAGATGAGTAATATCTGCTAACGAGCAGCGTGCACTGAAGTAGCAATAATCAATAATAATTGCAATAAGAAAGTTGTTTTAATTATAATTATTAGGAATGGACTTATTCCACTTTCAAAAGAAATATTTGTGCGATAGAATTGTACAGCAAAACTGTTTTTGTTTATTTTATGTCAAAATAGAACTCTATTGAAATTGTGATTGTAACTATGGAGAGAAGGTGTCTATAGCTCATTAATATTACCGTTAACTTAGTTTTTTTAAAAAGTGGACTTATACCACTTTCAAAAAAACCAGCTCATATTTTTCATTTTTATACTCTAGATGAAATGAGTTTGCCACAATGTTTGTAACGCTAAGAAATAAGGCTCGGAGAAAAATGATCGATACAGAATTTCATATAATCCCTTAAAAATCTCAAAACCAAATGATGTCCGTCCGTCCGTCCGTCCGTCTGTCCGTCCGTGTCCTCTCTAGCTTGAGAACGCGTTGATCTAGAAATTTTGTACTCATCGTTTTTGACAAAAAAGTAAGGACAAGTTCGTGAACGGGCCAAATCGATATACTCCTTCTTCCCACTCCCATATAAAATGACACAATTTCACAATAAACGAATTTTCTCGAAAAGTTGTGCCATTGATCTGAAATTTGGAATATAAAACTTTTTTTTTTAATTTCATTCTACTGTAAAATATCATTTCTGTCCTTCCCCTCCTTCCAACACCTCCCATACAAACTGCACTTTTTCATGAAATGCTCTAAACTAATTTACTCAGTAAGTGTAAAACTTATCGATTTGAAAATGTGCATCAAATATTTAGTTAAAATTATTAGTAAGATCAAAATAAAACATAACAGGACTACGATTGGGCATAAGGCCCAATCATGCGATACTCTAGATGAAGAGAAAGATTTTTGATCTTAAGAGATTTTGTATGGAGAGAGGCAGAAGGGGTAACGGCATTGAACGAATTTTTTCACATCGTGCTAGAGTTTCTATTACAATATTTTAATGAAAATTTAAGCTTCAAAAATTTAATAGGTACTGAGAAAATCAGTGTATTGGATTTAGTGAAATTGCGCATTTTGTATGTGAGGGGGGTAGAGGAAGTGGTGAGTCCATAGTGAGTTTTTTTAGAAATAACTGCATTTAACATATTTTCAATCGCAGATCTGTAACATTCAAACTTTTCAGGAAAATAGACTTTTTGAACAGTTGAGAAATTGTGTCATATTGTATGGGCGGGGGTAGAAGGAGTGTCAAAAACAACGTGTACAAAATTTGAACTTTCTAGCTGAACGTGTTTTCAAGCTAGAGAGCGAACAGACGTATGGACCGACAGGCGGACGGACATCCGGTTTTGAGATTTTTGAGTGATAATATTAACTTCTGTTTCATTCATTTTTTCACACAACTTATTTCTTAGCGTTACAGAGCAAACTTATAATACTCTCAGAATTCATCTAGAGTATAATTAGACGATTAGCCTTACCCCTTCTACCCCCTCCCATATAAAATGACGCAATTTCGCAATTCGGCAATAGACGGATTTGTTCGAAAAGCATAAAAGCTATTGATCTGAAATTTGGAATGCATTACTTATATGATGATTTCAATCTACTATTAATAGAGTTTTCCCCTCGCTTCCACCACTTCCCATACAAACTGCACTTTACCACGAAATACTCTAAACAAATTTACTCAGTAAATTGATTGAGCTGAAATTGGGCACTAAATATTTATTTAGTGGAGAAAGTTAGTAGAAGGGGTCTGCTGAGAGCAAATTAAGCTTTTGACGTCAACGACATTTATATCGTATAAAACAGATCATTCTGTAAAAAAAAAGTTGATACCCTTGATAGTTTTGCATTATAAGTAAGACCAAGAAAAAATTAAACGATTAACTTCACTCCTCCTCAATCTCCATCTTCTATACAATCCGACACAATTCAGCAGCTTCACAAAAAGTAGATTTTCTTGTAGTTTAAAACATGCGAAAAGCGTGATGTTTAAAAAAAATTAGTTCAATGTCGTCACCCCCTCCACCACTTCCTACAAAATTCTTAAAATCAAAAAAATTCTCTATCATCTAGTGTATCGTACGATTGGGCTTTACGCCCTTCGCACGAAGCTGAGTATTTTACGCCTGCGTCAAATCCGTGTTATTATATGGTTGTACTAACGTGGAAATCGACCGTTCGACTTACTAAGAAACTGCAAACTTTCGTGAACCAACGGCTCCGACGCATTTCGGGGATATTCTGGCCAGAAGCGATCTCCAACGACAATCTTTGGAGTATAACTGGACAGACTAAAATAGGTTTTGAGATTCAAAGGCGGAAGTGTCAGTGGATCGGCCACACTTTCAGGAAACCAGAGAAAAACATCGCCAAACAGGCTCTGGGCTATAATTTTCAAGAAAGACGTCGGGTTGGGCGACCATGAAACACATGGAACCGAGGAGTTAAGCAGGATGCCAGAAAAACAACAGCTTAAGGCCGATGCTCAGGATCGCGCCTTGTGGAAGAGAGTTGCTTCTGTCCTATACCCCTATAGGGGCCTTAACAGGAATTTGATTGATTGATAGCTGTAGAGCTTTCAAAACGAACCGTTAAACCCGTAATTTGTAGGACAATTTAATTTAGGAGATCAACCTTTAATATTCAAAGTTGAGCCAGTAGAGAGAAGAAAATTGAGTGGTATTTAATAAAATTTAGCAGGCGAATATTAAAGAGACACTAGACATCCCTATAAATCGTCGGTCTAAGGCTAAAACCTCGTAACTCCCAAAAATAGAAACTTACAGGAGACAGAAAAAACTTATTGCTGTTCGCACTGCATGTATGCCGCTCATGTGAAAAAGTTATTTACTATTAAGCTAGCTTCAGAAAATAAATAAAAGTATAATTTTAGACGAATTGGGATATCGAGCGTTTTGTATTTTGATTATTTCGCTCAAAATCCAATTTTTTTTGGATTTTGGAGTTACGAGGTTTTAGTATTAGGCCGACGATATATGATGTAGAACAAATAAGCTAGTAAGATCTAGTTTAAATTTTTCTAGTGAAGATTTCATATCATCCTTTTTTTCTAATACTTAAAAGATACTTTCTAGTATTTCGTATTATTTCTTTAAATAATTTCCTATCTCTTATCAATTTTCCAGTTCGAAACTGGAAATATTACAAGACGGAGGTAAAAACGAACGAAACGAACGAAGAAGAAGAATGGATGAAGAATTGGACAAAACAATATGAAACTGAATGGGGCTTTAAAGCCCCACAGAGCCGATTCAAACAGTTGGAATGACTCTTTTGGTGGCGATAATTACGACAACAACCAAATCAAAAAACCGTATCAACAGTATCAAATTAACACCAACAGCAACAACAGCAACAGCAATAAACAATCATCAAACAATAATAAAAAAAAATCAACAATATGCAAGCAAAATCTCATGGAATTATTCTTATGCAAATGCAAAGGATCAAAATCTAATACTAAGAGCGTATTCATAAGTTTTGCCATAATTAGCCTGAATATGATGCGAAATCAACAATCATCATCATCAACATTCTCATCATTTCAATCGTCGTCATCATCATGGCGACGAAATTTTCGCTCGATATTCATTTCGATTTTGTTAATCTTATGCGTATTTACGAATCGTGCATTATGCGATGATAACGATAATGGTTTCTTCGTGAATGGCTACAGTCTGGGACCCGAAAGTACTACTCCAGAATTCGGTAAGTGTAGTTTGAATTAATTCAGAAAATCTCACATTTATATAGAGCACAATTTATGAAAAGTTTCACTTTAAATAATGTAGAAAATTTATGTCAAGGATATACATAGTTCGAGGCCTTATGCTCGAAACCTCAATCATTTCGTGTGTGTACTCTCTTTTTAATGGAACGATAACGAAGATGAATTAAATTTTAATATTTCATTTTAAATTCGGGAAACGACTGCCGGTGAATTCTCATAAAATTTCGTTTTATCTATAAAATGGTTTTTATGGGATTTTCTTATGATGACAGTTTTCAGATGTTAAACACTTCGGGAGAAGAAAAGAAACGTATTGTAGACGTTGTGGCTAAGATGCTGCACCTACATATGTATATTTGACGTCGTTTGTTTGTTTGTTTTTGTTTTTTTGATATTCATTGCACAGATTATCACAAAACTCCAAGAAAATACTTTCATATCCTAGTTTATTTTATTTTGTGAAATAAACTGTTACTAAAATATAATTGAAATTTAATTGAAAAAAAAATCGCTCTATTTACAATAATTTACAATAATAGTCGACAGGTTATAAATACCACTGACCATAAAAAAATACAAATTATTAGAATTAATGAATAATTGCAATAATTGAAATAAAATAATGGAAAGAATAGCAATAATATAATAGAGAAAAATAATAAAAAATTACTTACAAACAAATAAAGCATTAAAAATATAAAAGAAGAATTAATAAAATGAAACATTATTTATGAAACAAAAGTAGATAAGGCCGATTTTTGACAATTTTTACTAACATTAAAATCGATAAGCTCATAATAACGGTTGAAATCTCTACAAACAACATCAAGAGGTTCCCCTTGCCCATAATTAGTTCTATGAGAAGCAGTATAAAAGAAGTCATGAAACCGTAGAGATCTAGCAGGTACACAGACATTGAGAAGTAACAGCAGATCGGGAGCATCAATATTACCTATGAGTAAGCCATGAGCGAACAAAACATTGATGACCTCTCGACGTCTGGACAGATTATCTAAACACAATAATTTCAAACGCTCAGAATAAGGTGGGAGAGATTCAGGGTTATTCCAAGGAAGGAACCGCAAGGAAAAACGAAGAAAACGCTTTTGAATACCTTCAATACGATTAATATGGACAGCATAATGTGGACATCAAACAGGGGAAGCATACTCTAAATTAGGTCTTACCAATGAGACAAAAAGGGACTTAAGTACGTAAGGGTCACTGAAATCACGAGTATAACGACGTACGCAGCCAAGCATTTTATTAGCTTTACTCACTATACTGTCATAGTGCATGATGAAGCTCAGCTTACTATCAAAGGTAACACCAAGATCACAAATATGAAAATATTTAAAGTGTATGAGGTTAAAATAGGTGCAAGTTTACGAGAAAAGGATAAGACATTACATTTATCAATATTTAAAAATAACTTGTTACGAACACACCAGTCATGAAAGATAACAAGATCACGTTGCAGAGATAAACAGTCAGATTCAATATCAATTTTTTTAAAAATTTTGATATCGTCAGCATATAAAAGTAAGTTAGTGTTCGGTAAAACAAAGGAAAGGTCATTTACAAATAAAATAAAAAGTAGTGGCCCAAGATGACTTCTTTGTGGCACACCGGACGAAGACATGATATCATGGGAAAAACAAGATCTAAATATAACTGATTGAGTTCTATTTGACAAATATAAGCAAAGCCAGTGTAGTAGTATAGGAGGAAATCCTAATTTATCCAATTTCAGAAGTAGAATTTCATGAGACAATTTATCAAACGCCTTGCTGAAATCCGTATATATATACTCAACTTGAGATTTATTTTCAATACAGCGGCTTACGAAATTGGTAAAGGAGAGAAGATTAGTCACAGTTGATCGTCCCTTAAGGAACCCATGTTGCTTTGCAGAAAGTGATTTAAAATTAAAGTAAATCACTTCAGTCAAAATGCATTCGAAAACTTTAGGAATTGCTGAAAGCTTCGCAATAGGTCTATAATTTTTAATGTCAACAGTGCTACCCTTTTTATGAACAGGTATAATAAAAGATTTTTTCCAGATGTGTGGAAAAGCGCCTAACACAAGGGACTTGTTAAACAGCAATGAAAGAGGGAGACTCAAGACATCACTGGGAATCCCATCCGGTCCCGAACTATAGGAGATTTTAATCTGCTTAAGGGACTGAAAAATAGTATCATCACTGATTGTTATAAAATTACAGCGAGGGATTGTATGACAAGGCAAGGAACTAGACAAAGCAGCAAAATCCGTGAACCATCGTCCAGGATAAATGATTGGGCAAAGTAGTTGGCAAATAAATTAGATATGATATCTGGGTCGTCAGAAAAGTTTCCATCGAACGATAAGCTCGTCAGAAAACCATCATTTTTACGTTTGGAATTAATAAAAGCCCAGAAAGATTTAGGATCCGTCTTAATATCGGTTTGTACTTTCTCAATGTACCTGTTGTAGGCTAAAATCGCGTATTGTTTAAAATTCAGCCTAGCTATTGAGAAATCATTGTAAGAAGCAGACGACCTACTCTTACAGTAAGCTTTCCACAAACGATTCTTAACACGCTTCAAACGACACAGGAGTTCATCAAACCAGGGAGCACGCTTTACTGAGTTGATGTTGTTTATAGAGATTGGAACACAAAGCAGGAAAGAATCAAATAAAATATTATAAAAACGATACAAAGAATCATCTAAATTATTAATATTAAGAAGAAACGACCAATCTACATTAGTTAGGAGAGAATGAAATTTTTCAAAGTTTATTTTACGAAAATTAAAATGCGACTTGCAAGAAAAACTATGGTCAGAACTTTCTAAAATTAAATTAACTTCTAAAGCTGGATGATCAGGAACCTCAGGAACAAACGGAGAACCAGAACGTAAAAGTGCAGTATTTGACGGATCCGAAACGAAGACAAGGTCAAGAATTCGCTTACGTACATTAAGAACACTGTTGATTTGATTAAGATCAAGACCATTAAGCCTGTCGATAACATCACATTCAAGGCGAGATGATGCATTAGTCGCAAATATATGATCCTCAGATTCAGAGTAATTCCAATTTAGATACGGAAGATTAAAATCCCCCAGTATAATGATAACATCTAGATTTGGTACATGAGACTGATAAATATTTTTTGATTATTCATATTTGCGGAATGAAGTTTCTTGTAGTAGGAGACCCCAGCGAGTGCATACGACATTATTTATTTTACAGAATCCAACTTGTTTCTGAAATTTACAGCGCGGATAACTTTTTTTACTATTATCGAAATAAATTTAGGGGGTTACTTTTAATCAAATTCCTGTTAAGACCCCCATCCTTCCACAAAGCGCGATCCTGAGCATCGGCATTTAGTTGTCCCCAGGACCCTTTCCCTTTCCCTTTTTTCTGGTCTCCTCTGGTCACCATTTAATGCGCATTTTTTTTACGGAATGACTTGTGTTATATGTAATTTCGACTTTTATGTGCAATGCACAAACACAGTCATGGATGGTAGAAATGGAATTGGGAAGGTAGGTGATAGAAAGGGATGAGAGTGAGAACGACCGTAACGAGTGGTGGAGCTGGTATATTTATTAGTTCTACGGGCTGCTACTGACATATTTGCAGATGTAGCAACTTGTTACTTCCAAACGTAGCAATAGTAAATGCTGTGTAATCCGACGTTCCTACAATGCTCGAGGGAGTCAATAGAAACCGTCATGGTGTCATCTCCAATTAGTCGGAAAGCATGTTTTTGGATTAGATCGAGCAGTGCAAGGTGTTTTTTGGGTGCCCCAGCCCATAAATGTGAATTGCGACGTCGAATGTCTGCCTTGTAGATGGTGGCTAAGTCCTGAGGCGTAAAGTATTTTTTGCATTTGCGAGGAATACCTAGGAGGTATCAAGGACAACATCAACGATATGTTTGCTCCAATCAAGGTGGTTACTTAACTTTACGCCTAGTAGGATAAGCTCATCTGAAGAGCAAATGGGTAAACTATTAAAGGCTAAATTAGACGACGACGCTGGAACATCACGCTTAAGGAAAGATGACATATGTTTTAGCAGCATTGAACTCTACTCTATTCCAGGATAAGTCGAGGTCGTAGTTCAGCGAACCGAATAACTCCCTGCGTTTGAAAGCAATAGGTTACATCTGCAAATATGTCAGTAGCAGCCCGTAGAATTGAAAAATAGACGAGCTTCACCACTCGTGGAACTTAGATCACTCATTCCTCTACTTTAAATTTTCCCCGAAATACTCGTCAAACTAAACGCGCAGGAGAGTACCGTTAACCCTATTCCTACTCTTACAGTGAAATTTAGACAGTGATTCATCACCCGAACGTCCAGACTTTGAAACGCATTGCCTGCTACCATATTTACAAGCATGTATAGCCTTCAGCGCTTTAAAAGTAATGTCCATCGCCATTTCCGTCATTGTCCCCCAACTGTGCAATGCATTAAAGGATAATACCCTAACCTATACTCGGTGCCATAAAACAAATGTTATGGGGGTTGAGTGATAAAAAGCAAATAGAAACCATCTACTGAGTATAAAGACCTTCTAGAAGTGGAACTGTTTCACTTTTACATCGTTTGCCAATTTTGTTTCGAATAATTTTTCATAGCCAGTAGCAAACTGAAAAATTCGCGCTTAAAAAAATCCTAATGCCTGGAGTGGAAATCGAATCTACGATGCACAGTTAATTCGACATGAGTAAGGGAAACAAGTGGACATAGGAAAATTAGTTAGGAAACTCAGGAGGGAAGATTTTGGAGTGGCAGTGAACGTTGCTTTTAAACTGCTGGACGTTATATTTCATTCGAAAGAGATTGCTTAGTAATGAATTCCACATCACAGTCGTCGGAGGGATGAAGAACTGCCTATATTTCACTATTCTCCACGGCAAGGTCCTCAGAGTGCATTCGTGCGAGCGTACAGCATGGCAAGTATTTCAGAGGGCATTGAATATTAGGCTTTATTTATCATGCATAAGTCTATTAAGTCTATTGAGGCCAATTAATCTGGTTACGGTCGAGTAAAGCTAGGTGCGATTTTGGATACCCAGTCCAAACATGCGAGTTATACTCAAGACGTTTTCAGATATAAGGCTTATAGATGGTATAAGAGGCAGAAAAGTTTTTCTTACATTTCCACAAAATACATAGACGTTTCAAAGCATCAAGAGCGACTTCGTAGATGTGTTAACTCCAATCAAGGCGATTGTTACATTTTACACCTAGAAACGTAAATTCTGTAGAAAATGAAATCTGTATGCCATTTAAGGACATATCTGCGGTCGACTTCGGAAACTTGTATTTAAGAGAAAGATGGCAGGACTGCGTTTTTAAGGCTTTACACTTTACTCTGTTTTTCCTGCCACTTTCCAGGATTAAACTCAGATCAGAGTTCAATGACTGTATTAACTCTTTACAGCATGAGGCCACCGCTGTTGGACGTTCCGCCGTAGGGGAGTCAAATTGGTAGATTTTATCCAGAGGACTGTCGTCGGCGAAACAATGAATAGAATTCAAAGTAGACGACAGGAGGCCATTTGTGAGGATAAAAAAGTGAATAGGAGATAAAACTGCCCCCTAAGTTAAGTCGAAATCAAAGGAGAAGAGTGCAGAAGCTATTCCGTCAAGTACGACTCTAATAAAGCGCTCGAAAAGAAAACTTCCAATCTATTAAAGAAAACCTGTGTTAAAACTAAATGTCTTTAGCTTGGGTAAAAGATATTTGCGCTAAACTCTGTCAAAGACTTGAGCAATGTCTAGAGCAAATACATCTCGGAATTTTTGAATTCAGGATTCCAACGCTCGGTAAGATAGACAAGGAGATCGCCTTTAGAACGTCCCGAGCGAGATCCATATTGGCGATCATGTATGAGATTTTCATCTACAAGAAAGCTAAAGATAGCCGTTTCCATTATTTAAAACACTGATGTAATGGCTATGGGACGGATAATTAGCGGGGTTCGTTTTGCTTCCTGTCATAGAAATCGGTTGAACATTAGTACCTTCCAGATCCAAGGAAAGTATCCTGAAGAGTATGAAAGATTTTTTTTTTCTTTAAAGTAGCCGAACACAACTTAGGGGGTCACCCTTTAATGTAAATTACACAGTCATGCCGGTAAGGGAAAAAAAGGAGTTAAGGTTAGTCGGGATTAAAAGGGGGGAAAAGCCTAAAATGCCGGTGGACGTTGAGTTTGAAACGTCGAAGGTCGTATGACAATGGGAATACATCTTTAGGCAATGCATTCCAAAGCTTAGAAGTTCGGGGTACGAATGACCGCCTATATTTCACTGTGCGGGAAGTTGGAAGCTTAACAGTTAACTCGTGTGCGCTTGACGATAGGCGTGTGTTTCTAGGAAAGAGTTTAGTAGGACACCACCGAAGGTTACATTAGAAACCGACGCCGGGACATCATGTTTAAGGGAAAGATGACAGGCCTGTGTTTTTGACGTGTTGAACTCTACTCTATTTATCCTGCCCCATTCCAAGATTAGGTTCAGGTCAGAGTTCAATGATCCAAATAGTTCGACACGTTTAGATGCTATCGGGACACGGTGAGCGTTAGTAATCGAGTCGAATTCATAGATGTTATCCAGGGTACTGTCATCTGCAAAGCAATGTATCGGATTGAGCGTTGACGACCGAAGGTCATTGATGATAGAGATTACGAAGAGGTTTAGCTAGAGAGGAAGCGCAGTTTTTAAGAACAGTGGGGTATGCCATCTTGCCCAGCAGACTTGTTAGTTTTGAGCTCCTGCAGGATCCTAGAACTAAGTGTCCGGTAATAACGGAAAGCTCGACGGTAAAAGCGTGGAGTTTCTAGCGAAGTTTGCGCCAAAAGGTTTGCTTTTTCGACAGGATCAATAACGGTTCGGTCACCATTGAGAAGAGGAGGTGTTGCAGATAGAGTATAGACCGCGAAACTTGTGATACTACAGTTTATCTTCTTCCAAACGCACCATTAAATTTCCAATGCATATTTCAGACTAGTTCTACCAAAATCGTAAATCGTAAAATATTTTAACTCGCTCCGTGTTTTTTTTTTGTTAACGTGGGGAAAAATATTGAAAGCCTTGAAGTGCAGGACTTGAACCCGCTAAAAACCCCTCGCCTAACCCCCCGGGACAATCGTTAAGTATTTTGTCAGGAGCTTAAAGCTCAAACGTCAATTTACTGTCATATAATGTCTTATGTCACCCTGTATATTTCACTTCCTATTTTACTCAACTACCAACTGTTCTAGCTGTTGTAGGCCCTTCTGTCTCAGATAGCTCCTTGCGTAGTCTTTCGAGTCTCCTCAGCTCGGTGAGAACTTTCACGCACACCTGAGTCACCGCAGTGGCCGTTCCAGGTTTCGCTGGTGCTCAGCATATGTTGTCGGGGTAAATATTTCCTCCAACGATGTCCTCGACTCTCCTTCTGTCCATTTCGTAAGCTGGGCAGTGAAAGAATACATGCTCTGCATTTTCTATTGCATCTATACAACTTGGACATGACGCAGAGGAATCATGGCCATATTTTTGCAAATAGCTTCTATAACAGCCATGTCCTGACAGAAATCGGGTCATATAGTAATCTACTTCACCATGCTTCCGTTCAACCCACTTATCTATGTCTCTTATGAGTCTATACGTCCATCGGCCTTTGTTTACGGTATTCCATTGCAGTTGCCAAGCATTGGTACTAACCCGTTGCTCTTCCTTTTTCTCTTCCACTGTTAAGCATCGGCTTATCGTATTCTTTTTGTGATATAATCGTTGTGCTTTAGCAGCTAGTATGTCTGGCGGCAGTAATCTAGCTATGACATTCGCGGCGTCATATGAAATTGTGCGAAATCCACTGCATACCCTTAACGCACTTACTCAATGGGGTTTTTTTTTAACATATTCCAGGTTTCGCTGGTGCTCAGCATATGTTGTCGGGGTAAATATTTCCTCCAACGATGTCCTCGACTCTCCTTCTGTCCATTTCGTAAGCTGGGCAGTGAAAGAATACATGCTCTGCATTTTCTATTGCATCTATACAACTTGGACATGACGCAGAGGAATCATGGCCATATTTTTGCAAATAGCTTCTATAACAGCCATGTCCTGACAGAAATTGGGTCATATAGTAATCTACTTCACCATGCTTCCGTTCAACCCACTTATCTATGTCTCTTATGAGTCTATACGTCCATCGGCCTTTGTTTACGGTATTCCATTGCAGTTGCCAAGCATTGGTACTAACCCGTTGCTCTTCCTTTTTCTCTTCCACAGTTAAGCATCGGCTTATCGTATTCTTTTTGTGATATAATCGTTGTGCTTTAGCAGCTAGTATGTCTGGCGGCAGTAATCTAGCTATGACATTCGCGGCGTCATATGAAATTGTGCGAAATCCACTGCATACCCTTAACGCACTTACTCAATGGGGTTTTTTTTTAACATATTCGCGTAAGATTTGTATCGTAGTGCTTCGCTCCATATCGGTATTATTATTATGATACTTCGCGTCACTCTTTAAAGAAGCATCCTCCTGTTTTGGCTGGGTCCTCCAATGTTCGCCATTGTTCTGTATAGGGCGGAGTTCACTCGTCCTGCTTTTGCGCAGACTGTTTTGATGTTCGTCTTGAAGGATAATCTTGCGTTAATCATAAAACCCAAGTATTTAATGGAGGGTTGGGATACGATTTCAAGTCCATATATATTTAAAGTTATATGCTCTCTTTGTTTTCTGCTTGTAATAAGAACTAATTCAGCCAGTTCTTCATGTCAGAAATCACGTTGGTGCTTACGTTGTTGATGCTCTGTAAGTCTTCTGCTACCACAGTAATTGCTATATCATCCGCGTAGCCAATTATTTGTACGCCTCTTGGTACTGGAAGTCGTAAGATGTCATCATATTGTATATTCCATAACACGGGTCCTAGTACTGAGCCCTGTGGGACTCCGCATGTTATGCTATACTTCTTCACTCCTTCTTATAGTAATACTCTATCTGCGATATAACTCCTGACCATTCGTGGAGTTTCCAATTTTAGTAGAGCATTAATTATGTGAGGCCACGTCACCGCATTGAATGCATTTTTGGCGTCTAGTGTTATTAAAGCGCAGTATTCTTTAGAATCATTCTTTCATCTACTGCCTTCAATGGCCTTTTCAGCAATGTCTGTTACTTTTTTTATTGCGTCGACTGTAGAGCACCCTTTGTGGAATCCATATTGATTCTCTGAAATGTTTCTATTCTCTTGTAGATGTTCTAATCTGTTAAGAATTAAACGTTCTAGGATTTTCCCAAGTGAGTGCACAGGAGCCTGTATGAACTCGGCTGTCCGGGTAGTTTGTTTGGTTTCGGGCGTAGAACCAAACGTTGGCGTTTCCATATTTTGGGAAAAATACCATCCTTTAGGCATTTCGTGTACATTTCTGCGTAGACGTCTGCATTGAGCTTTATAGCTAGTTTAAGCATTCTATTTGGTATGCCATCTAATCCTGGTGATTTATTGTTCTCGAGCCGCTTAGCTCGTTGGAGTACCTTCTTCGCAGTCACCAGCGCTGGTTCGTTATTCACTTCAGTGGGGATTTCTATTATTGCCGGAGCATTGCTATCGGAGAGTTTTGGAAATAGCGATTCGACCACTTTCTCCATAAGTATAGGACACGTTGGTGCTTGTCCCCTTGGTCCCTTCAGTTTCGACATCACTAACCTATATGCTCCATCCCATAAGCTACCGTTCATATTGTTACAAGGCACTCTGAAACATTCTTGTTTACTTTGCCTAATTGCCTTTTTAAGGTCTGACCTGGCTTCTTTGTATATATCGTTTAGAGTACTACTATTTACGGTTGTTCTTGTCTGCTGCAGCTGTCGTCTAGCTTTGTGACATCTAGTGCGTAGCCAAGCAATGTTATCGTTCCACCAGTAGTTTGGTTTCCGTACGTTGTGAGCTTTTCTTCTCACCATTGCCGCGTCACAGACTTTACTCAGTTCGTTTACTACACTTTCAGCATGATTCTCTATACCTTCTTGCGAGTCATGTTCAGCATTCAGTACCATCTTGAAGATTTCTTCATCTAGTGTATTATCTTTCCATCCTTTTGTCTGCGCTTTCGCATGCTGGCGCCTTTGTCGATTTCTTCTACCAGAATCTATTGTCACTATTATTGCCTGATGGTCTTTATGCGTGTTTGCATCACTTAGCCGCCATTCTGTGTACTGGATTCATGTTCTGCTTACAAATTTAATGTCTATTACGGAGCCTCCTCCGTTTTTTCCGAATGTGTTTTTGCGCCCACTATTTAAAACGATGACGTCAAGCGACGCAAAGGCTTTGAGTAGCATATTTCCTCTCCCATTTGTACGTTTGCTTCCCCATTCCGTGGCCCATGCGTTGAAGTCACCAGCAATGATATTTGGGCTTGTTGACTTAACATCGATCGTGAGTCCATCGAGAATCCTCAACACTCGGTGGTATACAGCAGCTATATATATTTATTCCGCCAATCTTTACTCTAACGTAGTACTGGTTATCAGTGTGTGGCTTATCGTGGAAAGTCTTGTCTCCACAGGCCCAGATCGCTGCCTTTTGTGTTCTGTCTGAGATCCATCTCAAATCTCGTTTCGATATTGTTCACTAATGATCGCTACGTCAAATTTCTCTTCGTATATTCTCTGCTTTAATAGATCCTGAGCCGCACAGGATCTGAACTATTTTCATGTTTTTTTAATTTTGCGTGCTTCTAGGTATGCGGGACATGTTCAACTGCTTGTAGGGTGGTTAGAGTCGGCACTTCCGTTGCTCTTGCATACCATGCAGCACGGTAGGCTATTGCAATCTCTCGCAAAATGGCCTACTTCACCGCATTTCACGCATCTTGCACTGCGATCTTCGGTGCTTTTGCATGCTTTTGCTAAATGGCCGAAGGAAAGGCACCTGTAGCACCTCATTACATTCATCGTTTCTCTAAGTCTGCAGACGACCCATCCTACTTTAATTTTCCTCTTATCGATAAGTTTATTCGCAGTTTCTGTCGGTGCCCTAATCACAGCTGTCTGTGTTCCAGCATAAGCCTTCCTAGCTGATTTAATCCAAGAAGGGTTGACGAAACTTAGCCCCTCTATTTGCATGCGTATAGCATCTACGATATCTTCCTTTGTCGTAATTTCATCTAAATCTTTCAGTTCTAGTTGAGTTTCTTGCGTAAGAACTTTAATTTCAGCTTTAGCCGCTAGCACCATTTCTATTTCCTTCTTGAACTCCTCTGAGTCTTCACTTTGTTGCTTATTAAGTTCCAACACCATTTGTCCTTTTTCCGTCTTCCTTATTTTTGACACATTTTCGCTATATTTATTCAAGCTTCATGTCCTTTCATCAATCGTAGGATGCCACTGTATGAAATCTCTCCTGTTTATCTCGCCTATTTATCTTTTTTTCATGACTCTCGTCCATCCTATTTCTTTAGGTTCCTTCTCCTTAAGTTTCTCTGTTTATACTTCATGTAGATGTATGTTACGAGTATCTGCGAGCGAGTTTTCTTTTCTTGGCTTTTTTGCTGGGGTGGCTCGTTTCAGGTGCCCTTTATCTCCCTTTTTTTGTTGTGGATCATTATTGATGCACTCTAGTGATGGCGAGGTTTGAGCACTTTTATCACTCTTTCCTGCCTCTGGTTGTTGACGTATGTCCTTTTGGGAGCTTTTATCAAACTTTCCTGTCTCCGTTTGACGACATATGTTTGTCCTTTGTAGCGCGTTTGTGCATAGCCACGATTGCACTCACCGCGTCTCTCATAGGTTGATGGATCGTTCGCCTTCCACCACCCATCATTTCGACTAACTCCTTGATTTTCTCACCCAGCCTATCAAGAGCATCAAATTTACGGTCTTTCTCTTCACCAATTGCTATCGCCGGGGAAATTCTTCCATCAGGACATGAAGGCAATGACTGCGTTAGTGGGACGTCGTCTTTGCTCATCAATTTCTTCGGGGATCGAATTATTCACGCACTTCTTGCAAATGTTGTCCTATCTTGACTATCTAACTGAGCAATATACCAGCTTCTCCACTCGCTACGGTCGTTCTCACTCCCCTTCCCCAACCTTCCCAATCCCATTCCTTCCCTCCATGACTGTGTTTGTGCATTGCGCATAAAGGCCGAAATTGCCTATAACACAGGTCATTCTGTAAAAAAAAAAAAAATCTTCTGGGTTTTTACATCCGTTTGTTTCCTCGTTGTTAATATTATTGTTATTGTTATTATTATTATTATTGGTTAAACTCATGTCTTAAGGGTCCCCACTGAAAGTCGTTATCTCTATTCATTTGTCTAGTCACTTTAAGATCCCATGGTTGTCTATGCAAGCAGTGAGGCCATGCAAGGGTTGACACAAACCTTTTTTGAGGAATTGCGTTCAGGGCCGGATCAGTGTTAGTCAGGAATGTTACATCTGAGCCTACACTACCAACTGAATGATGATGAACTTCGAGCATACTTTCAGGCCTGCCAGGGTTTTAACGGGACTTAGGCAACTGTGTTATTAGCCTGAAAGTCATTTCTGCAGGATGTCACTCCTGCTTACTAAGGTAACAGAATAACACAGTCACCAGCCCAGTGCTACCTTGTATATATTCATTTTTCAGTATGGCATAATTAAGATTTTACTGGTCTCCATCTTAATATCCTTCTCTGTGTATAAGCCTGAGCACACAGGGTTTTTCATTATATTCACCCCTCTTACTTCCGGAGACGCTAGTCTGTTACAGCCATTCCGGTTATAATAATCCTCCCCACCTCCTTTCTCAACCGAGCTTGGGACCGTTTATGGCGCTCCGTGTGTCTAAGGCATTACGGAACGAATAAAGTTATTAATTCTTCTTTAAATCTTCACACAAAATTGAATATAGCTAAAACTGATTTGCAATATGTCTATTGTGAAAAATTTCAATAAATATATCTTTTTGAATTTTAATACGCTTTGCGTCATTACCATGTGTGGCTCATCACGGTTAGCAATTTTAGTGTACACTTTATAGTAGGATGATATTATACATACCCTTATAAATTATGGAAAAAATGAATATTAGCCTTATAGAAACATTTTATAACATATTCGTATAAATTTTATTCGTAAGTTGTACTCATGAAAATATTCTATAAATCAAATGTATAAAATTAATAGCAGGAAGTATTCACTATGTGTTCATAGCTCCTATTAAATCGATCGTGGAGTACTCAGGTGTACCCATTCAATCAGCTGCTGTAAACAAAGTGATTAACAGACCGCCCTAATTTTTGGGATAATAATTAAGGATAGTCCTACCTGCTTACAAAAAAAAAAAAGTTTTTAAATATCATTCTCCAGAGTAATTTTATTCACAAAATCCCGGTACTTTATGGTCACAATGTATATCGAATCCATAGTGTATAAATGTGTTAAGTACTACCTGTTGATTTTGAGATAAGCGCATTTGAAACTTTGATTTGTTTCAAAGTTCTTAGTTTTTATTGATATAGAAAAATGGTAATTTGTATAAACTCCGACAACAAGTTTGGCGCCCTGTGCAAATTAACAGTGTATTCAGGAACGCCGCATACGCCAGCAAATCTTAAATACATTCGAACCCTTGACTGTCGAACATCTTGCGCCACTTGCTTGGACATACTTGTTGGAGCTTATGTAGAGCAATCAATGGGGGCTGCCTTGACTATCAGCCATTTCTTTCTTCGTCACGAAATCCTAAGATCCTTATGATTGAATTGACAAAATGATTCCAATTGTGATGTGATGTATTTTACAGGATGCAGCATTCCTGAAAATATAGCATACCTACCTACAATAGTACCATAGCCCGAATCGGGCCTTGGCCTTCTGACCTTCAGGTTCCTTAACATTTTTCATTATTTATTGTGGAACGGTTGTTAGACCTTCGAACAACCCTTTATCTACGAATTTGGGTGTGACCAAGCAAGCAGTGCTGACATTATGCATTAACCGGGATTTGAACTCACGACTTTCGCATTGTAGACCAACACGCTACCCACTAGCCTACACCCTAAATATAGCAGACCAATCTTCTAAAATAAAACTCGTTTGCGTAGCAAAATTATGTATCTTAGTCTTTAAATTTCAAGACAATTTAAATTTTATGTCATAAATAAGCAAACAATACTTTTCAGAATTATTCATAAATTTCATCTTAAGACCTCTCCTAAGTTTCGGGACTCTTCAAACAGTACAATGAAAACATTGCCCATCATTTAGCCTTAACCCATTTTCACTGCTCTCATATTTAAGTCCTAATTATTTAAAATGTTTTTACCAAGGCAAATAATATACGAGAAAATGGAATTAATTTCTCGTACTTGACATTTTAGAATTAGTCCTATAAGTACAAATATGTCGTTCCTTACCGGATTACTTATCCCTTTTACCTTTCATCATGTCTTAAAAAAGTGTATTTTGATAAGCTAGTAAGACTACTATATAACATTATTCAAATTAGAATTTCGCTTTGATGTAAAATGCATCAAAAACATGAATTTTTGGTGAAGAATAATAATTAAGAGGGTTGTAATTATGTACGCTACGATTATGGGTTTCAAGTTAACGTCATGCTTCAAGCTATGACTTAAGAAAAGAATAATGAAGAAGGTCGATGTGAAATAGAATAGAGCTTAGTGGTTGTCGTAGTAGATTAAAAGACTGAAAAAATTTGGTTTTATCCTGTGTCATACTCAGTTCTTGTACTTGAAGAATGGGGCGGAAACATAACAAGATAATACAAGAGAATACGCTCTTCGGTTAAGGTGGCGTGAGCATGAAAAAGGCGTCTTCGTTGAAGATGATGTAATTACGAATCGGAAAATAGTGCGAATATCGCAAGATAGTTGAAGTAGTGATAATTTGTAGTAATTGACTGAGAAAGAGCCATTCAATTATCTGGATGGCCAGGAATTGACTGGAAAAAAAATGCCGACGGTCATAAAATCTAATTGATGAAAAATTTTAACATTCATCCACCTCTTCAATCACTGCCCATAAAAAGCCAAACTTTCATAAATAAACGAAGGGAATATTGAATATATGTACTGGAGCATTAGACAATACTTGTAGATAAGTACTAAATAACTAACAGTATCCCGCCCCTTTAACCCTAACTTCATTTACTCTCAAATTGTCATAAAAATAATAGGGTTGCACCTGGCCTATTGCCAGATATTTTAATTCTACGACCATTTAAAAGGTCGTTGAAAACATTTAGAGTTTTCAATGCCATAGTAACGAGAAACAAATTACACATTCTCATGGCAAATAGCGTACTCCAAAATAAAACAGGAAATGAAATTGTTCACGTAGCTTTTTGCCAACCATCTGATTTTTCATACGAAAAAAATTCATTGCATTTGAACATCGTACTACGCTTAAAGATGAAAAGTCATTTCATACTTGAATACTATAAGAATGAAAAATAATTCTTTGCATTCAATTTCAAATCTTTCAACATGAAATTTCTTGGTTAACATTTTTTTTGTTGCAAGCCTTCAGCTATACTTACTCGTACATTCGTAGAACACGCTGATGTTTCTTCCTGATGCCATTTAACGAGTCACGTAGTATCATAAATGGAGCAGTGTACCAGTTGGTCGTGAATTGTGTACGACGTTAAATCTTAAGTATCTTTTTCATGTCATGGCCTGGCCTCCTTGAGAAGGACTATTTCTATCGAGTGTGTAGCATATAATAGTAGCAGACTTTTAAAAATGTTGTTGTTTTGATTAAAGTTTAAAATTGTTGGTTGTTTTCTTAAGAAAAAAATAAAAAACCGAATTAAATATTCGGTTCATTTTCCTATTAGTCAAATTTCTGCGGCTTTAGTAAAACACAATAAGTATCCTTCTGAGATGACATTATATAGTTCAAATCAAGTTTTTCGTTTCGCATTTGCGTAAACTATTTTTCAAACTCGTTTCGAGTATTTTTATAATCTAGATGAAATCTGAGAGTATATTGTGTTTACCTTACCGTTTGTAACACTAGGAAATAATGCTCGTACAGAGCCGACAAGGGTACAGAAATATTTGTTGTCGTTCAAAAATCTCAATTCCGAGTGACCGTCTTGACAGACAGACGTGTCTGTCCGTCTTTCGGTATGTCTATAACATAACACTCGAAAGCTTTGACTTATTGTGCTGAAATTTGTCATATATCATTTTTAGCAAAGAAGTAACTTTAAGATCGTGAACGGGCCACATCCCCCTACTCCTTCTACCCTCTCCCATACAATTTTCATGAAAATTCAAAATTTAAAGAAATTGATTTTTCTCCGAAACCATTATAGCTGAAATGGTTGACTTGAAAATTCGGTCACAGTATAATGATGTGAATATCATTAACTTAATTAATTTTCAAAACTGCGTTTTTTCGGTTTTCATTGCAACTAGCAAAGCTAAAACCAATATTTGTCATATTTAATTTTATTACATACTAGCGATCGCCCGCTACTTTGTCCGCGTAAGAATCACAAAATAAACATTTTTTGAGAATATAGTTAGTAGTATATTATGTCGAATAAATAATCTGCTTGCTGAAATCAGAACCATAAATTATTAAGAATGAAACCACGATACTCACATTTGTATGGGACATGCTCGTGATCAAATCATCCCCGTGATTTGAGATCATATATGTACGTGTTGAAGAGCGTTAAGGACATGTGAATAGTTGTAGCTTGTGTCAATTAAAAAAAGCCCAAATCACATGACATTAAGCTTAAAAACATAACAGGACTTCGAATGTGCGTAAAGCCCAATCATATGATACTACCGATGAAATCAAAATGTTTTTGATCTTAAGAATTTTTGTGTGTGGAGTGATGGAAGGGGTGACAGCATTGAACTAATTTATTTCACATCATGCTAGAGTGGCTATAAAAATGTTTTGCACCAAATTTAAACTTAACAAATTGAATAGGTACTGAGAAATTTAGTGCATTGGACTTATTGGCATTGTGCAATTTGTATGGGAGGTGGTATAAGGAGTGGGGGGTTATTGGTGATTTTTCTTGAAACAACTATAATCATCATGAAATTGATATGTTTTAAATTTCAGATCAGTTACATTCACACTTTTCAAGAAAACCGAGTTGTTGAAGAGTCGTGGAATTGTGTCACATTATATCGGAGGGGGTAGAAGGAGTGGAGCTAATCGATTAATTTTTTCCCGATATTAATAATAATGCTAATGAGGGATTTAATACAAAATTTTAGCTCGATGAAAGTTATACGTACTGAGAAAATTTCATGAAAAAGTGCAGTTTGTATGGGAGGTGGTCGAAGGAGTAGGGGGTTCTTAGTTAGTTTTTTAAAAACAACTATAACTTTCATGCAATTGATATATTTTAAATTTCATAACATTAACTTTCACACTTTTGAAGATAATCAAATTTTTCAAAAGTCGTGGATTTGTGTCAGATTGTATCGGAGGGGGTAGAAGGAGTAAAGCTAATTAGCTGATTTTTGCCTGATGTTAATATTAATGTTAATTAAGGATTCAGTACAAAATTTTAGCTCGATGGAAGTTATACGTACAGAGAAAATTGGTGTATAGTATTTCATGAAAAAGTATAGTTTGTATGAGAGGTGTTGGAAGGAGTGAAGGGATTAAAACCATTTCTATACTTGAAGATTGTATTTATAATGGAAATAATATATTTTAAATTTCAAATTAATAGCGTTTGTAGTTTTCAAGAAAATTTGAATATTATAAATTTTTGAAAATGAGTCACTTTGTATGGGACGTGGTAGAAGGCGTGAGTGGAGTAAAATCAAACCTAAAACAGATCACTTCTCGCTAAACACCTAATATTCTGTGAAAGTTTCATTACAATCGGCTCAGCCGTTTTTACGTGAAAGCCGGAAAGACAGACAGACAGAGACAGAGAAATTTTTTAAAAACGTGTGTTTCTGCTTAGTTAATGTCCAAATAAAGCAAAAAAATTACTTATAGCCATTTATGAGCAAATAACAGACAGATACTACAATTATATTTATATGTCTAGATTGGAAAAGCTATCAACTTTCAACCTTCTCCTACATAAATTTCACGAAATTTTGGAATTTCAATTGATTTATTTTTCTTCTAAGCCGTATCAACTTTAAATTTTGAGAAAAGTATACTATTATGAATATCATGGATATCAGAAAATTTGGTTTTGATTCGAATACTTCTTCTACCACCTCACATACAAATGCACAATTTTGGTAAACGCATTTTATCGATTTTTATTGAAATTAGAAAAAGCACAAACTTAAAATTTTGCAACAATTTGTCCCTTAATGATTGCAGTAAATGCTTTAAAAAATATGAACTTTGCTTCACTCCTACCACCTCCCATATAAATTTTTAATTTGGAAATTCAAAAAAAGTATTTCTCCTTCGAACATATGAGAGATATCGACTTTAAAACTGTAATAAAGCAAGATGATTAGGATGTTGATAAGCAGATTCAAAATCATTTAAAACCTTCTACTTTATCTGCCACCTTCCATACAAATGCCATAAATTCAGACAAAAATTGTTTAATTTTCTTGAAAATTATGAAATCTACAAACTTTAAATTCAGCATGAAACATTTTGCATACTACGATCGGTGTTATATACTAATAAACTGCCAACAAGTCGGGCGCAACTTTATTATTCTTGGGACAAGTTGAGGATGCGTGGAAAGTCAATATGCAGGTTAGAGTGGTTAGGGAAGACTAAGTGAAAGGAAGTTCTTGGGCAGAGGTGTTGTCAATTTAATTGCGGAAACGATTAATGGCGCCAGTACATATAATAAATATTTCATTCGTTTATGCAAGTTTGGGTTTTTATGAGGGGAGGGGGAGCGGTGATAGTAAGGGTGGGTGTATGTTAATAAATTTTTAATTGATTGCTTGAATCAAGTTGCATAGAATTTTCATAAGATTCGGTGTATTTTACATTATGACAATTGTCGAATAAATTATTATTTTTGTTCTATGCATATTAAATAGATGTATCCAAATGAAAAAATATAAACTTTGTATCTTTCACCATAGTCCTAAAAAAATTACTCAAAATTTCCAACTTTTTTGCCTACCACCTCCCTGCACTTCAATATATCAATCAATCAAATTCCTGTTAAGACCCCCTATAGGGGCATAGGACAGAAACAACTCTCTTCCACACGACACGATCCTGAGCATCGGCCTTAAGCTGTTGCCAGGACTTGTTTATTCCTCTGGCCTCCGGCTTAACTGCTCGCTTCCATGTGTTACATAGTCGACCAACCCGACGTCTTCCTTGAGGATTATAATCTAGAGCCTACTTGGCGATGTATCGCTCTGGATTCCTGAGAGTATGACCGATCCACTGCCACTTCCGCCTTTGAATCTCAATACCTATTTTAGTCTGGTCAGTTGTACTCCAAAGTTCGTCGTTGGAGATCACTTCTGGCCAGAATATTCCTAAAATACGTCGGAGGCATTGGTTCACGAAAGTCTGTAGTTTCTTGGTAAGCCGAACGGTCACTTTCCACGTAGTAAAACCAGATAACAACACGGATTTGACGCATGCATCAAAAACTCGCAGCTTCGTGTGCAAGGAGATCTCTCTTAACCTCCAGAAATGGGAAAGGATACCGAAGGTCTGACGAGCTTTATTTAGCCGAGCATCTACATCCTTTTCGGCTCCGCTGTCCATGCTGACAATGCTTCCGAGATAGCAAAAATCTTGCACCTCTTCTACACCCTGTCCGTTAAGAACAATCGGTGTGCTTGCGTTCGAACCCATGTGCATGTACTTAGTTTTACGCACATTTATTTTCAGTCTCGCCTCTTTGCACTTAGAATGCAACGAGCGAATATTTGATTCTAAGTCCGAACGGTTATTTGCAAGCAAACACACGTCATCAGCATAATCAAGGTGACTTAAGATGTTAAATAGTCTCCATTGAAGACCTTTACCTTCATCACCTTCCAGCGCAGCTTTCAAGATGTCATTTATTACCACCAGAAACAGGGCTGGTGATAATATGCAGCCTTGTCTGACACCCGTTCGCACAAGGAAGCTCTCGGACAGCTCTCCTCTATGCAAGACGCGACACCTTGCATCTTCGTAGGATTCTTTAATCATAGCTATGACCTTATCTGGAATACCTCTCCTACGCAAAGCATTCCATATGTAATCTCGCTTAACGCTGTCGAAAGCCTTCTCGAAGTCCACAAACATGAGATGTAGTGGCGAACCCATTTCGGCTGACTGCTCTAATATTATCCGTAGGGTATTTGTGTGGTCGGTACAAGACGACCCTTTACGGAATCGAGCCTGATAAACTTCGAGAGTGCTCTCGACGACATCACTAATCCTATTGAGAATTACCTTAGCCATAATTTTTGATACGGCAGTAAGTAGACATATACCACGCCAATTGCCACAATCCCGAAGGTCGCCCTTCTTCGGAACACAATGACGCCCTCCTTCCATTCAGTCGGATATCTTCCTATATTCCACACCTCAGTAAAGAGTGGGAGGAGTATATCGGTTGCTATTTCCGGGTTCGCTTTGAGGAGTTCAGTTGGTAGTCCGTCTATACCTGGAGCTTTCCTTCCCGCCATTGACTGAATGGCGGAAACTATCTCTTCCTTATCTGGGTGATCTTCCCTAATAGAGGATTGTTGCTATAGGATGTTTGGTAGTTGTTCTGTTTCTGGGATATCTGTTTAAAATATCAGAGAAGTATTCCTTCCATCGCCGCAACTGGTGTTCACTCATATTAAGGAGAGTTCCGTTGACATCGCTCACCAGGTGGTTGGCGGTGAAACTCCTGTTCGTAAACTGTTTCATGATTTTGAATAGTGAACCCATATCCCCAAGGTAAGCCGCAGATTCTGCCTTGTTTGTCAGATCTTCAATGGCCTTTCTCTTGTCGCGTCTAACAGCCTTATTAAACTGTATGTGAGCATCGCGGTAGTTCTGCCTCAGATCCGGCGTTCGTTGGTTGACTTCGGGTTGAGAGATGATTACCAATTTGGCTTTTTTCCGATTGCTAACCTTGTCCTATGTGTCTTGCGACATCCAGGGATTCTCACCGCTTCGCAGATATCCCACAGATTCTTCAGCAGCTGAAAAGTGGTTCTGTTTGTTTCCCAATCGGCGTCCAGTATGCGCATTTGATATTCACCCAGTAGTGGTGTATTCGCGTAGAATAGTGGTGTATTCGCGTTTTTTGTTGAGATCTCTAATTTTATCCACATTAAGCTTGCGCTTCATTTGAAGAATTTGTGGTCGTCGCACATCGAGGAGACATCTTCTCCATCGGCGACTTATAGCCAAATGGTCGATCTGATTCTGAGTAACACCATCAGGGGAAACCCAAGATACTTTATGATGACTCTTGTGTGGAAAAGGGTCCCTCCGATGACCGTTTGCCGAGTATTACAAAACTCCACAAATAATTCGCCGTTTTCGGTTCTCTTAATCCAAGGTCATGACGCGTCGACCCAAGGGTCACCATGCCTCCCCATGACGGGTTCTAGTCCAGTGTTGTCTGATCCAACCTGGGCGTTCATATCTCCTGAGATGATAATAATATCACCTCTTGGAACACGTTCGAAGTTGGCATTCAGTTAGCTATTAAACTCATCTTTGCCACCAGATATTGCGGTATTGGTTGGTGCATAGCACTGCAGAATTGTGACGTTTCTGACACTGGTCCTGAGCCTGATGACGATAATCCTATCCGAAATTGGTTCCCAGCTAATGAGACTGTTTCTCGCTCTCGGTGTTAGGACGAACGCCACGCCATTTTTGGCTTCACTTTCAGAATCAATGTACAGAATAGTGTTTCCACTAGGGGTTCGTTCCGTTTTTGAATGCCAAAAGTCGTTACCGTAGAATCAGTCCGTATCCGAGGCGCTGTATCCGTGTCTCGTATCAGTAAGGTCTTAAGATCACGGGTGATAAGCCCATGATTCAGTGAGTGTCCATTTGCCATTTTTAGGGCAAGCAGGACTGGCTGTGGGTGAATTCTGCAGCCCCCATCGCACAGGGGGATAGTTAGCTTAGGTCCGTGGAGTCGCTAGTCTCCAAATATAGTTGCAGGAGTTGGTAAAACCTTCCCTTTTACCCCCTAAATTAAATTTTTATCAAAATTAAAAACTATGTAGTGCTATAATCTGACGAATTTTTGATGAGATATCTGCACTCAATTTTGAGATATAACGATTTCTAATTTTGAAAAGTGCACCATTTTTGAAATGCTTCCCATTTCCCCGCACTACTATTATGTCCAAATTCTATATTTTTTTTTGGATTTTGCTAGTATAGCTTAATATACGTTTTAAGCTCCAATTACATAGCTTAAGAGATAGTTGAGATATTTTTTTTAAGTGTTTTTCTTTCCACAGAGCGAAAAAACAAAATTTCAGGACAGCACATTTTTTTTTTCTGTGTCGATTACAATACCTTATTATTAAAATAATAAAGTAAAATGAAAAACTTCCCCCTCTGCATTTAAAATCTCCCATAAAAATTCTTTATTCATTCTTCGAAAAATTTGAGAAGAAAAATTTTGAGCTTTACGCCCAATCATAATTCTGTTCTGTTTTCAAACATGTTTCGAATTGTTCAAAATATTCATCAATCTCGGTCAATTGGAAAGCGAAAAACGCATAAGACCCTGCCGAATAGTGTCTGATTTTTTATTAAAACTGCATTTTTTCGCGGAATTTTCGTGCATCATTTTCAGCATTGAATGTAAATAACAAATGTATAGTCGCGTGTAAACAGTTCTACATAAATGTAGCGCCAATTGAAAAAACTCAAAAATAAAAAGTTTTTCTAATTGAGCAAAATGCCATCTCGAAACGAGATGAATAAATGTTTGAATTTGCATGGATTCAATTTTATGCGAAATTACTGAATGAATTGTCCTTGCGATTTCATGATTGAAATGGCTCCCGCATGAAATAACCTCCGAATAAAATTTTTTCATAACTTCTTTTAATACTCACTTAATTATATTCCTACACTATATTTCCATTTTGGCACAATCTTACTTAATTACGAAACTCCACTGCCGACAAACTCATACGTTAGTACAAATAAGGCCAACGAAAACAAGTTAACCAATTAGAAACCATGGTCTCACTACGAAAAGGACGATGACGACAATGAATAAGTGACCCGAAACCTTTTAGCCACTTATTGATTTTTTTCTACGTTCTTATAAAGCAACCCAAAAGTATGACGAATTTGCATAGCATCAAGATGATCCTGTATATTATCACAATTATCTCGACTAATTAACTCGGATGGGAATAAGGATATCTTAGACCAAATCTCCATCTTGTTAAGTGCTTAGCACTTCCGTTTGAGCATCCACATGGCAACTTATTAACCGCATATTCTCCTAGTCATACCACTACACCGTAAGCACTCTGCTCAGATTATGTCCTTTTTGATCAAAATCATCGTCATCATTTTCCAACGATATTCTGCACCACGTTATACCGAGCAGTTTATAGTTATGGTGAGTTCGTGTAACTTTAAAGCCTTTGTCATTCATATCAAAGCTAAACTATAACGACGATTTCCTTTTGTCTGATGAAGGATTCCTCGAACCAGTTTGTTTCGCCACACGCTGTACAGAAAATTGTAGCCTATGTCCTAGATTCCTATTGTTTTTATACTTAAACTCTATGTGCCGGGAACAATGTGCATCATATGCACTCTAGTGCACGGCTATAGTATGTCGGTCGAATAAGAGCAGAACAAAAATTGTACAGCACAACCTCAAAGGCTTTAAAATAGGTGAAGTGGTTTTCATTTTTATGAACCACTTTTGCGGATGGGAAAACTCTTCATTTCCTTCTTCGTAATTATGATACTTTTGGAACTGCGGACTGACTGCACTGCTTTCGATTACTTTTTTGCCGTAAAATACCAACGCGTTCATTTCAATGGTTATTTAATTGGAAAGATGATGATTTTTTCTTTCAAGGATTCTGTTTTTTAACGAAAAAAGGTTGAGGCTTGAAGGCAATGTTTTCATCATTAAATTTCTATCTAGCAGAGAGGAATATTTCGATGTTTTTCATTTCAAATTTGTCGGAATGATAGTTTTGCAGTAAAACGATCTTTGTAAAAAAAAATTTGAGTGGAATTAATCTGAGTCATATCACAGGAAAATAGTGCTTCAAATGATAATTATGTACTTGGAAAAAAGTTATGAATTTAATAGCTTGGATCGATATCAGGATTTGCAATGTGACGGGGTACTCCAAGTCGCACTGCACAATCACGGGATGGGAACTCAAACTTTTCTTTCTCTACTCGGATAATGAGTTCAACGTTTTACTCACTATTCCTCATATGGGTCATTCGTTTACAAACCAAAGGCTATTATCTTCGGTTCTATTTGTCCTACAGATTTCGTTCTTATCTCATTATACTCTAGATGAAATCTGAGAGTATTATAAGTTTGCTCTAAGGTTTGTAACTGTTGGGATTTCGGCAAGAGGATGAAATAAACACGACCGTTCTCGTTGGAGGTTACAAGTACAAGAGATAGTTTATTGACAGATAGTAATAGTCTTCAGTATAAAATTGTAATAGAGTACTTCTGTGAGTACAGTTGTAGTAAAAAGTATGATACATATTTCTAACACTCCCACTTATCGTTATTTTTACTATTTATCAACTCCATAATCTGAATGCATATTAATTGTATAATCTAATTCAAAAGGGTGAGTGTAATTTCAATACAAAATTGTACATAGGAATTCAATTAACAATTTTTATATTACAAATACAATCCAAAATAATTACGTTACGTTCATCATAACTCGTAGATTCTGGAAGATTTTCTTCGACAACGGCTTTGTTAGAATATCTGCGATTTGCTTCTCTGTCGAGACGTAAATTAATTCGAACAAACCGCTGCTATATTTCTCTCTGATGAAATGGAACCTTACGTCTATGTGTTTAGTTCTTTTATGGAACTCTGGATTTTTGATGAGTTTCATTGCCCCTTGGTTATCCATTAGTAAAAAACGCTTTACACTAATGCTCGGGTTGAGGACGTCCTTCATCAAAGAGTCCAGCCAAATCATTTCTTTGATAGCTTCTGAAGCCGCAATATATTCAGCTTCCGTTGTAGAAAGTGATACGCTTTTTTGCCTTTGTGATGACCATGAAATAACACTGGTGTCCAGAAAGAAAACATTACCGCTCGTCGATCTTCTAGTGTTAATGTCTCCGGCAAAATCAGCATCACTGTAACTGATAAGTGAGTAATTATTATTTTTACCAAAAATTATACCATAATTCCTTGTTCCCTGAATGTATTTAAAAATACGTTTAACAGCGATAACATTCTCCGTTGTTGGCCGTTCCATGTAGCGACTAACGACACCAACAGCATAGGCTATGTCCGGTCTAGTTGCTGTCATGAGGTACATAAGACTGCCAACAGCTTCTCGATACGGAAAATCGGTTGAGGCCGATATATTTTCCTTCAGCACTTCCTTAGACACTTCGGCTGGTGTACTGACTTCTCGGCAGTTTATCATGTTAAATGTATGTAACAACCGATCGATGTAACATGACTGATGAATATGAATTGAACCGTCTGGTTTTGTGTTTATTTGAAGGCCTAGATAATATCCCACATCACATACTTTGGTTTCAAATTGAGACTGGATGTGCTTAATAACTTGCATTGCATCTTCTTTCGTGGTAGACGCAATTAAACCATCATCTATGTAAAGAGCTATGATGACTGTTTGCTTCTGATGTCTCCGTATAAATACACAGGGGTCAGCTGAGCTCCTTTTAAAATTAAAATTCTCCAGTGCTTGCGTGAATTTTATGTTCCAGCATCTTGCGGACTGTTTTAATCCATATAAACTTTTTTCAAGTTTACAAACACGTCCACTACCATCGTCATAACCTTTTGGCTGAGCCATATAAATTTCATCGGTTAGAATGCCATTTAAAAAAGCTGTCTTTATATCAAATTGTTTTAAATAAAGACCTTCGGTGGCTGCAATTGCTAGGATTAGTCGGATTGATGTGAATCTCGCAAATGGACTGAATGTTTCCGTATAGTCTACTCCTTGTTCTTGGGTAAATCCTCTAACAACAAGGCGTGCTTTATAGTTTTGTTCCACGCTTTCAGGGCTCGACTTAATCTTATATACCCACTTGTTGTCAATTTTCTTATGATTTTTCGGTAGGGTTGACAATTTCCAGGTTTTGTTTCTCTGCAATGCTGAAATTTCTTCGTCCATCGCTGCTTGCCATTCTTCCGCATTATCTGAATTCATTGCATCCTCGTAACTAGCTGGCTCAAACGAACTTGCAACAAACGCGTATCCTTCAGAAATGTTGGATAGGAAACTTGAAACAGAACTGCTTTTAGGTTTACGATTGCTACGTAGCCTTTCTCGAATCGGTGTCACTTGGTCACTGTAATTTTCTTCACCAACTTCTGTACCTTTTTCAGCTTCTTTATCTCCTTCAGATTCCGGTGAATCCATCATATTAGCATTATTTTCCGAGTCATATTCTTCACTTCGAAACTCGCCTATTCTGTCCTCTACCCTTTCATCAATATAATGCTGTACTGTTTTTTCTGGATGTTCAGTATCTGTCAGGCTTTCATTGAAAACTACATCTCGTGAAATTTCAATTCTTTTCGTACCTTTGATCCAAACACGAAAACCTTTTTGGTTTGTTGGATACCCAACAAAATAACCTTTCATTGACTTCTTGTCCCATTTCCATCGCTTTTGTTTGGGAACGTGAACATAAACTTCGGTACCAAATATCTGCAGATTATCAATCGACGGCTTCTGATCAAACCAAAGATCATACGGGGTTTTTCCTTTAATTGGGCTTGTCCCGAAACAATTAAGCATGCGCACGGCAGTATTTACAGCCTCTGCCCATAAAAAATAGGCATTTCTTTTGAATGGAGCATGGTTCTCGCAATATCCACAATAGTACGATTGTCCCTTTCTGCACGTCCGTCTTGCTGAGGTGTGTATGGTACGGTTGTTTGATGACGTATACCATTTTCTTGAAGAATTTCGGACATATCTTTATTTTTAAACTCCAATCCATTATCTGTCCTAAGTGTCTTTATCTGGACTGCAGTATCAATCTTCACTTGATTTAGGAAGTTTTTGAACACCGCTGCAACTTCGGATTTTTCTCGAATAAAGAACACGTATCTGAAGTTTGAGAAATCATCCTTAAACAGAACGAAATATTTCGACCCTGCCAAAGAGTCACTTTGCATTGGACCGTTAAGGTCGCTGTGAATTAATTCGCCACAACATGAAGCCCTTCGTGTGCTATCATGAAAAATTGATCGATGCTGCTTCCCGTACGCGCAAGATTCACAAAAGAAATTTTCAATGTCTATAAATTCTATATTTCGCGCCCTTAAAACACATCTGATTTGAGCAATGGACTGATGCCCTAATCTTTCATGCCACGTTGCTATAGAGTCACACGATTTATTACAATAAAAAGTTTCTTTCTGCGCGGAAATAATAACGCGAAATTGCATTTTATAGAGTTTTTTACTGCGGACTCCCACTGCAACGATATCACCGTTTTTAATTATTTCGCATTTATTGTTATCGGACAACAGTTTATAACCCTTATCAAGAGTGCTACCCGAAGAAAACAAATTTACCTTTATGTCAGGTACAAAATATACATTGACCAAAGTCTTTTTAGCCCACTGTTTATTATTGTATGCCGAAATTTGGATATTGCCTTTACCGTAAGCATATATTTTCTGTCCGTTACCGATAGTTACAGGCATAGCTTCCTGCAACTCAATAAAATCTACGAACCACTCGCGACGGAAAGACATGTGGTCGCTTGCACCCGAATCTAAAATCCAGTCCTCCTCACTAATAACCGTTTTTAATTTATTGATCGAAAACGCATCACATATTAAAGCTTCACCGGCATCAAGATTACTTGCAAAATTTACCTGTCTTTTATCTTTATTTGGACAATTCCGTTTCCAATGACCTGGCTGATTACAGAGGAAACATTTCCCTGAAGTTCCAAAAGATTTTTTGCCCTTGCGTTCACCTGGTTTTTGCTCCTTACGTCCAACACGTTTCTTCACACCAATAAACGCACTTTCATCCCCTTTTGTGGCTGCTTGTGACGCCATCCGCGTCTCCTCCATTATTAGCCGCGATGTAAGATTGCCGATGGTCTGCTGTTCGACTGGTGTCGATTCCCATGCGCTGGAAAAATGAGCAAAACTCGATGGTAAAGTCATTAGAATCTTCGTAACAATCATTGCTTGCGAAATACTTTCGCCTGCTTCCTTCAGTTGTTGAACAATTGACTCAAGCCTTGCAATATGTGTAGCAATGTCATCATTTACGGCCATCGTAAAACTGTAGAAACGCTGATGCAAAATGTGCAGGCTTGTTTCAGACTTCTGTTCATACACAGCTGACAATTTTGTCCACATTTCTTTTGACGTTGTACAGCTCAAAATATGGAGTAACGGTTTCTGGCCAATTGCGGTGACAATGGTTCTCTGCGCTTTACGATCTTTTGTTTGCCATTTCTTCAGGTTAATTAAAAAATTACCTTCACTCATACCTTCACTTTTCGTTGGTTCGGGCTCGTCGCCAGTAACCACATCGAAAGAATCGCTAGCGTTCAATAATACCTTAATTTGAAACTTCCAGCTTGTCCACTGATCACCATTCTGCAACTTGTCAATTTTTACCGATTCGCTTTCCATATCGATTGCAAATTAAAAATTCACTTTTAACCTTTTACACCGTTTTAATTTAAAAAATTTTGAGTCACCGATTACCTCAATTTTATCGGATTAATTTCGACCACGAGTTCTGATTATTGTCGGTCTGGGCCCATAACCTGTTGGGATTTCGGCAAGAGGATGAAATAAACACGACCGTTCTCGTTGGAGGTTACAAGTACAAGAGATAGTTTATTGACAGATAGTAATAGTCTTCAGTATAAAATTGTAATAGAGTACTTCTGTGAGTACAGTTGTAGTAAAAAGTATGATACATATTTCTAACAGTAACGCTAAGAAATAAGGCTTGAAGAAAAAAAGGAATGATACAGAAATTAATATTATCACTCAGAAATCTCAAAATCGGATGTCCGTCTGTCCGTCCGTCCGTCCGTCTTTCCGTCCGTCGGAGAAAGGACTTCATTTGTCGACTGCCTGATCAGAACTGTACCCACGAAATATCGAACGATTTTTTTTATTAATAGCAGTTTTCATTACTTTCGATAGCAATGAAGTAAAGGCCATCAGGCGGTAATTAGTGGGTTCAGTGTTCGACCAGTGGAGGAACCAAGCGATATTGTTTCAGTAACTCGCTCGTTTCACAACAATGTCTCTTATGAGAATATGATATCAAATAGCTTAGCAAAATTAAATCATTCGTCATCAACTACAACACTGATAAAATGCACCCGCTGAATATTAATGTCAAAAGCATATACACAAACATATTGCGCTGTTAAAACAATCTCACCAAAATTTTATCAAATAAACTTCATCACGAAATGTTCAACCCTGTCGAAAACCATTAAATTACATTTAATATGTTCGAAAATGGTTGCACCTGGTAGAAATTACTCTGTCCAGCTCATTAACAATTTGTCGGGCTGTTCACCAATAAAATACCTTTTAATAAAAAACAAAGTAACCATAAATGGAGACAGAGCCAGCTCCTATCCTTTCGAATAAATAAATACGTCCCTGACCGGCCATCGGTAATGAACATTGACCCAGTGCCGGAGACAACGACTTATATCTCTATTGCCGCCAAGTAAATTTCACCACATCCTTTTTCTTTTAGAGAGAAGAGAGAGTGAACCTTTTTACCTTTTTGTACAATAAAAAGAGACCATTCCCAACCATTTTCCCATGGTATCCATTCAATTTGGTATCATATGAGAAAGTTATCAGCTTCGAAATACGAAATTAGGATTCAAGTTGGGGACCCCGGATGTTAGGGCAGCTGTAGGCAGCGAGGCAAAGGACATGCCTACAGGAAAATTCATATAAAAGTATGTATCTCGGATTTTGTTATTTTGCTCCTAGGTTTTTGTTGAGGGTTTCGTAAGTTCTTTTCTCAGGGATCAGCAATATGTGATATATTTCATTTAAGCACCGGAAGAGTACAGACGTCCTTCAAAAAAATCCTGAAAAAAAAAACAATACGGATATGAAAAGGACTGTTAAAATAATGCGTATTATCTTTGTCGGTACTTTAATGTTCTTTAAGCTGCGAAAATGTAAATAGAGTTTGAGTTGATTTTTTGATATTTTAGCATTTGATAAATGATACAGTTTCATATTAATAAATTCAAATGGTGTGGCTGAACTGGACCTTCATCAATGGCGCGACAGCCCAAATCGGGCCTTGGCCTCCTGAAGTCGTCGCCTCCAATCGTCTCGATCCAAAGACCGCGTCCTCCAGCTGCTAATTTTTAAGATGGCTTTGCTATCTTCATCAACCAAGTCTTCCCATCGCTTGCGTGGCTTGCCTACTGGCCGGTTACCACTCGCAGTTTACGTAGTTTGATAAACGTTGAAGCTTCTGGCTCGTCGTAGAGTTGATACAACTCATGGTTGTATCTTATTCGCCATTCTGTTCCTTCCTTCACAGGTCTCAAAATTCTTCGGAGGACCTTTCTTTCAAATGCGTTAACTGCTTTTTCGGAAGTTCGTGTTAATGTCCATGTCCATGTAATGAACTGGACCTTGATGAAACTAAATTATGATTTTGTCGTTCTTGCAAGGTCGAACGATAAAAAAGGCGGTCAACAATGGCAGATCGATGAGACAGTGTAGACTCTGTCTGCATAAGCGACTCTGAAGATAAAGAAATCATGAAGCCGATTAGCTTGAATATCCTTAATAAAAAATTGGATGCTTTACTAGCCTACCAATCAAAACTAGAAAAGAAAATCGATTCTCTACAAGACATTGTTGAGAATTACAAATGTATTGTGGAAGACCTGCAGCAGGAGAATATCGCCATTAAAAATGATAATGTCAAATTGTTATCAGCTCTTAACATCCTGGAATACACCATTGACAGTGATAAACAGAAGGATTTAAATCATTCAATTATCATTTCCGGCGCTCCGTTCAATCCTGAAGAGAAGTTTCAAATTATCTGCGGCAAAATTTTGGATCACCTGGATGTACCAACAGCTGATAATTCTTGTGTTGAAGCTCACCGCATAACAACAAGCAATGAGAAGTTCGGCTTACCACCGCCAATATACATGAAGCTTAATGTTGACATAAACCGTGAGAAAATTTTGCGCAATAACAAAAGTGTCAAACTAACAGCTGACAAAATTATTAGTAATTCTGACCGACGTCCCATATATATTAATGAAGCACTAACATCACGGAACAATTTTATTCACAAGCTAGCGCGAGAATGTAAACGTCACAACACAATAAAATTTGTTTTGGTGAAAAATGGTAAAGTGTTAATCAGGAGTACCGAAAAATTGAAAGGTATACACATTAAACATCCTACACAACTAAATGAACTGCGATCACACTAATTTCACTTTGCCATTTCACCCAAACACCACTGAAAACACATTCAAAACCTTACAGAAATAGAAGAAATAGCGCGTTTTGTAAATAAAACGAACTTCAAAAAACTGCTACACAACTTAAAGCTATCGCCAATCTCAATTGATACAACTTCTGAAACTACAGCTATGGCATCTTCATTCACAAATGATCTGTGCTCAAGATTAGAAATTTGCTCAAGATCAACAGCCGTTCGAAAAATTATGAAATCTTTTAATAAACCTTGGATAGATGATGAGTTGACATGACGTCTTAACGCATGAAATTATTGGCTTAGCAAATTTTATTATGTACACAGATGGACAAAATTATTCGCCACTAGCTGTCTGCTAGAATTATATGTTTATAAAAGGTTAAAAAAAACTAGTAATAGTAAAATTATTATTGAAAAAGAAACATCGTATATTCTCGAAAGTAATTTACTCAAAAAAACTCAGATTACATTCACAGATATGAAAAAAAAAAAATAATAATAGCTTGCGTAAGTTCAAATTTCACCTGGACAAAAGTATTCGCCATCTACTAATAAATATTAAAAAACTTAATACTAATTCACATTTTTAGAAATATTTAGTGGCTTTTCCGTTTTGCTTAATAGTTTCCCTTAAACGATTTTCCATTGAATAGACAAGTTTTCTTGTTGTTTCACTGATCTTTTCCCATTCGTCTTTTATTACGAATTTCAGCTGGCTCTTTGAAGAAATATGGTGTTTTCTTATTGCCTTATCCGTAGCATCCCATAAATGCTCTATGGGATTTAGGTCTGGTGACTGGGGAGGAGTTTTCAGGGTGTGTGGTGTATTATAAATTATCCACAAGCGCACTATTTCAGTAGTGTGCTTAGGATCGTTGTCCTGCTGAAAGTAATAATCGTTTACAATGTTAAATTTTTCGGCACTTTTTTTTAAATTTTCCTTTAAAATGTTTAACTAATCTTCTTTTTTCATAATGCCGTCCACAAACGCAAGTTCTCCCACTCCAGAAGCTGTCATACACCCCCATACCATCATCGAATCACCACCATGCTTTACGGTGGCTTGAATGTTCTTTTCGTCGAATTCAGATCCTGCTCGTCTCCATACGCGGATTCTTCCATCTGAGCGATAAAAACAAAACTTACTTTCACCTGAGAAAATAACTTTATCCCAGAAGTTTGTTGGTTTGTTTATATAGTCTTCAGCGAACTTCAACCTCTTTATTCTATTAACTTTACTGATGAAAGGTTTTTTTCTGCAAGATCGTGACTTGTACCCATCGCTTTCTAAGACCCTGCGTATAGTGCAAGGATGCAAATCGATCGCTGTATCTTCCTGAAATGCTGCAGCAATTAGTGATGAACTGGATTTTGGGTTGTTTTTAACAAATTTAATAATTTTTCGCTTATTTCTAGCATTAAGTTTGCTAGGTCTCCCAGATCTGTTTTTATTCCGAAAATCACTATTATCTTTAAACCGTTTTATGATATCCCGAACTGTAGTTCTACTACGTTCAACTATTTCACAAATGTCCTTCACTGATTTGTTACAATTAGATAAATTTAAAATTATTTTTCTTTCTTCCACAGTGGTTTCTTTTCCTTTTCGACCCATTTTGACTCTTAAAAGCTGAAAAATACTTTACTACCGTATGCACATTAATCAAACCTCGAAAAAATATCACAGACTGAAAAATATTTTCATTCTTTTGACACTCGTGCAGTTCCGAGAATTTAACCGTCTCCAAATTCCCGGTATTTTAACAAGAAATGCACGTGGCGAATACTTTTGTCCAAGCGAATTTCATACCATACTTATTTATTATTATTACAATAAATTGAATAATTTTCTATTGAACGTTAAACTGAAAATAAAAACATATGATACTCTAGATGAAATGAGAAAGAGTTCAATGTACCGGAAAATATGTCACCTCCAATTCTTTTAAATAATTAATAGTGACTTTTGTATGGGAGGTGGTAGAAGGAGAGGAGGAAGGTTTGTTATTTTTGGATATGACACCTAATGTGGTATGCAAAATATTTCGTGCTGAATTTAAGGTTTGCAGCTTTCATTATTTTCAATTGAACATAGTTTTCCTGAAATTGAGGCATTTGTATGGGAGGTGGCAAAGGAAGTGGAGCGTCTAAGATGATTTTGAAACTGCTTATCATATCATCCTTATCACCACGCTTTGGTTTAATTTCAAATTTGATAGTTCTAATATATTCGAAGGAGAAATGCTTTTCTTGAATTTAAAATACAGATATTTGTATGGGAGGGGGTAGAAGGAGTGAAGAGGAGCTGATAATTTTTTTAGCATTTATTGCAATTATTAAAAAACAAACTCTGGCAAAATTTTAAGTTTATACTTTTTCTAGTTTTAATGGAAATCGATATAATGCACTTAACAAAAATTATACATTTGTATGGGAGGGAGTAGAAGGAGTGTACGGATCAAAACAAATTTTTTTCTCGTTATTGATATTTCTATTTTTATACTTTATGCAAAATATCAAGTTGATAGCTTTAACAGTTTCGAAGAAAAATAATTTAATTTAAATTTCAAAATTTCGTGAAATTTGTATGGGAGGGGGTAGAAGGAGTAAGGTGAAGTTGATAATTTTTTCAATACTGATTGAAATTATATTAAAATTAATTCTGGCAAAAATTAATTTTTATAACTTTGCTAGTTTCAATGAAAATCGAAAAAATGCATTTTTCCAAATTATGCATTTGTATGGGAGGGGGTAGAAGAAGTGAAGAGGAGCTGATAGTTTTTTTTAGCATTTATTGATATTATTAAAAAACAAATTCTGGCAAAATTTTAAGTTTATACTTTTTCTAGTTTTAATGCAAATCGATATAATGCACTTGTCAAAAATTATGCATTTGTATGGGAGGGGGTAGAAGGAGAGTACTGATCAAAACACATTTTTTTCCCGTTATTGATATTTTTATTTTTATACTTTATGCAAAATATCAAGTTGATAGCCTTAACAGTTTCGAAGAAAAATAATTTAATTTAAATTTAAAAATTTCGTGAAATTTGTATGGGAGGGGGTAGAAGGAGTGAGGTGAAGTACATAATTTTTTTCAATTCTGATTGGAATTATAAAAAAATTAATTCTGGCAAAAATTCGTTTTTATAACTTTGCTAGTTTCAATGAAAATCGAAAAATTGCATTTTTCCAAATTATGCATTTGTATGGGAGGGGGTAGAAGGAGTGACAGGATCAGATCAATATTGTGTCATATTAATGACATCTATATCATACTACTTTAATCTAAATTTAAAATTGGTAGCTTAAATAGTTTCAAAGGAAAATCAATTTCTGGAAATTTCGGAATTTCGTGAAATTTGTATGGGAGGGGGTAGAAGGAGTGGGGGGATGTGGCCCGTTCACGAACTTGAAGTTTCTTTTTAGCTAAAAATGACACACAAGAAATTTCAGCACGATAGCTCAAAGCGTTCGAGAGTTATGCTGTAGACAGACGGACAGACGGACAGACAGACAGACGGACAGACGAACAGACGGACAGACGGACAGACGGACAGACAGCAACTCGGAATCGAAGTTTTTGAGCGACAACAAATATTTCTGTAGCCTTGGCGGCTCTGTGCGAGCATTATTTCTTGGCGTTACAAACGGTAAGGCAAACACAATATACTCTCAGATTTCATCTAGAGTATAAACATGGATTTGCCTTAACAGATTTCTTATAGATTTGTATCAGGAAAACTCTAGGATCATTAAAAATCGATATACGTAAAGTGGCGAATACTTTTGTCCGTCTGTGTATGTATCTTAAATCTTTTATTCTAAAAGTTACTGAATTTCATGTTCACTCATTCCGCGCATCACTATTATTAAATATTTATTTATTTTATCACTAACTTATCCTTTTTCTCCACTTTTGTCATATTGAATTAAAAACAGTATTTTTTTCATATTATGAACTATCTTGTCAATATTGTAAAAATGTATGTACATATGTACTTTCCGCACGAGCTTAGCTCATGGATTAACCTAAATAAATTTACTTACGGAGTTCTTGGAGTCGCTGATCATAGCTCTGAGGAAAAAAGAACACGAAATTCAAAATGACCGATCTGATATGGTAAATAAGCCTAAAGCAATAAATTGATCTTACTTAATTATGATATTTGTTTGGAAGTTGGTAAAAGGAGTGGGAGAGTTTTGGTAATTTTCAAACTTGCTAGCACCAATTCTCAGGGATATAAAATGGTAAATAAAATTAAAGCAATAAATTTATATTCTAAATTATGACATTTGTATGGGATAGGTGAAAGGGGTGAAAGGGTCTTGGCACTTTTCAAACTGCTAATTGACATCCTTAACACTATGTTGGTTACCAATTCTTCTCTATGTTGGTTATCAATTCTCAATAACAATAATAATATAAATTGATATTTCTTAATTATGGCTCTTGTATGGCAGAGGCAAGAGCTTTAACGATTTTCTAACTGCTAGTTAACATTGTCAACACCGTTTTGGCTACCAGTTCTCAGGTGATGGCACTTCTTCGATGGAAGTAAAGAATCTCATAAAAGTATGTAAATTTATAGGTAACATAGCAAAACGAGTAATAGACTAAGTATCTTCTTACTTCCCTATTTCCATTTACTTATACACTACGGAGCATTATAGTTATGCTAAGCGGCATTTTAATTATAAACAACAACAACAACGATCTTAATAATTTTTGAATAAATTTGGCTTGTTATCAACAGTTGATAGGACAATCTAATGACAATTTACTTATTATTATTATTTATATTAGGGGTACACGTGAGAGCACTGCGGCCTTTTTGGCCTATTGTGCGATTATTGCCCCTATACCCTACCATAACTCAATAGCTTTAGCTAATCAGAGTATTTGTAAGGGAGCCATGTTGGCTAGTTCCTCGGTGGAAATGAAACCTTTCCCCAGAAGATTATGCCTTTTCCTTGGATATGTATTTTCGTTTCTGAGTCTTCGAGACAGAGGCGGCAGATGTCGGTTTCAGCTAAGCCCATATTATTGAGCTGGTGGTTCGCTCCACTGTGCCCCGTCATTAGGCCGATTAGAGTACTAATATCGCTCTTTCTGAATTTCAGGATATCTTCCACTTTGTTTTTTTGTGGTATGATTAGTTTTTTTGAGGTTGATAAACCTGGAAGTCTATTCCAGTAGATTTTGTGTTCTTGTTCAACCCACTTCTTAAGTATCGAGCTTTGATGCCCTTTTGATTTTCCGCAGAATGGCTCTGGACCAATAAAGCTTTTTTCAGAGCCATTTTTCGCAAGGCGATCAGCCTCTTCGTTTCCCTCAATTCCCATATGCCCTGGTACCCACATTAAGGTTACGTCTTTCCTTTTCCCCAGGATGATTAGGTCTTGAAGACAGTCCCAAACTAACCTCGATCCATGTTTATTGGATGCTAGGACTTTGAGAACCGCTTGACTATCCGATAGGATATAAATTGATTTGTTGCGATGAGCTCTCCTTATATTCTCTTGGATACATAGCTCCATTGCAATTAATTTAACCTGAAAGATTGTGGCTTTCTGCCAAGTGGTTTTGAAACCGAGAAGTTAGGACCTTTGAATCCGGCTCCTGTCCCCTCAGAGGTGCGCGAACCATCTGTATACCAGATGGTTGATCCCTCTTCCAATTCAGGTAGCGTGGATTGCCAGTCCTTGCGTTCTCTGATTATAACTTTGAAGGGGGTTTCAAAGTTAAATTTTTTTGGCATACCGTCCGATAATGTGGGGGAAAGAACCTCCAATTTTGGGTTTCTTAGGATTTTGAGGTGGCCTCTAAAATCCCCTGGTTTGTACTTGTTTTCCCTCTGTATGCGTAACACCCCTTTGATAGCTTCCTTTTTTAATTGTAGGTGTATCGGAGGGATGTTAAGGAACATTTCCATTGCCGCTGTGGGACAGGTTTTCATAGCTCCTGTGATACCAAGACAAGCTAGCCTTTGGTTTTTTTGTAGCGTAAGCTGTGCTTTTCTTTGTAAAGTTTTAGTCCACCATATCGTTGATCCGTATGTGACTATTGGAAGAATGATTGTTCTGTAAACTGACAATTTACTTACTGCATTTATAGTTATGCTCCGGCTAAATTCAAGCAAAGTTAAACTAACGGTTATTACAGCGATCAGTTGTTGCTATTTGTTTTTGTTTGCTACTCTTTCTCTCTAATCTCACATAAACAATTAAAGAATAATGGTATCTCACTAAATAAATTGCAAAAATGAGCATATTTTGACTGCGTTTATAGTTATGTTCCGCAGTGCATATATAATGGCACTAAAGCCCAAACCAGGCTCTGGCGTCGTAACCTTCTGGTTCCTTAACATTTTTCATCACTTATTGTGGAAGGATTGTTAGTACTTCGCACAACCCTCTACCCACAAATTTTTCATTTTCGTAGATTGAAGTGACCACGGTATACCTAAGCAGGCAGCGTGCTGGAATTATGTGTCGATCGGGGTTTGAACTCACGACCTTCGCATTGTTGACCAACACGCCACACAATAGGCTACACCCTAGCTATAAAAATAAATAATAATATAAATAATTTTATCCACAATTCTTATACACCGAAATGGGGGTCTAACGTGCACAAGGTGTTTCATGTGCAATGAAAATAACATAACAGAATTATGATTGGGCGTAAGGCCCAAGGTAGAAACTTGAAAGTATGCGAAATGCATTTAAAAAAAAATCCCTAAAAGTATGAAATATTAACTAATTGAATACCGTACTTAGCATACCTGAACGCACACCACGAGAAAATTAAGTTCACCATGGAAACAGAAAGCAACGGGAAACTGCCATTCTTGGATATACTCGTCGAAAGGAACGATACGTCGCTAAGTTTCGGGGTATACAGGAAACCAACTCACACCAACAGATATCTCCACGCTCATTCACATCACCACCCAAGCCAGAAAACAGGCGTATTGAAGATCCTAATACCCAGAGCTCAACGTATAACTGATGGAAATCCGGGCAGTTTACGAAAAGAAAAGGAACAGTTGAATCGGGCATTCAGAGCAAATGGATAGAAAGCGAGCGAAATTAACAAGGCGTGGAAACCGAAGCATCCAAGGACAACAGAACGAGAAGACACTGAAGAAGGAAATGCTGACAAACAATGGGTAAAACTACCTTACATCCAGGGCACGACGGATAAGATAGGAAAAATTGTTCGAAAATCGAACATCAAGACAACATTCACTACCCCGACTACTATCCGAGGAATTTTAGGAAACCAGAAGGACAAAAAACCATTGGAGACTGAAGGAGTATACAAAGTACCATGCGGCTCTTGCGATAAAGTATATATAGGAGAAACGGGACGCACAGTCCAAACAAGGATCAAGGAGCACCAACGATGCACACGGAAAAACCAGCTACAGTCATCAGCGATCGCGGAACATGCAACTACAGAGGACCATACAATCGATTTCGACAATGTGCAAATTCTGGCCAGGACAAATAAATATTATCAACGAATAGTACGAGAAGCCATAGAAATTTCGAAACATCCACAGAACTTCAACCGAGACACCGGATACAAGTTATCATCAGTTTGGCTACCTGCGTTAAAATTTGGTAAGAACAAAATTCGTACCCAAAAATCCTTAACTAATTTAACTACCTGATACTAATTAATTAACCTTAATTATCCTTCCCACACTCAATTAACCCCCTTGTCTATATAATAATTGTCTTTTGTAATTGTCGATCAGTTTGATAAAGGTCTCAGCAGAGACCGAAACGTCACGAATAATAAAGCGTAACAGTGTAGAATCCGGAAATCTTTTCTTTTAATCTTTTAATTGAATACCTTCTACCCCCTCCAAAACAAAATTATTTTTTCGATTTTAAGAAATCAATTATCATCTAACTATTAAAACCTACCAATTTAAAATTTTCCACTTTAACTTTTGAAAACAGTTAAAACGAAACTGCGTCAAAAAGTTTGAGATCGCACCTGCTCTTCGACCCCCTCCCATACAAAAGTATGATTTCGACCAATTTCAATAAATCAACAAATTAAAATCTCAGAACTTGAAATTTCGTACGAGCGCCTTACACCCCCTGTGGGATGGGTGCAGTAGAATTCACCCACTACCAGTCCTGCTTGCTCTAAAAATGGCACATGGACACTCACTGGATCATGGGCTTACCACCCGTGATCTTAAAACCTAACTGATACGAGAAACGGATACAGCACCTGGGATGTGGACTGATTCTACGGTAACGACTTTTGGCATTCGAAAACGGACTATCATTGGCTTCTGGAACGTTCGAACATTGAATGATGCCAATTAGGGATCGACTGTGAAATGGAGCACTATAACTTCCAAGTCTTGAGCTTGAGCGAGGTCAGGTGGACAGGATCAGGAGAAGATCGAACCCCTAGCGGAAACACCATTTTATACGTTGGCCCTGAGAGTGAATCCAAAAATTGCGTGGCGTTCGTCCTTACACCGAAAGTGAGAAACAGTCTCATCAGCTGGGAACAATCTCGGATAGGATTATCGTCGTCAGGGTCAGAACCAGTATCAGAATCGTCACAATTCTACAGTGCTACGCACCAACTAATACCGCAACACCTGGTGACAAATATGAGTTTTATAGCCAACTGAATGCCACCTTCAAACGTGTTCCTAGAGGTAATATTATTATCATCTCAGGAGAGTTGAACGCCCAGGTTGGATCTGACAACACTGGACTAGAACACGTCATGGGGAGGCATGATAACCCTTGGTTCGATGCGTCACGACCTTGGATTAAGAGAAACGAAAACGGCGAATTATTTGTGGAGTTTTGCATTACTCGGCAAATGGTCAGCGAAGGGACTCTTTTTCTACACAAGAGTCATCACAAAATATCTTGAGTTTCCCCTGATGGTGTTACTCAGAATCACATCGACCATTTGGCTATAAGTCGCCGATGGAGAAGATGTCTCCTTGACGTGCGAACGTGGAGCTGACGTGGGGAGCGATAATCACTTGATGGTTGCCTGCTTGAGATTGTGTACAGCAGTTATCCGACCACCACAAATTTTCCAAATGAAGCGCAAGCTTAATGTGGATAAACTCAGAGATCCGAACAAAAAACTCGAGTACACCACCATTTTACGCAAAAAAACATCCATATTAGGCGAATTTGAAATATGCATACTGGACGCCAATTGAGAAACAACCAAAAACACTTTCTTAACTAGTGCTGAAGAATCTGTGGGATATGTGCAATGCGGTGAGAAACTGGATATCGCAAGACACATGGGACTAGGTTGGCAATCGGGAAAAGGCCAAATTTTCAATCATCTCTAATCCGATGTCAACCAACGAACTCCTAACTTGACGCAGAACTACCGCGATGTTCATATACAGCTTAAAATGGCTGTTAGACGCGACAAGAGAAAGCCCATTGAAGATCTGACCAACAAGGCAGAATCTGCGGCTTACCTTGGGGATATGAGCTCACTATTCAAAATCATGAAACAGTAGAAAAACAGCAATTTCACCGCCAACCTTAATATGAGTGAACACCAGCTGTGGCGATGGAAGAAAAAATTCACTGATATTTTAAACATCTTGTAAGAGGTAGATATTCCAGAAAGAGAAGAACTATCAAACATCCAACCGCAACAATCCTCTATTAGGGACGATCCCCCAGAAAAGGAAAAGGTAGTTTCCGTCATTCGTTCAATGGCGGGAAGGAAAGCTCCAGGCATAGACGGACTACCGACCGAACTCCTCAAAGCGGACCCGGAAATAATAGCCGATATACTCCTCCCACTTTTTACTGAGGTGTGGAATAAAGGGAGATATTCAACTGAATGGAAGGAGTGTGAAAATTCCGAAGAAGAGCGATCTTCGGGATTGTGGCAATTGGCGTGGTACTTACCGCCATATCGAAAATCATTGCTAATTCTATATAGGATTAGTGATGTTGTGAAGAGCACTCTCGAAGTTTATCAGGCTGGATTCCGTAAAGGATCTTCTTGTACTGACAACAAAACTACCCTACGGATAATATTGGAGTAGTCCGACATGGTTTCGCCATTACATCTCATGTTTGTGGACTTCCAGAAGGCTTTCAACACCATCAAGCGAGATTACATATGGAATGCTTTGTGTAGGAGAGGTATTCCAGATAAGATCATAGCAATGATTAAAGAATCCTACGAAGATACAAGGTGTCGCGTCTTGCATAGAGGAGAGCTGTCCGAGAGCTTCCCTGTGCGAACGGGTGTCAGACAAGGCTACATATTATCACCAGCCCTGTTTCTGATGGCAATAAATAACATCTTCAAAGCTGCAATGGGGAAGGTAAAGGTCTTCAGTGGAGACTATTTAACATCTTAAGTCACCTTGATTATGCTGATGACGTGTGTTTGCTTGCACTTAACCGTTCGGACTTAGAGTCAAATGTTCGCTCGTTGCATTCTAAATGTAAAGAGGCGGGACTGAAAATAAATGTGCGTAAAACCAAGTACATGCACATGGGTTCGAACGCAAGCACACTGATTGTTCTTAGCGGACAAGATGTGGAAGAGGTGCAAGATTTTTGTTATCACAGAAGCATTGTCAGCTTGACGACGGAGCCGAAAAAGATATTGAGGCTCATCTATATAAAGCTCGTCAGGCATTCGGTATCCTTTTCCCTTTCTGGATGTTAAGAGAGATCGCCCTTCGCACGGAGCTGCGAGTTTTTCCGTCTTGTTATATGGTTGTACTACGTGGAAAGTGACCGTTCGACTTACGAAGAAACTACAGATTTTCGTGAACCAATGCCTCCGACTCATTTTAGGAATATTCTGGTCAAAAGTGATCTTCAACGACAAACTTTGGACTACTGGCCAGACTAAAATTGGTATTGAGATTTAATTAGGGATCGACTGTGAAATGGAGCACTATAACTTCCAAGTCTTGAGCTTGAGCGAGGTCAGGTGGACAGGATCAGGAGAAGATCGAACCCCTAGCGGAAACACCATTTTATACGTTGGCCCTGAGAGTGAATCCAAAAATTGCGTGGCGTTCTTCCTTACACCGAAAGTGAGAAACAGTCTCATCAAATGGGAACCAATCTCGGATAGGATTATCATCGTCAGGCTCAGGACCAGTATCAGAATCGTCACAATTCCACAGTGCTACGCACCAACTAATACCGCAACACCTGGGGACAAAGATGAGTTTTATAGCCAACTGAATGCCACCTTCAAACGTGTTCCTAGAGGTAATATTATTATCATCTCAGGAGAGTTGAACGCCCAGGTTGGAACTGACAACACTGGACTAGAACACGTCATTGATCATACTTTGAGGAAACCAGAGCGAAACACCGCCAAACAGGCTCTGGATTATAATCCTCAAGGAAGACGTCGGGTTGGTGGACCATGTAACACATGGAAGCGAGCAGTTGAGCAGGAGGCCAGAGGAATAAAGAAGTCTTGGCAACAGCTTAAGGCCGATGCTCAGGATCATGCCTTGTGGAGGATAGTTGTTTTTGTCATATGCCCCTATAGGGGCCTTAACAGGAATTTGATTGATTGATTGACCTTACAAGAGAAACGAAATAAGACTGTGTCAAAAATTTTACGATCCCCTTACCTCCTCCCATACAAATGATTGGTTTCGTGAATGTAAAATACTTTCAATTTTATGAAAATTCTATGTAGCTTCATCTATTTAACTGACATTCTATACGAAGAATATTGGACGTGATTTCAACAATCAACTAAAAAATTGTTAACATCCACTCTCCCTTACCATCATCCCTCCCCCAACCCCTCAGAAAAGGCCAAACTTGCATAAGCGAATGAAATATTGATTACACTTAGCTATAGATTGTATTCGTATTAAGTGTTAAATTGACTGTAGCCCTGCCTGGGTTTCACTTGTGAAAGGGGGTTCCACTTAGTCTTCGTTAACCACTCTGACCTGCATATTAACTTTTCGTGCATGCTCAGTTGGTCCCAAAAATAATAAAGTTGCAAAGTTGACTTGTTGGCAGCTTATTTTGTATATAATTGTATTCAAAATGGTGATTTTTAGAAGTAATAAACAAAAGATTCAAAATTGGTGCTTTTTAGGCCCTTTGACCTTCATTTGTCAAACATAAACTTTAAAAATGTTAGAAAGTTAAGATAGGCTTTATTTTGTACTTATATTTTTTATTTACATAATAAAAAAAGAGGTCGCTTGATCTGCAGAAGCTTAATTCGATTCGTTTCTCCCTCAAAGAACGATAAATATAGGCAATATTGCCAAATTTATTCTTTCACATTTTTTTCCTGATCACTTTTCGATCATTACGAAAATTTCCATACTAGCCATACTTAAAACGAGGGAATGTGATGGCTTGCGACTGAAAGCTCTTCAAGCAAATACCGTGACGCATCTCCCCTCCCTGTCGAAGTCGAATTTGATCGAGTCGAACGGATAAAATTCGTTTATGCATTTTTCAAATTACATCTCAGCGATTTTGGCCTGTGGATGGCCTTGGGCTTTCTTCGTTCAGAAAAAGCGACAGAAAAAAAGGTGTCCTGTGCACGTAAAGTGTGTTTACAGTGATGGACGAAAATTATGCGCGCTTATTTATAGAATTACTTTATTATTCTAATAATAAAGTATTGTGATCGATACAGAAAAAAAAATTTGCTACCCTGAAATTTTTTTTTTCGCGTTTCATGACTAAATTAGCCTAAAAATGCAAAAAAAAAATCCGTCCCGCCGTACATATGGACTCATATCTCCGAGACCGTTAAAGGTAGAATTTTCGTTTTCGGGTGGATTGTTGACTGGGTAAGTGAGCTCTATTTTCTAAATTTTGGGGGGTGTTAAGTGGAAGGGAGAGTCGGGGGCAGGGAAAGAGTCAAAAATTACACTCGCTAATATCTCCACTACGAATGCAGATAGAAAATTGAGATATAGAGAGGGATGTGGGGCTAACTTTAAAAATAATTTTATTTTTTTATCGATTGACTTCCGAAAGGGGGGGGGGGCAAAAAACAAATTGTCGGCCGAATTTGTTTTTCAAATGATTATATCTTGGAAATTACTTATTGTAAAAAATTCATATTTTGGGACCATTTCAAAAATGGCGCACTTTTCAAAATTACAAATCCTTATAAATATCTCAAAATTAAGTACAAATATCAAATCGAAAATTTGTCAGATTGTAGAGCAATATAGTTGCTAATTTTGGTAAAAATATTAAGTTGGAGGTGTAAGGGGAGGGAGGTAGTAAGCAAAAATGTCGAAAATTTTGAGTGATTTTTTTAAGGCTCTGGTGAAAGATACAAAGTTTAAATTTTGCATGTCAATACATCTATTTGATATACATAGAAAAATAATAATAACTTGTTCCATAATTGTTATAAGCCCCCGGTCAAACGTGCACAAGATGTTTCATGTGCATTGAAAAAAAAACACATAAACTGAAAATTTTTGAATGAAATTTAAAGGTAGAAACTTGAAAATTTGGGATATGCATTTAAAAAAAATCCCTAAGTATACGAAATATTAACTAGTCGAAAACCTTTAAAACTTCAACACCCTCTCATACAAAATTATTTTTTCGACCATTTCCAAGAAATCAATTATTATTTAAAGTTATCAATTTGAATTTTTGCACAAAAACTTTTATAAAAAGTTGAAACAAAATTGCGTCAAAAGTCTTGAAATCGCGTCTGTTCTTCTACCCCCTCCCATACAAAAGTATGATTTCGACCATTATTAAGAAATCAATTATCATCTAACTACAATTTGAAATTTTGCATAAAAACTTTTAAAAATAATTGAAACAAAATTGCGTCAAAAGTCTTGAAATCGCTCTTGCTCTTCTACTCCCTCGCATACAAAAGTATGATTTTGACCAATTTCATTAAATCAACTAATAACCAACAAATTAAAAGCTACGAACTTGGAATTTTATACAAGCATCTTACAAGAGAAATGAAATAAAACTGCATCACAAGTTTAATGATTCCCTTACCCGCTCTACCCCCTCCCATACAAATGTTCGGTTTCGTGAATGTAAAATACAGCGAATTTTATGAAAATTCTATGCAACTTCGTCTCTGAAACACATTTTATACATAGAATATTGGACGTGATTCATGCAATCAATTAAAAAGCTATTAACATCCACCCACCCTTACTATTACCCATCCTCCTCCCTTAATAAAAACCCACACTTGCAGAAACGAATGAAATATTTATTATATGTACTGGCGCTATTAATCGCTTCCGCAATTAAATTGACAACAGTCCTGCCCAAGAACTCCTTTCACTTAGTCTTCCCTAACCACTCTTACCTGCATATTGACTTTTCACTCATCCGCTACTCGTCCCAAGAATAATAAAGTTTCGCCCGACTTGTTGGCAGTTTATTTTTTAAATAATGTTGATAGATATTCGTTCCGATTTTAATTTAGTATTTTTAGACTCAATAGAAGGCAAAATGTAAAGGAAGCAATGCTTGCACCGATGGACGCCGCGCCACTGCAAATATGTCAAACTACTTTCCAAAATATTAAACCTTCAAGAACATAAAATATCAAAAGTTGGGAGTTGAAACCGAATAGATATGACGACTTTCGAAAACATTTGTAAACCGTTTTTTTAAGACAACCTAATCCACACTTTCAATAATGAAATTATGAAACTTATCTCCTTGATTCTATAAAACGTTGCCAAATTTCCAACGAACTTCCGAATTCGACTAACATAACTTGTTAAATAATTCAACCGGCAATTATTACATGACGTATAGTGGAATATAAAAATAATTAAAACCTACCGGCCACCTGATTCACCACGTAAATCGCTTTTATTCAAACTATCCCACCCACTCCCCAGTATAAATATTTGCACACTCGTATAAATCACACCTCATACTTCTGCCGTCTATACGCAAATATGCCCAGTATAGTACTTAGCATATCCGATCAATAAAAATGTCGGTTCGGGTTGAAAATTACGATTATTCGTTTCACTTCGTACACAGGACGAATTCAATCGAAAGTAATCAGGAGCAAGTCAATGGTGAATAGTGCAGAAGCGGCACTTTACCCAATTTCCAATTCAGATCCTTGTCGCTGATTAAATTTCATCAATCTTTCTGGGTTTTATTGAGGTAGGTAACTCGTACTCTGGGATGATTATAAAGTGGGACTTACTTGCTATTTATGATGTTGCAATATCGCAATAAATTCTTATCGATTTTCAACGAGCCTTATCGAAACCTGACTGTGATGCACTCAAACATTTCATGAACTTGCAATAAATTAAAGTATTCAATGTTTGTATCGTAGATAGAATGATGCACTTAAAGGATTAACTTATGCCGGTAGCTCTGGCTGTTAAGTAGAAATACTATGCCATTCATGGCATTAGGTAATGTCCACTCTTTAATCTGTCGTCGGATCTATTTTCCCTTAATGCGAACTGTTTTACGGAACGTTAAGTATGAGTCCTGAGAGATCATTAATCACATCTTCTTTCATGTCAAAATAAGAAGGACGGAAAAAAAACCTGCACTGAATGTAACAAATGAATTATAAATGGGAATGGCAATTTTTTCGGGGTCAGAACAGTATACGCCTAATTTAACATTTTTGTACATTTTTTTGAATTTTTCAGCTTCAATTCACGTGTTGACTAAAGCAAATTAATATTAAATTTTTGGTGTAAATTTAAAGTAAATCGTTAAGCTTAAGGCATCGCATATACCGTCTCTTAGTCATGCATGCCAGAATGAGTATTTTGTACAGATCTCACAGTGTATGGCGGGAAGTCAGATCTTTATCGTGTATAGTGGTGAAGGATAAACCAACAGACCATCAGTCATCGCCGTACACAGTATTATTATTATGTCGATTTGGCATATATATAAGTCTGTGCGATGTGTACCGCTGGGTATGGGAAGCTTTAATACTAGCTTCAATCTTTTTAAAAAGTAATTCGCTCGAGTTCCTTAAGAAAAACAGACACGAGTCGTATTTGTGAAATATATTTAGTCCCGTGTGAGACTCCAGAATAGCATGGATGGCCTGAAAAAACGAAGAGTTCTCCATTTATCTCAAATACTGTAGCTTAAGTGGCATCCTATTGAGAAATAGTCTCACTAGCAGCACTATCCTCATTTTATGTTGTAAGTTATCTTCCACTCAAAAATCTAGAACAACTATACGATTCAACTCTTGCAGCAAAAATTGACATGTCGACCCACTTAAAACCCCAGTGAACCCTTCAAACAAATTTTAATTACAAACTACACATATTATTCCAAGGAGGACATCCTATTTCATTTCAGCTCTCTTACTGTCATTCGGTTCGCCCAACTTAACTTGCTACCTCACCATTCAGATTACACACACGACTACTCACCACCACCGCTACCACCACAAGTAGCGACCAACTTTAGTGAAAACAGGGAGAATAGCACTTATGGTTTTGAGCGCGGTACAAACCAGGCTGCAACTCTTGAATATTGCAAGTCTTGTGCACATGAAATTTATGGTTGTTGTCGACACTTTCGCATATCCTTGTGCTAGGCTTCTGAATAAATGGCGCCCTGTTCTACAAATTATTGCTGCAATAAGATTTTTCTAACTGATTTGAAATTAAACGATTCTAGTCTAGATTGAATTTTTCTGGGACACCGATTTTCAACATCAGTGGTTAATTTATGTTTGTGTTTGTTTGTTGCTAATTTTATTGCATTTTCATAGTTTTAGATTAAATCTGTAAAGAATTTATTTATTTATCTCGATATTTTATTTATTTAGTGTATACAACAAGATTATAAATCTTTTGTAAGTATAATAAATGTGATAAATACTCAAATCTAATACAAATTAAATTAAATCAAAGATAAATACTATAACTAATTCCAAAAGAAACTTGAAAAAAAAAATAGAGAATGTATAACATTATTCGTTAATGACGTAGAAAAAAGAAACAGAAAAGAAAAGACGATATAATATTGAAGAAACCAAAAGTATGTTTAGAAGAAACTATAAATTATAAAACAAATGAAAGGAAAATAAATTAAAAACATAACAGGGCTACGATTGCGCGTAAAGCGCAATCTTACGATACTCTAGATGAAATACAATTTTTTGTGATCCCAAGAAATTTTATATGGGAAGTGTTAGAAGGGGTGATAGGATTGAACTAATTTTTTACCCATCATGCTAAAGTAGCTATAAAAATGTTTTATACGAAATGCTAACTCCAAAAATTGAATAGGAGCTGAGAATATTAGTGTGTTGATTTAGTGAAAATGTGCAGTTTGTATGGAAGGTGGTAGAAACAGTGGGGGGATTTTAGTGATTTTTTCAAAAACAACTAAGAATATCATAAAATTGACATCTCTTAAATTTTAGACCAGTAACATTCATACTTTCCAAGAAAATAGATTTCTTGTGAAGTTGTGAAACTGTGTCATATTGTATGGGAGGGGGTAGAAGAAGTAAAGCTAATCAAATATTTTTTTCTGATCTTAGTGATAATGCTAAATAAGTATTTATCGCAAAATGTGAGCTAACATTTATCATGTTATATATTCTGAGAAAATCGGCTTAGAGCATTTCATGAAAAAGGGTAGTTTGTATGGGAGGGGTTGGAAGGAGAGGGAGGACGCAAATAACTTTTATACTGTATATTGAAATCATTATGAAAGTATTATATCCCGAAATTTAGACTAACAGCTTCTATACTTTTCGAGAAAATCCATTTAGAGTCGAATTGCGAAATTGTGCCATTTTGTATGGGAGGGTGAAGCTAATCGTCTAATTTTTTTTAGCCTTACTCATAATTTTAAATAAATATTTAGTGCACAATTTCAGCTTGCTAAATTTTATACTCACTGAGTAAATTGGCTTAGAGTAATTCATGACAAGTACAGTTTGTATGTGAGGTGGTAGAAGGAGGAGGAGGACACGCATAATTTTTATATGGTAGATTGATATTATCATAGAAGTAATATACTCCAAATTTCAGGCCAATAGCTTTTATACTTTTTGAGCAAATCCGTTTATTGTCAAATTGTGCATTTGTATCATTTTGTATGGGAGGGGGTAAAAGGGGGGAGCGATTTGGCCCGTTCACGAACTTGACCTTACATTTTTTGCTAATAATGACACACAAAAATTTTTAGCACTATAGCTCAAAGCTTTCGAGAGTTATGCTGTAGACAGACGCACAGACAGACAGACGGACAGACTGTCACTCGGAATCGATGTTTTTGAGCGACAACAAATATTTCTGTACCCTTGGCGGCTCTGTGTAAGCGTTATTTCGTAGCGTTACAAACGGTAAGGCAAACACAATGTACTCTCAGATTTCATCTAGAGTATAACTAGGAATACACAAATCGTCTGAATGTACCCGAATCATCAACACGCTGAATATGAGGCGGAAGATTGTTCCAGATTCTTATGGTCTGGACGAAAAAGGAGGACTCACCAACCGTCTCAAAGAAACGCGGAGCAAGAAATTTACGTTGTTTAATAGTATATATTGTCGCCATCACTGTTTCTGGTTGTAATAAATGACATCTTGAAAGCTTCACTGGAAGGTGGGGAAGGTAATGGTCTTCAATGGAGACTATTTATTATTATTATTACTAGGGGAACGCGCGAGAGCACAGCGACCTTCTTGGCCTATTGTGCGTTTATAGCCCCTTCACCCTATTTTAACTCAATAGCTTTTGCTAATTTGAGAATCGTTAAGGGAGCCGTATTGGCTAGTTCCTCCGTAGAAAGGAAGCTCTTTTCAAGAAGACTGTGTCTTTTCCTAGCTACTGCTTCACAGTGGCATAGGATGTGTACTGTCGTTTCTGAGTCCTCTAGACAAAAGCGACAAATGTCGGTTTCAGCTAAGCCCATATTTTTGAGGTGGTGGTTTACTCCACTGTGCCCCGTCATTAGGCCGATTAGGATACTAATACCCTTCTTGCTGAATTTTAAAATATCCTCCACTTTGTTTTTTTGTGGTATGATCAGTTTTTTTGAAATTGACAGGCCTGGAAGTCTATTCCAGTAGATTTTATGTTCGTTTTCTACCCACATTTTGAGTATGGGGTTAAAGTACCCTTTTGGTTTTCCGCAGAATGGCTCTGGACCAATAAAATTTGTTTCTGCGCCTTTTTTTGCAAGGCGATCAGCCTCTTCATTACCCTCAATTCCCATGTGTCCTGGTACCCACATTAAGGTTACATCATTCCTTTTTCTCAGGATGATTAGGTCTTGAAGGCATTCCCATACTATTTTCAATCCGTGTTTGTTGGATGCTAAAGCTTTGAGAACCGCCTGACTATCCGATAGGATATAAATAGATTTATTGCGATGAGCTCTCCTTATATTTTCTTGGATGCATAGCTCCATTGCAATTAGTTCGGCCTGGAAGATTGTGGCTTCTTTACCGAGTGGTTTTGAAACCGAGAAGTTAGGACCTTTGACTCCGGCTCCTGTCCCCTCAGATGTGCGGGAGCCATCTGTATACCAGATGGTTGCTCCCTCTACAATATCAGTTAGCATGGATTGCCAGTTCTTGCGTTCCCTGATTATAACTTTGAAGGGGGTTTCAAAGTTGAATTTTGTCGGCATCGCGTCCGATAATGTGGAAGTTATAACTTCCATTTTCGTGTCTTTTAGGATTTTAAGGTGACCTCTAAAATCCCCTGACTTATAATTGGTTTTCTCCTGTATGCGTAACACTCCCCTGATGGCTTCCTTTTTTATTTGGATATGTATCGGAGGAATGTTAAGGAACATTTCCATTGCCGCTGTCGGACAGGTTTTCATTGCACCTGTGATACCAAGGCAAGCTAGCCTTTGGATTTTTTGTAGCGTAAGTTGCGCTTTCCTTTGTAATATTTTAGTCCACCATATCGTTGAACCGTATGTTACTATAGGGAGAATGATTGTTCTGAAACACCAGTAAATCATTTTGGGCTTTAATCCCCATTTTCTACCAAATAAGCTTTTACAGGCCCAAAATGCCTTTAGTGCTTTGGCATGAGTCCATTCTATATGTTTGTTCCAGTTGAGTTTGTTATCCAGTATAACACCTAGATATTTTACCTCATCTGAAAAGGGTATTGTTGTTCCATTTATTACAGGAGGTACAATGTGGTTTATCCTTTTATTTGAGAATGGTACTATCTCAGTCTTACTTGGGTTAATGTTCAAGTTTTAGACTGACACCAGTTCATTATCTCCTCTAAGGCTGATTGTATTCTTTCCGATATTATTGAATCATATTTGCCTCTAATGATAATGACAAGGTCATCAGCATATCCTATTGCCTCGTATCCCTGGTCTGTTAGACGGTCCAGGAGCTCATCTACCACAATTGACCAAAGTAGTGGGGATAGTACCCCACTTTGGGGACATCCTCTATAGGTCTGTGCAGTCACTGTGCTATCACCTAGTTCCGTGGTTGTCATTCGGCTTTTCAGCATGGCGTGTATCCATTTTATTGTGGCCGTTTCCAGACCCTTTTTCCTAGCTGCCGCTATTATGGCTTCATGGGGAGTATTGTCAAATGCTCCTTCTATATCCAGGAATGCACAAAGGGCAATTTCTTTATAGTCTTTTGCCTTTTCGATTTGTCTAACCAAACCATGAAGGGCTGACTCTGTTGATTTGCCTTTTTGGTAGGCGTGTTGGTTTTTATTAAGACAGACTTTGTTAGGTCCCGTTCTTATGTGGGTATCCACTAATTTCTCCATCGTTTTGACAAAGAAGGAGGTAAGACTTATAGGGCGGTATGACTTTGGCTGTTCACTGGGACGGTTCCCTGCCTTCGGTATAAATACCACTCTCGCTTTCCTCCAGATTTTGGGGATGTATCCCCATATAAAGCTAGCTTTAAAGATCCTTATCAATATTGGCAGACTATTTAGTATCTTAACAGTTCCGAGCTAGACTCTGTAGCTAGCAGACGAATTTTCACCGACCGCCCTTTTAGCGAAATTTGACGGACTACCAAGTGAAAGTTATTAACACGGTTTCTTCAAGTGCTGCTAGTCAACTAGCTCCAAAAAAACTCCTTATGGAAGGGCAAAAGAGGGGCCGCGATGACCCCTCTGGAACAAAAATTCGTGACCATATTAAAATTAAGTTATGTAAAGTCTCGGGCAACAACAACGAAAACCGGTACGCGATATTGCAAAACCTGAGTGAAAATTCCAACGAAACAGTCAATTGTACTGTTCCTACGGTTAAAACTAAAACTCGTATCCCACCATTTGTGATTACTTCATTCGACATCAAATCGGTTAAAGCCCTGCTTCATTCTTCTAATATTAGTGATTATACCGTCCAACATATGTCCGTTGGTATCAAGATAAAAGTTAACACAGCAGAAAACTACGACACTCTAACCAAAGTCATGGTCGACCAAAACATTGAGTTCTATTCTCACTCTAATAAAGAGGATAGACCTATTAAAAAAGTGCTAAGTGGACTACATTCCGTGGAGGCCAATACGTTGAAATCATATTTCGCCAACAACGGCCTGAAAATCCTTGACATCAAGCCTTTTGACCTGAAGACCAAAAGATTTAATCAACAAGCGACTTACCTGTTCTATTTTGCACATAATTCCATTAAACTGTCTGACCTACGCACCCAATTTAGAACTGTGATGAACACCATAGTACAGTGGAATTACTACAGGCAGAAAAATAAAGGCCCAACTCAATGTCGCAACTGCCAGAAGTACGGGCACGGCTCTTCGCACTGCAACTTACGACCAAGATGCATGATATGCGGCAACCAACACAAACACGATACGTGCGACGCAGTGCAAGACACTCAAATCAAGTGTTCAAACTGTGGAGGGAACCATCTATCTAATGACCTCAGCTACGCGAGCAGAAGGCATTACATTGAGGTAAGAGAAAAAATTAAAGCCAGTAAAAATGGAAACGTACGCAGAGCTCCGATGCCAAATGCACCTGACCTAGGTGTAATAAACTTCCCTCCTATTAGAAGACAACTACAACAGCAAATAGCATCGTCTACTACACCATTGAAAGTCTCTTACGCATCGACTGCACGCAATTCAATACTAGCAACAACATTAGCGCCAGCTGCGAACAACGCTGAATCCCTATTCTCAACGAGTGAAATCATTGAGATAACAAACGTGGTGCTCTCTAGCCTGGCTAAATGTAGAAATAAACAAGAGCAATTGCAAGCAATAGTTCAACTTGTATCTAAATACATACATATATGGCTAAACACGCTCTTAAGTGCATGCTATGGAAAGCTCAAAGCATTCGAAACAAAATCGTTGAAACCTTCTGTTTTATCAAAGAAAATAACATTGACATTATTATTATAACAGGGTCATGGCTTAAGCCAACTGATAAATTGTATGATCCCTTGTACTCAGTCTATAGACATGATAGAGAGAATCAAAAGGGTGGTGGCGTTGCAATAATCATTAACAAACAAATACATCACTCTCTCTTGCCTATTCCCATAACCGAAGAAATCGGCTCGTTATCGGTTAAACTTGTTGCCATGGACCTTATCTTAACAGCCAGTTACTTTCCAGGAACTCATGTCACGTCTCAAAAACTAAAAAAATTCAAATTTGATCTCAAAACCCTCACAAGAACAAAAAATAAAATGCTATTGTGTGGAGATTTCAATGCCAAACACCAGCCCTGGAACTGTCCCCGAACCAACAAAGCCGGTCGAATACTCTTCGATGAACTAGCCAAGGGAATTGGAATAGTTCTTCCTCCATCTGAACCTACATACCATCCACCTAAGGGGCTTTCTTCCACCCTAGACCTAATTATAAGTTTTGGACTAATTAATGTATCCCAACCAGAAATTACACAAGACCTCTCGTCTGCACATCTTCCGGCGCTGTTTTCCCTCTTGGACGAAGTACCATTGAATAATAACGCAGTAAAAATCCGTAACTATTCTAAAACGCGATGGAAAACCTGCCACCGTCTCCTGAGCAACTCCTTACCTACCGATAAGCTCGACCTGTCAAAAACCACCCCCGCAATAATTGACGAAATGGTGAATAGCTTCTCGTCCAAAGTCATTGAAGCCGCCGAAAAATCAACTCCAAAAGCAACAATCAAGGAAAACATTATTACACTCCCTATAGAAATCAAAAATCTCATCTCTGCTCGTAACAAAAAAAGACGGCAATGGCAAAGATGTAGGGATCCCGCCTTAAAAAAAGAAGTTCTCTTCCTGCAAAATGAGATAAAATATGAAATATCTCAACTGAGAAACAAAAACTGGAATGCTGTCCTAGAAGGGTTAAACAAAGGGTCCACAAAATTCTGGAAAATTGATAAAGTTCTAAAAAATAGGGGAAGAAGTATACCTTATTTAAAAGTCAATAATAAAAACATTTATACTGACAGCGACAAAGCGGAAATATTAGCGGATCAATTCCACTTCGCTCATGACATCGTTGTAAGTAATTCTGCCCACAACCAATTCACCAATAATATCAATAATCAAATTGATAAATTGCTGTCGACTCCCTTAACAACATCCGAGCGGTTCCTTCTTTGCAAACCTGTTGATATCAGAAACACACTGCGCATATCCAAAACCAGGAAAAGCCCCTGAAAAGACGACATACCTAACTTTCTTTTGAAAAATCTCCCCAAAAAAGCAGTGGTTTTCTTGAGTCATATATTTAATAGTTGCCTGAAACTAGGATATTTTCCAAAACGCTGGGAAGAAGCCACTATTATAGCTATCCATAAGCCCGGAAAAGACTCATTCACACCCAGTAGTTATAGACCTATTAGTCGACTCTCCTCAATCTCAAAAATTTTTGAGAAAATCATCCTTCACCGTCTTCAACTCCACACCGACGAAAATAATATTCTCCCGGACTACCAATTTGGCTTTCGGCAAAAGCACTCCACGTGTCACCAACTTCTCAGAGTCACTAATTTCGTTAAAAAGGCATTCCAGGACAAAAAATCTGTTGGCATGATAACGCTAGACATCCAAAAAGCGTTCGATACAGTATGGCATAATGGCCTCCTATCCAAGTTAGTGAAATACTCGATTCCCAAACATTTAATCCACCTGATCGGTTCCTTTCTCTCACAGCGATCCTTTCAAGTTAAAATCAAATCATCCAAATCGGAAAGCCGTGGGATTCCTGCAGGTGTTCCTCAAGGATCGTGTCTAAGTCCCCTACTCTTCAACCTATACACCTCCGATCTTCCTAAACACTCCACTTGTGAGTTAGCGACTTTTGCAGATGACACTGCTATTTTCACAACATCAGTGGACCCTGCAATCATAATCAACAACCTGCATAAACAGTTTGCCCAAATTGCAGCGCATCTCACCAAGTGGAAAATAAAATTGAACACAGCGAAAACCGCAGCAATTTTTTTCACGAAAAGAAGAGCATCCCAGTATCTACCACCCCTTACACTCCACCTTGGCGGAGAAACTATACCATGGTCCAATAACATCAAATACCTTGGGATGTACTTAGACAAGAAACTGACATACCATCACCAGATCTCATACGCTGTCTCCAAAACACTAAAGCTTATCAGGATATTATACCCTTTGATAAACCGGAAGTCAAAACTATCGATAGCAAATCAACTACTTCTGTACAATGTGGTAATGCGACCATGTCTCTTGTACGCGTGCCCTATTTGGAATGGATGCGCCCAAGCACACAAAAACAAATTACAAATAACGCAAAACAAATGCCTTAAGCTTGCACTGAACAAACCCTGGTATTTCTCAACTAGACGCCTTCACCAACTGGCTGTTACAGACCTAGTCCAAACTCAGTGCAACAAACTGGAAAAATTTTTTTTAAGTAGTTGCAAGAACTCGATCAACCCACTGATTCATTCTATCATGGAATAGTATTTAGCATTTAGTTTAAGTTAAGATAGCATAAGTTAGTTAGTAGTTTCCTTTTACTTTTAAGTTAAAATTTACAAAAGGCTTTTTAGTTTTCCCCTCCTTAAAGTATTAACTAGATCAAGCAAATGAATTACAAACCACTAATCCTAAACTCAACCATAAGTTGCAAAGGTTAATTCAATACCTGATCTCTAACATTAACAATCTAGCATAAGCACCATATTATAAAAATCTTGGGATATAAATTATATTATGAATTATGAATTAGTATCTTAAGTCACCTTGACTATACTGATGACGTGTGTTTGCTGGCACATAACCGTTCGGACTTAGAGTCAAATGTTCGCTCGTCATTTTAAAGAGGTGGGACTGAAAATAAATTTGCGTAAAACCGAGTATATGAACATGGGTTCGAACGCAAGCACATTGTTTTTAACGGACAAGATGTGAAATCAATCAATCAATCAAATTCCTATTAAGAGTTTTTGATGCATGCGTCAAATCCGTGTTGTTTTATGATTGTACTACGTGGAAAGTGACTGTTCGACTTATCAGGAAATTACAAACTTTCGTGAATCAATGCCTACGACGCACTTAAGGAATATTCTGGTCAGAAGTGATCTATGACGACGAACTTTGGAGTACAACTGGACAGACTAAAATAGGTATAGAGATTCAAAGGCGGAAGTGGTAGTGGATCGGTCACACTTTTAGAAAACCAGAGCAAAGCATCACCAAACAGGCTCAGGACTATAATCCTCAAGGGAGACGTCGGGTTGGTCGACCATGTAACACATGAAAGCGAGCAGTTGAACAGGAGGCCAGAGGAATAAACAAGTTCTGACAACAGCTTATGGCCGATGTTCGGGATCGGGCCTATAGGAAGATAGTTGTTTCTGTCCTATAGTCCTATAGGGGGTCTTGACAGGAATTTGATTCACTGATTGAATGGTTTTCAGAGGTATTAAGTAATCGCATAAATAAAGCGGTTCATAGGTCTGTAAAATATAATGCCAGAAAATTAATGATCTGCGCTTCAAGAAAGACGATAAAGTGCACCCTAAAATGCTCCAATGATATTGTGACGCATGGTCATAATGGCTTAGCCCAAAGAAAAAGCGGATACAGTCGTTGAAAGCCACGTTCAGTCTCTGTTGACAATTAGATTCATAGGGGAGACCGAGGACACTTGGACCACTTTTAGAATTTAATTTTTTAAATTTGTTTTTCTACTTTCGAGTCAGTTAATAAACTAATAAATTACTATGTTAATATTCACCTGTGATATTGGATAGATCTGATACATAAAAAACAATCCTGTATGGGCGTCATATTTAAATTATAATTGCTCATGAATTGGTCCAAGTGTCCTCACCAATAAGGACACTTGGACCACCCCTTGAGGACACTTGGACATGGGTAAAAAAACATTGACCACAGTTGCAAATAGTAATTATATTTTCAATTATAATAAAAAAACAATTAAAATAATAATACATGACAATTAAAACTTGTCTGAAGCAAATCTTTGGGTTCCTACCTTGCTAACCTATAACTATAATACTCTTAATGTACTCGTAATGCAGTCAGTGAGTAAGGACAGCGTCTCTAAATATTGTAATTACAAAATAAAAGTATTGGATAAAAAGAATAATATACAACAATTGAAAATATATATCAGCTGTTCAGCGGATTTTGTTTATAAAAAATAAAAAAAGTTACTTACTCTACTGCATGCTAAAATTTGATATCAAAAATAAAACACATTAATCTATCATTTTTAAATGTCTTTATTTGCCTTAGCCTCTTCCCTAGCTGCCCTCGCCTCTGCCCTAGCTGCCCTCATCTCTTCCCTAGCTGTTCTCGCCTCTGCCCTAGCTTTATGTTCCAACTCCAGTTTTTGTTTCACTGGAGTGTCGGTTAAGATCCGAGTCGTTCCTCTCTTCCGTCCTCCGTGAGTTGACTGTCTAGGCCCCGCTCTGGGGAACGGCCTCAACTGTTCTGGTCTAAAATGCTCCGAACGTGGTGACGTCAAAGAGCCACCAGACGGCGTGGTGCCACAAGAGCTTGAAGCGACTGCTGAAGTGGGTGGGCCACCATCCTCTGACCTGGATGGATCAGGCCTGACATATATTCTTCTTCTGTGAAGATATCGGGGTTCACAGGATAGAGCCCACTGACTTTAAGACCACTGACAATGTTCCCAGCAGAAAATGCTAATGGAAATGCTGTGTCAAGTAGTGAAGGAATGTTGTATCAGCAGCCCTGTTGTACTGTTTTTTTAGCGGGCCGTAGACAGTGCGATCCAGTGGTTGGATCTTGTGGCTGCAGTGGGGTGGAAATGTAATCAAAACTATGTCGCTGGCTTTGATAAAATTAATCGCATCCACCGAATCATGGCTGTCATGGTTGTCCATCGTTAAAATAAATTTTTTGTCGTCAGAACATTTTACATATTTGACAAAATGTTTTAAAAAAACCAAAAAGTTGTCGGCTGTCATCCAACCGCTTTCGTGGCCAGCTCCTGCTGTGCCTCCAGGTGCACCGTTCAGCATATACTCTTTGAAGTTTTTCCTGGGGAAAATCAGGAAAGGTGGTACGGCATTTCCAATGGCGTTGACCGCACCGCACATGGTCACTAATGTACCTCTCTCTGCAGAGGTCACTTTTACGACCTGCTCCTTTTCTTTTTCTGCGATAATTTTTCCTGGTTTCTGCACCGTTGTCAAGGCTGTCTCGACGCAGTTGAATAACTCAGCAGGTCCCAAAGGTGGGTTTCGCTCTAACACTGACTTAAAATTTTAAAAAATTCTCCAATATTGTGTTTATTAAAACTAGTGGCTCGTAAGCTAGTGGCTTCTGGAGTTCTTATTGACAATTGGTTATGCCTTTTTATGAAGCCCCGAAGCCATGAAACACTAGCCGCCCACTTACTGGGCAAAGCAATTCTATTAGCACTGCAAAATTGAAACGCTAATTCGCGTATGCAACGAGTCGTTAGTCCGTGGTGAAGTCTACCTGCTGTTATAGCGTATTCTACTACCTCTTGCTCCTGCTGAATATTAAAAACCAAGCTGCTTTGATATCCCTTAATAGTGGGAACAGCTTCCTGCTCACCAGGTACATCAAGGTCCACAAAAAGTATGAAAAATAAACCAACTCACCTTGGAAATTTTACTTTGACGCCACCCAAGCACTTTTCACTGAACTGAGACACAGCTACTTGACTACTGACCACGGAAGCAGACCCACCTGCTTCTGACAACTAAAAGAAGAGTTGCCAACTGTTGCAAATTAGAACTTAGTAAAAAATCACTAAAAACGAACCAGTGGTCCAAGCCTCCTCTATGACCAAGTGTCCTCGGTCTCCCCTATCTAGAAAATACCAGACTACCGTGAGTGAAGAAAGGTATAATTAGAGACTTAACGAGCATTAGCCTAGTATGCAAGCGTAGGACACTAGCAAATGCCCATAGTCTTCGCAGACTACCATAAACCCTTTTTTAGGACAGAAGCGAAATGCTTACTTCCACTTATGGACGAGTCAAGAGTTCTACTTCTACAATGGCGCTACAGACCAAATCGGACCTTGGTTCCTTAACATTTTTCATTACTTATTGTGGAAGGGTTGTTAGCCCTTCGCACAACCCTCTTTCTACGAATTTTTCATTTTCTTAGATTGAGGTGACCAAGGTATATTCAAGCAGGCAATGTGCCGGAATTATATATTGCGCCGACCGGGATTTGAACTCACGACCTTCGCATTACAATACCAACACACTACCTACTAGTGTATACCCTAGCTTAAGAGTTAGTCAAGAGTTACTCCTAGATACTTTACATAGTTTTGGAACAAGAGGGGGGTACCGTTGGCTATTGGATGGGAAAGATCCCAAGAATTTTGATTATCTAGTCCGGTGTAGAAAACAATGCAATGAGATTTTTGCTCGTTGAGCGTAAGACGGTTAAGTTGAGACTAACTTAATTTGCAAGCATTATCCTGATTTACACGTGAAACACAGTTTTCAACTAACCCAATAGGCCTACTTAAGTAGATCTGTACATCATCCGCATACAGATGAAGGCTGTAGTCGTGCAATATATGCGGCATATCATTAATGTAAATGCTAAAAAACAGTGGACTTAGGACTGACCCTTGGGGGACACCACACACAAGGGGTTAAGATGAGGATAGAATATGATCAATTCTGACTTGCTGGTATTTGGTGGTTAGGTAGCTACCTAGGAGTTTTACTGCACTCGCAGAAAAATAGACGATAGCTTGTCTAGGAGTCTGCTGTGGTCCACCGTGTCGAAGGCATTAGAAAAGTCTAAGAGAGCAAGGTAGGTTATCATATTCTTGTCTATACCGTCTCTAACATCCGAGGTTACTTTAATCAGGCAGATTCGCAACTGTGGCGAGGCCTAAGCCTTGATTGAAAAGAGGATAACATTTTACTGCTCAATATATTGTTATAGATCTGGCAACCACGTAATTGATCTTTCTGGAATATACAAGAACAGTATCCCCCAATATGTAAAAAGCCATCATTAAAGATCTAGAACTTTCCAGTATAGTTGAGACATACACCACGGAAGATTCGAGAATTGGGAAAAATGGTATAAAAGCACGAAGCTGTCAGACGGGAGTGAGTCGTTCAGCGACATCTATGGAAGGACGCGAACCGGTGCAAGAACGCGATAGAACAATATCGGTGGTAATGCCATATAGTGTGAATTAAGTTAAAGTGCGAATAAATAAATTATCACTTATTTTTAAACGAATTGTGTTTTACTTGAAATCCCGGCGAACCCCTAGCTCGCAACAATACTATATTCCCACATTTGCATGGACATAATTTTCTCAAATACTTTCGAAAGGATGCATAATATGCTGATTGGACGGAAATCATTTTTATTATAGATTTTTATTTTTTGCGATAGGCAAATCGGCGGCAACCTTCCAAGCGAGTGAAAAATAGCTTATTGTTAAGCAAGAGTTCATAATATGAAGAATATATTGCCATAAGTATGGAAAAAGTATTCTGAAAAAACCAAGATACATTTTATCAGCGTCAACGGAGAGAGATTTAACACTATTAAAAAATTCATTTTGGCTGATACAACGAAAAGAGAAGAAGTTGGTGCTATTATTGATTCTTGGGCAGTCGAGCGATCTACTATTCAAAAAGGATCTGAAGGAGCTAGATGCATTATTTATGAAATGGGCATTTAATTCGTCTGCATTTACATTAGTACTACATCCCTGCCATACACACCATCCCTCTTCAAATTGCTTCATAGACGTTTCGAGGGTAAATTTGGATCAAGCTTTCTGCTAAAATAGCGACGCTTTGTAATGCGTATAACACAAGTTGCTGCGTTACGTGCGGATTTACATAGAATACGAGCGCTATCAGATTTCTTGGTCACATAATCGCGATAGAGGAACTCTCTATCCGCAATGAGTCGAGCAACTTCCCCCGAATACCAAGGACAAGTAATTTTAGTCGGTTTTAACGTTCAGATGGGTACGTGTTTGTCGCGAAGGTATAGAACAAGACTGTTGAACAACTTTATTTTATCATCGATGTCAGGAATAACAAATAAGCTATCTCACGGAAGTGAGTGTTACTCAGCAATGAGATCGACAATTTTAATATTGTTATAAACTCGAAAGGCAAACGATTTAGGTGAGTTATCAGTAAGCTGAACATCATGGGACATCAAAGTAATGTCATGATCCATTATACTAGGTGGAGATGATTGATGCAAGAGCAAAATACGATTGAAGTCACAGACAAGAATTAAATCGAGCAGCGAAGGACGAGGAACATACCAAAAACTCGCTTGAGAATTAATTCCGCTAAGATTCATAGTTTGAAGAAGTAAATAACGATTTCTTAGCAGCCAACCAATATGGATTTAGATGTAGTAATAACACATCAGATGCACTATATGATGTGACGAATTTCATAAGCAATGGCCTAAAAAATGACAAAAAGGTTCCAGCTGTGTTTCTTGACCTTAAAAAGCCTTCGACACCGTCGACCACAACTTACTACTTGGCAAGCTATGGAATATAGGTCTGCGAGGAAATACACTTGCTCTATTAAAATCTTATTTAAAAGATAGAACTCAGAGTGTCAAGATTGACGATTGCATAAGTACTCCCTTATTCATCAAATGCGGTGTACCTCAAGGCACAGTTCTGAGTCCCTTATTGTTTCTGATATATACATATAAATGATCTCTGTAGACTTGAGGATGGTTTAGTTATGGGGCATATTGTTGCCTTTGCTGATGACACAGTGATATTATATAATAGCAACGACTGGAATGATGCTTTCTCTAAAATGCAGCAAGACTTGACCGTGGTATACAATTGGCTGTGTTTCCACAGGCTAGCCCTAAATATAGGAAAGACAAATTGTTTAGCTTTTGGTAAAAACGGAGATCTCATTAATCGTCCCCTAAAAATTAATGATATACAAATAAAAATTGTCAAAGAAAAAAAGTACTTGGGAATTATTATTAACGTTGAGCTCAACTGGAAAAAGCAAGTGTCAAATATCTGTACTAGGCTCAGACAAACTGTTTACAAAATGCTAACACTCCGTGATATTCTCTCGCAAGAACAAATAAAAATAATAGACTTTGCGATTTTTTAATCGATATTGCAATATGGGATTTTGATTTGGGGATCTGTTTATTTTTCAACGATTAAGCCATTACATAACTTACAGGCAAGAGTAATTAAAATTTGTTTAAAAAAATCTAAATTTTATTCAACTACTCGGAATTTGATGTGTTGAGTATTCGTCGACTTTTTTTTCTTACTGTATTAAAATTTATGTTTATACATATATCGAAAACTGAATCTACGAATCAAGTCAGAGTAGAAAATAATCTGTTTTCCAGCATTAGAACTGACAACGGCGTTAAGCAAGGTGACGACCGAACATGTTGTTCTGAAACTTCCCGTTGGCACCAAGGGAACACTATGCAAATCCACACAACTTGTAGCACATGACGACGGTATAGATATCCTTGCAAGATCTCTGGAGAATGCTAACGAGGTATTTGTAAGCCTTGACTCGGTAGCAAGGGAAGTTGGACTACGAATTAGTGAAAATAAACCAAAAGTCGTAACATAAACTAGAAAAAAGACGCCAATTAGACAAAATGTTACAGTAGAAGAGTACGACCTAGAAAACAGAGACAACTTTGTATACCTAGGGGCAAACTTATCAAAGGATGGAAGCGAGCTCATCGAAATTAAAAGAAGGATAATGTAGGCAAATAAGATGTATTCATCGGTACCTCCAATAAATAAAACCAGAACGTGCACAGGAAAATTGAATTAAAAATATATAAAACAAGCAGCGAAACGTCAGGCATCTGAAAAATTATTTAACGCCTTTGAAAGAAAGGTCCACAGAAGAATCCTCGGACCTATGAGGGAAAACTCTATCTGGAGAATACGATACATCTTATGCCATTTTCGATAATCTAGAAGTGTCAACCCTCATAAAATTTAAGGAGCTTTAATGTACTGGCCATGTGGAGCGGATGGATGGCGGAAGAATTTCCAAATGTACACGAAAAGGAAAAGTCAATGGACAAAGACTGATCGAAAAACCACGGAAGGATTGGGAGGATTGTATTGGCGCAGACATCAAATCACTGCTAAAATTCTCAAACTGGAGGACGCGGTCACTGAAGCGAGATGAATGGAGGCGAAATATATAGAAGGCCAAGGCCCGATTTGGGCCGTAGCGCCATCGTAAGTAAGTAAACAAGAGTATTTTATCATCATATATATTTCGTTATAAAATTATAACATCTCCAGCGACACGCCCATCGAACCACTCACCGAATAGAGTAATTATAACAATAGTTGCTGTCATCTGGAATTACTTGCCACATTTATCTGCTTTCATTACTATCGATTACAATTGATGCATTTGAGCCGAGCATTGAATGAGAAATGACCACAGTATTAAAAAAGACACAGCAAAGTGATTTTGCTGCACGGCAACGCTCGGCTTCATGTTGCTTAGGTTGGGAAACTTACCTAGTAACACTGAACTGAAATATCCTACCTTCTCCGCTGTATTCTCCAGGCATCGCCCCTTCCGACTACCAATGTTCCGATCGATGACGCATGCTCTGGCTGAGCAGCACTTCGATTTTTACGAAAAAGTCAAAAATTGGGTCGATTCGTCGACCAGCTCATAAGGAGAGCAGTTTTTTCAATGCAGAGAATCCAGATCCTGCCAGAAAGATAGGCAAAAAGTTCTGACTAGCGATGAGCTAGTCTTCTTTGAATAATAAATATTGAACCATTTTTGCAAAATAAAGGCTCGAGTTTTGAAAAAAAAAAATGGCGGTTTTAAATTTGCACTCCCAATAATACGTGAGCATCGACAATTGTCAGTTACCTTTTTTATACTCTAGATGAAATCTGAGAGTATATTGTGTTTGCCTTACCGTTTGTAACGCTAAGAAATAACGCTCGCACAGAGCCGCCAAGGGTACAGAAATATTTGTTGTCGCTCAAAAACCTCGATTCCGAGTGACCGTCTGTCCGTCTGTCCGTCTGTCCGTCTGTCTATCTGTCTGTCTGTCTGTCTGTGCGTCTGTCTACAGCATAACTCTCGAAAGCTTTGAGCTATAGTGCTAAAAATTTGTGTGTGTCATTTTTAGCAAAAAAGTAACTTTAAGTTCGTGAACGGGCCAAATCGCTCCACCACTTCTACCCCCTCCCATACAAAATGACACAAATCCGCAATTTGACAATAAACGGATTTGCTCGAAAAGTATAAGACCTATTGGCCTGAAATTTGGAATATATTACTTTTATGATAATATCAATCTACCGTATAAAAATTATGCGTGTCCTCCCCCTCTTTCTACCACCTCCCATACAAACTGTACTTGTCATGAATTACTCTAAGCCAATTTACTCAGTGCGTATAAAATTTAGCGAGCTGAAATTGTGCACTAAATATTTATTTAAAATTATTAGTAAGGGTAAAAAAAATTAGACGATTAACTTCACTCCTTCTACCTCCTCCCATACAAAATGGCACAATTCCGCAATTCGACTATAAATGGATTTGCTCGAAAAGTATAAAAGCTATTAGTCTGAATTTCGGGATATATTACTTCAATAATGATTTCAATATACAGTATACAAATTATTTGCGTCCTCCCTCTCCTTCCACCCCCTCCCATACAAACTACACTTTTTCATGAAATGCTCTAAGCCGATTTTCTCAGAACATATAACATTTATCGAGCTCACATTTTGTGATAAATACTTATTTAGCATTATCATTAAGATCAGAAAAAAATATTTGATTAGCTTTACTGCTTCTACCCCCTCCCATACAAAATGACACAGTTTCACAACTTCACAAAAAATCTATTTTCTTGAAAAGTATAAATGTTACTGGTCTAAAATTTAAGAAATGTCAATTTTATGATATTCTTAGCTATTTCTGAAAAAATCACTAAAATCCCCCCACTCTTTCTACCACCTCCCATACAAACTGCACATTTTCACTAAATGTAACACACTAATTTTCTCAGCTCCTATTAAATTTTTGGAGTAAGCATTTTGTTTAAAACATTTTTATAGTTTTTTTAGCATGATGGGGAAAAAATTAGTTCAATGCTATCACCCCTTCTAACACTCCCCATACAAAATTTCTTGGGATCACAAAAAATTCTATTTCATCTAGAGTATCGTAAGATTGCGGTTTACGCGCAATCGTAGCCCTGTTATGTTTTTATTATAAAAAGATGGATATGAAACTTAAAGCATTAAAAAGTAACTGTGCCATAGATGTTCACAAACCAAAAGTCACGTTTTTATGTGACCGTTAAGGCAGGCAAAATAAAGTGGGAACATACAAGTGGGATCCCATTTCAGTACTACACGTGTTCAATGCTGCATGACTTCGGTGATCGGACGAGTACCAGTAGATCCAGTGCACTGCATTGAGCTCTTACTCAAGCTTTTTTTGGCAGTAGTGTGAACTTCCATTGGCATCCATTGCTACTTGGCTTATTACTTGAAAATCAAAAATTGTGTTAACTTTTTTTTAGTATTTAATAGAGGGGAATGAAACTTATATGTACCTATAATTCAGATCTTGTAACCAACTAAATTTCAATTAATTATGTCAAAAAAAAAGATGAATTTCGTTATTTTACACACACAATTGGTTGAATTTCGACCACAGGCGATACGATTTAAAATTATTTCGTTATCATCATCATTTCTCTTAATAAAAAGTCTTTCGAAAAGGAAAACAATATACTAACAAGAAACAGACCTAACACTTCTTATGAACCTGCGTAAAAGCAATAATGATGATCTACATTATAATTCATATCACTATTTTGACACACATGAAATTAATGATATCACACTACTAACTACCCCTTGGATCCTTTACTCAATACAATTACGAAAAGCTTTCACAACTATAACAAAACAAGTGAAAATGAAAAACTTCTACGAAGACGTTTACACTATCATCAATCTTATCTCAACTTTTCTTAGATGGTCCATTCATATTTTTATTTTTTTTTATTTTTGCAGACTATGCCAGCCGGGGCTCCAAAAAGTTTGGTGATAAATGTGAATCAACTTTGGAATGTGGATTTCCTGGATCGATATGCGATCCAAGAAAGAAATCCTGCCAATGTACCGAAGATTTGCCAGTCACAAATCACATCGACAAGTGCGGTAAAGGTAAGTAGAGAAAATAAATTAAGAGAACTAATTAGTCGAACTGTAATTAGTTAAGGTTTCGGAATGATTTTATTGATTTATTTTTTTGCATCCACTCTCAAAATCTTCTATTCTTTCTGTCCGAAAATAAATATTTTTGGAGCCGAGTCCCAGAGAGTTTATTTCAAGCAGATTTAGGCTACTAGTATGCAGTAACCGTCTCTGCCTCTTTCACTTCAACTAGTCATTCCAGTGCATTTCAATATGCTAAGCAGTGTACCGATTCTATAGATAAAGAAAACGAGCCCTGTGCTATTTTCTTTGATTTAGCGAAAGCATGAGATTCAATACCGCATAAAGGTATTATTGAGAAGCTGCATAAATTGAATATGAAATTAATTTGGATTATTATTTGGAAAATCGTAGGCAAGTTGTTAAAGTCGAGCGTGATTTCAGTAATCCATTAACTTTTTATTATAGTGTGCCACAAGAGACAGTATTAGGCGCCATATTAACGAAAAACGATCGTTTTGCATGCCCGAGCTGCAATATGCTTGAAAAACAAATGACATGATGAGTGATCTAGACGATCGAAAACCGAGCAGGAAGGTAAAATAAAATTATGTAAACCAAACTCTGCAGAGTTCACATCACACGTGCGATATGTGAATCCGAAAATGATGTCAGCATAGCTATGTTTATAGGCATATCGCACATTTCGTTGTGCGTTAAATGTTCAAAACATAAACAAAAGAAACAGAAAAGCAACTGCGGTCTTCGATTATATACTTGCTTATATACTCGTTTCTTATAAGCGTTTTACAATTCATTAATGAATCGTTAAAAGTAATTCATTAATGAATGTCAATTTAGTCCGCTTGATGACTCGTTAATGTATCGTTAACGACGCTCGTTAATGATCAAAACACTCTTTAATATAATTCATTAACGAGTCTTTAATGAATTATTTTGTATGCTGGGTATGATCAGCGACTTGAGTGTAAATTGCTATCTTTTGCTGACGATACTGTTTGACGATATTGTTTGTTGAAGATACTGACTGGGAAAGAGTTCAAATTAAAGCAAATTATTGTCGACTGCATATAAAGGAATGGCTCGATTGTAATTTTCTAAAATTAAACCTAAGAAGAGTTTTATCGCCTTTTCATTAAGAAATTATAGATTACCCTTAGAATTAAAATTAAAAATTCATAACAACAAATGCACAGCCTAATTGTGAAACAAGTTAATCACACATGATATTTAGTTGTAATATCCGACCAGCATTTAAAATGAGATTTTCAGATACACAGTGTTACATCTAGATAAAAAAAAATTGATACCAATCTGCCTGCAAGTTCGTACATTCCTTATCAAAAAAGTTACGGAAATATTCTACTTTGCGTTGATCATTTCCATATTGCAATATGTTATATTTGCATAGGGATATGTGGTATACACCACTTTAAGACCTATACTAGTTGCTCAAAAATTACTTCTGCATAAATCCCGAAGATTTTCACCCATTGAACTATTTCCAATAATAAACGTTATTAGTGTAGATAAAATATTTGATATTATTGCCATCCAAATATTTAAGGAAATTAAGAGCGGATTAATAGAAGTAAATAAGAATAATAAAGGGTTTTCAAATAAGGACTTGACAACTTTTTTTCAAAATAAAATGCAAACCATTTGAGACGTTGTTCCTTCGTGTACTTTACCATGATAAAAATGTTAAGTTTACTGAATAAATTGACAGTGACAGTTCGATGATTAGTGAAAGGGTGCGTTCACAAATTGAATTCAAAGTTGTCAAGTCCCTATTGCAAAACCCGATACAAGAGGTGGCTCAGAAGGAGAACTACTTTTTCCCATTACGAGCGACCAATGTCGGCCAAAAACTTTATACTAAGGGAATCAAATTACTTATTGAATTGTTTAGTGGAATTAAAAGATTAAAGTCGAAATTTAAAGGAATTTAAAATAGATTTAAAGAAATTATACCATAACTGTGAAACCTAAATCTTTCGAAATATTTATAATAATAAAAAAATTGTCTCGTTTTGCTAAACATTTATGAGAATTATGATATTCTGTTTAAAACGCGTTGTAAATTATTATTACCTTGAAAATTATTATTATACTCTAGTAATGTTTTATATTTAAACCGATAGCTATTGTTTATTTACATTGATATTATTACTTATTATTTTTACAGTACACAATTTGATAATAGCAATAATTATTTAGTATTTAAATGTTTTTTAATGAAATATTTAGGTATGAATCGACCCCTCACCCCTAACTCAAGGTTACAACCTTATAAGGGGGAGTAGTGCTAATCGAATTAAAAAAAATATATATTACGGCTACTGCTTCTTCTTCTTCAACTTATTATTATTTGTATTTCTTATTAAATGTTTACAAAAGTACAATTTTAGAGACCTTAAGTCTAAGTAAAATTACACTGAACTAAAGCTAAACTTTACAAATTCATAGTAAAAATTTTCTAGTTACATGACAAATATCAATTATTGCAGCTTTTTGAATATTTCTATAATTTTTGATCCTAGGGTGTTCATGCTTGTAGCTAAGTTTTTATGGATGATTACTACACTAGATATGATGACTGGGCTATATTGTTAGCTTTCAATATTTCTATTTGTATAATACAACGTTGTTATGGCTGTTAAAATAGTCGCTTTGGGCCAATGTTGGACATTCCGATATTATGTGGTCAATGGTCTCAACACGCATGCCACATCTTCTACAGATGTCTTCACGGGCATTCCGTTGCTTAACTTCATATTTCCATTAGTTCCTAGTTAATAGCACATCATCTTGGATTTCGAGCATTAAACCTTCCGTTTCGGAGTAACTACTTTCATTGGTTAGCCATTTGTTTAACATTTTTTGGTCAACATTTTGGTTGCTTAATTTTCCATGCAGGGGTTTTGCTGCCCGATTCTTTTAGGAGCTTTTAGGATCTAGTTTTGGCATTAATTTGGATTGAAGATATTTGCAGTTTCAAAGGTGTGTATGCTTCATCAACCAGTACCGTAGCTCTTATCAGGTTTGAATTCTTCACTTTCCCAGAAAGTATCTGCCTAGCGATGTGATTTGGCTCTTGTGTACTAGTTAAATATTGATCAGACCTCTTCCTCCTAATTTCCTTGGGAGTCATTCTTTCTACACAGGATTTTGGATGGTGTACCTTAAATTTTGTCATAGTGGTTCTTATCTTTCTCTGTATAGTGTCGAGTTCTGTAGTAGTCTATTAAATGACTCCAAAGCTATATGTCAACACAGGTGTCAATCAATCAATCAAATTCCTGTTAAGACCCCCTATAGGGGCATAGGACAGAAACAACTCTCTTCCACAAGGCACGATCCTGAGCATCGGCTTTAAGCTGTTGCCAGGACTTGTTTATTCCTCTGGCCTCCTGCTCAACTGATCGCTTTAAAATGTTACATGGTCGACTAACCCGACGTCTTCCTTGAGGGTTAAAATCCAGAGCCTGTTTTGCGATGTTTCGCTCTGGTTTCCTCAAAGTATGACCGATCTACTGCCACTTCCGCCGTTGAATCTCAATACCTATTTTAGTCTGGCCAGTTATACTCCAAAGTTCGTCGTTGGAGATTACTTCTGCCCAGAATATTCCTAAAATGCGCCGGAGGCATTGGTTTACGAAAGTCTGTAGTTTCTTGGTAAGTCGAACGGTCACTTTCCACGTAGTACAACCATATAACAACACGGATTTGACGTCAAAAACTCGCAGCTTCGTGCGAAGGGAGATCTCTCTTAACCTCCAGAAAGGGGAAAGGATACCGAAGGCCTGAAGAGCTTTATTTAGCCGAGACTCAACATCCTTTTCGGCTCCGCCGTCCATGCTGACAATGCTTCGAAGATAGCAAAAATCTTACACCTCTTCCACATCCTGTCCGTTAAGAACAATCGGTGTGCTTGCGTTCGAACCCATGTGCATGTACTTGGTTTTACGCACATTTACAACACAGGTGTATGTGGCTTTAATAAGATTCTTTTCGTTTAAGTGAGATCTAGTAAGTTTGTGCAGTCTTCCAAACAATTCGTTTTTTAATTTCTTCTTCACTTTCCGTTGCTCATTTCTTCTTCTTTGCATCACTCCAAGGTACTTATAGACGTCGTCCTGGCTCATCTCTTAAATTTCGCGGTATTCGCTTCCAGAGCTTTCAGTCGCAAGTTATCGCATTCCTTCGTTGTCAGTATTCATCATCATCAATGGCGCAACAGCCCAAATCGGGCCTTGGCCTCCTGAAGTCGTCGCCTCCAATCGTCTCTATCCAAAGACCGCGTCCGCCAGCTGCTAATTTGTAAGATGACTTTGCTATCTTCATCAACCGAGTCTTCCCATCGCTTGCGTGGCTTGCCTACTGACCGGTTACCACTCGTTTTGCCTTTCAGAGCACGTTTGGGGATTCTTGTGTCTTCCATTCGCTCTACATGGCCAGCCCACTGCAGTTTACGTAGCTTGATGAACGTTGAAGCTTCTGGCTCGTCGTAAAGTTGATGCAACTCATGGTTGTACCTTATTCGCCATTCCGTTCCTTCCTTCACAGGTCCCAAAATTCTTCGGAGGACTTTTCTTTCAAATGCGTTAACCGCTTTTTCGGAAGTTCGCGTTAATGTCCATGTCTCGCTGCCGTAACTGAGCACAGGTCGTATAATAGTTTTATATGTCCGCAGCTTATTGTTCCTGTGCACTTTCTTGGATTTGATTATTGGAAGTACCAAATAATACGTCTTATTTGCTAGTATTATCCTTCGATTGATTTTGTCTGTTTCATTACCGTCCTTTGTTAGATTAGCCCCAAGATATATGAAGTTGTCCTCACTCTCCAAACTATATTCCGTAATTGTTATGTTTTGTCTGATAGGCGCTCTCCTTCTTGTTTGCATCATTACTATTGTTTTGTTTTCGTTAGTGCGCAACCCGACTTCTTTTGCGGCGGAGTCAAAATTGACAAATACCTCCTTAGCACTAGGGAAGGATCTTGCTAGGATGTTAATGCCGTCAGCGTATGCTACTAGTTGGGTGGACTTGAATAGTAGTGACCCGTTGGTGTCGGCTGGGACGACATACTCTAGTGCCAAGTTGAAAAGCATGGGGGCTATACCATCTCCCTGCTTTAAACCACATTCCATTCGAAAGCTGGCTGTGGAATCGGTTTATATTCTCACTTGGGATTCAGTGTTCGTCATTGTGAGTCTTGTTAGTTGGACTAGTTTTGGAGGAATTCCAAAGTCCAGCATGACTTCGTACAGTACGCTCCTGTCGATACTGTCGTATGCTTGTTTAAAATCTACGAAGATTTGGTGCACGTCTGTGTTATATTCCCAGCATTTCTCAAGCACCTGTTTCACCGAGAATATCTGGTCTGTTGTAGATCGTCCGGTTCTGAATCCGCCTTGGTATTCGCCAATTATTTGATTAGTATAGGACTTAAGACTACGTTCAATTATTTTTGTCAGTATTTTATGATATTCCTCTGTAATTCTCACAGCAGAGTTTGTCTCCTTTCTTGTAAATTGGACATATAATGCTTTTTCTCCAATCGTCGGGTATGATTTCCTCTGTCCAAATTTTACATATTATGTTGTGCAATTTTTCAGCGACACAATTTCCACCGTTTTTCAGAAGTTCAACTGGTATTTTGTCAATTCTCGGCGCTTTGATTATTTTTTGGTCACATAGGGCTGCTTTGATTTCAGCAAGCGTTGGTAGTGTCGATGATGGTTCATCTTCGTCAGTTGAGGCTTCAATTGAAATGTTGTCTGTTATGTTCGGTGCTAATAGGGTGGGATTCAAAAGATGTTCAAAGTATGAAGCCCATCTCCTTTTGATTTCTTGTGTGTCGCTGATGATGTTGCCCTCTGCGTCTTTGCAGAGACTGGTTTTTGGCCTATATCCCTTTTTTAAGTCTTTTACTATTGCGTATGCGTCCCGCGTTTTACTTTTTCTCATGTCGTCGTCCATTTTTTGTATTTTATCATTATGGTACTTCTTTTATTTTCGTCTGCAGGTCTTTTTCGCATATCGCCTAAGCTCGTCATATCTTTCTTTTATGGCTCGTGTTGGTCGTTCATTAAAAATTTTGTAATCCTCGTTCTTTCTATCTATTGCGTCGCGACATTCTTGGTCGAACCAATCATTATTTTTTTGCCGTGCTTGATATCCTAATACCTCTTCTGCGGAGGATTTGATGCCGTCTCGTATTTTCATCCACGCATTCTCCACTGGTATATTTTGGATATTTTCATATATTGGTGTCAGGTGTTTATTACATGCTAACATGTAAGCCTGCGCCACCGTTTCGTCGTTAAGCTTGTCGACATTAAATTTGCGAGCTATACTCGTTTTCGAATATCCACGACAAGCTATTCTGCATCGACACTTAGCTCTGACTAGATAGTGATCAGAGTCACAATTCGCACCGCGGAGGGTTCGTACATCAAGTATGCTGGAAGCAGCCCTTTTCTCAATTAGAACGTGGTCTATTTGGTTGAAGGTGTGACCATCTGGTGATACCCACGTTCGTTTGTGAATATCGCGATGTGGGGAGCACGTAGAGCTTACTATGATATTTTTGCTGCTTGCGAAATCAATAACACGTTGGCAATTGTCGTTGGTTATGTCATGGAGACTGTGCCCTCCTGTTGTTTTTTCCGACTTTTGGATTAAAATCCCCTAAGACAATTTTTAGGTCATTCGAGGGCAGTGAATCATAGGTTGTCTCTAGGGTGGCATAAAATTCGTCTTTAGTTATATCGTCCTTGTCTTCTGTTGGTGCGTGAACGTTGATCAACCAAGTCTTGAAAAATTTAGTCTTTATTCGGATCGCACACAATCTTTCACTTACTGGTCTGAAGCTCGTGACGTGCTTCTTAAATTTTTTGTCCAAACTCCTGCTTCCCGACAATTTTCCACTTGGATAGATTGTGTGTGATCTCATGTTCATGATTTCGCTACCGAGCCATTGCGTTTCTTGGATGGCAGTTATGTTGATTTTGTGTTTTGCCACTTCTTCGAGAAACTCTTTCAGAGCTCCTGTCTTAAATAAGGATCGAACATTCCAAGATCCAATAGAGTAGTCCATTTTTCGTTTGCGGTGTCGTTGCCGTTGAGTCCATCCTTTCCGAGGCTGTTCTTCAGGTTTGTGGACAGTGTTCTTTTTCCGGTGATGCGTTGTCGGCGCCTCGCCCAACCCCCGACCTATAGGACCGGTCCTACTTATTTATTACACCCTAGTAGAAAAAGGGTGGGAGTTTTGAGCTAAATATGACATGCTGGAGCTCTCACAGCGATGCTGCGAGTCCAACTATGTCATACTTTTTGTTTACTTCCTGAGACGCACTGGTGTTACTGGCCATTCAGGTTAACTCCATGTTCCCTCCTCCTTTCTCAAACCGGGCTTGGGACTATCTATGGCGGAGTTCGTTGTAAGTATTGCCAGTATGGAAATTTTCTTATTGATCGAACAATGATCAGAAAGAAAAATGTGAAAGAGTAAATCTTGCAATATTGCCTATATTTGTCGTTCTTTGAGGGGAAACGAATTAGATAACGTTTTGCAGATCGTGTATGTAAATAAAAATCAACAGAGTCAGCTCTTCACGATTTGGTAAGACAAATCGAAAAGGCGAAAGACTACAAAGAAATTGCGCTTTGCGCATTCCTAGATATAGAGGGAGCATTTGATAATACTCCCCATGAAGCCATAATAGCGGCAGCTAGGAAAAAAGGGCTGGAAACGGCCACAATTAGATGGATACATGCCATGCTAAGAAGCCGAATGACTATCACGGAACTGGGTGATAGCTCACTGACTGCACAGACCTATAGAGGATGTCCCCAAGGTGGGGTACTATCTCCACTTCTATGGTCTATTGTAGTGGATGAACTCCTGGACCATCTAGTGGAACAGGGATACGAGGTTATAGGATATGCTGACGACCTCGTCATTATTATTAGAGATAAGTATGGTTCTATTATATCGGAAAGAACACAATCTGCCTGAGATATGATAATGAACTGGTGTCGGTCTAAAAACTTGAACATCAACCCAAGTAAGACTGAGTTGGTACCATTTACAAATAGAAGGAATATCCACATCACACCCCCTTCAATAAATGGAACAATTATACCCCTTTCAGAAGACGTAAAATATCTAGGAGTTATACTGGATAGAAAACTCAACTGGAACAAACATATAGAATGGACTCATGCCAAAGCTCTAAAGGCATTTTGGGCCTGTAGAAGCTTATTTGGTAGGAAATGGGGACTTAAGCCCAAAATGATTTACTGGTGTTACAGAACAATCATTCTTTCAATAGTCACATACGGATCAACGGTATGGTGGACTAAAACGTTGCAAAGAAAAGCACAGCTCACGCTACAAAAAATCCAAAGGCTAGCTTGTCTTGGCATCACAGGTGCTATGAAAACCTGTCCCACAGCGGCAATGGAAATGTTCCTTAACATTCCTCCGATACATCTCCAAATAAAAAGGGAAGCTATCAAAGGGGTGTTACGCTTACAAAGGGAAAACAACTATAAACCAGGGGATTTTAGAGGCCACCTCAAAATCCTAAATAACCCAAAATGGGAGGCTCTAGCCTCCACTTTGTCGGACGATATGCCGACAAAATATAACTTTGAAACCCCATTCAAGGTTATTATTGGTGAACGCACGGACTGGCAATCCACATCACCTGAAATGACAGAGGGTTCAACCATCTGGTACACAGACGGTTCGTGCACCTCTGAGGGGACGGGAGCTGAAGTTAAGGGACCTAACTTCTCGGTTTCAAAATCACTCGGCAAAGAAGCCACAATCATTCAGGCTGAACTAGTGGCAATCGAGCTATGCATCCAAGAAAACATAAGGAGAGCTCATCGCAACAAACCAATTTATATCCTCTCGGATAGTCAGGCAGCTCTAAGAGCCTTATCATCCAACAAACATGGATCGAAGCTAGTTTGGGACTGCCTTCAAGACCTAATAATCCTGGGGAAAAGGAATGACGTAACCTTAATGTGGGTGCCAGGACACTTAGGAATTGAGGGAAATGAGGAGGCAGATCGCTTAGCTAAAAACGACGCGGAAGAAAACTTAATTGGCCCAGAACCTTTCTGCGGAAAACCAAAAGGATTTCTTAACTCCTCAATTAAAAAGTGGGTCCAAGAAGAACATATAATCCACTGGAATAGACTTCCTGGTTTATCAACCTCGAAAAAATTAATCCTACCACATAAAAACAAAGTGGAGGATATCCTGAGATTCAGCAAAAGGGACATCAATACTCTAATCGGGCTAATGACGGGGCATAGTGGAGTAAACCATCACCTCAAAAAAATGGGCTTAGCTGAAACCGACATATGTCGTCTCTGTCTCGAAGACTCGGAAACGACAATACATATCCTATGCCACTGCGAAGCAATGGCAAGGAGTAGACTCAAGATTCTTGGGAAGGGCATCCTTTCCACCGAGGAACTAGCCAACATGGCTCCCTCACTAATACTCAAATTAGCTAAAGCTACTGGGATATGGTAGGGAAATGGGGCAATCACCGTACAATAGGTCGGAAAGACCGCAGTGCACTCACGTAGTCCCCATACTATAAAAAAAAAAAAAAATGTAAATAAAAAATATTAATTCAAAAGATATAAAGCCTCTGTTAACTTTTTAACATTTTTTAAGTTTTTTTTTGACAAAGATTGAAGGACCTGTTAAAGAGAAATATCGCTATAAGATTTCTTCAAATTTCGGCCCGTTATCACCCTAGTCAATATAAACGTGTGTTGGCAGAGGATTGTAATGTCCGTTAATTTAAGAATTCAAACGCTTTCGGCTGCTATGTAGTATTTTGGTAAATGTCTATTGCGTTTGATTTTAGATACAAATACTAATAATTCAGACTTGCTTTTAGCTTAACCGTGGAGTATATTTTGTTGTATATAGATTTTTTTTAACGTTGTTGATTAAAAATGAAATTTCATACCTAAACCAGGTAGAGCCTCCCACAACATCCCGAAGGCTTTTCGACCCATCAGCCTGACTTCGTTCCTTCTTAAAGGCCTAGAAAGACTGGTGGACAGCTACCTGCGGGCATATCTAAACCTCTCGATTAGATGCCCCCACCAACACGCCTATCTGAAAGGTAGATCCACTGACACCGCCTTGCATGTGACGGTAGCCGCCGTAGAGAAAGCTTTCCATCATTAAGAGGTTGCACTCAGGGCCTTCCTAGACGTGGAAGGCGCGTTCAACCACGTCAACATAAATGCCATACTTGAGGCCTTGCACAGCCATAGTGTGGAACCTCTACTGACTGCATGGATATCAAAGCTTCTTCGTTCACGGAAAATCGTAGCACGAATGGGTGACGAGACAAGAAAGGGCTCTGTTCACAAAGGAACGCCACAGGGCGGTATAATTTCACCTTTCCTGTAGGTCCTAACAGTGAATGAACCCCTTTCCATCTTAAATCAGAACGGCTACCCCACAATAGCATATGCAGACGATCTTGTCATCATGCTAACTGGTAAGTTTGAGCAAGGTCTAGGAGACCCCATGCAATCCGCTTTACAACTGTTAGATAGCTGGGCACTAGATAAAGGACTTACTATTAACCCACAAAAAACAGATCTGGTCCTCTTCTCCAAAAGAAGAAGACCATATGCTTTCAATCCGCCAAACATTCGAGATATCAATATGGTCCTCTCGAATCAAGTTAAATATTTAGGTCTGATTCTTGATAGCAAATTATCCTGGAAGGCCAGTATTCAAGAACGAGCAAAAAAGGCTACGGTAGCCTTCTTCGCTTGCAAGAAGACGTTCGGTTTGAGATGGGGCCTAAAGCCGCACCTCATCCACTGGACGTATACCAGTATTGTTAGACCAATTATTTGCTATGGTGCGCTGGTGTGGTGGCCGGCGGTGGTACTAAAAACCACCCTTACAGCTGATCCGACGGATGGCATGTCTGTGCATAACAGGTGCCCTTAGAACCACACCGACTGCAGCTCTGGAGGTGATTCTCTCACTACCCCCACTTGATCTTTTTGTAAAACAAGCAGCGGGCCTGGCAGCCATTAGATTAAAAACCACTAAATCGTGGTCAGCGCCACAAATTGGTCATGGACAAATTCTAAACGTCATTAGAAACGCAAACTCCCTTTTAGACCGCGAGTATGATTGCATGAACCAACCGCAGGTTGAGAAACGGAAGTTTCACATTAAGTTTCCTGAACGAAACGAATGGGCAACAAATACGATACTCAGCACCTGTATAGGTTCTCATATCTATACGGACGGATCTAAAACTAGCCAGGGGACAGGTGCAGGGATTTATTCCCACGACCTCGACATCCAAACTTCGTTTCATCTTCCAGAACACGCGACAGTGTTCCAAGCAGAAGTATTAGCCATTAACGAGTGTGCAAAAATTATTCTTGATAAGCAGAACAGTCTCGGAAATTGTTACATTTTCTCGGACAGCAGGGCCGCGCTTCAGGCACTCCAATCCTACAGGACTACATCCAAACTAGTGTCTATCTGTAGACACAATCTAAATCGCCTAGCGGCCATAACGGAAGTTTTTCTAATTTGGATACCAGGTCATAGTGACCTGCTAGGTAACGAGGAGGCAGATACGCTTGCACGGCAAGGATCTGCAAACATCAATTCCACTAGGAAGTCAGTCGATGTAGCACCAACAGTGCTGAAGACTAGCTTCAAACAGACTATTTCGGATTCTTTCTTGGCGGGGTGGTGGCAGCTGGAAAGCTGTAAAACGGCCAAATCCTTTTGGGAAGAACCGAACAAGAATAGTACAGCTCAGCTGTTACAACGTAGTCGCTGTAGTATCCGAACTATTGTCGGCCTGACCACAGGCCATTGCTTGCTAAAGCTGCGCGCATTTAGAATGCGGATCGAGAGCGATAGCTTGTGTAGAGGTTGCGAGGAAGACGAAGAATCTATCGAACATTATCTTTGTCACTGTCCGCAAATCTCCAAAAGTCGTCTCCTTTGTTTAGGCTCTAGATTCTTCTCAGAGCTAGACGACCTCAGAGGCGTCCAACATTCGAGCCTGTTAAGGTTCGCAAACCGAACCAAGTGGTTAGAGCAAGAGGAGTGACTTCCAACTTATAACAATAGAGGGAGTACAATAGGCCCAACTAGATGGCCTCAGTGCTTGTGGTTCCGTGCAACCACCCTCGTACAACCTAAACCTAAACCCTAAAAATGAAATTATCTAAAATATTGAAATAAAGTGCAGTATACCTACTCTTAGGTTCATTCGTGATTTCAACATTTCAAATGTTCCTAGCATTTGACGCAAGATTTTTTGGTATACAATATTACCAAACTTTACTTACTTAGTTGTATGAAATGTAACAAACCAATATTTTTAAAAAGTGATTGCTTCCCCTAGCTATTATATCATGCCACGCCACTGCCCGATATATCTTTCGGGCGTTCTCCTATTCGACAACTTGGAGACACCCTCCGCGGGCATTATTATTATTAATATTCTTTTTCTGCTTCTTCACCTTCTTCTTCAATGGCACTATAGCCCAATTCGGGTTTTGGTCTCCAGTTTTCTTTAAGTCGTTTTTTGTGTTGGTAGCCCTTTGATCAATCCCCTATCTCTGATTATATTTCCGCAAAATATGACGTCACAAATATAACCTCGCAAACAGTATCCGGGAATTATGCATCCACCGGGATGTGAACTTACGACCAACAGACTACCCATTTGGCTATACACTCAAGTTCGCTTACACTTCTGAATCTCAATATCTACCCAGGTGTATTCAAATGACCTTCACAAAATTCTGCTAATAGATAAAACTTAATTACGTTGCGAGTAATCTGGTGTCAAAAATAATGGGAGTTTTCAAACCGAACTACTTAGCCGAGACCGTGACACCACATCATACGCTCGCAACCCTTCCTTTATCACCACGAACCAAAAGCAGTATCCCAATAATTCTCGCAAACACCCCATTATGGCGCTCGACCAAATCCATTATGTTTATTATCCTTGATGGGCACTCTCACTTAAAACTATATAGCTTCAACAGTTTTAGTGACGAAATTAATGAGAATATCACATTTCAATGCAAATTTTATTTAGTTATGTGTGTGCGTTAACTTTGAAAGTGCAAACATTTAACTGGCACTTTACTAATAGCCGTCAATGATTCATAACTTATTTTACGTTAATGTTTTTTTTTTTTAATTCTCCTTCCGATTCCTGAAAGCGTATTGCGTTTTAATGTAACTCTATAGTCTCGATGTCCTTAATTCGAAATAATTTCGCCACAGTGTTCTTTCGACCGCACACGATAACAAAAAAGAAACTGTAGTAATATTGTGTAAGTCGTCCTTAAATGCACGCAGAGAAAGTTAATGTTCGTTACTGGAGCTCGTGTGGTTGTAAGCAAAACTACATAATGTTAAAACTCCACGTGATTTGCAATGCGACGAAGATTTGTGACGCCAACGGAATTGATTGCATTGCAGGAGTTTGGCTAGTTGTGTTTTTCTTTCTTTTCTTTCTCTTCTTTCTCCTTTTCTCATTCAGCTGGCTTAAGGATGTTTAAGGACGAAAGCTCCCTGTGCCAACAGTATATAGGAACTTGTTTGACAATGAGGTTCCTTCTTGAATATTTTTCATGTTTTGTTTTACGTGAGAAATATGAAAGAGAGAATTTTTTCTGAGTTCAGTACTGAAAGGAAATTAGTATGCTGGCGAAACAGCCTTTTGAGCTATTAAAAGATATATGTGGTATGATTTGTATCCATATGGAGATACACACAGACCCACACACACAAAACGTAATTTCATGTAGAACCCTCATAAAGTTTCGACGCTATCTCTTCCAACTCTATATGCCCATATACTTCCCACTAGAGTTGGTAATGCAGCATACCCGTCCAGAATTTATTTCTTTCGTATATGAGGAACGTCGGAAAGGACCTTTCACGGAGGAGTACCCGAAACCAGCTTATCATGGTTCATAGGGAATCATTGAATCGATATGATGGTTATTGGGGTTCGGTTAGGCTCCTTGTATCTGAAATGCTCTCATTGGACCGAAATATCATCACACCAAAGGGACATTTGTGATTCAAATGCGGAGATCGTTACGCAAGCTGTGTGCGCTTTGGTAGCATAGCCCGTGTTTCGCTTGTATCACAGGACTAAAATCCACATCATGATTGAGCACTTTTATCAATAATTCCTTCGTTCGATTGGGTAATTTCGAGCAGCGAAAGTTAATGAATTGAATGATATATTGAAAGTTATAATTGCGGACAATAGAATGTAATGTGCGGTTTTTCGTTTTTATTGGCTTTTTAGTTCCGTAAATGTTTACCTTTAAACTCGAAAAATGTCCAGGTTTATGTGTAGTTCTTTGAAAATCAAACATAAAGAATGTCTAGAAAAGAAATATAATAAAGATATGCTTCGTTATTAATGACAGGATCTACAAGTCATTGAGAGAAATAAGTGATGTTCGTTAATCATTTGCCCATATACATAGCCATACTGACAAGAAAATAAACAAGTTCTATGATATGGGAAAATCATTTGTCAATTCTAGTCAAGCTGATAAAGTTTTCAAATTAAAGCCTCGTTATGTAAGGAATCGTTCTTTTTTTTTTTTTGAATCGAATTAAATAAGAAAAACAAATTTATTTTATTCAAATAACATCTGGAAATCTAATCTAAATATTTTCTTCAGAACTTATAGGATCAAAGAGCTGAAACTTGTTATTTACTGTTCCAATTAGGAAAACATCGCCTGACTAGTTATATGTATACTAAAACCAGTGGCGCACAAGACGTGAGGGATCCAAAAGGATGTCATGTGCTAGAACTTGTAAGGCACATACGGGGACCTAGAGCAGAAGAATTCGTAGAATATGTTCAAGGCCGTAGTGAGTACATCGCGTCGCATTAAGAAAAATACAAGGCTTGAGTTAATTTTCCATATTTTACTATGAAGTGTTTCCAAAAAACTTCAGGGTCTACTAGAAGATAGCCATTGTGAGATACTAATTAACTCATAAATGGAAAAATTGTAAAAATTGGTAAAATTAATCTTGCCATGTTTTATTGGCGTCAAGGTAAGTTTGTATGCGCGATGCTTTAGCGTGACACCAAGTCTACCGTTTCATCATTTGTATAGCTATTGGATTCCTTATTTACACTCTTTTCACGCTGTGGAAAGCCTCTTCGAAGTCCACAAACATCTGATGTAGTAGCCAACCCGGACTGGTCCAATATTATCTATAGGGTATTTGTAGGATGGGAAGAAAACGAACCTTCACAGAGTCCAGCCTGGCAAATGTCGAAGGTGCTCTCTACTGCATTACCAATCCTTTTGAGCCATGATTTTCGATGTGGCAGTAAGTAGGCATTTCCCATGACCGTTGCCAAAAGCTTTTCTTTTGAATTTTGACAATCTTCCTTGATCCCATGGATTACCTTTAAGTGGTTCGATTGGTAGTAGGTTTAAGTTGTAGGAAAGTGGTTTCGTAGAACTACAATGCATTGGGGCCATCTATTTGGGAAAATAAAATAAATCTTTTAGCTATATTTACATGTCGTATGTTGCAATTCATCCACAAGGACATGATTATTCAATTTTACTTTATTATTTTAATAATAAAGTATTGTGATCGACTTGGAAAAAAAAAAAATTTCCTACCCTGAAATTTTGTTTTTTCGCGTTTCATGACTAAATTAGCCGAAAAATGCAAAAAAAAAAAAAATCCGTCTGTCTGTACGCCGTCCGCCGTACGCCGACGTGTACGCTCAGCGCACATTAACTCCCAAGCCCTTCAAGATAGAAAGTTCATTTTTGAACGGATTGTAGATAGTTGCGGATCTCAAGCTGATACTCATTTTGGGGGGTGTACGGGTTCAGGGGGAGGCGGGGGGAGCGCTTAAGCCAAAAAATACGAATTCAAATATCTCAACCATGGTAACAGCTAGGAAGCTAAAACTCAACACACATATACCTAGAGGGGTTTGTGGGACAACTTTTAAAAATAATTAATTTTTTTAACCATTGGTGAAAAGGGGGGGCTAAAAACAAATTATCGGCCGAATTATTTTTTCAAATGATTATATCTTCGAAATTACTTATTAAAAAAAATTAATATTTTGGGACCATCAGTGTGGCATACAGTTCCTTTGGAATCAGCTTAGAAAGTGGTTAATTATTGTAAGGGGGAGGGTCAGGAGGGGTGCAAAGAAAAACACTTAAAAATGAATATCTCAACTATCTCTTACGCTATGTAATTGAAACTTAAAACTTATATTAAGCTAAATTAGGAAAATACAAAAAAAATATAACATGTTGAAATAATAGTAGTGGGGGAAAATGGGGAGCATTTCAAAAATGGCGCACTTTTCAAAATTACGAATCCTTATATCTCAAAAAAGGATACAGATATCAAATCAAAAATTTGTCAGATTGTAGAACTACATAATGGTTAATTTTGATAAAAATTTTAAGTTGGGAGGTGAAAGGGGAGAGAGGTGATAAGCAAAAATGTCGAAAATTTTGAGTGACTTTTTTAGGACTCTGTTGAAAGATACAAACTTTATATTTTGCATGTGAATACGTCTTTTTGATGTACATAGAAAAATAATAATAACTTGATCCATAATTGTTATAAACCGACCCCCCCGGTCTAACGTGCACAAGGTGTTTCATATGCATTGAAAAAAACACATAAACTGAAAATTTTTGAGTGAAATTTTAAGGTAGAAACTTAAAAATTTGCCAAAGGCATTTAAAAAAATCTCTAAATATACGAAATACTAACTGGTCGAAACCTTTAAAACTTCTACCTCCTCCCATACAAAATTATTTTTTCGACCATTTTAAAAAAAACAATTATCACCTAACTTTTAAAAGCTATCAATTTGCAATTTTGCATAAAAACTTACAAAAATAATTGAAATGAATACGTTAAAAGTTTTGAAATCGCGCTTGCCCTTCTACCCCCTCCCATACAAAAGTATAAATTCGACCAATTTCAATAAATCAACTAATAATCAACAAATTAAAAGCTACGAGCTTGAAATTTTGTACGAGCATCTTTTAACAGAAAAGAAAGAAAATTGCATCACAAGTCTTACGATTCCCCTCCCTCCTCTACCCCCTCCCATACAAAATTATTTTTTCGAGCATTTTTAAGAAATAAGTTGTCAGCTAACTCTTAAAAACTATCAATTTCAAATTTTGCAGAAAAACTTATAAAAATAATTCAAATGAAGTTGCTTTAAAAGTTTTGAAATCGCGCTTGCCCTCCTACCCCCTCCCATACAAAACCATGATTTCGACCAATTTCATTAAATCCACTAATAACCAACAAACTAGAAGTTACGAACTTGAAATTTTATACAAGCACCTCACAAGAGAAGCAAAATAAAGCTACATATCAAATTTTACGATTCCCCTACCTTCTCTACCCCCTCCCATACAAATGTTCGGTTTCGTGAATGTAAAATACACCGAATTTTATGAAAATTCTATGGAACTTCGTCTATGATACACATTCTATACAGAGAATATTGGACGTGATTCAAGCAATTAATTAAAAAGCTATTAACATCCACCCACCCTTACTATTACCCCTACTCCTCCCCTCATAAAAACCAAAACTTGCAGAAACGAATGAAATATTGTTAAATTAACAACAGCCCTGCCCAAGAACTCCCTTTCACTTAGCCTTCCCTAACCACTCTAACCTGCATATTGACTTTCCACTCATCCGCGACTTGCGCCAAGAATAATAAAGTTTCGCCCGACTTGTTGGCAGTTTATTTATACTCTAGATGGAATCTGAGAGTATTATAAGTTTGCTCTAAAATTTGTAACGCTAAGAAATAAGGCTTGGAGAAAAAAATGAATGATACATAAGTTAATATTATCACTCAGAAATCTCAAAACCAGAAGTCCGTCTGTCCGTCCGTCTGTGCGCGCTCTAGCTTGAGAACGCGTTGAGCTAGATAGGTCAAATTTTGAACACGTCGTTTTTAACAAAAAAGTAAGGTCAAGTTCGCGAACGGGCCAAATCGCACCACCCCTTCTACCCCCTCCCATACAAAATGGCATAATTGCGCAATTTGACAATTAACGGATTTGCTCAAAAAGTATAAAAGTTATTGGCCTGAAATTTGAAATATGTTACTTTTATGATAATACCAATCTACCATATAAAAATTATGCGTGTCCTCTCCGTCCTTCTACCACCTCCCATACAAACTGTACTTTTTCATGAAATACTCTAAACCAATTTACTCAGTGCGTATAAGATTTAGCGGGCTGAAATTGTGCACTAAATATTAATTTAAAATTGTCAGTAAGACTAAAAAAAAATTCTGTATAAAACATTTTGATAGCAACCTTATCGTGGTGTGAAAAAATTAGTACAATGTTGTCACCCCCTATACCACTTCCCCTTCAAAAATTCTTAAAATATGTCATGGTGCACTTGGGCGTGGGAACTTTTTGTTAAACTTGAAAAAGTTCCCACGCCCAAGTGCACCTTTACCTACTTCTGTATCATTCACGCTTTCCAAGAAAATCGAATTGTTACATAGTCGTCTAATATGCCTCATTGTATGGGAGGGGGAAGAAGGAGCGAAGCTACTCGGTTAAGTTTTTTTTCCCGATATTAATAATAATGCTAATTAAGGATTAAGTTTAAATTTTTACCTCGATGAAATTTGAATGTACTCAGAAAATTCGTTTAGAGTATTTTATGAAAAAGTGCGGTTTATATAGGAGGTGGTGGAAGGAGAAGGGGGTTTTTGGTGATTTTTTGAAAAACAACTATAATCATCATGCAATTGATATATTTTAAATTTCAGATCAGTAACATTCAGATTTTTCAAGAAAATCGAATTCTTGTGAAGACGTGGAACTGTGTCACATTGTATGGGAGGGGGTAGAAGGAGTGAAGCTAATCGGTTAATTTTATCTCGATATTAATAATTATGTTAATTAAGGATTTAATAGAACATTTTAGCTCGATGAAAGTTACACGTACTGAGAAAATTGGTGTAAAGTGGTTCATGAAAAAGTGTAGTTTGTATGGGAGGAGGTAGAAGGAGTGACAGACCTTAAATAATTTGTATACCAAAAGACTGCATTTATAATAGAAATAATATAGTCCAAATTTCAAACTAAAAGCTTTTATAGTTTTCAAGAAAATTTGATTAATACATATTTTTGAAAATGAGTCATTTTGTATGGGAGGGGGTAGAAGGCGTGAGGAGAGTGAAATAAAACCAAAAGCAGATTTCATTCCGATGGACACCTAACAAACTGTGCAAGTTTCATTACAATCGGTTCAGCCGTTTGTGCGTGAAAAGCGGTCGTACAGACAGACAGACAGAAGGACAAAAATTTCAAAAATGTGTTTTTATGCTTAGTTAGTGCTAAAATAACTCAAAAAACTAACTTATAGCCATTTATAAGCAAATAACAGACAGACACTACAATTATATTTATATGTATAGATTATTGGATAAATTAGGCATAACAGAAAATTTATAATTGGAGTTTTTTTTTGGAAGTAATGTACGTGTAGTTCTAGCCATTAGAAGTTTGTTTGGAGCCTGATCTAAATCCTTCAAAGGTGTATTCCTATATTCCATTAATGAAAGCCAAAGTTCCTCTTCTCCTGATTTTTTCAACATATTCTTTGCTATTTGAACAGCTCGTTCTGCTAGACCATTTGAGCGTGGATAGATTGGACTTGAGGTAACTACTTTTATTCCAAACAACTTTCCAAATTCCATAAATTCTAAACTATTAAAAGTAACGTTATCTGCTAAGTCTGCTACTATCTCCATAGGAATCCCATGTACTGAGAAAATATTTTTCAATTTCATAATAATTTCAGTCATATTTTTCTTGTTTAATTTTAAAATATCCATATATTTGGAGTGATAATCTATAACAACTAAATAATTCTTGCTTTTAAATTCAAAAATTTCCATTCCTATTTTCATGAAAGGATATTCAGGTATATTATGCGGCAAAAGAGGTTCACGTCTAGATGCACTGCGAAATTTTTGACAAATTGTGCAACTTGCTACTAAATCCTCAATGTCTGTATTTATTCCAGGCCAGTATACGACTTCTCTTGCTCTACTTTTAGTTCTTTCTATACCTAAATGTGATCTATGTAATACTGTAAGTATGTAGTTCCTCAATGTTAAAGGAACAAAAATTTTGTTATCTAAAAATATTATATTATCTTCTATTACTAAATCATTTTTGAATTTCCAAAAGGGTTTTACATTTTCGGGCAAAGTGTCCTTAGCTTTGGGCCACCCATTCAAGATCACTTTTTTCAATCCTGATAAAATCATATCTTTGTCGTTTTCTTTTTTAAATTCTAGTCATTTTTCATCACTAACATTTACTGAATGAACTACTTCACTTACTCCATTCACTGTTACTGTATTGTCACGCTTGTTATAGTACATCGATAATAAGCGACATACATTTCATTGCCAGGTACAAACTGAAATTCTAAATTATATTTTAACAATTTAACTTTCATGCGTTGCAGCTTTGCTGACGCAATTTTATAGATATCTTTCTTCATTATACCTAGTAAAGGCTAATGATAAGTTTGAATGATAACTTTTTTCCCATAGATCCAGTTATGAAATTTTTGACATGCATAGCAGATAGCCAACATCTCCTTTTCGATCTGAGCATATCTCCGTTCAGCATCAGAAAGACTTTTGGATGCAAATGAAATGGGAGTATCATTCTGCATAATCCAACATCCTACGCCATTTTGACTACTATCAGTTTGGATTACTAAGGATGCTTTTGGATCTAAATGCTTTAATACTGGAGCATTGATTATCATTTGTTTTATACGCTAAAGGCAATTAGTATGTGGCGTTTGCCAATAAAAAATTACATTTTTCTTTAATAATTCTCTCAAAGGGTTTGAAATCTCAGCAAAACTTGGTATACTACTGCGCATATAATTGACCATACCTAATACTTTCTGGATATCTTTTTTAGATTCCGGAATGCCTATATCTAGAATTCCCTAAATTCTTTCCTTGTCAAACGAAATACCCTGATCGGATATTATATGCCCTAAGAATTTAACTTCTTTGACATAATATTGCAACTTATCTTTGTTAAATTTTATTTTATTTTAGCTCTCTCTAAAACCTTCTTTAAAATTTCTTGATATTTCTCAATTATTTCTGTAGCAATTAGAATATCATCTATGTAAACAACAATATCTTCAATGTTTCTAAAATTTTCTTCATTCATTTTTTGAAAAGCTTCCGGTGCTATTTTTAGTTCAAATGGAAGTCTTAGAAATTTATAGCTACCAAATGGCGTGCTGAATGCATAAAGATTAATTGAATCATTGTTTAATTTTATTTGAAAAAATCCATCCATTAAATCCAAAACACTGAAATATTTTTTATTAACTAGTCTTGGTAAAGTTTCCTCAAAAGTAGGAATTGGATAATTTTGATCCTTAAGATTTTTATTTAAATCTTGCGGATCTAGACAAAGTCTTAATTTCTTATTTGGTTTTTCAATAATGACCAAATTTGATATCCATTCATGTGAGCCATCACATTTCTCCATAATTCCCATACCTATTAGCCTTTGCAGTTCTAATTTCAATGGTTTTTGTAAAGTTATTGGGATACGTCTGCTCGGCTTAACAACCGGAGAAGCACCTTCTTTCAACTTTATTTCATAATTTTCTTTAAAACAGCCTACAGCCTCAAATAGACCATTATATTCTTGTATTTCATTCCTTGCCTGAACATTTCACATTGTATACCCTTTTCACTAATTGTAGGCTTATACATCCCATTAATCCTAATATTGGCGTTGATTCGCCGTCTACTATAAAAAATTTTTCATTGCTAATCTCATTTTTAATGCAGCATTGCAAAGTAATTTCTTCTATCACGTTTATCCTCGTACCTCCATAAGCAATCAGTTTGGTATCAGTTGGTATAATGCTCGCGTTAGTTACTTTTTTGCATAGATGAAATGGAAGTACATTAACCTCAGCTCCTATGTTAAGCTTGAACTGAATAATTATACTCTAGATGAAATCTGAGAGTATATTGTGTTTGCCTTACCATTTGTAACGCTAAGAAATAACGCTCGCACAAAGCTGCCAAGGGTACAGAAATATTTATTGTCGCTCAAAAACCTCGATTCCGAGTGACCGTCTGTCTGTCTGTGCGTCTGTCTACAGCATAACTCTCGAAAGCTTTGAGCTATAGTTCTAAAAATTTTTGTGTGTCATTTTTAGCAAAAAAGTAACTTTAAGTTCGTGAATGGGCTACATCCCCCCACTTCTTCTACCCCCTCCCATACAAATTTCATGAAATTTCGAAATATTAAGAAATTGATTTTTCTTTTGAAACTATTTAAGCTATCGACTTGAAATTTAGGTCAAAGTATTACCGTATGGATATCATTACTATCACGGAATATTGACCAGATCTCCTTACTCCTTCTACCCTCTCCCATACAAATGGACAATTTTGAAAAATACATATTTTCGATTTTCATTGAAACTAGTAAAGCTGAAAAGACGAAATTTTGTCAGAATTAATTCTACTGTAATTGCATTTTATTTTACAAATAATTATCAACTTCACCTCACTCCTTCTACCCCCTCCCATACAAATTTCACGAAATTTTGGAATTTAAATTAAATTATTTTTCTTCGAAACTGTTAAGGCTATCAACTTAATATTTTGCATAAAGTATACAAATAGAAATATTAATAATGCGAAAAAAATTTGTTTTCATCTGTACACTGTACACACTGTACACCCCCCCCCCTACCTACCCCCTACCATAAAAATGCATAATTTTTGCTAAATGCATTTTATCGATTTCCATTAAAACTAGAAAAAGTAAAATCTTCAAATTTTGCCAGAATTTGTTTCCTAATAATTGAAATAAGTGTTAGAAAAAATTATCAACTCCGCTTCACTCCTTCTACCACCTCCCATACAAATATCTGTATTATAGATTCAAGAAAAGCATTTCTCCTTCAAGTACATGAGAGCTATCGACTTTGAATCAAAGCATGGTGATAAGGATGATGATAAGAAGTTTCAAAATCATCTTAAACGCTCCCCTTCCTCTGCCACCTCCCATACAAATGCCCCAACTTCAGGAAAACTGTGACCAATTTCTTTAAAAATAATGAAAACTGAAAATCTTAAATTCTGCGAAATATGTTTTGCATGTCCAGTTCGGTGCCATATACGAAAAATACAAACCTCCTCCTCTACTTCTACCACCTCCCATGAGAAAGTCTCTATTCACTATTCGAAAGAATTTGAGATGACATATTTTCCGGTGTATTTAAGTCATTTCCACCTCATCTAGAGTATCATATGATTGGGCTTTAAGCCCAATCATAATTCTGTTATGTTTTTATTATAAATTTTAACCTCTTCAATCCAAAACTAATTATTTTGGTTCAAAATATTACCTGTAATTGTATCTATGTAAACCGAATCACAACACTGTTTTTGACAGTTTGACTCACTTACTGCATTAATATTTTTTGTTCGACAGACTACAGCGAAATGATTTTTTCGTCCACATTTTTTACATGTTTCGTTAAATGCGGGTCAGTTACCGTACTTGTGAATTGAATTGTAATATTTACATTTTGTTTTTACAATATTCGATGAATTTACACTTTCTTTGCGGTTATTACCACCCAACTGATTACCATTATTTTTATTAAACTTTTTAAAATTGGCCGGAACCTCTTTATTATTATTCGTAACTTTATTTACATTTTCTTCCTTATTGTAAAAATTTTTATTCATTGAATTTTGCTCCGACGTTGAATTTGATCGAGTTGACTTTTGTAAAGTTGACGACTGCGCTCGAGACATCTCATGTGCTCCATCCATGTCATCTGCTTTTCCCAATGTTAGGTTTTCTGCTTCTAATAGCCCCTTTTGGACTTTTTTGTCGTAGACTCCAAGAACGATAATAAGAGTTTTTTTTTTTTATAATAAGAGTTCCGATCCCGAATCACACGATCTTCTAAGTCTTCATAGCCACAAGTCAAAAGTTTCGCCTTCCTTCTGATTTCTGTTCCAAAAGATGAAGCTTTCATACACTTCATTTTTGTTGGGCAATCAAAAATCATTAAATGCCTTTATGACTGATTCATAACTTTTGCGATCGATGTCAGATAGCTGTTAGGTATTGTATACCTCAATCGCTTGTGGTCCAACTGCATTCAGAAAACTGCAATTCAAACGGCCTCCGCTTTGACATGCAACTCAATTGCAGAGGCGAAAATTTTATAGTTTTAATAAAAAAATCCCCAATTTTCTGCCAGATTACCATTGAGGTTTAATTCCTCCACTTTCTTTGTGTAATGTTAACTGGTCTTTATATTTACACATATACTTATATGTCCATTTACTTTAATTACACTTAAACTTTTTTGTGATTGTTTCACACTTTCACTTTGTTATTTGTGTGAAATGGGATTTTTATTAAATTTCTGAATAGAAATTACGTTTGGTTCTTTTTCGACTGCGCCATGTTATATTTAGTATGCGGATAAGGTTGGGGGCAGGTAGCAAGTTAAATGTGCACACGGTGACTGTTCATGATCAAGTGTTCTATTATATTATTTTATGCTTAGTTGGTAACATTTTAGTACCCAACTGGGTACGTTCAATACTTAGTATATTACAGTTGGACGCCTCTGAGGTCGTCTAGTTCTGTGAAGAATCTAGAGCCTAAGCAAATTAGACGATTGTTGGAGATTTGCGGACAGTGATAAAGATAATGTTCGATAGATTCTTCGTCTTCCTCACAACCTCTGCAAAGGCTGTCGCTCGCGATCCGCATCCTAAATGCGTTCAGCTTTAGCAAGCAATGGCCTGTGGGCAGGCCAACAATAATCAAACGCTATAGTGACTACGTTGTAACAGCTGAGCTGTAATGTTTTATTCGGTTGTTCCCAAAAGGATTTGGCCGTTCTGCAGCTGTCCAGCTGCCGCAGCCCCGCCAGGAAAGAATCCAAAATAGTTTGTTTGAAGCTAATCTTCAGTACTGTTGGTGCTACATCGACTGACTTCCTAGTGGAATTGATATTAGAAAATCCTTGCCATGCAAGAGTGACTGCTGCTTCGTTTCCTAGCAGGTCGCTACGACCCGGTATCAAATTATAAAAATTTCCGTTATTGCCGCTAGGCGATTCAAATTGTGTCTACAAATGGACACTAGTTTGGACGTAAGTCCTGTAGGATTTGAGTGCCAGAAGCGCAGCTCTGCTGTTCGAGAAAATGTAACGTTTTCCGAGACTATTCTCCATATCTAAAATAATTTTTGTACACTCGTTAATACCTAACACTTCCGCTTGGAACACTGTCGCGTATTCTGGAAGATGAAATGAAGCGTGGATGTCGAGGTCGTGGGAATAAATCCCTATTCCTACCCCCTGGTTAATTTTAGATCCGTCCGTATAAAGATGAGGTACAGGTGCTGAGTATCGTGTTTGTTGCCCATTCGTTTCGTTCTAGAAACTTAATGTGAAACTTTCGTTTCTCAACCTGCGGTTGGTTTATATTCAAATTCGCAGTCTAAAAGGGAGTTTGCGTCCCTAATGACATTTAAACACGAATTAGGGATTTTTAATCTAATGGAAGTTAGGCCTGTTAGGCTGCTTGATTTATAAAAAGAGCAAGTGGAGGTAGTGAGAGAATTACCTCCAGGGCTGCAGTAGGTGTGGTTCGAAGGGCATCTGTTATGCACAGATATGCCATCCGTTGGATTATCTGTAAAGGGGCTAAGTTGGTTTTTAGTATTACCGCTGGCCACCACACCAGCGCGCCATAGCAAATAATTGGTCTGACAATACTGGTATACATCCAGTGGATGAGGTACGGCTTAAGGCCCTCTCTCAAACCGAATGTCTTTTTGCAAGCGAAAATGGCTACGGTACTTTTTTTGCTCGTTCTTGAATGTTGGCCTTCCAGAATAATTGAATCGGTAGTTTGAAGAAGGGAACAAGCGCCAAAAATTGAAATTTGAATTTTCGCGGTAGAAAGCTGTTTGGAGTGGGACTCCCTTCTTCAAACTACCGATTCAAGTTACTAGTACCTAAATATTTAACTTGGTTCGAGAGGACCAAAGTGATACTCCGGATGTTTGGTGGATTGAAAACATATGATCTTCTTCTTCTGGAAAAGAGACCAGATCTGTTTTTTGAGGGTTAATGCTAAGTCCTTTATCTAGTGCCCAGCTGTTAAACAATTTTTCGTGAGCGAAGAAGCTTAACTGTCCATGCAGTCAGGAGAGATTCCACATTATGGCTGCGGAAGGCCTCAAATATGGCATCAATATTGTCATGATTAAAAGCGCCTTCCACGTCTAGAAAGGCATCGAATGCAACCTCTTTATGATGGAAAGCTTTCTCTACGGCGGCTACCATCACATGCAAGGCGGTGTCAGTGGACCTACCTTTCAGAAAGACGTGTTGATAAGGGCATCTGACCGAGAGGTTGAGATTTGCATGTAGGTAGCTGTCCAGCAGTCGTTCCAGGCCTTAAAAAAGAAACAAAGTTAAGATGATGGGTCGGAAAGCCTTCGGGATGTTGTGGGAGGCTCTGCCTGGTTTAGGTATGATAACCACCTTTACCATAACTTCGGCATGTGGCAAAGACTGATGCATGCTTTATATATATGTCAAATAGGTACTGAATTATTGTTTCATCCGCATTCTGGATCATTGCGGGATATACTTTGTCCAGTCCTGGTGACTTGTAAAGTTTGAAGGAACTGAACGCAATTCCTATGTTTTCTGGCGTCACGAATACGATCGACATTTGAACTTTGTGGCGGGGGCTCAAAGCATCCGGGGAAATGCGTTTGCATTAAAAGTTCGAGTGACTCGCCACTAGACCTGGCATGTATAGGTCTTTCTTCCTCTTTATTCTAGCGGTATCATTGACGTTATCGATTTCATCACAGAATCTCTTCCATGAAGTTCGTTTGACGGCTCTTAGCTGTTTTTTACGCAGAGTAGGTGCTGCTTGGTATTTATTCCAGTCTGTGTCACGCTTACTGGAATTAGCTTTGTTAAAGAGTTTCCTTGCTCGTTTTTTCAGAATATCGCGATCGTTATTCCACCAGACAGCGTTTTTACTATCTTTGGCGGACTTCTGAGGGCAGGAACAGGAAGTTTGTTAGTATATTTGTTAACATACATAGCTACCATTAGATTAAGAACAATTAATTCGTGGTCAGCGCCACTAATTGGTTATGGCAAAATTTTAAACGTCATTAAATAATTTGATACCGGGTCAAAGCGACCTGCTAGGTAACGAGGCAGCAGACATGCCTGCACAGCAAGGATTTGCTAACATCAATTCCACTAGGACGTCAGTCGATGTAGCACCAACAGTGCTGAAGACTAGCTTCAAACAAACTATTTTGGATTCTTTCTTGGCGGGGTGGCGGCAGCTGGACAGCTACAGAACGGTCAAATCCTTTTGGGAAGAACCGAATAAAAATATTACAGCTCTGCTGTTACAACGTAGTCGCTGTAGCATCCGAACTATTGTTGGCCTGACCACAGGTCATTGCTTGCTGCATGCATTTAGGATGCGGATCGCGAGCGACAGCCCTTGCAGTGGTTGCGAGGAAGACGAAGAATCTATCGAACATTATCTTCGTCACTGTCCGTGAATCTACAACAGTCGTCTAATTTATTTAGGCTCTAGACTCTGCTCAGAGCTAGACGACCTCAGAGGCGTCCAACATTTGAGCCTGCTACAGTTCGCAAACCGAACCAAGTGGTTAGAACAATAGGAGTGAATTCCATTTTATAATAAATAGGGGGAACCAGATGGCCCTAGCGCATTATGGTTCTATGAAATCAACTTCATACAACCTAAACCTAAACCTAACATACCCGCTCTTTTATCTAAGGAATCTAAAGTTTTTATTGGGTAAGGAACTATTGCCGGTAGCTTACGGAATTAATACCAATTTTAGTTCTTTTTTTGCAAGTGTACATGTCCGTAGCTTACCTGTTTTGGGTCCGTGAAGGACTGTAAAAGTTTTGTTGCACCATCCTAGAATGTGGTTGGAGACACTCAACCACGGTTCCTGGACAAGTGCAACATCCGAGTAACTTCTTAAAAGGTGTTATTGGAGAGTGGTGGTAGGCGCTCTGCTGTGATGTAAATTGGCTTGAACCACTATGAGTTTGCCGGCCTCTGAGGTTGGCCGCATTTGGTTTCTGTAGTTAGAAATGGACCTTGTTGAGTCCATAATCCGTGAAACCTTTCGCTATAGACAAGCTTTCCATGTAGCTTTGGTTGATTCCGAGAACAAAAAGTTGGCCTTTGTCTTTTTGTTCTCTATGGAAAAGGCCTCCATACCTCCGTGGAAAGATTGTTTTCCAGCTTAATATCTTGCAATAGGAGTCCAGGGTCTTCAATAATACCCGGAGTCCATACAGACACTTTTGTCTGTCTAGGAGCCTCAGCACCTTCCACCACCTGTGGCTTAATGTCCTTGAAGAGTTCGTTCATCTTGGGAACCGCCTCCTGAAGGTAGACCAGAGTGTTTTGGTCAGCACATGTTATCCTAAGGTGGCTCGAAGTCATACTTCAAAAAGCTTGGTTTAGCTAAGAGGTGTTCCCTCAGAATGTTCCTCAATGAAGAGTAGATCTGAGGCCTCACCAACTTTGGTATAATGTCTAGAAATCGTTGGTGTTAATGGACAATCATTGGTGTTAATGACTGCTGCCTTCTATACACCTACATCGGCTTATTCGGTTCTGAGGCTACATCCCCTGATGTCATTATGAAAGCGAGATCACTGAGCTCTGACATGGAAAACTCAGTGCACTGGGTGTTTGCCAGTAGCAAAGCACTACTAGCACTTGGTTGCACAGTTCTAGTGGCTCCCGAACCGCGTTCAGATCGTGTGATATTAGCACCCTCTATTGCCGGGGACTCAGGGCCAATACAAGGGGACTCCATCTCATAGTTTTTTTTTGGGCTGGTTCGCGACATGGTTTTTACAAAAAAAATGTTTTCAGCTGTATCCACCTCAACTTGCTTATTCATTTAGGCTCACAACGAGGTGGTTGCCAACGTGTGTCCGATGAGCACGTTGAGGAAGGTACAAACTTAATTCCTTGCTATTACCATGCTAACTGCGGATGAAAGTCTTGCGACAGACCGCGGCGTCGTCCATCCAATACCTGAGGAACGCGCCTGATAGGTTGCCCAAGCTACAAGTCGATTGTTAGTAAGTATATACCTTTGGGTTTCTGTCCCGCTATTGGCGGACACTATTTCTTCTTTATCTGTGAAATCATCTCTAATAGAGGATTTTTGGATGTTTGGTAATTGTTCTGTTTCTGAAGTGTTTTCATCTGACAAGATGTTTAAAATATCAGAGAAGTATTCCTTTTAATTCCCCACTCATATTAAGGAAGGTTCCGTTCATATCTTCCATCAGGCGGCGACATTTTATCTCGTTATCTGTAAGCCGGAGATTTCACCTTATTGGCTAGCATCGCAATGGCGCAATGTGCATTGCGGTGGTTCTGTCTTAGGTCAAAAGTTCTTTGGTTGTCACCGAATTGACTATGAATGACAGTTTCACCCTTTTCGCATGCTAATCTTGTTCTGTGTGTCTTTCAATTGCTTTGCACATATCCCAGTGTTTCTTGGACAATTGCCAAAAACGTGTTTGTATTTGGCTCCCGCTTGGTATCCAGTGTGTGCATTTTATTTTATTTCCGACCATAACTGGTCGCGTGGAATGGTGGAATATTCGCATTATTTGTTGGTATCTGTAAGTTTATCGACATTATGCTTCCCCTTAATTTGAACAATATTAGTCAGGTCGTGGTCGCTATATATATCAGCTTTACACTTCGTTCGCAAAAAGAGGAAATATCGAGTTATGGTCAAATTATCGATTTGGTTCTGAATAATACTGTTACACGTCAGCTCTAGTCGCTTATCGCATGTTTGCGATTTTCTACTATTCTTGAAAGCAAAGTAATCATCTTCAATGGCGCGGCAGCCCAAATCGGGTCCTGGCCTCCTGCAGTCGTCACCTCCAATCGTCTCGATCTAAAGACCGCGTCCTCCAGCTGCTAATTCTTAAAAAGGCTTTGTTGTCTTCGCCAACCGAGTCTTCCCATCGCTTGCGGTGGTTTGCCAACTGGTCGGTTAGCACTCGCTTTTTCACGTTTGGGGATTCTTCTGTCTTACATTCGCTCTAGATGGCCAGCCCACTGCAGTTTACGTAGCTTTATGAACGTTGAAGTTTCTGACTCGTCGTAGAGTCGATGCACCTCGTGGTTGTATCTTATTCGCCATTCCGTTCCTCCCTTCACATGTCTCAAAATTCATCAGAGAACCTTTCTTTCGAGTGCGTTAACTGCTTTTTCGAAAGTTCACGTCAATGTCTCTCCACGTCTCTCCGTCATAATAGAGCACAGTTCGTACAAGAGTTTTATATCATCATCGATGACGCGACAGCCCAAATCGGGCCCTGGTCTCTTGAAGCCGTCGCCTCCAATCGTCTCTATCCAAAGACCGTGTCCTCCAGCTGCTAATTTTTAATATGGCTTTGCTGTCGTCATCAATCGAGTCTTCCCATAGCTTGCGTGGTTTGCCTACTGGCCGGTACCACTGGCTTTGCCTTTAAGAGCACGTTTGGAGATTCTTTTGTTTTCCATTCGCTTAACATGGCCAGTCCACTGCAGTTTACGTAGCTTGATGAACGTTGAAGCTTCTGGCTTGTCGTAGAATTGATACAACGCATGGTTTTTTTTTATTCGCCATTCCGTTCCTTCCTTCACAGGTCCCAAAAGTCTTCGGAGGACCTATCTTTGCCTCAGATCGTATAATAGCTTTATAAATCCGCAGGTTATTGTTCCTGTGCACTTTCTTGGTTTTCATTATTGGAAGTACCGAATAATACGTCTTATTTGCAAGTATTATCCGTCGATTTATTTAAATTATATTCCTCAATTGTTATATTTTGTCTGATTGGCGTTCTTCTTCTTGTTTGCGTTATTACTTTTGTTTTGCTTTCATTAATGCGCAACCCGACTTCTTTTGCGGCGAAGTCAAGTTGACATACCTCCTTAGCACTAGGAAAGGATCTAGGATGTTAATGTCGTCAGCATATGCTAATAGTTTGGTGGACTTGAATAGCAGCGTCCCGTTGGTGTCGACTGGGATTTTTCGGACGACATACTCTAGTGCCAAGTTGAAAAGCATGGGGCTAGACTATCTCCCTGCTTTAAGCCACATTCCGTTCGAAAGCTGGTTGTGGAATCGGTTTGTATTCTCACTTGGGATTCAGTGTTCGTCATTGTGAGTCTTGTGAGTCTTGGTTTGGTACAGTACGCTCCTGTCGATACTGTCGTATGCTTGTTTAAAATCTACGAAAATTTGGTGCACGTCTGGGATATATTCCCAGCATTTCTCAAGCACCTGTTTCAACGAAATTATCTGGTCTGTTGTAGATCGTCCGGCTCTGAATCCACCTTGGTATTCGCCAATTATTTCATTAGTGTAGGGCTTAAGACGACGTTCAATTATTTTTGTCAGTATTTTATAGGACGTACACAACAATGATATACCTCTGTAATTCTCACAGCAGAGTTTGTCTCCTTTCTTGTAAATTGGACATATAATGCTTTTTCGCCAGTCGAATTCCCGGCGCTTTGTTTCGTTTTTGGTCACATAGGGCTGCTTTGATTTCAGCAAGCGTGGGAGGTGTCGATGATGGTTCTTCTTCGTCAATTGAGGCCTCAATTGAAATGTTGTCTGTCCTGATAGGTGCTAATGGGGTGGGATTAAGACGATGTTCAAAGTAGGAAGCCCATCTCCTTTTGATTTCTTGTGCGTCGTTGATAATGTTGCCCTCTGCATCTTTGCAGAGACTAGTTTTTGGTTTGTATCCTTTCTTTTGTCTTATGGCTTATTGTTCCTGTGCATAGCAAATAAGTGCCCTATGCTACTCATTGATTGTTTAACATATCTAGTAACAACACTGTGCTAATAAAAAGAACACCTATGACCTCTCCACCGAGAAGGAAAGGATTCGGACGACAAGGCAATGATTTCTGTTAGCAAGTGAAAGCGAGCGGCCGAGAGGAAATGTTTAAAAAAAACGGGCGAACGTTGTTGATGAAGAGTCAGTCCATATTGAACAGTCGACGGGTCAGTCTATTATGGAAGGCCAAAGAGTCTAAAGTGATTATGTGAAGCGGTGACTAAAGTTTGTGTAATACTAAATTAAAGTGACTTTATTGCGCACTTCAATACCATCAGTTTAAGCCCAAGACGTTTTATGGTGACTCTTGTGTAGAATAAGGAAGAATTCCTCCGATGACCATTTGCCGAGAACTATTCAACTTCACAAAAAATTGACCTCACGTCTTAGAATTCAAGGTTGTGGCATATCGATCCGAGACTACCATGCCTCCAGATGGCGTGATCTAGTAGAGTATTGTTAGAGTCATATCTCCTAAGACGATAATAATATCGCCTCCTGGTACACGCGCATAGGAGGTACTCAGCTGACTATAATTTGTCGCAATGTGCTTCGGCATTAGTTGATGCGTAGCTCTTCAGAATCGTGACTTTTCTGATCTTTGTTCTGATACTGACGACTACTCCGTATCCAAGGCACTGTATCCATTTCTCGTATCAGTTAGATTTTAAAGTTACAGGTGATAAGTCCATAACGAATGAGTGAGTGTCCATTTGTCATTTTTATGGCTAGTAGGACTGCCTGTGGATGAAGTCTTTTGCCCTCATTCCACGAGAGGCTAAATTTTTACCTACAGGGTCCCAATGCTTCTATTGTCATAGGCGTTTTGTTTGCTTGGCTTGGTACTAGCGAGTTTTAACGGTGGTTTATGTAGCTCTTTGTACGTGGTTAGCTCGTCCGGAGAGTGGGTCCGTTCTTCTCCTTCGCAGAAAAAATACATTAAAGGCAGCTGACCATGAGGTTAGGGATTTATTAGTTTATAAAAAAGAATAGGAAAAGAAATGAGGGAATGAGAGTCGATCATCGATTCAACAGCCTCCACTTTAGAAGAGTGAAATTTGATGGGGCGGCCAAACGCCTAATATGATTTAATCCGCACTTTGTTGAAGGATTCCCCCCAGTTAAAAGAAACCCTTCATCATGGTTCTTACAAAAGGCCTCATCGGCTGCCAGAGGTAGCCTGCCTCTGGGGCGGCTTCCAGAAGTGTGGCATACTTTCGTCTCCAAAACTGTTCCCAAATCCTGAAACTACTTAACATAAAATCTCAGGGCTGTTGTTCAAAGGAATGGCTCAGTGCAAGATGTGGAGACACCGGAACAACTTCGCCTCAAACGTTCGACTGAAAATATCATCGCGGTGAAAACAACTCAACCACCTCCATTCTTCACCGTGCTCAAGAACTAGACCTCTCCAGGTCCACACTGCAGCGAAATTGACGAAAGATTTAGCTCTGCATGCGTATAAGGTCCAATTGACTCAAAAACTGCAGCCGGCGGACCACCAGCAGCTCCATACGTTCTCTGGTTGGGGCCTGCACACAAATCCTACATCTCTTGTTGATACACCTCATAGATGCCTTTGATCCTTTGGGCTCAAAATTTGTCTACCCAAAAGATTCCAGCATTTTAAAAGAGAGAGATTTTTTTATCTGGAATATTATTATATTTCATTACTATCTTGGAATCAAGATGAAATACAGCATCAAAAGTTTATCCCATTCTTTGTAATATCCTGTTCAAAACTACTCTACCCGCTAATAACTACCACACACTCGTTCAGAATATTCATGAAACTGAACTTTCAGTTTAAATAAATGGAAATAATATTATTCAATGCCATAAACTGACGCCCATTCCATTACTATTATGCATGTGATTAAATTTATTTACTACCTTAACACAAAACATTATTATCTTGAGTATGTCCCGTCAGTTTTCGTGATATCCTGTCGTATATTAAGAAAAGGATTTCACCCATGGGGATGTAATATAGTTCCGCTTTTAAAAACGCTCTATATGCGACTCTTATTCAAAATAGTTAAATAAAATAAAGATAAGAACGATGGGAAAAGTTAAAAAAAAAAATGTGAAAATCCTTTCCAGAAACTTGATGGCAAACAGCCAACCGGGCTGCTGCTTTAGAAATGTTACTATTTTAAAAAGGAGAGTTGCATCAGGTTTGCACTGCACCCGCTGCTCAGTAGCATATCATTTTATGGCACAAACGTTTAAACAGCAAGCAAACGTGGAATGGAACGAAGAAAGATAAGGCGGTCCGCTAGCTACAGAACATAATAAGGAGGAGTTTCTTTGAGTTATTTACTACTGTAATCCACTCTTTAATAATCTCGAAAGAGTCTTCCCTAATGGCATCTATTAGTCATTTTCAGTGAGCGCTTAACGAGCGACTAATACCATGCTTATGCTAATCTCTAACGAAAATTGTGTGTATTTCGAGAATGTCCTGTGAAATTCGTGAACTTTGAGAAAAGGACAACAACACGAGCGACGGTCTAATATTCGATTTTAAGGTGTGATTAAATTCGCGTGACTAACCTTAGAAGTGTAGAGATATGTTAGCCAATTTAGCACGACAATTTGTTCAATTGACCACATATAAAACAATTGTACGATTGCTTTCGATTGTTGATCAAATTTTGATTGGATTTAGTCTGTTGGCATTGAAGGGTCAAGCGAATAAAGGGGTTATTCGGCATTTTTTGAATTTTCACTTTTTTAGCCAGTTGAAACTATGGACTGAGAAACAATATTTTCAACTGACAACCAGAGCGATCTAGGCCTAGAAACAGATAAAAACAACACCATAAAGTTCGATTCGGATCACTAAGAGTGACATTCAAAAAACTTTGCAGGCGTTTATGCCAAAATATTGAAAATGTTCAATAACCCCTTTATCCACTTAACCCATAATTAATTGATTATTTCGATTCGAGAACTTATCGAACTCAGAAATTTCATCGATATATTTTTTTGTACCACCGACACAAAGTCGTCCTAAGCATTATTTGTCCTGTATACAAAAAGTGTGACCGTCTGCTTTGCGAAAATTACAGAGGAATTTCATTGTTGTGAACGTGTTACAAAATTTTAACGAAAATTATCGAACCAAGACTCAGTGAATACGCTAGCAACATCATCGGAGAATATCAAGGTGGCTTCAAATCCGGACGATCGACAACGGACCAGCTATTCTCAGTAAAACAGGTGCTTGAGAAATGCTGGGAATATGATATTAATGTGCACCAACTGTTCGTCGATTTTTATCAAGCATACGATAGTAACGACCGTAATGCTCTGTACTAAGTAACAATTGAACTAGGTGTCCCATCGAAACTAGTTCGGTTAACAAAAGCCACGATAGAAAACAATGAGTGCAAGTAAAAAACAAGTTGATTCAAAGCTTCCCAATGGAGGCAGGTCTCAAACATGGAGCCAGTTTCACCCCCATGCTCTTCAACTTAATGCTCGAATATGTCGTCAGGAAGGCAACTTCAGTAACCTCAGTGGACACCAGAGGTACGCTACTCATAAAGTCCGCACAGTTGGTGGCGTACGCAGACGACGTGGATATTCTGGCCCGATCAATACTTTGTGTTAGGGAGGTATTCCAGGAGTTGGAGTCAGCAGCTGGCGAAGAAGGGCTCAGGGTCAATGAAGCGAAAACTAAATACATGACCCAGACACGAAGGACTGTCCCAAAGAGGCAGAATATTACTATAGCCGAATACAACTTCGAGCAGGTTGATGAATTCGTATACCTGGGAGCCCTTCTCACAAGGGACGGCAATGAACGACATGAAATTCAATGAAGTATCACGACTGCTAACAAAGCATTTTCTGCGATCCTTTCCATAATGAAATCAAGGAAGGTCCATCGAAACAGTTAACTACGCATCTACAAGATATTAATTCGTACCGTGCTGCTATATGGATACGAAACGTGGACCTTGACCGAGTATCGGAGAATTTAATCGACGTTTAAGCAAAAACTTCTTCGAAAGGTGTACGGAGCAGTTAAGGAAGGAGGTGATGTGCGAATTCGATACAACCATGAGCTGTATCAACTATTTGACGAGCACCAGCTTCTATCGTGATAAGATTCCGCAAGCTTCAATGAGCTAGCCACGTGGAGCGAATGCACGAGGAACAAATTCCAAAATGAGTGCTCAAGGATAAAGCTCAAGGCCACCGGCCATAGGAGAAGCCACGAAAGCGATGGGAGTACTCAGTCGACGCAGATTGCTTCTCGATTTTTCAAACTAGAGGACGCGATCGTTGGACGGAGGTGCATCCGGGAGGCCAAAGCTCCATATTGGCTGTAGTGCCAATGAATCATTATTTTCATTTTGAAAGCTGATAATGGAAAATTTTTCCATTGATCTGCAGAATGTTTAAGGGTTCGAGACTACATGTCTTTCCGTAGTATTACCGCTTTGCTGGCCAAAATGTTGCTTGATACCATGACCCTCACCTTTTGGTAACCATTTTTCAGCAACAATCGCCATTTATGTTATTTATTATTTTATTTAGGGAACACGTGAAAGCACCGAGACCTTTTTGGCCTATTGTGCGTTTATTGTTCCTTTACCTTCCCATAACTCGAAAGCTTTGACTAATCTAAGTTTCTTTAAGGAAGCCATTTCCTAGAAGATTGAATCTTTCCCTTGCTACTGCCTCTCAGTGACATATGTCGTTTCTGAGTCCTTGAGATAGAGGCGGCAGATGTCGGTTTCAGTTAGACCCATATTTTTTAGGCGGCGGTTTAATCAACTATGCTTTGTCAATAGGCCGATTACAGTACTAATATCACTCTTGCTTAATTTTAGAATATCCTCCACTTTCTTTTTTTTTTTTTTGTGGTAGGATAAATTTCTTTGAGATTCATAAACCTGAACGTCTATTCCAGTAGATTCTATTGTCTTGTTCAACGCGCTCTCTAAGTATAAGGTTGAAGTGTTTGTTTGGTTTTTCACAGAATAGCTCTGGTTCAATAAAATTGGTTTCTGCGCCATTTCTACGAGGCAGTCTGCCTCTTAATTTTCTTCAATCGCCGTATGTCCTGGGACCCAAATTAATGTTACTTCGTTACTTTTTCCGAGATGAATAGGTTTTGAAGCCAGTCCCAAACAAGCCTCGATCCGTGTTTGTTGGATATTTTTTTATTTTATTTATATTAGGGGAACACGTGAGAGCACTGCGGCCTTTTTGGCCTATTGTGCGATTATTGCCCCTATACCCTACCATAACTCAATAGCTTTAGCTAATCTGAGTATCTGTAAGGGAGCCATGTTCGCTAGTTCCTCGGTGGAAATGAAACCTTTCCCCAGAAGATTATGCCTTTTCCTTGCCACTGCTTCACAGTGGCATAGGATATGTATTGTCGTTTCTGAGTCTTCGAGACAGAGGCGGCAGATGTCGGTTTCAGCTAAGCCCATATTATTGAGCTGGTGGTTCGCTCCACTGTGCCCCGTCATTAGGCCGATTAGAGTACTAATATCGCTCTTTCTGAATTTTAGGATATCCTCCACTTTGTTTTTTTTGTGGTATGATTAGTTTTTTGAGGTTGATAAGCCTGGAAGTTTATTCCAGTAGATTATGTGTTTTTGTTCAACCCACTTCTTAAGTGTCGAGCTTTGATGCCCTTTTGGTTTTCCGCAGAATGGCTCTGGACCAATAAAGTTTTTTTCCGCGCCATTTTTTGCAAGGCGATCAGCCTCTTCGTATCCCTCAATTCCCATATGTCCTGGTACCCACATTAAGGTTACGTCGTTCCTTTTCCCCAGGATGATTAGGTCTTGAAAACAGTCTCAAACTAACCTCGATTCGTGTTTATTGGATGTTAGGGCTTTGAGAACCGCCTGACTATCCGAAAGGATATAAATTGATTTGTTGCGATGAGCTCTCCTTATATTCTCTTGGATACATAGCTCCATTGCAATTAGTTCAGCCTGGAAGATTGTGGCTTCTTTGCCGAGTGGTTTTCAAACCGAGAAGTTAGGGCCTCCCCTCAGAGGTGCGCGATCCATTTGTATACCAGATGGTTGATCCCTCTTCCACTTCAGATAGCGAGGATTGCCAGTCCTTGCGTTCTCTGATTATAACTTTGAAGGGGGTTTCAAAGTTATATTTTGTCGGCATAGCATCCGATAATGTGGAGGTTAGAACCTCCAATTTAGGGTTTCTTAGGATTTTGAGGTGGCCTCTAAAATCCCCTGGTTTGTACTTGTTTTCCCTCTGTATGCGTAACATCCCTTTGATAGCTTCCTTTTTTATTTGTAAATGTATCGGAGGGATGTTAAGGAACATTTCCATTGCCGCTGTGGGACAGGTTTTCATAGCTCCTGTGATACCAAGACAAGCTAGCCTTTGGATTTTTTTCAGCTTAGGCTGTGCTTTCCTTTGTAAAGTTTTAGTCCACCATATCGTTGATCCGTATGTGACTATTAAAAGAATGATTGTTCTGTAGCACCAGTAAATCATTTTGGGCTTTAGTTTCCATTTTCTGCCAAATAAGCTTTTACAGGCCCAAAATGCCTTTAGTGCTTTGGCATGAGTCCATTCTATATGTTTATTCCAGTTGAGTTTGCTATCTAGTATAACGCCCAGATATTTTACCTCATCTGAAGGGTATTATTGTACCATTTATTGAAGGGGTTATGATGTACATTTTTCTTCTATTTGTAAATGGTACTAACTAAGTCTTACTTGGGTTAATGTTCAAGTTTTTAGACTGACACCAGTTCATTATCACTTCTAAGGCTGATTGTATCCTTTCTGATATAATTAAATCATGTTTGCCCCTAATGATAATGACGAGGTCATCGGCATATCCTATAGCCTCGTATCCTTGTTCTGTTAGACGATCTAGGAGTTCATCTACTACAACTGACCAAAGAAGTGGAGATAGTACCCCACCTTGGGGACAGCCTCTATAGGTCTGTGCATTCAATGTGCTATCCCCTAGATCCATGGTTGTCATTCGGCTCCTTAGCATGGCATGTATCCATCTAGTCGTGGCCGTTTCCAAACCCTTTTTTCTAGCCGCCGCTATTATGGCTTCATGTGGAGTATTGTCAAATGCTTCTTCTATATCTAGGAATGCACAAAGTGCAATTTCTTTATAGTATTTTGCCTTTTCGATTTGTCTTACCAGACCGTGAAGGGCTGACTCTGTTGATTTTCTCTTTTGGTAGGCATGTTGATTAGTATTAAGACGAACTTTGTTGGGTCCTGTTCTTACGTGTATGTCCACTAACTTCTCCATCGTTTGGACGAAGAAGGAGGTAAGGCTTATAGGACGATATGACTTAGGCTGATCCATGGGACGATTCCTTGCCTTCGGTATAAATACCACCCTCGCTTTCCTCCAAATTTTTGGGATGTATCCCCAAATAAAGCTGGCTTTAAAGATCTTTATCATTATTGGCATTAAGATCTCTAACCCCTTCTGCAGTAATGCGGGGAATATTTTATCTACTCCGGCTGATTTGTAAGGATTAAAGGTGTTGATCGCCCATCTGATCTTTTCCGGAGTGAAGATTTTACCAGCAATGCTTTTGCTGTGCGGAGTTTGACGATATGTCCTTTCCTCCGTCTCTAAATCCTCACTGTTGTTTATTATTTTGCAGCCTCGGAAATGTGTTGCCAATAACACCTCAAGGGGTTCCTTGCTGCTTTTAGTAGAGGACCCATCCGGTCTCTCCAAAAGTCCGATATTTATCGAGGTGTCTTTTGATAACACCTTTTGAAGTCTTGAGGCTGTTGGGAGATCATCTATCTCTTCACAGAATCTTCTCCAAGACTCTTTTTTCAACTTTCTTAGAAGATTGTTATATTCGATTAGAGACTCTCTGTATTCGTCCCAATTCCCAAGGGTCTTTGCTCTGTTGAACAATTTCCTAGTTTGCTTCCGTTTTGTCGCTAGTTCCTCGTTCCACCAAGGTGCTTGTTTGGCCCTTTTTTTCTGTAGAACAGGACAAATTTGTTCGTAAGCATTAATTATATTGTTTACGAGTTTGTTCGTGATTTTATTAATGCAGTCTGAGCTGCTTATTGATTCTTCTTCGATACCTAGTTCAAATTCTAGGACTGACTGGTACAGATTCCAGTTGGTGCGTTTAGGGTTTCTGTATTGTCCGGTATATTCAAATGAAGTCTCAATATCAAAACAGATATGCCTATGATCCGATAATGAGGCTTCCTTTGATACGTGCCAATTGTCGCACTTGTCAGCCAGGCAGGGGCTTGTTATGGTTAGGTCAAGTACTTCCTGCCTAATTGAGTTAATGAAAGTCGGTGTGTTATCTTTATTTATTACGTCTAGGTTGTTAGTAGTAAGATACTCCAAAAGTGACTCACCTCTTTTGTTGATATCACTGCTTCCCCAGATGGTGTGATGTGCGTTAGCGTCACAGCCCAGAATGACTGGTATTTTGTGGATTCTACTATATTCCACCAGCTCCATGACGCCTTGAGGTGGCGCCTCTTGCTCCTCCCCCGGAAAGTAGGCCGAGGCAATTATTACCTCTTGGCTTCCTCCTGCCTTAGGTATTCTCACCAGTACCGCTACTAAATCTGTTCGGATGAAAATAGGCATATTTAGGTAATTAATTTCTGATGATATTAGAATTGCAGCTCTTGGTCTGTCACTTCTTTTATCAAAAATCATCTTACCCATTTTTTTAGGAATCCCAATAATTTTGCCCTTAGCGGCTCTCGGTTCCTGAGTTAGGGCTATGTGAAATTTCTCTTTAGAGAATCTCCATGTTATTGTGTCCATGGCCGCTGCTGCACGATGGAGATTCGCTTGAATAACTCTAATTTTATTTAGAGTTATGGCCATCTTCGTTCATCTGCGGCTCGCCGCTCTTGAACTCCTTGACCTTAGGGCGGAGAGTCACGCTAGAGAATTTAAAGCAGACTCTATGCCCCTTTTGCTTAAGCTTTTCCATCGATTGGCCGTCGATGGAGAAGGTTATGATGGTGTTTGTGCCCTCTACTCTTCTGCTAAGAACCTTCCAGTTAAAGGCGCACAAACCAGCATTTTGCGCATCGATGAGGGTGGTAATTTCCTCTGATGTTTTTGTCTCTTGAGGAAAATATCCCGAGATTATGTCTAATCGCGGGATATTCTCCTCCCCGACTGCCCTGATGTTTGTTGACTCGTCCGGCTTGATGCCTTCTGCTGTTTTTTCTAACCATGCTGCGACTTGCTCATCTAGGCAAATGATCAGCATCCAACCTGGCTTAAGGCTGAGTCCACCAAATTGTGGAATTATCTCCTCTTTTGCCGCGTTGGGAATCTCTTTCAGTATGTTTTCTTGTATTGCAGCTAGCTGCTCCGCTTTAAGAATCCTATGAGGATGTTCGGTATGTATTATTCCGATCCTTATCCCCTTTATTGCGTCTCTGTAGCTAGTTCCCGACGTGGAGGGCTGAGCCTCATCTGCAGGTCTACGAACTACATTTTTGCTTACTATTTTGGGCCTTTTGTTACCACTTCCCACAGATGGCGGTGTTGTAGAAGAGGTTCTGCCTCTTTTCATTGCCTTTTTCTGTGCTGGCGATAACCTCTTTTCGATCAGCTGGCAAGCGAGATCATACGCTTCATTTGCGGTTTTCCCTTGATTACGATGGTAAGAGTATAGTTTCCGGGCAGCTCCGCTTAGCCTTTTTTTCTTTTCTGTTAGCGTTAACTGTTTCAGCTCTGCTGATAACAGTTGCTCATCCACTAGAGGCTTACTGGGGGTATCCGCTTTGAGTGGCGGTCTGTTTTTCTTCATTGTGCTCGGAGGATTATCCACTGCTTCACGCACTTTTGGAGGAGGATTTGTTGTTATTTTTTCCTCTTCATTTACGACATCAGCCGTTATTTGTTATGCTTTAGGAGGTGCATCTGCCCTTTTAGTTACATTTGGATTATCCATGTGGTTCCCACGAGTAGCGCGAGTACGTAGAGTCACCCCTGGCAGAGCTCCGCATTACCAGGGGAAGGCTAATTTAAACTGGAGGGCGCCTGGTATCCAGAGTTCGCATATTAATGGTTAGTTACCCACTAACCATTCATCCATTGGCATATGCTGTTCCACCGTAGATTAGGGGATTTTTATATACGAGGTTTACTCCTCTAGCGTCGTACTTTATGAAGGTCACCATCTAGGTAGTACGTACACTTGCAAATCACTTTAGAGATAAATCTCTTTGTAACCATCAATATCTTGAATTCTGCCTAAAACATGACCAGTCCAGATTACGAGAATATCAATGCTGCGATAGGATACGGAGCCGAAAGCAAGCTATTCGACTTTTTCCCCCCTATCTAGATGGGATACGGAGCCGACAGCAAGCTGTTCGACTTGTTCCCCCCTATCTGTAGATCTTTTAGCATTACCCAGTCTGCACCGCGAGGAGGCGATCTACGTAACAGACCGTGTTTGTTGGATGCCAGAGCCTTGAGAACTCCCTCACTATCCGATAAGATATAAATAAATTTGTTGCAATGAGCTCTCCTAATATTTTCTTGGATACAGAGCTCCATTGCAATAAGTTCGGCTTGGAAGATTGTGGCTTCCTTACCAAGAGGTTTTGAAACCGAGAAATTAAGACCTGTGACTCCGGCCGCAGTCCCCTTCGAAGTGCGCGAGCCATCTGTGTGATGGTTGATTCCTCTTCCATTTCAGGTAACATGTATTGCCATTGCTTGCGTTCTCTGATTATTACTTTGAATGGGGTTTCAAAGTTGAATTTTGTCGGCATAGTGTCGGACAGTGTTTAAGTCAGAACCTCAAATCTCGGATTTTTTAAGATTTGGAGGTGACCTCTAAAATCCCCCGACTTGTAGTTCTTATCCCTCTGTATGCGTAACACCTCTTTGATAGCATCCTGTTTTATTTGAAGATCTATCGGAGGGATGTTTAGGAATATTTCCATTACCACAGTAGGGCAGATTTTCATTGCACCTATGATACAAGGACACGCTAGACTTTGAAGATTTGTAGTATAAACTGCGCTTTTTGTTGTAGTAGATAAGTTCACCTGACTGTTGATCCATATGTGACTATTGGGAGGATGATTATTCTGTAGCACCTGTATATCATCTTGGGCATCTTCTACTAAATAAGCTTTTGCATGAGTCCATTACAAATGTTTATTCCAGATGAGTGTGTTCCAGATGAGTTTGTTATAAAGTATCACACCTAGATATTATATATTAGTATCATACCTAGATCTGAAAAGGGTATTGGCGTTCCATTTATAGAAGGAGGTGTTATGTAGATTTTCCTTCTATTTGTAAATGGTGGATTAAACTTAACGTCGAAGGCTCATCATTTATTTCTGATTTGTTTATTGAAACCCGACTCTAACTCAATTCAAACCCTTTATGATGCAAATCCTGAAATTTTCGAGGTCGATTTTATTGCTCACAACATTGCCAACCAGAAATCGGGAAGAACTTGATACCAAATTCTTTGCCTCTATTAATGGTTTAGCACAGATTTTTCCTTTTTTCTGTACGAACACGGATTGTATTTCGAACGGCAATCAATAACACACTGGGGAGATACGTACTTCTAAACAAATATATTTTCGTTATCGTTAATTAATGTGTCGTAAATGATTTTTATTTTGATTCATTAATGAATATCGTTAACGATTTAAAAACGATATTTTTTATGAAAAATTAACGAATAATTAAAGAACTTGCACACAAACACACGCAGTCTCCTCTGCAAACTCCAGGTTTTTGAATGAAAACTGCTGATATATAAAAAGATCGACGTTGAACGACCCTTTTTGGGATCGTCATGCATTTTATTTGTTTTGTGGCATTTCATGTTCGTTTTAAGATCGCTATCGGCGAGCTCTCGTTAAATTGTTTGCTGAGATAATGACGAGCTTCACACAGAACAGACTTAGTCTCAGTAAAATTAGCATTTACAACAAAAATATCTTGAAAAAAAATCAAATTCAAATTATGACGCAATCGGGCACAGGAGGCCTGTGAAGCCAGGACTTTCCAGATGAACTGTGCAAAAACCGACGAAAAACTGAGGTCGGGCACTGTGTGAGGTTTCCAAAGTTAGCCGAGCAAACGGAGAGGCGAAGAGTTGGGCCTCCTTTGAGAAATGCAGGTGAGAATAATGTGTTTTGCTGGCCTTTGAGGCCAGCTACACCCGACGGAGGGTTAAGGGGAGACCACAATAATTGCTTATTTAGAATGTGCTCAGACGCAACCATTTTTTCGCACAAGAACTGTCTGCGCAACCGAAAGCGAAAAAATGCTCACGTCCAAGTCCGTCTGAACTAGCACCTAAAATTGTGACTTTCGATGCATTTAAAACAAAAAATCAATTCTTTTTCATTTACCCTTTTTCAGAAGCTGGAATCAACGAAACATGTTTCTTTAATGAACAGTGCGAAGCGTTTCATTTTCAAACCGAATGTCGCGATAGTCGTTGCATTTGTCGTTTTGAAATGTCGCCGACCGTCAACAAAGAAGGCAATATCGAATGTAAAGGTAAGTCGTCCTTAATTCAATACCGAACTAATGAACTAACTGATCCGTGAAAGGGGAAAATTTTCCCAGCCCTTCTCTTCAATCGCTTTGTCTCCATTTCGTTTTTAATTGGAAAGATTTTTTTTTTCGCGTGCACAGGTAAACAGATGAATCATGAAGTCGAACGTTATGTTGACCCGGCTATGATTGGTGTCCTTGTTGGCATGGCTCTCATGTTCATAATCATTTGTGTCGTCCTTCGTCTATTCAGTCGGTAAGTAAACAATTTTATTATTAAACCCTTTCTAAATATTGACGAAAATTACCTGAAGTTTTCGCTCGAGGTAACGACAAGCATTACCAACTCGGCCGTGATTTAGCCGTAGGTGTTAAAAGTAAGATACATATGTATGTCTCCGGCTTTATTCCGTTCTTAATGAGTTCCTTTTTTAAGGATACGTTATTTCTGTTATTCGTAGGTTACACTTGATGTGACTTATGTGTTTATGTAAATAGAAGGTATATTGGAAATGGAACTTACTAAAGTTTTGGAATCGTGATATACGAGTAATACCATTGCTCCTGGTGGGGTCCAAGCCCGCATTGTATCATCTGAGAAATGAAAAGTTAATTGCCTCATCTTCAAACCAAATGTCAACTGTATTTTCAGTAACTAATTTGATGGGTATTTGTATACCACCGGTGGTACACAACGCTTACATTTATAGGATACAGAAAATCATCTGTTGTGATTGGTCTATTGTAGTTAGGGTAGTAAGCACAAATAAACTAGCAGATATTTCCTCTCAGTGAAATTTATTTATCCCTAATCATTGCTGTATAATGAGGTTTTATTTCCGATTCCCTATTGGGCTATAATGAGGTTCTTTGGGGGTCGTAGAGATTCAAATTGTTGTAGAAATATACTGGAAAAGGAGAGCCATGCGCAAAAGGGCATAAAAGTTTATTGACCAACAAATTATAAATTTTTTTTATGTGACACCGGGACTATAGGGGTTGCCCTTTTGTACTGAAACAGGTGAGGGGGAAGGATATTGATTTTTTGGAATTAAGAAGATAGAGAGGGAGAGGGCAATGAATATTTATTTTGAATTGTTGAATGTTGTAGTCATACGGAAATACTGCTGCGAGTTCCATATTCGAACAGTCCGGTTTAAAAATGAAACACGAAATTTGACAGTGCGACCGCAGATAGGTTTAAGAAAATACTTATGAGCGCGTGAAGCAGCTCGAGTATTACGGGGTAAGGGCATACATGGGGTGCAAGACATTAGAGATTTCGTCCGAACAATTTCCATTATAGTAGCAATACAAAAGAACTAGGGATCTTACAATTCGAGTGAATTGAACAATGAAATGATATCAGAATCTTCTATATTTTTAATGCTCCGAGACTGTATAGTATCCAGATAGGAGAGAGAAGTTTTCGCAGCTCCCGCCCATAGGTGGGAATTGGATTCAAGACGTGGTCTAACTTCCTTGGCGATGTTAAATATATGATCGTTCCAAGATAAGTTATCTGTGACTTGGGTATCTAACATCTTAACACTTGAAAAGTTAGTTAATGGATGGCCTCCGAAGGTGATTGGATCAAGGTTAGAGTCACGTTTATGGGACACAAGACCGCACTGGGTTTTCGAAGCATTAAATTCGACTTGGTTCTTATTCCCCGAACTAAAAACTTTAGCAAATTCGCCATTCAATGATTGAACCATGAATTATACTTACGTTGTTCTACTTACTTACTTACGATGGCGATACAGCCCAAATCGGGCTTTGGCCTCCTGAATGCTTTGCCTCCATCCATCTCGGTTCAGTGACCGCGTCCTCCAGTTTGAAAATCTTAGCAGTGATGTGCTTTCTGCGTCAATCGAATCCTCCCAGCGCTTTCGTGGTTTTCCGACCGGTCTTTGTCCGTTGACTTTTCCTTTTAGTGTGCGTTTGAGAATTCCGTCATCCATCCGCTCCACATGACCAGCCCATTGTAACTTTTTAAATTTTATGAGGGTTGACACTTCTGGATTGTATATGGCATACAATTCTCTATTGTATCGTATTCTCCAGATCGAGTCTTCCTTCACAGGTCCGAGGATTCTTCTGCGGACCTTTCTTTCAAAGGCGTTAAGAAGTTTTTCGGACACCTGAGTTAATGTCCAGGTTTCGCTGCCATAGCATAGCACAGGTCGTATAATCGTTTTATATAACTTAAGTTTTGTTTTCCTGTGTACGTTTTTGTTTTTAATTATTGGAAGTACCGAATAATACGTCTTGTTTGCCATAATTATTCTTCTTTTAATTTCGATGGGATCGCTTCCATCCTTCGATAGGTTCGCCCCTAGGTATATAAAGTTGTCTACGTTTTCTAGGTTATAGTCTCCTACTGTAATATTTTGTCTGATTGGCGTCTTTTTCCTCGATTGCGTCATAATTTTTGTTTTATTTTCATTAATACGTAGTCCAACTTCCCTTGCTGCCGAGTCAAGGTTTACAAATACTTCCTTAGCACTCTCCAAAGATCCTGCAAGGATATCTATGTCGTCGGCATATGCTACGAGTTGTGTGGATTTGAAGCATAGTGTTCCCTTGGTGTCAACGGGAAGTTTCCAAACAACATATTCGAGTGTTAAGTTGAAAAGCATTGGTGCGAGGCCGTCACCTTGTTTACGGCCGTTGTCTGTTTTAAAACTGGAAGTCATATCATTTTCTACTCTGACTTGTGACAAAGACTCAGTCATTGTCATTCTTGTCAGTCGGACCAATTTCGGTGGGACCCCAAACTCCAACATGATTTTATACAGTACGCGCCTGTCGATACTTTCGTATGCTTGTTTGGAGTGAACAAATATCTGGTGCACATCAATATTATATTTCCAGCACCTGTTTAACTGAGAATGTCTGGGCCGTGGTCGAGCGTCCAGCTCTAAATCCGCCTTGGTATTCACCAATTACTTTGCCAGCATAGGGCTTAATTCTCTTTTCTAGAATTTTCGTCAAGATCTTATAAGATGTACACAACAGAGATATTAGATAGATAGTTTCAGCAGCAGAGTTTGTCACCTTTTTTATAAATTGGACGTATGATACTCTTGCGCCAATCTTCAGGAAGTATTTCCTGCGTCCATATGTCCGTGACTAATCTATGTAGGAGATGCGCTATGTAGGTGTCGCCGGCTTTCAGAAGTTCAGCTGGGATTTGATCAGTGCCCGGAGCTTTGTTGTTTGGGTGGTTCCTTAGGGCTGTTTTTACTTCTTCGAGTGTGGGAGGACTTAAAGCGGATCCTTCATCAGCTGTTACATCAGTTATACCTGCTATTGTATCTGCTGCTGCTGTTCGTGTAGGTGATGGGCTCGGGTTAAGAAGGTGTTCAAAGTATTGTGCCCATCTTAGTTTTATATCTTCCGCGTTACTTATAATGTTCCCTTCTGCATCCTTGCAGAGGGTCGTTTTCGGTTCTTTCATTCTTTTAACAAGGGAATACGCGGCTCTTGTGTTGTGTAATTTAAATTGTTACGTTGTTCTACTAAGGTAGAATATCGGGCTAATGACGCAGTGTTGAAGTGATAGGAGAAGTCTAGTGTGCTGTCATCAGCAAAGCTATATGTAGGATTGAAAGTTGAAGATAGCAAGTCGTTAATAAATACTACAAAAAGAGTGGGAAAAAGAGCCGAACCCTGAGGAACACCAGCGTTAATTCTATAAGAAGAGAAGAACACACCATCCAATACCACTTTACTTTTAATCCAGAAAATAAGGTAGTCACCCTAAACAATAGCTTTATGTTTGATTAAAAGGGTGCTGTGCCATACTCTGTCAAAAGCCTTGCAAATATCGGGAGCTAATTCAAGATTCACCAAACTGGTGAATGCTCTTCTTCCAACGTTCAGTGAGGGTGATTAAAAGGTCTCCTGTGGAAGGTTTTTGCGGAATCCATACTGTCTGTCGTCAATGATTGTTTCCATGACCTTCGCCACAAGTGAGGTTATTGCTATTGGGCGATAATTAGTAGGATTGATGGGCTCTCCTTTTTTTGGGACTAGCTGAGCATTTACAAGCTTTCATAAAGATGGGACAGTGGAGGACAATAAGGAGAGACGGTAAAGTTTGCATAGAGGTTTAGCAAGAGAAGCTCATCAATTTTTAAGGACATTCCATCTGGACCGGACGATTTGTTTGCATCTAGATTCTTAAGAACTCGGCATACGTTACTCGAACGAATGTTAATTTGTTTGTTGGAATTTTCCACAGTATACGTTGGAAGTCTAGAGTTCGTTGGTGGTAATAAAGAGTTGGCAGCAAGTTCAGCCGCTAAGATGTTTGCCTTCATGTTTGGATCCGTAATAACCTCATTGTTGTAGATTAAAGATAGAATTGATGATGCAGAACTACCTCTGATGGAACGAGCGAGAGATCCGAAACTTTTGCTGCCCTTAGGACATCTCAAAATTTGTTGCCTTAGTTTCTGGTCATGCAAATACTTTTCTTGTTGTAAGCTGGATTTACAGAGATTCCGTTCTTTTTTGAAATTAATCCAATTAAATTCAGATGGCAGCTGTTTATAAGCACAGTAAGCTGCTTCTTTAGCCAGTATCGCAATACTGCATTTTTCATTAAACCAAGCTTTAAAACTGGACTTCATTGGTGTGTAGCTTTGGGGGATGAAAAGTCCCATACCCAACAAGACGGTCTCATTTACTGCGGAAGAAGCATACTCAACACCTATGTTAAAGCATATTGACCAATCAAATGAATGATAAAATTGCTTAAGGCTGAACCAATTGGGACTTCCGTAATGCCACAACAACTTTTTAAGAGTTGGTGTGATTGGCGTCGAGATGGAGACCGGGAAGCAGGCGGAAATTAAGCAATGGTCTGAGCTTCCGAGTGGAGAATTAACAGAAGTAGAGTATTTAGCTGAGTCTGAAGTTAAGAAAAAGCTAGGGTATAGCCTAGTAGATAGTGTGTTGGTCTCGTAATGCGAAGGTCGTGAGTTCAAATCCCGGTCGGCGCAAAATATAATTCCGGCACATTGCCTGCTTGGGTATACCTTGGCCACCTCAATCTAAGAAAATGAAAAAATCGTAGAAAGAGGGTTGTGCGAAGTGCTAACAACCCTTCCACAATAAGTAAAAAGAAAAAAAAAATTTTAAGGAACCTGAATATCAGGAGGCCAAGGTCCGATTTGGGCTGTAGCGCCATTGTAGAAGAAGAAGAAGTTAAGAAAAGATCAAGAAGATAAGATCCTTGGCTTGCAATTTCAGGAATAGGAGTCGCCTTGTCTACAGTTTGGCATAGATTATTCGACGATACGAATTGTTTAACAAATCGGTCGGCTGGAGATGTGTTACGGAAGCTAATTTATATTATGGACATTAAAATCACCTGCTACTGCGATTTCGGATTCAGGATGTTTGGAGAGAATCCGATCAATTGAATCTCAAATATTTTCAAATTCATTGATTGTGTCTTCGTCCGATATATTAGGGCTTCGATACAAAAAAAATATCAGAAAATTGGTTTAGCTTGTTTTTATAAGGTAGGAGGAGTTGTATCCTGGTAATTAAGAATCACAGCCTAATTCTTATAATTCAAATCAATTCTTGTGATAGATTTTAAGCTTTAGTCTTAAGCTTAGTCGTTAAATTTTGTATGAGAGGTGCTGGAAGGGTTGAAGTGATTGTAATTGTTTGTAACTATTATTCGGATGCAAAAAAAACAACATTTTCTTATTATTCACAATATTTTCATATAAATTTAATTTATATTCAAAAAAAACTTAACTACATTATTAAATAATAAAAAAAATGATTTTATAAACTAATTTTATCGTACAAAATGGCAAAAAACTAAAAATTTCGTTTCTTTTAACATCATTATTAACTCGTAACTTAATTATTAAGTAAATTTCTTATTTTATTCTTTAAAAAAAACGAATCATGTCACACTATGTATCTTTTTTATAACTTTTCTTCGCATGATCTGTCAAAAGAGCAGCAGTTGCAGGACCTGTTTGCTCTACCAATTTTTTGAGAAAACCACCGGGTTTTTGAAGAAGCTCATATGCATGAGCGTATTCCACAACGCGTCCGGCGTCCATTACAAGAACACGATCGCTATCCATGACGGTATGCAAACGATGAGCTATCGTTAATACTGTGCAATCTGAGAATTGTGTACGAATTGTTGTTTGAATAAGTTTATCCGTTCTGAAAAAAAGAAAATAATTGATTAATTCCGAATTGTAGTCGAAATCAATAAAGTCATAAAATTTATCGTAATTTTTAACGGAATTTTCTCAATTGGAGTGCAAAGGAAAATGCTGGATAAAACGAAAGTACTCACTCCGGATCAACATTAGCTGTTGCTTCATCCAAAACCAGAATCTTATTATTTCTCAATATAGCACGTGCCAAACAGACCAACTGTCTCTGACCCATACTGAAATTCGATCCACCGTCGGACATCTTAAAGTCCAAAGCTCCTGGCAAAGCTCGACAAACAGATTTCAATTCGACCTGAAAATATAAAAATCAATTATTTCTTATAGAGTATTTTTTGAAAATTTCAAAATCATAACCTGTTCTAGCGCCTTCCAAATATCCTCATCAGTCTTTTGCTCGAATGGATCCAAATTATATCTTAACGTACCCGAGAAAATAATCGGATCCTGCGGAATAATTGAAATTCGGCTCCGTAAATCATGAAGTCCCAACGTTCCGGTATCGATACCATCGATCTCAATAGTTCCCTCGTTATTAGCCAATCGGAAAACAGCTTGAATAATTGACGATTTTCCGGCACCGGTTCGCCCAACAATACCGATCTTCTCCTTCGGAATTACAACGAAATTCAATTCCTTGAGGATCAAATCGGATTTTTCCGAATATCGCAACGAAAGATTATTGAATCTGATACCGCCGTATTGGGGCCAATCTTTAGGCGGACGATACTTATTTTCCGATTCTAATGGTGGTTCCGATTTTAAATTCGTATACTCGACAACTCGCTCGGCTGATGTCATCTGATTCACCAATTCGGCAGTTTGTCGCATTCCCCATTGGCAAATGAAGATCAAATTGAAGCATTGAGTAATGGCCAGACCGACATTACCTCCCTTACTTTCTGTCGAGAAGAGGAGGAAGCTGAAAATTACCGACGCCGAATACAATACACAAGTGATTTCAAGCCAAAGCGCAAATGCTCGAGCTGTCGCGAGAAAGAGGTACCAAGCGGAAGTATTTAAGTCCTGATGGGAATCGAATTCGCTCGAAAGGATCTCTTCGGCTCGGAACGCTCGAATTGTTGATAGTCCTTGAAGCGTTGCATTGGCATGCGAATATACAGGACTACGAGCTAAAATGGAATAAAGATTTCTACAATTAGAACTTAACAGGCGACAAGAACTCTTCTGAGACTTACTCAAGGCTTCTAAACGTTTCACGCTACGTGCAGTATTCACGTAGACGTGTCGCAATGCATAAAAAATCAAGGACATTACAAATGTCGGTATGAGAAGCCAATAATTGACAATCGACACGAGCGTTACAATAGCAATCAACTCGACCAGAAACTGCAATCGAAGTAGATCTATCGATTAGAAAATACACCTGAACGACTCGTATGAAAATTTCCACTTACCACAATGCAATCCATGAGAGCCTGTGGAAGTGCTGTATCTACAGCACCGATATCCTTGGAGAATCGATTCAAGATCCGGCCGGATGGATTTGTATTAAAAAAGTACATCGTAGCGCGAGTTATTCCACGGAAAAGTTGGTCGTGTAGATGAATCGAGGCACGAAGGCACATTTGAAAGAAACAAAATGTCCTTTGAAGTACCAAGAAGAGAACAAGAAAAATCACAACGCTATACGTTTGAATGTAAAATGTTCGCTGTTCGGTAGTGCTCTCGTCCTGAAGTGGAGATGATGATGATGATGATGATGCAGTCATGTTTGCCAGGCGAGAGATTAAGTCGTCCTCGATGCCCAGGCTGGTGCCATTCGAAGGTACTGCGATGGTGACATTCATCGTTTTGTTCGCTGCAATCGCAACCGATTCTTCCCAGTTGACCCATTTCGCTACGAAAAAGTCCACACTACTGATGGCTGTTTGCGCTGCTATAAACAGGAACGCTACGAAGAAAATAAAAAGCCAACTACGCACTGCCTCCAGATACTGCTTGTACGTTTGGAAGCCTATACTACCAACGATTTGAGCTTCCTTCTCGTCCACTTGCTTTCCTTTACGTAGCTGAAGTGGCTCCTTACGTTCCTCCGGTTCGTCCTTTTTCTGATCCACTTCCAAAGCAGATTCCAAAGCGTTAAAACTTTCCGAAGTTTTTATGTCAGCAAAAGTCCCTTGTGCTGCTATTTCACCCCTTTCCAACATGACCACTTGCTTGCAATTTTTCAAGTACTGAAGCTGATGTGTAACTAGGACGACTACCTTATTGCACAAATACTGTTGAACGCATCGTTCAAAGATATGTTTGCCGACATGGGTGTCTACTGCCGACAGAGGATCGTCCAGCAAGTAGATGTCGGCTTCCTTGTAAATAGCCCGAGCCAAGTTGAGACGTGCTCGTTGACCACCGCTTAAGCTGACACCACGTTCGCCGACAATGGTAGCATCACCATACGGAAATAGGTCAAAATCTCGCTCCAAGGCACAAACCTTCACTACTTCACGATAACGTCTCTCGTCGAACCTATCGATAAAGGTGATGTTGTTTCGGACGCTTCCCTCGAACAACCAGGGCTCCTGAGCGGCATAGCTTAGCCGACCATTGACGAGTAGGCTTCCTTGATCGACCTCAAGTTCCCCCAAAATTACTTGCAAAAGGGTCGATTTGCCCGAGCCAACTTGACCGGTAATGGCACAGAGCCGCCCCGGCTGAACATCCAAGTTGATTCCTCTAATACCTATAAAATGATACGATTTGATTAAGTATCTCTGCCTCCTCGTACTATTCATTTCTTACCAATTTGTTTCGTCGTCCTCTCAACCACCCAATCCGCAGTCACGTTCTTGAATAATATCGATGCATGTTGCACATGGCGATTGGCAATCCTTCGCGACATCGCCTTCTCCTCCGTACCATTAACACCATTCTTTTGCACTCCATTGGTAGCACTCTTCTTAGCCGCTCCTCCGTTCTTAAGTAGCTTATCAGTCTCAGCCGTTCGATCGGATTCATCCGTAATAGTACCCTTCTCTTCGGGAATCAGCAAGAATCCTTCAACTCGCTTTACCGAAATATACAACTCGGCCAGATACGTAATAGCGAGCGGCCAGAAATGCAACAAAGACGTATATAACGACGAGAAGTATGACGTAACAATGAAAACTTTTCGGGCAGTAAATATATTCCCGAAATACACGTAAGACACCAGACTAAGAAAAATCGAAAGCCTTGAAATCATATTGAACGATATCAAAGTACCACGAATAAACAAGCTGCCACGAATAGCGCGAACTTCCTTTCTGTAATTATGAAAATCGATTAGGTTTCATTTTTTTTTAATGAACATAGACTGAAGGTATTAACGTGTGTTACCTACGAATTTTGTCAATGATGTTGGCAAAGGTCTTCTCCCACGTGTACATCTTTATTACTTGAATTCCTTGAACGATTTCATTCATAAAACGGACACGAGTGTCGGTACGTTTCGCCGTACTTAAACGGAAATTGGCTGCCTTCTTGCCCATGTAAGCTATAAAGAATAAATTATATTTGTGGAAATATGTTTCGAAATTGAAATTGAGAAAATTAAATCTTCGAGGTAACCTATTGAATTCAATCAAGCTAAACTTTAGTAATTATTGATCTAGAAATACGAATAATCTAGAGTGTGCAATTACCGACAGAAAGGGATCCTAATCATTTAATTCAGTCCTCCAAATGAAGGGGATCATCCTAATTGAGGAAAATTGTATTTTGCAAGGATATCTATTTCTCTGCCTACTCTCTATCTTAGATTTGTTGAATGAGTTGACCTTATAGGATCAAATTATTATACTCTAGATGAAATTTGAGAGTATATTGTGTTTGCCTTACCGTTTGTAACGCTACGAAATAGCGCTCACACAGAGCAGCCAAGGGTACAGAAATATTTGTTGTCGCTCAAAAACCTCGATTCCGAGTCCGTCTGTCCGTCTGTGCGGCTGTCTACAGCATAAGTCTCGAAAGCTTTGAGCTATAGTGCTAAAAAATTTTGTCTGTCATTTTTAGCAAAAAAGTAACTTTAAGTTCGTGAATGGGCTACATCCCCCCACTCCTTCTACTCCATCCCATACAAATTTCATGAAATTTCGAAATATTAAGAAATTGATTTTTCTTTGAAACTATTTAAGCTATCAACTTGAAATTTAGGTCAAAGCATTACGATATAGATGTCATTAATATCGCGGAATATTGACCCGATCCCCTTACTCCCATACAAATGGACAATTTTGAAAATACATTTTTCGATTTTCATTAAAACTAGTAAATCTGAAAAGACGAAATTTTGTCAGAATTAATTTTACTATAGTTGCAATTTATTTTAAAAATAATTATCAACTTCACCTCACTCCTTCTAACCCCTCCCATACAAATTTTGAAATTTAAATTAAATTAGTTTTCTTCGAAACTGTTAAAGCTATCAACTTGATATTTTGTATAAAGTAAACAAATAGAAAAATTAATAGCACGAAAAAAATTTGTTTTGATACGTACATTTTTACCCCCTCCCATACAAATGCATAATTTTTGTTAAATACATTTTATCGATTTCCATTCAAACTAGAAAAAGTACAAACTTTAAATTTTTCCAGAATTTGTTTCTTAATAATGGAAATAAGTGTTAGAAAAAATTATCAGCTCCGCTTCACTCCTTCTACCACCTCCCATAAAAATATCTGTATTATAAATTCAAGAAAAGCATTTCTCCTTCAACTATGTGAGAGCTATCGACTTTGAAATTGTATCAAAGCATGGTGATAAGGATGATGATAAGCAGTTTCAAAATCATCTCCTCTGCCACCTCCCATACAAATGTTCCAATTTCAGGAAAACTATGACCAATTTCTTTAAAACTAATGAAAACTAAAAATTTTAAATTCAGCAAAAAACATTTTGCATGCCATGTTCGGTGTCATATACGAAAACTACAAACCTCACCTTCTACTTTTAACACCTTCCATGCAAAAGTCTCTATTCACTATTCGAAAGAATTTGAGATGACATATTTTTCGGTATATTAAAGTCGTTTCCATCTCATCTAGAGTATCATATGATTATAATTCTGTTATGTTTTATTATTACGATAATCCGAAAATTTTTCGAAAATACCAATATAGAAACTTACTCAATAATATCCTTAACTTTATTCGCTTATTCCACAAATTTCAAAATAAAATATCTCCCTTTTTTTCTAATAATACTTACTTTGTATCGGTATAAAACTCAACAAACATCCAATTCCAATTAAGCCGTAAAGTCCAATTTCCAAATAAATAAAATAACCAAAAACGAACATTTCAAGCGGTCCTTTAAATATATCATTCACATATCCGGTTGAAAAATCGAATCGCGATACATCGTTCGACATCAAATTTATAACCTGGCCAGCGATTCCATCAATCGAAATCGATTTTTTCAGTTTCAAAGCCTACGAGAAAAACAGAACAATTTTGTGATTATTAATACAAATCCATGAAATCTAGGATTTTCAATATCATTGGAATGCGAGGTTGTACCTAAACGAGTTTTCGACAATACTAACCTTGTTGTAAATCAATGAACAGGATGCCAATCGCAATTTCATTCCAACTTGAAATCCATAGAATACGAAAGGATGAAATACGAGAATTGGTATAAGCGAACATAAAACAATTCCCAGACCGTAGAGATATGCATCAGATTTTAAAATTTCAGTTTGTCCTGCACTAAAAAAGGATACTAAGCGACCTAGAAATTGCGGTTGACAGACTCTGTGGAGAAAAAAAAAATGATAGTTAAAATTATTTTCAACAGATTTTTGATATTATTCATATATTCATTGTAATTTTGCTTTATTATTTTAATAACAAAGTGTTGTGATCGATTTGAAAAAAAAAAATGTACTACACTGAAATTTTGTTTTTTCGCGTTTCATGATGCAATAAAAAACAAAAAACCGTCTGTCTGTACACCGATGTGTACGCTCAGCGTACATTAACCCTTAAACCCTTCAAGATAGAAAGTTAAATTTTAGGGGAATTGTAGATAGTTGCGGATCTCAGGCGGACACCCATTTTGTGGGGTGTAAGCATTCAGGGGGAGGCGGGGGAGCGCTAAAACCAAAAACTAAGAACTCAAATATCTCAACCATTTTTTCAGCTAGGAAGCTAAAAATCAACATACATATCGAGGAGTTTGTGGGACAAATTTTAAAAATAATTTAATTTTTTATTCATTGGGGTCCAAAAAGGAGGGGGTCTACAAACTAATTTATATCGTCGAAATTACTAACCATAAAAAATTCCAATTTCGGGACCATTAAGGTGCTATACAGACCAATCAGAACCAGCTTTAAAGTAGGCTAATTGTTGTAAGGGGGAAGGTCAAGCAGAGGTGCAAAGAGAAACAGTTAAAAATTAATATCTCGACTATATGTTAAGCTACGGCGTCAGTTGCGGAAAATTACGCAGCAGCACTTGAAAGAGAGCTCACTCCGATTCTGCAGGATGACATACCGAAGCCTGTGAACCAAGTTTGGATGGATGTAAAGGCAACCATAAAGACCGTTGCGGAACAAGTGGTTGGGTATGAAGCTCGGCGCAAAAGAAATGACTGGTTCGACGACGAATGCCAGGATGCGTTAGATAAGAAAAATCAGGCGTACAGACAGTTTCTCGAAAGGAATACCAGAACGAAGAGAGAAAAATACGAAAATCTCCGACGAGTAGCAAATAAGGTCAATAGATGTAAGAAAAGAAAATATTATGACGACCAATTGAGAAATATCGATGACAATCTTGCGAGCAATAAAACAAGACAAGCCCACAAAGCAGTGAAAAGCCTAAGACGTGGATATCAGCCTAAGACAACCCTCTGTAAAGACAGAAATGGCACTATCATCGCCGAGGATAGTCATATTAAGGAAAGATGGGCGTCATACTTTAAAGAACTCCTTAATCCCGCACACGGCTCCCGAACATCGGAGCTGATAGGTCTCCAAACCTCCCACGAATGACCACTGGATCCTCCAACGTTGGAAGAAGTCGAATTCGCCATCAGAAGTCAGAAAAGCAATAAAGCACCGGGCATCGTCGAAATTCCAGAGGAATTAATTAAATATGGCGGAAGCTGCACCCGAAATGCCATCCATAAAGTGATTCAGTACATCTGGAATCAGGAGCAAATACCGGAGGAGTGGTGCCAATGCATTATTTGCCCTATCCACAAAAAGGGAGACAAACTGCAGTGCGAAAACTACAGAGGTATCCCACTACTTTGCACGTCATATAAGATACTGACAAAAATATTAGAAAATAAGATTAAAATTTACGCTGACAATGTGATTGGGGAGTACCAAGGCGGTTTTAGAGCTGGTCGATCAACTACTGATCAACTTTTTACGGTCAAGCAAGTGCTTGAAAAATGCTGGGAATTCAACATCGACGCTCACCAGGTTTTTGTGGACTTTAAACAAGCATACGACAGTATTGATCGAAACGTACTGTTCAAAATAATGCTGCATTTTGGCATCCCAGCAAAACTAGTCCGACTGACCAAAATGACGATGACATCAACAACATCACAAGTCAGAGTTAACAACCAACTAACTGATGCCTTTGACACAAATGTCGGACTAAAACAGGGTGATGGGCCGGCCCCTCTGCTTTTTAACCTAGCTTTAGAATACGTCATGAGAAAGTTACCCGTTGACACAAGAGGTACGCTGCTTTATGAATCCAGCCAGATAGTGGGTTATGCGGACGATATCAACATATTATCACGCTCTTTCACATCCGCAAAATAAATTCTACTAAGCCTCGATCAAGCAGCAAAAGAAGTTGGCCTGAAAATCAATGAAACAAAAACGAAAATAATGGCACAAACAAGGAAAAGGACCTCCAATAGACAAAACATTACAATTGACGAATATAATTTGGAAAATGTGGACGAATTCATATATTTAGGCACAAAATTGACAAAGAGTGGAAATGAAACGAACGAAATAAAAAGACGAATCCAGCTCGCAAATAAAACGTATTATTCAGTCTTAGCTATTCTTAAGGCCAGCTGCGTACACAGGAAGACCAAACTCCAAGTCTACAAATCAATAGTAAGACCTGTGCTTTGCTACGGATGCGAAACATGGACCCTTACACAAGCATCCGCAAATATGTTGAACGCTTTCGAAAGACGGGTCCTGAGACGAATAATTGGAGCGAAACGTGATGGTGATCGATGGCGAACTAGATACAACAGTGAACTGTATGATATATTTGACGAACCGGAGGTTTCCACTATCATCAGACTGCGAAAGCTGCAATAGGCTGGCCATGTACAAAGGATGGACGAAACTCGAATGCCTAAAAAGGTATTCGAGGGAAAAACGGAGGGCCGGAGGCCAGTGGGAAAACCCAGGAAACGCTGGTCCGACTTTGTTGACGAAGACTGTTCATCGCTGCTCGGATTTCAAAATTGGAGGACGCGGTCACTGGACCGAGATCGCTGGAGACTTCGGCTACGGGAGGCCAAGGCCCGAAAGGGGCTGGAGCGCTGCGACGACGACGACGTAATGGAGACTTGGATCATATATTAAGCTATACTAGGGAATTATGAGAAAAATATAAAATTTTGACAAAATAGTAGAGGGGGAAAATAGGGAGCATTCCAAAAATAGTGCACATTCCTAAATTTCAAGCCATTATATCTCAAAACTGATTACAAATATCAAATTGAAATTTTCTCAGATTGTAGAACTACATAATCTTTAATTTTGGTTAAAATTTTAAGTTGGGGAGTGTAAGGGGAGGAAAGTGGTAAGCAAAAATGTCGAAAAATTGTTAGGGCTATTTGACATAGATAGAAAAAAAGAATAATTTGTTCCACAATTGTTATGCACCGAAGGGGAGGTCTAAATGGCACGAAATGTTTCATGTGCAATGAAAAAAACACATAAACTTGAAAAAATCCATAAAAGTATGAAATTTTAACTAGTAGCAGGAGTTTTGAGGGTATTCACCCTCAAAACTCCTGCCCCTTACCATACAGAATTATTTTCGACCATTTTTAAGAAATCAATTATTAAAATCTCCTCTACCCTCCATAAATGTTTGGATTCGTGAATGGAAAATACATCGAATTTTATCAAAATTCTATACAGCTTCGTCTATGAAACGACATTCTATACAGAGAATATCGAACGTGATTCAAGCAATTAATTAAAAAAATATTAACATCCACCCACCCTTACTTCCACTCCTCACCTGTCCCCTCATAAAAAAACAAACTTGCATAAATAAACGAATGAAATATTGATTATATGTACTGGATCTATTGATCGTATCCGCTATTAAGTGTTGAATTGACAACAGCCCTACCCAAGAACTCCCCTTCACTTAGTCTTCCCCTAAAGTATTGTGATCGACACAGAAAAAAAAAATTTGCTACCCTGAAATTTGGTTTTTTCGCGTTTCATGACTAAATTAGCCTAAAAATACAAAAAAAAAAAAAATACGTCCCGCCGTACATATGGACTCATATCTCAGAAACCGTTAAAGGTAGAATGTTCATTTTTGGACAGATTGTTGATTGGGTAAGTGAGCTCCAATTTCTATTGAGGGGTGTTAGGTGGAAGGGGAGGCGGGGGGAGGAAAAGAGTCAAAAACTACACTTGCTAATATTTTCACCAGGAATGCAGATAGGAAGCTGAAAATCAGCAAAGATATAGAGAGGGTTGTGGGACAAACTACAAAAATTATTTAATTTTTTTATCCAGTGGCGTCCGAAAAATTGTCGGCCGAATTGTTTTTTTAAATGATTATATCTTCGAAATTACTTATCATAAAATATCCATATTTTGGGACCATTCAGGCGGCATATTGCTCCACCAGAATAAACTTAGAGAGAGGCTAATTACTGCATGGGGGAGGGTCAGGGGGGGGGGTTCAAAGAAAAATACTTAAAAATGAATATCTCAACTATCTTTTAAGCTAGGTAATTGAAACTTAAAACATATTTTAATATATACTAGCGAAATACGAAAAAAATATAAGCTGTGAAAATAATAATAGTGGGGGGAAATGTGGGGCATTTTAAAAATGGCGCACTTTTCAAAATTACAAATCGCTATATCTCAAAATTCAGTACAGATATTAAATTTAAAATTTGTCAGATTGTAGAACTAAATAATTTTTAATTTTGGTAAAAATATTGAGTTGAGAGGTCTAAGGGGAGAGAGGTGGTAAGCAGAAATGTCCAAAATTTTGAGTAATTTTATTGGGCTTCTGGTAAAAGATAAAAAGTTTAAATTTTGCATTTGGATACATCTATTTGATATACATAGAAAAAATGTTCCACAGTTGTTATAAATCGACCCCCGGTCTAACGTGCACAAAGTGTTTCATGAGCATTGAAAAAAACACATAAAGTGAAAATTTTTGAGTGAAATTTTAAGGAAAAAAATTTTCGAAATTTATTTAAAACATAACAGGGCTACGATTGCGCGTAAAGCGCAATCTTACGATACTCTAGATGAAATAGAATTTTTTATGATCCCAAGAAATTTCGCATGGGAAGTATTAGAAGGGATGACAGCATTGAACTAATTTTTCCCCATCATGCTAAAGTAGCTATAAAAATGTTTTGTACAAAATGCTTACTCCAAAAATTGAATGGGAACTGAAAAAATTAGTGAGTTAGATTTAGTGAAAATGTGCAGTTTGTATGGGAGGTGGTAGAAAGAGTGGGGCGATTAGAGTGATTTTTTTTAGAAATAACTAGGAATATTGTAAAATTGACATCCCTGAAATTTCAGACTAGTGCCATTTATACTTTTCAAGAAAATCGATTTTTTGTGAAGTTGTGAAACTGTGTCATATTGTATGGGAGGGGTTAGAAGCAGTGAAGCTAATCAAATATTTTTTTCTGATCTTAGTGCTAATACTAATTAAGTATTTATTACAAAATATGAGCTCAATAAATGTTATATGTTCTGAGAAAATCGTCTTAGAGCATTTCATGAAAAAGTGTAGTTTGTATGGGAGGGGGTGGAAGGAGAGGGAGGAAGCAAATAATTTTTCTACTGTAGATTAAAATTACTATGAAAATAACATATCCGAAAATTCAGACTAATAGCTTTTATACTTTTCGAGTAAATCCGTTTATTGTCAAATTACGAAATTGTGTCATTTTGTATGGGAGGGGGTAGAAGGGGTGAAGCTAATAGTCTAAATTTTTTTGGGCTTACTAACAATTTCAAATAAATATTTGGTGCACAATTTCAGCTCTTTAAATTGTAGACGCAATGAGTAAATTGGCTTAGAGTAATTCATGACAAGAACAGTTTGTATGGGAGGTGGTAGAAGGAGGGGGAGGATACGCATAATTTTCGTACGGTAGATTGATATTATCATAAAAGTAACATATTCCAAATTTCAGGCCAATAGCTTTTATACTTTTCGTGCAAATCCGTTTATTGTCAAATTGCGCAATTGTGTCATTTTGTATGGGAGGGGGTAGAAGGAGTGGAGCGATTTGGCCCGTTCACGAACTTGACCTTACTTTTTTGTCAAAAACGACGTGTACAAAATTTGAACTATCTAGCTCAACGCGTTCTCAAGCTAGAGCGCGCACAGACGGACGGACGGACGGACGGACATCCGGTTTTGAGATTTTTGAGTGATAATATTAATTTCTGTATTCATCATTTTTTTCTCCGAGCCTTATTTCTTGGCGTTACAAACTTTAGAGCAAACTTATAATACTCTCAGATTTCATCTAGAGTATAAAAATATCCATAAATATATGAAATATTAACTGGTCGAATACCTTAAAAACTTCTAGCCCCTCCCATACAAAATTATTTTTTGGACCATTTACAAGAAATCAATTATCACCTAACTATTAAAAGCTAGCAATTTAAAATTTTGCATAAGAACTTCTAAAAATAATTGAAACAAAATTGCGTCAAAAGTTTTGAAATTGTGCATGCCCTTCTACCACCTCCCATACAAAAGTACGATTTCGACCAATTTCATTCAATCAACTAATAACAAACAAATTAAAAGCTTTGAAATTGAAATTTTGTACGAGCACCTTACAAAAGAAATGAAATAAAATTGCATCACAAATTTTACGATTCCCTTACCCGCTCTACCCCCTCCCATACAAATGTTCGGTTTCGTGAATGTAGAATACACCGAATTTTATGAAAATTCTATGCAGCTTCGTTTATGAAACACATTCTATACAGAGAATATTGGTCATGATTCAAGCAATCAATTAAGAAGCTATTACCATCAACCCACCCTTACTATCACCCCTCCCGCTCCCCTCATAAAAACTCAAACTTGAATAAACGAATGAAATATTGTCAATAGGCCGATTAGAGTACTAGTATCACTCTTGCTGAATTTTGAAATATCCTACACTTTGTTTTTTTGAGATTTATAAGCCTGAAAGTCTATTCCAGTAGATTCTATGCTCATGATCAATCCACTCTCTAAGTATAAGGCTTAAGTGTCCTATTGGTTTTTCACAGAATGGCTCTAGTCCAATAAAATTTGTTTCAGCGCCATTTTTTACGGTCTGCCTCTTAATTTCCCTCAATCCCCGTATGCCCTGGTACCTACATTAATGTTATTTTGTTTCTTTTTCGCAGAATGATTAGGTTTTGAAGGCAGTCCCAAACAAGCTTCGATCCGTGTTTGTTGGATGCTAAAGCTTCGAGAACTGTCTGACTTTCCGATAAGATATAAATAGATGTTGCGATGGACTCTGCTAATATTCTCTTGAATACATGGCTCCAATGCAATAAGTTCAGCTTGGAAGAGTGTGGCTTCCTAATCAAGAGGTTTTGAAACCAAGAAGTTAGAACCTATGACTCCGGCTTCAGTCTCCTTCAAGGTGCGCGAGCCATTTGCTTACCAGATGGTTGATCCCTCTTCCATTTCAGGTAGCATGGATTGCCTTTCCTTGCGTTCTCTGATTATTACTTTGAATGGGGTTTCAAAGTTGTCGACATAGTGTTGGACATTTTTGAGATTAGAAGCTCAATTCTCGGATTTTTTAAAATTGGAGGTGACCTCTAAAATCCCCCGAATTGTCACAACACCCCTTTGATAGTCTCCTTTTTTATTTGGATTTTTATCGGAGGGATGTTTAGGAATATTTCCATTGCCACAGTAGGGCTGGTTTTTATTGCATCTGTAATACAAAGGCACTCTAGTCTTAGAATTTTTTGTAGTATAAGCTGCGCTTTTTCTCGCAGTAGTTTAGTCCACCAGACTGTTGATCCGTATGTGACTAGTGCGAGGATGATTGTTCTGTAGCACCAGTAGATCATCTTGGGTTGTAAACCCTATCTTTTGACAAATAAGCTTTTGCAGGCCCAAAAAGCCTTTGGCATGAGTCCATGTTACATATATGTTTGTTTCAGTTGAGTTTGTTATGAAGCATCACACCTATATATTTGGCCTCATCTGAAAAGGGTATTGACGTTACATTTATAGAGGGAGGTGTTAAGCAGACGTTCTTTCTATTCGTAAATGGTATCTCAGTCTTACTTGCGTTGATGTTCAAGTTCTTAGACTGACACCAATTCATAATCACTTCCAAGGCAGATTGTAACCTTTCCGACAAAGTTACATCATATTTGCCTCTAATGATAATAACAAGGTCATCGCCATATCCTATTACCTCATAGCCTTGTTCTGTTAGACGGGCTAGGAGCTCATCTACTACGATTAACCAAAGAAGTGGAATACTCCTCCCTGGGGACAGCCCCTCTAGGTCTGTGCAGTCAATGTGCTATCACCTAGATCCGCGGTTGACAATCGGCTCCTTAGCATGGCATGTATCCATTTTCTTGTGGCCGATTCAAGTCCTTTTTTCCTAGCTGCCGTTGGGGGTTCTAGGGCAGAGGTGTTGTTAATTATTTAACACTTAACTGCGATTACGATCAATAGCCCCAGTACATTGAATCAATATTTCATTCGATTATATTTGCGATAAACGGGATACATGTCAATAATTTTTTAATTGATTGCTCGAATCGCGCACCGAATTCGCTGATTAGAATGTTAGTTTCATAGTCAACGTAAATTCTCGGTGTATTATACTTTATATTCTTAAGATCATGCTTTTGTATCGGTGGTGATAGAGGAGGTGAGGGAATAACAAAATTGATGCAGTTTCGTTAAGTTTCTATTGAAAAGTGTTCGTGCACAATTTGAAGTTTGTAGATTTTAATTTGTTCTTTATTAGTTGATTTATTGAAATTGGTCGAAATCATACTTTTGCATGGAAGGGAGTGGAAGGGCAAAGATAATTCCAAAGTTTTTGATGCATTTTTATTTGAAATATTTTTAGAAGTGTTTATTCAAAATTTCAAGTTGATAGCTTTTAATGGTTTGGTGATAATTGATTTCTTAAAAATGGTCAAAAAAATATTTTTGTATGGGAGGGGATAGAAGTTTCACAGGTATTCGACTAGTTAATAATTTAAACTTTTAAGCATTTTTTAAATGAATTTTACAAATTTTCAAGTTTGTATCTTCAAATTTCACCCACGAATTTTGAGTTGTTGGGTATTTTTTTAATACACAGGAAACAGCTAGTGCAGGTTAGGGCGTCCCTTTGGTGGATAACAGTTTTGGTTCAAATTAATAATTTTTCTTTATGAAAATGTTTATTTTGTATCTTTTACCTGAACCCCTAGCGGAAACACTATTCTGTACATTGGTAGCTGGGAACCAATCTCGGATAGGATTATCGTCGTCAGGCTCAGGACCAGTGTCAGAAACGTCACAATTCTGCAGTGCTACGCACCAACTAATACCGCAACATCTGGTGACAAAGAGGAGTTTTATAGCCAACTGAGTGCCACCTTCAAACGTGTTCCAAGAGGTGATATTATTATCATCTCAGGAGATATGAAGGCCCAGGTTGGATCAGAAAACACTGGACTAGAACACGTCATGAGGAGGCATGGTGACCCTTGGGTCGACGCGTCACGACCTTGGATTAAGAGACCCGAAAACGGCGAATTATTTGTGGAGTTTTGTAGTACTCGGCAAATGGTCATCGGAGGGACCATTTTTTCCACACAAGAGTCATCATAAAACATTTCCTGATGGTGTTACTCAGAACCAGATCGACCATTTGGCTATAAGTCGCCGATGGAGAAGATGTCTCCTCGATGTGCGAGCGAAACGTGGAGCTGACGTGGGGAGCGATCACCACTTGATGGTTGCCTGCTTGAGATTGTGTACAGCAGCTATCCGACGACCACAAATTCTTCAAATAACCCGCAAGCTTAATGTGGATAAACTCAGAGATCCCAACAAAAAACGCGAATACACCACTATTCTACGCGAAAAGTCATCCACATTGGGTGAACATGAAATGCGCATACTGGACGCCAATTGGGAGGCAGCCAGAAACACTTTTCTAACTAGTGCTGAAGAATCTGTGGGATATATGCAAAGCGGTGAGAAACCCTGGATGTCGCAGGACACATGGGACAAGGTTGGCAATCGGAAAAAAGCCAAATTGGCAATCATCTCTCAACCCGATGTCAACCAACGCCCCACTTGAGGCAGAACTACCGCGATGCTAATATACAGCTTAAAAAGGCTGTTAGACGCGACAAGAGAAAGGCCATTGAAGATCTGGCAAACAAGGCAGAATCTGCGGCTTACCTTGGGGATATGGGTTCACTATTTAAAATCATGAAACAGTTGACGAACAGGAATTTCACCGCCAACCACCTGGTGAGAGATGTCAACGAAACTCTCCTTAATATGAGTGAACACCAGTAGCGACGATGGAAGGAATACTTCTCTGATATTTTAAACATCTTGTCAGAGGAAGATATTTCGGAAACAGAACAACCTCCAAACATCCAACCGCAACAATCCCCTATTAGGGATGATCCCCCAGATAAGGAAGAGATAAGGAAGAGATAGTTTCCGCCATTCGGTCAATGGCGGGAAGGAAAGCTCCAGGTATAGACGGGCTACCAACCGAACTCCTCAAAGCAGACCCAGAAATAACAGCCGGTATACTCCTCCCACTCTTCACTAAGGTGCGGAATGAAGGAAGATATCCAACTGAATGGAAGGAGGGCGTCATTGTGAAAATTTCGAAGAAGGGCGACCTTCGGGATTGTGGCAATTGGCGTGGTATATGTCTACTTACTGCCGTATCAAAAATTATGGCTAAGGTAATTCTCAATAGGATTAGTGATATCGTCGAGAGCACTCTCGAAGTTTATCAGGCTGGATTCCGTAAAGGGTCGTCTTGTACCGACCACACAAATACCATACGGATAATATTAGAGCAGTCAGCCGAAATGGGTTCGCCACTACATCTCATGTTTGTGGACTTCGAGAAGGCGTTCGACAGCGCTAAGCGAGATTACATATGGAATGCTTTGCGTAGGAGAGGTATTCCAGATAAGGTCATAGCTATGATTAAAGAATCCTACGAAGATGCAAGGTGTCGCGTCTTGCATAGAGGAGAGCTGTCTGAGAGCTTTCCTGTGCGAACGGGTGTCAGACAAGGCCGCATATTATCACCAGCCCTGTTTCTGGTGGTAATAAATGACATCTTGAAAGCTGCACTGGAAGGTGGGGAAGGAAAGGTCTTCAATGGAGACTATTTAACATCTTAAGTCACCTTGATTATGCTGATGACGTGTGTTTGCTTGCACATACCCGTTCGGACTTAGAGTCAAATGTTCGCTCGTTGCATTCTAAATGCAAAGAGGCGGGACTGAAAATAAATGTGCGTAAAACCAAGTACATGCACATGGGTTCGAACGCAAGCACACCGATTGTTCTTAATGGACAGGATGTGGAAGAGGTGCAAGATTTTTGCAATCTCGGAAGCATTGTTAGCATGGACGGCGGAGCCGAAAAGGATGTTGAGGCTCGGCTAAATAAAGCTCTTCAGGCCTTCGTCATCCTGTCCCCTTTCTGGTTAAGAGAGATCTCCCTTCGCACGAAGCTGCGAGTTTTTGACACATGCGTCAAATCCGTGTTGTTATATGGTTGTACTACGTGGAAAGTGACCGTTCGACTTACCAAGAAACTACAGACTTTCGTAAACCAATGCCTCCGGCGCATTTTAGGAGTATTCTGGCCAGAAGTAATCTCCAACGACGAGCTTTGGAGTACAACTCGCCAGACTAAAATAGGTATTGAGATTCAACGGCGAAAGTGACAGTGGATCGGTCATACTTTGAGGAAACCAGAGCGAAATATCGCAAAACAGGCTCTGGATTATAACCCTCAAGGAAGGCGTCGGGTTGGACGACCATGTAACACATGGAAGCGAGCAGTAGAGCAGGAGGCCAGAGGAATAAACAAGTCCTGGCAACAGCTTAAAGCCGATGCTCAGGATCGCGCCTTGTGGAAGAGAGTTGTTTCTGTCCTATGCCCCTATAGGGGGTCTTAACAGGAATTTGATTGCACCCTAAAAAAATAGTGCACATTTTCGATATTGTGGCCCACCAACTCGTCCCCCTTACACCCATCATCTTAAAATTTACACCAAAATAATGAATCATATAGCTCTACAATTCGACAATTTCAAATTCAAAAATTTCAACTTAGTACTTGTTTTGAACTTTGAGATATAACGATTTGAAATTTTGAAAAGTGCTCCATTTTTGAAATGCTCCTTATTCTCTCAGCTATTATTGTGACCAAATTTTATAAATTTCAAATAAGTTTTTTTCTCTAGTATTCCGCTAGTGCAGCTTAATATGTGTTTTAAGTTTCGATTACATAGCTTAAGAGATAGTTGAGATATTAATTTTTAAGTGGTTTTCTGTACCCTCCTGACAAGACTCCTTGCAATAATTAGCCGCGCACTAAGCTAATTCTAGTGGATCTGTATGATACCTTAATGGTCCCAAAACATGAATTTTTTATAGCAATTTCCGAGATATAATCATTTAAAAAAAAAATCGGCCAACAATTTGGTTTTAGCCCCTCCTCCGCACTTTTTCAGAAGCCAATTGATAAGAAAATTACATTATTTTTGAGTTTTTCCATAGCCTTCTCTATACCCATGCTGATTTTCAGCTTTCTATCTGCATTCGTAGTGGAGATATTAGCAAATTAACAATCCATCCAAAAACGAACATTCTATCTTTAATGGTCTTGGAGAAATAAGTCCATGTGTACGGCGGAAGGCGCACAGCGGGACGGATTTCTTTTTTTTTGCATTTTTAGCCTATTTTAGTCATGAAACGCGAAAAAGCAAAATTTCTGGGTAGAAAAATTTTTTTTCCTCTGTCGACCACAATACTTTATTATTAGAATAATAAAGTAATTGTGGTCATCAAATTTATAAAAAAATTCATTCAATAAGAATTTAATTACTTTGTTTCATTTGTTTGTAGTTTATATGATAAGTGGAATCACAGAAAAATCCTCAATTCCTGTTTTGCTCTCCAACTAATCAGCGCAGCTTTTTTTTTTGCTTAAAGGTAAACACTCTAATTACGAAGTTGCTTAAAAGAAACGAGAACAAACAATACCTAATAGAAGCGCTCCATTTTTTTTCCCGCATGAAAGTAAATCGCTTTTCGATATTGATCAAGATTCTCGATAAGTACAGATTGAAGGCAATTAAGTTGTGTAAAAAAAAACAATTTCTCTTGCGACATTTCGACTCCACAGTAGCGTGAAATTGAAAATATAAGAAATGGGCGGACAGCCAAACAAATCAGAAATAAATGCCATAATATTGATTATAATCGTCCGAACGAAATTTTTAAAATTCTTAAGATTTCATTATGGAATCATTGGGCGGAGACGCTTACGACATTCGAACTTTTTCGAATTAAATTGCAGCTTTTTTGGGATTCATAAGAACCCTTTCTTAATCGAAATTATCTGCAAACCATATTAAACGGATTATTTATTCAAAAAACTTTTTTTCCAAAATAAAGTAAACTAATTAACGGAAATTAAGCTTTCGAATTAAATTCTGGCTTTTTATAAATATATTCACTTCACAAAAACACAATTTCTCTCCACTATTGAGCAATAAGTTTTGAATGCACTATACGAAACAAACTAAAAACTTACTTAGCAAAAGTATCGATCAAATTGTAGAATATCCCGAAAATAACCAATCGTAGACCGAATGCCCTGCACATGCACTTCAAAAGACTCGGTTTCGGTTTTTTCGCTTCTTCCTTCCATAGTGAACTGAATTTTTTCGAAAGTAGCTTACTCCTATGATCCTCAGCAGTAACATAGAGGTCCTCTTGTTCTATCGGTTTCTTTAGTCCAAGTTTGAAAAGACTTCGCAACCACCTGAAATAGAGCAAAATAAAATTAATCAACAAAATAACTTTTCCTTTAAAACTATATTCTGCAAAAATGAAGTAGAACAAAAATCCCACCCGAGAAAGGATAAAGTACGAGTGTACATCTCAATCCAGAAGATTGATAAATTTTTGCTATTATTGTTTACCTGGTCGAATCATATACATGTACAGGTATACCACATAAAAGCACATAAATAGTTTAGTTTCCTATTTCAATAGCATCTAAGAAATTACAACTTTGGATTATGTTTTTTCGGGAGCTACAGGCGATTTGAAAACTTTTCAATAGAAATTGTTTTACTTCATCATTTCCGGAACTTTATAAAGATAAAGAAAACCATAAACCTAAGAAACCTTGCTTAAGGGACAGAAAAACAATTGAAATTTATAGGAAGCTAGGACCAAGGGATATGTGTAAGGTTTTAAGGCTTTCGAATCAAAGAAAATTTTTTGTTATCACAATTGAAATACGAAATAATAATACATGCAACTGTTTAGATGGTATGGATTATAGAACGGTCTGGAGCTAGAGTGTAGCCAGAACCGGTCCTACCAAGGTACAAGTGGAACATTTGGACCAGGCGGCATGCTTAAGAGGGGCAACATAATCAGAATATCGAAATGTTAAAACAACGGAGGACTTCATTCCAATAACAGATAATGAGCTTCCTCCGGACCGCACCTCATGACTGCTGGCAAGTTATGACGCTGGAGTGAATGATAAGGGCGAAACAAAGGAAGACGATAGGAATATACGTCACCTACCGGCACAATCCGCAACCCACGTTGGGTGCCACCTTAACGAAATGGAGGACTCCATTCCCCCACCAGATAATATGATTCCGCAGGACTTCGCAGCTTGGTAAAGGGATAAGAGGTATGCATTATTACCAGTTTCGCCATCCCTCATTATCAGCTACATCAACGCCGAAACGTGTTACTGTCAGGCTCCTCTACTTCCATTAAAATCGCCCGCGCTGTATTGAAAATGAATTTCAAATGCGGCATCTTTTTTAAACAATAGTGTCTCAACACTTATTGATTTGTTGCAAAATTGTTTTACAAAAGTATGTTTAAGAAATTTCAGTTTTCTTATTGTCACAGAAATTCTTACTTAACATGTCTCCGAGCATTGTTATATTTTTTTCAAAAATTTGTGGTATAAAATGTCACAAATTTAACATCAAATGTCACACATTTAAACTCATTTGTCGGACAATTTTGTTGTTGCATTTCTGTCGGAAATTTGTGACGTTTGTTGTGGGCATTTAATACAAAAACTGTGACAATATCTGCAATATGTGCAAAAATTTTATTGTTTTGGCTCTCTTTCTGGCTATTAAAAAAATATGAACTTTTGGATGCAAATCTAGAATGTAGGTAGGGTGTAGCCTAGTAGGTAGGGTGTTGGTTTAGAATGTGAAGGTCGGGAATTGAAATCCCGGTCGCCGTATAATTTCAACACACTACCAGCTTGGGTATATCTTGTCCTCAAAATGGAAAACTCGTAGATAGAAGGTTATGCGAAGGGCTAACAACCCTCTCGCAATAACAAATGTCAGGAGGCCAAAACCCGATTTGGGCTGTAGTGCCATTGAAGAAGAATGATTCAAATCATGCATGAAATCTCTATTGTTGTGCGGTTGTGGAAGGTAAACAGAGGTACAAATTTTGTGGCCCAAGTAGCAACGAATGAGTCACAATATAGCTTGGAGATGCAAAGCAAAATATAACTAAATTACCGCTTGGCTATAAGAAAAAGCATTTTAAAGGGCGCGCTATCAATAAAATTATCTGGGTGATAAATTAACTGAAACCGGCTCTGGGTGTAGCCTAGTAGATAAAGATTTCTATGAGGGGCCAACAACCCTTCGACAATAAGAAGCTTGAAAATCAGAAAGCCATGGTCCGATTTGGACTGTAGTGCCATTAAAGAAGAAGAGAAATGCGAAAACCGTCAAGTCTAATTTACAAATAAATTTATGTCATCAATAAGAAGTCATATCTACTTTTTCTTTATTTATAGTAAATACTAATAGTACAAAAATTACGGAGAAAACTACAAAAAAACAAATAAACTACACAGATATTTAATCAGAATCTCATTTCAATAAAACCTTTATCATTAAACAAGTAATTATTGCGTAATTTTATTTCAAACAATTTAGATAAGGTTCGCATGATCGGATCGTGCTTCTCGAATTCAACACAAAGTAATACAGTTGCTAAAAGTTCGCAACAAAATTAAAGCTTTTTCCATATCAAAACTTTTAGACATATTGGCGTCTTTTTCTTCTGATGTTCTTTATGTAAATAAAATAAAACAAAAATATATATGACGAGATGTTATTTTAGTTTTCTTTATTTAAAATTGTAAATAAAGAAAACTAAAATAACATCTCGTCATATATATTTTTGTTTTATTTTATTTAAACAAAACACAAAATTCGTGTAATCATTTCGGCGATGAATTTACTCGTAATTTTACTGTATTATTCTAATAATAAAGTATTGTGATCAACACAGAAAAACAAAATACATTTTCTACCCTGCAAATTTTTTTTTCGCGTTTCAGCTTAAATAGACTGCCAACAAGTCGGGCGAAACTTTATTATTCTTGGGACAAGTTGCGGATGCGTGAAAAGTCAATATGCAGGTTAGAGTGGTTGGGGAATACTAAATGAAAAGGGGTTCTTGGGCAGGGCAGTTGTCAATTTAACACTTTGCGGAAACGTTCAAAAGCTCCAGTATATATAATCAATATTTCGTTCGTTTATTTATGCAAGTTTGAGTTTTGTGAGGGGAGAGTTGATAGTAAGGGTCGGTGGATGTTAATAGTTTTTTAATTGATTGCTTGAATCACGTCCAATATTCTCTCTATAGAATGTCAGTTTCATACACGAAGTTGTATAGAATTTTCATAAGATTCTGTGTATTTTACATTCACGAAACCAAACATTTGTACGGGAGGAGAGGAGGTAGGGGAATCGTAAAAATTGTGACGCAATTTTATTTCCTTTCTGTTGCAGTGTTCTCGTACGAAATTTCAAGTTCATAGCTTTTAATTTGTTGGTTATTAGTTGATTTAATGAAATTGGTCGAAATCATACTTTTGTATGGGAGGGGGTAGAAGAGCGATCGCGATTGCAAAACTTTTAAAGAAATTTCATTTCAATTATTTTTGTAAGTTTTCATGCAAAATTTGAAATGGATAGCTTTTAAGAGTTAGCTTATAACTGATTTCTTACAAATGCTCGAAAAAATAATTTTTTATGGGAGGGGGTAGAAGAGGTAAGGGAATTGCAAAATTTGTGACGCAATTTTCTTTCTTTTCTCTTGTGAGGTGCTCGTACAAAATTTCAAGTTCATAGCTTTCAATTTGTTGGTTATTAGTTGATTTAATGAAATTGGTCGAAATCATACTTTTGTATGGGAGGGGGTAGAAGGGCAAGCGCGATTGCAAAACTTTTAAAGAAATTTCATTTCAATTATTTTTGTAAGTTTTTACGCAAAATTTCAAATTGATAGCTTGTAATAGTTAGGTGATAATTAATTTCTTATAAATGGTCGAAAAATAATTTTGTATGGGAGGGGGTAGAAGTTTTGAAAGTATTCGACCAGTTAATATTTCATACTTTTAGGGATTTTTTTTTAATGGATTTCCCAAATTTTCAAGTTTCTACCTTAAAATTACATCCAAAAATTTTCAATATTCGTGTTTTTTACGCTGCACATGAAACACCTTGTGCCCGTTAGACCGGGGTGATCGGTTCGTAACAATTGTGGATCAAATTATTATTGTTTTTTCTATGTATATCAAATAGATGTATCCACATGCAAAATTTAAAGTTTCTATCTTTGACCAGAGTCCTAAAAAATCACTAAAAATTTTCGACTTTTTTGCTTACCACCTCCCTCTCTTTACACCCCCTAACTTAAAATTTTTATCAAAATTATAAATTATAGTTCTATAATCTGACGAATTTTTGATTCGATATCTGTACCCAATTTTGAGATATAACGATTTCTAATTTTGAAAAGTGCACCATTTTTGAAATGCTCCCCATTTCCCCCCACTACCATTATGACCAAATTTTATATTTTTTTGTATTCCGCTGGTATAGCTTAGTATATGTTTTAAGTTTCAATTACATAGCTTCGGAGATAGTTGATATATTAATTCTTAAGTGTTTTTGTTTGCACCCCCCCTGGCCCTCCCCCTTACAATAATTAGCCAATTTCTAAGCTGATTCTGGTGGATCTATATGCCAAAATATGAATTTTTTATGGTAAGTAAGTAGTTTCGATGATATAACCATTCCAAAAAAAGATTCGGCCGACAATTTGTTTTTAGCCCCCTCTTTTCGGACGCCAATGGGTAAGAAAATTAAATTATTTTTGAACTTGTCCCACAACCCTCACTATACGATTGCTGATTTTCATTTTCCTATCTGAATTCGTGGTGGAGATATTATCAAGTGTAGTTTTCGACTTTTTCCCTCCCCCCGCCTCCCCCTTCCACCTAACACCCCATAAAATTTAGAAAATAGAGCTCACTTACCCAATCAACAGTCCACCCAAAAACCAACATTCTACCTTAACGGTCTTGGAGGTACGAGTCCATATGTACGGCGGACGGCGTACGGCGGGACGGATTTTTTTTTTTTTTGCTTTTTTAGGCTAATTTAGTCATGAAACGCGAAAAAATAAAATTTCAGGGTAGCAAATTTTTTTTTTCTGTTTCGATCACAATACCTTATTATTAGAATAATAAAGTAAAATGGAAAAAAAAAATCGGTCCGTCGTACGCCGTACATATGGACTCATATCTCCGAAAACGTTAAAGGTAGAATATTCGTTTTTGGGTGGATTGTTAATTGGATAAGTGAGCTCCAGTACCTAAATTACCGGGAGTGTCAAATGGAAGGATGAGGCGGGGGGAGGAAAAAATGTCAAAAACTACACTTGCTAATATCTCCACTACGAATGCAGATAGAAAGCTGAAAATCAGCATGGGTATAGAGAAGGTTGTGGAAAAACTCAAAAATAATGTAATTTTCTTATCCATCGGCGTAAAGAAAAGGGGGTTCTAAAAACAAATTATCAGTAAAATTCTTTTTTCAAATGATTATATCTTCGGAACTACTAAATTCATATTTCAAGACCATACAGTTCCACTATAATCTACTAAAAAGGAGGCCAATAATTTTAAGGAGGAGGGTCAGGGGAGGTGCAAAGAAAAACACTTAAAAGCTAATATCTCAACTATCTCTTGAGCTATCTAATTGAAACTTAAAACATATATTAAGCTATACTAGCGGAATATAAGGAAAATATAAAACTGGGTAATAATAATAGTAGAAGAAATGGGGAGCATTTCGAAAATGGCACACTTTTCAAAATTTCAAATCGTTATATCTCTAAATTCAAACCAGGTATTAAGTTGAAATTTTGTTACATTGTAGAGCTATTTAATCTATAATTTTCGTAAATTTTAAGATGGAGGGTGTAACGGGAACGAAGTGGTGGGTCAAAATATGTCGAAAATATATACATCCATTTGATATACATAAAGAAGTACATCCAATAATTAAAAACAAGGACGTACTCAGGAAAGCAAAACTAAAGCTATAGAAAACGATCATAAAACCTGTGCTATGCTATGGCAGCGAAAAGTGGACATTAACTCAGGCGTCCGAAAAACTACTTAACGCCTTTGAAAGAAAGGTCCTCGGAAGAATCCTCGGACCTGTGAGGGAAGACTCGATCTGGAGAATACGATACAATAGGGAATTGTATGACATCTTCGACAATCCAGAAGCTAGAATGACCTGGTCATGTGAAGCGGATGGATGACGGAAGAATTCCCAAACGCACACTAAAAGGAAAAGTCAACGGACAAAGACCGGTCGGAAAACCACGGAAGCGCTGGGAGGTTTCGATTGACGCAGACAGCACATCACTGCTAAGATTTTCTAACTGGAGGACGCGGTCACGGAACCGAGATGGATGGAGGCCAAGTATTCAAGACGCCAAAGTCCGATTTGGAATGTAGCGCCATCGTAAGTAAGTAAGTAAAGAAAAAATATTGATTTGAACAAAAACTGTTATCCACCATACAAAAGTATTTTTTTTTACAATTTTTAAGAAAACAATTATCAACAAACCATTGTAATTTTGACAAAGAATTCTAAACATATTTCAAATAAAAACCTATCAAAAGTTTGGAAATCCCTCCTGTCCTTCCACCCCATTCCATGCAAAAGTATGATTTCGACCAGTTGCAATAAATCAACTAATAAAGAACAAATTAAAAGCTACGAACTTGAAATTTTTAACGAACATCTTCCAAAAGAAACTTAACAAAACTGCATCAAAAATTTTGCTATTCCCTCACCTCCTCTATCCCATACAAATGTATGGTTTTAAGAATATAAAATACACCGAATTTTATAGAATTTACTTCTTCTACGAAACTTATATTCTATGCAGAGAATTTTTAATGTAATTCAAGCAAACAATTAAAAAAATATTAAAATCCAATTAAGATTAACTGCCCCTCCCATTCAAACCCAACTTTCAAACATAAAAGAATTATGATTGGGCGTAAAGCCCAATCATATGATACTCTAGACGAAATGAGAAAGAGTTCAATGTACCGGAAAATATGTCACCTCCAATTATTTTAAATAATTAATAGTGACTTTTGTAGGAGGAAGGTTTGTAATTTGTGGATATGACACCTAATGTGGTACGCAAAATATTTCGTGCTGAATTTAAGGTTTGTAGCTTTCATTATTTTCAATTGGGCATAGTTTTCCTGGAATTGAGGCACTTGTATGGGAGGTGGCAGAGGAAATGGAGCGTTTAAGATGATTTTGAAACTGCTTATCATCATCCTTATCACCGCGCTTTGATTAAATTTCAAATTCGATAGTTCTAATAAATTCGAAGAAGACATGCTTTATAATACAGATATTTGTATGGGAGGGGGTAGAAGGAGTGAAGAAGAGCTGATAATTTTTTTTGGCACTTATTGCAATTATGAAAAACAAATTCTGGCAAAATTTAAAGTTTGTACTTTTTCTAGTTTTAATGGAAATCGATATAATGCACTTAACAAAAATTGTACATTTGTATGGGAGGGGGTAGAAGGAGTGTACGGATCAAAACACTTTTTTTTTCGTTATTGATTTTCCTATTTTTATACTTTATGCAAAATATGAAGTTGATAGCTTTAACAGTTTCGAAGAAAAATAATTTAGTTTAAATTTCAAAATTTCGTGAAATTTGTATGGGAGGGGGTAGAAGGAGTGAGGTGAAGTTGCTAATTTTTTCACAGCTGTGTAGAATTATAATAAAATTAATTCGTTTTTATAACTTTGCTAGTTTCAATGAAAATCGAAAAACTGCAATTTTCAAAATTATGCATTTGTATGGGAGCGAGTAAAAGGAGTGCTGGGATCGGATCAATATTCAGTCATATTATTGACATCTATATCATAATACTTTAACCCAAATTTCAAGTCAATAGCTCAGATAGTTTCAAAGAAAAATCAATTTTTGAAAATTTCGGAATTTCGTGAAATTTGTATGGGAGGGGGTAGAAGGAGTGGGAAAATGTGGCCCGTTCACGAACTTAAAGTTACTTTTTTGCTAAAAATGACACACAACAAATTTCAGCACTATAGCTCAAAGCGTTCGAGAGTTATGCTGTAGACAGACGGACAGACGGATAGACAGACGGACAGACAGCAACTCGGATTCAAAGTTTTTGAGCAACAACAAATATTTCTGTACCCTTAGCGGCTCTGTACGAGCATTATTTCTTAGCGTTACAAACGGTAAGGCAAACACAATATACTCTCAGATTTCATCTAGAGTATAAATATATCGAATGAAAAATTAATGCCACGTACTGCAGCTAGCTATTCATCGTAATCACAGTTAAGTGTTAAATAATTAACAAAAGCCCTGCCCTAAAACTCCCATTCACTTCGTCTTCCCTATCCACCCTAATCTGCATATTGACTTCTCACGCATCTTTAACTTGTCCCAAATAATAAAGCTAGGCCCGACTTGTTGGCAGTTTATTTATGAAAAGACCAAGAATCTATTGCTCGATTTTTTTTTTTTTGACATTAAATTCCACATTTGGATTTGGAAAAAGAGTTAAACTAAACTTTGGAGCGATATTAATGATCACTGACTATATTTTTTTTTTGTCATATTTAAAATTGGAATTTTGATAAAATGTACACATAAAATGAAATTTTAAAAAATTCCGTCCATTCCCATTGAGAGAAATCTCGAAGAATGGCCTTTTTGAAACTGCTTATAGTTTTTTAGTCACATAACATGAATGAAAGCAATTAACTTGTTTCTACTTTGTTTACTCAGTCATGTTATGGTAACGATTACAAAAAAGAATTTTCTAATTTTTCCCCAGAACGATAAGACCTCCTCCTTTCCCCAACCCCGTAATTAGCTGACCCCCCAAATTTTTAATTGTACAAAATCCAGAACATCAACATAGATTGTTCAACCCTTTCTTAAGATTTGTGCAATATATTATACAAATTATTTCTTCGACTTTATCAGTTCGGCTAAATTTACTCCCTGCTCAAAATCAACCAGACTTTTTATACTCTTGATGAAATTTGATAGTATGTTAGTATGTTGTGTTTGCCTTATCGTTTATAACGCTAAGAAATGTTCCCTTAGAGTCGCCAAGGTTACTTATTGTCGCTTAAAAACCTCGATTCCTAGTGACCGTCTGTCTGTACGTCTGTCTACAACATAACTCTCTAACGCTTTGAGCTATCGTGCTCAGATTTGTTTTATGTCATTTGTAGCAAACTTTAAGTTAGTAAATGGGCTGCACCCCGCACTCCGTCTGCATCCTCCCATACAAATTTCATGAAATTTAAAGAAATTGATTTTTTTCTGAAACTATTCAAGCTATTGAAAATTAGGTGGAAGTATAACGATGTGAAAATTATTAACATTATAAAATATTGATCCGATTTCCTCACTTCTTCCAACCTCGATCATACAAATGCTTCATTTCAAAAATGCATTTATTCAATTTGCATTGCACTTGCGAAGCTAAAATTTTTGCCACAGTTCACTGTATTATAATTGCAACCAATTTTGAAAAAAAAAAAATAAATAAATAAAAAATTGTGGTACATTTTGGCGGGATAAGTTGATCAGGTAAAACACAACCCCAAGGGTTCTATGCATTCGCCTCCGTAGAAGCAGAAAAAGACCGGCCGACGGCTGGTGTTGGACATGGCTAGTACATTATAAGCTTTGATTAAGATTGAAACTATGTATTATCCAACACGGTTTTAATATCTGTAACTTGAACATTATAAACGTAGTTTTTATACAACAGTTCTTAATAATTTCAAAATTATAGCCCCCTTAATTTTTTGCAACGAAAACATGTTAAAAGAGCCGTAACATCGTTAATTCTTTTTTTTATTATTTATTTATTTAGAGTATATTATTGTGCGTAAATTTGGCAGAAGGCATCGCTAAAACTGGTTCTGTGTTCGAAAACCTCAAGCCTAATAAATTGAGATACAAAAGTATTACACGAGAATAAAAAGGAAACAGGTTTCTTCAGTATAATACAAATTACAAATTAACTTCTTTATAGTGAACACCTGTGTGGAATTCAAAATTGTCCGGTCCGCTATTCGGGGGTAATTTAATTGAAAGAGAAAAGATAATTTCACTTGTTTCAATAACTTAAGTCTTATCTCCGATAAACGCGCCCGTTTCGAAAACGATGTTGTTCAAATGAAACCATACGAAAGATACTAACATACTAAGAAAAAACCCTTGCAAATTAGTTCCAGGGATTACATCACCCAAAATGTCCGCCTTATGGAGGTAAAATGTAATGTCAATATTCGTAATACTATATTGATTTTGTCGTGTCAGCGTCCATTATATGTAGAGGAGGATCCGTTGTTGAGAGGTGATAAACAATAGAAAACAATATTTAATTCACTGGTGAATAAAGAACTGTCCTCGATAGGGAGAGGTCCGCTTTTCAGAGGTGTCCGGTAATAGAAGTTTCACTGAAGTTTTTGTAGATAATGTAAAAAGGAATATTTACTATAATATATAGGTGAACGAAATCGACCAAATAGTACTGCTATTTATTTTGGTAAAACTTTATTGTCTCTAGTAACTCGTCAAAGAAAATTATCGTAAGGTCCACTAAAATTATATCAATTTTAATTATTAATTTTGTTGACAGTGCTAAACAATTGAGGCGAGTTAGCATTATTTGAAGTTAGTATTTAAATAAACCAATGAAATATACCTACATTTTATATGATAGTACAAATATTACTGCTTTATAGTATTTGCAGCTAAGATAAATGATGACTTTATCTTTTCAAATAGCTAAATCTACTATTTTATTTATGAAACTAGCAAACGCCCGCGACTTCGTCCGCATAAAAATCGCAATAATAAGTAATTTTTGAGAATGTAGTTAGTAATACATTATGTGGGATATATAATCTGCTTACTTTAATGGCTCTTTGAACACAATGTTTTTGTTGGAATCAGAACCATAAATTATTAGGAATGAAAGCATGATACTCGCATTTGAATGGGAGAGGCTCGTGATCAAATCAATCCCGTGATTTGAGACCATATATGTATTGAAGAGAATTAAGGACATGTGAATAATTATAGCTTGTGTTAATTAAAAAAAAGCCCAAATAAAATAACATTAGTCTTGAAAACGTAACAGGACTACGATTGTGCGTAGAGCCCAATCATACGATACTATAGACGAAATCGAAATTTTTGTGATATTATGAAATTTTGTATGGGAAGTGGCTGCACTGAACTAATTTGTTTCACATCATGCTAGAGTAGCTATAAAAATGTTTTGTACCAAATTTAAGCTTCAAAAATTGAGTAGGTACTGAGAAACATAGTGCATTGAATTTAATGAAATTGTGCAATTTGTATGGGAGGTGGTAGAAGGAAAGGGTGGTTTTTGTTGATATTTCGAGAAACAACTATAACCATCATGCAATTGATATATTTTAAATATCAGGTCTGTATCATCCACGCTTTTCAAGACAATCGATTTTTTGTAAAATCGTGGAATTGTGTCACATTGTATGGGAGGGGGTAGAAGGAGTGAAGCTACTCGGTTAATTTTTTTCTCGATATTAATAATGCTAATTAACGATTGAGTACAAAATTTTAGCTCGATGAAAGTTATATGTATTGGAAAAATTAGTTTAGAATATTTCATGAAAAAGTGCAGTTTGTATGGGATGTGGTGTAGGAGTGTTTTAAGTGAATTTTTGAGAAACAACTATAATCATTATGCAATTGATATATTTTAAATTTTAGATCTGCATCATTCACGACTTTCAAGAAAATCGAGTTTTTGTAAAGTCGTGCAATTGTGTCACATTGTATGGGAGAAGGTAGAAGAAGTAAAGCTACTAGGTTAATTTTTTTCCCGATATTAATTTAGGATAGAGTACAAAACTTGAGCTCGATAAAAGTTATATGTACTGAGAAAATTAGTTTAGAATATTTCATGAAAAAGTGCAGTTTCTATGGGAGGTGGTGGAAGGAGTGGGGGATTTTAAGCGATTTTTTGGGAAACAACTGTAATTAATCTACAATTGGCATATTTTAAATTTCAGATCAGTAACATTTACAGTTTTCAAGAAAATCGAATTTAAGTAAAGTCGTGGAATTGTGTCACATTGTATGGGAGGGGGTAGAAGGAGTGAAGCTAATCGGTTAATTTTTTCCTGATATTAATAATAATGCAAATTAAGGATTAAGTACAATATTTAAGCTATATGAAAGTTACACGTACTGAGAAAATTGGTGTATAGCATTTCATGAAAAAGTGCAGTTTGTATGGGAGGTGATGGAAGAAGTAGGTGGTTTTAAGTGAATTTTTGAGAAACAACTGTAATTATTATGCAATTGATATATTTTAAATTTCAGATCTGCATCATACACGCTTTTCAAGAAAATCGAATTTTTGTAAAGTCGTGGAATTGTGTCATATTGTATGGGAGGGGCTAGAGGGAGTGAAGGTACTCGGTTAATTTTTCCACGATATTAATAATGTTGCAATTTAAGGGTAAAGTACAACATTTAAGCTCGATGAAAGTTACACGTACTGAGAAAATTGATGAATAGCATTTCATGAATAAGTGCAGTTTTTAAAATTGACAATGTGAAAGGTTCTTGAACCTTGCTTTTCTCATCAGAGTATTTACAGATTGAGATCAATCAAAACGCAAAATTTTGGGTAAAACAGCCAGAAATGTAAGAAAAGGCCTTCAAAACAGCAGCATAGCCTGTACACATAAGTAAATGGATAAAGCAGTATTCCTAAACATTTTAGCAACTTCGCCAATTGATTTGCTAATCTAACTTTTAAATGAAACATACATGCTACCGTGGCTAAATGGAATATTAGTTATGTATGTATAAGGCTAAAACAGCTTAATATTAAATATCTTTGCATATTGCTGAAATAGCAGCTAATAAACAGGGAGAAAGGACAGTATGCATAGTAGAAATAACATTTTACTATTTAGAGCAAAATTCACCTTATAAAATCATTAAATATGTCATGGGTTTGGGGCTTTTTTCCTTAAAAACTCTAGCTATACTGATTAGGAAATTTGGCAATGCATATTTTTTCCGTGTAATTATATATTACTAGCAGACCCCGCGACTTCGTCCGCGCTAAAATCGCATTAATAAGCTATTTTTGATAGTGTTGTTAGTAATAGTAAATCCTTTTGGATCTTCTTCAACTCCAAACGTAATTCCTCATTACTGCCTAATTCAATGGAGTTTCTAGGAGAGGTATCGAACTCTGCTGAGGGGTCCTGTGAACTGTTCGCATCATTTTTCAAGTCTGTTACAACTCAACCACAACAGTCGATTCAAATTTTTCAGGAAACTTTGATGGTTTGGTCCCCATTGTTGATCTTGGCAGTTTAACTCTTACTGAAGATGATGTATTAGTTGCTCTATGCAATTAAGACATTCAAAAAGGATCTGGTTTCGATCAAATTCCGGCTTTGTTCTTAAAAGGTTCCGCTTCATCGCTTTATGAGGTGTTAACTATTATTTTCAACAAGTCGCTGGAGTCCGGTTCATTTTTGGATAATTGGAAACAGTCTTTCATAACTCCAATATTTAAGTATGGTCGCAGATATATGGTTGAAAACTATAGACCTATATCCAAACTATCCTCCATCCCTAAGTTATTTGAAAGCATAGTTAAGGAAAAGCTATTTTTTCATCTTAAAGAGGTTATTTCAAACTGTCAGCATGGTTTTGTTTGCGGTCGTTCTACGTCTACAAATTTAACGACTTTCACTAAATATTGTATAGATGCAATGAAACAAGGCTTTCAAGTTGACGTCTTCTATTCAGATCTCAAAAAGGCATTTTATCGGGTTCATCATGGTCTTTTGATTGAAAAATTGAAGGCACTAGGGTTTCATTCTAATCTTTTGAACTGGTTTTCATCTTACGTGACGAATAGAAGACAAGTTGTGCGAATAAATGGAATTTCTTCATCGTGTTTTGATGTTAAATCTGGCGTTACCCAAGGAAGCCATTTAGGGCCTTTACTTTTTGTTTTATTTGTAAACGACATTCCGTCAATATTTAAATTTTCTAGCTCTCTTTTGTACGCTGATGATGTTAAACTCTTTTCTAAGATTTCAAGCTTGGGTGATTGTCTTGAACTTCAGGCTGATATTTCTGAGCTCTATAATAGGTGTGACGTTAACTTGTTAGAACTTAATTATGATAAATGCAAAATATTTTCTGCCTACAGAAAATTGACTACAACTTAAATAACAGATCTCTTCATAGATCCTGAGGTAATGGATCTTGGCGTGTTGATCGATTCTAATTTTAACTTTAATTCTCATACCGACTACATAATCTGCAAAGCTAATTCAAATCTGGGTTTTGTAAAACGTAATGCTAAAGATTTCATTGACCCATACACTATCAAAGTACTCTTTGTTTCTCTTGTGAGACCTATTTTGGAATATTGCTGTGTGGTTTGGGATCCTGTATATCAGATTCATGTGTTGCGGATTGAACGAATTCAACGTAATTTCTCTAGATATGCTCTTCGTAAGTTTAACTGGAGCGCTGACATTCCCACGTATGAAACCAGATGCCAATTAATTGGTTTGCAATCTTTGGCTCATCGAAGGAAGTTATTATGTGTGATGTTTATAAAGGATATTATCTCCTATCGCATTAAAAACCCTGAATTGCTTAGTTATCTACCAATTTATGCTCCAGAAAGGCCATTGAGGCAGAGAGCGATTTTTCATCCCACCGCGCACCGCACAAATTATGGACCTAATGAACCTATTTCTAGATGCATCTCCTACTTTAATATGATATGCGACAAAATCGATTTTACTGACAGTCGACCGCAGTTCAAAGCCTATATTGTAGCAAATTTATAAATTTTTTTTTTTTTAATGTTTCTTATTGTTTTGGTTTTTCTTATGTGTACAGATTTTTAATTGTAATATTTTAATCTGTTGAGATATCCTCTATAGATGAATAAATAAATAAATAAATAATACATTATCTTGGGAAATATAATCTGCTCACTTTAAAACTCTTTCTAAATCAATTGCAAGTATTTTTCAAATGAAAATAAGTCGATTTGATATAATATTATCGAAAGTTAAGTATTTACTTCAATTTAAAGAGATTTACTGCTATTGACATAATTACACTGACATCGATTTGAACAGATCTCAGTTTGTTTCCTGTCATTGGAACAACAAAAATCACTTTTATTTCAAATAGATGTTGACATTAACAACAACGTTTGTTATGACTTCAAACAGAATGTTTTCAAATAATTTTTATAATCTAGATGAAATCTGAGAGTATATTGTGTTTGCCTTGCCGTTTGTTACGCTAAGAAATAATGCTCACACAGAGTCGCCAAGGGTACAGAATTATTTGTTTCCGATCAAAAACCTCGAATCCGAGTGACGGTCTCTCTTTCCGTTCATGAACTTGGCATCACTTTTAAACAAAATCAGTGAGCACAAAATTTGAACTTTCTAGTTCAACGCGCTGTGGAACTATAGAGCGCACGGACGGACAAACGAACAGACGGTTTCGAGATTTTCGAGCAAAAATATTGACTTCTGTGTCATTCAGTTTTTTCTTCGAACGTTATTTCTTAGCGTTACAAACTTGAAAGAAAACATATAATACAGGCAGATTCATTCCATCCCGCTCCCCAATAAAACCCAAAAAAAATCGAATTTTAGCGAATTTTCTTCAGAAATATTTAAACTATGGATCTGTAAGTCATCATATTACAAATATATCATTTGCATAACAATGCAAGTCTATAAACGAAAATTTTATCGATATCCTATCACTTCTTATGCTCCCCCCTTCGAATATCACAATTTTATAAAATTATTTTACTACTTTTCTTAATAACTATGAACCATGCTGTGATAGTGTACATATTCTTTAATGTATTTTAAATAAATATAGAATTGGAAATAGTTCGCATGATTACTTACGAATCTCTACACATAAAAACAAAAAATTCCGGACGACCGCAAAACAAAACACACGGCCACATGGTCACACATATAGATATACATATTTTTGTGTAGAGAACAAAAAAAAATTCATGCAACTCGGGTGAAAAGTTGCGAACAACAAACGAAAAAATTTCTCCATACAAAATCTACTGAAAATGAAATTTTCAAAATTTTCCAAATTTTCCAATTTTCGGAGAACATTTGCAATTTTTGGCTCCGTTAGGATCTAGGTTGGGCTTTGACGAACACAACAAAAAAAATTGGAGCCAAATCGGACGAACGGTTACAGGAGGCCAGGGTCCGATTTGGGCTGTCGCACCATTGATGAAGATGATTCTTAGTATACCTAGTCCTGCCATAAGTTCTGTCACATAATTTCTCACATTGGCAACAACTTTATTTTATGAGTGACATTTCAATATCGGCCAGTTTTATAAACGTCATAATGTTGTTGACAGTTGATGGTCATTTAAAGTGTGTTCGTTAACGTGTGAAGATGGAATGGGGTGTAATAGAAAACCGAACTGCAGTGATTGCACTACATAAGTGTGGAAAATCCGCGAGTGAAATTTTCAAGTTGTTGTGCCCGTTAAAAATAACGCAAAGATTTGTGTATCGTGCGATCCAGAGATATAACGCGATCCAGACTATTGAAGATCGACCTCGTTCTGGACGTCCGCGTGATGTACGTTCTTCTGCTGCCATCAAAGCGGTCGAGAGTCGAGTTCGTCGAAATCCGTTTCGTAAACAACGAATCATGGCTCGAGAGATGAACATCTCCACCCGAAGTATGTCTCGCATCATAAAATCTGACCTCGGGATGAGTGCCTTTCGACGATCAACGGGACATTTGCAGACTGAGCAGTTGAAGCAAATTAGGAGCACCAGATCGAAAGAGCTCCTTCGGCGGTACGGCAACAACAAACATCGAGAAATTTTATTTACCGATGAAAAAATTTTTACGGTGGAGGAACATTTCAACCGCCAAAATGATAAGGTGTATGCCCACAGCTCCATAGAAGCCCGATAAGTTGCCACTAGGGTACAGCGAGGACATCATCCAGCATCAGTCATGGTATGGTGGGGTGTCAGCTACGAAGGGGTCACCGAGCTTCATTTTTGCGAAAAAGGCGTAAAAACTGCAGCGAAAAATTATCAAACGGACATCCTGGAGGGATGTGTGAAGCCGCTGAACTCTACGCTATTCAACAATCGACATTGGGTTTTCCAGCAAGATTCTGCGCCAGCCCACAAAGCTCGAACCACACAAGCGTGGTTGGAAACCAATATTCCACAGTTTATAAGGGCAACGGAATGGCCTTCTGGGAGCCCAGATTTGAATCCCCTGGACTACAAACTGTGGGCGGAGTTAGAGTCCATGGTGTGCACGAGACGACACCCAAATATCGAGAGCCTTAAGCGATCTTTGACAGAAGCAGTAGCTAATTTTCCGCTAGAAACAGTGCGTACTGCTATCGATGACTGGCCTAACAGATTAAAGAGCTGTGTTAAGGCTAAAGGCGGCCACTTTGAATAATTTGTTGCTTATTTTACTTCCATTAGTATGCCAAAATAAAATATATTTTCCTTTGTCAAAAACTCTTTTTCATTTATACAAAAATTGCCCATATACGTGTGACAGAACTTATGGCACGACTAGGTAGAATCCCAGATTTTTTTTTGCAAATTTAGTGAACAAAGGAGAGAACATGTGGACATAACTAGATGCATATCACACTCTCGACAAACATTCAAGAATGGTTGGGGCAATTTAACTGACCACTGCATTACTACGAGTATTGAAATCAGAAGCAGGATTATTATAAAATTTTTAATGCTTATACTGTACAATTTTTATTTTTATACTCTAGATAAGATCTAAGAGTAAATGTGAATGTGCGTCCGAGCAGGGCCGGTCCGAACAACATTTATCTTCAATTTCCATTTTTTTTTTCTTTTTCCAATTAGATGAAATTACTACTTTTTTTTAGAGCACCCTTCTTAGAAGTACTTCTCTCATCGAAGAACTGATATATTTACCATATACCTACAGACTGCCAGAAATCTAGTTTAAAGTTGTGCCCGACTTATTGCGGGAATTTTATATAATATTCCTAATTCAGAAACGGTAGGGAGTAGCTAATCTAAAGAATCGTCGATTCGGGGCTTATCCATTCATCAAATAAGTAAATCTAATAAAATTTAAAACAATAACTTACCAAAATGTCATTTTCGAAAATATCGATGCTCTATCGTACGGATTAACCTTATCCGAACAATCCACTGTACTTTTATTCATTTTGAAAGTTTGTGTTTCTTTTTAGCTAACACTAACACTAAAATTATATAATACAAAAATGCAAATCTTTAACTTTAATTTGTTCTAGAAATTAACTTTTTACTATCATTTTAAAGTTTCACCGATTTTAATTGAACTTTCACTTATAGATTTATGGAATAACATTTGATTGACTTTCAAGCTGAGTTTTTAGTAGAATCTGAAAATAAATAAAATATAAATGATTTTGATTAATAATTTTATCATCTGAAAAATTACTTTATTTAAATTGTATCCACAATTCATTTAAGTATTAAAATCTATAAATAATTGATAAGAATTCTTTTCCACGTTAAGTTTTAACAAGCTTTCATTTAAAAATGACTTGCAAACATTAAAAAAAACATAACAGGGCTACGATTGCGCGTAAAGCGCAATCTTACGATACTCTAGATGAAATAGAATTTTTTGTCATCCCAAGAAATTTCGCATGGAAAGTGTTCGAAGGGATGACAGCATTGAACTAATTTTATCCCCATCATGCTAAAGTAGCTATAAAAATGTTTTATACAAAATGCTTACTCCAAAAATTGAATGGGAACTGAAAAAATTAGTGAGTTAGATTTAGTGAAAATGTGCAGTTTGTATGGGAGGTGGTAGAAAGAGTGGGGGGATTTTAGTGATTTTTTCAAAAATAACTAAGAATATTGGAAAATTGACATCCTGGAATTTCAGAGTAGTGCCATTTATACTTTTCAAGAAAATCGATTTTTTGTAAAGTTGTGAAACTGTGTCATAAAGTATGGGAGGGGGTAGAAGCAGTGAAGCTAATCAAATAATTTTTTCTGATCTTAGTGCTAATACTACTTAAGTATTTATTACAAAATGTGAGCTCGATAAATGTTATATGTTCTGAGAAAATCGGCTTTGAGCATTTCATGAAAAAGTGTATTTTGTATTGGAGGGGGTGGAAGGAGAGGGAGGACGCAAATAATTTTTATACTGTAGATTGAAATCATTATGAAAGTAATATATCCTGAAATTTAGACTAATAGATTTTATACTTTTCGAGCAAATCCATTTATTGTCGAATTGCGAAATTGTGTCATTTTGTATGGGAGGGGGTAGAAGGGGTGAAGCTAATCGTCTAATTTTTTTTTGCCTTACTAACAATTTTAAATAAATATTTGACGCACAATTTCAGCTCGCTAAATTTTATACGCACTGAGTAAATTGGCTTAGAGTAATTCTTGACAAGTGCAGTTTGTATGGGAAGTGGTAGACGGAGAGGAAGGACACGCATAATTTTTATACGGTAGATTTATATTGCCATAAAAGTAATATATTCCAAATTTCAGGCTAATAGCTTTTAAACTTTTTGCACAAATCCGTTTATTGTCAAATTGCGCAATTGTGTCATTTTGTATGGGATGGGGTAGAAGGGGTAAAGCTAATCGTCTAATTTTTTTTAGCCTTACTAACAATTTTAAATAAATATTTGACGCACAATTTCAGCCCGCTAAATTTTATACGCACTGAGTAAATTGGCTTAGAGTAATTCTTGACAAGTACAGTTTGTATGGGAGGTGGTAGAAGGAGAGGGAGAACACGCATAATTTTTATACGGTAGATTTATATTGCCATAAAAGTAATATATTCCAAATTTCAGGCCAATAGCTTTTATACTTTTTGAGCTATTCCGTTTATTGTCAAATTGCGCAATTGTGTCATTTTGTATGGGAGTGGGTAGAAGAGGTGGAGCGATTTGGCCCGTTCACGAAATTGACCTTACTTTTTTGTCAAAAACGACGTGTACAAAATTTGAACAATCTAGCTCAACGCGTTCTCAAGCTAGAGAGCGAACAAGACGGACGGACAGACAGACGGACGGATGGACGGACAGACGGACAGACGGACATCCGGTTTTGAGATTTCTGAGATAATATTAACTTCTGTATCATTCATTTTTTTTCTCCAAGCCTTATTTCTTAGCGTTACAAACCTTAGAGCAAACTTATAATACTCTCAGATTTCATCTAGAGTATAAACATAACAAAATTATGATACTTTAGATGAAATGGGAAAGAGTTTAATGTACCGGAAAATATGTATGTCATCTCAAATTCTTCGGAATAGTGAATTTTGTATGGGAGGTGACAGAAGCAGAGGGGGAGGTGACAGAAGCAGAGGGGGAGGTGACAGAAGCAGAGGGGGAGGTTAATAATGTTTGTACATGACACCGAACGTGGCATGTAAAATGTTTCGTGTTGAATTTAAAGTTTGAAGTTTTCATTATTTTCAAAGAAAATTTGACATAGTTTTCCTGAAATTGGGGCATTTCTATGAGAGGTGGCAGAGGCAATGAGGGTTTTAGGTGATTTTGAAACTCTACATCAACACCCTTATCACCATGCTTTGTTTCGATTTCAATGTCGATAGCTCTCATATGTTCGAATGAGAAATACTTTTTTTGAATTTATAATATAGATATTTGTATGGGAGGGGACTAGAAAGAGTAAAGCGAAGCTGATAATTTTTTTCTTTTTTTTGCATTTATTACAATTTTAAAGGGACAAATTCTGGCAAAATTTTAAGTTTGCACATTTCGTAGTTCTAATGGAAATCGATTTTCCTTTACCATTTGCATTTATATGGGAGGTGGTAGACGGAACATACGGATCAAATCAAAACATTTCGTCGTCAATGACATTTCTATTATTAGATTTTTCAGAAAACATTAAGTCGATAGCTTTGACAGTTTCGAAGAATTGAAATTTTTTTTGTTTACGGCTGTCGAAAATAACTTAGGGGGTCACCCTTTAATGCGCGATGCACAGTTAAGTCGACACTGGTATGGGAAAACAAGTGGATAGAGGAAAATTAGTAGGGAAACACAGGAGGGGAGATTTTGAAGTGGCGATGAACGTTGTTCTTAAATTGCTGGAGGTTGTATCCTGTCGGAAAGAGATTGCCTGGTAATGAGTTCCACAACACTGTCGTCCGAAGAATGAAGGACTGCCTAAATTTCACTGTTCTCCACGGCAAGGGCTTCACGGTGTACTCGTGTGAGCGTGCAGCTTGGCGAGAATTTCGGGAGGCATTGAATGTAGGTGGTATAAGGGCTTTTAGTTCCTTGCTGCATTTACCATGGAAGTATCTATAGTACTCTATGCAGAGTGCACCGATATTTCGACGATGCTCGAGGGAGTCAATTGAGGCCGATATAGCTTCATCTCCAATTAATCGGAATGCATATTTCTGGATACGGTCAAGGGCCAGATGTGATTTTGGGGCCCCAGCCCAAACATGCGAGTTGTACTCCAGACGTGGTCGGATATAAGCCTTAAAATTTGAAAATTTCGTGAAAATTGTAAGAGAGGGGGAAGAAGAAGTGAGGTGAGGTAAATAATTTTTTCAGAACAAATTTAAATTATAATAAAATTAAATGCAACAAAAATTTGTCTTTTCAGCTTTGCGAGTTTCAATGGAAATCAGAAAAATGTACTTTTCAATGGGAGAGGTTGGAAGTAGTGAGGGGATCTCATCAATATGTAATATCAATGATATTTATATCATTATACTTCCACCCGAATTTCAAGTTGATAGCTTAAATAGTTTCAAAGAAAAATCAATTTTTCAAAATTTCGAAATTTCATGAAATTTGTATGGGAGGGGTTAGAAGGATTGGATGGAAGTAGCCCGTTCACGAACTTAAAGTTTATTTTTTGCTAAAAATGAGACAAAACAAATTTCAATACAATAGCTCAAAGTGTTCGAGAGTTATGCTGTAGACAGACGGACAGACGGTCAGACGGTCACTCGGAATCGAGGTTTTTGAGCGACAACAAATATTTCTGTATCCTTGTCGGCTCTGTGCGAGCATGATTTCTTAGTGTTACAAACGGTATGGCAAACACAATATACTCTCAGATTTCATCTAGAGTATAAACATAACAGAACTCTATATGGAATGAAAGTTTCAGTAATTTCTGAAGGTGATTTTCCTGCCATATTGGGAACCTACTTATGAAAAGTATATTACGTTTAATTAGAACATTATTATCACGAAAATTGTTTTAACGCGTATCAATAAACTGCGACTTCAGGGAGAAGAGGTGGGGGAATATTTACAGAGGTATCTAAAATCAATATAGAAATGGATTTAAATTTCAGATCAGATCACTTTACAAGAAAATCGGCATGTTTTAAAGTTGTGAAATTGTCTTGTTTTGTGTGCGAGGTGATTGAAGGGGTGGCGGGATCAAGCTTATCTGTTTACAGCATACTACGAGAACCGAAATACTTCGGCATTCAATTTAAGCTTCATAAAATTGGTAGATACTGAGAAAATTGGTACATTGTATGGCATGGAATGGTGGGAGGGGTAGAAGGAGTGAGAGAAATTAAAATTTGCTATTGAGAACTAAATAATGTCACTGAAAAAGTTTTAATATTCAAATTTCAGAGTACTAGCTTTAATATTTTCCAAGAAAATTAATTTAATATAAAGTTGTAAAATAGTATTTTTTTTGTATGGGGGGTGATAGAAGGGGCAGTGCAATCAAACTAATTTTTTCTTTTTTTTTCTCACTACAATTGATCTGAAAATAGTCTAAGCTAAATTTGAGCATCATATATGTATGTGCAAGTTGATTCTTTATTTAGGTCTTGTTTGGATGACTGATGACAAGGGACTGACAAATAATCTACATACAGTGGCTTACATTCTAGAATTTCTCCCACTACAAAGTGGCGTACATTAAATCTCTACAATATATATTTTAGGTTCTGAAAAAAAATGGTATATTGTATTTCGTGAAATTGTACAGTTTGTATGGGAGGTGAAAAAGGGAGTAATTTTTTTGTTAAAGAAATAAATTTGTTTATCATGAAAATGGTCAGTTTGAAATCCAAGATCTTCCAAAAAAATTGACTTATAATAAAGTTGTGCAATTGTGTCATTTTGTACGGAAGGGAGTAGAAGGGGTTGAGCGATTTGGCCCGTTCACGAACTTGATCTTAAGTGTACAAAATTTGAGCTTTTTAGCTCAATTCATTCTCAAGCTAGAAAGCAAACATACTGGCGTCCGGTTTGGAGTTTTTTTAGCGGCAACAAAGAGATCTGTACTCTTGACGACTTTAAGCTAGTAGTATTTCTTGGCGTTACAAACTTTAGACCAAACTTATAATACACTTAGATTCCATCTAGAGTATAAAATTTGGATTCATTTATTTAATTCAATAGTTGTTGACCCCGCAGCCATTATGATTTTTATTGTAATCATTCATAGGATACGTTCACGAAAATTATGACGCATCGTAATCAGTCTCGAGCATAATTATACAAATCAATTAAAAATACCGCCAACCATATCATCGGTTATGATTCTATACGGAAAATTAAGTACATAAATTTCACGTTCAATTCACCATAGTTTTAATGGAATCCAATTTAAGCTCAATTGCTCCCGTTTTCCGCACGCATATATCGCATGTAATGTATCCATGTTTTACGATAAAGCAGGGAAAATATTTATCTAGATCATGACCATTTCATAGACATCCATAATCCTCTAACAAGTTATAAATTTGATTAATTTCGCGTTTGGAAAAACTTGAGATTGTGTTGTGAAGTGTATGTGTTACGTTTGAGGAGACGATGAAGAAGAAGCATGTTTTCAGAAAATTTATAGCTTATTAGGACCACTTGAAGTTTTGTTATGGGAGTTTGTTAAGACTACACAGGAAACTTGAATTGTATATTTCGTACGAAACTGGATCGATATTCAGTTTATTACATGCAATTATACTTTTCCATTCTTCTTTGAGGACATAATCAAAGTTTTGTTATTTTTCAAACGCAGATTTCATTAATTTCCCAAACTGTAATGTTTCTGAGTTTGGTTCATACAACAATTAATTATTTTCTTTATTTTTATTTATCTGACTCATACTGAAAATTTACTACTTTCAATCAACATATCGATTTCCTCGAAATGTATATTTACAATTTGATGCCTTTCTTGACATTGCCTTACTCGTAGTTCACGCTTAACCTTCCTTTTTTAAAAATTTTTATACCAAATTAATGGTACCTGGCACTAAGCTCTCAAGCTTTGAACAATCCAAGAACTTTGTGTTTTCTCCATAATGATACCATAAAATTCGACATGCAGTAAAGAAAATGTCGAATTTTATACTCGTACGCTACCACTATTAAATTGGTGAAAATTTTCTTTGACTAGCTATAAGGGTGGTTCCGCGATAGCATGCATGTAATACATAGCATAGATAATTTTACACACAATTTCTCCGAATTACGATAAAAAACAGATATTAATAAAATTTTTGGGTTCAAATTTGTTTTTAATAATTGACGCTATCACATATTTCGCGCATGCCAAAACTCCCATTTCTGAGCCGTAATATTCTGAGATTGGAAATTTTTTTTAGAGATAAGATCTTGTGCAATGTGCATATTGTGAAAATTTATAGTATTGTTTAGATTAATGCAGTATGAAGCAAATTTGTCGGTAGTCAGACACAATTAAACTACTGATAATGAAAGTAAAGCCGAGCAATCAATTTATTTGTTATCACAAACACAACAGAATAATTAACCTTGAGACATTTAATCTGATTTTAATAACATACTCTCTAATTTATTTGTAGAGCAAAAATTATCGGTATTGGCAAAACTTTTAATAGCTATTTGATGTTTGTCTTTCTTTCTGTTTTTTGTTATTTTCAGAGGGAAGTTTTTTTTCGAAATCGGTGATTTCAGGGAGTGAAACCGACCGTTGTAAGTTGTCATATTGGTACACCTTTCCAGTTGTACTCATCAATCAAATTCCTGTTAAGAGACCTTATAGGAGCATAAGACAGACACAACTCTCTTCCACAAGGCGCGATCCTGAGCATCGCCCTTAACTGTTGCCAGGACTTGTTTATTTCTCTGGCCTCCTGCTCAACTTCTCGCTTCGACCAACCCGACGTCTTCTTTGAGGATTATAATCCAGATCCTGTTTGCCTATGTTTCGCTCTGGTTTCCTCAAAACGTGACCGATCCACTGCCTCCGCCTTCGAATCTCAATGCCTATTTTAGTCTGTTCAGTTGTACTCCAAAGTTCATCGTTACAGATCACTTCTGGCCAGAATATTAGTAAAATGCGTCGGAGGCATTGGTTCACGAAAGTTTGTAGTTTCTTGGTAAGTCGAACGGTTTCTTTCCACGTAGTACAACCATATAACAACACAAGTTTGACGAAGGCCTGACAAGCTTTATTTCAACGAGCCTCAATATCCTTTTCTGCTCCGCCGTCCATGCTAACAATGCTTCCGAGATAAAAAAAAACTTTAGCACCTCTTTTACATCTTGTCCGTTAAGAACAATCAGTGTGCTTGTGTTCGAACCCATGGGCATGTACTTGGTTTTACGCACATTTATTTTCAGTCCCGCCTCTTTACATTTCGAATACAACGAGGACCATTTAACTCTAAGTCCGAACGGTTCTGGCCAAGCAAAACACACGTCATCAGCATAATCAAGGTGACTTAAGATGTTAAATAGCCTCCATTGAAGACCTTTACCTTCCCCCACCTTCTATTGCAGCTTTCAAGATGTCATTTATTACCACCAGAAACAGGGCTGCTGATAATATGCAGCCTTGTCTGACACCCGTTCGCACAGAGAAGCTCTCGGACAGCTCTCCTCTATGCAACACGCGACACCTTGCATCTTCGTAGGATTCTTTAATAGCTATCACCTTATCTGGAATACCTCCCCTACGCAAAGCATTCCATATGTAATCTCGCTTAACGCTGTCGAAAGCCTTCTCGAAGTCCACAAACATGAGATGTAGTGGCGAACCCATTTCGGCTGACTGCTCTAATAGTATCCGTAGGGTATTTGTGTGGTCGGCACAAGACGACCCTTCACGGAATCCAGCCTGATAAACTTTGAGAGTGCTCTCGACGACATCACTAATCCTATTGAGAATTACTTAAGCTATAATTTTCGATACAGCAGTAAATAGATATATACCACGCCAACTGCCACAATCCCGAAGGTCGCCCTTCTTCTGAATTTTCGCAATGACGCCCTCCTTCCATTCAGTCGGATATCTTCCTTCATTCCACACCTCAGTAAAGAGTGGGAGGCGTATATCGGCCGTTATTTCCGGGTCCGCTTTGCGGAGTTCGGTTGGTAGTCCGTCTAAACCTGGGGCTTTCCTTCCTGCCATTGACCGAATGGTGGAAACTATCTCTTCCTTATCTGGGGGATCATCCCTAATAGAGGATTGTTGCGTTTGGATGTTTGGTAGTTATTCTGTTTCTGGAATATCTTCCTCTTACAAGATGTTTAAAATATCATAGAAGTATTCCTTCCATCGCCACAACTGCGTTCGCTCATATTAAGGAGAGTTCCGTTGACATCTCTCACCAGGTGGTTGGCGGTGAAATTCCTGTTCGTCAACTGTTTCATGATTTTAAATTATGAAACCATATCCCCAAGGTAAGCCGCAGAATCTGCCTTGTTGAGCAGATCTTCAATGGCCTTTCTCTTGTCGCGTCTAACAGCCTTTGTAAGCTGTATATGAACATCGCGGTCGAAAGACAGCGTTAAGCGAGATTACATATGGAATGCTTTGCGTAGGAGAGGTATTCCAGATAAGGTCATAGCTATGATTAAAGAATCCTACGAAGATGCAATGTGTCGCGTCTTGCATAGAGGAGAGCTGTCCGAGAGCTTCCCTGTGCGAACGGGTGTCAGACAAGGCTGCATTTTATCACCAGCCCTGTTTCTGGTGGTAATAAATGACATCTTGAAAGCTGCACTGGAAGGTGGGGAAGGTAAAGGTCTTCAATGGAGACTATTTAACATCTTAAGTCACCTTGATTATGCTGATGACGTGTGTTTGCTTGCACATAACCGTTCGGACTTAGAGTCAAATGTTCGCTCGTTGCATGCTAAATGCACAGAGGTGGTACTGAAAATAACTGTGCGTAAAACCAAGTCATGCACATGGGTTCGAACGCAAGCACACCGATTGTTCTTAACCGACAGGATGTGGAAGAGGTGCAAGAATTTTGCTATCTTGGAAGCATTGTCAGCATGGATGGCGGAGCCGAAAAGGATGTTGAGGCTCGGCTAAATAAAGCTCGTCAGGCCTTCGGTATCCTTTCCCCTTTCTGGAGGCTAAGAGAGATCTCCCTTCGCACGAAGCTGCGAGTTTTTGACGCATTTGTCAAATCCGTGTTGGTATATGGTTGCGCTATGTGGAAAGTGACCGTTCGACTTACCAAGAAGCTACAGACTTTCATAAACCAATGCCTCCGGCGCATTTTAGGAATATTCTGGCCAGAAGTGATCTCCAACGACGAACTTTGGAGTACAACTGGCCAGACTAAAATAGGTATTGAGGTTCAACGGCGGAAGTGGCAGTGGATCGGTCATACTTTGAGGAAGCCAGAGCGAAACATCGCAAAACAGACTCTAGATTATAACCCTCAAGGAAGGCGTCGGGTTGGACGACCATGTAACAGATGGAAGCGAGCAGTTGAGCAGGAGGCCAGAGGAATAAACAAGTCCTGGCTACAGCTTAAGGCCGATGCTCATGATCGCGCCTTGTGGAAGAGAGTTATTTCTGTCCTATGCCCCTATAGGCGGTCTTAACAGGAATTTGATTGATTGATTGATTTCGGTATCGTGGTAAGCCAGAAAATAGAAAAAAAGAAGATTGTGATGTGAATTGCTTAATAGAACCATAATACAACTTCTATCTCGCATAACAAAATGTTTGAACTTTTAATTTTTCAATGGAAGTTTATGAAAACTTTAACCTCGAATATCTGAGTTTGCTAGTCACGTGACTTATTATCTTATCGTCTCAAATATCAACCTGTAGGTCACTCAGATTTGAACAGAACTATTAGCGCATAATCCGAATGCAAAAATATCAAAACATACTCAGGGATTTCCTAATTAATTTCGCCAAATGTCAGAAAACAAGCGCAACTACTTTCTGAAATTCATTATAAAAAAAACTGTTTATACAGTCCACTCGCGATATAGTGACCAAATTCATGTTCGTCACTTTTGCCCGAGAATCATTATCTTACTCATTCTTTTACGAAACAATATACAATTGCTATTTAGCTCGTGGATCACTATTTAGAGTAGGACGAGTTTAATGCAGTAGGCCTCTATTTCGGGTGGTCGTTATATCGAGAGGGTAATATATCGCGAACCCACTGTACCTACTATTAATTTCTTGAAATTTCACATTTAATATAATTTTCACACTGCAATTCATTGTAAAAACAAATAACAGGTTTTTTTTAAGACCCAGAACATTTTTTTTTTAAACCGGCTTCAATATTTCAAATGTAAATATAAACATTTAACAGAAATTGTTGTCGTCATCATTATGATAATTGGACTTAACAACAATCATTGTTAATGCGATTTCGTGCTACAATCTATAGTATTTGAACTTGTACTAGAACTTACAACTATTACTTTGTATCTTATCATAATTATTCACTGGGGTGCGATATATTCGTTCAATTAACGAGTTAATAAGAAAATGGTTCGTTGACATGTTGCGGAACGATTAAATGAACATCACTCTGTCAGGATTTTTCTTCCTTCTGATAAAATAGAATTGATTGCAACACACACTCGCATCGTAGTTTACTGGTAATTGCTATATTCTAATCTTAATTGATGTCTAATCGCTTCCGATTAGATCGAATTAGAAAAGAAGCAATCAACCTTTTCACATTTGAAAAGTTAACAAAAATAATTTGGTGGTTTTTGTAAATAGCGTCATGTCTTGTCAATTCTTGGCGGACCAGTTATAATAATCTGAACAACATTGCTGTTATTTTGTTTGTGCTAATTGAATGCGATAATTTGTTTGTGTGATTTCGTTCAAGGGTTTTTAAGTGTATGCTTAAGGAATGTCGCAGTAGATATATTATTAGTATTAGCAGAATAATTGAAGTTTTTTCAATGAGAATAATCGCGTGGCGCAGCTTTGCAAGTATTGCATTACGGTAACTGCTATGGCATCCCAAATATAAATTTTGAAATTTTTAAATCCGTTGAGCTAGGGAACGCCTGAAATTTCATTATTCGAATGTATTTATCGAATCTAAATTTATTTGGGCCCGAAATAACATTGAGTCTTAGCACAAAAAAATTTAAGTACCTATTCAAAATATTTCCTGATTAAAAGTAAGTTACAAGACAACACTAAAAAGCTCATCCACTGCTTACGATCTTCAACTGTTTACGATCTTCAACTGTTTACACGCGCACACTGAACCGCTTATTTGGTACACGAGCACTAGAGCGACTTCATGAAGAAGAACAAGGTATCTGAAAGAGTTAGGGCAACCCATCAGATTGAGCGCTTTTTATTTGCATATGTATGCGTGCTACTTATCCGTGTAACTTTTTAGTGATTTTCAAATATCTTTTATTTGCAGAACTTTTAAGTGATGAAAATTTAATTTGGTAGGTTTCACGTACTAATGAACGGTTATCACCTTGGACCCTACTCTATTACCATGCATCATGTTCTTTCTTCTCCATAGAGTAACTCTAACGAGCACTGATGAAGACATTGAGAACGACATTATGAAAGAACTGGGAAAAAACAAAATCCTCAAATGAATTTTGTATGGGCCTCCAAACTAAATTCCCTTTAATAAAGTTTTTTAAACTTTTCCTTTTTGATAACACATTCAATTAGTTGCCGTCATGAATTTCCTAAGTATTCGAGCTCAAAAATATCTCCAGTAATTCTTTACGAATTTAATTTTCCAGAATATTTCTCTCCATAATGGAGAATTTTCGGTCATCATGCAGCCCGCATGGAAATAATTATTTATTTTTTCTAAATATAATTTGTTTTCTTGATTTTATTCTAAACTGTGAGCCATCTACGGGCGTGAAAAAAGGACGCACTATAGGGAAAAACGCCAAAGTTTTAAGAAAGAAATAGGGTGCGATCATGAAAGCGGCCATTAACCAAACAGGAAGATGGAAATTTATAAATTCGTCCTGGTAAATTGATGTGAATGTGTGTGCATTTTTAAAATTTCCAATGATATTTATGAACTGATGAATTTTCCATACTCAGCTCATGGACTGTTTGCAATGCCCAACTGTTTACGATCTTCATCACCAGAATTGATTAAATTCTGCTGATCTATATATAGTAAAACAGCGATAATAATGCGATAATGCTAGGGTATAGCCTAGTAGGTAGTGTGTTGGTCTTGTAATGCGAAGGTCGTGAGTTCAAATCCCGGTCGGCGCAATATATAATTCCGGCACATTGCCTGCTTGGATACACCTTGGTCACCTCAATCTAAGAAAATGAAAAATTCGTAGAAAGAGAGTTGTGCGAAGGGCTAACAACCCTTCCACAATAAGTGATAAAAAATGTTAAGGAACCTGAATATCAAGAGGCCAAGGTCCGATTTGGGCTGTAGCGCCATTGTAGAAGAAGAATGCGATAATGCGCGATTTAATTAAATGAAATTAAAAAATGTTTAGCTGTAAACTGTAAGAATAAATTTTACGTTTTGTCAATTACAAGCGCACTGATTTTTATTTTACTTGAAATGCACTGCAATAAGTTGAAATTGTTTTCTTAATTGTTCGTTCCAGTTGATATAAATGGCGAAAATTTACATTTCTAAGCATAGTTCCAAATAGTTCCAAATGTATTTATAATTATTCATTAATTTATTATAATGTTGTTTTTGCAAATTAAATTATAGTGAAGATTAAAGTTGAGTAAGAGCAATTCAAATAGATTTTGAATTGATTCTGGGTTGTGTGATTTCGTGATTGACACTTTCAAGGGGTTTGCTGGAGTTGTTACGCTCATGAAATTTTAGGATCGTTTATAATTTCATGTTGATAGTGGAATACATATTTCTATTTTTTATTCAACTAATTCGTAGTACAAAACTATCCTGAATTCATATAAAATAAACCTCATTGATTTTTCCTTCACGCAACACAGCGTTGGAAAATTGGGCACATAAGACAAAATTCCTGCGCGAGTGAAATGTCTATCAAAGTATTCGAAGCCCTATTATAATATCTTTACAGTGCCCTGCAAAATTGAGCTTTGGGCACCTGACCTTCAGGTTCCATAACATATTTATGTATTATTGTGGAAGACTTTTTAGCTCTCGCACAACCTCCTATTTGCGAATATTTTTGTCTTCATAGATAAAGTTGGCCATAATATACCAACGCGGGCAATTTTCTGAAATTACGCGTCAATCGGGATTGCATTGGACACTAGCACGCAGCTCACAGATAGATCTATTATAATAATAAAATGCAAAGTTTGTAAGTCTGTATCTTTTTGGGCGGACAAATCTAAAGCACGCAGAGGTCTGAAAATTTTAACCTAGAAGCCCACAAGTTCGAACTGATGCAAGTTCGTGAACGGGCCAAATCGCTCCACCCCTTCTACCTCCTCCCATACAAAATTACCAATCTCGTAATTTGACAATAAACTAATTTTTTCGAAAAGTATAAAAGCTATTGATCTGAAATTCGGAATTTATTATTTCTATAACGATTTCATTCGTCGGTATAAAAATTATCCGAATCCCTTACTCCTTCTACCACCTCCTATACAAACTGCACTTTTTCATGAAATACTATAAACCAATTTACTCAGAAGCTAGGGTATAGCCTAGTAGGTAGTGTGTTGGTCTTGTAATGCGAAGGTCGTGAGTTCAAATCCCGGTCGGCGCAATATATAATTCCAGCTCATTGCCTGCTTGGATATACCTTGGTCACCTCAATCTAAGAAAATGAAAAATTCGTAGAAAGAGGGTTGTGCGAAGGGCTAACAACCCTTCCACAATAAGTAATGAAAAATGTTAAGGAACCTGAATATCAGGAGGCCAAGGTCCGATTTGGGCTGTAGCGCCATTGTAGAAGAAGGAGAATTTACTCAGTACGTATCAGTTTTATCGAGCTGAAATTGTGCACTAAATACTTATTTAGAATTATTAGTGAGAGCAAACCAATTAGGCGATTAGCTTCACTCCTCCTACCCCCTCCCATACAATATGACATAATTTCGCAACTCTACAAGTTAATGAATAAATGTCACTGTTATGGTCGGTCCTACCAAAGTTCAAATGAAGTAGATGCTTTGAGCGGCATGTTTAAGGAGTGACATCATAAAAAGACCGAAAAGTTGGACTTAGTTATAAACTTAAAGATCGTCCATGTAGTCAAACTTTGACATTGCATACAAATTTGATAATTTAAGACAATAGTAGAAATTGTAGAATTTTTCGCTGATATTTTTTTTTCGGTAAAATTATCGCATACATTTATGGTCACACAATCTGTCTTTCCACATTTCAGTTCTCAAGTTTTGAATGTACGTCTCCTGTTTCCGCGTAGCATGTGCCGAAATGCACTAATTCTTCTTCAATGGCACTACAGGCCAAATCGGGACTTGGCCTCCTGACCTTCAGGCTCCTTAACATTTTTACATTATTTATTAGAGAAGTGTTGTTAGCCCTTCGCGCAACCCTCTATCTACGAATTTTTCTTTTTCGTACATTGAGATAACCAAGATATATCCATACAAGCAGTACGTTTGAATTATACGTCGACCAGGATTTGAACTCACGAACTTCGCACCGTAACTAATTGCTCATCGCTTATTCCTTCTTTGTAATTCTTCTTGTTCAATGGCATTACAGCCAAAATTGGGACTGGACTTACTAACCTTCAGGTGCCTTAACACTTTTTTCTTATTGTGGGTTGTTGGACTTTCGCACAACCTTCTATCTACGAGTTTTCATTACCACAGATTGAGGTTGCCAAGATTTACCCACGCAAGTAGTGTAATGAAATTATACGGCGATCGGGATTTGAACTCTGGACCTTCGCATTGTAGAGCAACACGCTACCCACTAGGCTCTACCCTAACTAGTTTGTAATTGCTCAATCCTTTAACAGGTATCTATTTGAATTCTCTGAACAAATATGTTAAATATTTTTTTATCTTGATTATATTGTAATTCAAATATTTAAAAATTTTGACCTCCAAAACGTCAAAAAATTTTGAAAAATTTATCGCAGCATTGTTATATCGTCACTCCCATGCCACAACCACGAATGTGAAAGTTTTGTAATTTTCACCCAAGTACACTTTTCGGTAGAACTGGTTGACTAGATTACAATCCTAAAACAGCGAATGCATGACAAAATACTTTGAAAGAAACTTTTTTAACTTGAAAAGTTCAATCACACAATTATCTATTGAAAATTAAGAAGAGACAAATTTTGAAATGCAGCTTTCTCGTAAAGGCACATTAGTGGTTTTGGCATGTGAGTGACGATATGTGACCGTCACGATATGAAAAGAGATCTTATCATGCCTGAACACTTTTTTTTTCAGTACAGCCAAAAATAGGTATTTTGGTAAATTTTATTGATTTTGAAATTCTGGTTGGTACTACTGCTCAAATACCGTGATTCACAAATCTGCTGATCCGGACGGTATTGTCCCCATTACCCTTAAAAAACGCGCCTCTTCTTTAGTTAAACCTCTTCGCAACCTTTTCTATCTTTCCTACTCTTCCGGGTGCTTTCCACGTATGTGGAAAGCTGCGAATGTTAAGCCCATTCCCAGGAAAGGAAGCAAAGCGAACCCCGTCAACTACCGCTCAATAGCCATTACTTCAGTGTTCTCGAAAGTAATGGAAACTGCTGTCAATCGTAAAATCGTCAAATATCTGGAGGATAAACAGCTCATCCATAATCGTCAGTATGGGTTCCCTTCTGGACGGTCGACGGGGGATCTTTTAGTTTACTTGTCAGAGCGTTGGAACAAATGCTTACATAAATATGGCGAAGGTCAAGTTCTCGCACTTGACATTGAAAAAGCCTTTGACAGAGTTTGGCACGAATGTCTCTTAGTTAAGTTTAGGGTCATCGGCCTTAATGATACCCTTGTTCAGTGGATTGACAGTTATCGTTTTGAACGCACTACACGAGTAGTACCCAATTGATTCCGGCGTCCCTCAAGGTTCTGTTTTATCTCCAACTCTTTTCTAAATTTTCATAAACAATCTTCTGTCGTCCAGTCGTAATCCAATCCATAATTTTGTAGATGACATTACTTTAGACGGCACCTATGAATTCAACTCAGCTGCGAAATCAAACAATATTCTATTGCTTCCAATCGCAGGAAATTATTCAATTCGCTGAATTCGGATCTCAACTTAATCCTGGAATGGAGCAGGAAAAATAGAGCAGAGTTCAAAGTATCCAAAACACAGGCCTATCATCTATCCCTCAAACGTGATGTTTCAATGTTATATCACAATGTAACCTTTGATGGTTCACATCTTACCACTTCGGAGAATGTGACACTATTAGGCGTCAAAATTAATGATCATCTGAATTGGGCCCAGCATCTTTGATATTACCCTTGACGCCTCTAAATGTCTAGATGTTCTCCGAAAATGCAAAAAATATTTCACACCCATCGAAATAGTAACCATCTATAAGGCTTACATTATACCACGTTTAGAGTATAACTCGCATGTTTGGGCTGGGGCACCTAAAACACATCTCGCGTTTCTCGATCGTATTCAAAAACATGCGTTCCGACTGAGGACGAAGCCAACATGTCTTCTCTAGATTCTCTCGAGCATCGCAGAAATGTCGGAATACTCAGCATTTACTATCGATACTTTCATGGTAAATGTAGTGCGGAACTAAGCCCACTCACTCACTGTATACTTTTCCCCTGAATAATCGCCAAGCTAAACGCTCACACGAGTACACGGTCAAACACATGCCTTCTCATACAGTGAAATATAGGCAGTCATTCATTTCCCGAACGTCAAGACTTTGGAACGATTTACCAGCTAGTTTGTTTCCCAACAAGTACAATCTGCGGTGCTTCCAGAACAATGTCCACCTTCATTTTCGTCTCTCTACACTCTAATACCTCCACTTCCTATAGCGAAATAACTGTGCATTGCATTAAAGGGTGATCCCCTAAGTTACACATACTCGGTGCCTTAAAAAAAAAAATCTTATGCCAAGGATACGAAAGGGCATATCAGTAGTTTTGAATTATAATAGCAGTTCAAAAGTCTAGCTGTTCCTTAAAATCAGTATTTTTTTACTCTCATTTCATAGATTTTGCATTTTCTCGATAGCCCACTTCAGATATTACATTGGTACTTCTGGCATAGCTTCTCTCAACCATTTTATAAAAGAAAACCAAACTAGTGCGAAAGTGAAAATTTTGCAGTTTCATGCCTCTACATGGTTTCATAGAGATTATTAACTCTTAAAAAATGATTTTTCTCAACCTCTATCCCAACACCTAAGAATCGTTCTTGAAAATTGCCAAACTGTAAGCCACAATATCTCAAAACAAGGTTTTATCATTGTTAAACTTTTTAAAATTTCATAACTCAGCCAATTTTTAGAATTTATTCATAAAAAAACAACGGATTTGTTCAAAAAATTCTCTAGTATTAATCAGTGCATCTAACTCAAATTCGAACCCTGGCATTATAAGGTCCCATTTCATATTGACGGTCATAGAAATTTTTATACTCTAGATGAAATCTGAGAGTATATTGTGTTTGCCTTACCGTTTGTAACGCTGAGAAATAACGCTCGCACAGAGCCGCCAAGGATACAGAAATATTTGTTGTCGCTCAAAAACCTCGATTACGAGTGACCGTCTGTCCGTCTGTCCGTCTGTTCGTCTGTCTGTCTGTCGGTCTGTCCGTCCGTCCGTCTGTGCGTCTGTCTACAGCATAACTCTCGAGAGTTTTGAGCTATAGTGCTGACAATTTTTGTGTGTCATTTTCAGCAAAAAAGTAACTTTAAGTTCGTGAATGGGCTACATCCCCCCACTCCTTCTACCCCCTCCCATACAAATTTCATGAATCTTCGAAATAATAAGAAATTGATTTTTCTTTGAAACTATTTAAGCTACCGACTTAAACTTTAGGTCAAAGTATTATGATATAGATGTCAGTAATATCACGAAATATTGACCCGATCCCCTTACTCCTTCTACCCCCTCCCATACAAATGGACAATTTTTAAAAATACATATTTTCGATTTTCATTGAAACTAGTAAAGCTGAAAAGACAACATTTTGTCAGAATTAATTCTACTATAATTTCAATTTATTTTAAAAATAATTATCAACTTCACATCACTCCTTCTACCCCCTCCCATACAAATTTCACGAAATTTTGAAATTTAAATTAAATTATTTTTCTTCGAAACTGTTGAAGCTAGCAACTTGATATTTTTCATAAAGTATACAAATTGATATATTAATACTGCGAAAAAATTTATTTTGATCCGTACACTCCCTCTACCTCCTCCCATACAAATGCATATTTTTGTTAAAAGCATATTATCGATTTCCATTCAAACTAGAAAAAGTACAAACTTGAAATTTTGCCAGAATTTGTTTCTTAATAATTGAAATAACTGTTAGAAAAAATTATCAGCTCCGTTTCACTCCTTCTACCACCTCCCATACAAAAATCTTTATTATAAATTCAAGAAAAGCATTTCTCCTTCAAGTTTTCATATGAGAGCTATCGACCTTGAAATTGAATCAAAGCATGGTGATAAGGATGATGATAATCAGTTTCAAAATCATCTTAAACGCTCCACTTCCTTTGCCACCTCCCATACAAATGTCCCAATTTCAGGAAAACTATGACTAATTTCTTTAAAAATAATGAAAACTAAAAACTTTAAATTCAGCAAAAAACATTTTGCATGCCATGTTCGGTGTCATATACGGAAAATACAAACCTCCCCCTCTACCTCTACCACCTCCCATGCAAAAGTCTCTATTCACTATTCGAAAGAATTTGCGATAACATATTTTCCGGTACATGAAAGTCAGTTTCATCTCATCTAGAGTATCATATGATTGGGCTTTAAGCTCAATTTTAATTCTGTTATGTTTTGTAACTGTTTTTATCAAATTTGTGACAAAATGTTACAAAGTTTTAGCAACAGATATCAAAAAGGGCGTCAACCCAACCGTCAATTTCATTACGATGATGTCACTGTGTCTTTAATTAGAAAAATTGTCACATTTCTGTTAAAAAAATTCAGTATATCGTATACGTGTTCTTTCCCACAAACACTGCTAAAATTCCGGCCGCACGGTAGTCAAATTTTATTGTGACGAAAAAATGTGGTGCAATTGTCACAATAGTGTAGTTAATAAACTGCCGAAAATTTCTTCACAAAAATACGTACATATAAGAAATTTCAGTTTCTTGTTGTCGTTAAAATGTCAACTGTAATATGAACAGGTTAGGGTAGCCTAGTGGGTAGCGTGTTGGTCTTACAATGCGAAGGTCGTGAGTTCAAATCCCGGTCAACATAATATAATTCATGCACACTGCCTGCTTGAATATACATACATTGGTTACTTCAATCTACGAAAATGAAAAATTGTGCGAAGAGCTAATAACCCATCCACAATAAATAATGAAAAAGTGTTAAGGAACCTGAAGGTCAGGAGGCCAAGTCCCGATTTGGGCTGTAGTGCCATTGTAGAAGTTTAGAATATGAACAATAACATTTCATATATTTAGAATTCACTACAATAATTTTCTATTGCATCTTTTTCGAAATTTATTGCCATTAGAATGCAGAAACTATGACAATCTGCGTCGGATAGAAGTATACCGATTGCCCTGTAGCAATCACTATTTTGTCAGTGGAAAAAGTTTTGAAAAATGCACTTTGACTTTCGAAAGTCTAAAGAGTGAATGCTAACAACAAATTTCGTTGCCATTCTATTATACTTACTCTTTTAGCTCATTTCCACATATCAAAAAAATGCGAAAGAATAAACATTTCCGATAATTACGGCAAAGAAGAGCAAGGCCAGATTTTTTCAAAATAACTCACTGAACTGCGAGAATGCCACGAATCCTACCATATGTTTTTATCGCTAAATCACTAAAATTTCTTCAATGATTTCATGATTTCTGACCGTTTAACTTTCACTATTTCTTTAATTATACGTCTTAACAAAACTGATTCACTTGTTTGCTCCTTGAAGATATTAAGAAAAAATCTTAAATATAGGTAACGTGATCACAATTACACCGCTTATATGCTACTAAATTATTAGCGCCGCGATATCAACTTAAAAACGCACAATTACGCGATTACGTCTTATCACAGTACTTCTACTCAATATCAAGGTTTCCTTAAAAATTTAACAAGAAATGATCGAATGTAAACAACATTTGCCAATAAAAAAAAGTTAATATTTTTATTTACGAAGTTTCAAAAAATAGTCTGACCGATTGACCAACAAGATCAGAATAATTTAAGAAAAGATTGCGAAAAGATCACCAAATAATCGCACGAAAGATGTTGAAATAAAAAAGCTGCTCTATTCCAATTCCAAGAAGCTTTTTATTATGTAATACCGAACCGGCTTTTTACACATATACATGTGATATTTTTTCATTTATTTATATTTTTTTTTTGTACTTTATTGAACTTGCGATCACTAATAAAATTACCGGTTACCCTAATTTGCACAAAACCAACGAAGCTTATTTCAAAGGGTTCTTGTTTCACGAATTCCACTTATAACTAATTAAATTTCTGATTTGATTTAATTAGTTCGTTTACTAATAGTACATCAAATATTAAGGTTGTTCTATATCTGTTTTCTTCTTTAGTAGTTTTCGCTACATATTACACTTTTAAATTTGTACTAGCCTTACGCGTTCTTACATTAGGTACCGAGTTTTAGTCGTTAAAATCATCACGAAAGCAAAAGTGTTCACGTTTTATTTCAAAAATTACGAGTTGAATCCATTCGCTCTCTAAATTTCAAATTATGGAGGAGTTAATTGTGTTTCGGCATGCTCCAAATTACAAAACTTTAGGAACTAATATAAGCATGCTTAAGACTAGCCGAAAGTTAACTTTAAAACTTAGCAAACAAAAAAGAATAAAAAGAAGACAGGTATAAAAGAGCCTTAAGTTCATTGATGATAATAATCTATTTTTTTACCGCAAGCTTAAATCTTGATTCACCCACGTGGAAAAAGCTCGCATACGCAACTTAAATGATGTATATGTATAGTTTTTTATTTTCAGGCAGACTTTGACTTACCTGATTGATATATTACCTCAATATTAGAAATATAGATAACAGCGTATATTTTGTTGCAAATTACGATAATAATTCGTTGCTAAGAGTATGAATCTTAACTGAGCATAGATTTTAGGTTGTAGTTCAAAAAAAAGTTTTATATTGAGTAATACAAATATAGTTTTGTGCATCATGAGAATCATATGTGATCTTGTATGTTTCGATCAAGTTCAATGAAATATTCAAGGTTAGAACATAATGATAAGAAACTTTATTATGATACTTTTGTTATTTTATAGTTTAATAAGACAATTATGGTTGTTACCAAAAACGAAATTATCTTCAAATTGCGGCAAATGTGTTTATTATAGAATTTTACGTTTTTATTATCCACAGTTTGCGTATCTCAGCGTCACGCTTTCTGGGCTAGCAAGCGCGACGTTACTGAAAGTACCAAAACGTAATATAGTAAGAACGTTTGTAAAACTTAGTTATCATACACGTACGAGAGATGAACTATCGAAACTTTGTGTACAAGTCCCTTCACTATTTTTATTTCACGATATTGGTACTTTCGGTAGCGCTCGCTTGCTGAATAGTTACTCAGCATATAGATTACCAGAACCCATTATAAAGCGCTTGAAATTCGAAAAATACGAAGTCCTAGTGTCAATCAATTTTCAAGCATTTTTTTTAGATACAACAGGACACGTAGCTTAAGATTAGTTCTCAATATGATAGAGAGAAGCACATGTCTCGATTTTTCACTTTTAAGGCGACTTATAGCTACAACCCAACGGGAAGATTAAAAGGCATTTGTACAGAACCTCTTATGAAACGCTTGGAATTCGCAAATAACGAAGCTTTTCTGAGCCAATCGATCGAAAAACAATTTTCAAACACTCTATCTTTTACATACAACACGTTAAAATCGCTTCCAAATATGATAGTGAAAAGCCCATGTCTTGGTTTATGGCGGCTTATAGCACACCCAGCGGGAATATTACAAGTCCTTGGAACAAACTCCCTTATGAAGCGCTTGAAAATTCGAAAAATATGAAGCCCTTCTGAGCTAATAGGTCGAAAATCAATTTTCGAGCGCTGTTTTACATACAAATCGACATGTTCCCCAAAATTGCTTCTAAAGGTGTTAAGGAACAGTATTGTACAATACATGTTTCGTTTACACGCATTTAACCAACTCAACCGATGGACCCAGATAGTTCAGTGGTTAACGCTGCCGACTTGAAATTTTTGATCCCACACTCAAATCTACTTCTTAACTTGAAAAAAAAAATCGTATAGTCATTCATTACTCACTTATAAACAAGGCGAAAAAAACGATTTGAAATGACTACGAAAATGCCCTTACTTCCGCGGACATTTATAATGTTCAAATATACAGGGTGTAACAGAATAGATGTGACAAAAAAAACATGCTGATAGGGGACCTCGTGGTGCACAAAAAAATATTCTACGGAAGACTTGTAGCTCCAACCCCTAGCGAGTTAGGGGTAATTTTCTAGGTTTTGGTTCGTTTAGAAGGTTGTCGAACTAAAAGGCCATTATCTCCAAAACTATTTAAGATAGCTCAATGTGTAATATCTTGTTGGAGAGCTTATTAATGTACCTTTCCAACAAGGGTCTGCAATGAAAAATCAGCCACTGAGTTGCAGAGTGGTTTGAACATGAAAAATTTTTGTTTTCCAAAAATGTCCTTCAACTTTGAAGGCTTTTTGCTCAAAATTTTGACTTATTTTTTTTTTGAGTTTGTGATCTTAAAAACTACCCGACACATTTATCTTTCTTTAAAAGCAAAAAAAATGTCCTAGCTCGTTTTTTTTACCAAGTTATGACCAAAAAACCGAAACTAAACCATCAAATCCAAAATTTCGGCAATGTGAAAAAAAAAATTTTTATTTATTTTTTCCATTGCAAATTGAAAAACAACTTAACAATTTAATTTAAAAGTAAAATTTATTGGAAAATAACATCTTTTTCTAATTATAAACTTAAAGTATCCGGATTAAAATATTGTAAGAACCTATAAAGTACGGGTACCTGTTAATTATCTTTTTAAAGTAATAAATCTAAAGGATGTGTGTCTGGATTAAATTATTGGAAAAAGCCATAAAATATAGGTGTGATCGCCATTATTTTTCCTTCACTTCTTCAATCTTTTTTTAACTGGCTGCGTTTAAATTTAAATTTTCTATGTGATCACCATTATTTTCCCTGCATTTCTTCAATCTTTTTTCAACTGCTTGCTTAAGATTAACAGAAGCTAAATTTTGCCTTATTTGGTCTGCTACGTTCATAATTCTCTGCTGTAGTTGTTCTCTTGAAAGTATTTCCATCTTGTATACTAAATCCTTCACGTGTCCCCATATGTAGAAATTCAGTGGTGTTAGATCAGGTGATCTTGTTGGCCAACCTACTGGTCCACCACGTCTAATCCTTCGTTCAGGATAGTTATCGTCTAAGTAATTTCGCACATCCCTACGAAAATGAGGTGGTGCTCCGTCTTGTTGGAAAAATAATCTGTTTCAAAGGTTCAATGGTACTTCATCGCCTAACATATTGGGCAAATGATTTTGTAGGAAGTCCATGTGCACATCACCTGTCATATTGCCAGGTATGATGTAGGGGCCAACAAGTGTTTGTCCAATAACTCCCATCCAAACATTGATCGAAAATCTGTGCTGGGACTTAACTTGCTTCTTGCCATGCGGATTTTCATGACTCCAAGTATGCAGATTGTGAAAGTTGGTCACTCCATCTCTGGTGAATTGCGCTTCATCTGTCCATAAAATTGAAAATAAAAATTCACGATTTTCCCGGTGTCGCAATAACATAATTTCACAAAAATATCTACGATGTATTTAATAAATTTTACTTTTAAATTAAATTGTTAAGTTGTTTTTCAATTTGCAATGGAAAAAAAAAAAAAAAAATTTTTTCACATTGCCGAAATTTTGGATTTGATGGTTTAGTTTCGGTTTTTTGGTCATAACTTGGTAAAAAAAACGAGCTAGGACAATTTTCTCTGTTTTCAAAGAATAATAAATGTGTCGGGTAGTTTTTAAGATCACAAACTCAAAACAAAATTTAGTCAAAATTTTGAGCAAAAAGCCTTGAAAGTGAAGGACATTTTTGGAAAACAAAAATTTTTCATGTTCAAACCACTCTAGCAACTCAGTGACTGATTTGATTTTTATTTCAGACCCTTGTTGGAAAGGTACATTAATAAGCTCTTCAACAAGATAGTACGCATTGAGCTATCTCAAGTAGTTTCGGAAATATTGGCCTTTTAGTTCGACAACCTCTTAAACGAACCAAAAACTAGAAAATCACCCCTAAGTCGCTAGGGGTGGAGCTACAAGTCTTCGGCAGAATATTTTTTTGTGCACCGCGAGGTCCCCTATCAGCATGTTTTTTTTGTCACATCTATTCTGTTACACCCTGTATATGAAAGGTTAGCAAGTTCGAAATGTAAAATTTAGATGATTTTTTCCCGCTGGGTAGATCTCCTTTCAAATATGTACATAGAACCCACTTAGCTGAGTAGCACCATGGATATGAGACTTGAAAAGGCTACTATGAGCAAATGAAACCCTATCGGAACGAAAGATTGAAGGCAAGGAGAGGAAATATCCTCAAGGCGAGAGATGTGAATATGTCTGAATAGTTCAAGCAGTATCTCTAAAGCCATAAAAGTAAGAAATGTTAGGAATAACGTTACCTCACTGATGAATGTGGGAAGAAAATGGCAGACAGCATTTGATCATTACTATTGCTGCACCGGAATTGAAAAGAAGCAGGATAAGATTCATGCTTAAAAGCTGACAAAGTTCCGAACCTTAATAGAATCTCTGCTAATATCTGACTGCATTTTTAGAATACAAGCAAGTAGATAAAATAAAACAAACAAAAAACCGTGCCATTTTCGTTCGATCGTAATATACATAGCAGCATTTTGAGAGATGCGAATTGTACGCAAGTCACTGATGTATTAAGGATACGATGAGGAGATTTTTTTTTCTATAAATAAAAGGAACTCCAGCAATAAAAAATTTCTACAGAATATAATAAAAATCAAACACATCATTCTCAAAATATTGAGCTCTGCTTACCTCTCTCTGTACGTTTACACCCAAACTTCAAAGCCAGAAATACTAGCACTTTGCGAGTACAAGGTGCCACCAGGAAATGAGCAGTCTTATTCTGTTCCCGGATATCACCTTATCCCAGCATTTTTCGTTAGCGCTCTCTACATCCGCGATGATGTGCCCTTCCAATTGGTTTCGCATTTAGGTATCTGCTCCAATCCGGAATTTAATTACATCTGAATAAAACTTTAATCCATATCTTGTATTTTTGTTACGTTTATAGAAGCCTGGCATTGGATGCAGTTACAACAGTTAGTGCACTAGATTCAGTCCATTTACACTGCACACCCTATGGCTGAAATCGTTATCGCGGGCGATTCAATGTTCACAACACTGCCTGGCTTAAATATTCCTCCTGCATGGACCAAGAGAGACGTGATACTGAGCTCTTCGCAGCGTTAAATGGTCTAATACAGCTGGTAAATTAGCCTACTCATTTACGAGAAATTGCAGGTTAATTCTTCTTAATTTATTTCTCACCAGCCAACCTGAGAAATACTCTCTCTCTTTAATATCCCCATCGCCAATTGGAAATACGGATCACTTCTTGATTCGTTCACAATTTCCTGTTGCAGCACTAAAACCGCTGCCAGTTAAAGCACCCCGCAGAACTGCTTGGCATTTTAAAAGTGTCAATTGGTGGGTGCTGAACGAGTTTTTCAATGCCTTCAATTGGAAATTGTGCTTCGATTCTAATAACTGCGATGAAGCCTGTAAACGTGTCACCAAGACCATCCTGAAAGGTATGAAGCTCTACATACCTTCTAGTCAAAAGAGAATCCGGCCGTCGAAGGACTCTTGGTTCACAAATGAATGTCTCGCTGCAATTCAGGCTAAGAAAAAATTGTTTCAAATTTTTAAAGATTTTCCATCTCCAGCAAACAGAGAGCTTTATAATGCATTAAGAAATAACTGCAAATCCATCCTTAAACGACCAAAATCTTCGGCGGGAGATCCTTCACAGTCCAGAAGGCTCAAGATCTTTCAGGTCCTTTGTCAAAACAGCCAACTATAATTTTATCTCTTCATCAACACCACCACTCGTTGATGGCGACCGTACCGTTATTGATCCGGTTGAGGAAGCTAACTTATTGGCAGCAAGTTTTTGCGAGAAAATCCACGCTACCACCTTCAAACCAAACCCCTCCTGTCAAAACACCATCAGGTTTCTCGCTACCTACACAACATTTCCGCACGCGTCTCTTATTCAGGATCCTGCAAATGCTCAATGTTCACAAGTCCACTGGCACTGATGGCGTTCCCCCCATTATCCTTAAAATGTGCTCCTCTTCTCTGGCAAAACCCCTTCGCAATCTTTTTCATCTATCTTACTCTTCTGGGTGCTTTCCAGGATTGTGAAAAGTTGAATGTTCAGCCAATCCCCAAGAAAGAAAGCAAAGCGAACTCCGCCAGCTACCGTCCGATAGCCATCACTTCAGTTATCTCGAACGTGATGGAAACTGCTATCAATCGCGAAATCGTTGAATATCTCGAGGATAATCAGCTAATCCATGATCGTCAGTATGAGTTCCGTTCTAGAAGGTCGACGGGAGATCTTTTGGTCTAGTTGACAGAACGTTGAAACTCATGTATACACGGCGAAGGTAAAGTTCTTGCTCTTGACATTACAAAAGCTTTTGACAGAGTTTGCCATGAATGTCTCCTTATTGAGCTAACGGCCATATGCCTCGATGCTACCTTATTCGATGGGTTGAGACTTTCCTGTCCGAACGCACTACACGAGTCGTATTAGATAGCGTTACTTCTTCCTCTTTCCCAACTAATTCTAGTGTTCCTCAGAGTTCTGTCATATCACCTACTCTGTTCTTTGCATTCATTAATGCCCTTTTATTTTCTACTCTCAATCCATAGTTTTTCAGATGACAGTACTTTAGACAACACCTTTGAATTTAACTTTGCTGCGGATTCTCATAAGCAATCTATTGCTTCCAAACGCAGGGAGATATTCAGTTCGCTGGACTCCGACCTCGACTTAATCCTGGAATGGTGCAGGAAAAATAGAGTAGAGTTCAGCGCTGCTAAAACACAGACCTGTCATCTTTCTCTTAAGCGTGATATTCCAGCGTCGTCGTCCAATTTAGCCTTTAATGGTGTACCAATTAGTTCTTTAAATGAATTTATCGTATTAGGCGTAAAGTTAAATAGCCATCTTGATTGGAGCAAACATATCTTTGATGTTGGCCTTGATACCTCCAAACGCCTAGATTTTTCTCCCCCAAAATTCCCAGAACATTACCAAATTTCATCCTCTTCCTACACTGACACAACTGTGCAATGCATTAAAGGATGACCCCCTAAGTTATAATCGGTGCCTTACAAGAAATCAGGATTGTCAAAAATGTCAATGTTCAAATTGGTCCAACCGAGAGAAATCTATCTTGACATCAGCGATAGAAAGGAAGTTAAGCTTTCTTCCACGGAACAATCACAATAATCCAAATAAAAACAAAGTCAAGCTGTTTTCCATCGGAGTTACGAACAAGACTGAGTTGCTCGATACAATGTGCAAAAATACTGTCAACAAAAAAACACCCAAGCGAAGGCAAAGCATCAGAAACTAAGCGCATAGAATCTTCGTCAGAAAAAGACCAGTTCGTCCGAGACATTCATACTTTTATGTACAAATTTTATGCACACAAAGAAATTGGACATAGTTTTCCTGAAATTGGGGCATATGTATGAAAGGTGACAGAGAAAGTGGAAGGTCTTATATGATTTTGGAACTGCTTATCAACATCCTTATCACCATGCTTTGTTTCAATTTCAAAGTCGATAGTTCTCATATGTATGCTTTTCTTGAATTTATAATATAGATATTTGTATGGGGGTAGAAGGAGTGAAGCGAAATTAATAATTTTTTTTAGTATTTATTGCTATTATTAATACTGGCAAAATTTGTACTTTTTCTAGTTTTATTGGAAATCGATAAGATGCAGTTACCAAAATTATGCATTTGTATTGGAGATGGTAAAAGGAGTATACGGATCAAGACAAAAATGTTCGTCGTAAATGATATTTCTATTATTGAAATTTTAATAAAACTTGAAGTCGATAGCTTCGACAGTTTGTAAGAAAAATAATTGAATTAGAAGGAGTGAGATGAAATTGATGATTTTTTAAATCTGTTTGCAATTATAATGAAATTAACACTGCCAAAAATTTGTTCATTTAGCTTCACTAGCTGCAAGGAAAATCGAATAATTACATTTTTGAAAACTGTGCATTTGTAGAAGAAGTTAGGAGATCGGATCAATGTTTTGTGATGTTAATGATGACCCAGTCGATACCTTAAATAGTTTCAAGGTAAAATCAACTTGTTAGAATTTCGATATTTCATGAAATTTGAATGTGAGAGTGTAGAAGGAGTGGGGAACTTAAAGTTACTTTTTTGCTAAAAATGACTCACTAAAAATTTCAGCACGATAGCTCAAAGCGTTCGAGAGTTATGTTGTAGACAGACAGACAGACGGACGGACAGTCAATCGAGGTTCTTGAGCGACAACAAATATTTCTGTGTCCTTGGCGGCTCTGTGCGATCACTCTTTCTTAGCGTTACAGACGATAAGGCAAGCACAATATACTCTCAGATTTCATTTAGAGAAGAAAAATGGAATTTTAGCGTGACTAAACCAATAATGTACCGAAATTTTGAAAATTTAATTTCAGCAGAGTAATTTTCTATTTTCAGAAATTTACTGAAACAAATTTTTCGCAAACGATCTAAGAAATGAAAAGAATTTTTCAAAGTTCGTTTTAAGAAATCGTTCGTTCGTGTTCAAATTAATGTGGCGGGAAAAAATCTGAAAATGCTTATGTACTATCTTTAGGAATCCTACTTGCCAAACCAAAAACATCGTGAAATAATCTGTTAAAATCATATTTTTATAAAAACATGCAGATACTACGATTTTTCGAGAAATAAAAAAAAATAATAGTTGAAACTTTTGATTTCAGATTGTGTCTAGAAAGGATTAAAAAAAATCTTTATTCCTGTGTAAAAGTGTATTAAATAATTTTAATAACACGAAAATTAATACTAAGCAAATCAAATAAACAATGGTTATTTAAAATTTTGACCATATTCAACTTTTTTTATAAATCATAACAAGAGATTCACTATTTTATGCTATTACGCCGAATTGATTTTACCAAAATTAATTGTTTTCGATAAAAACGTACGTATAATTTCTGTTAGCAAATTTATGATTAACACTCGTACGCAAGGCAAAAATGTATCACGTTCACAACAGGTGATAATCGAATTTTAAAAATAAAAAGTTTTTGAATTGTAAAACTTTGCTCTTGAATTTTATGTGGTTGTATTCTTATCTTCTCTGACTTGACAAGGTTATTAAAATTGGATTGCAAAATGACAAAAGTCGAGAGATGTGTAACTGTATGCAACCTAATTAAATGCAATATCTAACGAGTAACAAGGTGAACTTTTCAATGCGAGCCCTCGATCTTTGAAAGTTGATAACGGCCATTTTTGCAAAGGTACATTTATCAAATTTGAAAATAATGTTGATTAAAACTTAAAAAATCACATCAAATTGAGCCGTACATTCGTTGACTGGATTCTGGAGCAGTGGGAAGTAACTCCTGATTTTGGGCGAAAAACCATCTTCACCGCTTAGACGCATAGAAGCTAGGGTGTAGCCTAGTGGGTAGCAGTGAGTTCAAATCCCGGTCGACGCATAATGCCAGCACACTGCCTGCTTTGGTATAGCTTGGTCACCTCAATCTACAAAAATAAGCAATTTGTAGATAAAGGGTTGTGCGAAGGTCTAATAGCCCTTCCACAATTAATAATGGAAAATGTTAAGGAACCTGAAGATCGGGAGGCCAAGGCCCGGTTTTGGCTGTAGTGCCATTGTAGAAGTAGTAAAATATTGGAAATTGTACTTTCGGGTAGTCTTCCGTGTTCTTATATCAGATACCGAGCATTTGAAATTTGAATCATCAATAAAGCAGACGTGACCATGCTTTAATTTAAAATTTGGGAATTCATTCTATTTGCCTACTAATTTTACTTTGTTATTCTAATAATAAAGTATTGTAATCGACACAGAAAAAAAAAAATTTGCTACCCTGAAATTTTGGAGAGAGGTAAAGAGTCAAAAACTACACTTGCTAATATCTCCACCACGAATGCAGATAGGAAGTTGAAAATCAGTAGAGATATAGAGGGGGTTGTGGGACAAACTTTGAGAATAATTTAATTTTTTTATCCATTGGCGTCCGAAAAGGGGGGGGCTAAAAACAAATTGTCGGCTTTTAAATGAATATATCTTCGAAATTACTTATTGTAAAAAATTCATATTTCATAAGGTGGCATATAGCTCTACCGGAATCAGCTTAGAGAGTGGCTAATTATTGTAAGGGGGAGGCTCAGGGGGGTGCAAAAAAAACACTTAAAAATTAATATCTCAACTATCTCTTAAGCTATGTGATTGAAACTTGAAACATATATTAAGTTATACTAGAAAAATACGAAAAAAATATAACATGTTGAAGTAATAGTAGTGGGGGAAATGGGGAGCATTTCAAAAATGGCGCACTTTTCAAAATTACAAATCGTTATATCTCAAAATTAAGTACAAACATCAAATCGAAAATTTTTCAGATTGTAGAGCTATGTAATCACTAATTTTGGTAAAAATTTTAAGTTGGGAGGTATAAGGGGAGGGAGGTGGTAAGCAAAAATGTCGAAAATTTTGACTAATTTTTTTAGGGCTCTGGTGAAAGATACAAAGTTTAAATTTTGCATATGAATACATATACATATTTGATATATATAGAAACATAAAAGAATTATATGATACTCTACATGAAATGAGAAAGAGTTCAATGTACCGGAAAATATGTCACCTCCAATTCTTTTAAATAATTAATAGTGACTTTTGTATGGGAGGTGGAAGAAGGAGAGGAGGAAGGTTTGTAATTTTTGGATATGACACCTAATGTGGTATGCAAAATATTTCGTGCTGAATTTAAGGTTTGTAGCTTTCATTATTTTCAATTAGACATAGTTTCCCTGAAATTGAGGCATTTGTGTGGGAGGTGGCAGAGGAAGTGGAGCGTTTAAGATGATTTTGAAACTGCTTATCATCATCCTTATCACCACGCTTTGATTCAATTTCAAATTCGGTAGTTCTAATATATTCGAAGGAGAAATGCTTTTCTTGAATTTATAATACAGATATTTGTATGGGAGGGGGTAGAAGGAGTGAAGAAGAGCTGATAATTTTTTTTAGAATTTATTACAATTATTAAAAAACAAATTCTGGAAAAATTTTAAGTTCATACTTTTTCTAGCTTTAATGGAAATCGATATAATGCACTTAACAAAAATTATACATTTGTATGGGAGGGGGTAGAAAGAGTGTACGGATTAAAACACATTTTTTTCTCGTTATTGATATTTCTATTTTTATACTTTACGCAAAATATCAAGTTGATAACTTTAACAGTTTCGAAGAAAAATAATTTAATTTAAATTTCAAAATTTCGTGAAATTTGTATGGGAGGGGGTAGAAGGAGTGGGGTGAAGTTGATAATTTTTTCAATTCTGATTGAAATTATAATAAAATTAATTCTGCCAAAAATTCGTTTTTATAGCTTTGTTAGTTTCAATGAAAATCGAAAAACTGCATTTTTCAAAATTATGCATTTGTATGGGAGGGGGAAGAAGGAGTGACGGGATCGGATCAATATTCCGTCATATTATTGACATCTATATCATAATACTTTGACCCAAATTTCAAATCGATAGCTTAGAAGGGTAGAAGGAGTGGGGGGATGTTAACGAACTTAAAGTTTCTTTTTTGCTAAAAATAACACAAAACAAATTTCTGCACGATAGCTCAAAGCGTTCGAGAGTTATGCTGTAGACAGACGGACAGACAGCAACACGGAATCGAAGTTTTTGAGCGACAACAAATATTTCTGTACCCTTGGCGGCTCTGTGCGAGCATTATTTCTTAGCGTTACAAACGGTAAGGCAAACACAATATACTCTCAGATCTCATCTAGAGTATAAAAATAATAATAACTTGTTCGGTCTAACGTTCACAAGGTGTTTCATGTCCATTGAAAAAAACACCTAAACTGAAAATTTTTGAGTGAAATTTTAAGGTAGAAACCTGAAAATTTGGGAAATGCATTTAAAAAAAATCCTTTAATATATGAAATATTAACTGGTCGAATACCTTTAAGAATTCTATCCCCTGCCATACAAAATTATTTTTTCGACCATTTTCAAGAAATCAATTATAACCTAACTATTCAAAGCTATCAATTTGATATTTTGCACAAAAACTTTTAAAAATAAACTGCCAACAAGTCGGGCGAAACTTTATTATTCTTGGGACAAGTTGTGGATGAGTGGAAAGTCAATATGCAGGTTAAAGTAGTTAGGGATGGCTAAGTGAAAGGGAGTTCTTGGGCAGGGCTGTTGTTAATTTAACAATATTTCATTCGTTTCCGCAAGTTTCGGTTTTTATGAGAGGAGGAGGAGGGGTAATAGTAAGGGTGGGTGGATGTTAATAGCTTTTTAATTAATTGCTTGAATCACGTCCAATATTCTCTGTATAGAATGTGTTTCATAGACGAAGTTGCATAGAATTTTCATAAAATTCGGTGTATTCTATATTCACGAAACCGAACATTTGTATGGGAGGGGGTAGAGAAGGTAGGGGAATCGTAAAATTTGATATGTAGTTTTATTTCGATTCTTTTATAAGGTGCTTGTATAAAATTTCAAGTTCGTACCTTTAAGTTTGTTGGTTATTAGTTGATTTAATGAAATTGGTCGAAATCATAGTTTTGTATGGGAGGGGGTAGAAGGGCAAGCGCGATTTCGAAACTTTTAAAGTAATTTCATTTCAATTATTTTTATAAGTTTTTGTGCAAAATTTCAAATTGATACCTTTTAAGAGTTAGGTGATAATTGATTTCTTAAAAATGGTCGAAAAAATAATTTTGTATGGGAGGGGGTAGAAGTCCTAAAGGTTTTCGACCAGTTAATATTTCGTGTCTTTAGGGATTTTTTTTAAATGCATTTCGCAAATTTTCAAGTTTCTACCTTAAAATTTCACTCAAAAATTTTCACTTTATGTGTTTTTTTTCAATACACATGAAACACGTTGTGCACGTTAGACCGGGGGGGACGGTTCATAACAATTATGGATCAAGTTATTATTATTTTTGCAAAATTTCAACTTTGTATCTTTCACCAGAGCCCTAAAAAAATCACTCAAAGTTTTCGACATTTTTGCTTATCACCTCCCTCCCCTTACACCTCCCAACTTAAAATTTTTACTAAAATAACCATTCTGTAGTTCTACAATCTGACAAATTTTCGATTTGATATCTGTACTATTTTTTGAGATATAAGGACTTGTAATTTTGAAAAGTGAGCCATTTTTGAAATGCTTCCCATTTCCCCCCACTACTATTATTTACACATGTTATATTTTTTTTTGTATTTTCCTAGTTTAGCTTAATATACGTTTCAAGTTTCAATTATATAGCTTCAGAGATAGTTGAGATATTAATTTTTAATTTTTAATTTTTCTTTACATATATTCCTCCGTCGAGTCCTTGTATTTTATACGAAAGAACAGTTGACTGTATTACTTTTGTTCATAATAGTATGAATATCTCTGACGAACTCATTTTACTGGGTGATTTTAATATTCCAAGTCTTTCTTGGTCTCTCTCTGACGATGATTCTACTCTCTTAGTTTCTGATTCTTCGTCCTCGCTTGAATGTTTTTTTGTAGATAGTATAACTGCACTTGGTCTCCATCAACTTAGCCTTGTTCGGAATTCCTATGGAAGACAGCTTGACCTAATTTTTTATTCTGACTACTGTGCATGTTCCGTGGATGAGAGCCTAACTTCAACTACTACCGTTGATGTCTTGCACCCTCCTATTAATATTTTTGTTATGGTCGACGAGGAGCATATTGTTAGCCCTAGTGAGAAGGAGCTTTCTTTTGATTTTAATAAAGCAGATTTTTCTCGGTTGGACTACCTTATATCAAACTTCAACTTTAATGAAATTCTTGACAATCCTGATTTTGAAGGTGCTGTAGTTGAGTTTTATTATGTTCTGTATCAATTTTTTGTTGCTACAGTTCCTTTTACCTATCGCAGGAACATCTCATCGTCGTACCTTTGGTATACTAGCGAGTTGCACGTAATTCGCAATGCTCGTAATGCTGCTTGGAAGAGGTATACTAGGACGAAGAATGATACTGATTTTTGGCTGTATATGGAATATTATGACCTTTTTAAGGATTTATCTACTCGCTTATATTCTGAGTATTTAATTAAAATGCAGTCGGATATTATGAGAAATCCCCTGAAGTTTTGGAAATTTGTTAAATGTAAGCGTAAATCAGATGGTTATCCAGCTTCTTTTCAATTCCTGGGCAACGATAGTAATGATCAATTTACTATTTGTATTTTTTTTCGCCACATTCTTCAGTGGATCTTTTAATAGTAGTAGCTTTTCCCCTGATATGGCGTATTTTGATGACTTTAGAGAAACTACTTCGACTACTTTGTCTGATTTACCAATTTTCTATAATGATATAGTCAATCACATCTCCCGCCTTAAAGATGTGTCTTCTCCTGGCCCAGATGGTGTTCCTGCTGTTGTCCTTAAGCGTTGTTGTCACTCTCTTGCTGAACCACTTTGTCACCTCTTTCAAAGATCCCTAATAACGGGGATTTTTCCACATGTGTGGAAGTCGTCCTTCATCATACCTACTCATAAAAGTGGTGCAAAATCTGCTGTTGAAAATTATCGGCTAATAGCTAAACTGTCGGCTATTCCTAAACTATTTGAGTCTATAGTGTATGAATGCATGTCGTTTGACTGTAAATCAATATTTCGAGTAAGCAACATGGTTTTGTTAGGCATAGATCCACTGTTACTAATCTGATGGAGTTTACGAATAAATCTATTTTGGCTATTGAGGATGGTAAGCAGGTGGATAGTGTGTACACTGATTTTAGTAAGGCCTTTGATAAATTACCCCATTCAATAATTTTGTTAAAACTAAGACTGTTGGGTTTTCCGACATGGCTTATAAATTGGATTAAGACTTATCTATTTGATAGGACCTACCAGGTTATCTTTCGTGATTGTACGTCTAAGCCCTTTACTGCGCTTTCTGGGGTCCCTCAAGGAAGTCATATGGGACCACTTCTATTTATCCTGGCCATTAACGATGTAGCCTCTGTTTTCAAATATTCGGAAGTACTTATCTATGCTGATGACATTAAAGTCTTTAGGTCTTTTAGTTCTAACTCAGATAATCTTCTTCAGGAGGATTTGTTAAATTTTAGTAACTGGTGTCGCAATAATGGCCTTCGCTTAAATTTGGATAAATGTCATGTAATGTCATTTATTCGGAAATTCTCACCGTTTGTAGTAACTTACAGTCTCAATGACTGTATTTTAGATCGTGTTAACTCAGTTATTGACTTAGGCATTACATTTGACCAAAAGATTGATTTTGGCTTGCATATAAATAAGATTGTGCAGAAGGGTAATTCTATGCTGGGTTTTACCACTCGCTTATCCAAGGAATTTAACAATTCCTTTGTTAGGTTGAGTCTGTATAACACCTTTGTCAGATCTCATCTTGAGTATGCTTCTCAAGTTTGGTCTCCCTATTATGATGTACATATTGGCAGAATTGAATCTATTCAGCGCAAATTTGCAAGAATAGCATTATGTCACCTTAATTGGAATGACAGAGTTCGTCTTCCTCCTTATATTGACCGACTTCAGTTGCTAAATATGTCATCACTCTCGAGACGACGTGAAGTTGCTGACGTAGTTTTTGCTCATCAACTTCTCACTGGGGTGGTTGATTCCTCCTCACTTTTGGGTTTGATGCAATTTGCTGTTGGTCAATTTTTACCGAGGCATCCTAGATTGTTGCAGATATGCTTTCACCGCACTAACTATGGTATGAGTGATCTCGCGTCTTGCAAGAGAAGTTAACGATAATATTAATGTATTTGACTTCTCTATAGATAAAGTATGTTTAAGACGCAGACTTAACGCTAGTTGACACTAATTTATGTTAGTTTTTGTATATTTATTTTATGCTCTGTTTATTAATGTGTTGGTGTAGGGATATTGACGTTTGTTTTGTCCCTTCACTAAATGATCAGCCAAAGGATAAAATGATTTCCATCTTTTATACTTGGAATCCATTTTATGGCAATTCCTTGCATTAAGGAATCCTGATAGTGATAATGTTATATTTTTTTTGTATTTTCCTAGTATAGCTTAATATACGTTTCAAGTTTCAATTATATAGCTTCAGAGATAGTTGAGATATTAATTTTGAAGTGTTTTCTTTGCACCCCCCCTGACCCTCCCTCTTACAATAATTAGCCACTTTCTAAGCTGATTCCGATGGAACTATACGCCACTTTGACGGTCTCAAAATATAATTTTTTTACGATAAGTAATTTCGAAGATATAGTCATTTGAAAAAACAATTCGGCCGACAATTCGTTTTTAGCCCCCCCCCCTTTTCGGACGCCAATGGATAAAAAAAATTAAATTATTTTTAAAGTTTGTCCCAAAACCTTCTCTATATCTGTACTGATTTTCAACGTTCTATCTACATTGGTGGTGGAGATATTAGCAAGTGTAGCTTTCGACTTTTTCCCTCCCCCTGCCTCCCCCTTCCACCTAACACTCCCCAAAATTTAGAAAATAGGGATCACTTACCCAATCAACAATCCACCCAAAAACGAACATTCTACCTATAACGGTCTCTGAGATATGAGTCCATATGTACGGTGTACGGCGGGACGGATTTTTTTTTTGCATTCTTAGGCTAATTTAGTCATGAAACGCGAAAAAACAATTTCAGGGTAGCAAATTTTTTTTTCTTGTGTCACAATACTTTATTATTAGAATAATAAAGTAATAGGTGAAACAAAATTGCGTCAAAAGTCTTGAAATCGCTCTTGCTCTTCTATCCACTCCCATACTAAAGTATGATTTTGACCAATTTCATTAAATCAACTAACAACCAGCAAATTAAAAGCTACAAACTTGGAATTTCGTACAAGCACCTTACACGAGAAATGAAATAAAACTGCATCACAAGTTTTATGATTCCCTTACCCGCTCTACCCCCTCCCATACAAATGTTCGGTTTCGTGAATGTAAAATACAGCGAATTTTCTGAATATTATATGCAACTTCGTCTATGAAACACATTCCATACAGAGAATATTGGACGAGATTCAAGCAATCAATTAAAAAGCTATTAACATCCACCCAACCTTACTATTACTCCTCCTCATCCCCTCATAAGAACCCAAACTTTACAACGAATGAAATATTGTTATATTGACAACAGCCTTGCCCAAGAAGTCACTTTAACTTAGTCTTCCTTAACCACTCTAACCTGCATATTGGCTTTCCACTCATCCGCAACTCGTCCCAAGAATAATAAAGTTTCGCCCGACTTGTTGGCATTTTATTTAAATTACTGCGCACTTCATTCAGTTTTCGCCGTACAAATTAAAAAACTTTGGTAATAAACGTAGGAACGGTTAAGACTTGCCGAAAGTGCACATTTAGGTTTTAAAAGTGTAAAATTTACGAAGAAATAGAGGCAGAGGACTGGTATTGAAGAGCCTTAACTCGCGAGGTATTAATCAATATCAACGGGCTACCAAGATCATATTGATGATATTTTGTGTGGGGTTACGCTAAGTTCTTGGTTTATGCGAACAAGTCACCAAATACATTGAAGGCCGAATTTATCCATGCCATCAATGGAATCGAGCTCGGCTTACGCAATCGCGTAACTAAAAATTTGACCTCCGAAATGTGCGCTGCCAAGTGGAACCACAGCGCCCATTTGGCAGAATTTTTTTTGCACACATTGCCATTTATATGTCATTAAAATGAAAAATTTATTTTATCGATATCTTCTAGTTAACGTGCTTCCATTGAAAACCCCTTTTGATATCAAAAAATGCACTTAAATTGATTTACCAGTGCAAGTGACATAATCTTGAAAGATGTCTTAATAATTCTTATTAATCATAGATTAAAAACTAATATGCTAATCGTCCAATAAATTGACCTATTTCGAATATATTCAATCTTAATTTCTCAGACTGAATTTTGTAACACTTTGCTGATAAACTTATCAGTTGAATTCAGGAAAATTATGTCTGAAATCAAGCGGTTGAGATAAAAACAAACGCATTTTATACATGATTATGTTTTTTTTTCGATTATACAACCAAATTTATCAGTCGAATACGCATAATTTTTTAAAGAATTTACTTTTGTTTAATGTTTTTGACATACAAGTTTTTATTAATTATTAATCGGCATTTACTGTCCTTTGTTTCAAATAGAATTTTATTGGTTGAAGCAAGCAAAATGATTGATTAACGAGTAGTTTACGAATCATCAACCACATTATTTTGATATTCATGTCATTTTCTATTGACTGATCTTTAGCTAGACAAAATATGGTTACAAAACTTGGAACGTCCTTTTTCAATCTTCTTAATCTTGTTTTCCTCCCAAGAGGCCTTCAATTTGTAATAGTAGGGCACAGTATTAGTACGAACAGGGCCGTGCAGTCGTTCAGTGTAAGTGATGCATCGTACCAGGGTGATATCAAAAAGGCTTTTGACTTTGTGTGGGGCATAAGCTCTTACAAAATTTTTACTGAACGACCAACACGAGCCAAAAAAGATAGATATGACGAACTTAAGCGATATGTAAAAAAGACCTGAAGACCCAAACAGAGCAAGCACCGTAATGACAAGATACAGTAAATGGAGGATGATATAAGAGAAAACAAAAGAAAAGATCTAAAACATGGATATAAGCCTAAAACCAGTCTCTGTAAATACGCAGAGAGCAACATTATCAGCACCATGCAAGAAATCGAAAGAAGATGGGCTTCCTACTTTGAACAACTTCCCAATTCCACTCCATTAGCACCGATTATGACAGACAACATCGCAATTGAGGTTCCAATTGATGAAGTAGAACCATCATCGACACTACCCACGGTTGACGAAATCAAAGCAGCCCTATGTGACCAGAAACTAAATAAAGCGCCCTATATGTACTAATGAAATAATTGGCGAATTCCAAGATGGATTCTGAACCGGACGATCTACCAGATATTCTCGGTGAAACAGGTGCTTGAGAAATGTTGGGAATATAACACAGACGTACAATCTTCGTAGGTATTAAACAAGCATACGACAGTATTAACAGGAGCGTACTGTACCAAATCATGCTTGACTTTGGAATTCCCCAAAACTAGTCCGACTAACAAGACTCACAATGACGAACACTGAATCCCAAGTGAGAATACAAACCGATTTCACAACCAGCTTTAATAATGGAACGTGGCTTAAAGCAAGGATATAGTCTAGTCCCCATACTTTTTGACTTGGCACTAGAGTATTTCGTCCAAAAAATCTTAGTCGACACCAATGGGATACTATTCTAATCCACCCAACTAGTAGCATACACTGACCACATTACCATCCTAACAAGATCTTTCACTACTACTACGGAGGTATTTGTCATCTTGACTCCGCCGCAAAAGAAGTCGAGTTGTAGAATATAATTTAGAGAGTATGAACAACTTCATATATCTTGTCGCTAATATTGCAAACAACGGCAATGAAATCGACGATGCTAGCAAATAAAACGTATTATTCGGTAATTCCAATAATGAAATTCAAGAAAGTGCACAGGGACAATAAGCTGCGGATATGCGGGACGTGGACATTAACGCGAACTCACGAAAAAGCAGTTGACTCATTCGAAAGAAATGCGTTCCGAAGAATTTCGGGACCTGTGAAGGAAGGAACGGAATGGCAAATAAGATACAACCATGAGTTATATGAAATCTACGACGAGCTAAAAGCTTCAACGTGCATCAAGCTATGTAAACTGTAGTGTCCTGGCCATGTAGAGCGAAGATAGAAGAATTCCCAAATGTGCTCTTTAATGCAAAACGAGTGGTAACCGGCCAGTAGGCAAACCACGAATATGCTTTGCAGACAAACTGAAAACTGTTTGACTATCCTTCTACCAGTGCATATTCATTAAAATTGCTATATCGTTAAAGCAAATGATTTCAATAATACAAAATAATTTAATGAATTGGATTCTACTATGTTTAATTGCACTGTATTGAATTAGGATAATTTAGTTTAAACTAATGTAAATATTTGTACTGTATTGTATTAGGTTAAAATAAAGTATATTAGTTTAATATTTATATCTTGTTACGGTAAATAAATAAATAAATAAATTGAGTCAGTCTAGCACGCAATCAGTCTACTACTAGCTGGTGTACCACATGGGTCTTGTCTAAGCCCCACCTTGAACAATATATGTACTGCAGATTTTTGAACTTCTATTAACTGTGAAATGGTTATTTTTGCCAACGACACCAGCATCTAATGATGCCAGCGAAATTACGAAAAAACTCAAGATCATTTATATCTATATTAACATAGATGGAGATCTGTTTGAAGGTATCCAAAAGTTTCCATTAATAAATAAGAAATCTGAGCTCTTAGTGATTATATTAATCAATCAATCAATTAAATTTCAGTTAAGACTCCCTATAGTACAGAAACAGCTCTGTTCCACAAGGCGCGGTCCTGAGCATCGGTCTGTAGCTGTTGCCAAGACTTATTTATTCCTCTGGCCTCCTGCTCAACTGCTCGCTTCCATGTGCTATGTGATTATATTAGTCAGCCTGTAATTCATATTGCACTTCTATAGGGCTCCAGATCCAATATTCACGAGAAAACACTTCAAATAGCGCAAAATAAATGTTTAAAAATAATTCTTAATTTATTATTTCACACAATTAAACGCATCTACACAACTATGCTATGTGCTCGATATTACAGTTTTACGTTACATTACGACTTATAAAACTTAAAGGAGTGTTACTGAAAATTGGTGGCAGGTTATATAACCGTCAAGTTTTCATACAATCTTATCTCACTCATATAAAACTATGAAATCTTATTATTTCATATGGGGGCGGCAAAACAAAACCTATATCAAGCGGCATATCACCTAGGGATGACTTTTAGGACGAACATTCGAAAATGCGTTTGTTTTTTCGAATTTTGATTCTGTCGAGTTGGAAGTCTCCTAGTTGGAAAAAATATCCAAATTAATATATACCACTAGTTGCTTCAGATCTGTCATTGACTTAAAGCTGCTTCAAATGACGCCCAACATCGATATCTTTGCGCCCAACGAGGCAAACCATTGGGATCTTGTATTCTGTCGACTGACTTGAGCGAACTACTTCCAGCATCCATAAGGTTTGGTAACGACTGAGAAATCGCTTCAATTGGCTCCCACTGCATTAAAATATCATAGAAACGGCCAATCCTTCGATTGCAAAATTTTGATGTCATACTAAACCGATTGGGCTCTCCCTCTTCATCTTCAATACCCTAAAGTTCAAATCGGTCTATGATCTATACCTGTAGAAGGATTTTTAGCCCTTAGTATAATTCAAAATCTTCGAATTTTTATTTACGCACGTTGAAATACAGTGTATTCGAAATTGAACTAACGACGCATTCACAACCAAAACACTAAATACCCAGATAACAACAAAATTAAAATATAAAATTTATCTTTGTGCCAAACGAATGAAAGTTCGAGAGATTTTCTTTATGCAAATAAAGATAAATGTCAATCTGATGAACATTATTTTATAAAAATTATAATCAACACAATTTATCAGTATTCCACTGAAACACACCACAATTAAAGAATTAAAATGACTAAAAACAACTCACAATTTATCGCACAGTCAATCCGTTTCTTCTCGAACAAAGCAAAACACTTTTTAAAAAAATATTTAGATATTTATAGAAAGATATTGACGAAATGATAAATTAAAAAACCGAACAAAGTATTCATGTAATTTGCATTTAAACCATAGCTCGCGATGATATCACAATGCGTTATTTTTTAACACTAAGGCTAACGCGCTTACAGCTTGGAGCGTGTCAGTAGTATTGATAACTTGCCGCCTAAGAAGAACCGATAGCACTGAAATTTCAGCACAAACTTTACTCCGGCGAAACAGCTTATTTTTGACCAAAATGGGCTTTTTTGACGTGCGTCTCTATCAAAGTTGCGTGAATATTTCTTTTATCAATTTTTTATTTCGGTGATATTAACGTTTCGCTAACGCAACGACGACACATAGTAATTTATCCGACACACATACATATATGGATTCGCGCGGCAAAGTATTAACTATTGACTCGATAAGCTAACAAATTTTCGCTAACCTTCAGCTCTGCGGATCGATCTCAACGCGGAAATGCTAGGCTACAGAGAATATCTAAAGATACAAGTACACCTTCGCAATTATCTTACCAAGAAGTATGTCCAGTGCCCTACCCGGTTTCGAACGGTCACGATCTAGAATTCGATGGTGAAGATATCGTCCCAAATAGATAACTGCTTCAATCTCAAGTACCTTTAGTCAAGGCTTTTCTAACTCGGCCCGGAAATTTATGCTAGCGTCTATAAAACTGTCCCCGGTTTCTTGAAACGGCCTCTAATTTTGCCCATGCCCGAGTTAATAGCTGAACGATAAGATGCGAGTCGGTCTAGCGTCAAGCTAGCTAGCCTCCGATTAGAAAGGTTTTGTAATCGATAAATAAATAGGCAGCTTTCGACGCATATGCAGCTCTGACCGGCATGCTAATGGAATTGTGTATCGAATTTATGGAGAAGATTAACCAGAAATTATGAACGAAGCAGTTTAAAGCTGTTTTTACTGGTTCGTTAAATGCGAGAAACAAATTAATTACACTTATTGTTCATAGAGTTAAAGCAAATTCGTCGGGCGCTAAGTTTAATCGAGTATCTTGTGAAATTGAGACACTATCTTTCAATTATATTGAATCGTATTAAATTGTAATAAAAATGCCTATATTCGATTGATAAGTTTCATTTTTCATTTAGGCCTAGACATAACTTAGTTTTTCTTTACTACGCTGTAGAGTTTCTATGGAAACAAATCTTGAAAATGTGTTTTTAATTATGAATAATGGGTGTACCAATATATTTGTTATTAGGGGAGTTTAATTTATTATTAACTGATTTTTTGGTACAAGCTGTATACAGAGATGCCTGCATCTCTAGGTTGAAAAACAATTAATAAGAAAGTATGATTTGGTATTTGGGCCAAATTTCTTATAGTGAAAAGTATCTGAACATTGTAATCTATTAATTTCGAAATATTGGGATTGATCAGCACAGTCGCAAGATTTCACGGCAATGATGGACTTTAGGCATATTCAGCTGGAAAATGTCGCCAACACGATAACAAATATACCATGCTTATTTTTCTCAGTATCTATTTTTCATTCTTTGAGATATAAAGTAGCATCTTAAAGTCTTTGATGGAATGAGTAATTTACATATAGTCATGCTGTTTTAAAAAGAATTGCCTTACGCCACAGATCATTTTCGCTAAATTAATAAAAAAGAATTTGACGCAATAATAAAAAAAAGTTTCGGTGAAAAATGAAAATAACATAATCCTAGATAATAAGGGACAAAATAATGTGAGAGCTCGAAAACAATGGGTTTAATGGATATTGGACAAGAAAATTACATAGTATGCATGGAAATTATTGCGGTATCTACAAAACACAGAATATTCGAGTCATGCGTCAAGCCGTATTTGTTATACAGTTGTACAACATGGAAAATTAAGCTTACCAAGAAACTGCAAACTTTCCTGAATCAAAGACTCCGATATATGTAATTCAGAGATAGTCTGGCCAGACTTGATCTTCAACGACGAACTTTCGAGTACAACTGAACAGACTAAGATAACCGTCGAAACTCACAGGCGTAAGTGGCAGTGAGTCGGTTATACATTGACAAAACTAGCGTAAAACATCTTCAAAAAAGCTTTGGAATTTTACCGTGAAGAAAATCGTCGGGTTATTAGACCAAGTTAGTATGTACATAGAAACGAGCAATTGAAAAGGAGCTGATAGGAAACGACACAGGAACTAAGACTACCCTATCCGTGAGGTGGAAATGATTTTGGTTCTTGGCAATTAAAGGGATAATGGCGATGAGTACTCCTCCAAAACTACTAAATTTTTGAGGCCTCCCGTTAATACCGAGATGGTCAACTAATATTTACGAACAGTTCGGCTTCGAACAAATCAAGGATTAGGAAGGTAGAGGAAGAGGAGTGAGAACGACCGTAATGAGTGGAGAAGCTGGTATATTTTGTCGAAGAGAATGTGTCATAAAAAGAAAAGTATTAAGAAGCTTACAATTCGTTTACGCTCTAGTAAATCGAGCGATAAAGAAATAACAGAATCTCCTGCAAATTTAATGGCCCGAAATTGGAGGAAGAAGTTTTTGCAGCTCCAGCGCATAGGTTGGAGTTAAATACTTTTTTTGAGCTTAAGGAAATTTAATTACAGAAAAACATAACACGAATACGAATGACGACACTAGATGAAATAGAAATTTTTGTGTGGGGAATGATAGAAGAGGTGACAGCATTGAGTTAGCTAATTTTTCTCATTTCATGATTAAGTAGCTATAAAAATTATCATTATTACATTGTGGAATTAAATCAGTTAAAAATCTACGTTCAGAGGATAAGTGGTGAACATCACGTGGACAGATTTAGTTTCATTGGCATCATTACACCACTTTTCTAACAACTTTTACTTTATTATTCTAATAATAAAGTATTGTGATCGCGTTTCATGACTAAATTAGCCTAAAAATGCAAAAAAAAAATTCGTCCCGCCGTACGCCGTACATATGGACTCATATCTCCGAGACCGTTAAAGGTAGAATGTTTGTTTTTGGGTGGATTGGGTAAGTGAGCTCTATTTTCTAAATTTTGAGGGGTGCTAGGTGGAAGGGGGTGGCGGGGGAGAGAAAAAGTCGAAAACTACTCTTGCTAATATCTCAACCTCGATGCCAGATAGAAAGTTGAAAATCAGTAGAAATATAGAGAGGGTTGTGAGACAAACTTTGAAAATAATTTAATTTTTGTTATCCATTGGCGTCCGAAAAGGGGGGGGGAGTAAAAACAAATTGTTGGCCGAATTGTTTTTTCAAATGATTATATCTTCGAAATTACTTATCGTAAAAGATTCATATTTTAGGATCATCAATGTGGCATATAGCTCCATCGGAATCAGCTTAGAGAGTGGCTAATTATTGTAATAGGGAGGGTCAGGGGGGTGTAAAGAAAAACACTTAAAAATGAATATCTCAACTATCTCCTAAGCTATGTAATTTAAACTTGAAACCTATATTAAGCTATACTAGGAAAATACAAAAAAAATAGCATGTTGAAATAATTGTAGTGGAGGGAAATGGGGAGCATTTCAAAAATGGCGCACTTTTCAAAATTACAAATCCTTATATCTCAAAAAAGAGTACAGATATCAAATCGAAAATTGATCCATAATTGTTATAAACCGACCACCCCGGTCTAACGTGCCCAATGTGTTTCATGTGCATTGAAAAAAAAAATAAACTGAGTGAAATTTTAACGTAGAAACTTGCAAATTTGGGAAACGCATTTAAAAAAAACAGAATCAGAGAGTGGTTAATTATTGTAAGGGGGAGGGTCAGGGGGGGTGCAAAGAAAAACACTTAAAAATGAATATCTCAACTATCTCTTAAGTGATGTAAATGAAACTTAAAATCTATATTAAGCAATACTGGGAAAATACAAAAAAAATATAACATGTTTAAATAATAGTAGCGGGGGGAAATGGGGAGCATTTCAAAAATGGCCCACTTTTCAAAATTACAAATCCTTATATCTCAAAAAAGAGTACAGATATCAAATCAAAAATTTGTCAGATTGTATTTAATTTTGGTAAAAATTTTAAGTTGGGAGGTGTAAGGGGAGCGAGGTGAGAAGCAAGAATGGCGAAAATTTCGAGTAATTTTCTTAGGGGTCTGGTGAAAGATCTAAAGTTTAAATTTTCCATGTGCATACGCCTATTTGATGTACATAGAAAAATAATAATAACTTGATCCATAATTGTTATAAATAGACATGTGCATTGCAAAAAACACATAAACTGAAAATTTTTGAGTGAAATTTTAAGGTAGAAACTTGAAAATTTTCGAAATGCATTTACAAAAACTCTCTAAAAAAACGAAATATTAACTGGTCGAAAACCTTTAAAACTTCTACCCCTTCCCATACAAAATTATCAAAATAAATAAATCAATTATCACCTAACTATTTAAAGCTATCAATTTGCAATTTTGCATAAAAACTTACAAAAATAATTCAAATAAAATTACGTTAAAAGTTTTGAAATCGCGCTTGCCCTTCTACCCCCTCCCATACAAAACTATGATTTCGACCAATTTCATTAAATCAACTAATAACCAACAAACTAAAAGCTACAAACTTGAAATTTTATACAATTACCATACAAGAGAAGCGAAATAAAACTACATATCAAATTTTACGATTCCCCTACTTTCACTACCCCCTCCCACACAAACGTTCGGTTTCGTTAATGTAAAATACACCGAATTTTATGAAAATTCTATGCAACTTCGTCTATGAAACACATTCTATACAGAGGATATTGGACGTGATTCAAGCAATTAATTACAAAGCTATTAACATCCACCCACCCTTACTATTACCCCTGCTCCTCCCCTCATAAGAACCCAAACTTGCAGAAACGAATGAAATATTGTTAAATTGACAACAGCCCTGCCCAAGAACTCCCTTTCACTTAGCCTTCCCTAACCGCTGGAACCTGCATATTGACTTTCTACTCATCCGCAACTTGTCCCAAGAATAATGAAGTTTCGCCCGACTTGTTGGCAGTTTATTTTTCTTATATATTCCTAGTATAATATACGTTTTAAGTTTCAATTACATAACTTAAGAGATAGTTGAGATATTCATTTTTAAGTGTTTTTCTTCGCACCCCCTCTGATCCTTCCTTAATCATTTGAAAAAACAATTCGGCCGACAATTTGTTTTTAGCCCCCCTTTTCGGACGCCAATGGATAAAAAAATTAAATTATTTTTAAAGTTTGCCCCACAACCCTCTCTATATCTCTACTGATTTTCAACTTCCTATCTGCATTCGTGTTGGAGATATTAGCAAGTGTAGTTTTTGACTTTTTCCCTCCCCCCGCCTCCCCCTTCCACCTAACACCACCCAAAATTTAGAAAACTCACTTTCCCAATTAACAATCCACCCAAATACGAACATTCTACCTTTAATGGTTTCGGAGATATGAGTCCATATGTACGGCGTACGGCGGGACGGATTTTTTTTTTGCATTTTTAGGCTAATTTAGTCATGAAACGCGAAAAAAAACATAACAGAATTATGATTGGGCTTAAAGCCCAATGATATGATACTCTAGATGAGATGGAAATGACTCTAATATACCGGAAAATATGTCATCTCAAATTCTTGAATAGAGACTTTTGCATGGGAGGTGGTAGAAGTAGAGAGGGAGGTTTGTATTTTTCGGATATGACACTGAACATGGCATGCAAAATGTTTTTTGCTGAATTTAAAGTTTTTAGTTTTCATTATTTTTAAAGAAATTGGTCATAGATTTTCTGAAATTGGGGCATTTGTATGGTAGGTGGCAGAGGAAGTGGAGCATTTAAGATGATTTTGAAACTGTTTATCATCATCCTTATCACCATGCTTTGATTCAATTTCAAAGTCGATGGATCTTAAATACTTGAAGGAGAAATGCTTTTCTTGAATTTATAATACAGATATTTGTATGGGTGGTGGTAGAAGGAGTGAAGCGGAGCTGATAATTTTTTCTAACACTGATTTCAATTATTAAGAAACAAATTCTGGCAAAATTTGAAGTTTGTACTTTTTCTAGTTTGAATGGAAATCGATAAAATGCATTTAACAAAAATTATGCATTTGTATGTGAGGGGGTAGAAGGAGTGTACGGATCAAAACAAATTTTTTTCGCATTATTAATATTTCTATTTGTATACTTTATACAAGATATTAAGTTGATAGCTTTAACAATTTCGAAGAAAAATGATTTAATTTAAATTTCAAAATTTCGTGAAATTTGTAGGGGAGGGGGTAGAAGGAGTGAGGTGAAGATGATAATTATTTTTAAAATAAATTTGAATTATACTTACTTACTCACGATGGCGCTACAGCCCAAATCGGACTTTGGCCTCCTGAATGCTTTGCCTCCATCCATCTCGGTTCAGTGACCGCGTCCTCCAGTTTGAAAATCTTAGCAGTGATTTGCTGTCTGCGTCAATCGAATCCTCCCAGCGCTTTCGTGGTTTTCCGACCGGTCTTTGTCCGTTGACTTTCCCTTTTAGTGTGCGTTTGGGAATTCTTCCGTCATCCATCCGCTCCACATGACCAGCCCATTGTAATTTTTTAAATTTTATGAGGGTTGACACTTCTGGATTGTCGAAGATGGCATACAATTCTCTATTGTATCGTATTCTCCAGATCGAGTCTTCCCTCACAGGTCCAAGGATTCTTCTGAGGACCTTCCTTTCAAAGGCGTTAAGTCGTTTTTCGGACGCCTGAGTTAATGTCCACGTTTCGCTGCCATAGCATAGCACAGGTCTTATGATTGTTTTGTATAGCTTAAGTTTTGTTTTCCTGTGCACGTTCTTGTTTTTGATTATTGGAAGTACCAAATAATAAGTCTTGTTTGCCATCATTATCCTTCTTTTAATTTCGATGGGTTCGCTTCCATCCTTTGATAGATTTGCCCCTAGATATATGAAGTTGTCTACGTTTTCTAGGTTATAGTCTCCTACTGTAATATTTTGTCTGATTGGCGTCTTTTTCCTAGTTTGCGTCATAATTTTTGTTTTGTTTTCATTAATGCGTAGTCCAACTTCCCTTGCTACCGAGTCAAGGTTTACAAATACTTCCTTACTCTCCAGAGATCTTGCAAGGATATCTATGTCGTCGGCATATGCTACGAGTTGTGTGGATTTGAAGCATAGTGTTCCCTTGGTGTCAACGGGAAGTTTCCGAACAACATATTCGAGTGTTAAGTTGAAAAGCATTGGTGCGAGGCCGTCACCTTGTTTAAGGCCGTTGTCTGTTTTAAAACTGGAAGTCAGATCGTTTTCTACTCTGACTTGTGACAAAGACTCAGTCATTGTCATTCTTGTCAGTCGAACCAGTTTCGGTGGGACTCCAAACTCCAACATGATTTTATACAGTACGCGCCTGTCGATACTGTCGTATGCTTGTTTGAAGTCAACAAATATCTGGTGCACATCAATATTATATTCCCAGCACTTTTCCAGCACCTGTTTAACTGAGAATATCTGGTCCGTGGTTGAGCGTCCAGCTCTAAATCCGCCTTGGTATTCACCAATTACTTTATCAGCATAGGGCTTAATTCTCTTTTCTAGAATTTTCGTCAAAATCTTATAAGACGTACACAACAGAGATATTCCTCGGTAGTTTTCGCAGCAGAGTTTGTCACCTTTTTTATAAATTGGACATATGATGCTCTTGCGCCAATCTTCAGGAAGTATTTCCTGCGTCCATATGTCCGCGACTAATCTATGTAGGAGATGCGCTATGCAGGTGTCGCCGGCTTTCAGAAGTTCAGCTGGGATTTGATCAGTGCCCGGCGCTTTGTTGTTTGGGTGGTTCCTTAGGGCTGTTTTTACTTCTTCGAGTGTGGGAGGACTCAAAGCGGATCCTTCATCAGCTATTACATCAGTTATACCTGCTATTGTATCTGCTGCTGCTGTTCGTGTAGGTGATGGGCTCGGGTTAAGAAGATGTTCAAAATATTGTGCCCATCTTAGTTTTATATCTTCCGCGTTACTTATAATGTTCCCTTCCGCATCCTTGCATAGGGTCGTTTTCGGTTTGTAACCTTCTTTCATCCTTTTGACAAGGGAATACGCGGCTCTTGTGTTGTGTAATTTAAATTGTTCATCCATGTTTTTAATTTCGTCATTATTGTACTTCCGTTTTTTTTGTCTGCATATTTTGTTTGCAAATCGTCTAAGATCCTTGTACTTGTCTTGTTTGGCTCGTGTCGGCCGTTCCCTTAATATTTTGTAAGCTTCATTTTTTCGTTCTAAGGCATCTTGGCGTTCTTTGTCGAACCAATCATTTCTTTTGCACCGGGGTTGTTGTCCTATCACCTCCTCTGCGACAGATGTAATGCCATCTTTGATTTTTTGCCACATTTCTTCTATTGGCATGCTGACAGTGGTATTATAGTTGAATTAATTCTGACAAAATTTCGTCTTTTCAGCTTTACTAGTTTCAATGAAAATCGAAAATATTGTTGCGAGCTAGGGGATCGCCGATTTCAAAGGAAAACACAATTCGTTTAAAAATAATGAATAATTTATTTATTGCACTTTATACACAATTTCCCGATCACTTCACTAAATTCGCTCTAAAAACTTAATTCGTACAACCCAGGAACACTGCCAATCTATCACTTTCGCTTACTTACACCGATAGGTGTTTTCCATGAAACTGTCACTGAGTAACTGGATTCCTTGTCGTGAGCTCTGGCTATTTATAATGGATTTATCCGAGTCTCGAACCTTCTCTGGTGTATGTTTTTCTGCTGAGTCTGGACTATTCTGGAAGTTACTAGATGGCGTCGGGTGTCATTGTTTGTGTCTTTGAGAAGTTACTAGAAGCCCTCTACATGTTGGAAGAATATTCTAAATAGTTCTGGCAGATTTGAGAGAGATCATTGCCAGATCTATAACATTACCCTCTCCTTAGTCCCTGTTCGTCCCGAACAGAGTCGTTCATTTCCGCAATGGCACCGTGGTACTTTGTTAGTCGGTCGAGATGTACCACTTTCATTTTTGTACGAGGTTTTCGCTGATTCCATCCATCCTCTGGTTCGATCGTTAACCTCTGAATGGTTTTTCCGGCTTCTTTTTCCTTCTCACGTTCGCGTTCTTTCTCCGTTTCCTTTTTGCGCTCATTCTCCTCCTTAGCGGCACGTTTACTTCCCTTTTCTCGTTCCGCATTCTTCCTTTCGCGATCTTCTCGATCATATCGCTTCCCATGTTTGGTCTTATCACGATTATTCGCATGAAGTACTTGACCGTCACGACTTCTACCCGTTCGTTCGCGATCCTTATTCGATTGTCCATCTTTGCTTCCATGATCTTTCCCGATGTATTGTTCTTGTTGCAATCGAGCTTGCCGACTCGGGGTTTTCGATCGACTCCGGCGTCTTTTATCAAAACCGTGTGTAAGATTTGAACTCTGACGACTAGTTCTTGACCACGAACTACCTGCCCGATTTCCATCTTCGCATTGGTTAGCAGCGCAGCCGGAACAATAGTTGGTCGCTTTTCGGCAGTCGAGTCTCAAGTGTCCTGCCTGTCCACAATTCCAGCATCGGGGGGCACCAAATCTTTCGCTCCGTTTGGTGTACTCTGCTTTCTGACACATACACTCTTTTGCTCTTTCTCGGCCTCGATAATTACTCCGTGAGCTTTGCTTGGCAGCTTCGAACGTCAGCCCATATACCAAGGCTTCGCCTATCGTTTTCTTACCTGCCAATTTCAACGCCTGTTGCAGCTCTCTGTCCAGTACAGCATTGTTGAATGCGAAAACAGCCGTATCGTTGCATTGCTCTGTTTGCGCATTGGGCAGCGATAATAATGTGAGTCGTTCAATATCGCGTGCCAGCTCCTGAAGTGTTTCACCATTCTTTTGAGTTCGGTTGTACAGCTCTATTTTGTAGATCTCTTTCATGCGGTCACTGCCGTAATGAAGATCCAATGTTTGGACTAACGTTGAAAAATCTTGTTGTTGCTCCTGGGGAATCGTTTGAAGAACCTCCGCTGGTGGACCTCTTAACGCCAATATAAGAGCCGTTCCTCGTTCGAGATCATTCCAATGGTTGTTTCTGGCGGCAGCCTCAAATTGGATCTTATAAATAGCCCACGGTGTCTGTCCATCGAAGATTGGAGCTTTGAAACCCTTATGCGTAACGTGCTCTGCTTTCATGACTCCGACTGCTTTCACGTTATCCAAGTCCCTTTTTAGGCGTTCGACTTCTTGTACAATCCCGGATATCTTTTCCGTAATTTGCTCTTCGAAGATTCGAAGTTTCTTCTCAACGTTTTCTTCTATGGCCTTACCCATGGTGTCTATTTTATTATTTTGCAGCTCCAATTTTTGGTTAAGGTCCTTTGAGGTCTGATCTAATTTCTGATTAATGTCCGCAGATTGTTGCTCTAGTTTCTGATTTATGTCCGTTGTCACAGCTGATTGTTGTTTAATGTCCACTGATTGTTGTTTAATGTCCACTGATTGTTGATCTAATTTGTTCATCATTTGTTGCATTAGTTGTGCCAGAGCATCCAATGTACCAGAGCACTCCTCTTCACGAGTTTCTTCGCTTTGGAACTCAAAACTATCTGCATCCTCGCCCTCAGCCTGGAGTGTCTCGATCATACGGCTGACAAGTTCAGACTTGCTCCCTGTCGTAGATAACTTACGTCTACTGAGCTCTTCCTTCAGCTCCGTTACTTTTAAGTCTTTTAAATAACGCGGCATTTTCACTACCGATTATTTCCAGTTTTTCCGCGATTCGAATTCACTTAAATTTACGTCACTGCTCACTAAATCACTCGAGATTATTCGATTTCACAAAATTCTCACTGTCCGTTCGAGAATTTTAGTTCCGCGATTTTACTTCGCTAATTAAAGTCACTGTTCACTAGAGCACTCGAGAATATTCGATTTCACAAAATTCTCACTGTCCGTTCGAGAATTTTAGTTCCGCGATTTTACTTCGCTAGAATATTCGATTTCACAAAATTCTCACTGTCCGTTTGAGAATTTTAGTTCCGCGATTTTACTTCGCTAATTAAAGTCACTGTTCACTAGAGCACTCGAGAATATTCGGTTTCACCAAATTCTCACTGTCCGTTCGAGAATTTTAGTTTCACTTTTCCGCTCTCACAAAATTATCCGTTCCGAGAATTTTTAATTTCACTCGCGATTTTTAACCCGAATTTATCCTTGAAATCCCACTCTTCTGACACCAATTGTTGCGAGCTAGGGGATCGCCGATTTCAAAGGAAAACACAATTCGTTTAAAAATAATGAATAATTTATTTATTGCACTTTATACACAATTTCCCGATCACTTCACTAAATTCGCTCTAAAAACTTAATTCGTACAACCCAGGAACACTGCCAATCTATCACTTTCGCTTACTTACACCGATAGGTGTTTTCCATGAAACTGTCACTGAGTAACTGGATTCCTTGTCGTGAGCTCTGGCTATTTATAATGGATTTATCCGAGTCTCGAACCTTCTCTGGTGTATGTTTTTCGGCTGAGTCTGGACTATTCTGGAAGTTACTAGATGGCGTCGGGTGTCATTGTTTGTGTCTTTGAGAAGTTACTAGAAGCCCTCTACATGTTGGAAGAATATTCTAAATAGTTCTGGCAGATTTGAGAGAGATCATTGCCAGATCTATAACAATATGTATTTTCCAAAATTATCCATTTGAGGGGGTAGAAGGGGTAAGGGGATCGGGCCAATATTCCGTATTTTAATAACATCTATATCATAATGCTTTGACCTAAATTTCAAGTCGATAACTTAAATAGTTTCAAAGAAAAATCAATTTCTTAATATTTCGAAATTTCATGAAATTTGTATGGTAGGCGGTATAAGGAGTGGGAGGGTGTAGCCCATTCACGAACTTAAAGTTACTTTTTTGCTAAAACTGACACACACAAATTTTTAGCACTCTAGCTCAAAGCTTTCGAGAGTTGTGCTGTAGACAGACGCACAGACGGACAGACAGACAGACAGACAGACAGACAGACAGACAGACAGACGGTCACTCGGAATCGAGGTTTTTGAGCGACAACAAATATTTCTGTACCCTTGGCGGCTCTCTGCGAGCATTATTTCTTAGTGTTTCAAACGGTAAGGCAAACACAATACACTCTCAGATTTCATCTAGAGTATAAAAATTTCAGGGTAGCAAATTTTGTTTTTTTTTTCTTGTGTCGATCACAATGCTATATTATTAGAATAATAAAGTAATTGATCTTACAAGCGATATAAAAAGAGTTTTTAATGTGAGAGGATGTTGAAAATCAGTGCTATTACATTTTAGCAGAGAACTAGATTTCGAAATGCATTAGTCTATGTGAGAATTAAATGTTAACCGAGAGTCAACAATTACACCAAGATCTTTAACTTCAACTGTTCTTTGAAAAACTCAAGTCATACATTTTGCAGTCGAAAAGTATGGGAGAAGCAGATCTATGAGAATAGAAAATTTAACATTTCGGAAAACTCAGTTCTAGTGAATTTAACTTTAACCATTCCAGACATTGAAAAATGTCTTTTTGCATATTGATGCAGTGTGAAATATTAAGTACTCTAGAAAATATTTTAATATCATCAGCATATAAGAGACATTAACAATATTTGAAAACTGAGGGCACATCATTTATGAAAAGAAGGAACAGTAGAGCTCCCAAGTGACTACCTTGAGGTACACCTGATTCAACATCAAATGGCGAAGGAATAACATTATTTATTTTAACCAGCCACATATACATGTGTGCTTGCTAAGAATGTCCACAGAGCTTAGTTTTTGTTTTATAAACTTGTGCACAAAATTTTACCGCAAAAACCGTCGCTCTGGGGAGAAACCCTCTGAAAGTTCCGTGGAGCGCTATTGCACTTTGTTGCGCCACTGCATTGAAGGCTACAATAAGCACCAAAACATTCTTTTATAAATTACTGTTCAATAAGGTAAATTGTGAAGTTACTAAAATATGTCATTTTTTATGCACGAATGCAGAAGGGATGCAAGGATTTCACCCATTCCTGAACTCAACAAACACAAATGTAGATTCTAGCTTTATAGCTCAACCCGTTCTCAAGCTAGAGAGCGAACGAACAGACGAATAAAAAACCATTTATCTAAAAAATTATAAGCTATGAAAAATGTATATGGTAACAATTTCAACATTATTTTTTCAGTCCAATTAATTTGAAATTCGAAAATCTAATGCCATTTGATAATGAAATGGATAAAACTTAAAAGCTAAAGTACGAGCTGTATGATAACGAAACCCATATCAAAATTCTGTATTCTGTAAGTAGTTCTTGCGAGAAGCTATTACAAAAAGACAAACAAATAAAATTTTGTAAATTTAGCCCCACTGTGTTACACTGTGTTGTAAACAAGTCCTGGCAACAGCTTAAGGCCGATGCTCAGGATCGCGCCTTGTGGAAGAGAATTGTTTCTGTCCAATGCCCCTATAGGTGATCTTAACAGGAATTTGATTGTGTTACACAACACCAATATAGTCATTAAAAATATTTGTGACGTTTTGCCTCGAATGATTTTATTGTTCGTAGGTAAAGATTAGGATTTCAAAATACTCATTGGGATTCATTGGGGAGTTTTGAATGATGAAATTTTTCAAAAATGTTGCCGACTCGGATATGACTCGGGCCCAGGCCATATTACACTCCTACCCTTCGTCTTATGAGTCTGCCAGAAAGTAAATATTAATATTAGGGGTTGGAATTAATTCGTAGCGTTTTTTTGCAAAGTTTGATGGTTAATTCTGAAAAAATTATTACAGTGGTATTATTGAAAGTATTGTCCATCGTTTTCTATTACCTTTTTCCATCTTTCTGGCAAAGCACGAATACCACGTCGAAAGAATTCTTCGTCTTTAAATTCGATGAATGAATCGATCCAATTCTTGGTACTTTCGTAATTGTCGAAGTGCTGCTCTGACAAGCCATTCGTCATGGACCGGAACAAGTGGAAATCTGACGAAGGGAAGTCTGGTGAATATGGCGGGTAGGATAAAACTTCCTATTTCAGCGTTTCTAAATAAGTTTTTACCACTTTTGCAGCATGGGGTCTGGCATTGTCGTGGAGCAAAATCACCTTGTCATGTCGATCGTTAAATTGGGACGCTTTTCTTTTAATGCTTTGTTCAAACGCATCAGTTGACGCCTGTAGAGGTCCCCAATGATGGTTTCACTCGGTTGAAGCAGCTCATAATAAATTACGCCCAGCTGGTCCCACCATATGAATAGCATGATCTTCTTTCCATGAATATTCTGCTTTGGCGATGATGTTGATGCATGACCGGGCAAACCCCACGATTTTTTGCGGTTAGGATTGTCATAACTCACCCACTTTTCGTCGCCAGTGACGATTCAATGCAAAAATCCCTTCCTTGCCTGCCGTTGAAGCAGTTGCTCACAGATGACTAAACGCCGTTCGCTGCCCTTCGGCTTCAACTGAGGGACCCACGTTCCTTGCTTTTTTATCATTCCAAGGGCTTTAAGGCGTTTTCCAGCCATCGATGAGCCAACTCCAAGCGATTCTGACAACTGTGCAAGCGTTTGACACGGGTCTTCATCGAGCATTGTCATCAATTCTTCATCTTCAAACTTTTTCGGTTGTCCGAGACGCTCCTTGTCTTCCAAGTCAAAATTTCCATTTTTGAACTGAGCGAACCACTTTCTGCACGTTTGCTCAGCTAAAGCATATTCACCATAAGCGTCTACTAAAATGCGATGACTTTCCGCGGCACTTTTCTTCATGTGGAAGTAATGAAGCAACACTCCCCGCAAAAACAGATTTTCGGGCACGAACGTTGACATGTTTGATGACGCACAACAAAATGTTATAAAGTCGATAAAGAAATGTCGTTCAGTGGACTAGATGCGCCGTGGTAGTAGCTTTATGGAGAATATTTGCTTTTGTATATGTGACTACGGATACTTGAGTAACGCCACCTTTTGTAAAACGCTACGAATTAATTCCAACCCCTAATATAATATTATCATCAACATCAATGCGTGACAGCCCGAATCGGCCCCAAAGATCGCGCCCTCCAGCTACTAATTATACTCTGGCTGAAATCAGAGACTATATTGTGTTTGCGTTACCGTTTGTAACGCTAACGCACAGATTCGCCAAGGGTACAGAAATATGGTATTTGTTGTCGCTCAAAAATAACGATTGCAAGTGACCACCAGTCAATCTGTCCGTCTATCTACAACATAACTCTCGAAAGCTTTGACATAACATGCTAAAATTTTTCATATGTCATTTCTAGCAAGAAAGTAACTTTAAATTCGTGAACGGGTCACATGCCCCCACTTCTTCTACCCCCTCCGATACAGATTTCATGAAATTTCGAAATTTAAAGAAATTGATTTTTCTTAGAAACCATTTCAACTACTGACTTGAAAATTATGTCATAGTATAATGATTTGAATATCATTAACGTCAAAAAACATTGATCTGATCCCCTTACTCCTTCCACCTCTTCCCATACAAATGCAAAATTTTCAAAAATGCATTTATTCGGTTTTTATTGCATTTAGCAAAGCGGAAAAACCAATCTTTGTCATAATTAATTCTTTTACAATTGCAACTACACTCAAACCTGTTTTTGTGCGGTCTTTTTTTGTGCGATTTTTGTTATGCGTTTTTTTTATGCGGTCCACCGCACAGCAACAGGTTTTAGTGTACATATCGCCTAATACTAAGACCTCTTAACTCCAAAATCTTAAAAAATTGGATTTTGAGCGAAATAATCAAAATACATAACGCTCGATATACCAAGAGCAAATCAGAATCGAAATACAATGGGAAATCCCCGAATAATGAAATACTGAAAACTCGTAACTACATATATGGTTCAGTGCGAACAGCCATAAGTTTTTTCTGTCTCCTGTAAAGTTCTATTTTTGTGAATTACGAGGTTTTAGCATTAGGCCGACGATATGTACATATGTATTGAATTCTATAAACGCATAATTTAATTGTTGTAAGCACAAGAATTTCTATGTAAATAAATGATATGTGCAATAGGTTTTTGCTAATGAGATAGTAGGCTCTTTTCATTTGTCTCTGATCTGCGTAAGTGATTCAATAAAAAGGAACATTACGCTTTCACATTTCTGGACCATTAAGATAAGATTCATTTCAAAGCGTAAATTGAAGGTAAATTTATTATTTTTCTATTTAGATATAAATTTTTAGGATTTTTATTTTATGTTTAGACATAATCCCTAAATATTAATCAGGGCAAAAACAAATCAGATTCCAAGAGGTTTGGCGAGATTTCAAGTAGCTGTAAAGCCTCGTATCTTGATTTCGTTTAAAAAAGCAATTCCTAGTTATTTCGTAATTTTTTAACTTTTTTTCTATGTGAGACTTTTTTTATGCGGTCCCTATTCACCGCATAAAAAAATTTTTTTAATTGTATTGCGAAAACTTTTTTTTATAGCTACTCGTGAAGTTTTGTGCGATATTTTATCAACTTCACCTCACTCTTCATACAAATTTCACGAAATTTCGGAATTTCAATTAAATTATTTTTCTTCAAAACCGTCAATTTAAATTTTGAGAAAAGTATACTATTACAAATATCACTGATGTTGAAAAATTTTGTTTTTATTCGAATAATCCTTCTACCCCCTCCCATAGAAATGCAGAATTTTGGTAAATGCATTCAATCGATTTTCATTGAAACTAGAAAAAGTTTAAACTTAAAATTTTGCCAGAATTCGACTCTTAATAATTGCAATAAATCGAAAACCTCCCACTTTCTCTGCCACCTCCCATACAAATTCCATAAATTCAGACAAAAATTGTTCAATTTCCTCGAAAATTATGAAAGCAATAAACTTTAAATTCAACATGAAACATTTTGTATACTACGTTCGGTGTTATATACGAAAATTAGAAAACTCCCCCCTCTGCTTTTATCACCTCCCAAACAAAAGGTAAGTAAGTATTTCATCTAGAGTATCATATGATTGGGCTTTACGCCTAATCATAATTCTGTTATGTTTTTTAATATGGCTTTGATGTCTTCATCAATCGAGTCTATCCATCGCTTGCATGGTTTGCCTACTGGCCGGTTACCACTCGCTTTGCCGGTAAGAGCACGTTTGGGGATTCTTCTGTCTTCCATTCGCTCTACATAGCCAGCCCACTGCAGTTTACGTAGCTTGCTGACGTTAAGGCTTCTGGCTCGTCGTAAAGTTGATACAACTCATGGTTGTATCTTATTCACCATTCCGTTCCTTCCTTCACAGGTCCCAAAATTCTTCGGAGGACCTTTCTTTTGAAAGCGTTAACTGCTTTTTCGGAAGTTCGCGTTAATGTCCACGTCTCGCTGCCATTACAGAGCACAGGTCGTATAATAGTTTTATAAATCCGCAGCTTATTGTTCCTGTGCACTTTCGTGTGTTTCATTATTGGAAGTACCGAATAATACGTCTTATTTGCAAGTATTACCGCTCCTACTTATTTGTTACACCCTAGTAGAAAAAGGGTGAGAGCTTTCAGCTAAATATAGCATGCTGGAGTTCTCACAGCTATGCTGCGAATCCAACTATGTCATACTTTTGCCTATTTCATAAGACGCACTGGTGTTGCTTGCCATTCAGGTTAACTCCATACTCCCTCCTCCTTTCTCTACCGCTTGGGACGACCGTCTATGGCGGAGTTCAGGTCGTGTAACAGTTTTATATATTCTAAGCTTATTGTTCCTTAGCACTTTCTTGGATTTCATTATTGGAAGTACCGAATAATACGTCTTATTTACTAGTATTATCTGTCGATTTATTTCGTCCGTTTCATTGCCATCATTTGCTGGATTAGCCCCAAATATGTTAAGTTGTCCACACTCTCATAATTTCCGCAATTGTTATGTTTTGTCTGATTGGCGTTCTCCTTCTTGTTTGCGTCATTTCTTTTACTTTTGCTTTCCTTAATGCGCAATCCGACTTCTTTTGCGGGGTTGGTGAAGATTGACAAATACCTCCTTGGCACTAAGAAACGATCTTGCGTCGTCAACGTCTGCTGCTAGTTTGGTGGACTTAAAAAGTAATGTCCCATTAGTGTCTACTGGTATTATTCGGACGACATATTCTAGTGCCAAATTGAAAAGCAAGGGGGCTAGACCATATCGCTGCTTTAAGCCACATTCCATTTTAAAGCTGGTTGTAGAATCGGCTTCTATTCTCACTTGGGATGCAGTGTTTGTCCCTATGAGTCCGACTAGTTTCGGAGGAAGCCCAAAATCAAGCATGATTTGGTACAGTACTTTCCTGTCGATACTGTCGTATGCTTGTTTAAAATCTTCAAAGGTTTAAAGCACGTCTGTGTTATATTCCCAGCATTTATCAAGCACCTGTTTCACCGAGAATATCTGGTTTGTTGTAGAACGTCCGGTTCTGAATCCATCTTGGTGTTCACGTGTGAGAAAAGCGACCTTCTCGGCCTATTGTGCGTTACAAAATCTCTTTAAACACTAACGCAAATCTTCTCAATATTTTAGAAATTTCTCTTATCTAATAAATGTTTCTTCAAAATAAACAATAAAACTACAATGTGAAGGAAATAACTTTTATTAAATCGAAATTTTCTTCATCAAAAATTCCTCAAATTGATGAAACGAAATCCCTTCATCATTCCGAACATTAAAAAATTCTAGAATCAGGTATCACTAATAACACAACCCTAACACTAGTAATGAACGACTACCTGCCCTTGCCCTGCCATTCGAGTCGAGCGCTACAGCCTACTTCACACTAGGCTACTATTTAGTTGAATAGCTAGTGATTTAGTTACTAAACGTGTATGAACAACACAATTTTAGTGAAGTAGTCTAGTAAGTGACTTAACTACTCTACTAAATATTCGATCCATTTCATTTTATTTTTTGGGCGAGTAGCGAATCGCACTACCATCACTGCATCGTGATTCATCCACTAAACAAGTAAGAACCTGACGATTTATTCGATATGTAATATACTGTTGCGAGCTAGGGGTTCACCGAGATTTCAAGTAAAACACAATTCGTTTTAAAAATAATGGATAATTTATTTATTCGCACTCTAATATAATTTGCCGATCACTTAGTTTTTGTTGACAACACTGCTGCGTGTTTTTCTATCACTTTTTATGACAACACCGTCGCGTGTTCTACTATCGCACTTTACTGGTTCGCGTCTTTCATGAATATCGCTGACTGACTACTGCTGTCTGAAAGTTACGTGTATTTATAGCTTTTCCAATTCTCGAACCTTCCGTGGTGTATTCGTCGGGTGGGTGTGTGTCTCAAGTAGAATGTTCGAGATCTTTGGTTATGGCTTTCTACATATTGGGGGAATGTTCTATATGGTTCTGGCATATTCGGGAAGATCATTGCCAGATCTATAACGTTACCCTCTCCTTAGTCCCTGTTCGTCCCGAACAGAGTCGTTCACCTTCACAATGGCACCATGGTACTTTGTTAGTCGGTCGAGATATACCACTTTCATTTTAGTACGAGGTTTTCGCTGGTTCCATCCATCCTTTGGTTCGGTCGTTATCCTCTGAATGGTCTTTCCGTCTTCTCTTTCCTTTTCACGTTCCGCATTCTTCCTTTCGCGATCTTCTCGATCACATCGCTTCTCATGTTCGGCCTTGTCATGATTATTCGCATGAGGTACTTGGCCGTCACGACTTCTACCCGTTCGTTCGCAATCCTTATTCGAATGCCTATCTTTGCTTCCAGGATCTTTCCCGATGTATTGTTCTTGTTGCAATCGATCTTGCGGACTCGGGGTTTTCGATCGACTCCGCGTCTTTTATCAAAACCGTGTGTAAGATTTGAACTCTGACGACTAGTTCTTGACCAAGATCTACCTTCACGATCTCTACCTTCGTGTTGTTTAGCAGCGCAGCCGGTACAATAGTTGATCACTTTTCTGGGTTTACGGCAGTCGAGTCTCAAGTGTCCTGCCTGTCCACAATTCCAGCATCGGAGGGCACCAGATCTTTCGCTCCGCTTGGTGTACTCTGCTTTCTGGCACACACACTCTTTTACTATTTCTCGGACTCGATAGTTACTCCGCGAGCTTTGCTTGACAGCTTCGAACGTCAGCCCATATACTAAGGCTTCCCCAATCATTTTCTTACCTGCCAGTTTCAACGCCTGTTCCAGCTCTCTGTCCTGTACAGCATTGTTAAACGCGAAAACAGCTGTATCGTTGCGTTGCTCTGTTTGCGCATTAGGAAGCGATAATAGTGTGAGTCGTTCAATATCGCGTGCCAGCTCTTGAAGTGTTTCACCATTCTTTTGGGTTCGGTTGTACAGCTGTATTTTGTAGATCTCTCGCATGTTGTCACTGCCGTAATGAAGATCCAATGTCTGGACTAACGTTGAAAAATTTTGTTGTTGTTCCTGCGGAATCGTTTGAAGAACTTCTGCTGGTGGACCTCTTAACGCCAATATAAGAGCCGTTTCTCGTTCCAGATCATTCCAATGGTTGTTTCTTGCGGCAGCTTCAAATTGGGTCTTATAAATAGCCCACGGTGTTCGTCCATCGAAGATTGGAGCTTTGAAACCCTTGTGCGTAACGTGCTCTGCCCTAATGACTCCAGCCGCTTTCACGTTATCGAAGTCCCTTTTTAGGCGTTCGACTTCTTGTACAATCCCGGATATCCTTTCCGTAATTGTTCTTCGAAGAGTCGAAGTTTCTTCTCTACGTTTTCTTCCATTGCCTTACACATGGTGTCTATTCTATTATTTTGCAGCTCCAATTTTTGGTTGAGGTCCGATGACAGCTGTCTTTGATGCTCTAATTTCTGATTAATGTCCGCAGATTGTTGTTTAATGTCCACTGATTGTTGCTCTAGCTTGTTCATCATTTGTTGCATTAACTGTGTCAGAGCATCCGATGTACCAGAGCACTCCTCTCCACGAGCTTCTTTGATTTGGAACTCAAAACTATCTGCATCCTCACCCACAGCCTCAAGTGTCTCGATCATACGGCTGACAAGTTCAGACTTGCTCCCTGTCGTAGATAACTCGCGTCTACTGAGCTCTTCCTTCAGCTCCGTTAATTTTAAGTCCTTTAAATAACGCGGCATTTTCACTACCGATTATTTCAAGTTTTTCCGCGATTCGAATTCACTTAAATTTGCGTCACTAATTAAAGTCACTGCTCACTAAATCACTCGAGAATATTCGATTTCACAAAATTCTCACTGTCCGTTCGAGAATTTTAGTTTCACTTTTTCGCTCTCACAAAATTATCCGTTCGAGAATTTTAATTTCACTCGCGATTTTTAACCCGAATTTATCCTTGAAATCCCACTTCTGACACCAATTGTTGCGAGCTAGGGGTTCACCGAGATTTCAAGTAAAACACATTTCGTTTAAAAAATAATGGATAATTTATTTATTCGCACTCTAATATAATTTCCCGATCACTTAGTTTTTGTTGACAACACTGCTGCGTGTTTTTCTATCACTTTTTATGACAACACCGTCGCTTGTTCTACTATCGCACTTTACTGGCTCGCGTCTTTCATGAATATCGCTGACTGACTGCTGCTGTCTGAAAGTTGCGTGTATTTATACTAGTTTTTCCAATTCTCGAACCTTCCGCGGTGTATTCGTCGGGTGGGTGTATGTCTCAACTAGAATGTTCTAGATCTTTGGTTATGGCTTTTTACATATTGGGGGAATGTTCTATATGGTTCTGGCATATTCGGGAAGATCATTGCCAGTTCTATAACAATACTGTAGTGCGAACGATTTTTGGTAAGCTGGTAGTCGTTAAGAGGCTAAATTACTTGCCGCTCGACTAAATCACTAGCCTAGTGCGAACTAGGCTTACAACTCTACTCGACGACATTCTTCATGTGAAAGAAACGAAAAAAAAATACATAATATATAAATAATTTTCTCAATGGACTTCGCTGTAAGGTAGAACGAGAGTATTCCGTCTCGTTCTTGCTTTGGAATGGTGGGACGGCGTTATGCACAAGTCTTAGTTTCCCTCCTGTGATGTAACGAAAAAAAGAACTAAATGTTACTTTCGGTGAATGTTTTTTTTTCGGTACGAATACTCGAATAACAAAACGATTTAACAGTTCAGTTACTTTTTCGGGAGCTCATTTCGTTACCTAAGTAATGATTTTAAATCTCCGGTACTTGTTACTTCGGATTTCGGTCGGTAACGAGTACTCGTGTAACGAATAGTTACTTTTTTGACATCACGAACGGCGAGATTATTGTTCGATCTACTTTCCTATCTGACGAAATCGAACAGTATTATAATTTTATTCAAATTCTAAGTATTGGAAATTTTCAGCTTATTTTTGCTACTAAATTAGGTATTAAACCTGCATATTTAATTGAAGTTTTGGTACATTTTCTGCCAATTTTCAGCTAATTGAGTGCATATTTATCAAATCCGGATATCTACTCGTCCTTTCACCAATCACACATACACGTATAACTAACTCTAATTACTCTGCTATCAATTAATACTTCAAACATTGTCCAAGTAGCCATAACTGCATAATCCTGTATTTGCATTTCGATCGTATTGAATTGAAATGCAATGATATGTACACTGCATATTATGAATAAACTCGCAGTCAACATTATTAACCACCCCATTAATATTCTCACTGACCCAAATTAAACCATTACATCGCATTCCCATTTCTATAGCGTAATAACGAACCATGTTAAAAATTTAAACAAACCGAGAACTTATTGACACAATGCGGCAACTAACTTGAATGCCGGGCTCTATCTGGGTAAGGTAGGATACGACTTAGGTAAACCTCCTAGATCCTTTTCAACCGCAAGAAGCTTCCGTGTTCGGCTTCAGCGTCATAAAAATTTACATCCATGCTTTAGAAATCGAAATCAAAATTCAACAACTAAATACAGGACTACACAAATTTCTCTCTAATCTCTCGATTATTTACGATTGCAGGGCACGATGGCGTGAGAACCGAACCATTTTCAATACGCCAAATCCCCGTCTAATGAACGTATCGTTATTGCGTGACAATAAACTGCTACACGGCCAGGAACGTCGTGGCTCCAGGATGTCGGTACGAGCACCGTCGCGACAACCCAGCATGGCATCCTTACGACCACATTCGCCCAATCCTTCGCTAGGTAAGACAGGTTTGTACACATTTTATATAGTAGATCATTTTATATTTTTCAAAATTTACAATAACAACAAAATCTGCTTTAAATACAATTTTCTTTCTTTTGTTCAATAAATTATTGCACTCACTGTAATGGTACTTTATAAATAAATTAAATTTATAATTTTCATTTAAAACAAAAAAAAAACTTCATTTACTTCTTTCGTGAGTGAGGTTTTTAACCTCTTTTAAAGTTCGTATCCTTTTCGTTTTCATTGTGCAGCAGAAAAGTGCTTTTAGCTGGGTTCAATCACTCCTATTGTAGATACGCGTGTGTATTTCAGAATGCACATGAAAGCTTTCGTGTAATACAACATTGGTGGACAAACCGCGCGAAATGTGAAAAATTTCCACTAGTAATAATAATTGCTCGCTAACATTGTTAATTGGCGTTAACAAAAAATAATTGGTTTGAATTAAATCCGAAAAAAGGAACTCGCCTGGAGAGCAATTCCCTTTAATGAACCTCACTTAGTTGCAAGATGACCTCTTTTATTGCAGCTTTTCGTCGCTTTTATTAAATTTTTCTGGATTTATTTTGTGTATTCTGTCTTACTAGGCTAATTACTTGAATAATATTATTCTACTGTTTCTTTTATTTGTAATTATCATTTATTTGGCTCTTTTCAAAATTAAGAAAAAAAATCGATACTCGTAGCTTCAATTTCAGTAAATGAATCATAAACAAGCCAATTTAATTCAACAATTTAATGATCAAAATTCAAAACCGACTAGCTGAAAGTTGATAGTAGTAAATTGTTAAAAACGATCGATTTTCTTATAAAACTCAGCATAATATTCTGTTTACTACCAATGCTGGCTAAACTTCGATTGTCTCACTATTGTTTCAAAATTGTTACATTTTTATCGGATGGCATCATACAATATGGCAGAATGAAAAATTGTAGCTATCGATCAGTGTTGGTCGAGTTTGGAGTGTTTTTTTTTTATCCTGCTTCAAGCATTAGTTATGTCAAGTTTCGTTAATTTTCGTTAAGCTAGCGTGTAGTCTGGTGGGTAGCGTGTTGTTCTGCAATGCGAAGGTCTTGAGTTCAAATCCCGGTCGACGCATAATTCCAGCACACTACCTGCTTGGGTGTACCTTGGTTACCTCAATCTACGAAAATCAAAAATTAGATAGAGGGTTGTGCGAAGGGTTAACAACCCTTCCGCAATAAATAATGAAAATATTAATGAATCTGAAGGTTAGGAGACTAAGACCCGATTTAGGATGTAGCGCCATTGAAGAAGAACTATTCGTTAGCTAGGGTGCAGCCTAGTGGGTAGTGCGTTGGTCTACAATGCGAAGGTCGTGAGTTCAAATCCCGGTTGATGCATAATTCCATCACACTGCCTGCTCGGGTATACCTTAATCACCTCAATCTACGAAAATGAAAAATTCGAAGATAGAGGGTTGTGCGAAAGTGTAACAACTTTTCCACAATAAATAATGAAAAATGTTAAGGAAACTGATGGTCAGAAGTCCAAGGCCCGATTTGGGCTGTCGTGCCATTGTAGATGTAGAGCTATTCGGTTTTTTAAGGTAATCGTTACATTTTACTCGGTATTAGGTACTCGCTCATTTCAAATGACCTCCATATCATATTGCAGGGATGGGTAAGCCAGTTTTTCAAATCATAAATTCAAATAGAAATCACCTCTAGTGCTCCATGCAATAATAATATACAACAAGAAATTGCTCTTAATTTCGATAGCCTAGTACGTGTATCAACACAATAATGCAATCCGATTTTTTAATTCCCGAAACGAAACGAAAAAAACACCTCTTTATACTCTAGATGAAATCTGAGAGTATTTTGTGTTTGCCTTACCGTTTGTAACGCTAAGAAATAATGCTCGCACAGAGCCGCCAAGGGTACAGAAATATTTGTTGTCGCTCAAAAACTTCGATTCCGAGTTGCTGTCTGTCCGTCTGTCCGTCTGTCTACAGCATAACTCTCGAACGCTTTGAGCTATCGTGCTGAAATTTGTTGTGTGTCATTTTTAGCAAAAAAGAAATTTTAAGTTCGTGAACGGGCCACATCCCCCCACCCCTTCTACCCCCTCCTATACAAATTTCACGAAATTTTGAAATATTCAGAAATTGATTTTTCTTTGAAACTATTTAAGCTATCAATTTGAAATTTGGGCCAAAGTATTATGATATAGATGTCATTAATATGACGGAATATTGATCCAATCTCGTCACTCGTTCTACCCCCTCCCATACAAATGTATAATTTTGAAAAAAGCAGTTTTTCGATTTTCATTGAAACTAGCAAAGTTATAAAAACGAATTTTTGCCAGAATTAATTTTATCATAATTCCAATCAGAACTCAAAAAATTATCAACTTCACCTCACTCCTTCTACCCCCTCCCATACAAATTTTACGAAATTTTGAAATTTAAAATAAATTATTTTTCTTCGAAACCGTTAAAGCTATCAACTTGATATTTTGCATAAAGTATAAAAATGGAAATGTCAATAACGGGAAAAAAATGTGTTTTGATCCATACACTCCTTCTACCCCCTCCCATACAAATGTATAATTTTTGTTAAGTGCATTATATCGATTTCCATTAAAACTAGAAAAAGTATTAACTTAAAATTTTGCCAGAATTTGTTATTTAATAATTGCAATAAATTCTACAAAAAATATTGAGCTCCTCTTCACTCCTTCTACCCCCTCCCATACAAATATCTGTATTATAAATTCAAGAAAAGCATTTCTCCTTCGAATATATATTAGAACTATCGAATTTGAAATTGAATCAAAGCGTGGTGATAAGGATGATGATAAGCAGTTTCAAAATCATCTTAAACGCTCCACTTCCTCTGCCACCTCCCATACAAATGCCTCAATTTCTGGAAAACTATGTCCAATTGAAAATAATGAAAGCTACAAACATTAAATTCAGCACGAAATATTTTGCACACCACATTAGGTGTCATATCCAAAAATTACAAACCTTCCTCCTCTGCTTCTACCACCTCCCATACAAAAGTCACTGGTAATTATTTAAAAGTATTGGAGGTGACATATTTTCCGGTACATTGAACTCTTTCTCATTTCATCTAGAGTATCATATGATTGGGCTTTACGCCCAATCATAATTCTTTTATGTTCTTCTCAGTAGACTTTATTTATTGTAAGGTACAGTAAGAGTATTCCTTTTCGTTCTTTCTTTAGGATGGCGGTACGACGTTATGCTCAAATGTAGGTTTCCCTTCTATGATGTACCGTAAAAAGCAACTAAACATTACTTTCGGTATAGGTACTTTTTTATATGTAGAACGATAACTCGAGTAACGAAACAGTAACGAAACGTTTTGACAGTTCAGTTATTTTTTCGGGAGCTCATTTCATTACTTAAGTCGCGACTATAAATCTGCGTCGCTATTCGTTACTTTGGATTTCGGTTAGTAACGAGTACTCGTGTAACGAATAGTTACTTTTTTCACATCACTATTCCACATTTGTGTATAGTATGTTTTAATTGGCACACAAGATAAACTTATAATCGATTTCTTTGAATAACATTCATCCAAATTGTAAAATGCGATATTTGTATGTTACACGTTCCCAAACTAATATCTACGGAGAACCGATAAACGGAGACCTGAAACGAAAGAAACCTTTTCGATACAATTTGGAATGTCTTTCCAAATTGTATCCAAATTGATGATGATGCAATGGCGCTACAGCCCATATCGAGCCTTGGCCTCACGGATGCACCTCCTCCAGTTGTCTCGGTCCAACAACCGCGTACTCCAGTTTGAAAAATTGGGAAGCGATCTGCAATCTGCGTCGACTGAGTCCTCCCATCGCTTTCGTGGCTTCACTTGCGGTCGGTTGCCTTGAGCTTTGCCCTTGAGCACTCGTTTTGGGATTTATTCCTCGTGCATTCGTTCCACGTTGCCAGCCCATTGTCGTCAAATAGTTGATACAGCTCATGGTCGTATCGAATTCGCCAATCATCTCCTTCCTTAACTGCTCCGTACACCTTCCGACGAATTTTTTGCTCAAACGTGTCAATTACCTTCTCCGACATTCGTGTCAAGGTCCATGTTTGGTATCCATATAGCAGCAGTGGACGAATTAATATCTTGTAGATGCGTAGTTTATTGATTCGATGAACCTTCCTTGATGTCATTATGGGGAGGACCGCATAAAATGCTTTGTTAGCTGCCGTGATTCTTCTTTGGATTTCATGTCGCTCATTAACCTCCTTTGTGAAAGGGGCTTCCAGGTATACGAATTCGTCCACCTGCTCGAAGTTTTATTCGCCTATAGTAATGTTCTCCCTCTCTGGGACAGTCCTTCGTGTCTGGGTCATGTATTTAGTTCATTGACTTTGAGCCCTACTTTACCCGCTACCGACTCCAACTCCTGGAATACTTCCTTAACGCACAGTATTGATCAGGCCAGAATATCCACGCCATCTGCGTACGCCACCAACTGTGCGCATTTCACGAGTAGCGTACCTCTGGTGTCCACTGAAGTTGCCTTCCTGACGACATACCAAGCTAAAGAGCATGGGGGCGAGACCATCTCCTTGTTTGGAACCTGACTCCATTGGAAAGCTTTGAGTCAACTCATCTTGGATTTTTTATTTGGCATTTATTGTTATCCATCTTGGCTTTTATTAACCGAACTAGTTTCGGTGGGACACCTAGTTCAATCGTTATTTTGTACAGAGCATTACGGTCGACACTATCGTATGCTTGGCAAAAATCGACGAACAGTTGGTGCACATTAATATCATATTCCCAGCATTTTGCTAGCACCTGTTTTACTGAAAATAACTGGTCCGTTGTCGATCGTCCGGATGCTGTTAGCGTATTCACTGAGTCTTCGTTCGATAATTTTCGTCAAAATTTTGTAACACGTACACAAGAATGAAATTCCTCTGCAACGCAGACGCATCACCCTTTTTATATACCGGACATATAATGCTCTTCCGCCAGCCATCGGGTAATTTTTCAGTTGTCCAGATTTTCGCAATTAATTTAAATATTCGACTGGTAAGCTCTGTTCCGCCTTCTTTCAAGAGCTCTGCAGGGATTCCGTCAATTTCGGCCGCCTTATTTGACTTTAAATTTTTGGGCCTAGGAGGGTGGACGAGGTGGTGAGTAAAACACGAGAGGTAAAATAAATAAATAACACTTTATTATTACTGAAGAATGCGAACGACTGTGAAAAACTAGGGACGACTGTTGAATAACGACTGTGTTAAAAGCCAGCGCGACCTTTTAATTTCCGTCATTGTGCTGACGCTGCGGCGTGTCTGGCTGGCGTACTTTGTGTATGATAAGCAACAAAGTATTATCATTGCTTGATCGCGCGCATCGTCGGGCATGCCACTTGATCCGTTGCATATCTGGCGATATGCAGAAGGTGACGTTGGCGATCAGCAAATCTGGATGTATGAAAATGAGGACGGTTTTGCTTGTGTGTGGTCAGCATAAATCCGTCCGATTTCAATGCGGCTGGAATGTGCCGACGACGTCGTATCGCCACATTAATCCGACGTCGTGTCGCCACATTACTCCCCCCTCAGTGAAGGCGCCGGGGGTGATTACGATCCAAGCCTGAAACGTACAGGAGGACGTGATGTACGACCGGAGCGGGTCGTAGTTGCTGTGTCTGCTCGCTCGCTCGGACTCGATGTTGGCTCGATGGTCATAAACGCGGGCTTGAGTCGGTCGATTGACGTGTTTATACTCTTGCCGTTGATCGTCACCTTGAAGTATTTTCCCTTCCGGTTCACTACCGGGTACGGGCCGTCGTAAGGTGGCGTGAGCGAAGGCTTTAGTTTGTCGTTGCGGACAAAGACGTGAGTGCAGCTTGCGAGATCCTTGCTGACGAACACACCGGGTGAGCAGTGGTGTGTTGTGTCTGTAGGACGGATGGCGTTCATGCGTAGACGCAGGTCTCGAAGAAAATCTGTCTCGTTAACAGACGGTCGTGCTTCTGAGAAGAATTCGCCGGGAATGCGCAACGTCGTTCCGTAAACCATCTCCGCTGCGGAAGCCTGCAGGTCTTCCTTCAGAGATGATCGCAGTCCGAGCAGGACTAAAGGTAACGCTTTTACCCATTCGGTGGCGGAATGGCAACGGATAGCAGCTTTCACGGTGCGGTGCCATCGTTCGATGATGCCATTTGCTGCTGGATGGTACGGAGTCGTCCGAAGGTGTACGGCTCCTAGGAATTTGTTGAGCTCCGCGAAGAGTTGACTTTCGAACTGGCGTCCGAGGTCGGTAGTAATCTTGGCGAGCACTCCAAATCGGCTGATCCATCCGTGTAATAACGCTTCGGCGACCGCGGGTGCGGTTATGGTTTGAAGCGGAATGGCCTTGGGCCATCGTGTGAAACGGTCAATGATCGTCAGCAGGTAGCGGAAGCCCTCGTTCGGTGGAAGGGGTCCCACTAAGTCGATGTTGATGTGCGAGAATCGCCTGCTGGTTTGCTCGTATCGATGCACGGGTGCTTTGGTGTGCCTTGAGACCTTGTTGCGTTGACAGTCGAGGCAGCTGCGGGCGAACGTGTTGATCTCGTGATTCATGCCGGGCCAGAAATATCGTTCGGTGACTAGCTTCCGAGTAGAACGTACGCCTGGGTGTGCGAGTCCGTGAAGTAGACGCATTATCGGCATTCGGAATTGGCTCGGAACGAACGGACGGATTCGCTGCTCGGTGACAATGCACATCAATGGGTCGGATGTGCCGGGAACGTGTTGCTTCCTCCACTCAAGCGGATTGTCGTGGTCCAGAAGCAGGGTTGTAAGTTCCTCGTCGTTTCGTTGAGCTGAAGCGAGTGCAGAAAAGTTAAAGCTCTCTATTGTACTTACGCGTGAGAGGTAGTCCGGAATAGAGTTGTCTTTTCCCGCAATGTGGCGTATGACCACACTGAACTGAGAGATGTAATCCAGTTGCCGCTGCTGTCGTGGATTAGCTTTCTCCGGGTGCTGTCGGTGGAGGTGTCGCGGATATGCCCTCGGCTTTTTCGGGGTTTCAATCCATTGGGTGACACCAGATGTCCAAGGAAACGTACTTCCGGTGGAGCAAGTTGCTGATTGTTAACTATGAGGCCGTGCGCCTTGAGTCGTGCGAAGATCTCGGACAGATGCTTTCGATGTGTCTCCTCGTCTGGTGAGAAGATCAGGATGTCGTCGATGTGCACTTGATGTTGCGACGGGGATGCGGGATGGTCATCTCGCAATACTGCTGCAGCAACGAACCGTAGGTACTCTGATGATAGAATGCGTGAAACGAAAGCGTGGGTGGTTTATTCATTTTATGAATTTGCGCCACTGTTGACTTGCTTGTTTCTGGATCGATGAGTTTACGGCCACGCATGTCGACGAGTAATCCGTAGTAGTTTAAGAGGTCGGCTCCGATGATGGGTGAGCTTACCTCGGCGATGATGAAGTTCCAGACGAAAATTCGGTGAAGTCCCAGATTTAGTCTGAGGCGTTTTGCTCCGAACGTTTTTATCGTGGAACCGTTTGCGGCAAATAGTTGCGTCGTCCTGTCGGGGTTGAGTCGTTCGTGCCTCGTTGGTGGAATGACCGGGACGTCAGCTGCGGTGTCGATGAAAAAAAATTGCAGAGCTGCATTGGTCACGAATTTGGAGGCGAGACAGGACGAGAGCGCTAGACGTTTTGTCTAGCGTTGCGTTGGCTGACGGTGCCCTCGTTAGGCCGCTCAGCATGAGTCTCAGTTTCGGTCTCGTCGTTTGTTCCCGCGTCGTTCGCGGGCGCTTCCGGTGGGCTAGACATGTCGATTCGCGATCGTCGTCGGTGAAAAATGGGTGTTAGAATCGTTTCACTGCACCTCACTAGGCCGGGTTTGTTTGGGCCCGTCGTTTCACACTGAATTGATCACTAGCACACGGAATTCACTATCAGCGTATTTTTCACGTCACAGGTCACTGGTTTTTTCGGGGCCGCTCCCATCGAAAAAAAAAAACACTCCTGGCAATATCGCCAATTTGGCCCTAGGAGGGTGGACGAGGTGGTGAGTAAAACACGAGAGGTAAAATAAATAAATAACACTTTATTATTACTGAAGAATGCGAACGACTGTGAAAGACTAGGGACGACTGTTGAATAACGACTGTGTTAAAAACCAGCGCGACTGCCTTTTTATTTCCGTCATTATGCTGACGCTGCGGCGTGTCTGTCTGGCGTACTTTGTGTATGATAAGCAACAAAGTATTATCATTGCTTGATCGCGCGCATCGTCGGGCATGCCACTTGATCCGTTGCATATCTGGCGATATGCAGAAGGTGACGTTGGCGATCAGCAAATCTGGATGTATGAAAATGAGGACGGTTTTGCTTGTGTGTGGTCAGCATAAATCCGTCCGATTTCAATGCGGCTGGAATGTGCCGACGACGTCGTATCACCACATTAATCCGACGTCGTGTCGCCACAAATTATATAGGGCTCGCATTCAGACCACATAATAGGTCAGACGGGCCCTGCCTGAAATTACGTTGCAAAAGATAAGTCGATAGAAAGATTTGGAGAAGTCCCAAATCATTATTACAAAAAAGGTGGTATTATTTTATACTACACTTCATCATAAGTTGGAACAATGGGCAGTTCATCTCCATCTGGATCTTCCGGAATTATAAACGGTTCAGTCTGTGATGTCGTTCTATTTAACAGTGTTCGGAAGTACTAAGCCCATCGTGCATTGATTTCGGTAGCGTCGCTTATGATGTTGCCTTCATCGAACCAGTAGCCAAATTAGTTTTTCAATTTTTTGAATTTTTTTTAACGCTTTTAGCACATTGAACTCCATCACAAAATGGAATACCGACGCAATTTTTTTATTTTATCATTTTCTTTTGATAAATAATTTTTAGTTTTATTGCGCCTCTATTTCGATATGGCCACGTGGACCCACTGTGTAATCTTATTTAGTGAGGCTAGAGAAATAAACAAGTCCTGGCAACAACTAAGGACCGTTACTCAGTATTACGCCTTTTGGAGGAGAACCGTTTCTGTCCTTTACAAAAAGTGAGACCAAGTGTCCAGTCGTGAACAATTAAATTGAGTATTTGCCCACTGGTGAGATACAACGATGATTACGACTTCGGGATCAAGGACCCTATTCACAACGTGTTTAAGTAAATACAAATCACCGACGAATTATCAATTCTGCTTTTACTTCAAGAACTGTTCACTTTTAGATCACTAAGCAATTTAAAAAAATAATAAAAAAAACCGACCATTTCATCATAATTTCATATTTTATTGTCCATCCTTTCATAAAGTAAATCAAATTATTTAAAATAATTTTCAAACAAACAAGAGATAAATTAAATTAACACTTTTCTTATAGATGAAGTGATGTACTTGATTTAAACTTCTTTAAAACAACAATAATGATAAATCTTCCTTCCAATTTTCTATATAAAATATAAAAAAATGTAAGCATCGAATAAATTTAGCACGCTGAGATAAAAAAAAATCGAAAAATTATAAATGTTTTGCAAAAAAAAAACAAATTTTTCTAGAATAGATACTTTACTGCTGCAGAATGATATGAGAAATAAAACAAAGCAAAATTACATTATATTTTATTTCAAACAACTACCTATTTATTTCATTTATTATTATATTTTTTTTATTATTATTTTTAAGCAAAAGCTTGTTATTTATTAAAATTAATAGCTTTTTAATATTTAATTTAAATCAATGAAAACGAAAATTCCATAAAAACAATCAAAAAATATTCGTTTAGGTAATGAGCGTAGAATACCACGATCAAAAAGTACGTCAAAATCGAATGATTCGCGAAATAGCGAACATTCGTCAAATCATGTTCGAAACAATGAGAACGCTTCGTCGAATGTTCCTACAACTTCTGCTGCTGCAATAACTGCCATAACGCATCACAATAGCGTAAAAACGAATAAATTTTAAAACTGATGAAAAAAAAATATTTAAGGTGTGATATACTAACATAAAAATGTAGAACAGTAGATGAATCAATGATAAATTTATTCTGGTGTGTTAGTTGTATTGTCCTACTCTATTTTAATAGATTTCTAAAAAAAAAAGAACTAGCGAAAACTAAACTGTCTTTTTGAGTAGTAATTCTGGTTTTTTAATTTAATTTTTTTTTTTTCAATTGGATAATTTAAAATTTTGTTAAAATTTTTGGAATATGAAATATTAATTTTGAAAACTATACATAATAGATGTATAATACGTTTTCATTGAAGGAAATCTAAGAATTTTTTTATGGTAATTTAGCTCTAACATTTTTCTACAGTTTTTTTTCGAAAAGGTAATTTTGAATAAATTATTAGACCATCACAATACGGTAACTGTCAAATAAGCTTCATCTGGCTAATAAATGAAATAGGATATTCTTAAAAACATCCTATCAATACTATCGTCCTTGCAACCACTATTGGCTTGACCGATATTATGTTCACTTAGTTCTACGCCACCCTTACCAATTCCGAGTAAAATTAACAAAATAGTTCGTGATGCTTTGCCACCACCAAAAACCTTCTTGGAAAGGGTTCATCATGCAACACAAGTAAAACATAAAAGACTTTTAAAAACTCAATTGAGAGTTTGAAAAAAACCCTATTTTAAACGGCAAAATAACTTTCCTTTTTTGAATGCATGGAAAAAATTTCTTACCTCTTGACTTACACTTCAGACAAACGAAAATACAAATCATATCGGATATATCGCGCTTGGAACCCCATCCTAGAAAAAACAGCTGAGAATTGGTCAGGCGATTCTTAAAAAAATCCTCTCAACCACTGTCTCAAAAAACTAAAGAAAATTTTTCGAGATCAAAATAAAATATTACCGGGACTACCCACTGAGTCTTTAGTAGTAGATGTGTAGACAAGGTTTCTACCTTCTAAAAAATCTATAGCGCATCAATAACACGGCTTCGTAAATGGACGATCTACTGCTTCAAACTTAGTGATCTTTAGCAAATTTTGCACTGATGCCATTAAAATGGGCTTCAAGTTGACGTACTTCACATTTCCAAAAAGCCTTTGACAGAGTTCTCCACAAGCTACTTGTTCTAAATTTACAAGCTCTTGGGCTATTTCCAAATATGCTTTTGTGGATATCTTCTAACCTAACTAATAGGAAACAGTTTATGAGAATAGGTAATTGCAACTCTTCGACCTTTGATGTAGTCTCTGGAGTTCCTCAAAGAAGTCACTTGGGACCACTCCTATTTCTCCATTTTATAAATGATGTTCCTTCGATGTTAAAATTTTTAAAATGCCTGTTATACGCAGATGACTTGAAAATGTTCACTAAACTCAGTACTATGGAAGTCTGTCAAAAACTTCAACACGATATAAATGCATTTTTGGAGTAGTCTGTAGATAATCTAATGACTCAACCCCATATTGAATACATTACTGCCAAGGCATACTCTTTTCTGGGTTTTCTGAAAAGGAACTTCTCGGATTTTCATGATCCCTATGCACTGTTATCGTTACTTTCATTTCTGGTAAGACCGATCTTTGAATATTGCACTATTATCTGGAACTCATCATGTAACATTCACGTTGCTCGCCTTGAACGCATCCAACGAATCTTCACCAGGTTTGCGTTACGCAGATTTAATTGTGTGTCTGGATCGCCTAGTTATTATGATCACCATCATCACTGTCTTCATCAATCGAGTCTTCCCACCGCTTGCATGGTTTGTCTACTCGCCGGTTACCACTCGCTTTGCCTTTAAGAGCACGTTTGGGGATTCTTCTACCTTCCATTCGCTTTACATAGCCAGCCCACTGCAGTTTACGTAGCTCGATGAACGTTGAAGCTTCTGGCTCGACGTAGAGTTGATACAATTCATGGTTGTATCTTATTCGCCATTCCGTTCCTTCCTTCCCAAAATTCTTCGCAGGACCTTTCTTTCGAATGCGTTAACTGCTTTTTCGGAAGTTCGCGTTAATGTCCACGTCTCGCTGCCATAACAGAGCACAGGCCGTATAACAGTTTTATATATCCGCAACTTATTGTTCCTGTGCACTTTCTTGGATGTCATTATTAGAAGTACCAAATAATACGTCTTATTTACTAGTATTATCCGTCGTTTGATTTCGTCTGTTTCATTGCCGTCCTTTGCTAGATTAGCCCCAAGATAAATGAAGTTGTCCACACTCTCCAAATTACATTCCTCAATTATACCTCCTTAGCACTAGGGAAGGATCTTGCTAGGATGTTAATGTCGTCAGCGTATGCTACTAGTTGGGTGGACTTGAATAGTAGTGTCCCGTTGGTGTCGACTGGGATTTTTCGGACGACATACTCTAGTGCCAAATTGAATAGCATGGAGGCCAGACCATATCCTTGCTTTAAACCACATTCCGTTCAAAAGCTGGTTGTGGAATCGGTTTGTATTCTCAATTGGGATTCAGTGTTCGTCATTATGAGTCTTGTTAGTCGGACTCGTTCTGGGGTAATTCCAAAGTCAAGCATGATTTGGTACAGTACGTTCCCGTCGATACTTTCGTATGCTTGTTTCAAATCTACAAAGATTTGGTGTACGTCTGCGTTATATTCCCAGCATTTCTCAAGCAGCTGTTTCAACGAGAATATCTGGTCTGTTGTAGATTGTCCGGTTCTGAATCCACCTTGGTATTCGCCAATTATTTCATTAGTATAGGGCTTAAGACTAGCTAGGGTGTAGCCTAGTAGGTAGCGTGTAGGCTTTGTAATGCGAAGGTCGTGAGTTCAAATCCCGGTCGGCGCATAATTCTAGCACACCATTTGCTTGAGTATACCTTGGTTACCTCAATCTACGAAAATGAAAAATTCGTAGATAGAGGGTTGTGCGAAGCGCTAACAACCCTTCCGCAATAAATAATGAAAAATGTTAAGGAACCTGAATGTCAGGAGGCCAAAGTTCGATTTGGGCTGTAGTGCAATTGTAGAAGTGTAGAAGGGCTTAAGACGACGTTCTATTATTTTTGCCAGTATTTTATAGGACGTACACAACAATTATGTTACCCTGTAATTCTCACAGCAGAGTTTGTCTCCTTTCTTTTAAATTGGACATATGAGACTTTTTCGCCAATCGTCGGGTATAATTTCTGCTGTCCAAATTTTGCATATCATATTGTGCAGTGAGAATTTCAGCGACACAGTTTCCACCGTTTTTCAGAAGTTCAACTGGTATTGCGTCAATTCCCAGCGCTTTGATAAGTTATTGGTCATATAGGGCTGCTTTGATTTCAGCAAGCGTGGGTAGTATTAATGATGGCTCTTCTTCAACAGTTGAAGCCTCAATTGAAATGTTGTCTGTTAATGGAGTGGGATTGAGAAGATCTTCGTATTTGATACGTGCTAAAAAATTTATTGTATTTCTTAAAACTTTTAATATTATATGGCAAATGGTAGAGGAACTCTAATAATTTTTATTCGGTAGACTTCAAATGGTAATAAAGCATTTCATCCGAAAAACCAAATCAACAACTATAAGTTTCTAACATTTGGTTTGGGCGGGGCAGAAGGGGTTAGGATATTTGGCCTATTCGTGAACATTGACATCTACTCCAGTATAAGCATCGACTAATAACTATCTAGAGCTAGGGTGTAGCCTAGGGGATAGCGTGTTGGTCTTGTAATGCGAACGTCGTGAGTTCAAATTCCGGTCGACGCAATATATAATTCCAGCACATTGCCTGCTTGGATATACCTTGGTCACCTCAATGTACGAAAATTAAAAATTCGTAGAAAGAGTGTTGTGTGAAGAGCTAACAACCCTTCGACAATAAGTAATGAAAAATGTTAAGGAACCTGAATGTCAGGGGGCAAGGTCCGATTTGGTCTGTAGTGCCATTCTAGAAGAAGAACAAACTATCTAGTGATGATATCCACATCAAAATTCGTTCAGTAGTTTTTGAGTGATGCTGTAACATAGTTTTTGAATCGAACGACTAACTAACTATTCTAGTAATAATAGATGTAGGTTAGTTTAATGCAAACGAAATTATATAATTTTCGGAGTTTATTTACAATGATGTTATCACCAGAAATTAATTCTTCAAACATTAAAAATTATTTTAAAATTTCAAATTCCAGAAATTTCTCCAACACAATTTAATCTGATTAATTTTACTATTTGTATTAAAACTAGTAGATATATAATTTATTAATTTTACGTTCAATAGAAAAATCTGAATTATTTACGATATACATAAATAATTTCTACCTAATTGGCTGACATCAACTTTGCTTCACGTGTCGTTGAGTCCATAATAAACCCAAAAATCTTTTCTATTCCTTACTTACATCGAAATAACTAGAATATACTTCAAAATTTAAGAAATGACTCAATGACAATCTCGACAACTACAATTATATTTTATAGGTTATTTTCTTCTGTGGATTAAAATACTAAAAAAAAAAAAACAGTTCATCTTTCTTGTAAACTGATAGTTTTAATTTTTTTAGCGAAATGTCTATTTAGTTTGCATTTGACTGAAAAAAAAATTCTTTATTTCCAGCTATAAAAATCAAAACGGATTTTCTGCAATATATTAGTATTTTCATTTATTAGAATATATTTTTTTACATTTAGTGCAAGTTTTTTTTAGTGCGTAATTGTGTTTTTAGTTTAGTTCTCTTCAGTGCTATTAATTAAAGGAAGCAATTTTTAAATCAATTTGATATTTTCAGCACCACGTGTAATAATTTTGCAGTTGCAGTTGCAGTTCTATTTTCTCATATATATTATCGATAATCTATCTTTTACTTGCGGAAAATTGTGCGTTCAGTGCAGGACGGATTTATTCAGCATTTTCCGCTTTGATAATTTTCAAAAATTCTTACTTATTTCTACACACAATGATACCATATAAGAGAATGAATACAAATTGATACTATATGCAAAAAAAACGCTTATTTACAAGTAACAAGCTAATGCTGCAAAAAGCGCTTAGGTCAAAAATTAACGCCATTCATCGCTTCAAGTTGTGCAACAACTTACTCCGTATGGAATCAATGGTATGGTGTTTATTATGTTTTGAACTAAGGAAAAAATTTCTAGATCCCACGCTATTTTATTTTATTAATTGTGACGTTTCGTTCTCTGCTGAGACCGTTTTCAACCTATTCCAGTTATATATTGTTGCGAGCTAGGGGGTTCGCCGGATTTCAAAGAAAACACAATTCGTTTAAAAATAAAAGGATAATTTATTTATTCGCACGTTTTATTTAATTTTCACGTTAACTTAATTCGCTTTAAATCGCTCTACCGATATTTCGCTTTCTACCGCGTTCACTACTGTTCGCGTTCAGATGTCGCTGAATGACTGACTGGCTGCTGACAGCTCCGTGCTTTTTACAGCAAATCTCCCTAGTTCTGGAAGCTTCCGTCAGTCGGTTTTAGGTGTGTGTCTAGACTATTCAAGTTCCGTCGGGTGTTTGCTTGAACGTTCTAGATGGCGTTTTACACAGTAGGGGATACTGTTCTTGTGTTTTCCAGAAATATCGGCGGTTTTCCAGATCCATAACATTACCCTCTCCTGTTCGTCCCGAACAGAGTCGTTCACTTCCGCAATGGCACCGTGGTACTTTGTTAGTCGGTCGAGATGTACCACTTTCATTTTAGTACGAGGTTTTTGATGTAGTTGAATCCGATAGACGACATCATTTAACCGGTTAATGATCTGGTAAGGGCCTTCCCAGTTTCGCTGTAGTTTCGAAGATCTGCCCTTCTGTCGTTTGTTTTTGTATAACCAAACCAAATCGCCCTCTTGGAATCCTGATGAATTCGCCCGTTGACCATACCTCGTCTTCATATGGTCCGTCGCCAAATCAATTTTATCTCTGACCGGGTTTAAATTGTCTTTAGTCGAGGGATGTGCTGGTCCCAGTCCTGTTGCCTCTCGCTGACGAGTTTGGATAGGTTTGAGTTCAATGTCCTATTGAAACGTTCCACCATTCCATCGGACTGTGGGTGTAATGGAGTTGTCCTCGTTTTGTTTATTCCCAGCATTTGGCACACGTGTTTGAATATTTGAGATTCAAAATTGCGCCCTTGATCAGAGTGTAGTTCACGTGGAGCTCCAAATCTGCTCACCCAGTTGGTAACAATTTGTTCAGCGACGGTTACTGCTTCTTGGTTTGGAATTGCGTAGGCTTCAGGCCACTTGCTGAAATAATCAATGACCACTAGAATGTAGCGATTACCATTTTCTGATTCCGGAAAGGGTCCAGCAATATCTACAGCAATTCTCTCAAATGGGACTCCCACGTTGTATTGTTGCATTTCTCCCTTTGGTCTGCGGTGTGGGCGCTGACTCGATGCACACGTAGTACATTTACGGCACCAATTTTCGACATCATCTCGGAGATGGATCCAATAGAACCTTTCTCGTATCTTTGCCAAGGTTCTATTTACACCCAAATGCCCACCGGAGGTACCTCCATGATATTCCTTCAAAGCCTCCTCGACTTTAGAATGCGGGACGATGGTTTGCATGTGATATGACTTTCCGTCAGCGTTTTCCCATTCCCGTTTTAATAATCCGCCGTCTAGGTGAAGGGAGTTCCATTGTGCCCAATAACACTTCAGGGTTTCGCTGAATTGTGAGATGTCTTTCCACTCAGGCCGTTTCATTTCGTCCTTCCATGCCATGATCGGTGAAATATCTGGATCTTTACGTTGGGCATCTTTCAGTTTTTCCTGACTCCATCCATCCTTTGGTTCGGTCGTTATCCTCTGAATGGTTTCTCCGGCTTCTTTTTCTTCTACACAATGCACAATGCTTGCAGTTCGGTGGACAAGGACGACGTGAAAGCGCATCGGCATTACCGTGGATTCTCCCTCTTCGATGAACAATTTTGAAATCGTAGGATTCGAGGCTTTCTATCCATCTGGCTACTTGGCCTTCGGGGTTCTTAAACTGAAGTAGCCATTTAAGCGATGCATGATCCGTTCGAAGAAGGAACTTTTGACCATAGAGATATTTGTGAAAATGTTTCGTTGCTTCTACAATGGCTAATAGCTCTCGGCGAGTTACGCAATAGTTCCTTTCTGCTTTTGAGAGTACTCGGCTGTAGTATGATAGCACTCTCTCCTGCCCGTCGATCTCCTGTGATAGCACTGCTCCGATACCGAAATTGCTGGCGTCAGTGTCTATGATGAAACCGTAACCTGGTTTTGGGTACGCCAGAACTGGGGAGTCGCAGAGTTGGTCTTTTATTTTCTCAAATGGTTCCTGGCACTGTTGACTCCATGTAAATGACTTTCCTTTTTCCGTTAACTGATGCAGACATTTCGCCGTGTTGGCAAAGTCTTTTACGAATCAACGGTAATATGTCGCTAAGCCTAGGATGCTGCGCAACTGGTGTTTATCACTCGGAGTAGGCCAATTTTTCTCCGCCAGTATCTTCTCCGGATCCGTCTTTACGCCATCAGCTGAAACGATGTGACCCAAATACTTGACTTCTACACTAAACAAAGTGCACTTTTTCGGACTCAGCTTTAATTTTGCCGCTCGCAGTCACTGGAAGACTTCCTGTAAATTTTTTAGATGTTCCTTGAATGTTTTGCCGATAACGATCACATCATCCAGGTAAACGAGACAAGTTTTCCAGCTCAGGCCACGCAAAACGAATTCCATTAGTCTTTCAAGCGTAGCTGGAGCATTGCACAAGCCAAATGGCATTAGGTTGAACTGCCACAGTCCACTGCCGACAGAGAATGCTGTCTTCTCTCTGTCTTTTTCATCTATCTCCACCTGCCAGTAACCACTTTTCAGATCCAACGTTGAGAACCATTTAGCATCAGTCAAGGTGTCCACGATATCGTCAATTCTTGGTAGTGGATAGCTATCCTTTTTCGCAACATCATTCAGTCGCCTGTAGTCCACACAAAAACGGGTACTGCCGTCCTTCTTCTTTACCAGCACCACTGGCGATATCCACGGGCTCTTTGATTCTTCGATGATTCCCTGATGCTCCATAGTTTTCACCATTGAATTGACTTCTCCTTGTTTCGCTAATGGTACTCTTGTTGGGGGTTGACGTATCCGTGTACCACTTCCGGTATCTATGCGATGTTTCACTAAGTTTGTTCTGCCATAGTCGTCATCACCGGTGGAAAAGACGTCGCTGAATCCTTCGATTAGATCTACTGCTTGCTTGTGTTGTTCTCCTCTGAGGTTGCTTGACTGAAGAAGTTTCGATGTTACATTGTCCTTCCTTCTTGGCTTATTTTTAGAGGGTACGTCATGTGATTCTGCCGATTGTCGATACTCGTCACCGCCGATATTGGTTCACAGCTGCGAATTACATCTCCTTTCTTTACGCTGGTAATGCTGTCCGAAAGGCTGAGGACTCTTATTGGTACCATCATCTTCTCATTTCTTTTTACGAGCGTTTTTCCTAGTATTAGACTTCGTAATGCAGGTGTCGTTTCCGGTTCTATGAGGTAGAATCGGTGGTTCCCGGGATCACCATCTGCCCAAATAATATTTTCTGATGACTCTGGTATATCCGCATCTTCGCACAGTATAACTCGCAGCTTTGTTGTGTTGGAGGATGTTATTTCCATCGGGATTTCGATATTCCGCCACTTCATTATTCGTTGTCCTAAGTCCAGCTGGATACCGTGTGGTTTCAGAAAATCCATTCCAAGGATACACGCATCGGTAATGTCAGCTACCACGATTACATGCGAGAAGGTCAAATCCCCAAGCTGTATGTCACGAGCTATTTCTCCATGGACCGTTGTATTTTCTCCTGTAGCAGTGCGAAGTGCGTACTTCTTGGTGTTGTGAAGCCAGGTACGATCTACGAGGTCAGATCTTAGCACTGACCGTGTTGCGCCTGTGTCGACTGTTATGATGCAGTTTAATTTGCCGACTCGACCATTCATGCATAAGTCGTTTTCACAACGATGTAGTCGAGAAACTGCGATGATGGTTCCGGGGGCATCGATTCTACCAGCCAACTTCTGCCCCATGAAGTTGGCCTTTACTCGTTTCCCGGACTGTCATTAGGCGAAGCGTACTCTCGTGACGGTTCGCCCCTTCCTCCTCTTTGTTTACCAGCGCAGCCGGAACAATAGTTGATCACTTTTCTGGGTTTGCGGCAGTCGCGTCTTAAGTGTCCTGCCTGTCCACAATTCCAGCATCGGGGAGCACCAGATCCTTCGCTCCGCTTGGTGTACTCGATTTTCTGACACTCACATTCTTCTACTATTTTTCAAACTCGATAGTTACTCCGCGAGCTTTGCTTGGCAGCTTCAAACGTCAGCCCATATACTAAGGCTTCGCCAATCGTTTTCTTACCTGCCAGTTTTAACGCCTGTTGCAGCTCTCTGTCCTGTACAGCATTGTTAAATGCGAAAACAGCTGTATCGTTGCGTTGCTCTGTTTGCGCATTAGGCAGCGATAATAGTGTGAGTCGTTCAATATCGCGTGCCAGCTCTTGAAGTGTTTCACCATTCTTTTGAGTTCGGTTGTACAGTTGAGTTTTGTAGATCTCTCGCATGTGGTCACTGCCGTAATGAAGACCCAATGTCCGGACTAACGTTGAAAAATCTTGTTGTTGCTCCTGCGGAATCGTTTGAAGAACTTTTGCTGGTGGGCCTCTTAACGCCAATATAAGAGCCGTTCCTCGTTCCAGATCATTCCAATGATTGTTTCTTGCGGCGGCCTCAAATTGGGTCTTATAAATAGCCCACGGTGTTTGTCCATCGAAGATTGGAGCCTTGAGACCCTTGTGCGCAACGTGTTCTGCCTTGATGACTCCAGTCGCTTTGACGTTATCGAAGTCTCTTTTTAGGTGTTCGACTTCTTCTGCAATCCCATATGTCTTTTCCGTAATTTGCTCTTCGAAGATTCGAAGTTTCTTCTCTACGTTTTCTTCTATTGCCTTACACATGGTGTCTACTTTATTATTTTGTAGCTCCAATTTTTGATTGAGGTCCTTTGAGGTCTGGTCTAATTTCTGATTAATGTCCGCTGATTGTTGTTTAATGTCCACCGATTGTTGTTCAAATTTCTGATGCATGTCCGCTGATTGTTGCTCTAATTTCTGATTCATGTCCGCAGATTGTTGATCTAACTTCTGATTCATGTCCGCAGATTGTTGATCTAATTTGTTCATCATTTGTTGCATTAAATGTGTTAGAGCATCCGATGTACCAGAGCACTCATCTCCACGAGCTTCTTTGATTTGGAACTCGAAACTATCTGCATCCTCACCCTCAGCCTGGAGTGTCTCGATCATACGGCTGACAAGTTCAGACTTGCTCCCTGTCGTAGATAACTCGCGTCTACTGAGCTCTTCCTTCAGCTCCGTCAATTTCAAGTCCTTTAAATAACGCGGCATTTTCACTACCGATTATTTCAAGTTTTTCCGCGATTCGAATTCACAAAATTCTCACTGTCCGTTCGAGAATTTTGGTTCCGCGATTTTACTTCGCTAATTAAAGTCACTGTTCACTAGAGCACTCGAGAATATTCGATTTCACAAAATTCTCACTGTCCGTTCGAGAATTTTAGTTTCACTTTTCCGCTCTCACAAAATTATCCGTTCGAGAATTTTAATTTCACTCGCGATTTTTAACCCGAATTTATCCCTGAAATCCCACTTCTGACACCAGTTGTTGCGAGCTAGGGGGTTCCCCGGATTTCAAAGAAAACACAATTCGTTTAAAAATAAAAGGAATATTTTCTTTATTCGTACGTTTTATTTAATTTTCACGTTAACTTAATTCGCCATAAATCGCTCTACCGATATTTCGCTTTCTATCGCGTTCACTACTGTTCGCGTTCAGATGTCGCTGAATGACTGATTGGCCTAGTTCTGGAAGCTTCCGTCAGGCGGTTTTAGGTGTATGTCTAGACTATTAAAGTTCCGTCGGGTGTTTGCTTGAACGTTCTAGATGGCGTTTTACACAGTAGGGGATACTGTTCTTGTATTTTCCAGAAATATCGGCGGTTTTCCAGATCCATAACAATATGGTAAACGGCTCAGTAGAAACCAAAATGTCGCAATTAATAAATTAGAACAGTGTGAAAACCGAAAACCTTTCCTGTAGCTAGGTTTTCACGACATATTGTACATATATGGTATATCAATACCAGCTTAAAAATAAGAGCGCATAATGATTGTGTTGCTTATTTTACAAAATAAATTAAAGTTCCATAGAGAATATACGTGCATATAACTAGTTATACTCTAGATGGAATCTGAGAGTATATTGTGTTTGCCTTACCGTTTGTAACGCTAAGAAATAATGCAACCACAGAGCCGCCAAGGGTACAGAAATATTTGTTGTCGCTCAAAAACCTCGATTCCGAGTTGCTGTCTGTCCGCCTGTCCGTCTGTCTACAGCATAACTCTCGAAAGCTTTGAGCTATAGTGCTAAAAAAATTTGTGTGTCATTTTTAGCAAAAAAGAAACTTTAAGTTCTTGAATGGGCTACATCCCCCCACTCCTTCTACCCCCTCCCATACAAATTTCATGAAATTTCGAAATATTAAGAAATTTAATTTTCTTTGAAACTATTTAAGCTATCTACTTGAGATTAAAGTCAAAGTATTATGATATAAATGTCATTAATATCACGGAATATTGACCCGATCCCTTTACTCCTTCTACCCCCTCCCATACAAATGCATAATTTTTGTTAAATGCATTTTATCGATTTCCATTCAAACTAGAAAAAGTACAAACTTCAAATTTTGCCAGAATTTGTTTCTTAATAATTGAAATAAATGTTAGAAAAAATTATCAGCTCCCCTTCACTCCTTCTACCACCTCCCATACAAATATCTCTATTATAAATTCAAGAAAAGCATTTCTCCTTCGACTATATGAGAGCTATCGACTTTGAAATTGAATCAAAGCATGGTGATAAGGATGATGATAGGCAGTTTCAAAATCACCTTAAACGCTCCACTTCCATCTCCCATACAAATACCCCAATTTCAGGAAAACTATGGCCAATTTCTTTAAAAATAATGAAAACTAAAAACTTAAAATTCAGCAAAAAACATCTTGCATGCCATGTTCGGTATCATATACGAAAAATACAAACCTCCTTCTCTACTTCTACCACCTCCCATGCAAAAGTCTCTAATCACTATTCGAAAAAATTTGAGATGACATATTTTCCGGTATATTAAAGTCATTTCCATCTCATCTAGAGTATCATATGATTGGGCTTTAAGCACAATCATAATTCTGTTGTTTTTTTTTATAGAATTTCATACAATTCTTATCAAAACTACGGACAGAAATTAATAATCCGTTCTAAAGCTAGGCAGTGGACAATACTCATAATTTAATTACGACCAAACAGTTCCATGAGACTCTTAATAAGTTTGTGGATTAACCATTGCAATTTCATTATAAAAACTCAAATCTGCTTCAGAACTTTCCATTTCCTATGAAAAAAAACCAACTAAAATCTACAAAACTTTATTTTTTGTAGGAGCAAGTCCATGGTTTTTACAATAGCAAAGAATATGGATAACATATCCCAAGCCTATGGAAAAAATTCTAGCCAATTCTACTGCGTTGAGAGCGACGAAAAGGTTTTAAACACCCTAAGCACATGATCTCCGCTCATTGGCTTCTACCCGCGCGCCCCTATCCATGAGCCAATCGATTTCATCGGCGGCCGTCGCTACGGGTGTTTAAAAACTTTTCGTCACTCTCAACGCAGTAGAATTGGTTACAATTTTTTTCCACAGGCTTTGGATATCTTATATTATTCATAGTCCTTGGCAATAAACACTTCAGCAGAGACCGAAACGTCACGAATAATAGTGCGTAATAGTGTAGAATCCGGAAATCTTTTCTTTTCCAATATAAGATATCCCAAGCCTATGGAAAAAATTCTAACCAATTCTACTTTGATGAGAGCGATGAAAAGATTTCGAATACCCAAAGCACATGATCCCTACTAATTGGCTTCTACCCACACGCCCATATCCAAAAGCCAATCGGTTCACTCGGTGGCCGTCGCTATGGCTGTTTAAAACCTTTTCATCGCTCTCTGGTTAGAATTTTTTCCATAGGTTTGGGATATCTTATATTATTCATAGTCTTTGGTACTAATCGTGAAAGCTCAAATTATATTCCACCCTATAAGAAAATTACAAACTGCGCAAAAAATCAGAAATTCAGAACTTTCAAATATTTATTTTGTTTTTCCAAAATACAATTTTCATACAAAATTGCTTTCTTTATGATAATCAAGACTGTTAAGATTACTTTAAATGAAAAAAAAATAAACTATCCCTCACCTCTTCTACCAAAAAAATCTCAAAATATGCTTTGCATTTAGCAAGTTCACGACCCGGTTCACGAGGCAGCAGCAACGCATCCGCAACATCAACACGTTCGCAACGAAGCAATTCAGCAGTAGCCGCTACTACAGGAGCATCGACCAACACCAATCATCAAAATCATCATCAACATCATCATCACCATCATCATCAACATAATAACAATCCTATGGAAACGAAACCGGACAATTTAAATTCGAACACGCACAATCATTCACTCATTGTTACCAATATCACGGAAAATCCGGCTGTTGAAAGTGTCACAGTCGAAATCATCGAACCAAAATCATAAATTAATTCAATGAATGCAATAATAAATAATAAACTTTTGTGAAATCACAAAAAAATGACAAAAAAGTAACGAGAAATATATAAAAATTAATAAATTTTCAGTTGGCAATAAGCAATATGAAATGCCTAAAAATTAGATTTAAAAAAAAAACTCACACACATACAACAAGAGTGTTTCTATTCACTTAATCCAAAAATTTCGAATTCTTATTTTTATTGAACTATCCAAGTATTTAAAAAAAAAAACCCAAATTTCAATTCTATATTGCCTCATTATTATTAACGAAAAAAATAAAAATAAAATAAAAGATATACTGGCACCCAACTTGTGCCCAAAAAGTAGGTTGTTAACGCAAATCAACATGCCAGTACACCTCTATAAAATGCTAAAGCCTCAAGAGTGTTATTGACAATTTCAAAATAAATATATACATTATATTATCTACGTATATATTTATATATACAAAAATAATAATAAAAAAAAAACACTAAATATTTTCGCGCAACTTTCTAGGGACCATATTTTTCGCAAAAATATGCGTTTCAAACCAACTTTTTTAAAAAAATTAAACATTATACATAGACAATTTATATAGTGAATATGAAATAGTTATATATTGTAAAATAACGTAGAATCAGTTTGAAATTTTTTTTTTTTTTAATGTTTAGGTTTAAACATTTATCGTATTCAATCAACTATCAGTAGTACATTTTCCTTTTCTTAACTAGGAAAAAAAAATAAAAAAAAAAACGTAAAAAATACAATTTAAATGTAGTTTTGTTTATATTGTTTGTAAGTTTTTTGATTTTATTTTATTTTAATTAGAAAAAAAGAAATAAAATCAGAATAAAACTTATTACAAAAAAAAAGAAAGAGAACAATTTAATTTATCGTTTGAACGTCAAAAGCAAACGTGATATTTTACAAAATAAATATATAAAATTAATGCAATTTATAATATAAAATCAGAAATTGAAGTAATAAATGCAAAGAGAAAATAAATATAAATCTATATTTGAATTGAAAATAATCAATTTTAAATATTATAAAATCGCTAAGCAAATAAATTAATTAATAGTAAAACAGAAAAAGATGCGAAATTAATAAAATATTCAAATATTAATTATGCATTTACTTTAAAATTCGTCCTTCACTATCTGAATGACCTACAATATTGTTTAGAAGAAAATATTTGTTACTCTTAAGTTACACTATTCTCATCGAATTCCAATTTAATTGTATATCCATTCCAATAATAATTTAAGAAACACGGCAGTCAATTGCACAGTACACTTTTTAAAATATCCTAATATTCAAAAAATTAAATTATTCATAACGTAACATTCTAATTATTTATTAATTTCATGATAATACTGCAAAAAAACTAAAAATATCTAACAAAAAAAATTTAGCAAAATATTCAAATTTAGTTACGTTCAAAATCAATCCATAAACAGAATTATTATTAGATTTTTAATAAATTAACTTAGAAAGTATAGTAAAGAATATTAATATCGACAATTTTTGTAAATAAATATTGAAATTCTAGCGTCAAATAAATTAAATACACAAGTATTTTATGTAGAGCTTAAAATTAATAGGCACAAAAAAAAATCGATAATATTAAAACTAAATTTCCCATAAAATTCTTTTTAATAAAATAAAACTAAATAATATCTTCGCCAATTTATTCAATTTAGCAAAGACAATTTTTCTCTAATGAGCTTAATTACAATATTTTTTCATAATAGTAAGTCTAGCCTACAAGTAGTTTAAATAATAAATACTGATTTTTTCGATGATTATTCAGAGAAAACCAATTATACTAAACTAGTAACAAAGATGTTTTGAACACATTATTCGTATTTATTTAAATATTTTTCCTAAAATAGGGGAAGATTTTATGAAAAATATTTAAAAATTTAACAATAAAAAATTAAATTCAAATTGATTACAACAATGTTAATCGAAATTTATTGTTTTTGTTTTCAAAATTGAAATAAGATATTAATATAAGATTAAAAAAAAATAATAAATGCTTTGTTTGTGCTCAATCAATAAAGCTAAACTGTGAACTAAGAAAACAACAATAAAAACAAAAAAAAAATATTTAAAACATGCAACAAAAAAATTGAAATTATGCACAAAATAAATAGCGAGTATACATAATACAAATAAATATATTGCGAAATCTAGATAATAAATTAAATTATTCATTGAATTCAATATTAGCTTAATATTACTAAATAAAACAAATTTTCTAATTAAAAAAAAAAATTAATAAATAAATAAAAAATCATTATTACTAACAATATAAAACGCATCAACGAATCAAAAAAAAAATTTTTTTTTCTTCAAAAACTAGAATTATAATAGTAATATAACTGAAACCATTCAAAAACGAACTAATTTTGAAATTTGGGGAAGAATTTCAAATTTATTACGTTTTGTGTAAACTAAGTAATGAAAAAAAAAATATTAAGAAATGTGTCTTCAAATTTATTATTTTTAATTTTCCGCAGCTCTTTGTAATGATTCGAAAAAAAAAAATTGCAACAAACAAACATACGCTATTTCCATATCGAAATAACCGAAATAATTAAAATATTTTAATAGAACTCTAAAAATAATAACTCGAATATAATAATACTGAATAAATAAAAATATGAAAATAATACCCGACACGCATGTATCAAAATATATGTAACGAAAAAAAAAACAAAATAATAAATAAATAAACAAAACACGTCCGTATATTTATCTCTATACACACACTCACACAAAACAAAAATTCAAAACTTCAATCCGTATAAATTCAAATTATTCTATTCAAAAATATTTAGTTTTTTAATTTTCTAAAAACTAAAAGCAAAAAAAAACCATATTATTAAATCTTATTTAGAAATATAATATTAATTATTCATTAATACAAAAAAAAGTATTGCGAACGAATATGATGAGATGAAGTATTTAATTCTATTGTAAAATGTAATCGATAAATAAATAAATAAATAGAAAAACAAACATGGCAAAACTGTATCACTTTACAACATATAATTATATTATTATTATACATTTGAAAAATTTTAATAAATATAATCATTAACTTGAAACTAAAAAAACGAGGTATATTTTTTTAGGAAGTTTCAATTAAATTGGATTTGTTATTTTTTATGGCTAAGAATTAAGTTTGATACAGATCTTAGAGGAGAGATCGTGGAGTAATAAATAAAAACAGCTGTGAATTGACCAATGCAATAAGAAAATGGGTGGTCGAATGGTAGTAAGGGTCACAGAGCGTAATCGTGATCTGGTACATGACGTAGCATAAATTCTGTGAAAAGCCCACTGTAAATAACATCAACAGTTCTGCTACTGAATCCTATCTCCTCCTCCCCGCGGTGGCCACCGGGTGTTTTGTTTAAAACAGCAGACGGAGAAGGGTAAAGGTGAGTGTTCCGCGCCTCTAATCGGAGCTGCCATCCAGACTGGACCTCCAGGGGGGGAGGGGGATAGCGAAAGGCTGACAACGTCTCCCCGAAAAAAACTCGCGTGTCCAGGAACCCGGATTACAGCCTCGGATTGGACGAATCAAATGGCAACGACTACGGCAACGGAAAATGGACTATTCTTTTGGATCTTGGAATGTGCGTTCACTACATCGAACGGGTGCACTGCGGGAACTTCTTCAGGAGATATCTCGTAACAACATCAGCCTCCTCGCTCTCCAAGAAACGAAATGGCTCGGAAACGAAATTAACGATAGCAGATCTCACACGATTCTTACCAGCGGCAAAAAAATAGGAAGCAGAGAATTCTGTGTCGCCTTTGTGGTAGATAATGCATTCAAACAACTCGTAACGAAATTTACACCGATCGACGAACGAATCTGCTTAATCCGCTTCAAGTTGAAGTTCTTCAGCGTTTGGTTCATTAACTGCCATGCTCCTACAGAGGAGAAAGATGATGTCACTAAAGACGAATTCTGTGCCCGACTTGACAGCACTTTTGACGGGCTGCCCTCCAATGACATCAAAATTCTTATAGGAGACTTCAACAGTAAAATTGGCAACGAAATCTTTCATAGGGGCGTATCAGGAGGGCATAGCCTCCAAAATGCTACGAATGATAATCGCCAAAGACTTATTGACTTCGCCAGCAGTAAGAACCTAGTCATAAGCTCCACCTGCTTCCCGCATAAAAATATTCACAAAATGACGTGAGCGTCACCAGATGGGCACACCTTCAACCAAATTGACCACGTTCTCATCGAAAAAAGGGCTGCCTCCAGTATTCTAGATGTCAGGACTCTACGTGGCGCGAACTGTGAATCAGACCATTTTCTTGTTCGAGCTAAATACCGCTGTCGCATAGCTAACAAGGACCACACTAAAAGGAGCTGGGCTCCGAAGCTCAATATGCAAAAACTGAAGGACGACACAACGAAAGTGGAATATATGACCACAATCAAAGCACATATTGAGGCATTACCTCAGGCTGAGCCTGAGGAAAGTATTGACCAAATGTGGCAGAACATTAAGGATAGTATTCACCGCGCAGCAGAATACACTTTAGGACATTTAGAGAAAACGAAATGACTGGTTCGATGAGGAATGCCAAGAAGCCATCACCAAGAAAAACGAAGCCTATCGACTGTTTCTCGAAAGACGAACACGAGCTAGAGAGGACAACTATCAACGGCTCAGGCGAAACGCCAAAAAGATCTGCAGACGAAAACAACGCAAAATAAACAATGACAAAATTTTATCACTGGACGAAAATCTGAAGAAAAATGACGTGCGAGCAGCATTTAATACCGTGAAACAAATGAGACAAGGTTACAAACCGTAAACTACCCTCTGTAAGGACGAAGAAGGCAACATCATAAGCGACGCTGCCGAAATCAATGCACGATGGGTTCAGTACTTCTGAACACTGTTAAATAGAACGACATCACAGACTGAACCTTTTATAATTCCAGAAGATCCAGATGGAGATCATCTGCCTATTGCACCAGCTTATGATGAAGTAGAGACAGCCTTACACAATTTAAGATCGAACAAGGCGCTCGGAATTGACGGAATCCCTGCAGAGCTCTTGAAAGAAGGTGGAACAGAGCTCACCAGTCGGATATTGAGATTAATTGTTAAAATCTGGACAATTGAAAAATTACCCGACGACTGGCGGAAAAGCATTATATGTCCGGTATACAAAAAGAGTGACCGTTTGCGTTGTGAAAATTACAGAGGAAGTTCATTGCTATGTACGTGCTACAAAATTTTGACGAAAACGAAGACTCAGTGAATACGCTAATAACATCATCGGAGAATATCAAAGTGGCTTCAGATCTAGACGATCGACAATGGACCAGCTATTCTCAGAAAAACAGGTGCTAGCAAAATGCTGGGAATATGATATTAATGTGCACCAACTGTTCGTCGATTTTTGCCAAGCATACGATAGTGTCGACCGTAATGCTCTGTACAGAATAACGATTGAACTAGATGTCCCACCGAAACTAGTTCGGTTAATAATAGCCACGATGGAAAACAATGAGTGCCAAGTAAAAATCCAAGACGAGTTGAATCATAGCTTTCCAATAGAGTCAGGTCTCAAACAAGGAGATGGTCTCGCCCCCACTCTCGAGCACCAAGTTAAAGGTGCTCGAGAGTGTCGCCAGGAAGGCAACTTCAATAACCTCAGTGGACACCAAAGGTACGCTACTCGTAAAATCCGCACAGTTGGTGGCGTACGCAGACGACGTGGATATTCTGGCCCGATCAATACTTGGCGTTAAGGAGGTATTCCAGGAGTTGGAGTCGGCAGCGGGTAAAGTAGGGCTCAGGGTCAATGAAGCGAAAACTAAATACATGACCCAGACACGAAGGACTGTCCCAGAGAGGCAGAACATTACTATAGGCGTATACAACTTCGAGCAGCTGGATGAATTCGTATACCTGGGAGCCCCTCTCACAAAGGACGGCAATGAGCGACAGGAAATTCAAAGAAGAATCACGGCAGCATTTTATGCGGTCCGCCCCATAATGAAATCAAGGAAGGTCCATCGAAACAATAAACTACGCATCAACAAGATATTAATTCGTTCTGTGCTGCTATATGGATGCGAAACGTGGACCTTGACGCGGGTTTCGGAGAAGTTAATCGACACGTTTGAGCGAAAAATTCTTCGGAAGGTGTACGGAGCAGTTAAGGAAGGAGATAATTGACGAATTCGATAGAACCATGAGCTGTATCAACTATTTGACGACCCACCAGCATCTATTGTGATCAAACTGCGCAAGCTGCAATGGGCTGGCCACGTGGAACGAATGCACGAGGAAAGAATCCCAAAACGAGTGCTCAAGGGCAAAGCTCAAGGTAACCGACCGCAGGGGAAGCCACGAAAGCGATGGGAGGACTCAGTCGACGCAGACTGCAGATCGCTTCTCGACTTTTCAAACTGGAGGACGCGGTCGTTGGACCGAGGCAACTGGAGGAGGTGCATCCGGGAGGCCAAGGCTTGACATGGGCTGTAGCGCCATTGCATTGCAATAAGAAAAATTAGCTAGCAGGCAATTCGCAACAATACATCAGTTCGGTTATATTATTTTCCCACATGTGCAAAGCTCCTCGGCGACGGAAGTACTCCCAACCGGAGAACTACTAAAAAATAAACTGCCAACAAGTCAGGCGAAACTTTATTATTCTTGGGACAAGTTGCGGATAAGTGGAAAGTCAATATGCAGGTTAGAGTGGTTAGGGAAGGCTAAGTGAAAGGGAGTTCTTGGGCAGGGCTGTTGTCAATTTAACAATATTTCATTCGTTTCTGTAAGTTTGGGTTTTTATGAGGGGAGGAGGAGGGGTAATAGTAAGGGTGGGGTTAATAGCTTTTTAATTAATTGCTTGAATCACGTCCAATATTCTTTGTTTAGAATGTCAGTTTCATAGACGAAGTTGCATAGAATTTTCATAAAATTCGGTGTATTTTACATTCACGGAACCGAACATTTGTATGGGAGGGGGTAGCGAAGGTAAGGGAATCGTAAAATTTTATATGTAGTTTTATTTCGCTTCTCGTGTAAGGTGCTTGTATAAAATTTCAAGTTCGTAGCTTTTAGTTTGTCTGTTATTAGTTGATTTAACGAAATTGGTCGAAATCATAGTTTTGTTTGGGAGGGGGTAGAAGGGCAAACGCGATTTCAAAACTTTTAAAGCAACTTCATTTGAATTATTTTTATAAGTTTTTATGCAAAATTTGAAATTGATAGCTTTTAAGAGTTAGCTGATAACTTATTTCTTAAAAATGGTCGAAAAAATAATTTTGTATGGGAGGGGATAGAAGTTTTAAAGATTTTCAACCAGTTAATATTTCGTATATTTAGGAATTTTTTTTAAATTTATTTCGCAAATTTTCAAGTTTCTACCTTAAAATTTCACTCAAAAATTTTCAGTTTATGTGTTTTTTTGCACATGAAACATCTTGTACACGTTAGACCGGGAGGTCGGTTTATAACAATTATGGATCAAGTTATTATTATTTTTCTATGTACATTAAATAGGCGTATCCACATGGAAAATTTAAACTTTGTATCTTTCACCAGAGCCCTAAAAAAATCACTCAAAATTTTCAACATTTTTGCTTATCACCTCCCTCTCCTTACACCTCCCAACTTAAAATTTTTATCAAAATTAACCACTATGTAGTTCTACAATTTGACAAATTTTCGATTTGATATCTGTACTCTTTTTTGAGATATAAGGATTTGTAATTCTGAAAAGTACGCCATTTTGGAAATGCTCCCCATTTCTCCCTACTACTATTATTTCAACATGTTATATTTTTTTTGTATTTCCCTCGTATAGCTTAATATACGTTTTAAGTTTCAATTACATAGCTTAAGAGATAGTTGAGATATTCATTTTTAAGTGTTTTTCTTTGCACCCCCCTGACCTTCCCCCTTACAATAATTAGCCACTTTGTAACCTGATTCCAATGAAACTATATGCCACATTAATGGTCTCAAAATATAAATTTTTTACGATAAGTAATTTCGAAGATATAACCATTTGAAAAAACAATTCGGCCGACAATTTGTTTTTAGCCCCCCCCCTTTTCGGACGCCAATGGATAAAAAAATTAAGTTATTTTTAAAGTTTGTCCCACAACCCTCTCTATATGTCTACTGATTTTCAACTTTCTATCTGCATTCGTGGTGTAGATATTAGCAATTGTAGTTTTCGACTTTTTCCCTCCCCCCGCCTCCCCCTTCCATATAACGCCCCACAAAATTTGAAAAATAGAGCTCACTTACCTAATTAACAATCCACCCAAAAACAAACATTCTACCTTTAACGGTTTCGGAGATATGAGTCCATATGTACGGCGGACGGATTTTTTGTTTTTGCATTTTTAGGCTAATTTAGTCATGAAACGCGAAAAAAAAAAATTTCAGGGTACCAAAGTTTTTTTTTTCTTATTTCGATCACAATACTTTATTATTAGAATAATAAAGTAATCGCAAACTTAATTTAATAGTAAGAAAATGGCCATATATGACAAAAGTAGATGATTTGTCAAAAAGTTTTTATTTTTGGAAGCTCTACAACTCTGACTCTGAATATTTTTTTGATACGATTAAAAATGAGGCGAATTGAGTCTTCCTCTTCATCAATAGCACTACAGCCTAAATCGTGTTTTGGCTTCTAGGTTCAGGTTCCTGTTCCTTGACATTTATTTGTTATTGTGTCACCTGAATCTGCGAAAGTAAAAATTCCTAGATAGAGGGTTCTACGCAGTGCTAACAACCCTCTTTCTAGGAATTTTTACTTTCGCAGATTGAGGTGTCCAACATATAGCCACGCTAACAGTGTGCTGTACGTCGACCGAGAATTGAACTCCCATTTTTCGTATTGTAGACAAATACGTCACCCATTAGGCCACACTCTTGCCAAGCTAGTTGTATCAAGATAACAAAAAAAATCTGCTAACAAGTCGGGCACAACTTTATTATTCTTGCGACAAGTTGAGGGTACGTGGGAAGACTGTGTGGGGGTTCTAGGGCAAGGCTGTTGTCAATTATTTAACCCTTAACTGCGATTACGATCAATAGCTCCAGTATATAGAACCTATATTTCATTCGTTTATTTATGCAAGTTTGGGTTTGTATGGAGAGATAGGGGGTGTAATGTTAATGATTTCTTAATTCATTGCTCGAATTACGTTTAAAATTCGCTGTATAGAATGTTAGTTTCATAAACAAAGTTAATTATATGAAATTCTGTATTTTATATTCTTTTTCTTTATCTTTTATTCTATTTTATATTCTCAAAACCATACATTTGTATGGGAGGAGTTAGAGGAAGTGACGGAATAGGAACTTGTGGTGCAGTTTTTTTAAGTTTCTTTTGAAAATGTTCGTACAAAATTTCAAGTTCGTAGCTTTTAATTTGTTGTTTATTAGTTCATTTATTGACATTGATCGAAATGATACTTTTGCATGGGAGGGGGTGGAAGGGCAGCGGGGATTTCAAAACTTTTGATGCATTATCTGAAATATTTTTAAAAATTTCAAGTTGATAGCTTTTAATGGTTTGGTAATACTTGATTTCTTGAAAATGGTCGATAAAATACTTTTATATGGGAGAGGGTAGAAGTTTTGAAGGTATTCGACCAGTTAATATCTTTGACTTTTAAGCATTTTTTTTAAAATGAATTTTTAAAATTTTCAAGTTTGTAGCTTAAAATTTCACTCAAAAATTTTGATTTTGTGAATTTTTTTCAGAACGACGACTACGATGGCTGTAGAGTGGCTATGGGCGACGACGATGTGAGCGACCGTATGGGCGATGGTCGCATGTGCTAGGTATAAATAGGGCAAACGTTTAAGAAAAAGGGTCAGTCTGGGCTAGAGCCATCGACCAGTTAGTCGATATTTTGGAAACAATTGAATTAAGGGATAATTTATGAGCGAAAAATTCTCAAATGCGATTTAGTAAAATTAAATAAAGTCTTGCGGTAAAATTAAAGTGAACTCTAAACTAAGCAGTCTTATTTCTTTTCTTGAAATCCAGCGACCCCTTTCGCTCTTCAATATGTAGTACTGACTGAAGGAGATCAGCGAAATTAGATTAGGATCCCTTCTTGGAAAATAAATCAGCTTCTTCATTTTTCTCTCAAAATCACTTATCAGGGTTACCTTGTTTTCATTCTCTAGTTCATGTAGTGCTTGAGCGCAACACCAAACGTGCTTTGAGTGTAAAGATTTTGCATTCCGATTAATTAGAAAAATCTGGAGTACTTACATGGACTTTCTCATATTGGTTACAGAAATGTTGTGAGTATTTCGAAATTATAGCTTGCCTTTCTATCAAATACAAAATAGAGCTTCTTATTTCAATACGTTCTAGAATCATCATCAAGTGGTGATCAACATAAAAACATGCTTGGATTTCAAATTTTAAAAATTTCTCCGACCTCTAACCTATTCTCAAATTTTAGACTTAGATCTGTTTAGATTTTTTATTAAATCAGTATATTTAAGGCTAAATTCTGAACGAAGTAAGAGACAACAGCTGCACCGAACCAGTTCCAGTCTCGAATTAAGTTAATTATATTAGGTTATAGCGATTTATCTATTCACTACTAATATATTCCGACGCTTTCACATTAGTTTAAGCAAACCTTAACCTATTGGTATCTCGATTGCCGGCCAGCGTATTCTCATAATTTGAAAAAGAAAATGGCTTAAGAATATTCATACTAGCTGAGCCCACCTTCTCCCTCCAGAAAGAAATCCTAGTTACGCCACTGCATCTCGAAAATATTATCATAGAACTTAAGATAAAGCTGAGGATTCTCTGTTTTAAAATTCTTTCCAATACTTTGCCGAAATTAAATAACAGGTGATAACAAAACTATTGCTCGTATAGTATGCCAGCTCAAATCTCCTTGATTAAGAACCAAGCATTGCAAATTAGTAGTGTATCATAAGACCCATCAGTCACAATGATTTTTAATTTTTTTAAGAATGTTTTTGTTTTTTTTTGCAATTTTGTGAAGAAGATAAACCGAAAAATTGAAGCAGATTAGATATCGTGAAGTTAAATTAGTTCTCTGTGGATCATTAGTAAAGTAAGTACTTCGGATCCCACTCAACTTTAGAAGCCATTAAGTGAGCCAAAAAGTCAGAAAACTCAAATACAACGATAGTTTTAACACTGAAGAACAAGATTTTGCTACTAATTTATTAACAATCATCGTGCGAATCAGTGCAACTAGTTCTTTCTATTCTTGTTTATTTTTCAGTTGATTTTAAACTTAATATGGTTAAAATTTCGGGTCTTACTGCTAATATATCACTCATTCAAAAAATAAAAGTCCAATTTGAAAAAAAAAAAAATTGAATAATAATAAAAGTTTCTGCGAAAGCTTTTAGAACCAAATCTTCTAATCTATACATGTGAATATAATTGTAGTGTCTGTCTTTTATTTGTTTGTAAATAACTATAAGTTAGTGTTTTGCCTTATTTGGACAATAACTAAGCAGAAACAAACGTTTTTAAACTTCTTCTCTGTCAATTTGTCTGTCTGTCCGGCTTTCACGCTAAAACGGCCGAACCGATTATAATGACACTTTCACAGTTTATTAGGTATGCTTCGAGATGTAATCTGATTTCGGTTTTATTTCAATAACCCCACGCTTTCTACCCACTCCCATACAAATTGACTCATTTTCAAAAATATATAACAATCAAATTTTCTTGAAAACCATAGAAGCGAATAATTTAAAATTTAGAATATATTATTTTTATCATAAATGTGATGTATAGTATACACTCCTTCCACCACCTCCCATACTTTTTCACGAAATACTATAAACCAATATGCTCAGTACGAATAACATTTATCAAGCTTGTTATGTTTTGGAGGCCAAGGGAGATTTATTTTGACACGAGAGTCAAAATAATTCGGAGGGGAATATAAGGTTCGGGATTAACTGGGCTGAGATCCACCTACGTCCATCTCAGTGGCATTCTTGGTGCTTTTCAGCTCGCCGCGTCGGCTTACCCAATACGGGAGTACCGAACTCTAGTACGTCTTGTTCTTTCTTTTTCATAGAGTAACTCTACTATACATATACGAATATTATGGTTTCATTCTTAATAATTTATGGTTCTAATTCCAACAAAATACAAAGCATTGTGTTCAAAGAGCCCTTAAACTATGCAGATTATATATCCCATATAATGTATGACTAACTACATTCTCAAAAATTGCTTATTATTGCGATTCTTACGCGGACAAAGTTGCGGAAGATCGCTAATTTTAAGATCAAATTCTAAAATTTAAATCATAAATTTAAATACGTACAGAATTGTAGAAGGACAAAAGAGAAGGGCAACATGTAGCTCTGAGTACTGTCGCTTTACCGGTTTCCATAAAAATGAAGAAGATTTTTAAAAAGGAGGGAAGATTAATTTTATAGATTTACTAAAGTACAAGACGAGTACATTTACTTCAATCGTATGGCAACGCTATTTAAAGGACTATTTCGGTGCAGCTCCATTTAATTTACAGTTTTTTTTAAGAATAAGATTGTGATGGGGAAAACTCTATTTAAGTTTCAATTTTTCAATTTTTTAACGAAAATTTTCTAATTTTCATAAAAAATCATAATTAATGTTTATTTTAAATGCTTCAACTCAATTATTTCAATTGTACAAACTTATACTTAATTAACATACTTAAAAGCAAACTTCTGTACAAATTAACATAATTTTAAATACATATGTGCGTATATTCATAAATACTGTTTAACTATATAAAGAGCTATAATCACGATAAAACTATTTATAAGCTTCATAATAAACTTATAATAATTTCGAATTCATTAAACTAAATCTAATCTATTCAATAAAAGTTAGCTCCTATTCGAATCCATTATCATTTCAGCTGTATAACCTCCTGTTTTATCGACAAGATTCCTAAAATATCCGTTTCTTCGTTGCAATAAAGCTGCAGGATGTCCCATCTCGATAATTCGTCCGGCATCGATGGCGACAATTTTATCGCTGTCCATGACAGTGTGTAGTCGATGGGCAATCGTTAATACTGTACAGTCTCGGAAATTTGAACGAATCGTATTTTGTACAAGATTATCAGTCCTGGAGACAAAAATAAATCAAATTTTAAGAAATTTCTTATATTAAGCGGCAATTTAAAAAAAAAACTCACTCTGGATCTACATTGGCAGTAGCTTCGTCCAGTATTAAAATCTTGTTGTTTCGCAAAATCGCGCGGGCCAGGCATACAAGCTGACGTTGTCCCATACTAAAGTTTGAACCACCATCGGACATATTGGACTCTAAACCACCAGGCAATGAAGTTACATGCGGTTTTAATTCGACCGCATCTAACGCTTGCCATATTTCCGAATCGGTTTTCTCCTCGAACGGATCTAAATTGTAACGAAGCGTTCCCGAGAAAAGAATAGGATCTTGCGGAATAATGGAGATCTTACTGCGAAGATCGTGCAAACCTAAGGTGCTAATATCAACACCATCAATTTCAATCACTCCCTCCGTCATTGCCAGTCGGAAAAGCGATTGAATAATCGATGATTTTCCAGCGCCAGTACGACCCACAATGCCAATCTTCTCCTTCGGTGCAATCGTACAGTTCAAATTATGCAAGACCCAATCGCTCTTCTCCGAATACTTCAGACCCAAATTGGTGAATTTGATTCGACCCTCGTGTGGCCAATTTTTCGGCGGCTTGTACATATCTCGGGTTTCCAGTGGCGGTTCTGATGGCAAATCGGAATACTCGACGACACGTTCGACACTGGTCATTTGATTTTCAAGTTCGGCCGTCTGTCGAATTCCAAATTGACACAATCCGGTCAAACGAAGGCACTGCATGATCACCAAACCGACATTACCGCTTTCGAAATCATCACCCAGAATCATAAAGCTGAACGTTACTACCAGAATGTAAAGGACACAGATAACATCAAGCCAAATAGCAAAAGCTCGTGTTGCATTAATGAACAGGTACCACGCCGATGTGTTGAAATTTTGGAAATTATGGAATTCCTTTTCAAGTGCTCCTTCAGCATCGAAAGCTCGAATTGTGGTTAGTCCTGCAAACGTTTGATTCGTGTGCGAGTAGACAGGACTGCGAGCTAAATTTTATTGAAAAATTAATAAATGTTCTTTTCGAAATTATAAATTAACTTACACATCGATTCGATCCTTTTCAAACAGCGACTTGAGCTTACGTAAATAATTCGGAATAAGTAAAAGAATATTCCAATTGCAAAAGCAGGAATCAAGAGTAAATAGTTCGACATACCGACAATTGTAAGAACTGAAATAATGTCCATTGCAAACTGAAAAGTAAGTTTTTATTTTAAATTTTTTTTTTTAATTTTTGTCGCCAATAAAAATTGGCTTTCAATATTTCCCATATTGTAAATGCATTAAATTTTTAGTAGGAATTAACGTCAAATAAATTTATGAAATTATGAGCTTTGTATGGGAGGTGGTAGAAGGGGTACTGCGGTTTCTTTCATTATCTTCAACATTTAAGACTTCAAGCAATCTTTCGTTCCCAGCTTAGGAAATTTCAAATATCACAATATTTATAACTGTTTCAATTGAGTTGTAAGGATTAGAATTTTGTGTTAGAGGTGGTAAAAGTGATAAATATTGATAACATTTTATTTCAAAAGTAAACTTTTATCAAAATATGAAATACCAAATCTTTGCTCGCTGTGTTTATTCAATTCTAAGTAAATCAATTTATTGTCAAATTAAATAAACTGCCAACAAGTCGGACGCAACTTTATTATTTTCGGGACAAGTTGAAAGTAAATATGCCATACATGCAGTGGTTAGGGAAGCCTAAGTGGAAGGGGGTTCTTGAGCAGGGTTGTTGTCAATTTAACGCTTAATTGCGGATACGATCAATAGCTTTAGTACATGTAATCAATATTTTACTTTTACTTTATTATTATAATAATAAAGTATTGTGATCGACACAAGAAAAAAAAAAGTTTGCTACCCTGAAATTTTTTTTTTTTGCGTTTCATGACTAAATTAGCCTAAAAATGCAAAAAAAAAAATCCGTATGTCTGTACGCCGTCCGCCGTCCGCCGTACGCCGACGTGTACGCTCAGCGCACATTAACTCCCAAACCCTTCAAGATAGAAAGTTCATTTTTGGAGGGATTGTAGATAGTTGCGGATCTCAGGCTGATACCCATTTTGGGGGGTGTACGGGTTCAGGGGGAGGCGGGGGGAGCGCTTAAACCCAAAAATACGAATTCAAATATCTCAACCATGGTAACAGCTAGAAAGCTAAAACTCAACATACATATAGAAGGGCTTGTAGGACAACTTTTACAAATAATTTAATTTTTTTATCCATTGGGGTGCGAAAAGGGGGGGCTAAGAACCAATTGTCGGCCGAATTTTTTTTTCAAATGATTATATCTTCGAAATTACTTATCGTAAAAAAATTATATTTAGAGACCGTCAAGGTGGCATATATTTCCATCGGAACCAGCTCAGAAAGCGGCTAATTATTGTAAGGGGGAGGGTCAGGGGGGTACAAAGAAAAACACTTAAAAATTAATATCTCAACTATCTTTTAAGCTATGTAATTGAAACTAAAAACGTATATTAAACTATACTAGGCAAATACAAAAAAAATATAACATGTCGAAATAATAGTAGTGGGGGGAAATGGGGAACATTTCAAAAATGGCGCACTTTTCAAAATTACAAATCCTTATATCTCAAAAAATAGTACAGATTTTAAATCAAAAATTTGTCAGATTGTAGAACTACATAATAGTTAATTTTGGTAAAAATTTTAAGCTGGGAGGTGTAAGGGGAGGGAGGTGATAAGCAAAAATGTCGAAAATGTTGAGTGATTTTTTTAGGGCTCTACTGAAAGATAAAAAGTTAAAATTTTGCACGTGAATACCTATATTTAATGTACATAGAAAAACAATATTAACTTGATCCATATTTATTATAAACCGACTCCCCCGGTCTAACGTGCACAAGGTGTTTCATGTGCATTGAAAAAAACACATAAACTGAAAATTTTTGAGTGAAATTTTAAGGTAGAAACTTGAAAATTTGCGAAATGCATTTAAAAAAAATCCCTAAGTATACGAAATATTAACTGGTCGAAAACCTTTAAAACTTCTACCCCCTCCCATACAAAATTATTTTTTCGACCATTTTCAAGAAATCAATTATCACCTAACCATTAAAAGCTATCAAATTCAAATTTTGCAAAACAACTTCCAAAAATAATTAAAATGAAATTGCGTTCAAAGTTTTAAAATCGCGCTTGCCCTTCTACCCCCTCCCATACAAAAGTATGATTTCGGCTAATTTCATTAAATCAACTAATAACCAACAAATTAAAAGCTATGAACTTGAAATTTCGTACGAGCATCTAACAACAAAAATGAAAGAAAATTGCATCACAAGTTTGACGATTCCCCTACCTCCTCTACCCCCTCCCATACAAAATTATTTTTTCGAGAATTTTTAAGAAATCAGTTATCAGCTAACTCTTAAAAGCTATCAATTTCAAATTTGGCACAAAAACTTATAAAAATAATTCAAATGAAGTTGCTTTAAAAGTTTTGAAATCGCGCTTGCGCTTCTACCCCCTCCCATACAAAACTATGATTTCGACCAATTTTATTAAATCAACTAATAACCAACAAACTAAAAGCTACGAACTTGAAATTCTATACAAGCACCTTACAAGAGACGCGAAATAAAACTGCGTATCAAATTTTACGATTCCCCTATATTCTCTACCCCCTCCCATACAAATGTTCGGTTTCATGAATGTAAAATACACCGAATTTTATGAAAATTCTATGAAACACATTCTATACAGAGAATATTGGACGTGATTCAAATAATTAATTAAAAAGCTATTAACATCCACCCACCCTTACTATTACCCCTACTCCTCCCCTCATAAAAACCCAAACTTACAGACACGAATGAAATATTGTTAACAGTCCTGCCCAAGAACTCCCTTTCACTTAGTCTTTCCTAACCACTCTAACCTGCATATTGACTTTCAACTCATCCGCAACTTGTCCCAAGAATAATAAAGTTTCGCCCGACTTGTTGGCAGTTTATTTATACTCTAGATGAAATCTGAGAGTATATTGTGTTTGCCTTACCGTTTGTAACGCTAAGTAATAACGCTCGCACAAAGCCGCCAAGGGTACAGAAAGATTTTTTGTCGCTCAAAAACCTCGATTCCGAGTGACCGTCTGTCCGTCTGTCCGTCTGTCCGTCTGTCCGTCTGTGCATCTGTCTACAGCATAACTCTCGAAAGCTTTGAGCTATAGTGCTAAAAATTTTTGTGTGTCATTTTTAGCAAAAAAGTAACTTTAAGTTCGTGAATATGCTACATCCCCCCACTACTACTTCTACCTCCTCCCATACAAATTTCATGAAATTTCGAAATGTAAAGAAATCGATTTTTCTTTGAAAGTATTTAAGCTATCGACTTGCAATTTAGGTCAAAGTATTATGATATAGATGTCATTAATATCACAGAATATTGACCCGATCTCCTTACTCCTTTAACCCCCTCCCATACAAATGGACAATTTTTAAAAATACATATTTTCGATTTTCATTGAAACTTTGATGAAATTTTGTCAGAATTAATTCTACTACAATTGCAATTTATTTTAAAAATAATTATCAACTCCAAATTACTCCTTCTACCCCCTCCCATACAAATTTCACGAAATTTTTAAAATTTAAATTAAATTATTTTTCTTCGAAACTATTAAAGCTATCAACTTGATATTTTGTACAAAGTATACAAATAGGAATATTAATAATGCGAAAAAAATGTGTTTTGATCCGTACACTCCTTCTAGCCCCTCCCATACAAATGCATAATTTTTGTTAAATGCATTTTATCGATTTCCATTAAAACTAGAAAAAGTACAAACTTCAAATTTTGCCAGAATTCGTTTCTTAATAATTGAAATAAGTGTTAGAAAAAATTATCAGCTCTGCTTCACTCCTTCTACCACCTCCCATACAAATATCTGAATTATAAATTCAAGAAAAGCATTTCTCCTTCAAGTAATGAGAGCTATCGACTTTAAAATTGAACCAAAGCATGGTGATAAGGATGATGATAAGTAGTTTCAAAATCATCTTAAACGATCCACTTCCTCTGCCACCTCCCATACAAATGCCCCAATTTCAGGAAAACTATGACCAATTTCTTTAAAAATAATGAAAACTAAAAACTTTAAATTCAACAAAAAACATTTTGCATGCCATGTTCGGTATCATATACTTCTCCCACCACCTCCCATGCACTATTTGAAAGAATTTGGGATGAGATATTTTCCGGTACATTAAAGTCTTTTCCATCTCATCTAGAGTATCATATGATTGGGCTTTAAGCCCAATCATAATTCTATTATGTTTTTATACATGTTTGGGTTTTTATGAGGTGAGAGGTGAGGAATTATAGTAAGGGTGAGTGGATGTTAATAACTTTTTAATTATTTGCTTGAATCACGTCCAATATTCTCTGCATAGAATGTCAGTTTCATAGACGAAGTTACATAGAATTTTCATAAAAGTCGGTGTATTTTACATTCACGAAACCAAACATTTGTATGGGAGGAGGTAGCAGAGGTAAGGAGTCCTAGAATTTGTGATGCAATTTTATTTCGTTTCTCTTGTAAGATGCTCGTACAAAATTTCAAGTTCATAGCTTTTAATTTGTTAGTTATTAGTTGATTTATTGAAATTGGTCGAAATCATACTTTTGAATAGAAGGGTGTAGAAGGGCTGGCGCAATCTTAAAACTTTTGACACAATTTCGTTTCAACTATTTTTAAAAGTTTTTGTGTACAAATTTCAAATTGATAGCTTTAAATAGTTAGATGATAATTGATTTCTTAAAAATGGTCGAAAAATTAATTTGGTATGGGAGGGAGTAGAAGCTTTGAAGGTATTCGACCAGTTAATATTTCACAAATTAAGGGATTTTTTTGAATGCACTTCGCAAATTTTCAAGTTTCTACCTTAAAACTTTATTCAAAAAGTTTCAGTTTTAGTGTTTTTTTCATTGCACATGAAACAGCTTGTGAACGTTAGACCAGAAGGGTCGGTGCATAACATTTGTGGAACAAATTATTATCTTTTTTCTATGTATATCAAATAGATGTATACACATCCAAAATTTAAGCTTTGTATCTTTCACCAGAGCCCTAAAAATTATTCAAAATTTTCGACATTTTTGCTCACCACCTCCCTCCTCTTATACCACCCGACTTAAAATTACCAAAATTAAAAACTGTGTAGTTCTCCAATCTGACGAATTTTCGATTTAATATCTGTATTCAGTTTTAAGATATAACGTTTTGAAATTTTGGCAAGTGCACCATTTTTGAAATAATCTCCATTTCTCCCCACTACTGCTATGATCAAATTTTATTTTTTTGTATTTCATTAGTATAGCTTAATATAGGTTTTAAGGTTTTGTTACATAGCTTAAGAGATAGTTGAGATATTCATTTGTAAGTGTTTTTCCTTACACCCTCCCTCTTAAAAAAATTAGCCTATCTCTAAGCTGATTTTGGTGGATCTATATTCCACCTTAATGTTATAAAAGTATAAATTTTTTATGGTAAGTAATTTCAAAGATATAATAATTTAAAAAAAAAAATTCGGCAGACAATGTTTTTAGCCCTCTCTTTTCGAACGCCAATGGATAAAAAAATTAAATTATTCTTAGAGTTTGTGCCACAACCCTATATAACTATAATGATTTTCAGCTTCCAAACCGCATTCGCAGTATATTGGCAAGTATAGTTTTTGACTCTTTCCCTCCCCTCGCCTCCTCTTCCAAAATTTAGATAATGGAGCTCACTTACCAAATAAATAATCCACCCAAAAACGAATATTCTACCTTTAACGGTCTCGGAGATATGAGTCCATATGTACGGCGTACAGCGGGATGGTTTTTTTTTTGCAGTTTTAGGCTAATTTAGTCATGAAACGCTAAAAAATAAACAAACTTTCAGGGTAGCAATTTTTTTTTCTTTGTCGATCACAATACTTTACCATTAGAATAATAAAGTACAATCGATAATTTTATCTGAGAGGTGGTAAAAGAAATGAACGATTTCGCACATGAAACTCTCTGAACAGTAAGAGGGACGAATTTAGCTTTAGTTGAAACGTATTGAAGTTGTATGAGAGGTGATAGGGAGATACTATGCTAAAATTTTCACCTTGGATTGCAAATTTATAAAAAGAGGCAAAAATGAGAATAAATAATAAATTAATCTCAACAAGATATAAAGTATTTGACGAATTAATGATTAATTAGTTTTTAAAACTCTAAAATATGCCCGACGAATCGAAATATCAACAAATAAATTAGCACTCACCATAGCACAAATAAACATCGAATTTGGTAAAGTTGTATCGATCACATGAATATCGCGTGAAAACCGATTTAAAATTCTCCCCGAAGCATTCATATTGAAAAACCACATTGTTGCACGCGTAATACCCTGGAAAAGTTTATCATGCAATTTCGACGATATCCTTAAGCACATTGCGAAAAATGCAAATGTTCGTGCCAAGAAGAAAATAAACGAAGCTGCCAGTAATACTGAATAAGTTATAACATGCACTTCACGTTCATGATAAATCACATTTTCATATTCTGCAAACATATCGGTTCCATTTTCTTTCGTCATATCAACAAATAATTGGAGATTTTCTTCCCAAGTTGCCCTGAAAATTGAAAAGAAATCATTAGTGTCTTGATTCAATCGTGATGGCCAAAATCTTACCATCGAGATAGGAAAATATCCAAAGCTGATAATAAAATTCGTACAAGTATAAAAAGTAAAATGGTGATAGTCAAGAACCAAAAACCATCCAATGCCTTAAAGTAGCTTTTATATATGTCGAAATCCACCGATCCTGTTGCCAAATGTTCCTTGCGATCGTCGACTTCAACCGGTTCGACGGTTTTCTTAGCGACTTTCTTATTCTTGTTTTTATCCGCCTTAACAGATTGAACGCTGTCGACCGCATCATCCGACATATCGGCCAAATACTCCAAACCTTCCATAGCTTGCAATTGTTCGTAGGTTCCTTGTGCTTCGATATGACCAGAATTAACAAGAACTAAATGATCGACATCCTTCAGAAATTGTATCTGATGCGTAACAAGAATGCAAACCTTTGATTTTAAATACTCTTGAATACATTTCTCGAAAATATGCTTGCCAACTACTGCATCAACTGCAGACAGAGGATCGTCTAACAGGTAGATGTCTGCCTTTTTGTAAATTGCTCGAGCCAAATTGATTCGAGCCTTTTGGCCACCACTCAAACTCGTTCCACGCTCACCGACTATCGTTAAATCACCTTGCGGCAACAATTCCAAATCCCTTTCCAACGCACAGGCATAGAGCACTTCTCGGTATCGTTTCTCGTCGAAATCTTCCACAAAAACAATATTATCGCGAACCGTTCCTTCGAACAACCAGATCTCCTGACAAGCATAGCTTATAGTTCCATTAATAATTGCATAGCCTTCGTCCAGTTCCAGTTCACCGATCAGGATGTTCAGTAAAGATGATTTTCCAGATCCCACCTGCCCGATAATTCCAACTGTCTGATCCGGACCGACATTAATGTTGAATCTTTTAACAATGTACGTATCGTCATTCTTCATTATGCTCCAAGAAGCTGAGGCATTCTGAAGGACGACTCCTTTCTTTTCCGTATCAGTTAAATGAATCCTTCGCGAATTTCTCACTGTGATCACAGATATATCGCTCTGGAATGATTTCCTACTCTCCACGATATTATTATTAATATTTCTGATAAGAATCGCATCATCCTCTTTTCCTTCGTTCTCCATTAGGAAAGCCTGTACACGATTCGCCGAGACTACTGCTTCGGCCGTACAAATAAGTCCTCGTGACCACAACCTTACCATCGAATCGTTTAACGCGCCGAAGAAAGAGGTCACCACGAAGACCTTACTGGCTGTTAGAATCTCGCCGAAATACACATACGATACAAGACTGATGAAGAGGGCCGTCTTCGAAACCATCGATATCGACTGAAGACCTGCATTAATGTAATTCGTTCCTCGCACAGCATTGATCTCCCGACGCCGTGCATCAAAAATAACCGATGCAAAGGACTTCTCCCAAGCGTACATCTTAATCACCTGAATTCCTTGAATCACCTCGTTCATAAGTTTCACTCGAAAATCGGTTCTTTTCGCCGTTTGCTGACGATAATGTGAAGATTTTTTTCCAGCCCACGACTGAAGCGGTAGAAAGCTTAGCATAAACACAACTCCAATTACAGCCGAAATTCCAATCTCCTGGTACATGAGATAACCGAAAATGACAGCCTCAATTGGTCCTTTATATAGTTCGTGAAAGAACTGTAAGGCTTGATCGAATTTTTCTACATCAGTCGAAAGGATGTTAATAGCTTTTCCGCTCAAACCTTCGTTTGCCGCTATTTTGGACATTTTCAAAATTTTCCTGTAAACCAATCCCGATGACGAGAGTCGGACCCTAGCTCCAACATAGTATCCATACAGGACATACGAATGAAACAGTACTGAGATTAAAAATGATGATCCTACAATTCCTGTAGCGTAGAACCAGGCTTCTGTTCGACTGATAGTAGTTTGTCCTTTGGCAAAATACGATACCAGACCGCCTAAACAAAGTGGCTGTATGACTCTAAACGAAGATTAAGAAAATCTTATTACATTCTGCAATTCCACTCGTATACAAATCAATTATTACCTTAATGCTATTACAGCTATAGTGTAAAACACTCCTATAATGAAAGCTGTTATTCCATAAGCTCGACAAATTGCTCGAACAAATCTAGGATGCTTGTTGTTCTTTTCATCTTCCCAAAATGTTTCCAATTTATCGGTCAAATATTCACTGTCGAGAGTTGCTACATTTTCGTAAATATCGTCAGAGGTAATCGGTCTTTTTAGACCTTTCTCGAAAATTTCTTTTAGCCACCTGAAAATAAAAGATTGTAAATTGAAATTGGGTTGTTATTATTAAGTTTTCTTTATTTGTTATTACGCTACCATATTTATTTATTCAACAATAGCCATGCGTACATCCGTATCAACTTAATTCGTTTTAGTGCTTAAAACTAATGCTAACTAACCAAAGACTATGAACAATATAAGATATCCGACAAAATTATAGCATCCTTTAAAGTATGTTTACCAGCTAACTTTTGGCCTCCTGGTGTTATCGTTCAGGAGTTTCTACCGAGGAATAGCTCTCAGCGGAATTTTCGTCGGGGATCCAAACAGCGGAAACATATGTAAATCCTACAGGTTTGCATGTAAACAACCCGTCAATTTCGAGTGAACTCATCTATACATCTTGCGTTGGCTGTAGTTCTACCTCACTCATTAATAATTTATCGAATCTTACAATTCTTTATCAAAATGTACATGGTCTTAGAACCAAGTTGAATGACTTCCTGGTGTCCACTCTTGAAAGTATGCCTGACGTTCTATGTGTTACTGAATCCTGGTTGAACCCTTCTGTGCTTGACTCCGAATTTTCCCCAAATTGCTACACAGTTTTTAGGCATGACCGTGATCTTCTACGCTCGATCAAAAAGGAAGTGGAGTACTCATTGTCGTTAAAAACACCTTGCCATCGTCACGTTGTTCCGACTTCGATTGAGCACCTTCTTCTTAAAATTAAGGTCTCTCGTGGTCGATACCTCTATATTTGTTGTGTTTATATCCCATGCTACTGCGATGTGGGAACTATCGATAAGTTCTTTGACAACCTTTCTGATTTCGCCAACTCTGCTGGTCCTAACTCCACTTTTCTTATTTGTGGGGACTTCAATCTTCCTGACTTAAAGTGGAATGCTGATTGGACACGCCCTGCACTGCCTTTGTCTACCGCAGACTTATGTGTCGATCATTTTATGAGCCTATGTTCATTAACTCAACATAATAAATACACTAATCATCGTGGAAAGATTTTAGACCTAATTTTGTCCAATGTTAGTGATTCCCAAATCAGTGTTGTCACCTCCATTGGATTAGTGCCACCCGACCCTTATCATCCTCCTCTCCAGATTAATGTGTTGATTGAATTATCGAATCCCTCTCTTAACAGTGCGATCAAAAAATATAACTACTATAAGGGCAATTATGAACAAATCTGTCGTGAAATTAGTAAGATTAGGTCGAACTCTTTAATAACAAAAGCTCTAATGAATCTTCTACTCAACTTTATTTAATTCTTGAGGACATAATTTATCGGAATGTTCCCTATCGAGGGACTTCTAAGAATACCCAGAATGGTTTACCCACTCGGTTATTAAAGCTCTTCATAAGAAAAAACTTCTACATAAACATAAAAGAATTATAATTGGGCGTAAAGCCCAATCATATGATACTCTAGATGAAATGAGAAAGAGTTCAATGTACCGGAAAATATGTCACCTCCAATTCTTTTAAATAATTACCAGTGATTTTTGTATGGGAGGTGGTAGAAGCAGAGGAGGAAGGTTTGTAATATTTGGATATGACACCTAATGTGGTATGCAAACTATTTCGTGCTGAATTTAAGGTTTGTATATTTCATTATTTTCAATTGGACATAGTTTTCCAGAAATTGAGGCATTTGTATGGGAGGTGGCAAAGGAAGTGGAGCGTTTAAGATGATTTTGAAACTGCTTATCATCATCCTTATCACCACGCTTTGATTCAATTTCAAATTCGATAGTTCTAATATATATATTCGAAGGAGAAATGATATTCTTGAATTTATAATACAGATATTTGTATGGGAGGGGGTAAAAGGAGTGAAGAGGAGCTGATAATTTATTTTAGCATTTATTGGAATTATTAAAAAACAAATTCTGGCAAAATTTTAAGTTTATACTTTTTCTAGTTTTAATGGAAATCGATATAATGCACTTAACAAAAATTATTCATTTGTATGGGAGGGGGTAGAAGGAGTGTACGGATCAAATCACATTTTTTTCTCGTTATTGACATTTCTATTTTTATACTTCGTGCAAAATATCAAGTTGATAGTTTTAATAGTTTCGAAGAAAAATAATTTAATTTAAATTCCAAAATTTTGTGAAATTTGTACGGGAGGGGGTAGAAGGAGTGAGGTAAAGTTGATCATTTTTTCAATTCTGATTAGAATTATAATAAAAGTAATTCTGGCAAAAATTCGTTTTTATAACTTTGCTAGTTTCAATGAAAATCGAAAAACTGCATTTTTCAAAATTATGCATTTGTATGGGAGGGGGTAGAAGGAGTGAAGAAGAGCTGATAATTTTTTTTCAGCATTTATTGCAATTATTGAAAAACAAATTCTGGCAAAATTTTAAGTTTATACTTTTTCTAGTTTTAATGGAAATCGATATAATGCACTTAACAAAAATTATACATTTGTATGGGAGGGGGTAGAAGGAGTGTACGGATCAAATCACATTTTTTTGTCGTTATTGACATTTCTATTTTTATACTTTGTGCAAAATATCAAGTTGATAGCTTTAACAGTTTCGAAGAAAAATAATTTAATTTAAATTCCAAAATTTCGTGAAATTTGTATGGGAGGGGGTAGAAGGAGTAAGGTGAAGTTGATAATTTTTTCAATTCTGATTGGAATTATATTAAAATTAATTTTGGCAAAAATTCGTTTTTATAACTTTGCTAGTTTCAATGAAAATCGAAAAACTGCATTTTTCAAAATTATGCATTTGTATGGGAGGGGGTAGAAGGAGTGACTGTATCGGATCAATATTCCCTCGTATTAATGACATCTATATTATAATACTTTGACCCAAATTTCAAATTGATAGCTTAAATAGTTTCAAAGAAAAATCAATTTCTGAAAATTTCGAAATTTCGTGAAATTTGTATGGGAGGGGGTAGAAGGAGTGGGGAGATGTGGCCCGTTCACGAACTTAAAGTTTCTTTTTTGCTAAAAATGACACACAACAAATTTCAGCACGATAGCTCAAAGCGTTCGAGAGTTATGCTGTAGACAGACGGACAGACAGCAACTCGGAATCGAAGTTTTTGAGCGACAACAAATATTTCTGTACCCTTGGCGGCTCTGTGCGAGCATTATTTCTTAGCGTTACAAACGGTAAGGCAAACACAATATACTCTCAGATTTCATCTAGAGTATAAAAAGTATAAGCGTACTTCCCTCTTATCTGATTATAATAAGTTTTCCTCCCAGCGTAAACAGGTAAAATCGGCTATCAAGAAAGCTTTCTCTGAATACATTTCTCAGCTTGAGGAGTCTCTGTCACGTAATGATACCAAACCATTCTGGTCACACGTTAGAAAGCGTAGTAAAAAGCATTATTTTCCTTCCCAACTTAAGTTTGGGGATATTACAACTTCCACTCCGCATGAAATGTGTGAGCTTTTTGTCAAATACTTTTCCTCTGTGTTTACCTTTTCCAACAAAGACCTATCATATGACTTTTTTATCCCACCACAGAACTACATCAGTGAATTGTCCTTTAGCGCGAGTGATGTTATCTCCATTATCAACTCCCTAAATCCAAAGACTAGTGGCGGTCCTGATGGGATTCTTAATCTCTTTGTGAAATTTGCCTCTTCGGAGCTCTCGGTGCCGCTTTCTCTTTCGTTCAATAAATCACTTGAGGAAGGCTGTTTTCCTGCTTGCTGGAAGTTAGCTAATGTTGTTCCCATTTTAAAGAAAGGAGACACCGAAAATGTTGCCAACTATCGCCCAATTTCTACCTTAAACTGCTTCGGTAAACTTTTTGAAAGATTAGTCCACAATGCGGGCTGGGAGAAACTTAATCATTTAATATCACCCGTCCAGCATGGATTCGTTAAAGGAAGGTCAACTACCACGAATTTATGTGAATTCACTGACTTCGTAGTACAATCCTTAGATCAACACAACACAGTTCATGCCATATACACTGATTTTTCGAAAGCCTTTGATACTGTCAATAGAAAAATTCTTATTGCAAAACTTGATAGGTACGGTGTCACTGGCTCTCTCCTGAATTGGTTTGATTCTTACCTCACTGATCGTCGTCTGCGAATAACCGTCAATGGACATTCTTCAGCTGAGTTTCTCTCTAACTCTGGTATTCCACAGGGATCTATTCTTGGTCCACTGCTATTTACGCTCTTCATTAACGATCTGCCCCAATTCCTATCATCAAATTGTCTCTTATACGCAGACGACCTCAAAAAATTCCGTGAAATTTCTTCTTATTCTGACTGCTTGGACCTCCAGACTGACTTGTCGACTTTGTCCAGTTGGTGTTATAACAATGATATTTGTCTGAACATTGAGAAGTGTTTTGCTATGGAGTTTTCGTATAAGACTACCTCTGCTGTCCTCACTTACTCTATTAATGAAACCACACTTGTAGCAGTATCTACAATAAAGGATCTAGGAGTGACTTTCGATCGCAAGCTTAAATTCGTTAATCTTTACTCTGAGATTACAAAGAAGGCATGCAGACTTGCTGGGTTCGTCCTCCGTACGACAGTCCAGTTTAACCGTCCAAGAGCAGCAGCCTTGCTATTTTCCACTCTCGTCCGTGGTGTCTTAGAATACTGCTCTATTGTATGGAACCCTCACCATGCTTGCCATGTTACGGCCGTCGAATCCGTCCAGCGTAAATTTACTCGCACCCTTTTCTACAGACTAAAAAAGCCTCATATCAGCTACAATAACAGACTTATAGCACTTCAACTTCAACCTTTGCATCTACGACGGGCTTTTCTTGATGCTTGCTTCCTCTATAAACTTTACAACTACTTGCTTAATACCTACCTCTGTAACGACCTGAAATTCCGGCAGGGAACAGTCTCAACCAGGAATTCAGATATTTTCTATCTTCCTCGAGCCTCACTCGATATTTACTACCATTCCCCGATGTTGAGAATGCAAAGGAACCACGATCAACTTCAACTTGGATCTTTAACTACTTCTTTTGTTTTATTTAAAAATAGAGTAAAAACTATAATCTTTAATATTTGAAATCTTGTCATCACTGCTCTCGTATTTTTGCTTTTGTATAATTGAAAATGTTATCTTTTTGTTCAAAGCGTTTAATAAATAAATAAATAAATTATTCGTAGCCTTTGGTAGAACTAAGTTAGTTTAGTCAGTAGATGTCAGTAGTCAGTAGTTGCATTAGTAATGGACTCAGAGCCGTTCCAAAACAATGTTCGGTAGAAGCTTCACTTTACCATCTCCAAATGAACTAACAAGATTTCCTAATATTATTTGAGTTACATTTATGAGATTATTGAAACTTGACGGCTACTTCTATATAACCCTTAATGTAGAGACTAAGAGTTGCCATCACCAAGCTTGAGTAACGATTCTTTAAAATCGTGTTACCGAATCGTTGTGGTTACAACTATATAATTCTTCTACTTCAATTGCTAATCGGGACTTCACCTTCTGTCCTTCCGGTTCCGTAACATATTTTCATCGGTTATTGTGGAACAGTTGTTAGTCTTCATTACCAATCACTGGTGAGAACTAATAGTAGGTTCCTGGATGGTTGGACCAATTCAGGATAAACTATGTTTTCAGCAATACTTATTACTGCTTATATGCCATATTAACAGTTGATTTCCTGCATGATTTTTTTTATGTTGAGCATCAATGTTATCATTAAAGCGAAAATTGAATTATTTCTGTTGATTGTCATTCCTTACCCAGTACATTAAGGAACTCAAAGATCTTCAACTCAATTTAACATAAGAAATAAATTAACGATTTTTATACTCTAGATGAAATCTGAGAGTATACTGTGTTTGCCTTACCGTTTGTAACGATAAAAAAATACCGCTCGCACGGAGCCGCCAAGGGTACAGAAATATTTGTTGTCGTTCAAAAACCTCGATTCCGACTGACCGTCTGTCCGTCTGTGCATCTGTGCGTCTATCTACAGCATAACTCTCGAAAGCTTTGAGCTATAGAGCTAAGAAATTTTATGAGTCATTTTCAGCAAAAAAGTAACTTTAAGTTCGTGAATGAGCTACATCCCCCTACTCCTTCTACCCCCTCCCATACAAATTTCATGAAATTTCGAAATATTAAGAAATTGATTTTTCTTTGAAACTATTTAAGCTATCGACTTGAAATTTGGGTCAAAGTATTATGATATAAATGTCATTAATATGACGGAATATTGATCCGATTCCCTCACTCCTTCTACCCCCTCCCATACAAATGGAAAATTTTAAAAATTACATATTTTCGATTTTCATTGAAACTAGTAAATCTGAAAAGACGAAAATTTGCCAGAATTAATTTTACTATAATAATTTAGCTCCGCCATAGACGGTCCCAAGCCCGGTTTGAGAAAGGAGGAGGGAACATGGAGTTAACCTAAATGGCCAGTAACACCAGCGCGTCTCAGAAAGTAGGCAAAAGTATGACATAGTTGGACTCGCAGCATAGCTATGAGAACTCCACCATATCATATTTAGCTCAAAACTCCCACCCTTTTTCTACTGGGGTGTAATAAATAAGTAGGGCCGGTCCTCCAGGTCGGGGGTTGAGCGAGGCGCCGACAACGCATCACCGGAAAAAGAACACTGTCCATAAGCCTGAAGAACAGCCTCGGAAAGGATGGACTCAACGGCAACGACCACGCAAACGAAAAATGGACTACTCTATTCGATCTTGAAATGTTCGATCCTTATTTAGGACAAGAGCTCTGAAAGAGTTTCTCGAAGAAGTGGCAAAACACAACATCAACATAACTGCCATCCAAGAAACGAAATGGCTCGGTAGCAAAATCATGGACATGAGATCACACACAATCTATCAAAGTGGAAAATTGTCCGGAAGCAGAGAGCTTGGAGTCACGTTTGTCGTTGACAAAAAATTTTAACAGCAGGTCACGAGCTTCAGACCAGTAAGTGAAAGATTGTGTGCAATCCGAATAAAAACTAAATTTTTCAACACTTGGTTGATCAACGTTCACGCACCAACAGAAGACAAGCACGATATAACTAAAGACGAATTTTATGCCACCCTAGAGACAACCTAAGATTCACTGCCCTCGAATGACCTAAAAATTGTCTTAGGGGATTTTAATGCAAAAGTCGGAAAGGAGGAGGCTCATAGAGGAACAACAGGAGGGCACAGTCTCCATAACGTAACCAACGACAATGGCCAACGTCTTATTGATTTCGCAAGCAGCAAAAATATCATAGTAAGCTCTACGTGCTTCCCAAATTGCGATATTCACAAACGAACGTGGGCATCACCAGATGGTCACACCTTCAACCAAATAGACCACGTTCTAATTGAGAAAAAAACTGCTTCCAGCATACTTGATGTACGAACCCTCCGCGGTGCGAATTGTGACTCTCATCACTATCTAGTCAGAGCTGAGAATCGATGCAGAAAAGTTTGTCGTGGATATTCGAAAACGAGTAGATCTCGCAAATACAATGTCGACAAGCTTAACGACGAAACGGTGGCGCAGGCTTACATGTTAGCATGTAATAAAAACCTGACACCAATATATGAAAATATCCAAAATATGCCAGTGGAGAATGCGTGGGTGAAATACGAGACGGCATCAAATCCTCCGCAGAAGAGGTATTAGGATATCAAGCACGGTGAAAAAATAATGATTGGTTCGACCAAGAATATCGCGACGCAATAGATAGAAAGAAGGAGGCTTACAAAATTTTTACTGAACGACCAACACGAGCTAAAAAAGAAAGATATGACAAGCTTAGGCAATATGCGAAAAAGACCTGCAGACGAAAACAAATGAAGCACCATAATCACAAAATAAAAAAATGGATGACGACATGAGGAAAAATAAAACGCGGGACGCATACGCAATAGTAAAAGACTTACAAAAGGGATATTAGCCAAAAACCAGTCTCTGCAAAGACGCAGAAGGCAACATCACCAGCGACACACAAGAAATTAAAAGGAAATGGGCTTCCTACTTTGAACATCTTTTGAACACCACCCCATAATCTAACAAAGGACGGTAATGAAACAGACAAAATCAAACGACGGATAATACCAGCAAATAAGACGTATTATTCGGTACTTCCAATAATGAAATCCAAGAAAGCGCACAGGAACAATAAGCTGCGGATATATAAAACTATTATACGGCCTGTGCTCTGTTATGGCAGCGAGACGTGGACATTAACGCGAACTTACGAAAAAGCAGTTAACGCATTTGAAAAAAAGGTCCTCCGAAGAATTTTGGGACCTGTAAAGGAAGGAACGGAATGGCGAATAAGATACAACCATGAGTTGTATCAACTCTACGACGAGCCAGAAGCTTCAACGTTCATCAAGCTACGTAAACTGCAGTGGGCTGGCCATGTAGAGCGAATGGAAGACAGAAAAATATCCAAACGTGCTCTGAAAGGCAAAGCGAGTTGTAACCGACCAGTAGGCAAGCCACGCAAACAATGGGAAGATGAAGATAGCAAAGCTATCTTTAAAACAGCAGCTGGAGGACGCGGTCTTTGGATCGAGACGATTGGAGGCAACGACTTCAGGAGGCCAAGGCCCATGTCGCGCCATTGGTGATGATGATAGTTGTAAATTAAATAAATTTATTTTTATTTTTCTTCGAAACTAGTAAAGTATAAAGTATAAAAATAGAAATATCAATAAAGTAAAACAATTGGTTTTAATCCGTACACTCCTTCTACCCCTTTCATACAAATGCATAATTTTTATTAAATGCATTGTTAACGAGTGTCGTTGACGATATATTAATGATTCATCAAACGGACTAAACGGACATTCTATAATGAATTACTAATAACGATTCATTAATGAATTGTGAAACGCTCACAAGACACGAGTACATAGGCAAGAATATAATCGTTATAAATGAATTATTAATATAGCATTAATGATTTTTATTCTAATTCATTAACGAACTTCGTTTAAGATTCATAAACCATACTATTTATGAAAAATTAACGATTTATTAACGAACTGGAATTTTAAAGCCAAACAAAAGAAGATCGAAGATGCTTTTTCTATTTCTGTTCTCACTCGAGTACGATCCTCTGCAAACTGAATCTCACTAAAAAAATTTTGGCACTTTCAATGCGTACAGTGAGATGAAAACTGCTTGTATATAACAAGATCGCCTAGCAAACAATTTAACGAGCGCTCGCAAATAACGATATTAAAACTAGCATGAAATGTCACGAAACAAATAAACTGCGTGACGATCATAAGCAAACTAAACAAAAAGTGTCGCACAACATCGATCTTGTTATATGCAAGTAGTTTTCATCTCACCATGCGCATGAACAGAGCCAAGAATTATTTCATATCGATGTCTCAAATACAAATGGTGAAAAAACTATAGTTTGCAGATGAGACCGCGCGTGCTTGTGTGTCAATTTCTAGTTAATCGTTAATCTTTCATAACGAATATCGTTCATGAATCGTTAACGATATTCATTAATGAATCAAAATAAAAATCATTAACGACACATTAATGATTTATTGATAACGGTTATATACCTGCTTACGAAATGGATTTTTGGAGTTTGCAGAGTAGACCGCATATCCTTGTGTGTCAATTCATTAATGAATTGTTAAAAGTAATTCATTAACGAATGTCTATTCAGTCCGCTTGATGAATCGTTAATAACTAATTAATGATCAAATCACTCGTTAATATAATTCACTAATGATTCTTTAACAAATTAATTTGTTTGCTGGGATGTCATGCGACCCTTCTTGTTTATATTTTACGATTGGTTTACCTAAAATCATCATGCAGTTTATTGCCTTGTGTCATTTCACGCTCGTTTTAGTATCATTATTTGCGATCGTTCGTGAAATTGTAGTGAACTTTTTAAACGATGAAAAACTTTACTATTTGAATTATACGAAATCTCTCGAAAAATGTAATACATTGAACTCTACAGCTTCTTCATTCTTCATTCGGTTTCCAGTTTAGGTGCCTAAACCTAACCAAATCTCAAAGACACTTACGTTAAATCATTTCAGTTCGGCAAACGAAAATATACTTAAAAAAAAATTTAAGAACTTAAACAAGATTCGAAATAATCTCTCAATTTCGGTGGCAGGGGTCGGTCCGCATCACCTAGAATATCCCTTTTACTCCTCTCTGACGCTTAAATAAGTCTCATAAGTAATTTACTTCGATCATATCATCTAAAATGTTCAGCTCGAAGCATTCTCGTGGTAAACTGATGCAGTTATCCAGATATTTCTCGAGTCGAGACAAAAACCACCAATGATGAATAGCTAAAATTCTAGTTAGCCGTTGACTCGATTCCATTTACACACCTGCGAGTATTTCCGAGAATTACTTCATAAAGATATGCTTGAAGAGTTTACTCGAACGTCTATGGCCAGGTATTATATCTCATAAAATTATCAAATTGATCATTTTCAGACATTTGTTTTGGTATCTAAAAAAATTGGATTTCGAATAGTGATGTGAAAAAGGCATATACTCATTACCGACCGAAATCCGAAGTAACTAGTACCGACGTAGATTTATACTCGTTACTTAAGCTACGAAATGAGCTCCCGAAAAAGTAACTGAACTGTCAAAACGTTTCGTTACTCGAGTATTCGTTACCGTACCTATACCGAAAGTAACGTTTAGTTGCTTTTTTCGTCACATCATAGGAAGGATACGTATAGACTTGTGCATAACGCCGTACCGCCATTCCAAAGCAAGGACGAGAAGGAATACTCTTACTCTACCTCATTGCAAAGACTATGAAAAATATTATTCATAGTAATAATAATATTAATAGTTTTTGCTTATAGCAAAGTCCGCTGAGAAAATGAAATTTTTTTCGTTTCGTTTCTTTCAAAACCGAAAATGTCGTCGAGTGGAGTTGTGGCAGGGCAGGCAGTCGTTACTAGTGTTAGAGTTGTGGAATCAGTGATACCAGATTGTAGAATTTTTTAATGGTTGCTGTGACATGGGTGTATCAAATTGAAGGACTCTTGTTGATGAAAATTTCGATATAATAAAAGATATTTATTTCACATTGTCATCCTATTTTAAAAGTGTTTAAAGGGCTTTTCTACTAAGAAGAGGGATAATTAAAAAAAATCTGACTTGGCATCATGGTTTTGATACACGTACTAGGCCAACAAAATTAAGAACTTGTTCATTAAGAGTAATCGGTACGCTTTCTTTCGAACTCAGGTGTATGTACTTGATTTTACGCACAATTATTTTCAGCCCTGCCTCTTTGCATTTGGAATACAACGAGCGTTTATAAAAATATTTTAATCCGAAACTCATATTAAAAACACATTTATCAAAAATTATATTTAAATTCCTATGGAATTTCTTAATAAAGTCGCTTCCTGTAATTTCATACTTTATAATCTAAAATCATATTCAAATACCATTTTAAATTCATTTACTCAAAGAAAACAAATAAGAAACAAAAAATTCAATAATTCCTAAATAAATGTTTATAATTGACACTGGGATGTGCCTTTTTTTAAGAAAATCATGACAGAATGCAATCATAATTTAAACAAATGCAAATAATGCAATTACAATCAAATAAAAAAAACATAATGAAATGTTGCGCAACATTTTCTGAATTCCCAAAATGCAATGAACTCTTTTTAACCATCATATTGAAAAGATTGTAAAATCCCTACTGAGAGATAAAATTCCATTTAAATGGAAAAGTTCACAGTTTTTTCGATAGCATTAAAAGAGAATTGAGTTCTGACAATTTGGTTGTAGTGCCAAAATCTGGATTAAAGTTATTCTTTTTTAAATTTTGTGCTATGATTTTTTTTTTATGAAAAATATGGGTCCATTAATTTCGTGTAATGTTAAACAACAAGCAGAAGGCCAAGATCAGATTTGGGATATAGTGCCATCGTAAGTAAATAAGTAAGTAAGTTAAACAACAAGATTTAAAAGTTTATTACAGCTAAAGTTTATTACAGCTAATTCCATTTACTATTTTTGGATCGAAAAATATTAACAAGCGACAATCTGTTTCAATAATGACATCGTTGGAACAAAAAAGATATTGTAAGAAAAATTATAAATAACATCTATTTTTGTGTTTTAGTGTTTGTTCATAACACCATCATAAAAAAAACTATAGAACGTATTTTGAAACGATTTCCCTATGAAATTATTTTTCAGTCCACGCTTAAATCGGGTATTTCTCATTTCGTTGTTGAATTTGTTGCATTGGCGATGTAACCCAAAAAGATTTTTCAAATTTCAGATACCTTAGATCGAAATATTATGCAAATCTAAGTTTTATTAAATGTTACCATACGGTTTTTTTTTCCAAAAACTAATAACTGCTGAGTTAGAACTTTTTGATCGTAGAAGTAGTGTAAGTGCGGTAATATAGATCAGCTTTTTTTTTTTAAAATGTGTAACAAAATACCAACCCATCATTGGAAACATAATTTAATTTAGTAATTTAGCAAAATCAATGTACTTCTTTGCAAGCTCAAAGGCGATAAGGCACAATATACCGAATTTCCCATTCAGCATCATCCCAAAAAAAAAACTATAATACACCTAAATTGTATACATAATACACATCTTAAACTTGGATAAGCCAACCATCTTTATTGCAACATGGAATACAATCAAAGAATGCATTTATATAGTATCATCCCTGTAAACTCATCATCTTTTTCCCTGAATGTTATGCATGCCAATTCAAAATTCAATTGAGTAAATGAAATCAATAGCCATTTCCGCAAGGCGGCAACTTACGTTATGCCAAGTATCTCTCAACTATTTTACGAACGCTATCAGACACCAGCTTTGTTCTCCTTTGAACCAATGAGTGAAGAGGAAATTATTATGATAATCCGTCAAAAATACCAACTCAACGGAACATGACAACATTTCTATCAAAATGCTTAAAGAGTGCAAGGAGTGTCTCACGGCTCCAATTGTCACCATTATCAATGCCTTCCTTGATGAGGGATAGTTCCTTCCTCCTTGAAGATAAGTAAAGTTATTCCTCTGTTCAAGTCTGGCTCCATTAACGACTTTAACAACTATCGTATTTTATTAGCCTTAGACAAAATTTTGGAGATTTTAGTAAGATCTCAACTACAAGAGTTTCTGACACATAATAATACCATCTCCAACAAACAATATAGTTTTAGAACTAACTCCGACACAAAGGGAGCCTTATTTGTTCGTGACAACATCTGCTCCAGTCATCACGTGATAGCCTCATATTGACGGCTGCACTTTTTATAGATCTCTCCGAAGCGTTCGACAGCGTCGACTTTTCGCTATTGGAATTAAAGGAGTCGCTTACGCTTGGTTTAACAGCTACCTTACCTCGAGGCTTCAATATGTAGAGTTAGAAAAAGTTCCATGGTTGCTTTTGAACGCGGCGTTCCTCAAGGAAGCGTTTTAGGACCGACCATGTATAACATTTATACTGATTCAATAACATATATAGAAATGATCGAAGATATCTAATTATATGCTGACGATACAACTTTATTCGCAAAGCAACCAGAATTTTCGCAAAACCAAATCAATCAAGATTCGCATAAAATCAATAGCGTCACAGATAAGAACAAATTATCCGGAAAAGCCACGAAAACCAAGTACATGCTCTTCAACAAATCAACCTCACACGAGTTACACATAGCCTACAGAAATAACACCATCAAAGAATTCGAATATTTCTAATATTTAGGCACATATTTGGACTCGCGACTAAGCTTGGATGTTCACCTAAATAATGTACGGAAAAGATTTGCTCCAATGGCACGAATTTTCAGGAAAATCAGCACTCTTGTACCTGACGACACAAAATGGGCAGTTTATTTCTCGCTATTCGGAGTGATTATTCGGGGTTCTGCCTTCAAATCAAAACTTGATTGCATTAAAAAATAAGCTGCCAACAAGTCGGGCGAAATTTTATTATTCTTGGGACAATTTGCAGATGCGTGGAAAGTCAATATGCATGTTAGAGTGGTTAGGGAATACCAAGTGAAAGGGGTTCTTGGGCAGGACAATTGTCAATTTAAAATTTTGCGGAAACGTTCAAAAGCTCCAGTACTTATAATCAATATTTTATTTTTTTTTATGCATGTTTGGGTTTTTCTGAGGTGAGAGGTGAGGCATTATGGTAAGGGGGAGTGGATGTTAATAATTTTTTAATTAATTGCTTGAATCACGTCCAATATTATCTGCATAGAATGTCAGTTTCATACACGAAGTTGCATTGAATTTTCGTAAAATTCGGTGTATTTTACATTCACGAAACCAAACATTTGTATGGTAGAAGGAGGTAGGGGAATCGTAAAATTTGTGACACAATTTTATTTCCTTTTTCTTGTAGTGTAATCGTACAAAATTTCAAGTTCGTAGCTTTTAATTTGTTAGTTATTGGTTGATTCAATGAAATTGGTCGAAATGATTCTTTTGTATGGGAGGGGGTGAACGGCAAGCGTGATTGCAAAAATTTTAACTTAATTTCATTTCAATTATTTTTATAAGTTTTCATTCAAAATTTGAAATTGATAGCTTTTAAGAGTTAGCTGATAACTGATTTCTTAAAAATGCTCGAAAAAATAATTTTGTATGGGAGGGGGTAGAGGAATCATAAAGTTTGTGACGCGATTTTCTTTTCTTTTCTCTTGGAAGGTGCTCGTACAAAATTTCAAGTTCGTAGCTTTTAATTTGTTAGTTATTAGTTGATTTAATGAAATTGGTCGAAATCATACTTTTGTATGGGAGGGGGTAGAACGGCAAACGCGATTTCAAAACTTTTAACGTAATTTCATGTCAATTATTTTTGTAAGTTTCTATGCAAAATTTCAAATTGATAGCTTTTAATAGTTAGGTGATAATTGATTTCTTAAAAATGGTCGAAAAAATAATTTTGTATGGGAGGGGGTAGAAGTTTTAAAGATATTCAATCATTTAATATTTCAAACTTTTAGAAATTTTTTTTAAGTGCATTTTACAAATTTTCAAGTTTCTACCTTGAAATTTCATTCAAAAATTTTCAGCTTATGTGTTTTTCTCATTACACATGAAACACCTTGTGCACGTTAGACCCCCAGTTCGGTGCATAACAATTTTGGAACAAATTATTATTTTTTTTTCTATGTACAAATAGATGTATCGACGTGCAAAATTTAAACTTTCTCTCTTTTACAAAAGTCCTTAAGAAAATTACTCAAAATTCAATTTCAACATTATTGCCTTCCACCTCTCTCCCCTTACACCCCCCAACTTAAATTACAAAAACTAAAAAACATAGAGCTCTATAATCTGACAAATTTTTGATTTGATATCTGTTCTCAATTTTGAGATATAAACATAACAGAGCTACGATTGCGCATAAAGCGCAATCTTACGATACTCTAGATGAAATAGAATTTTTTGTGACCCCAAGAAATTTTGTATGTGGAGTGTTAGAAGGGATGATAGCATTGAACTACTTTTTCCCCCATCATGCTAAACTCGCTTTAAAAATGTTTTATTCAAAATGCTTACTCCAAAAATTGAATGGGGACTGAGAAAATTAGTGAGTTCGATTTAATGAAAATGTGCAGTTTGTATGGGAGGTGGTAGAAAGAGTGAGGGAATTCTAGTGATTTTTTCAGAAATAACTAGGAATATTATAAAATTGACATCCCTTAAATTTCAGACTAGTACCATTCATACTTTTCAAGAAAATCGATTTTTCGTGAAGTTGTGAAACTGTGTCATATTGTATGGGAGGGGTAGAAGCAGTGAAGCTAATCAAATATTTTTTTCTGATATTAGTGATACTACTAATTAAGTATTTATTACAAAATGTGAGCTCGATAAATGTTATATGTTCTGAGAAAATCGTCTTAGAGCATTTCATGAAAAAGTGTAGTTTGTATGGGAGGGGGTGGAAGGAGAGGGAGGACGCAAATAATTTTTCTGCTGTAGATTTAAATCACTATGAAAGTAATATATCCCAAAACTCAGACTAATAGTTTTTATACTTTTCGAGTAAATTAATTTATTGTTAAATTGCGAATTTGCGTCATTTTGTATGGGAGGGGGTAGAAGGGGTGAAGCTAATCGTCTAATTTTTTTTCGCCTTACTAACAATTTTAAATAAATATTTGGTGCACAATTTCAGCCCGCTAAATTTTATACGCACTGAGTAAATCGGCTTAGAGTAATTCATGACAAGTACAGTTTGTATGGGAGGTGGTAGTAGGAGAGGGAGTACACGCATAATTTTTATATGATAGATTGACATTATCATAAAAGTAATATATTCCAAATTTCAGGCTAATAGCTTTTATACTTTTCGAGCAAATCCTTTAATTGTCAAATTGCTCAATTGTGTCATTTTGTATGGGAGGGGGTAGAAGGGGTGGAGGGATTTGGCTCGTTCACTAACTTGACCTTACTTTTTTGTTAAAAACGACGTATACAAAATTTGAACTTTCTAGCTCAACGCGTTCTCAAGCTAGAGAGGACACGGACGGACGGACAGACAGACAGACAGACAGACAGACAGACAGACGGACGGACGGACGGACGGACATCCGGTTTTGAGATTTTTGAGTGATTATATGAACTTCTGTATCATTCATTTTTTTCTCCCAGCCTTATTTCTTGGCGTTACAAACTTTGTGGCAAACTTATAATACTCTCAGATTTCATCTAGAGTATAATAATTTGTAGTTTTGGAAAGTGCGCCATTTTTGAAATACTCCCCATTTCCCCCACTACTATTATGTCCACATTTTATATTTTTTTCATATTTCGCTAATGAAGCTTAGTACATTTTTCTAGTTTCAATTACATAGCTTAAGAGACAGTCGAGATATTCAAATTTAAGTGTTTTTCTTTGCACCCCCCTGACCCCCCCCCCCTTACAATAATTAGCCTCTTTCTAAGCTGATTCTCGTAGTTCTATATGCCACCTTAGTGGTCCCAAAATATGAATTTTTTGTAATAAGTAATTTCGAAGATATATTCGTTTGAAAAAACAATTCGGCCGACAATTTGTTTTTAGGCCCCCCTTTTCGGACGCCAACGGAAAAAAAATTAAATTATTTTTAGAGTTTGCCACACAATCTTCTTCATACCTCTGCTAATTTTCAGCTTCCTATCTGCATTTGTGGTGGAGATATTAGCAAGTGAAATTTTTGACTCTTTCTCTCTCCCCGCCTCCCCCTTCCACCTGATACTAACGAAAATTAAGATAACTATATTTGTTGCTGCTTTTCGCTTTTTTTCACTCATTAATTGTATTATAATTATATTACTTAAAATTTCTTGACCTCATTTTAACCACCCACCCACTAAAGTATGAGGTCTCGTTATTGGCTCCAGTAGGAACATCTGACCATTTTATGATTCGGGCACAGTTTCCTATCACATCAGCAGATCCCCCAACTAAAAAGGAACCACATAGAACGGTATGGCACTATAAGAAAGTCAATTGGGAAGATCTTAATTCATTCTACCACAGCTTTGATTGGAGACTGTGCTTTGAGTCCGGAAATTGTGACATCAACTCGCAACTTGTGACCGAAACAATCATAAAAGGCACGAGACTTTTTATTCCATGCAATCTCAAAAGGATCAGACCTGCAAATGATTCATGGTTCAACAATGAGTGCCTCGTAGTAATTAGAGCCAAAAAGCAGTCTTTTCTTACCTTTCGCAACAATCCGACGGTAGAAACCAGAGACTTATTAAAAGTGGCAAAAAATGCCTGCAATAAAATTTTAAAGCGAGCTAAATTCGAACATGATCAGAAACGTCGACTTAAGATCATTGAGAATCCCAAAAACTCAAAATCTTTCTGGATGTTTGTGAAATCGCTCAGCCAGAATTTCATCACATCTTCAACAACTCCTCTTCTTGATGGTGATCGAATCGTTGTTGATCCTGTTGAAAAAGCAAACCTTTTGGCAGCAAACTTCGCTAAAAACTCGAAGCTTCCACAGTCGAACCAAAGTCCTCCGTACTTACCGGACTCTGGTTTCTCACTCCCACCACAAGTCTGCTGGGCCAATTGGCATTCCCCCTATTGTCCTTAAAAACCGCGCTTCCTCTCTAACTAAACCTCTTCGTAATGTCTACTGTCCTTCATAGAGAAGAGATCAGGATGCTTTCCTAAGATCTGGAAGGTCGCGAATGTTCAGCCAATTCCAAGAAAGGAAGCAAAGCGAACCCCGTTAATTACCTCCCAATAGCGATTACCTCAGTACTTTCATAAGTAATGGAAACTGGTGCCAATCGCAGGATAGTCAACTTTCTTGTCGATAAAAATCTCTTTCATGATCGCCAATATGGATTTCGCTCGGGTCGTTCTACGGACGATCTCCTGATGTATCTTACCGAACGCTGGAATTCCAGCATCCACAAAGTTCCACAAATGCCTCTTAGCCAAGCTAAAGGCCTTTAGTTTTAACACTTCGCTTCTTCAATGAATTGAGAGTTTCCCCGAGCGCTCTATTCAAGTCGTACTAGACGGAGTAACTTCTGCACCCTTTCTATTGATTCCGGCGTCCCTCAGGGCTCAGTTTAATCTCCTTTTCTCATTTTAGTCTTCATAAACGACCATCTATCGTCTACTCTGAATCATATTCACTGTTTCCCAGATGACAGCACTCTAGATAACATCTACCAATTCGACTCTTCTGCCGACGCTCGTCCGACATCGGTGGCCTCTTGTCGTAATGAGTCTATACAATCACTGAACTCTGACCTCAGTTTAATCCTGGAATGGGGCAGGAAAAACAGAGTAGAGTTTAATGCCTTGAAAACGCAGTGCTGTCATCTACCTCTTAAACATAATGTTCCGACGTGAGTCGCCAATATGTCCTTAAATGGCGTACAGATTTCACCTTCTGCAGACTTTACATTACTAGGTGTAAAAATTGAACAATCGCCTAGATTGGAGCCAACACATTTACGAAGTCGCTCTTGATATTTCGAAACGTCTAGGTATTCTGAGGAAGTGTAAGAAATACTCTTGTGCCTCCGAACTAGCTACCATCTATAAGGCTTATATCTGCCAACGTCTTGAATATAACTCGCATGTTTCATTAGTTCAAATCTCGGTTGACGTATAATTCCAGCAAACTAGAGGCTTCCGTGGCGTAGTGGGCAGCGTGCTTGCTTCTCAGTTAATAGGTCGGGGGTTCGATTCCCACTCCAGACGGGATTTTTTTAAGCGCAAATTTTTCAGTTGCTACTGGTGATAAAAAATTATTCGCAATAAAATGGGGAAACGGTGTAAAAGTGAAACAGTTCCACTTCAAGAAGGCCTAGATACTCAGTAGATGGTTTATGTTCGCTTTCTATCATTCAGTCCCCCATAACATCTGCAAATATTTGTCAGTGAGCAGCCAGTACAACTGAGCAATACTTAATAAACTTAAATTCGTCAATCATTTCTCCGAGATTACTAATAAGGCATACAGACTTGCTGGCTTCGTCCTCCGCACGACCGTCCAGTTTAATCGTCCAGGAACAGCTGCTCTCCTATTTTCCACACTCGTCCGTAGTATTTTGGAATACTGTTCCACCGTCTGGAACCCACACCATTCTTGCCATGTTCGAACCATCGAATCTGTTCAGAGTAGATTCACTCGAACCCTTTTCTATAGATTAAGGAAGCCTCATATCGACTACAATGGCAGACTTGAAGTACTTCACCTACAGCCACTGCATTTAAGGCGGACCTTCCTCGATGCTTGCTTCCTCTTCAAGCTGTGCAACTACCTGCTCAATACCCACCTCTGTGACGACCTGAACTTTAGACCAGGAATAGTCTCAACAAGGAATTCAGACATCTTCAATCCTCCACGAGCCTCTCTCGATGTATACCATCACTCTCCGATGCTAAGAATGCAAAGGAACTATGACCGACTCCAATTTGGTTCTTTAGCTTCTTCTTTTCCATTATTTAAGAATAGAGTTAAATCTATCATATTTAATGTTTAAATTTTTATTTTTACTATTCATTTATTTTTTAGCGCATATTATAAACTATCATCTTCAATGTTTAAATTTTCTTCTTTGCTATTCTTTTATTTTCCGCTTTTGTTTAATTGAAATTGTAATCTTTTTGTTCAAGAGCCCAAATAAATAAATAAATACACCAGCTTCTCCACTCGCTATGGTCGTTCTCACTCCCCTTCCCCAACCTTCCCAATCCCATTCCTTCCCTCCATGACTGTGTTTGTGCATTGCACATAAAGCCGAAATTGCCTATAACACAGGTCGTTCTGTAAAAAAAAAAACTACTTGCTTGGGTATACCTTGGTTGACACAATCTACGAAAATGAAAAATTCGTAGATAGAGGGTTGTGCGAAGGGCTAACAACCTTTCCGCAATAAATAATGAAAATGTTAAGGAACCTGAAAGTCAGGAGGTAAAGGCCCAATTTAAGCTGTGGCGCCATTGAAGAAGAAGATTGATTATATGGGCCACAATAGATTCCCTCGAGCATCGTGGAAATGTTGGAGCACTCTGCATACATATTTCCATGATAATTGCAGCACGGAACTACAAGCCCTAACACCCTCTCTATTCAATTCCACCCGAAATACACAAGCTGCACGATCACACGAATACAAAGTGAAGCCCTTGCCGTGGAGAATTCATTACCAGGCAATCTATTTCCAACGGGATACAACCTCCAACAATTTAAATTCTAAAATTCTATATTCCAAATGCCTGGAAAACGCTGCTATTATCCCTAATAAGACCCCTGAAAAGATTCTAACCTTGCTTCTAACTCTACTGCCCTACTTTAAACAAACTTTTCGAAAAAAAGAGTTAAATGAAACTGTTCAGAGCTTCCAATAATGTTCACTTTTTTTTTCAAAATCGTTATTATTTAAACGGAAATCGAAAAAGCTCTTGACAGTGTGTGGCATGAGAGCCTTCCATATAAAATTTAAAAAATTCCGCTTACTGATTCACATTATTCAAGTAATGAAAATTTGGTGGAGTAAATCAATATTTTCCATTAATTGCAAGACCTATTCTTTGCAATGTACAAAGTAGCCAAACCGGTTGCTTGCATATGAAATAGTAATGTTAAAGTAATCTATATTTTACGGCATTAAGTAACGACTATATCTGTAAAGTGTGAATTTTACTATCGCCGAGGTAGTGATTCTATTCCTTGCTCAGTAATTGCATTTATCTGTATGCGTAAGGAGCTGATCGATATTTTAGAGCCTTTTGCAGAAATTACATCAACCATCATAAAAGGTTTCAAATTACTTTAGTTTCAAAAAAATCAAATTATTATATATTTGCGAAACACTGTCATTTTGTATGGGAGGGGGTACAAGAATTGGCACGATCTGACCCGTTTACTAACGTGACCTTACTTTTTTCTCAAAAATTACAAAAATTAGATTATCTAGCTCAATGCGTTCTCAAACTACAGAGCGAACAGATAGATGGAAGAACAACCGCTTTTGAGATATTTTATTGTTAACATATACTTCTGTGTGATCCATTTTATTTTATTAAAAAAGTTTTTCTGTATAAAACTATATGGTTAAAAAACTTCTCCAATGGCAGCCTGAATCGGATCTTGGCCTCCTTACCATCGAGGCTCCTTAACAATTATTTCTTTTTGCAGAAGAATTGTTAGACCTTCGGACAACACTCTATCAACGAATATTGATTTTCGGAGATTGTAGTGATCCAGAGATACCCGCGTAAGCAGTGTACAGGAATTGTACGTCGAACGGGATTTGAAATCCCGATCTTTGTATTCTAGATCAACACGCTACTCACTAGGCTATACAAAGGCTCTAACTATACCATAAAGCTACTGGAAAATATTCCATTACAATAGGCTCTTGTTTAAATCTAAACAAAAATTTTTGATCTTAGTTACAGCAAGCTAAGTTTGTTTTTAGTATTCATGATTAAAAAGATAAATACAATAATTTAACAATTTAACTATACAGAATTAAAAAAAAAAACAACCCCCAAACTCTTTAAATTAATAACATCCTTTATCTGCATTAAAGTGACTAATTGATGCGACAGTTTTGCAATATGATTCACTGCCATAAAAATTATCATTATTTACGGATAATACGAATTAATCATCCATCACGAAACTCACCAAAACGACCATTTTGATAGGAAATTTGCATCAACTGCCGGATTTATTTCCCTCTTGGGATCTGCTTTACATCGATTCATTTCGTTTAAATTGATTCACTTCTCATTGATTTTTACAACTGCGAACTTTTTTTTTTAATATTTTATACTTCACAGAACTGTATCAATCACTAAAAGCAACTCTTTAAAACTATATTTTTAAATTTTCAATTAACTATCTTCTTAAACCAAAAAAATATTTGGTTCTTGTTCGCCTTATAAAAATCAACTTGCAAGTATAGCGCCTAATCTCGTACAACTGCGCCAACTCAATTCCACCGACTGCACAAATTTTCCATTTTATGCGAACTTATCCAATTTATAGCTTAATACAACGGAAAAATTTATCTCGCAATTAAAGGAAAATTACATACACTCTTCAAAATTTCAATAAAAGTAAAAGCTAAAAAATTTACAAATACTAAAAAAAAAATTCCTTCATAATATATTTGAACTCTAAACAATAGCATATCCGATTTTATTTTTTTTAAGTAGCACCCCAGCAACACTATGATTTATACATCTTGAAACAGATTTACACATATAAATCGCGAATTATCACAGCATATAAATAAAAGTGGAAGGATGCAAGTTAGAGATTAGATTTCATGATTCGTAAGGCATCTGCGCCTTTTTAATTTAAATAGTCTAGCTATGTATGGGATGAATTATTTTATATAAATATAACGTAATTAACAATTTCATATCTAGTTTAAATATACAAACTGAAGATAAAACATTAAAATGTAAATTTTATTACGCCATAGAAACGAACTTGATTATATTTATAGAAATTTGTTCAAGTTATTGATTTTGATTTTAAGCATAAAAGGCATAAAACAATCTTTTCTTTTCGATTAGAGTCAGTTATAGGATGAATTAAAATCACATCCTGAAATGATTCAGAAAAAAATATTATCTTAATGCGTATGTACGTCTTTTCTTTTAATTTTAATCTAATTTTTTAAAACTTTTATAATTTACAAATATTTACAATGAAAAAAAGAATGACGACCTTCTACTTCTACTGTACAATATAACAAAACGAAATATAGTATTATTTATATAAGATTTTTAATTATTTTGAAAATTAAATGGAAATATAAATATTAAAAAAAAAATATGTGTATTATATTTAATAATTAAGTATGATCTTTCGTTTGAATTCCGGTAGTTGAAATAAATTTAACAAACAAAAAAAAAATATTTAAAACATGAACAGGATCTTTTTTAGATGCCCGATAACAATTATTTTCAATGTTTACATTATTATAGCTGGTATTGTTAAAAGGTATATTAATAGATTTGAACTACTCTACTATTTCACGTTAACCCCGAATTTTTAGTTGAAAAACGAAGGTTTTGATTGTTTGTATGTGAAGTGATAGGAAGGTAATGTTTGCTAGCAATTAAAAAAAATAAGTGAAATTAATAAACTATAATATGGTTTAATTCATTGTGACTCTGCTCTTTGTGGATTTGCCGGGGACACAGATTTAGTTAAAACCACCGTTTACTGCAAATATTCGGTTTAAAGTCGACTGTGATACCGGCCGTAAAAAATTTTTATATTTTGTGTGGAAGGTGGTAGAATGGGTGACGATAATGAAGTAATTGCTCCCCATCATACTGTAGATTCGTTTAAAACGTTTAATACCAAATTTGAGCTTTAAAATTTTCATGTATCCCGAGATCATTAACTGACTGAGTTTTATCAAAATCAGGAGTTTGTATGGGTGGTGGCAGAAAGAATGCGGGGAATGAAACTACTACTGTACCATCTTACTTACTACAGTTGCAATATAAATACTTTTCACTAAAATTGAGTTTCGTAAATTAGATGAGTGCTACGAAAATTCATGTATTGTATTTTGTAAAATTGAGGAATTTGTGTTGGAGTTACTTAGTCAAAGGAGTAGAAAAATTTTAGTATTTTTTGAAGGAATTGTTTTAGTTATCATAAAATCAACATGTTTAAATCGCATTATTTAAAAAAAAACTCAACCTGTAAAATTGGGTCATTCTGTATGGGACGGGGTAGTTTTCTAACCTTACCTTTTCATCAAAAAAATTATAATTTGAACTATCTAGCTCAAAGTGCTACGAACTCCTTATAACAACGAAACAGGGCTGGTGTACGAGACTTCGTATCATCAATGCGATCATTGGTGGACATTGTACCGTAGACTTCCGTGATATAATAAATTCGCAAAATTGTTCATGGTACTTATCAATTGAAGGCTTAAGCTCATGATGTATCATGTTCTTGAACTTCTTTCGTGCCATATACGAAATGGTGATTTAATTTATGTGGCGCATTTTCTTAGAAATATGCTATAACGTTTTAAGCCTATTTCAATTCACGAAGCGTAAAGTCGTTATTATAAGAAACGATCCGGGAATTAAAGACAACGTTACAATTTTGTAAAGGTCAACGCGGCCTAATAAGCAACCTTACACAAATGGACAGACAAAGATAGGCATTGGGATTCGAAGGCGGGAGTGGTAGCGGATCGGTTAGGTTTTGAGAAAACCACTCCTCGAGTCGATTGTTCACGTCGCAAATGGGAAAGAGCAGTCGAAAGGCTGGCAGCAGAATGAACAAGTCCTAGCGGCAGGAAAAGGTCGATGCTCTGACACGAGCCTTTTGAAACTGTTTCTGTACTATGCCCCTAAAGGAATTCTGAAAAAAAAGGGGCATAGGACAGAAATAAATCTCTTCCACAAGGCGCGATCCTGAGCATTGGCCTTAAGCTGTTGCCAGGACTTGTTTATTCCTTTGGCCTCCTGCTCAACTGCTCAGTTCCATGTGTTACATGGTCGACCAACCCGACGTCTTCCTTGAGGATTATAATCTAGAGCCTGTTTGGCGATGTTTCGCTCTGGTTTCCTCAAAGTATGACCGATCCACTGCCACTTCCGCCTTTGAATCTCAATACCTATTTTAGTCTGGAGATCACTTCTGGCCAGAATATTCCTAAAATACGTCGGAGGCATTGGTTTACGAAAGTCTGTAGTTTCTTGGTAAGTCGAACGGTCACTTTCCACGTAGTATAACCATATAATAAGACGGATTTGACGCATGCGTCAAGTCTCGCAGCTTCGTGCGAAGGGAGATCTCTCTTAACCTCCAGAAAGGGGAAAGGATACCGAAGGCCTGACGAGCTTTATTTATACGAGTCTCAACATCCTTTTCGGCTCCGCCGTCCATGCTGACAATGCTTCCGAGATAGCAAAAATCTTGCACCTCTTCCACATCCTGTCCGTTAACAACAATCGGTGTGCTTGCGTTCGAACCCATGTGCATGTACTTGGTTTTACGTACATTTATTTACAGTCCCGCCTCTTTGCATTTAGAATGCAACGAGCGAACATTTGACTCTAAGTCCGAACGGTTATGTGCAAGCAAACACACGTCATCAGCATAATCAAGGTGACTTAAGATGTTAAAGCTAGGGTGTAGCCTAGTAGGTAGCGTGTTGGTCTTGTAATGCGAAGGTCTTGAGTTCAAATCCCGGTCGACGCAATATATAATTCCTGCACATTGCCTGCTTGGATATACCTTGGTCACCTCAATCTACGAAAATGAAAAATTCGTAGAAAGAGGGTTGTGCGAAAGGCTAACAACCCTTCCACAATATGTAATATAAAATGTTAAGGAACCTGAATATCAAGAGGCCAGGTCCGATTTGGGCTGTAGCGCCATTGTAGAAGTAGAAGATGTTAAATAGTCTCCATTGGAGACCTTTACTTTCCCCACCTTCCAGTGCAGCTTTCAAGATGTCATTTATTATCATACCTAGTATGTACTAATATAAATATTTTTTTATTTGGCATACACTTTCCAGTATATGAGTGTGTTATATGTCATAATAACTTCTTTCAATCGGTTGTAAATTATATGTGATAAGACGCGTGTCAACTCCATTGTCCTAAGAATATGCCTCAAAAAGACTACACGACCAATGCGTATTTTTCAGTGATAGTATTTAGCAATGACGTCAATTGTTGCTTAGATATATGTTTTGAACTCTTACATTTACAACTTACTATAAGCATTTCATATTCCTAATGATTTATGTTTGAAATTAAGAACCATTATGTGTTTGGAATTTTAATTAAATATTATATAGTAACTTCAAATTTCTACGAAGTTTTATTTTTAAACGATACTGTTGTATGTATGAGGAGTGTCGTATTCATGGGGGTATCCAGATGTCCAGATACCCTTTACTTAAGTTAAACTCAATGGAAGAAGACTTGCCGAATGTCTTACTCTCTGAAGAAGAAAGAACAGGGCACCTGTTGAGAGAGTTCCGCTAAGACTATTTTTCCGTTAAATTTGAAAAACGCCTGCTTTTTTCGAAAGTTTTAACAAACTGTTTACTAGTACAAATAGCATAAAAAATTAATAAATAATAATTTTCCTCACTTAAAAGCGATTCAAATAAAAGATATTTGCGAAAATAAAAATTGTTCAACTTTGGCCCAACTTTCTAAGATTTGTTCTTCCTTCTTTATAGAGTAACTCTAGGCAAATCTAAGAACCACTAAGAGAATTCTGTTAACACGGATAGCAAATCGCTTCTAAGATTCCGAAGTAGAGATCCACTGACCCGAGAAGGTTGAAGACAGAGAATGCAGTTGACCAAGGACCGCCATTGTAGTACATGCAATGAGTAAATGAGTACACCCTTAACTGCGTCTACTACTTTTTATAACAAAGTATTATTTCGTGCATTTCTAATAATTTAATTACTAGCAGCACATTCAAATCAATCTTCTCCTTCTACAATGGTACACTAGCCTCCTGACCTTCAGGCTCCATAACATTTTCAGTACTTATTGTAGAAGAGTTGTTAGCTCTTCGCAGAACCTTTTATCTACGTATTTTTCATTTTTGTAGATTGAGGTAATTAAGGTATATATCCAAGCAGTCAGTGTGCCGGAATAATGCGCCGGCCGGGATTTGAACTTACGATCTTTGCATTGTAGACCAATACGCTTCACTCTAGGCTACATACTAGCTACATTCAAAGCAATGCCAACCTTCAATTTTGAACTAACACTAGCAATTTTAGTCCTTATATGCAATGCTCAAACACAGTCATAGAGGAAAGGAATGGGATTAGGAAAGTAGAGGAAGAGGAGTGAGAGCGGCCGTAATGAGTGGTGGAGCTAGTATGTAACATAATTCTTAGTTGTACTGGCTGCTACTGACAAGTATTTACAAATGTTATGGAAGACTGAATAATAGAAAGTGAGCAGAAACCATCTACTGAGTATACAGACCTCCTGGAAGTGAACTGTTTCTTTTTTAACTCGTTTCCGCATTTTATTTCGAATAATTTTTCCAGTTGCAACTGAAATATAATAATTGAATTCATGACCTATTGACGTTTTCAAAAGCACGTCGCCACTTCGCTACGGAGGCGTATATAACTATACATTTTCAAATCGTATTTTACCACCTCTCATACAAATGGATAGCTTCTTGCATTTTAATTAGATAACACATACACGCGATAGCGAATGCGCGCTCAAAAAAGTACCCCAGCAAACAATCCATCGAAAAAATTAATTCGTTAAAGAATCGTTAATGAATTATATTAACGAGCGTTTTGATCGTAACGAACGTCGTTAACGAGTCATTAACGATTCATCAAGCGGACCAAATGGACATTCGTTAATGAATTACTTTTAACATTTCATTAATGAATTGTCAAACGCTTACAAAAACAAGTATATAAGTTAGTATATAATCGTTATCAATGAATCGTTGGTCTGTCGCTAAGGACTTTTATATTGATTCATCAGTAAATATCGTTAACGATTCATAAACGGTATTTTTATGAAAGATTAACGAATCGTTAAAGAACTTGACACACAAGCACACCATTTTCATTTGAGATATCGACACAAAATAATTTTTGACTCTGATAATGCGCATGGTGCAATAAAAACTGCTGGTAAATAACAAAATCGAAGTTGAGCGACCCATTTTGTTTGTTTTACTTAAGATCATCACGAAGTTGAATTGTTTTCTGGCATTTCATGCTCGTTTTAAGCTCTTTATTTACGAGCTCTCGTTATATTGTTTGCTGGATATAAACAAGAAGGATCCCACGACTTCGTTCCCAGCAAAAAAAAAAAGAATTCGTTAAAGAATCGTCAATGAATTATATTAAATAGCGATTTGATGGCTAACGAATAATTTTTTTTGTTGGGTGGAATTTGCAGAGAAATTATCCAGCAAACATTTCAACGAGCGCTCATAAATTTATGATCGAAAAACAATCGTTTTGCATGCCCGAGCTGCAATATGCTTGAAAAACAAATAACATGGTGAGTAATCTAAACGAGCAGGAGGGTAAAATAAAATTATGTAAACCTTATGTAAAGCAAACTCTGCAGAGCTCACATCACACGTGCGATATGCGAGTCCGAAAGTGATGTCTACATAGCTATGTCATATCACACATTTCGTTTGTGCGTGAAATGTTCAAAGAATAAACAACAGAAACAGAGAAGCAATTGCGATCTTCGATTATACCTATATACTTGCTTATATACTCGTTTCTTGTAAGCGTTTTACAATTCATTAATGAATAGTTAAAAACAATTCATTAATTAATGTAATGTATCTGAATGTAATGTATATGTATCTGAATCTATTGATAGTGTCTTATATAACTTATAACACCCCTGCCCTAGAACCCATTTTCACTTAGTCTTGCCTAAACACTCTAACCTGCATATTAACTTCCAACGCATCCTCAATTTGTCCCAAGAATAATATGGTTTCGCCCGACTTGTTAGCAGCTTATTTTTATTTTAATAAAAACATAAATTAAGAAAAAGTATAACAGGACTACGATTGGCCGTAAAGCCCAATCGTGCGATACTCTAGATGAAGGAGAAATTTCTTTATTTTAAGAAATTTTGTAGGGATAGTGGTAGAGGGGTAACAATATTGAATTAATTTGTTCACATCACGATTAGGTTGCTATCAAAATGTTTTATACAAAATTTAGGATTCACAAATTTAATAGGTACTGAAAAACTTAGTGAATTGAATTTAGTGAAATTGTGCAGTTTGTACGGGAGGTGGTAGAAGGAGAGTGGAGTTACTAATAACTTTCTTAGAAATAGCTGTAAACATCATTTATTTGGCATAGCAGATCCGTAGCATTCATACTTTTCAGGCAAATCTTTTTGTAAAGTTGTTGAATTGTGTCAAATTGTATGGGAGGGGGTAGAAGGAGTGAAGCTAATTGTCTAATTTTTTTTGGTCTTACGAACAATTCTAAATAATTGGTTAGTGCACAATTTCAGCTCCATCAATTTTATACGTACTGAGTAAATTTGTTTCGAGTATTTCATAAAAAAGTGCAGTTTGTATGGGAGGTGGTAGAAGGAAGGAGAAGACTTAAATAATTTTTATACAGCAGATTAGAATTGTTATAATAGTAATATATTCCAAATTTCAGATCAATAGCCTCTATGATTTTGGAAAAAAAAGCCTTTACTGTGGAATTTGCGAAATTGTGTCGTTTTGTATGGGAGAGAGTAGAAGGGGTAAAGTTAATCGTCTAATTTTTTTTTTTGATCTTACTAATAATTCTAAATAAATATTTAGTGCAGAATTCCAAATCGATAAATTGTATACGCACTGAGTAAATTGGTTTAGAGTATTTCATGAAAAAGTGCAGATTGTATGGGAGGTGGTGGAAGGAGGGAGAGGACACAAATAATTCTTCTACAGTAGAATGTAATTATCATAAAAGTATTATATTCCGAATTTCAGGTCAGGTGCATTTATATTTTTTGAGAAAAGCCGTTTAGTGTCGAAATGCGAAATTGTGTCATTTTGCATGGGAGGGGGTAGAAGGGGTAAAGCTAATAGTCTAATTTTTTTTGATCTTACTAATAATTTTAAATAAATATTTAGTACAACATTTCAGCTCGCTAAATTAGAATTTTAGATTCATATCATCATAAAAGTAATATATTCCAAATTTGAGACCAATAGATTTTATACTTTTTGAGCAAATCCGTTTATTGTCAAATTACGCAATTGTGTCATTTTGTATGGGAGGGGGTAGAAGGGGTGGAGCGATTTGGCCCGTTCACGAACTTGTCCTTACTTTTTTGTCAAAAACTACGTGTACAAAATTTGAACTTTCTAGATCAACTCGGTCTCAAGCTAGAGAGGACACGGACGGACAGACAGACGGACAGACAGACGGACAGACGGACGGATATCCGGTTTTGAGATTTTTGAGTGATTATATGAACTTCTGTATCATTCATTTTTTTTCCGAGCCTTATTTCTTAGCGTTACACACTTTGTGGCAAACTTATATACTCTCAGATTTCATCTAGAGTATAAAAAGAATTGTTTACTCAGCATTTCTATCTAACATCTAATTTTCATTCCTTGTAAGCACATTAATAGCTTAGACCTGAAGTCATACCATACCATACCATAAAGTTTTGTCTAAAATATTGCTAGATTTGCTTTTATTACATCTGCCAACGCGTGACGACTGACAATGTTTCTTACAAGCAACCGCATTGCTACTGATACAGTAGATCTGAAAGTATTAGCGCAAAGAAATAAATAAATAAAACCAGGTAAAACATAATTTCTTTTCACACCTAGAGAAGGCTAAAGGCAGAGATTGAGAAGATTGAAAGCCACTTGGAAAGTTATGCATGCAAACTTTACTAAAAATTTATGAACTCACCAGAAAGTACATTTAGAAAGAAAATTTGCTTTAAGTGATGGATTGATCCGCTTTTCCATATTTTCAATTATTATCCTTATTTTATACACTATAAGCCATTCACTTTTCTTATAAACTTTACTTTTTACCTAAAAAAGTTAATTTATTTAACAAATAAAAACTTAAATGCATTCCTTTTTACACTCTTATTAAAGAACAGCAAACCGATTTTTTTGCACTAATCAAAACCTCTCAAATTACTTTCCTGACACGTTAATTTATATTACATAACAAATAAAAAACTTAAAATGCATCATTAGAAGAGCAACAAAACGATTTTTTCGCACTAATCAAATCCTCGCAAATGACTTCCTTAATATTTGTAACAAAAACAAAATTCGCCTAATTAATAATTCAAAATAATCTAGAACACATATTTTCTCGGTATCAAATACATATTTCGAACTTATCAAACGCAAATTAAGAACTATCACTATCAACAATACTCCAATCGGAATATTACCTAGTTTTACTATAGAAATCTACAAGAATGATTATACCGCACAAACAATTTAAAAAAAAAGTTCCAAGACCTGAAAAATAAATAAGAACCCCCACCGATATCAAGGAAATACGCAAATATCTAAATCAACAATAGCTAGCTACTCGCAATAGCTACTCTTTAAAAGTTGCAGGCTAATGACATAAATTATATATTCCGAAATTTAGGCTATATCAGGTGTTTTTTTTTGAAGATATTTAATTTTAAATTAATTTGTTCTTAATTTGCGCGCTTTTAATAAACAAAAACATTTTCGCGCTTTAATCTCGACACCTCAATTATGACAAATAAAATAAGAACGTTAAATTTATTATATAATAATAAAATGAAAGTAGTCGAATTTTGAATGATTTATTTTTAGCTTCACATTTAAGTATAATTCTAATAATAAAAAAAATGTGTAAGCTATGCAATACAATCAGATAAATGAAAAAAAAAATACTCACAGGCCTTTACATTACGGATTACTTTGTGTAATAAGTAAACATTTGTATTTAGTTAACTGTATTGGTTTAATTGGTAGCTTAAGTTTTTTACAAAAATAATCACATGTAACTATCATGTACATATCAATACAAGGGAATGTCTAGGAAGTACTGAGCCCCTAAAAGTCCGATGAAATTTAATTTTTTTATGGATCTTGTAACTTTTGTCAGAAGCGGAAAGCAAGGGTCAGAAATGTTTACTGATGGATAATAAATTCTGAAAAGTTTTCAAAATCATGGTGATGATGATGTACAAACTAGTTCTACTAAAGCAGTTCAGCAGCAATCGCTAAACTGCTAATAATTAGACTTAGTAATTAAGAATAAAATTATCTTCTGAGTTTTCATGGTCTTCAAGCGAAGGACATGTCGAAATGAGAAGACAGGAATAGGGAAGTGAGAGCGAACATAATATGGCGATGATATTCTTGCATGTTAGCTCTAGTCAAGTATATTCCCATGTATTCGAAAGCAATGTGAAATGTCAGCTCTACTTGCTTATAATAAAATCTATATAAATATAATTGTAGTGTCTGTCTGTTATTTGTTTATAAATGGCTATAAATAAGTTTTTTGCTTCATTTTAGCAAAAACTAAGCAAAATCAAACGTTTTTAAAAAATTTCTCTGTCTGTCTGTCTGTCTGTCTTTCCGGCTTTCACGCAAAAACGGCTGCACCGATTGCAATGAAACTTTCACAGATTATTAGGTCTGCTTCTGGGAGTAATCTGCTTTAGGTGTTATTTTTCTCCCCTCACGCCTTCTACCCCCTCCCATACAAAGTGACTCATTTTCAAAAATTTATAATAATCAAATTTTCATGGAAACTATGAAAGCTATTAATTTGAAATTTAAAATATATAATTTCTATAATAAATGCAATCTTCAAATATATAAATAGTTTGAATCCCCCAACTCCTTCCACCACCTCCCATACAAACTAAACTTTTCATGAAATACTATACTCCAATTTTCTCAGTACATATAACTTTGATCGAGCTAAAATTTTGTATTAAATCCTTAATTAGCTTTGTTATTAATGTGAGAAAAAAACTAACCAATTAGCTTTACTCCTTCTACCCCTTCCCATACAATCTGACACAAATCCACGACCTTGCGAAAATTCGATTTTCTTGAAAAGTGTGAATGTTATAGTTCTGAAATATAAAATATATCAATTCAATGATAATTGTAATTGCTTCTCAAAAACTAACTAAAAACCCTCCACTCCTTGCACCACCTCCTATACAAACTGCATTTTTTCATGAAATATTCTAAACCAATTTTCTCAGTACGTATAGCTTTGATAGAGCTAAAATTTTGTACTAAATCTTTAATTAGCATAATTATTATTATCGGGAAAAATTAACCGATTAGCTTTACTCCTTCTATCCCTTCCCACACAATGTGGCAAAATTCCACGACTTTGCAAAAACTCGATTTTCTTGAAAAGTGTGAACCTAACTTATGTAAAATTTAAAACACATCAATTGCATGGTGATTATAGTTGTTTCTAGAAAAATTACCTAAAACTCCTTCTACCACCTCCCATACAAACTACACTTTTTCACGAAATACTCTAAACCAATTTTCTCAGTACGTATAACTTTTATCGAGCTAAAATTTTCTGATGAATCCCTAATTAGTATTATTATTATTATCGGGAAAAATTAACCGATTAGCTTTACTCCTTCTATCCCCTCCCTTACAATATGACACAATTTCACGACTTTGCAAAAACTCGATTTTCTTGAAAAGTGTGAGTCTAACTGATCTGAAATTTAAAAGATATCAATTGCATGGTGATGATAGTTGTATCTAGAAAAATTACCAAAAACCCCCACTCCTTCTACAACCTCCCATACAAATTGCACAATTTCACTAAATCCAATGCACTAAGTTTCTCGAGTTACCTATTCAGTTTTTCAAGCTTAAATTTGGTGCAAAATATTTTTATAGCTATTCTAACAGGTGTGAAAAAAATTAATTTAGTACTGTCATCCCTTCTATCACTCCCCACACAAAAATTCTTAAGATTACAAAAATTTCGATTTCATCGGTAGTATCATATAATGAGGCTTTACGCACAATCGAAGTCCTGTTATGTTTTTAAGCTTAATGTCATTTGATTTGGGCTTTTTTCAATTAACACAAGCTACAACTATTCACATGTCCTTAACACGTATACATATGTTCTCGAATCACGGGTTTGATTTGATCACGAGCCTCTCCCATTCAAATGCGAGTATCATGCTATCATTCTTAATAATTTATGGTTCTGACTCTAACAAAATACAAAACATTGTGTTCAAAGAGCCATTAAAGTAAGCGGATTATACCATATAATGTATTAGTAACTACATTCTCAAAAATTGCTTATTAATGCGATTTTTATGCGGACGAAGTCGCGGGCGTTTGCTAGTTAATAATAATAATAGTAATTTACTCAATACTAAAATAAGATTAGCTAGGGTATAGCCTAGTAGGTAGTGTGTTGGTCTTGTAATGCGAAGGTCGTGAGTTCAAATCCCGATCGGCGCAATATATAATTCCTGCACATTGGCTGCTTGGATATACCTTGGTCACCTCAATCTAAGAAAATGAAAAATTCGTAGAAAGAGGGTTGTGCGAAGGGCTAACAACCCTTCCACAATAAGTAATAAAAAATATCAAGGAACCTGAATATCAGGAGGCCAAGGTCTGATTTGGGCTTTAGCGCCATTGTACAAGTAGAAATAAGATTGCAATCTTTTGTTTGTATGTACATTAAAAGTTGAAAATGATTTAGGAATACATTTTGTAGAAGATTAAAACTAATAATAATGTTAGCTAGTTACAAGTATATATGTAAATACATATATATCTCAAAAGATTTTTAATTATTGTATGGCAGAAGGTTGATACTGGATTTAGATAAATAACAAGATACGAGTTTCCTGACGGCCCCAAACATTTCGTCTTACGTCGTGTGGAAGCGTATTCCATATTCTTACTACCTGTGGGAAAAATGAGCGCTCACCGATTATAGTTTTGGTATAGTTTTGGTATTGTGGGATTGCTAGTCGTATTTAGAAAAACCATTTCGTCGAATAGGTATCGCGGCGTTTTAGTAATTAAGATTTTGTCCAAGAAAACTAGACCTCCCAATTTTAAGTAGTCTGATATAGGATACCCTAGTATCGCGTTTTTATAAGGTGTGATGTGTTGAGAACGCCGTAAGCTGAAAACATATCTCACACAATCATTGAAAGCGATTTTTAACTTTTTGTTGTTTCCATATCTGAAGAAAGGGATTAACAAAGACTTAACTTTAGTTTAAGTCGGATCACTAATGTCAAATCTTTGGAAGTGACCCAAAACTGACGTAGTGCTCCATAAATTTTGCCTAGACGAGCCTTTGTGTGGTCGCAGTAGGACAATGTTGAATTGAGTATGATCCCTAAATTTTGCACGTTTTGTTCATAACAAATATGGACTTTATTCAAAGTAATGGGAGGCAGATGGTTATAGTCAACGATTTTCTTATACATAATTATTGCACTGCCCTTTTTCGGGTTCGGTTTTAAGTCAATGGTATTTGACCAAAAAGTTTATAAGATCAATTCAATTATCGAATGCCTCAGAAGGTTTATGAAGATGTATCTGCACACCATATGCTTATGAAAGGACGTTAACGTTCTGTACAGCATTAGGTAGATCATTGATAAACATTGAAAATAATAGTAGACTTAGAACCGATCCTTGGGGCACGCCGCACATTCTATATAGTATCGATGAATATGTTCATTTTTGTTGACTTGTTGTGAGCGATTTGATAAAAAGCTGTTCATTTTAGATATAGCGGATGAAGAAAAATTATAAGTGGCTATGAGTTTTCGAAGCAACTTTGAATGATTGATACTGTCAAATGCCTTAGAAAAATCCAATAGAGTGTGCCTTCAGATCAGCCGATTCACAGGAATGAGATTATGGTTTTCAATATACTCTACTAATTGCTTGCTCATTATCTTTTGCAGTATTTTTCCTAAAAAGCAAAGAATGCTGATTGGACGGTAATCTTCTGGTCTAATTCGTGTCTTAGCTTTTGGTACAGGTAGGATGATTAATGCGCGCGTACGAACACCACAAAGAACGCTATGCGACTTAATCGGAAAATCAAGATCTTCAAACAAAAATACACGTGCGGTCATCGAATTACCAAAGAACGAGCAACAATTACATGAGACCCGACCGACTGAGTCGAACAAGAACGAAATAATTCGGAATTCACAATCATGAACGTTCCCACACTATGTCGCTATGAACGAGACGATCGGTGACGAACGACTGCAATCGGGGAAACTCGGGGAACGTATGAACGAGAATAGCGAAAAGCTTTATAGAAGCAATAACAGCGATTGACACGACAATGGAAATGATTTAGTGGAACGAAGATGGGCAACTATGGCCGGCGGGTGCCTGGAATGGACGTAATAACGAAGAAGGCCGACTGTGGCCGACGAGGATTGAAACAGCAGAGAAGGCCGACAATGAACGAAATAGTGATGCGAATGAATGGAAAGCAATGTAAATAGGCGAGCGGTTTTGGTTAACATTCAGTCTGATTTGGACCCGTCTATGAGTGAGTCGTATGGAGCGTGGAATGCTAAAGATTAAGAAGCGGCAATTTGTGAGCGAAGAAGTTTTGAAGTCTTGCGGTGTACTAATGAAACTGGTAGTTTTATTTCTTTAGTTGTAATCCAGCGACGCCTTACGCACTTCAATATCATTTTTTTGCAGTTCACCTCAATGCTACTGATTAATATTGGATTTTTATGAAGACTAAATGATAGCAGCAAACAGAAATCATGTGTTTTGTATCGTAATCTGCAAAGGTAGCCAATATTGAGAAACAGTATTCTGTTGTATTAATAAAGAATTCGCTGGGATTGAAAAAATAGTTTAACTCAAATATATGGTTAGCTTATCAGATTTCGAACTGATTGTTCCAAAATAAAATTATTTTATTGTATTTTATTTGGAGAGCACGTGAGAGCACCGTGACCTTTTTGGCCTATTGTGCGTTTATTATCCCTTTACGCTACCATAACTCGATAGCTTCGGCTAATCTAATTATCTTTAAGGGAGCCATGTTGGCTAGTTCATCAGTTGTAAGGAAATTTTTTCCTTGAAGATTGAATCTTTTTTTGAATTAAGTCCATGACCAGATTGCTTTTAAAAACGTTTTCAAGCGCTTCAAAAAGCTTATCATCTTCTTTACTATTCTAAAACAAGAGTTTAAACTAAAATATTGTATTCAAATGAATTTTGTTTTAAAATGTGACGAGACTTTCGTAAATGTTCACTAACCATCGCATGTAGAATTATTATTTTTATACTCTAGATGGAATCTGAGAGTATTATAAGTTCGCTCTAAGGTTTGTAACGCCAAGAAATAAGGCTCGGAGAAAAAAATGAATGATACAGAAGTTAATATTATCACTCAAAAATCTCAAAACCGGATGTCCGTCCGTCCGTCCGTCCGTCCGTCCGTGCGCTCTCTAGCTTGAGAACGCGTTGAGCTAGAAAGTTCAAATTTTGTACACGTCGTTTTTGACAAAAAAGTAAGGTCAAGTTCGTGAACGGGCCAAATCGCTCCACCCCTTCTACCCCCTCCCATACAAAATGACACAATTACGCAATTTGACAATAAACGGATTTGCTCAAAAAGTATAAAAGTTATTGACCTGAAATTTAGAATATATTACTTTTATGAGAATATCAATCTATCATATAAAAATTGTGCGTGTCGTCCCCCTCCTTCTACCACCTCCCATACAAACTGTACTTATCATGAATTACTCTAAGCCAATATCCTCAGTGCTTATAAAATTCAGCGGGCTGAAATTGTGCACCAAATATTTATTTAAAATTGTTAGTAAGGTAAAAAAAATGAGATGATTAGCTTCACCCCTTCTACCCCCTCCCATACAAAATGACACAATTTCGCAATTTGACAATAAATGGATTTACTCAAAAAGTATAAAAGCTATTGGTCTCAATTTTGGTATATATTACTTTTTTAATGATTTAAATCTACAGTACAAAAATTATTTGCTTCCTCCCTTTCCTTCCACCCCCTCCCATACAAACTACACTTTTTTCTGAAATGCTCTAAGCCGATTTTCTCAGAACATATAACATTTGTTGAGCTCATATTTTGTAATAAATCAATCAATCAATCAAATTCCTGTTAAGGCCCCCTATAGGGGCATAGGACAGAAACAACTCTCTTCCACAAGGCGCGATCCTGAGCATCGGCTTTAAGCTGTTGCCAGGACTTGTTTATTCCTCTGGCCTCCTGGTCAACTGCTCGCTTCCATGTGTTACATGGTCGACCAACCCGACGTCTTCCCTGAGGGTTATAATCCAGAGCCTGTTTTGCGATGTTTCGCTCTGGTTTCCTCAAAGTATGACCGATCCACTGCCACTTTCGCCGTTGAATCTCAATACCTATTTTAGTCTGGCGAGTTGTACTCCAAAGTTCGTCGTTGGAGATTACTTCTGGCCAGAATATTCCTAAAATGCGCCGGAGGCATTGGTTTACGAAAGTCTGTAGTTTCTTGGTAAGTCGAACGGTCACTTTCCACGTAGTACAACCATATAACAACACGGATTTGACGCATGCGTCAAAAACTCGCAGCTTCGTGCGAAGGGAGATCTCTCTTAACCTCCAGAAAGGGGAAAGGATACCGAAGGCCTGACGAGCTTTATTTAGCCGAGCCTCAACATCCTTTCGGCTCCACCGTCCATGCTGACAATGCTTCCGAGATAGCGAAAATCTTGCACCTCTTCCACATCCTGTCCATCAAGAACAATCGGTGTGTTTGCGTTCGAACCCATGTGCATGTACTTGGTTTTACGCACATTTATTTTCAGTCCCGCCTCTTTGCATTTAGGATGCAACGAGCGAACATTTGACTCTAAGTCCGAACGGGTATGTGCAAGCAAACACACGTCATCAGCATAATCAAGGTGACTTAAGATGTTAAATAGTCTCCATTGAAGACCTTTACCTTCCCCACCTTCCAGTGCAGCTTTCAAGATGTCATTTATTACCACCAGAAACAGGGCTGGTGATAATATGCAGCCTTGTCTGACACCCGTTCGCACAGGAAAGCTCTCGGACAGCTCTCCTCTATGCAAGACGCGACACCTTGCATCTTCGTAGGATTCTTTAATCATAGCTATGACCTTATCTGGAATACCTCTCCTACGCAAAGCATTCCATATGTAATCTCGCTTAACGCTGTCGAAAGCCTTCTCGAAGTCCACAAACATGAGATGTAGTGGCGAACCCATTTCGGCTGACTGCTCTAATATTATCCGTAGGGTATTTGTGTGGTCGGTACAAGACGACCCTTTACGGAATCCAGCCTGATAAACTTCGAGAGTGCTCTCGACGACATCGCTAATCCTATTGAGAATTACCTTAGCCATAATTTTTGATACGGCAGTAAGTAGACATATACCACGCCAATTGCCACAATCCCGAAGGTCGCCCTTCTTCGGAATTTTCACAATGACGCCCTCCTTCCATTCAGTCGGATATCTTCCATCATTCCACACCTTAGTGAAGAGTGGGAGGAGTATATCGGCTGTTATTTCCGGGTCCGCATTGAGGAGTTCGGTTGGTAGTCCGTCTATACCTGGAGCTTTCCTTCCCGCCATTGACCGAATGGCGGAAACTATCTCTTCTTTATCTGGGGGATCGTCCCTAATAGAGGATTGTTGCGGTTGGATGTTTGGAAGTTGTTCTGTTTCCGGAATATCTTCATCTGACAAGATGTTTAAAATATCAGAGAAGTATTCCTTCCATCGTCGCAACTGGTGTTCACTCATATTAAGGAGAGTTCCGTTGACATCTCTCACCAGGTGGTTGGCGGTGAAATTCCTGTTCGTCAACTGTTTCATGATTTTAAATAGTGAACCCATATCCCCAAGGTAAGCCGCAGATTCTGCCTTGTTTGCCAGATCTTCAATGGCCTTTCTCTTGTCGCGTCTAACAGCCTTTTTAAGCTGTATATGAGCATCGCAGTAGTTCTGCCTCAAGTCGGGCGTTCGTTGGTTGACATCGGGTTGAGAGATGATTGCCAATTTGGCTTTTTTCCGATTGCCAACCTTGTCCCATGTGTCTTGCGACATCCAGGGTTTCTCACCGCTTTGCGCATATCCCACAGATTCTTCAGCACTAGTTAGAAAAGTGTTTCTGGTTGCCTCCCAATTGGCGTCCAGTGTGCGCATTTCATGTTCACCCAATGTGGATGACTTTTCGCGTAGAATGGTGGTGTATTCGAGTTTTTTTGTTGGGATCTCTGAGTTTATCCACATTAAGCTTGCGCTTCATTTGAAGAATTTGTGGTCGTCGGATAGCTGCTGTACACAATCTCAAGCAGGCAAGCATCAAGTGGTGATCGCTCCCCACGTCAGCTCCACGTTTCGCTCGCACATCGAGGAGACATCTTCTCCATCGGCGACTTATAGCCAAATGGTCGATCTGGTTCTGAGTAACACCATCAGGGGAAACCCAAGATGTTTTATGATGACTCTTGTGTGGAAAAAGGGTCCCTCCGATGACCATTTGCCGAGTACTACAGAACTCCACAAATAATTCGCCGTTTTCGGGTCTCTTAATCCAAGGTCGTGAAGGGTCGACCCAAGGGTCACCATGCCTCCCCATGACGTGTTCTAGTCCAGTGTTGTCTGACCCAACCTGGGCGTTCATATCTCCCGAGATGATAATAATATCACCTCTTGGAACACGTTCGAAGGTGGCACTCAGTTGGCTATAAAACTCCTCTTTGTCACCAGATGTTGCGGTATTAGTTGGTGCGTAGCACTGCAGAATTGTGACGTTTCTGACACTGGTCCTGAGCCTGACGACGATAATCCTATCCGAGATTGGTTCCCAGCTAATGAGACTGTTTCTCGCTCTCGGCGTAAGGACGAACGCCACGCCATTTCTGGCTTCACTTTCAGGGCCAATGTACAGAATAGTGTTTCCGCTAGGGGTTCGTTCTTCTCCTGATCCTGTCCACCTGACCTCGCTCAAGCCCAAGATTTGGATGTTATATTGCTTCATTTCACGGTCGATCACTGACTGGCGGTGCAAGGACCGAGTAACCCCAGCTCTTCCCCCGTCATTCAATGTTCGAACGTTCCAGAAGCCAATCATAGTCCGTTTTCGAATGCCAAAAGTCGTTACCGTTGAATCAGTCCGTATCCGAGGCGATGTATCCGTTTCTCGTATCATTTAGGTCTTAAGATCACGGGTGATAAGCCCATGATCCAGTGAGTGTCCATTTGCCATTTTTAGGGCAAGCAGGACTGGCTGTGGGTGAATTCTACAGCCCCCATCCCAGAGGGGGATAGTTAGCTCAGGTCCGTGGAGTCGCTAACTCCAAAGATAGTTGCAGGAATTGGTAAAACCTCATACTACAACTACCCCCTTGCGGGGTAGTAATAAATATAAATTAATATTATTACTAAGATGAAAAAAAAAATATTTGATTTGCTTCACTACTTCTACCCCCTCCCATACAATATGACACAGTTTCACAACTTCACAAAAAATCGGTTTTCTTGAAAAGTATGAATGGTACTAGTCTGAAATTTAAGGGATGCCAATTTTATAATATTCCTAGTTATTTCTGAAAAAAATCGTTAAAATCCCCCCACTCTTTCTACCACCTCCCATACAAACTGCACATTTTCACTAAATCAAACTCACTAATTTTCTCAGCTCCCATTCAGTTTTTGGAGTAAGCATTTTGTATATAACATTTTCATAGCTACTTTAGCATGATGTCGAAAAAATTAGTTCAATGCTATCATCCCTTCTAACACTCCCCATACAAAATTTCTTGGGATCACAAAAAATTCTATTTCATCTAGAGTATCGTAAGATTGCGCTTTACGCGCAATCGTAGCCCTGTTATGTTTAATATTAATTTTTGTGGAATTTGAGAAAGAATCCAAAAAATAGTTTCCGTTGCGACATCTGTGTGTATGTCTCGACGATAATTCGAGTAAGCCTCAACAGAGGGTGGGATTGGTTGCAAAAGATTTGCTACAATACCGGACAAATCTGCATTTTTTTGGAAATGAGAGCCTATTGAAAATAAAAGTAATAAGCACTTAATCAACAAAAAATGGTTAAGAATTTTTATTTTATAATTTTATAATGTTGTATGACTAAGTTGTAGAACAGCTTTAAAAAAATCTTATTTTACTACATATGATTTTCCGTTTTAACGCACAACTATAGAGATAAATGAAATTTTGTTTATTTTGGACCCCGATTCATTATGCTTTCAATCGGATCAAAAATAAATAGTGGCGTAAAATTTGCGGAACTACCCAAAAATTTTAATATTTTCTCAAATTTACAATTTTTGCAATTGAAAGCAAGTGGTACTTTGTTTCGAAGTCTCAACTTGGGAGTACTTCTATCGTCAAAAAACTTTGCAATAGAGGGGACTGCGCATATGGGGACTAATAGATTCGAACTGACGGATTTTCCGATATGATCAAATTCTTAATTATAACTCGGTCTAAATATAACAATATAACCCAAAATTTCTGCCGCCCCAACACACACCTTCCCCTTTACATAATCCTAAAAGCTCCACTGCTACGTTATTCGAAAAATTCTTGAGATTAGCAAATAGGGTAGCAACAGTGTTCCTGTAGAAAATATGACCCTGAGATGTTGTCACGAACTCCGCCATAGACGGTCCCAAGCCCGAGTTGAGAAAGGAGGAGGGAACATGGAGTTAACCTGAATGGCCAGTAACACCAGTGCGTCTCAGGAAGTAGGTATAAAGTATGACATAGTTGGACTTGCAGCATAGCTGTGAGAACTCCAGCATGTCATATTTAGCTCAAAACTCCCACCCTTTTCCTACTAGGGTGTAATAAATAAGTAGGACCGGTCCTCCAGGTCGGGGGTTGGGCGAGGCGCCGACAACGCATCACCGGAAAAAGAACACTGTCCAGAAACCTGAAGAACAGCCTCGGAAAGGATGGACTCAACGGCAACGACCCCGCAAACGAAAAATGGACTACTCTATTGGATCTTGGAATGTTCGATCCTTATTTAGGACAGGAGCTCTGAAAGAGTTTCTCGAAGAAGTGGCAAAACACAACATCAACATAACTGCCATCCAAGAAACGAAATGGCTCGGTAACGAAATCATGGACATGAGATCACACACAATCTATCCAAGTGGAAAATTGTCGGGAAGCAGAGAGTTTGGAGTCGCTTTTGTCGTTGACAAAAAATTTAAACAGCAGGTCACGAGCTTCAGACCAGTAAGTGAAAGATTGTGTGCAATCCGAATAAAGACTAAATTCTTCAACACTTGGTTGATCAACGTTCACGCACCAACAGAAGACAAGGACGATATAACTAAAGACGAATTTTATGCCATCCTAGAGACAACCTATGACTCACTGCCCTCGAATGACCTAAAAATTGTCTTAGGGGATTTTAATGCAAAAGTCGGAAAGGAGGAGGCTCATAGAGGAACAACAGGAGGGCACAGTCTCCATGACATAACCAACGACAATGGCCAACGTCTTATTGATTTCGCAAGCAGCAAAAATATCATAGTAAGCTCTACGTGCTTCCCACATCGCGATATTCATAAACGAACGTGGGCATCACCAGATGGTCACACCTTCAACCAAATAGACCACGTTCTAATTGAGAAAAGGGCTGCTTCCAGCATACTTGATGTACGAACTCTCCGCGGTGCGAATTGTGACTCTGACCACTATCTAGTCAGAGCTAAGTATCGATGCAAAATAGCTTGTCGTGGATATTCGAAAACGAGTAGAGCTCGCAAATTCAATGTCGACAAGCTTAACGACGAAACGGTGGCGCAGGCTTACATGTTAGAATGTTTGGGCCTTGGAGGTGGACGAGGTGAATCAAACACGCAACGTTTTAACAATTAAAAAACATTTTATTGAGTATCGAAAAAACCGAAATAACTTGAACTCGGACTGGAAATCTTAACGACTAAGAACGACTGAAGACTGATGAATATCGACTGCGTGAAAAGCCAGCGCGACTGCCTTTTTACTCGCGTCAGAATGCTGACGCTGCGGCGTGTCTGGATGGCATACTTTGTTGCTATATCTGCGTGATAAGCAACAAAGTAATTGCTTGATTGCGCGCGTCGTCGGGCATGCCACTTGATCCGCTGCATATCTGGCGATATGCAGAAGGTGACGATGGCGCGATCAGCAAATCTGTATGTATGGAAATGAGGACGGATTTGCTTGTGTGTCGTCAGCGTAAATCCGTCCGATTTCGATGCGGCTGGAATGTGCCGACGACGTCGTATCGCTACATTAATCCGACGTCGTGTCGCCACAAATGTAATAAACACCTGACACCAATATATGAAGATATCAAAAATATGCCAGTGGAGAATGTGTGGATAAAAATACGAGACGGCATCAAATCCTCCGCGGAAGAGGTATTAGGGTATCAAGCACGGCGAAAAAATAATGATTGGTTCGACCAAGAATGTCGCAACGCAATAGATAGAAAGAACGAAGCTTACAAAATTTTTACTGAACGACCAACACGAGCCAAAAAAGAAAGATATGACGAGCTTAGGCGATATGCGAAAAAGACCTGCAGACGAAAACAAAGGAAGTACCATAATGACAAGATACAAAAAATGGACGACGACATGAGAAAAAATAAAACGCGGGACGCATACGCCATAGTAAAAGATTTAAAAAAGGGATATAAACCAAAAACCAGTCTCTGCAAAGACGCAGAGGGCAATATCATCAGCGACACAGAAGAAATCAAAAGGAGATGGGCTTCATACTTTGAACATCTTTTGAATCCCATCCCAGTAGCACCGATAACGACAAACAACATTTCAATTGAAGCCTCAACTGACGAACATGAACCAGCATCGACACCACCCACGCTTGCTGAAATCAAAGCAGCCCTATGTGACCAAAAACGAAACAAAGCGCCGGGAATTGACGAAATACCAGTTGAACTTCTGAAAAACGGTGGAAACTGTGTCGCTGAAATACTATACAACATGATATGCATAATTTGGACAGAGGAAATCATACCCGACGATTGGCGAAAAAGCATTATATGTCCAATTTACAAGAAAGGAGACAAACTCTGCTGTGAGAACTACAGAGGTATATCATTATTGTGTACGTCCTATAAAATACTGACAAAAATAATTGAACGTCGTATTAAGCCCTATACTAATCAAATTGGCGAATACCAAGGAGGATTCAGAACCGGACGATCTACAACAGACCAGATATTCTCGGTGAAACAGGTGCTTGAGAAATGCTGGGAATATAACACAGACGTGCACCAAATATTCGTAGATTTTAAACAAGCATACGACAGTATCGACAGGAGCGTACTGTACCAAATCATGCTTGACTTTGGAATTCCTCCAAAACTAGTCCGACTAACAAGACTCACAATGACGAACACTGAATCCCAAGTGAGAATACAAACCGATTCCACAACCAGCTTTCGAACGGAATGTGGTTTAAAGCAGGGAGATGGTCTAGCTCCTATGCTTTTCAACTTGGCACTAGAGTATGTCGTCCGAAAAATCCCAGTCGACACCAACGGGACACTACTATTCAAGTCCACCCAACTAGTAGCATACGCTGACGACATTAACATTCTAGCAAGATCCTTTCCTAGTGCTAAGGAGGTATTTGTCAATGTTGACTCCGCCGCAAAAGAAGTCGGGTTGCGCATTAATGAAAGCAAAACAAAAGTAATGACGCAAACAAGAAGGAGAACGCCAATCAGACAAAACATAACAATTGCGGAATATAATTTGGAGAGTGTGGACAACTTCATATATCTTGGGGCTAATCTAGCAAAGGACGGTAATGAAACAGACGAAATCAAACGACGGATAATACTTGCAAATAAGACGTATTATTCGGTACTTCCAATAATGAAATCCAAGAAAGTGCACAGGAACAATAAGCTGCGGATTTATAAAACTGTTATACGACCTGTGCTCTGTTATGGCAGCGAGACGTGGACATTAACGCGAACTTCCGAAAAAGCAGTTAACGCATTCGAAAGAAAGGTCCTCCGAAGAATTTTGGGACCTGTGAAGGAAGGAACGGAATGGCGAATAAGATACAACCATGAGTTGTATCAACTCTACGACGAGCCAGAAGCTTCAACGTTCATCAAGCTACGTAAACTGCAGTGGGCTGGCCATGTAGAGCGAATGGAAGACAGAAGAATCCCCAAACGTGCTCTTAAAGGCAAAGCGAGTGGTAACCGGCCAGTAGGCAAACCACGCAAGCGATGGGAAGACTCGGTTGATGAAGACAGCGAAGCCATTTTAAAAATTAGCAGCTGGAGGACGCGGTCTTTGGATCGAGACGATTGGAGGCGACGACTTCAGGAGGCCAGGGCCCGATTTGGGCTGTCGCGCCATTGATGATGATGAGATGTTGTCACCTACATCATGCTATGTTCCGTAGAATGATCATCTGATCACTGAACCAAGGACGTCCGCAGAGAATCCTCTATTTGGCAATTTTTTGGGCTCTTCGATTCATTGCTACTTGCGTTGCCGAATCTCAATCTTCATAGTAATCTTCCGAAGATCGATCACTGCCTTCAGACTATAACACATCTATTTTCGTATTTTATGCTGACAATGCTTCCAATAGTTCTGTATTCTTTCTCCGCCATTTTTTTTCTACAAAAGTTATCAATCAATCGAATCCCCTTAACAGGGCATATGATATAAACAACTCTCTTCCACAAGACGCGGTCCTAAGCATCGACCTTAAGCTGTTACCAGGACTTGTTTATTCCTCTGGCCTCCTGCTCAACTGCTCCAACCAACCCAAGGTGAATCTATTTCGGCGGACTGCTCCAATATTATCCGTAGGGTATTTATGTAGTCGGTACAAGACGACCCTTTACGGAATCTAGCCTGATAGACTTCGAGGATGCTCTCCACAACATCATTAATCCTTAGCCATGATTTTCGATACGGTAGTAAGTAGACTTATACCACGCCAATTGCCAAAATTTCGAAGGTCGCCCTTCTTCGGAATTTTCACAATGACGCCCTCCTTCCAAATAGTCGGATATCTTCCTTTATTTCACACCTCAGTCAAGAGTGAGAGGAGTATATCGGCTGGTATTTGAGGAGTTCAGTTGGTAGTCCGTCTATACCTAGGGCTTTCCTTCCCGCCATTGGGGATCGTCTCTAATAGAGAATTGTTGCGGTTGGATGTTTGGTAGTTGTTCTGTTTCTGGAAGATCTTCCTCTGACAAGATGTTTTATATATCAGAGTATTTCTTCCATCGCCACAACTGGTGTTCACTCCTATAAAGGAGAGTTCCACTGACATCTCTCACCAGGTGGTTGGCGGTGAAACTCTTGTTCGTCAACGGTTTCATGAATTTAAATAGTGAACCCATATCCCCAAGGTAAGCCGCAGATTCCGCATTGTTGGCCAGATCTTCAATGTCCTTTCTCTTGCCGCATCTAACAGCCTTTTTAAGTTGTATATGAGCATCGCGGTAGCTCTGTCTCAAGTTGGGTGTTCGTTGATTGATTTTTTTCACGTGAAATGATGGTATACTCACGCTTTTATTGTTGGGGTCCCTAAGTCTATCTACATTAAGCTTGCGCTGCATTTGAAGAATTTGTGATCATCAGATGCCCAATGTCAAGCAAGCAGCCATCAAGTGGTGGTCGTTCCCCACGGTCGCTCTCCGCTCGCATGTCCAGGAGACATCTTCTCCATCGGCAACTCTTGGTCATGACGCGTCGACGCAAGGCTCACCATGCTTTCCTATCACGTGTTCCAGTCCAGTGTTTGAGAGCCAACCTGGGCGATCATATCTTTTTTTTTTTAAGGCTCCGAGTTTAATTTAGGGGGTCACCCTTTAATGCATTGCACAATTAATTTCGGTAAATGAAGTGGATAAAATTTGGGTGTACTAAGGAAATAGGGGTGGAGAGAGACGGAAGTGACGTTGAAGATTATTCTTGAAGGACTGGAGGTTATACCTACTTGGGAAAACGTTAGCCGGTAATGCATTCCAAAGTCTGGACGTTCGGGAGATGAATGACTGTCTATATTTCACTGTACGAGTAGGAATAGGGTTGATGGTATACTCGTATGCGCGTTTAGCTTGACGAGTATTTCGGGCAAAGGTGTAAAGTGAAGGAATGAGTGATCTAAGTTCCGCACTACATTTACCATGAAAGTAGCGATAATAAATGCTGATTACTCCGACGTTTCTGCGATGCTCGAGGGAGTCAATAGAAACCGTAATAGTTTCATCTCCAATAAGTCGGAACGCATGTTTTTGGATTCGATCGAGCAGGGCAAGGTAAGTTTTGGGAGCTCCAGCCCATAAATGCGAATTGTACTCTAAACGAGGTCGAATATAAGCCTTGTAGATGGTAGCTAAGTCGCGAGGCGTAAAATATTTTTTACATTTGCGAAGAATACCTAGGCGTTTGGAGGTATCAAGGGCAACATCAAAGATATGTTTGCTCCAATCAAGATGGTTTACGTCTAATACGATAAACTCATCTACAGAGCAAATTGGTACGCCATTAAGGTCTAAATTGGACGACGTCGCCAGAACATCACGTTTATGGGAAAGATGACAGGCCTGTGTTTTAGCAGCGTTAAACTCTACTCTATTTTTCCTGCCCTATTCCAGGATTAAGTGGAGGTCGGAGTTCAACGAACCGATTGACTCACTGCGTTTGGAAGCAACAGCTTCCTTGTGAGAATCCACAGCAGAGTTAAATTCAAAGGTGTTATCTAAAGTACTGTCATCAGCAAAACTATGGATTGGATTGAGAGTAGAAGACAAAAGGTCGTTGATAAATACCAAGAACAGAGTAGGCAATAGAACAAAGCCCTGAGGGACACCGGAGTTAATTGGGAAGGAGGCGGAAGTAACGCCATCTAATACGACTCGTATAGTGCGGTTGGACAAGAAACTCTCAATCCAATGAGTAAGGGAAGCATCGAGGCCAATGGCCTTGAGCTTAACAAGGAGACATTCGTGCCAAACTCTGTCAAAAGCTTTTGCAATGTCAAGTGCCAGAACTTGACCTTCGCCGTATTTGTGTAAGCAAGAGTTCCATCGTTCCGTCAGGTAGACCAAGAGATCTCCCGTCGACCTTCCAGAACGGAAACCATATTGGCGACCGTGGATGAGCTGATTATCCTCGAGATAATGAACGATTTTGCGATTGACAGCAGTTTTCATTACTTTCGAGAGCACTGAAGTAATGGCTATTGGGCGGTAGTTAGCGGGGTTCGCTTTGCTTCCTTTCTTGGGAATTGGCTGAACATTCGCAAATTTCTACAATTGTGGAAAGCACCCGGAAGAGTAAGATAGATGGAGAAGATTGCGAAGTGGCTTAGCCAGAGAAGAGGAGCACATTTTAAGGGTAATGGGGGGAATGCCATCAGGGCCAGCGGACTTGTGAATATTGAGCTGTTGCAGAATCCTGGAAATGAGACGAATGCGAAAATGTAACGAAGGCAGCGAAAAACCAGAAGGTGTTGCGATAGGAGGGCTTAGGTTTGAAGGTGGTAGTGTGGAGTTTCTCGCAAAGCTTGCTGCCAATAGGTTAGCTTTCTTAACAGGATCGACTACGGTACGGTCACCATCTACGAGTGGCGGTGTTTATGAAGAGATGAAATTATTGTTGACAGTTTTTACAAAAGACCAGAAAGATCTTGAACCTTTTGGACTCTGGAGGATCTTCCGTCGAAGTTTTTGGTCGTAGTCAAATTTAACACGTTTGAGGATTGAATTGCAAGTATTTCTTGATTTAATATAGAGTTCTCTGTAAGCTGAGGTTGGATGATTTTTGAAAGTTTGAAACGACTGTTTCTTCGCCTGAATTGCAACAAGACATTCGTTTGTAAACCAAGAGTCCTTCGACGGACGGACTCTCTTAAGACTGAAAGGTATGTAGAGCTTCGTACCTTTTAGGATGGCTCTTTTAAAATGCCAAACAGTTCTTCGGGGTGCCTTAGCTGGCAGCGGTGTTAGTGTTGCAACTGGAAATTGTGCACGAATCAAGTGATCCGTATTACCAGTTGGCGATGAAGATATTACAGAGAGGGAATATTTCTCAGGTTGATTGGTAAGAAATAAATCAAGAAGATTGGAGGATTGTCCTGCAATTTCAGGTAAACGAGTAGGCTCATTTACCAATTGTGTTAATCCATTAATCGAAGCAAACAGCTCAGTGTCACGTCCCTCATGGTCCGTGCAAGAGGAATATTTAAGCCAGGCAATGTTATGAACATTGAAATCGCCCGCAATAACGATTTCAGCGTCAGGGTGTGCAGTGTAAATGGACTGGATGGCTCCAGCTCACTAGCTGTTCGAGCTGCATTCAATGCCGGGCTTCTATAAACATAACAAAAATACAAAATGTGCCCTTGGATTAAAAGTTTTATCCAGATATAGTTAAATTCCGGATTGGAGCAGATTACTAATTGCGGAACCAAATGGAAGGGCACATCATCGCGGATGTAGAGAGCGACACCCCGCTGACGAAAAAATGCTGGAATAAGGTGATACCCGGGTAGAGAGTAAAACTGTTCACTCCACGGTAACACCTTGCACTCGCCTAGTGCTAGAATATCCGGTTTTTCCGATTGTGTATGAATGTACAGAGAAAGATAAGCGGAACATAATCCCCGAACATTGACCTGGTCAATAATAAAATTGACCATAACCGGAAGAAAAAAAAAAGAAAAGATTGAGAAAAATAAAAAATTTATCAAAAAATAAAAAATGTGATGATGATTTATCAAAAAAAAAAAATGTGATCACAATTGCCAGGAGAATAAAATAAATATTTAAAAAAAAAAAAAAAAATAGGAGAGAAAAAAAAACAAAGATACTGGCAACACGAATTAAAAAAAATAAACAAATAAAAATCAAATAACGTAATCCCAAAAAAAAAGGTATAACCAACAGCACATACAAAAACAATAAACGGCTCGGGGTCCACAGTGATCGAATGCAAGCCCGCGCAAGTTCTAGGCCTATGCAACGGAAACATACAACCACAGAAAACCCCGGGTCCGTTACCCGACACTTAGCTGGGAATGATGATTTGGTAGTCCGATGGCTTCGTGACCCCCTCGATGACGCGCACAAATTAAAAACTTTGTAGATAGAAAAAAAGAAAAATAGCACTCGCGACAGAAGAACGATAAAACAACATAATAAGAATGAAAATTAGCAATTAGAATAGAACAATAAATAAATGACGCGTATGAAATACAAAAAAAAAACAAAAACAAGGCGAGACGGCAGAAGTACGACCGGTACCCAGCACTGTGCGCGTCGAATTCTGCTGAGATAAAAATAATATCACCTCTTGGAACAATCAGGTGGCAATCAGTTGGCTATAAAACACCTCTTTGTCACCAGGTGTTGCGGTATTAGTTGGTGCGTAACACTGTAGAATTGTGCCTTTTCTGACACTGGTCCTGAGTCTGACGTCGATAATCCTATCCGAGAATGGTTCCCAGCTGATGAGACTGGTTCTCGCTCTCGGTATGAGGACGCCACGCCATTTTTGGCTTCACTCTCAGAACCAATATACAGAATGGTGTTTCCGCTCGGGGTTCGTTCTTCTTCTGATCCCGTCCACCTGACCTCGCTCAAGCCCAAGATTTAGATGATACAGTGCTCCATTTCACGGTCGATCACTAATTGGCAGTGCAAGGACCGAGTAACCCCAGCCCTTCCCCTCATCATAGAGCTATAAAAGTATAAAAGTTATAAAAGCTGATTATTGTCATATTTATATCAACTATGTCATTACATAGTTTCAATATTTCTTTAGTTGATTTATGCAAGTTGAAGTACGCTTGAAATAGCCTTGGAGTACGTTTAAAATACTCGGTACAACGTATTAGTTTCATAGTTATGGTAGATTCATAGAATTTGGTGTAATTTATTTCATGAGACCTAAGATTTGTACGGGGGGAAGGAAGAATCGACTGATGGCCAAATTTTTGATACCATTTTTATACTCTAGATGAAACCTGAGAGCATTGTAAGTTTGCCACAACATTTGTAACGCCAAGAAATAAGGCTCGGAGAAAAAAATGAATGATACAGAAGTTCATATAAATCACTCAAAAATCTGAAGACCAGATGTCCGTCCGTCCGTCCGTGTCCTGAGAACGCGTTGATCTAAAAAGTTCAAATTTTGTATACGTCGTTTTTAACAAAAAAGTAAGGTCAAGTTCGTGAACGAGCCAAATCGCTCCACCCCTTCTACCCCTCCCATACAAAATGACACAATTTCGCAATCTGACAATAAACGGATTTGCTCGAAAAGTACCAATGACTTTGATCTGAAATTTGGAATGTAATACTTTTATGGTGATTCCAATCTACTCTATAAAAATAATTTGTGTCTTCCCCCTCCTTCCACCACCTCCCATACAAACTGCACTTTTTCATGAAATGCTCTAAGCCAATTTACTCAGTGCGTATAATAATTATCGAGCTGAAATTGTGCACGAAATATTTATTTAAAATTATTAGTAAGACCAAAAAAATGAGACGATTAGCTGTACCCCTTCTGCCCCCTCCCATACAAAATGACACAATTTCGTAATTTCACAATAAGCAGATTTGCTCGAAAAATATAAATGCTATTGATCTGAAATTTGGAATATATTACTTTATGATGATATAAATCTACTGTATAAAAGTTATTTGAGTCCTCCCCTTCCTTCTACCACTTCCAACACAAACTGCACTTTTTCATGAAATGCTCTAAGCCAGTGCGTAGTACTCAGTGCGTATAAAATTGATCAAGCTGAAATTGTGCACTAAATATTTATTTAGAATTATTAGTAAAACCGAAAAAAATTAGACGAATAGCTTTACCCTTTCTACCCCCTCCCATACAAAATGATACAATTTCAAAACTTTAGTCGATTTTCCTGAAAAGTATGAATGCTACTGATCTGCAATTTAAAACATGTCAAAAGTATGATGTTTATAGTTATTTCTGGAAAGTCATTGAAAACTCGCCCCTCTTTCTATCCTCCCATACAAACTGCACTACTTCACTACATCCAATACACTAATTTTCTCAGTACCTATTAAATTTTTAAATCCTATATTTTGCATAAAACATTTTGATAGCATATTTCTTTTCTACGAAGCACATTTCGTATTATTATTTTTAAAACAAAAATCACTTATCGTATTTAATTCTTTTGAATACTTGTAAGAACCATCATTTGAGATTAACCTACAGAAATAACTACACGATTTTTGGAAAACAACACATTTAGTAAAAAATAATTATTAACAATTTTAATCAACTTCGCTTCTTCGTTTCAAAAGCATTTTTTGCGATATCACTTAACACTGCCGATGTTATATTTCCAGTCTTATTCACCAGATTACTTAAGTATCCGTCCGATTGTTGTAATAGTACCGAAGGACTTCCAAACTCTACAGCTCGTCCATTATCCATCACCAGAATCTTATCACTGTCCATCACAGTGTGTAAGCGATGTGCTATCGTTAATACTGTACACTTGTGAAATTTCGTACGAATTGTATTCTGTATTAGTTGGTCAGTCCTAAAAAAGAAAACCCGAATAAATTCATATAATAGCATCGACCATTTCGTCTGTACTCACTCTGGATCGACATTAGCAGTAGCTTCGTCCATGATCAAAATTCGATTATTTCTCAAAATGGCTCGAGCCAAACACACTAACTGCCTTTGGCCCATGCTGAAATTTGATCCACCATCGGACATTGGCGAACTCAGTCCACCAATCATTTTGGAAACATAATTTTTCAGTTCAACATCTTCCAAGGCGTTCCAAATTTCAGAATCGCCTAAAATCCCAAAAGGATCTAAATTGTACCGAAGTGTTCCCGAGAATAGAACCGGATCCTGCGGGATTATCGAAATGCTATTTCTCAAGTCATGTAAACCCAAATTATTTATGTCAACATCATCGATTTCTATGACACCCTCGTTGATGGCTAAACGAAACAAAGCTTGGATGATTGAAGACTTTCCAGCTCCCGTTCGTCCTACAATTCCAACTCTCTCGCTCGACTCTATTTCCACATTCAATCCTTTAAGGATGCAGTCCTTATTCTCGCCATATTTCATTCCAACATTTATGAATTTTACAACACCTTGTTCCGGCCATTTTTCCGACGGTTTGTACATTCTGTGCGTTTCTAAGGCAGCTTCCGATGGTTCCTTAATATACTCCACGATCCTTTCGACAGAGGTCATTTGATTCTCGAACTCTGCCGTCTGTCGCATTCCCCACTGACACATTCCGACCATATTTATGCAGCTCATGATAGCGAGTCCTACATCGCCGCTATCGAATTGATTTTCCATTAGAAGAAAACTAAAAGTTACTACACTTATGTAGAGAATGCAGACAACGTCGAGCCACAGCGCCAGTGCACGATTGGCCGATATGAACACGTACCATGCCGACGTGTTAATATTCTGATGCATATGAAACTCCTGTTCGAGAATATCCTGAGCGGAAAATGCCCGAATCGTCGCTAAGCCTTGAAAGGTTTGATTCGTGTGCGAATAAAGAGGACTTCGTGCTGAAAATGGAATAGGGAATTAAGATTCATTGAATTTAGAGCATTATGGAAACAAGAAGGACTCACTCATGGATTCAATTCGTTTTAAACTGCGACTCGTTTTAATGTAGACTTTACGAACCATATAGAACACAATCAAAATTATGAATGTTGGAATAAAGAGCCAATAGTTAGTGATGCCTACTATCACCAGAATTGCAGTAACGTCCATGAAAAACTAGAAAATAAGTATTGAATTTAAAAAAAAAAAAATTTTTTTTTTTTTTATTTCTGACTTACAGCCACGCAAATAAGCATAGCCAACGGTAACGCTGTATCCACCGCATAGATGTCACGCGAAAATCTATTGAGAATTCGTCCTGACGAATTGGTATTGAAAAATTGCATAGTTGCTCGTGTAATGCTTCGAAATAGTCTATCGTGAAGTCGCAAGGACATTCGAAGACACATCATAAAGAATGCATAAGTACGACTTAGGAACAAGACAAATGCTACACCCAATAGCGCTGAGTAAACCACTACATAGTGAAGACGCTCCTCTTGAAATCCTGCATCCGAAACGACCATCATGTTCTTTGAAGTATCATTCCTCAGATTAAGCGATTGTATCGTTGAATTTTTTGCCAAAATTTGCTGTTCCCAATTCACCCTAAAATAAGCGATTTTTTTTAAACAAGGTTTGAATACAAGATAATACAATAGATACTCACCATCGGGAAAGAAAATAATCAACTGCAGAAAGAACTATCCGCGAAGAAATAAATAGAAAAACAACAACAACAATTATAAAATATCCTCCGATGGAATTAAAGTAGGACTTGTACACTTCGAATCCAACAGATCCTTCCGCTTGGTATTCATCGCGATCTTCACTTTTATCTTTACTACTCTTATCCCAACATTCTTCATTAATAGGCATCTGATTTCCGGTTTCGATATCATCTAGCTTAGACCCTTCTTCACTCTGGTTTGGTCCCAAAAAACTAAGCTCCCTTATTTCCTGTAAATCCCTAAAACTACCCTGTGCTTCAATTCCACCATCACTAAGCAAAATCACTTTTTCAACATCCTTTAAGAATTGAAGCTGATGAGTGACTAGAACGCATATTTTATTACGAAGAAAATCCTTAATGCATCGATCGAAAATATGGCGCCCAACATGGGTATCCACTGCCGACAGAGGATCGTCCAAAAGATAAATATCGGCCTTCTTGTAAATCGCTCGAGCCAAATTCACGCGAGCCTTTTGACCACCACTCAGGCTTACTCCACGCTCGCCAACAATGGTTTGATCGCCATACGGAAGCAGTTCAAAATCCTTTTCTAATGCACACACTGTTACCACTGCCTTGTAGCGATGTTCATCAAAATCATCAACGAAAACGATATTGTCTCGTATTGTTGATTCGAAAATCCAAGCTTCCTGACAGGAATAGCTTAGCTTTCCATTTACCGTCACACAGCCTTCATCCAATTCTAATTCTCCTAAAATAACATTTAAAAGCGATGATTTTCCAGATCCGACTGCTCCTATTACTGCCAATAGTTCGCCAGAATTTACTATAATATTAATGTCCTTGATAGCAATACTCGATTCAACGTCCTTTATTCTATTCCAATGGGCTGTTGCATTATTCAAAGTAATCAATTTCCTATCCCTGTTCGTATCCTGAATTCGTCGTACAATTGGCTTATCCTTCTCGAAATCCTTTTTACCTTCACTTTCCAAGAGGAAATCTCTCAGTCTCGTCGTTGAAATATATAATTCCGCGAAAACAGTTAATCCTTGCGGCCATAAATACACAAACGAGTCACTCAGTGCATTGAAAAACGACGATACCATGAAGACCTTTTTCGCTGTTAGTGAATCGCCCAAAAGCACATACGATACCAGACTCAGGAATACCGAAATCCCTGATACCATAAAGATCGATTTCAAGGCTGCCTGGATATAAATGGTACCTCGAATGGCAGATATCTCCTTTTGTCGTATCTTTTCGATTACGGATGCAAATGACTTCTCCCATGCGTACATCTTGATTATTTGTATTCCCTGTATTATTTCGTTCATAAGTTTCACGCGTATGTCGGTCCTTTCGGCAGTGCGATGTCGAAAGTACGCTGTCTTTCTGGCAGCCCAGGCCTGCACCGGAATGAAGAGCAACAGGAATCCAACTCCTATTACAGCCGATATGCCAATCTGCAGATACATTAGCCATCCGTAAAGCAAGGTTTCGACCGGACCTCGAAACAAATCATGAACAAAGGTCAAAGCGTTGTCCATTTTACCCAAATCGTTCGATAGAATATTTATAGCTCGTCCACTTAGTCCATCATTGGCCGTCACTTTCGATACTCTCAATATTTTCCGATAAATTAATCCGGAACACCCCAGCCGAGCCCGTGTTCCTATAATTAACGTCCATAACACGTACTGGTTGTACACAAAACCTCTCACAAATGCCGGAACAACAATTCCTGCACCATACATCCAGGCCATGTTTCGCGTGATTTCCGTTTGATTCGGAGCGAAATACGAAACAAGCCCGCCCAAACTCAATATCTGTATGACTCTGCAACAGGATAAATTAGTAAACGATTGCAATGTGCTACCTACAATATTGTTCGCTTTACTTCGATCCTGTTTCAAGTACACAAAACAAGATTGCAGATAGGAGCAATTTCAGTCCGTATGCGCGATAAATTACATTCGCAATGCTCGGCTTTGCCGAATTCTCGGCTTCATTCTGCCATAATATTGCAAAACGTTTCGTTAATTTTTCACTGTCCATTGATGGACTGTTTTCGTATAAATCGTCGGCAAAGAGCTGTTTGTTGTATCCTTTTCGAAATAAATGACGTAACCACCTGGAAATAAAAAAAAGAATTTAATTCTATATCGGTGTAGAGAAATAACGTAATAGTTACACTAATAAAAAATATTTTATTCGTAAAAATTAAAAAAAAAATTTTGTTCTTAGCTTCAAAATTTCAATTTTTTGTAAATGTGACCCAATACATTGTTCGCCGCCAGCACTTTCTTTTCAAGAAAACTTAGCTCTCCGAAAATTCCAAAATTAAAAATTAAACATTACTCTTTCTGTCCCATTTTCTGACCCTCCTTTCGTTACCTTCTTCAAAAGAAAACATTAGAGTGCCCTACAATCCAGGGGAGGTTAGAGTACCCCACCCATATCATCACCTCGCTGTATTTATCTAAACTAAAAACGCTGTATTTATCTAAACTGTATTAAACTGTAAATACTGGAAAGTACTGGCTGGCCTAATAATTTGGTACTTACAATACTTGCTACTGAGTCCGAAAATACTTAGTACTTGTTTGAAAAGTGCTGAAACTTGTTTTTTTAAGTACCCAGTATAAAGATACTAAAGTATTGTTATAGATCTGGCAACCACGCAATTTTGATCTTCCCGAAAGTACCAGAACTATGTAGAACAGTTCCCCAATATGTAAAAAGCTATAAAGTGCCATCTAGAATCATCTAGAATAGTCGAGACATACACCCGAAAACATACACGACAGATGCTTCTAGAAAAAGGGGAAATGGTATAAAACTACGGTAAAAGTGCGAATAAATAAATTATCTCTTATTTTTAAACGAATTGTGTTTTTCTTGATATCCCGGCGAACCCCTAGCTCGCAACAATTGGTGTCAAAAATAGGACTTCAAGGATAAATTCGAGTTAAAAATCGCGAGTGAAATTAAAATTCTCGAACAGATAATTTTGTGAGAACGAAAAAGTGAAACTAAAATTCTCGAATGGACATTGTGAAATCGAATATTCTCGAGTGCCTTAGTGAGCAGTGACTTTAATTAGTGACGTAAATTTAAGTGAATTCGAATCGCAAAAGAAAAACTTGAAATAATCGGTAGTGAAAATGCCGCGTTATCTAAAGGACTTAAAATTAACGGAGCTGAAGGAAGAGCTCAGTAGACGCGAGTTATCTACGACAGGGAGCAAGTCTGAACTTGTCAGCCGTATGATCGATACACTGCAGGCTGAGTGTGAAGATGCAGATAGTTTTGAGGAGTGTTTTGGTGCAACGGATGCTCTAACACAGTTAATGCAACAAATGATGAACAAATTAGAGCAAAAATCAGTGGACATTAAACAACAATCAGCTGTGACAACGGACATGAATCAGAAATTAGATCAACAATCGGCGGATATTAATCAGAAATTAGATCAGACCTCAAAGGACCTCAACCAAAAATTGGAGCTGCAAAATAATAAAATAGACACCATGGGTAAAGCAATAGAAGAAAACGTAGAGAAGAGACTTCGAATCTTCGACGAAGAAGTCGAACGCCTAAAAAGGGACTTCGATAACGTGAAAGCGACTGAAGTCATCAAGACAGAACACGTTACGCACAAGGGTCTCAAAGCACCAATCTTCGATAAACACCGTGGGCTATTTATAAGACCCAATTTGAGGCTGCCGCAAGAAACAATCATTGGAATGATCTGGAACGGGAACAGCTCTTATATTGGCGCTAAGAGGTCCACCAGCAGAGGTTCTTCAAACGATTCCGCAGGAGCAACAACAAGATTTTTCAACGTTAGTCCAGACATTGGATCTTCATTATGGCAGTGACCACATGCGAGAGATCTACAAAACGCAACTGTACAACCGAACCCAAAAGAGTGGTGAGACACTTCAAGAGCTGGCACGCGATATTGAACGACTCACAATATTATCGCTGCCCAATGCGCAAACAGAGCAACGCAATGATACAGCTGTTTTCGCATTTAACAATGCTGTACAGGACAGAGGACTGCAACAGGCGTTAAAACTGGCAGGTAAGAAAACAATTGGCGAAGCCTTAGTATAGAAGTTGGCTTGTAGAATCGACGCCCCCGAGACCATCATCGCAGTTTCTCGACTACATTGTTGTGAAAACGACTTATGCATGAATTGTCGAGTCGGCAAATTAAACTGCATCATAACAGTCGACACAGGCGCAACACGGTCAGTGCTAAGATCTGACCTCGTAGATCGTACCTGGCTTCACAACACCAAGAAGTACGCACTTCACACTGCTACAGGAGAGGAACTACAACGGTCCATGGAGATATAGCTCGTGACATACAGCTTGGGGATTTGACCTTCTCGCATGTATTCGTGGTAGCTGACATTACCGATGAGTGTATCCTTGGAATGGATTTTATGAAACCACGGTATCCAGCTGGACTTAGGACAACGAATAATGAAGTGGCGGAATATTGAAATCCCGATGGAAATAACATCCTCCAACACAACAAAGCTGCGAGTTGTATTATGCGAAGATGCGGACATACCAAAGTCATCCGAGAATGTTATTTGGGCAGAGCTCGATAGTGATCCCGGGAACTACCGATTCTACCTCATAGAACTGGAAACGACACCTGCATTACGAAGTCTAATACTAGGAAAAACGCTCGTAAAAAGGAATGAGAAGATGATGGTACCAATAAGAGTCCTCAACGTTTCGGACAGCATTACCAGCGTAAAGAAAGGAGATGTAATTGGCAGCTGTGAACCAATATCGGCGGTGACGAGCATCGACAAGGCAGAACCACATGACGTACCCTCTAAAAATAAGCCAAGAAGGAAGGTCAATGCAACATCAACACTTCTTCAGTCAAGCAATCATAGAGGAGAACAACACAAGCAAGCAGTAGATCTAATCGAAGGATTCAGAGACGTCTTTTCCACCGGTGATGACGACTATGGCAGAACAAACTTAGTGAAACATCGTATAGATACCGGAAGTGCTACACCGATACGTCAACCTCCAAGAAGAGTACCATTAGCGAAACAAGGAGAAGTCAATTGAATGGTGAAAACTATGGAGCATCAGGGAATCATCGAAGAATCAAAGAGCCCGTGGATATCGCCAGTGGTGCTGGTAAAGTGCACTTTGTTTAGTGCAGAAGTCAAGTACTTAGGTCACATCGTTTCAGCTGATGGCGTAAAGACGGATCCGGAAAAGATACTGACGGTGAAAAATTGGCCTACTCCGAGTGATAAACACCAGTTGCGCAGCTTCCTAGGCTTAGCGACATATTACCGTCGATTCGTAAAAGACTTTGCCAACAAGGCGAAATATCTGAATCAGTTAACAGAAAAAGGAAAGCCATTTACATGGAGTCAACAGTGCCAGGAAGCATTCGAGAGGATAAAAGACCAACTCTGCGACTCCCCAGTTCTGGCGTATCCAAAACCAGGCCACGGTTTCATCATAGACACTGACGCCAGCAATGTCGGTATCGGAGCAGTACTACCACAAGAGATCGACGGGCAGGAGAGAGTGCTATCATACTACAGCCGAGTACTCTCAAAATCAGAAAGGAACTATTGCGTAACTCGCCGAGAGCTATTAGCCAATTGTCGAAGCAACAAAACATTTTCACAAATATCTCTATGGTCAAAAGTTCCTTCTTCGAACGGATCACGCATCGCTTAAATGGCTACTTCAGTTTAGGAACCCCGAAGGCCAAGTAGCCATATGGATCGAAAGGCTCGAATCCTACGATTTCGAAATTGTTCATCGAAGAGGAAGAATCCACGGTAATGCCGATGCGCTTTCACGTCGTCCTTGTCCACCGAACTGCAAGCAGAGTGAGAAACCAATCAGAGGATAACGACCGAACCAAAGGATGGATGGAAACAGCAAGAAATGGAAGATGCCCAACGTAAAGATCCAGATATTTCACCGATCATGGCATGGAAGGACGAAATGAAACGGCCTGAGTGGAAAGACATCTCACAATTCAGCGGAACCCTAAAGTGTTATTGGGCACAATGGAACTCCCTTCACCTAGACGACGGATTATTAAAACGAGATTATTATTATTAAATGAGAGGACGCTGACGGAAAGTCGTATCACATGCAAACCATCGTCCCGCATAATAAAGTCGAGGAGGTTTTGAAGGAATATCATGGAGGTACCTCCGGTGGGCATTTGGGTGTAAATAGAACCTTGGCAAAGATACGAGGAAGGTGCTATTGGATCCATCTCCGAGATGATGTCGAAAATTGGTGCCGTAAATGTACTACGTGTGCATCGAGTCAGGGCCCACAACGCAGATCAAAGGGAGAAATGCAACAATACAACGTGGGAGTCCCATTTGAGAGAATTGCTGTAGATATTGCTGGACCATTTCCGGAATCAGGAAATGGTAATCGCTACATTCTAGTGATCATTGATTATTTCAGCAAGTGGCCTGAAGCATACGCAATTCCAAACCAAGAAGCAGTAACCGTCGCCGAACAAATTGTTACCAACTGGGTGAGCAGATTTGGAGCTCCACGTGAACTACACTCCGATCAAGGGCGCAATTTTGAATCTCAAATATTCAAACACGTGTGCCAAATGCTGGGAATAAACAAAACCAGGACAACTCCATTACACCCACAGTCCGATGGAATGGTGGAACGTTTCAATAGGACATTGAACTCAAACCTATCCAAACTCGTCAGCGAGAGGCAACAGGACTGGGATCAGCACATCCCTCTATTTTTAATGGCCTACAGAACATCGGTACATTCAACAACAGGAGAAACTCCGTCCCGAGTCATTTTCGGAAGAAATATTCGAGTCCCTGCGGAACTACTGTTTGGAGTGCCACCAGACCAACAAACCAATGCCAAAGATTACGTCTCGGATCTTCGATGTCGACTAAAGACAATTTATAACCTGGTCAGAGATAAAATTGATTTGGCGACCGACCGCATGAAGACGAAGTATGATCAACGGGCGAATTCATCAGGATTCCGAGAGGGCGATTTGGTTTGGTTATACAATCCCAAACGACAGAAGGGCAGATCGCCGAAACTACAGCGAAACTGGGAAAGCCCTTACCAGATCATCAACCGGTTAAATGATGTCGTCTATCGGATTCAACTACATCAAAAACCTCGTACTAAAATGAAAGTGGTACATCTCGACCGACTATCAAAGTACCATGGTGCCATTGAGGAAGTGAACGACTCTATTCGGGACGAACAGGGACTAAGGAGAGGGTAATGTTATAGATCTGGCAACCACGCAATATTGATCTTCCCGAAAGTACCAGAACTATGTAGAACAGTTCCCCAATATGTAAAAAGCTATAAAGTGCCATCTAGAATCATCTAGAATAGTCGAGACATACACCCGAAAACATCCACGACAGTAGCTTCTAAAATAGGCGGAAATGGCATAAAGCGCCATCTAGAATCATCTAGAATAGTCGAGACATGCACCCGAAAACATCCACGACAGATGCTTCTAGAAAAAGGGGAAATGGTATAAAACCACAGTAGCTGTCAGCGAGCTGTCAGTCATTTTAATGATCGACACTTGTTCTCGTTCTGGTTCTGGTGCTTCAAATATTATAGCTCGAGTTGGAATTCGATAATTTATTTTTTATTTTCTTAGTAGTTTTTGAGATAAATAATTTTATTGTGAAAATAAAAATCAGAAAATTTTTAATCGGGTTTAAAATCTTTATTAAAAATCATTTATCGAAAATAATTGTTATTCTTTTTATACTCTCGATGAAATCTGAGAGTATATTGTGTTTGCCTTACCGTTTGTAACGCTAAGAAATAATACTCGCACCGAGCCGCCAAGTGTACAGAAATATTTGTTGTCTCTCAAAAACCTCGATTCCGAGTGGCTGTCTGTCCGTCTGTGCGTCTGTCTACAACATAACTCTCGAACACTTTGAGCTATCGTGCTGAAATTTGTGTGTCACTTTTAGCAAAAAAACTTTAAGTTCGTGAACGTGCCATATCCCTCCACTCCTCCCCTCCCATACAAATTTCACGAAATTTCGAAATTTAAGGAAATTCATTTTTCTCCGAAACCATTTCAGCTATTGACTTGAAAATTATAATTATAATTATAAATATCATTAACCTCAAGAAATATTGATCTGATCTCCTTACTACTTCTACCACCTCCTATACAAATATATAATTTTCAAAAATGCATTTATTCGGTTTGCATTGCAACTAGCAAAGCTAAATGAACCAATTTTTGTCATAATTAATTTTATTATAATTGCAACTAATTTTGGAAAAACTATCAACTTTACCTCACTTCTTCTACCTCCTCCCATACAAATTTTACGAAATTTCGAAATTTCAATTAAATTTGGCTTTACACCCAATCATAATTCTGTTATGTTTATTATTGTATTTATCGGATTTTGAGCGTGAATCACATTCTAATAAATTCTCTTATACGTGCTACTTAAACAATTATTTATGCCACTTTAATCACTTTACAATAATGTTATGGCTTTCATTATCTGCTTGACAACACGAAAGCGAATTTTTGGTTGTAAGATTGTTTTCTATTATAATACAAAAAGGCACAATTGCTTCATTACTTTATCTCATCTACATTATCTCGATTTTCCATTTATTCAAAATATAACAGAAATATCTGATTATTTTTCTTCTCAAAACTTATTGGATTTAGAGTCCACTAAGTATGTACCTATGTTATTCTTCTTGTGTGATTCATTTTTTTTTTTTCGAAATTTCAAACAAATTTATTAAAATGTGGACTTCTAGGTTGGGGTCGGGTGAATTTTAATAGTAGTTAATATCGATTTCGAATTTAAAAGTTTACTAACTATTATAAAAATCACTGATTGACTTTTAAAAAAAATAAAAATTTTCACATGTTGAGACTTCACTCACCAAAAAGTACTCTGCGACCAAAAATTGGCTGCTTCTGCCGGATTGGACATCTTTTTAACATTTTTCTTACTGCGATTCATTATTTCTGAATACCACGCTTTGAAACGATTTCCACAAATTCACTAAAACAAGAATTCACACAAAATTCGGATAACTTCACACACGAACGAGCTTCGTTTAAACAAAGAATGAAATCTTACACAAAAAGTCAAATGCAACTTTATCTTTCGCTGTAAAAGATTAAATTCTACTTCAAACAAGTTCTTTATCAAAACTTTTTTGTTGAATAAATGTTTGAAATAAGCACTGGACAATTGTTTATTTATTAATCAACACTTATGAAATCGCAAAAGTTTTAGATAAATGTAAACAATTTATGCTGTTAAAGTTTTCAAGAAGAGAAAGTCCATAGTAAGGTAATTTGTTCTTAAATAATTTAATTCGGAATATTATTATTTGAAATTAATTAATAATTAGTTATATAACTTATGCCTATGTTTCAATTGAGTGGAAAGCTTACAATGTGACCATAGAAATTCAATTGATTTGCTTATTTCAGATGTTCTATAAATGATCACAATTTAAAAGCTTAAAAAAGCTAGTATAAGATAACAAGACTTCTAATTAGACCTTAAAAATTTAAATTAAATCCCTATTCTTGATTTCCTTATAATTTTAGAACTACAACAAATCACTTCTAACTATCAGCTACAAACTTTTATTTTTCGTTCGGAATTATTCCTAGCAATATCGGTTAGAGCAGCGGCTGTAACACTTCCAGTTCTATCCACCAAACTCCTTAGATATCCTTCCGAGTTCATAAGAAGCGCATATGGAAGACCTATTTCAACAGCTTGACCATTATCCATCACTAAAATCCTATCACTATCCATCACCGTGTGCAACCGATGAGCTATCGTGAGGACAGTGCAGTCAGCGAATTTCGTTCGAATTGTATTTTGAATAAGTTGATCGGTTCTAAGAGAAAGCAGAAAAATTTCAATAAATATTGAGTAAAAATTAGAACCTTTAAAACTTACTCTGGATCGACATTAGCAGTAGCTTCGTCCAAAATCAAAATTCGATTATTTCTTAAGATCGCTCGAGCCAAGCACACCAACTGTCGTTGACCCATACTAAAATTCGATCCACCATCGGATAATTCATAATCCAATCCGCCATTTAAGGACGACACGTAATTCTTAAGCTGAACATCATCGAGTGTCTTCCAGATATCTAAATCCTTGGCAATACCAAACGGATCCAAGTTATGGCGAATCGTTCCGGAAAATAAAACTGGATCCTGGGGGATTATCGATATGCTGTTTCTCAAATCGTGTAGACCCAAATTATTTATGTCGACACCGTCGATTTCGATGACGCCCTCGTTGATGGCTAAACGGAATAAGGCTTGGATGATTGATGACTTGCCAGCTCCAGTCCGACCCACGATTCCGATTTTCTCGCTTGAAGCTATTTCGAAATTCAAGTTCTTAAGGATGCATTCTTTATTCTCGGCATATCTCATTCCAACATTGATGAATCTTATAGCACCTTGTTCGGGCCATTTGTCCGATGACGGTTTGTACATTTTCGGTGTTTCCAAAGCCGCTTCCGACGGTTCGTCGATGTATTCCATGACTCGTTCGACCGAAGTCATTTGATTCTCGAATTCGGCCGTCTGTCGCATTCCCCACTGGCACATTCCGACCATATTTATGCAATTCATGATAGCAAGTCCAACATCTCCGCTTTCGAATTGATTTTCCATTAGGAGGAAACTAAATGTCACTGCACTAATATAAAGGATGCAAGCAATATCCAGCCAAAGTGCAAGAGCTCGATTGGCTGCTGAGAAGACGTACCATGCTGAGGTATTAGTGTTTTGATGCATATGAAATTCCTTTTCGAGAATATTCTGAGCACAAAAGGCCCGAATTGTTGTTAATCCCTGGAATGTTTGATTCGTATGGGAATAGAGTGGACTTCTTGCTGTAATAGAAGAACATTTGCATTATTGATCAGATTTATTGTACACTATCTCTGCAGATACATTTAAGAATAGAATGGACATTCATGAAAGTGGATCTTCTGGTACCCTTTAGTTACTTCGCAGAGGGCAACTGCGGTGAATATCTAACATAATATCGTTTTTTCGGTAAATTATTGCCAAAATAACTAATGAAACAGATTGTTGTACAAAAATACTTCTTGGTTATAAAAGCAGGATCCTCAAGAATATCTCATGAATTTTTTTTTTCAGATTTCTATTAGCGCATTAATTATAAACTAGTCGTCGGCAATCTGAATCTGAGAAGTGCAACTAATTTATAAGTCATCAGATTTCATCAGAGTCGCAATAAGCTTATTTGGAACCTTGTGCGAAATTAACAAAAATAAAAATGCTTCAATCTAACTCGCTGATTCTTGATTTGTTTAGAGCTATTGAGTACTTTTCTTTATTTTATTCGAAAGAAATAGTTAAATCAAGTCATAAAAATTATTATCCAGATAAAGTGAGTGCGAGGAGCGATGAAAATTTCGAACAGAGCTGCACCGCTTCAAGGTTTCACTATTTAAATTGCAGATAAATTCGCATTGCTTCTCGTGATCACTCTGTTCGACTGGAGTACACGCAAGGATGAAAATTTGACCTACAAAGCAAATTGGAGAGAGTAAGCGACCCACAGGGGGGTAATTGTAGGATGAGGTTTTATCAATTCATAGATCTTTGGTGAATAGCAACTCCACGGACCTGAGCTAACCATCCCACTGTGGGATAGGGCAGTGGAATTCACCTACAGCCAGTCCTGCTTGCCCTAAAAATAGCAAATGGACACTCACTGCACCTCAGATACAGACGGATTCTTTTGCCATTCGAAAAAGGACTATGATTGGCTTCTGGAACATTGCGGGATCACTCAGCCCTTGCAGCACCAGTCAGTGATCGATCGTGAAATGGAGCACTATAACAACCAAATCTTGAGCTTGAGCGAGGTCAGGTGAACGGGACCAGGAGAAGAACGAATTTCGAGCGGAAACACCATTCTGTACGTTGGTCCTGAAAGTGAAGCCAAAAATGGGGTGGCGGTCGTCCTTACACCGAGAGCAAGAAACAGTCTCATCAGCTATGAACCAATCTCGGACAGGATTATCGTCGTCAGGCTCAAGACCAGTGTCAGAAACTTCACAATTCTGCAGTGCTACGCACCAACTAATACCGCAACACCTGGTGACGAAGAGGAGTTTTATAACCAACTGAGTGCCACCTTCGAGCGTGTTCTAAGAGGTGATATTATTATCATCTCAGGAGATATGAACGCCCAGGTTAGCTCTGAAAACACTGAACTAGAACACGTTATGGGAAGCATGGTGACCCTTGCGTCGACGCGTCACGACCTTGAATTAAGAGACCCGAAAACGGCGATTTGTTTGTAGAGTTTTGAAGTACTCGGCAAATGGTCATCGGAGGGACCCTTTTTCCACATAAAGAGTCACCATAAAACATCTTGAGTTTCGTCTGATGGTGTTACTCAGAACTAGATCAGACATTTGGCTATAAGTCGCCGAGAGAGAAGATGTCTCCTCGATGTGCGAGCGAAGCGTAGAGCTGACATGGGAAGCGATCACCACTTGATGGTTGCCTGCTTGAGATTGTGCACAGCAGCTATCCGACGACCACAAATTCTTCAAATGAAGCACAAGCTTAATGTGGATAGACTTTAAGACCCCAACAAAAAGCGCGAGTACACCACCATCCTACGCGAAAAGTAATCCACATTGGGCAGATATGAAATGCGCACACTGGATGCCAACTGGGAGTCAACCAGAAGCACGTTTCTAGCTAGTGCTGAAGAATCTGTGGGATATGTGCAAAGCGGTGAGAAACAGCACTACCATGATGCTCATATACAGCTTAAAAAGGCTGTTAGATGCGACAGGAGAAAGGCCATTGAAGATCTGGTCAATAAGGAAGAATCTGCGTCTTACATTAGGGATATAGGTTCACTATTTAAAGTTATGAAACAGTTGACGAACAAGAATTCCACCGCCAACCACTTGATGAGAGATGTCAACGAAACTCTCCTTAATATGAGTGAACACCAGTTGCAGCAATGGAAGGAATACTTCTCTGATATTTTAAACATCTTGTCAGAGGAATATTCCAGAAACAGAACAACTACCAAACATCCAACCACAACAATCCTCTATAAGGGACGATCCCCCAGATAAGGAAGAGATAGTTTCCGCCATTCGGGCAGGATGGAAAAGTACAGACGGACTACCAACCGAACATCTCAAAGCGGACACGGAAATAACAGCGAATATAGTCCTCCCACTCTTTGTTGAGGTGTTAAATCAAGGAATACATCTGACTGAATGAAAGGAGGGCATCATTGTAAAAATTCCGAAGAAGGGTGACCTTCGGGATTGTGGTGATTGGCGTGGTATATGTCTACTTACTGCCGTACGAAAGTAATGGCTAAGGTTATTCTCAATAGCATTAGACATGTCGTGACGAGCACTCTCGAAGTTTACCAGGCTAAATTTCGTAAAGGTCGTCTTGTACCGACCACACAAATACCTTGCGGAGAATATTAGAGCAGTCAGCCGAAATGGGTTCGCCACTACATCTCATGTTTGTAGACTTCGAGAAAGCATTCGACAGCGTTAAGCGAGATTACATATTGAATGCTTTACGTAGGAGAGGTATTCCAGATAAGGTCATAGCTATGATTAAAGAATCCTACGAAGATGCAATGTGTCTCGTATTACATAAAGGAAAGCTGTCCAAGAGCTTTCCTCTGCAAACGGCTGTTAGACAAGGCTGCATGTTATCACCAGCCCTGTTTGTGGTGGTAATAAATGACATCTTGAAAGTTGCACTGAAAGATGGGGAAGATAAAAGTCTTCAATGGAGACTATTTAGCATCTTAAGTCATAATGATTATGCTGTTGACATGTAGGTATTTGCTTGCACATAACCGTTCGGACTTAGAGTCAAATGTTCGCTCGTTGCATTCTAAATGCAAAGAGGCGGGACTGATAATAAATCTGCTTAAACCAAGTACATGCAAATGGGCTCAAACATAAGCACACCGATTGTTCTTAACGGACAAGATGTGGAAGAGGTGCAAGATTTTTGCTATCTCGGAAGCATTGTCAGCATGAACGACGGAGCCGAAAAGTACATTGAGGCTCGTCTAAATAAAGCTCGTCAGGCCTTCGGTGTCCTTTCCTCTTTGTGAAGGTTAAGAGAGATCTCCCTTCGCACGAAGCTTCGAGTTTTTGACGCATGCATCAAATCCATGTTGTTATATGGTTGTACTACGTGGAAAGTGTCCGTTCGAGTTACAAAGGAACTGTAAGTTTTCGTAAACCAATGTCTCCGACGCATTTTAGGAATATTCTGGCCAGAAGTAATCTCCAACAATGAACTTTGGAGTCCAACTGGACAGACCACTAAAATAGGCGTTGAGATTCAGGCGGAAGTGGCAGTGGATTGGTCACACTTCGAGGAAACCAGAGCGAAACAACGCCAAACAGACTCTGGAATATAATCCTCAAGGAAGACATCGGGTTGGTCGACCATGTAGCACATGAAAGCGAGCAGTTGAGTAGTAGGCCAGACGAATAAACAAGTCCTGGCAACAGCTGAAGGCCGATGCCCAGGATCGCAACTTTTGGAAGAAAAATAATTCTGTCCTAGGGGCATAGGATAGAAATATTTCTCTTCGGGGGTCTTAACAGGAATTTGATTGAAGCGAATTATAGTGAGAAAGCAGTGCAAAAAGGTTGTATTGTCAGTTAACCAATAGAGGCACTTACTAACGTACGCGTATTATAATAAATGCTTCTTCTTCTACAATGGCGTTACAGCCCAAATCGGACCTTGGCCTCCTGATATTCCTCCTTAACATTTTTTATTACTTATTGTGGAAGGGTTGTTAGCCCTTCGCACAACCCTCTTTCTATGAATTTTTTCATTTTCGTAGATCGAGGTGACCAAGGTTTATCCAAGCAGGCAATGTGCTGGAATTATGTATTGCGCCGACCGGGATTTGAGCTCACGACCTTCGCATTACAAGACCAACACGCTTCCTACTAAGCTACACCCTAGCTTCTAATAAATGCTATTTATTTAGAAATATAATTCGTAAATCAAATGCTGTTCTGAACTTCAATATAAGCTTATATGAGCGAAGTGAAACAGAATTAGGTTATGGCCAGAATGGACGCGAAATAAGATTCACATTTCTTTAGAATTTACTGTTGAAGGAGGAACCTATGTATATTAAGTTTTGAATGGTTTTCTCATGCCAATCCGCTTCCTGACGTTCATTGTACTGTCCACTTAGACAAGGTGCGGGGAACAGAGTGAACGCGAGATGCGACAATTTCAGATTTTGCATATAAAAATTTCATTGAACTTGTCCAGCGTACTGGGGTTAAGGGCGTAAAATTTCGCAAAAGTTTAAAAGAAGAAGATAGGGGTTGCTACAAGATAGCTATACCTTAAATTCAATTCATTCGAAGAGAATGAGATTTTGATCCTATTTCATTTTTCAATAACTGTAGGGTCATGTACCTTGGTCCTATTCGTTCTATTGTTGGTTCGTAGAATTTCACATCTTGCTGAACAAAACTATTACGCTGTTTTGACCATATTTTTAGTACATCAGTTACCCTTTAGAAGTAGAACAAACTTCTCCCAGAAATGAAAAGTATTTGTTCAATTTTTTAAATATTGTGAAATAATTTCTGAACGTTAAGTATTTCCCTATACTTTATTCTTCGTATTGACTATATTTCTCCCAAAATGATTAAAAAAACGGAACAGGTCTACGTTTAAATACAACTTAAACAACAGGCATGCAAAACGAAATATTTAACAACATCAAGCTTTAATACTCACTCATAGACTCGATTCTCTTCAAACTACGGCTCGTATTCACATAAACTCTTCGAATTAAATAGAAAATTACTAAAATAATTAAAGCAGGAATTAGGAGCCAATAATTTGCCACCGCTACAATAACCATAATTGCTGTTATATCCATAAAAAACTGAAAATTTTAAAAAGAAAAAAATAATTTAGATATATTTATTAGAATCTTTTGTATTACTTAATATCAAATCATTACTAACCGAAAAACAAATCAACATTGAATTCGGTAAGCTGCAATCAATAGCAAAAATATCGCGTGAAAAACGATTCAAAATTCGTCCCGATGAGTTGTTGTTGAAAAATCGCATTGTAGCTCGCGTAATACTGCGAAACAATCGGTCATGTATTTTTAAAGAAATACGTAGACACATCATGAAAAATCCATAAGTTCTTGTTAAGAATAAAATAAATCCCACTCCTAATAAGGACGAATAAATTATAACGAATTGGTCACGTTCTTTCTGAAATCCTGATTGCGTAGTAGTTTGATTTGATGCGTCCAAAGTTGAAGCAATTGTTGTTAAATTAATTGCAGGATCATTTTGTTCCCAATTAACCCTGTAAGATTTTTAAAGATACGAATTACTTGATAACAGATTCCGAGAAAATTCATTTATATAGTGCTTTGTGAAATATTGTAGTTAGACACAAAATTTAACACGTTGAAGGCCGTGGGGGGGTCAGAGTTCATAGTGGCAGCTTGCATCGGCAATAGAAAATTAACGCGGTAATTAACGTGTTAAATTCTGAATGAAAATTTTATATGAGAAACTTCAAATCAAACTTACCATCGTGACAAAAAATAATCCACACTCGAGAGCACAAATCGAGCAGCAATAAAAAAAATGAAAATAATGAAGATTACAAAATAGCCATCCAAAGATTTAAAATACGATTTATACACATCGAAACCAACTGATCCTTCGCTCTGCTGTTCCTTTCGATCTTCACCCTTATCTTCTGTTTTCTTCTCCACCAACGATTTTTCGCTCGAATCTCCTTCTTTCTTCTCGGTGGATTCATTCACATTTGCACCCGATTCATCATGAGTTTCACCCAAAAAACTCAATCCTTCGAAAATTCGCAATTCTCGGAAACTTCCTTCCGCTTCAATCTCACCCGAATTAATAACTATCACATGTTCAACATCTTTTAAGAATTGCAGTTGATGTGTTACTAAAATGCAAATTCGATCGCCCAAATACTCCTTAATGCATTTTTCGAAAATATGGCGTCCAACGTTGGTATCAACTGCTGACAAAGGATCATCTAGAAGATAAATATCGGCCTTCTTGTAAATCGCTCGAGCCAAATTCACGCGAGCCTTTTGACCGCCACTCAAACTGATTCCGCGCTCTCCAACAATGGTCTGATCACCATGCCGAAGAAGCTGGAAGTCTCTTTCCAATGCACAGACTTCGATCACTTCCTTATAGCGTTTTTCATCGAAATCCTCAATAAATACGATATTATCGCGAATCGTTCCCTCAAAGACCCAACATTCCTGGCACGCATAGCTTATGCTTCCGTTTACGGCCAAACATCCTCCATCGATTTCCAGTTCGCCAATAATAACGTTCAGTAAGGTTGATTTTCCTGCTCCAACTGGACCTACTACTGCCAGTAACTCAGCAGCGTTTACTTCAAAATTAAAGCTTTTTATCGCAATAGCTTTCTTCTCCTTCTTGTTCCAATAGACTGTTGCATCATCACAGTTAATTGACTTTTTCTCAGTATCCTTATGCTGAATTCTTCGAAGTGGTCTGATCTTCCCCATCGAACTACCAACTTTCTTCATTTCCTTTCCTTCATCTTCCAGCAAAAATTCTCCAACTCTCTTAGCCGAAACATAAGCTTCAGCCCAAAACGTTATAGCAACCGGCCATAATTGCACAAAGGAATCGCTTAGAGCATTAAAAAATGTCGACACCGTGAATACTTTCTTGGCCGTTAAGGGATCGCCGAAGAAAACATACGAAACTAAGCTCAGAAATACCGAAACTCCTGAAATCATGTAAATCGAGTTTAAAGCAGCCTGAATAAAGATCGATCCACGAATTGCCGATATTTCCTTCTTTCGTATCTTATTCACTACCGCCGCAAAAGACTTCTCCCAAGCGTACATCTTTATAACTTGAATTCCTTGAATAATTTCATTCATAAGTTTTACTCGTAAATCGGTTCGTTCAGCCGCTCGTTGCCTAAAATTAGCCGTTTTCTTAGCAGCCCAGGCTTGAACCGGTAGGAATAATAGCATGAACCCAACCCCAATCACAGCCGAGATACCAATCTCTAAATACATTAGGTATCCGAAAAGGATCGCCTCGATCGGACCTCTGTACAAATCATGAATAAATGTGACGGCAGGATCAAACATTGACAGGTCATTTGAAAGGATGTTTATCGCCCGTCCGCTTAATCCTTCGTTGGTGGTTGCCTTCGATAATCTCAAAATTTTCCGATAAATCAGTCCCGAGCATCCTAATCGCAATTTCGTACCAATGAAAAACGAAAATAACATGTACGGATGGAATACGATAACGCGAACCAGGATTGGTAAAACGATTCCTCCGGCATACATCCAGGCGGTATCCTTACTGATAGCCGTTTGGCCCGAAGTGAAATACGAAACGAGTCCACCAAGACATAAGGTTTGTGCAACTCTGAAAATATATACAGGGATTATGTTTAATTTAACACGACTAGAATTGCAGTAAGGTTCGATAAAAGAATTCTTCTTACTTCGTTCCCGTTTCAAGCATGCAATAAAGCAGTCCCAAGACAATCGACGTCGTACCATATGCACGAAAAAGGACACGCAAAATACTTGGATTCTTCTTCTGTAGTTCATCATCCCATAGCTTAACGAATCTTTTAGTCAACTCTTCGCTATTTAATGTCGGTTTATTTTCATACATATCATCCTGAGTCAGAGATCGTGAATATCCTTTCCGAAAAATATCCTTCAGCCACCTGGGAAAAATAAAACAAATTGAATTTAATTGTGTATTTGAATTATTTACACGGCAAGATTTTATCTGTAAAAAGGAGAACCACAAAGCTATTTATTATTCAAGATACAAGTGTTTGTGAAATCGTTATTTATAAAAAAGAAAATTTTTTCACGTCAAGGGAGCTGTGATGTTGGAATTATTAATGGATATTGACGAAATAGATAAGATTAAAAAGATTCACTTCCTTAAATGAATTAAAAAAATGCTTCAAGGATTGTCGTTGAAAAATGATGATTCTTGTGCGCTAAGCTACTTTGCAAACTATTTCAAATGTTGCTTTCAGTAAGTATCGTTCCCTCTTCTTGGAAGCTTGCAAATGTCCAATCTATTACAAAGAGAGAATCACGAAATAATTCCGCTGACAATAGCCTTAGTGTAATCACTTTAATCTCATCGAAGGGTTTGGAAACAAACTGTCATTAGTCACAGAGACACATCAAAAGTGATAAAATATCCCGAGCAGCACGATATCCTTAATGACCATCAGCATGGTTTCCGAGATAAAAACACGCATCTACTGAGCTTTCAACAATTTTAACCAATCACTGGAACCAAAGTATCCATCAATTTAGTGAGTCCAACAAAATTGCTCTTCACAATTCCAAAGCGTTCGATAAAGTACGGCATCTTGCTATTTTAGCCAAACTCAAGGCAATTAATTTAATAAGTTTAATTTAATTAAATAATTCTCTTGTCCAGGGAATTGAAAATTTGTTGACCAAACGATCAACATAAGTAGTAGTGGGTGGTCATTCAATTAATCAATCAACTTCCAGTTAAGATCACCAATAGGGGTATAGAATGGAAATAGTTATCTTGCACAAGTCGCCATCCTGATCGTCGATCATTGAGTGGTATAGGTACATAATTAACGCTGGTGTCCCAAAAGGTTCAGTTCTATATCTACAACTCTTTTTTATACTCTAGATGAAATCTGAGACTATATTGTGTTTGCCTTACCGTTTGTAATGCTAAAAAATAATGCTCGCACAGAGCCGCCAAGGGTAGAGAAATGTTTGTTGTCGTTCAAGAGCCGCGGTTCCGAGTCACCGTCTGTCCGTCTGTGGGACTGTCTACAATATAACTCTCGCACGCTTTGAGCTATCGTGCTGAAATTTTTTGTGTGTGATTTTTAGCAAAAAAGGAACTTTAAGTTTGTGAACGGGCTACATCTCCCCACTCTTTCTACCCTGAGGCTTCCGTGGCGTAGTGGGTAGCGTGCTTGCTTCTCAGTGAATAGATCATGGGTTCGATTCCCACTCCAGACGGGATTTTTTTAAGCGCAAATTGTTCAGCTGCTACTGGTGATAAAAAATTATTCGCAATAAAATGGGGAAACGGTGTAAAAGTGAAACAGTTCCACTTCAAGATGGCCTAGATACTCAGTAGATGGTTTCTGTTCGCTTTCTATCATTCAATCCCTCATAACATCTTCAAATATTTGTCAGTAAGCAGCCAGTACAACTGAGCAATATACCAGCTTCTCCACTCGCTACAGTCGTTCTCACTCCCCTTTCCCAACATTCCTTCCCTCCATGGCTGTGTTTGTGCATTGCACATAAAGGCCGAAATTGCCTATAACACAGGTCATTCTATAAAAAAAAAAAAATATCATTAACACCACAAAATATTAATCCGATCCCCTAAATTCTTATACCCGCTCACATACAAATACACAATTTTGAAATAAGAAACAAAATTTCGATATTTATTGAAACTAATAAAGCTGAAAAAACGAACTTTTGCCAGAATTTTGAAAAAATTATCTACTTAACCTCATGCCATAAAAATTTTACGAAATTTTGAAATTTCAATTAAGTTATTTTTCTTCAAAACTATCAGACTTAAGTTTTGTGGAAAGTATAATAATTGAAATATCATTGACTACGTAAAATGTTATTTTGTTCCATATACTCCTTCTACCTCCTCCCATACAAATACATAATATTAGTAAATGTCTTATATCAATTTCCATTAAAACTGGAAAAAGTACATATATAAAATTTTACCAGAATTTGTCCCTTAATAATTGAAATATATGCTAAGGACAATTATCATCTCCGCTTTACTCCTTCTACCCACGTCCTAATCAAATATCTACATTATAAATTCAAGAAAGCATTTCTCCTTCGAACATATGAGAGCTATCTACTTTGAAATTGAAACAAAGCATGGTGATGATCAGCAGTTTCAAAATCATTTTAAGCCCTCCTTTTCCTTTGCCGCCTCCCATGCAAATGCCCAAATTTCAGGAAAACTATGTCCAATTTCATTGAAAATAATAAAAACTACAAATTTTAAATTCAACACTAAACATTTTACATGCCACGTTCGGTGTCATGTACAAAAATTACAAACCTCCCCCTCTACTTCTACCACCTCCCATACAGAAGTCACTATACACTATACGAAAGAATTAGAGATGACATATTTTCCGGTAGATTAAACTCATTCCCATTTCATCTAGAGTATCATGGGCTTTACGCCCAACCATAATTCTGTTATGTTTTTAATTATCATTATTGATCTATTTCATCCACATTTCATCGTGATTCTCAGTTCTACCACCGACGATATTCTTGATTTCACGTACCATTTTAACACCATCTGCGCAGCCCGCTTTTCCAGTTCTGAGGTGGAAGGCAAGAATTTGATTGCATCATTGAGCACAGGTATCTCTGATGTTTTGCAATGGGACGAGCAAAATATGTTAGGATTTAATGAATCGATAGCCCAATGCTACTCAAGATTTCCAGTTTATGATTTTGGCAATTATGTCTTATCTGGATTTCCAAGCCTGGGAATTATTCGCATTATCGTCACCGTAAACTTACTTTGTAAAAAGGTCCAAAAAAGTGTTTCCACCTTGGGTATTTCTAACAATTTACAAGTTCCTTATTAGACCACGATTTGAGTTCAGCTCCAAGCCTTAAAGCGGGCGCTGCGAAAACCTTATTCTCCTAACTTGATTGTATTCAATTTCGAACAGAAAACAATTGGTAGGAGATCCTAGAGTCTTCTCACGTGATCTCCAACCCTATGCCCCCCCAATTTTTCCACCCTAGCAATGCCATCCTACTCTCACAAGTTGCTCAAATCCATCTTCGACCGCAGCGTGATGTTTAATGATTCGTTCGCCAACTGTACGATGCAAATTTTGATGGTATTTCCATCCTACGTATCTCCAAAAGAATACAACCTTCAAGAGTTTAATGTGAATATGAACTGCTACTTCCAACTTCTGTCCTGAATCCCTTAAGCCGGTACGGTTTTCCGTAAGAGGTGCAGCCTTTAGATCAAGTTTTTGAACGATACCTTTGTTGATTGTTTTGACTACACAATAACAGTTTAATTTCATATCATTACAAACTTTATAAATTAGCAGATTTTACCAGACTCCAGCAGAGAATAAAAATATTTGCTAGTTTCTCTTATCGTATCCGTCCATCTAAGCAGTTTATATTTTTGCATGTCAGCCCTAGTCGTAAGTCAGAATGGCGATTGAGTGGCGAACGAGTGGCGAAAGCTTGAAGATCGAGTGGCCAACGAGTGGTTATCGTATGGCTAAAGAGTGGCGAACAAATGGCGAAAGACTGGTGAACGAGTGGAGATCGAGTAACGATCGATTGGCAAAAGAGTGGCGAAAGAGTTGTGAAAGACTGGCGATCGAGTAGCGAACAAGTGGCGAAAGTATGTCGAAAAGCGACCGACAAGAACTCTATAAAAAGTTGAGCATTAGCCACGGAATAAGGAGTCTACATTTAGAGACGAAAGAATCAAGATCAGATCGTTAGGTGGTAAAGTCGCGATAAAGGAGATAAGGTTGGAAAACGACAGAATTGGAGATAGAAAAGCGACAATTGGTGAATAAAAAAAGTGTTTATGAGAGTTAATAAAAAGCGGTAAATAAAGCCTACGGATATTTTAAAGTAAAGTGACCTTATTGTTTTTTTTTAGCTACGGTGTAGCCTAGTGGGTAGCGTGTTGGTCTTGAAATGCGAAGGTCGTGAGTTCAAATCCCGGTCGGCGCAATATATAATTCCAACACATTGCCTGCTTGGATATACCTTGGTCACCTCATTCTACGAAAATGAAAAATTCGTAGAAAGAGGGTTGTTCGAAGGGCTAACAATCTTTCCACAATAAGTAATAAAAATGCTAAGTGTTATATGTATTGGTAACCGAATGCTAGAGTAGTGTATAGCGGTTGGCACCAGTCGCACGTCAACCAGCAACACAGTCAGACGTAGTTTTATTAAACAAACATGGTGTCAGAAGCGAGATTAACGCAGGACAAAATGGCCGTCGCTTTGAGCAATTCTGGTGGAAATCTACATTTCGCTATAGCACAATTCAAGCTAGAAGTATCCAATATCGCAGCTGAATGGAAATCGTGGTATGTACAATTCAAAATATACGCAAGAGCAACAGGCATAGAAGGCATGCCGAACGAAACCAAGGTGGCAATTCTACTACACTGCATGGGACCGGGCGCATTGACAATTTTTAATTCTTTTAACGAAGAAATTGATGAAATAAAGTATGACACCTTGGTAAAGAAATTCTACAATTAAATTAATAAATTTTTTATGAAACGCAAAACAACACGAGTCCATCGACGAGTACGTGACGGCTTTAAAAAATTTAAGCATGTCATGCGAATTTGAGGGTCTTCGCGAAAAATTAGTAAGAGACATTTTTGTATGCGGGATATGTGACGAATATGCATACATAAAAGAAAAATTGTTAAATGAAGGAGATATAACTCTGGATAAAGCCATCGAAATAACCAGAAACATCCAATTAACAAAGGCTCACACACAACAACTACAGCATGGAAATGTGTCGTCATTTAACACTAATACCACTGTGGCCGCTATCAAATTTTACACAAGGCCAAAAACAACCGCAAGCAACTACAAAAAACTATAGCAATCCAAATAAACGGCAAGACTTTACGCAGAATAACCAGAGGGGGAAAACGAACTCGCAGTTACTATCAAAAAACTGCATGAAATGCGGACAAATTCACCGGTACAAATGTCCAGCACTAGGCATGGTGTGCAACAAGTGCAGAAAATTAAATCATTTTGCTTCTATGTGCCGCTCGCCAGTATGGGTTAAAGGAGTTGAGGCGGACGGATCGGAAAACCGATCTTCAGACGACGACACACTCTTCATCGAATCATTGGAGGTTAACAACATGAACTACAACAAGAAAATACTCAAAGAAAAGGACTTGACGGAAAACAGCTGGACGATCGTCATCAAAATACATAACCAAGATATACTCTGTCAAATCGATACCGGCGCGCAAACCAAAGTCATGAGCTTATCCGTATGTCGCCAACTAAATCTAGAGAAGTCAGTGAAGCCAGCGCAGATTAATGTGAAGACATTCAGCGGCGAGAAATTACCAGTAGTAGATGAATGTTATGTTCAGTGTCATGTAAACAACAAGGTATATTCCATGAAATTCCACATAATTAACATAGCTTGTCAAAATATTGTAGATCTAAGATCGGCAGTAGAAATGAATTTAATTAAACGGTCAGATGAAATCAATGTAAGCACTGTAAATTCTTCTCGTGTTCTTGGTTATGAAACTGACATTTTAAATCGATACAGTGACGTCTTCAAGGGAATTGGCTGCTTAAAGGACAAATGTCATTTACGAATCAAACCGGACGCAGAGCCGGTAATAGTACCACCCCGAAGAATTCCATTTAACTTAAATCTCCCATTAAAAAACGAACTCGAACGCCTAGTCAAGCTGCAAATTATACGAAAACACGAAGAGCCTTCAGAGTGGGTAAGTCCAATTGTTATAGTAACCAAAGCAAACGGGCAAATCCGACTATGCCTTGATCCACGTAATTTAAATAAAGTCATAATGCGATCGCATTATCAGTTTCCCAAAGTTCATGACGTTAAGTCAAAGCTAGCTGGAGCAAAAATATTTTCATCGTTAGATGCTACTTCTGGATTTTGGGCCATTCCACTGGACGAAGAGTCATCTAAGCGGTGTACTTTCATTACACCTTTTGGAAAGTTTAGGTTTCTGCGCCTTCCATTTGGCATCAATGCGGCCCCTGAAGTCTTTCACGCGAAAATGGAACAGCTATTTAGTGACATAAATAATGTAAGTATTTACATGGACGATTTCTTGATATTTGGAAAGACTCAAACGGAACACAATTCAACATTGGAACGTGTCCTCCAAAGAGCAAGGGAAGTCGGACTTAAATTTAATAAATCAAAATCAAAATTCAATGTGTCAGAGATCTCATACATAGGTTACAATTTCGGAGATAAGGGCGTAAGCCCAGACTCATCAAAAATAGAAGCTATCTCCAAAATACCAAGTCCAAGTTCGGTAACAGAGTTACAAAGGTTTCTGGGAATGGTTACGTATCTAGGCTCGTTCATTCCAAATTTATCGTCAAAAACAAGTCATCTTCGCGATCTTTTAAAGAAAACGACACTGTGGCATTGGAATGAACATCATAAGAACGAGTTTAACGGTCTAAAAGACCTTCTAACGAATGCTCAAACTCTGGTCTACTTTGACGCAAGTCAACCTTTAACACTAAGTACAGATGCATCCAATGCAGTTGGGGCGGTCATTTCACATAATGGACGTCCCATAGCATACGCCTCGGCAAGTCTATCTGAGTGCCAACAGCGGTATGCTCAAATCCAAAAGGAACTATTTTCAATACTATTCGGGTGTATAAAATTTCACCAATACATCTACGGCCATACTGTCACAGTCGAAACTGATCATAAACCTTTGGTAGCTCTATTTTCGAAGCCACTATACAATGTTCCAGCTCTATTACAGCGGATGATGCTAAGACTAGCTGCTTATGATCTTATCGTTAAGTACAAACCGGGAAAGCAAATGTATGTTGCGGACACGCTTTCAAGGGCTGTCCTACCAAATTTAGCTCTTTCAGACTTAGAAGAGGAAATCAAACTAAGTTGCAACATGCTTATCTCATCTTTGTCTGTCTCTGATAACAAGTTAAAAGAAATTCGTCAAGCAGTTAGCGACGATGACGTACTCACACAAATTAAACATTACTTTAATAATGGGTGGCCTAACCAAAAGAAGGATATTAAGGAGGAGCTACGACCTTATTTTAATATCCGAGACGAACTGTTTGCCTCCAATGACCTACTCTTTAAGGGACATAGTCTTATAATTCCCACAAAAATGCGACAAGGAATACTATCGCGTATTCATGAAGGCCATATGGGTATCGAAAAATGTAAGAACCTGGCAAGAGGAGTTGTCTTCTGGCCACATATCAACAGTGACATTGAAAACGTTGTAAGTAACTGTGAATCATGCATACGAAATAGACGTAGCAACTCAAAACAGCCTTTAATGCCTCACCCCATCGAGATTCTTCCATGGAATAAGGTAGGCATTGATTTTTTTGAATTTAACAGACAAACTTACTTACTCGTCGTTGATTACTTTTCATTATATGTAGATATGACAGCAGGACACTCCGCTGATCAAGTTATAAGTAAATTAAAATCAATTTATGCGCGTCATGGCATACCACGTATAATGGTTAGCGATAACGGACCACCATTCAGTTCGTCAGATTTTAGAAAATTTGCAAACGACTGGGACATTGAACATGTTACCTCAAGCCCATACTTACCTCGTTCAAATGATCTAGCGGAGCGAAGCGTTGGCACAATTAAAACCCTATTCAAAAAAAGCCAAGACGCCAAAACTGACCCTTATTTAGCACTTTTACATTACCGAACCTCACCAAACTCTATTCGGGTATAGTCCTTCTGAACTGTTAATGTCGAGGAAACTTCGAACCAATATGCCTACACATCCGTTTATTTTGCAACCTAATCTCGTCGACAGCGAGAAATATAAAAAATTTCGTCAACCAAAACAATCACAAATGAAATTTTATTTTGACCGAAACACAAAAACCCTGGACCCTCTTCAGAAAGGAGAGGACATTTATTACAAGAAAAATCCTAATTCACCTTGGGTTTCAGGTACCATAGTAGACACTTGTAAAGAACCACGTTCATAGCTGGTTAAAGATACAAAAGACGGGACTACATACAAACGGAACAGGGAGCACATTTTAAAAAGAACACAGCCTACAATAAAGAATGCAATTTCACAAACTTCCAAACCAAGAACACGACAGGAACATCTTACAGCGAAAAAGAAAATAATATCGATCAAGATGATTATACAACAAGCAATGATACGTATGCCAATAATGAAAACAAAATTGTATCATACTCTAATAACTTTAATAAGAATATTCATGGTAAAGTAGAAGGACGATACACTCGATCTGGTAAAAAATATGGAGACAAGTAAAAATACTTGGTATTTGCGAATTTTCGTTACAAACCGTAGAAGATAAGATAAACATGGAATTATTGAATTGTAAGTTAATTGTAACTGAAATCGTATTAGGATAAGTTAAATGAACAAATATTACGTTGGAGTATTATTAATTGAACTATGAATTATATAGTATAAGTATCATTGAATTAAGTTGAATTATTGTGCTTTGAATTCTTATTTGTAATTATGAATTAAGATGTTTATTAAAAGAGGAAGATGTTATATGTATTGGTGACCGAATGCTAGTGTATAGCGGTCGGCACCAGTCGCACGTCAACCAGCAACACAGTCAGACGTAGTTTTATTAAACAAACACTAAGGAACTTGTATATCAGGAGGCCAAGGTCCGATTTGGGCTGTAGCGCCATTGTAGAAGTTGTAGACCTTATTGTTTAATTTTTACTCGAAATCCAAAGCCTTACGTCATCGGTTTCAGCCGACCTGATAAATCTGGATGTCCTTGATCAAATACTTATCTTGATTCTATTAGCAAGATTCACTTTTTTTAAATATTGATAAAAATTATAATATGACAAGCATGCAAGAAATCTCCCAGACATGTTCATCACTTTGAAAGAAGATAAGATAAGATAATCAGTTAAGAATTAAACTCATATCTAACTAATAACAATAACTGATTTACACTCATTACCAATTTTTACTAATTTTATTTTTAACGTTATCTAAAATTCATAGTCGGTATTTAAATCAATGATCTTAATATGAACATCACACGGCCCCAAAAATATACCTAGCTGACGTTTTACAACAAATGGTGCGCAAATCGAATCCATAGTCATGAAATTCTGTTGGATCCAAAAAAATTGTTTTTTTAAACATAACGTCAATTCATAGCCAACTATTCTTAGCGCCATTTTGTGATAGTTAAATAGATAATATTAAAAATCGATGCAGCCTGAAATATGCTTTAGCTGTCTGATCTTCAGTATGCTTAAATTTGGAACCATGACTCTATTCAATTAACCTGTGTACAACCGAGCAGGAATAGTGGTCTATGATTCGCCAGAAATCTCTGTCGACCATAATACTGCGGCATCCTTCATCTGCGGAAATCTTCCTAGATTAGAAGTAGTGCGAAGGGACAACAACCTCTCCAGAGAAAAGAATGTTTCAGAACACAGAAATCACAAGTCCAATATCAGATTTGAACTGTTTCGGCATTGCTGGCAAACTCTGCTCTATATTAGCAGAATATTTTAAATTTTATCGTACTTTATTTGAAAACCAACAATTAAATTTATGTAGTCTGTGCAAATCGACAGATTTCGCATTGTCAAAATTAAGCTGGTTTTTCATACAACAAAAGTACTTTCGCCGAAAGCAACTACTCTTGCGCATACTTCAAGGCCGAAAATATCAGACGCGCAGAGGATCAATGTATTTTGTCATAGCCACAAATTTTGAGTAACATCTCTTCCATACATCTTTCCTGCTACATAAAAAAGTTGGTAGTTTAAGACTCAAAAAAAAATCATTATATCAAAATATCTGATAAACAAATACTTATGAGAGATATTCTGTTGTAATATCCTTAATTATTCGAGTTAAATCGCATTCACGTGGAGGGTACTGAAGTATAGTGAATTTCGAGATCTAACACGTCAACACTTCGACGTAGTGTTGTAGTGAATTTCGTACTAGGATAAAAATTTATAAAGTCTAGATACAACGAAAACAGTAAAAGTTTGAAGAGTTATAATTTATATTGTAATAATTTTTTTAAATTTCCCATTTTCAAAATTTAATATGTTTCCTAAGAAAATTTTCTATGCCTTAAGGAAACCAACTTAATTGGAACTGCCGTTTCTCAACCCTTTTTTTGACAAAATTTAAAAATAACGGTATATTTGCTGAAATTAAATATAAGGATTTTAAATATCACTTACCAGAATGTCCATTGCGAGAAAATATTTGCACTAGTCACCGGATTAGGCTCTACTTTACAATTCCAATTACTACGATTCATTTTTTAAAACTCTTTAAAATGTACCACGTATTGTGCTAAATATGTTCATTGCTTAAAAATCGTTAAAATACACCACAGATTGCACTAATATATGTATTTTATTTCACAAAATACGATAGAAAATTAAACATGCCGGCATATTGCGCACACATTTTTCAACATGGACACATTGCTACGTTAAGTGATAATGGCAAAAAATTGAAATTCTCTTGGTCAATGACAAAAATTTGATTATGTTATCTCAAATAAATTATCTGCAGCTTATTTAGACATATATATATACGACACTATAATAATGAGCATTGTAGTAATCCGCAAATTGTCTACCTGACTCCCAAGTAATTATACTACCAAAATCAAATCAGATGTTCAAAAAGTTGCGTAATCGCTTAAGTTCTCGTTTATCTTTTTGTTGATATGATAGGAACAATTTTTTTTAAATGTAACGTATCAATATATTAACAAAATATGATATTAAAAGCGATGTTCTTCAGACACTTATAATGCTAATAACACTTAGACCTTCAAATTGATTTCCATAAATGGATAACGAAGTTGAGAAAAAAAGGAGCATCATCTAAACTTACAAAGACGATATGCAACGAATTGTTCCCTATGGCTTAACCTACCCTTAAACCAAGATTGAGTAATATCTATAAGTTTCTGTGCAATATTGAGCAGTGTACTATCTTTGACGAGCCGAATTTCCACCCTCATCAAACTGTCTACCATCATTAAATCATATGGGCTGACCACGAAAATCAGGAAAAGTCCAGCTGAAAATGATTAGAGGATTGTAATCGGCGAAGACATTAAATAGCTTTTGAGGTTGAGGAATAATAAAGCACCAGTTTGGGACAAACTCCTCAATCTTCTACTAAATAAATATCAAAAAATATGTTATTGCATATAAATATTATACTAAACGCTACTTTCCGTCTTCCTGTAAGCATGCTGTGGGTGTCCCGATTTCAAAACCCGGTAAAGATACAAGTAATCCAAAAAATTTGAAGCGTGATAATTTACGTTCGGCTATCAGCAACATTTTCGAACTTTCTTGAAAACTGTAAAGTGATCCCCAATTTCCGACTATGATTCAGGCGCGGACACTCAACTAATTACCAACTTTTTAGAGTAACGAAGCATATTCGAAAATCGCTGCACAGTAAGAAATCTGTAGGTATGGTAACGCTCGATATTAAGAAGGCTTTTGCCAGTGTTTGGCATAAAGCCCTTCTACTAAAAATAATTTAAAAAGTTAATTCAATCCTTTCTAGTTAATAGAACCTTCTCAGTAAAAACTGAATACTAGCTTTTCCACCGATCGACAAATCCCTGCAAGCATCCCACAAAACTCGTGCATAAGTCCAACATTATATAATATGTCGACGGTTGACAAGCAGAAGTGTTTAATTCCAATTTTTTGTAAATGGGGTATTTCATGGAGTCACTTTACTGATTTCTTCAGAATGTTTTAAAATATTAAAAGTTCATATATTCAGGCTTAAAGTTGTTTAGAATGGGAAAAAAATTGGTTATTTTATTTGAGTTTCGGTTTCGTATCGCTGTTATATATCCACCTAATCTGGCAGCACTCGCTGGGCAGATGTCAGCAATAAAGAACAACACCACGTTATTACAACTGTCAGTCACTTCACATTTATTCTGTCCTAACCTAAAATTGACACAATATACGAAATTACTATTGAGTAAGAAAGGACGCATTTTGTTCTTCGTAAGTACATAACAACTGGCGACGAGGACAACGGACAGACTGGCGTGCGTGTTTTTGCTTTTACATAACTAATCACGACGGAAACATTGAAAAACATTGTTGGTGCGCGAATTGGTCGAATCGGTTGTGTAGTGGGTACGTGTCAGTTAATTTTTAAAATGAACCCAGAACTCTTACAAAGTCTGGTCGATGCAATACGCGGATTACAATCGCCTTCTTCTTCTTCTAATGCAAATGTTTTGACGCATAACGACAGTCGTGGAATTCATTTGCAGCCCTATAAAGAAGAAAGTGAATCGTTCGACTCTTACATTGATCGCGTCGAAAACTACTTAGAATTGCGTAACCTTGACAGTGCCGTTCCCGAGAACGATAGCCAGTGTACCAAAATTTTCTTAAATTGTCTCGGTCCAAAGTTGTATCACACTCTTACGTGCTCACTGCGCCTGACCCCCCCAAACATAAAAAATTTGGAGAAATTGTGAATCTTCTTCGTGAACATTTATGCCCGCGGCCGAGTGAATAGCTGAACAGCACAAATTTCTACTCCGCGTCCAACGCGAAGGTGAGTCAGTTGCAACTTTCAGGCGGACTTGAAGAAACTAGCAACCCACTGCAATTTCACCTGCAATCACTGCAGCAAATCTACAATTTCGACCCATCTGCGTTCACAATTTATACGGGGAATTAGAGACAGCGAAATACGTGAAAGGCTTCTACAGCAGGATTCCAATAAAACGTTCGACGACGCAGTAAAATTGGCACTATCTATCGAGTCTTCTAAATGTGAAAGCAAACAAATTCATGTAGCGGCAAGTACTACGAGTCAAATACATTCGATAAATAAAATTAATAATAACAAGTCTCAAAAGGGAAGCAGTATTCAAAGGAATAACTGCAATTTTCGGGACAAGATGCGTGGGCGATGTTACAAGTGCGGTAAAAGGACCACATCGCCAATGCTTGTAAGGAATCAAATTTACAATGCAATAAACGTTCTAAGCCGGGCCACGTAGAGAGTGTATGTTTCAGTAAAACAACTGGTAACGTACACACCATTACGGAAGCAAAAATTCTCGATGTTAGCGATAATTGTAGTAATCCGAGTGACGATGATTACTTCATAAATAATGTAATCACGGATTGCTTACAAACGGATAAAATGTTAATTGACATCAAAATACAGGATGTTAATCTTAAAATGGAGCTGGACACGGGCGCTGCAGTATCAACCGTATCACTACAACTGTTTAAAGGAATTTGGCCCCAAAAAAAATTGCGCTCTACAAACTTAAGACTCAAAACATATATCGGGGAAATAATATATCCTTGCGGAGTTTGCGAAATGGCTGTATCATACAAAACCCGTAATATTCGAGCGGATTTATTCGTTATAAATGAATCGGTTGATACAATATTAGGTAGAGATTGGTTCAAGAAACTAGGGTTAGGAATTCGTTCAATACACCAAATGAATAATGCAACCATTTAAGTGAAGAAGAGTACACGTTACAAATTAAGGAATAATTTCCACGTATAGGGAACTATTTTCAAAAAAAATCGGTAGGATTCCAAATTTTAAATGCTCGTTGAAACTAACGTGTTCACTCATTTTTATACGTCCAAGACAAGTACCATACGCCCTAAAGGATAAAATTGAAGCTGAAATCAGTCTTTTGGAAAAAGAGGGTATTATTGAGAAAATCGTATATTCTAAGTGGGGCACACCTATTGTTCCAGTTATAAAGAAAAATGGAGAAATACGATTGTGCGCAGACTACAAAGCTACTATTAATAAACTGATAGAGGACGACAAATATCCCATACCTCGAGTGGAGGATATATTTGCAAAAATGGGTGGTGGAAAATTTTTCATCAAATTGGATCTTCAAAAGGCATATTTACACATGGAACTCGATGACAAGAGTGCTGACCTACAAGCACTAAGCACACACAAAGGAAATTACAAAGTAAATCGACTTATGTTCGGAGTGAAACCTGCCCCTAACAGATGGCAATGTTTCATGGATTCCTTACTGCAGGATCTTGATGGAACTTCATGCTTCTTTGATGATATCAACATTCAAGGAGAGACCCGGTCTGAACTAATACATAGATTCAAGAAAGTGTTACAACGATTGCAAGATAACGGGATACATCTCAATGAAAGCAAATGCCAGTTCTTGTCGGATTCTATAACCTACCTAGGACATGTTATTGACAAAGACGGTATTAAGCCCTTGCCAGAAAAGATCGAAGCAATTTCAAGGTCACCTCCTCCGCAGAACGTTTCTGAGCTTCGGACCTTTTTAGGTCTCGTGAATTACTACCAAAAATTCTTGCCTGATCTGTCAACTAAATTAAGGTCATTAAATGACTTGCTGAGGAAGAACGTATCTTTCAAATGGACACAGCAATGTAACACCATTTTCAATAACCTCAAAGAAGAGATTGCAAGTGCTCAGACATTGATAATATTCAACCCAAAATTACCGATAATTCTTGCAACGGATGCTTCACCTATAGGCCTGGGAGCAGTGCTTTCACATATTACGAATAGCGGCGAAGAGCGTCCTATTGCATTTGCGGCTAGATCGCTAACTAAAGCAGAGTTCAACTACTCACAAATAGATAAAGAAGCGACTTCGATCGTATGGGGCCTCAAAAAATTTTTCCAGTACTGCTATGGTAGGAAAATTACACTCATAACTGACAACAAGCCAATTGCAAGCATCTTGCACCCCGATAAAAGCCTCCCTTCAACTTCTGCTCTTCGATTACTACATTACGCAAATTTTATGTCTGGTTTCAATTACAACATTCGCTATAGGAGTACGAAAGATCATGCCAACGCCGATTATTTATCTCGTTTTCCACTTCCAAGTAACATTCATGAAAACTACGAAGACGTCGATACCGTTTTTCAAATCAATCAAATTGAAACACTTCCTGTTACACGAAAAGAAATACAAAAGGAGATGCTTAAGGATGATGAATGCACATCATATTATAATGCGATCCTGACTGGTTCAAAGTTTCCCAATGCAGAACCCATTCAAAATTTCTCTCTACAGAATGGATGTGTCTTTAATGGAATCAGAGTGATGATACCGAGAGCACTAAGATCAAGGATATTGGAAGAACTGCACGCAGCGCATACGGGTATTGTTCGAATGAAGGCACTTGCAAGGAGTTACGTCTGGTGGAAGGGAATCGATAGTGACATTGAACTGCTCTGCCGCAAATGTCATAGCTGCGCCGAATTCAAAGCGAATCCGAGTAAGGCTCCTACACATCCGTGGGATTACCCATCACAACCTTGGCAACGCATACACATTGACTATGCAGGACCCTTTATGGAGACAAATTTTCTTATTACAGTCGACGCCTACACTAAGTGGCTGGAAGCGATTCCAACCAGAAGCATAACTGCGAAAGGGACGATACAAAAATTACGCAATGTTTTATTAAGATTTGGGTTGCCATCAACGGTCATATCTGACAACTTTCTCAGGTCCAACGGAATAACGCACCGCTTCTGTGCGCCCTACCATCCGTCGAGTAACGGATAAGCGGAGCGCTACGTTCACACTGTAAAGCAAGGACTACGGCTAATGATGACGGAAAACGGAGATATGGACATTAAGCTGTGTCGTCTACTAATGCAACACCGTAAGCTGCCTAATGCGACTACTGGGGTCAGTCCGGCAGAGCTAATGTTCGGACGCCCCATAAGGATAAGAATAGACTTAGTTAAACGCGATTTCTATAGTGAAATGTTCGAAAATAGCACCCCGAAGGGTGATCGGGTAATACGACAATTTGAAATTGGTGACTTAGTGCAAGCGCGATTCTATGACAATAAAAACATTAAGTGGAAATTCGGGACGATTTCATCAAGAAAGGGCAGACTACATTACGAAGTGTTAATAGACAATAGAATACACGTCAGACACATAGATCCGATTAGGTCAACCGACTGCGACAAGCCGAACGACAAACCATGCATTATACAAGACATGAACAGTGATCACAACCGACAAACCGACGTAGTTGACATACCTCAACCTGCGGAAGAAACCATAAGCAAAGTAAAAGATGTAATTACGGATCAAGATGACACCACTCCAGATCGTCAAGAATCCACCGAAGCATCGATTGCTCGTACAGACGATGAAGAACCGTCAGCCCCGACTATTAGATGCTCAACGAGGATCAGGAAGCCACCTGATCGGTTACAATTAACTATGTGATTCCAGCGAGGATGATGTTATATATCCACCTAATCTGGCAGCACTCGCTGGGCAGATGTCGGCAATAAAGAACAACACCACGTTATTGCAACTGTCAGTCACTTCACATTTATTCTGTCCTAACCTAAAATTGACCCAATATACGAAATTACTATTGAGCAAGAAAGGACGCATTTTATTCTTCGTAAGTACATAACAATCGCCCTGCAATAAAATTTGCTTTTGTGACACTTTTGCTTGCCAACGTCGATTTATACCGCAGACGTACCAATTCATTCAAAATGCTAGCTAGTGATCCTTGTAGATCATACATGTGTTTATGTAAGCGACAATGACCCTGATAACACTTTATCATAACTGGAATCATATTTAGAACTGCTGTACCAGTACTATTATCATTAGAAAATCAACTCAATTAAAACACATGCCATGTTCTTAACTAGGAAAAGAAAACGTTCCAATCTACCTAACTGCGACATAAATTTTATTGGTCAAAATATTCCTTGGTCTGACACTCACACGTACCTTGGCAAGCGTCGTTTTGAACAAAAAACTGATCATCGAAACTGTTTGCCTCAAAATTTCAAACCTCTATTCACTAATCAACCGCAACCTTTTTCGGCCAACAAGATATTAATTTTTAAGCTTGTCCTGCAGCCTAGGTTGTCTTATGGCTCACCCGTCTGAAGGCAGTGTACAAACGAACTTAATAGGAACTACTACTCAAAATAAGTGTCTGAAAATGATATTTCACTTCTCGACCAAACCTCTCCACGAAATCGCCAATGTACTCACTGTACAAATTTTAGCAGATGAAAGACTCTCAGGTGCCAAATGGTCAATAACACGCTAATTTCAACTCTTTGCAGCCCAACGGAATAAACTGTAGCCTCCCTTGATTTATCATAAGCTAGGTGTTTTTTTACGGCACCGAGTATAACTTAAGGGGTCATCCTTTAATGCAATGCACAGTTATGTCGGTATAGGAAGTGTAGGTATTAAGGTGGCGAGAGACGAATATGACGGTGGACATTGTTCTTGAAGCAGGTTAATTTTAATTTAATTTGTTTTCTTACCCCCCCCCCCCCCCCCTGGAATTTGACTTCAAATTACTACACCATAAAAATATGCATATACCTATATATGTATATATAATTCATCTCGGTGTAATATCTGAATGATCCTTCTTCTAATATGCCTAGGAAGATACATAGTCATCTGATGACGTAGGGCAGGAGAGTAGTAACTACTTCATGATTGGGTGATTGAGTCATCAAATCCCTCGACAAGTGTGTTCGGTATTTTCGACATTAAAGACTCCAGAAAATGCAGTACCTTAACGCTTCAAAGAAAAAAAAACCTAAAAGAGCAGTACAATGCGATCAGTCGCTAGCGACTAGCTGCACCAGCGTATTCCCACCTTAACTGCATGGATCGACAGAAACGTAGTACTGTGTAGTGTTGGGTAGGACAAGAATTTTTGTCCGAAGTTTTTATGAGGCGCTCATTTGCAATTTGAAGCGGTACAGTGTCCCACCTCAAATGTACCAAGGCACATGCCGAGTTCGCACATATACAATTTGCCTCACCTCAAATGGGTAGTGAATGTGAAATAGCGAATGAGGTGAAAACACTAAACATTCTATGCATACGACATAGCGCAATATATTGCCTGTGGCTCTGGCCGAAGCACTCCTAATTTTTTGTTATTTTGTTATATCACAACCCTCTATCTACAATTTATCATGTAGATTGAGGTGACCCAGATATCCCCACGTAGGCAGTGTGGTAGAAATATACGTAGACCAGTCACGAGCTTCGTATTGTAGACCAAAACGCTATACCCACTATGTAATACACAGGTTCTGTATCGCCTAGGAGCACCAAATTGCATGCCATAAAATTTCGTATTCGCGTCATCGCTAAAATTCTTCAGTATCTCAATATTAATAAATACTCTGGTTCGGGCGGTTTACCCCTCACTAACCTCAAAAAATGCTTCTCATCTTTGACGAAACCTCTTTGTAACCTTTCCTACTCTTCAGCAAAATTTCCCCATAGCTGAAAACAAGTTTAAGAAAGGAAATAAGTGGAACCCCGAATCATCGCCAAATTATAGTCATGACTTTTGCACTATCAAATTTGATGGAAACTACTATCAACCACAATGTAATGCAATTCTTGGAGAGCCCCGTAAACGCTCAGTTCTATCGCCTCGTCGGCTCGCAATCCAATTCTCTGATACTTTTAAATCAATACGTTCAGAAGTCGACCATTTAATTTTGGTGTGTTCTAAACTATATTGATATAAACTGGAATCCCATGGCAGAACTTTTCTGATATTTTTCGAGCCAAGCCACACACTATGGATATTTGTGAATGGAAAAGAATATAGGATAAAAGGCTCTAGATTCTTCTCAGAACTAGACGGCCAAAGAGGCGCAAACATTCAAGCCTACTTCAGTTCGCAAACCTTACCAAGTAGCTAGCACTAGAGGAGTAACACCCATCTCATAATCTACGATAGGAATGGGGTGATATTCGCCGCCAGAGTATGAGTTTATAATTTAAAGCGTTTTTTAAGTGGTTCCGTATGAAATGCTACTATTTCAATCACATTTACTTTTCTGTTTGCATATAGATGGGCATATTATATCTGGTGTGGATTAGGGTCTTCGATAAGCGTAGCCCAGAAATGCAACGTTCATAGTATTTCTTTTCTATCCGATTTTGTATAGTACGATGCGCTCCGGAATACTTTGACGGTACGAGCATCGGCCAAGTATGGTGCAGACAAATATCTTGCATTCTTTAATTAATTCCCATTATTATCCTGCGGAAACAACTGTCAAAGCCTTCTCGAAGTCCACATGTAATTTAGTTACAACCCCATTTCAGCAGACCTACATTATGGACGACCTAATTTTAAATTTTTTCGAACGATTAAAACATTTCGACACTCCTTCAAATACCAATTCCAATCCCAATAATTGAAATACAAATCAAACCACTTTTAAAATATAGAAAATAAAATCAACTTTATTTAATTCTTCTCATCGCAGTGTTAAAAACTAAAAACACTTTAAAAATCACATTCGGAGGTATACAAATCTTTAACGTAATTGCAATTAATACATAAAAACCAATTACAGATCTATTACAACAAAAATTACGGTACTTTGTCTTTCTAAAATATAAATACAAAAAAAATTAATGTAATCATAAATCTTAAAAATATTCTTGAAACACGACAGTTTCACTTAAGTATAATACTTTTGAGATTTCTTAAAACTTACATAAATTAAGTAAATAAAAAAAAAACGGACAGTTAAAAATTTAATAAATTCAATTAATCCTCATGTAAATTTATCGTAGTCTCCTTGTAATTTGATTTAGCTGTTTCCATTAGAATCGTTGCGGTTGCCTGACCCGTTTTATTCACTAGATTTCGTAAATGACCATCGGTTCGCTGTAACAATTCATACGGGTGACCAATTTCTACAGCCTGTCCGGCTTCCATTACTAATACTCGATCACTATCCATCACAGTATGAAGTCGATGAGCAATCGTTAGAACTGTACAATCGGCGAATTTTGTTCGTATTGTTCGTTGAATTAGTTGATCGGTTCTGAAATTAAAAAAATAAAATACATCATTTTCTTAATTGGTTCGAACATTAAAGAATTCAATGAACTTACTCTGGATCAACATTGGCAGTGGCTTCATCCAGTATTAGAATACGATTATTGCGCAAAATAGCACGCGCCAAACAAACTAATTGTCTCTGACCCATACTGAAATTCGATCCACCATCCGACATTTTACAATTCAAACCACCCGTTAACGTTTTAACATGCGTTTTCAGCTCGACCTCTTCTAACGCTTTCCACATTTCAGCATCGTTTTTCGTCTCGAACGGATCCAAATTATACCGAAGCGTACCGGAGAATAAGATCGGATCTTGAGGAATGATAGAAATCTTACTGCGCAAATCGTGCAATCCTAAATTTCCGATATCACTTCCGTCAATTATAATACCGCCTTCATTGATTGCCAACCGGAAAATTGCTTGAATTATGGACGATTTACCAGCACCCGTTCGACCAACAATTCCGATTTTTTCGGTCGGTTCAATTACGAAATTCAGATCCTTTAATATCGGTTCACTGTTCTCGGAATAACGCATTACGAGCTTCTCGAATTTAACCTCGCCCTTATCAGGCCACTCTTTGTTTGGACGATGTTTTTCATCTGTTTCTAATGCCGCTTCGGGCGACTGGTCTGCATATTCATTAACTCGTTCGACACAGATCATTTGATTTTCAAGTTCGGCTGTTTGTCTCATACCCCATTGACACATTCCGATCATATTTATGCATTGCATTATCGCCAAACCGACATCACCACTTTGAAATTGATCTTCCAATAAGAGGAAACTAAACGTTACTGCTGCAATGTAAACGACACAAACCATATCAAGCCATAGAGCAAAAGCACGACTCGTTGCCAAATACAGATACCATGCTGATGTGTTTGCATTTTGGAAATCGTGAAATTCTTTACTCAGAATATTTTCAGCACGAAAAGCTCGAATTGTTGTTAAGCCTTGGAATGTTTGATTTGTGTGCGAATAAATTGGACTGCGAGCTGAAAAGAAAAACAAAATTCATATTTAAAATATTCATTAAACAAAATGAAATACTTACTTAATGATTCGATTCTCTTAACACTTCGCCCAGCATTAATATAAACAGTTCGCATAAAATAGAAGAGAATAGAAACAATAGCAGCCGGAATTAATAACCAGTAATTGACCAATACAACGATAAATAAGACAGCAGTGATATCCATAAAGAACTGAAAAAAATATTTCATAAAGATATTTCTTTGAAAATCCAACCAAAAAACCTCACCGAAACGCAATCGATCATCGAATCGGGTAAGCTCGTATCGATCGTATGCATATCTTTTGAAAATCGATTCAGAATCCTGCCAGATGGATTCGTATTAAAGAAACGCATCTTTGCACGTGTTATTCCCCGAAACAATTTATCGTGGAGATTAAATGAAATTCTAAGGCACATCATAAAAAATCCATACGTCCGTGTTAAGTACAAAATCAAAGCTGAACCCAATATTACCGAATAGATTATAATTAATTGTTCACGTTCCTGTTGAACCAATGAATCCTGCATCGTACTATTATCCGATATAATTGTTAAATTATTTGTTAATGTATCGACTGTTATTGTTGCTATTGTTGTCGATACGTTGGTTGTTTTCATTGTAACCGATTCTTCCCAAATTACCCTGAAAAATAAAAAATAACCATTAAAATGTCAAAACGAGAGAATTAATTTAAATTGAATTTACCATCGAGAAATGTAGTAATCAACAGCAGCCAACATTATGCGTGCAGCAACAAATAGGAAAAATATTAATGATATGACTGAGTAAGAATTTAACGATTTAAAATACGATAAATAAGCCTTCAAGCCAACAGATCCGATCGCTTGCATCTCCTTTCGTTCTTCATCGTCTTCTTCAGTTGGTTTTTGTACCACAGGTTTGGTCATATTTTGAAATGCTTTATCGATTTTCTCTAAATCGCCACCAGATTCGTCATGCGTGGATTCTGCCAAGAATTTCAATTCTGGCAATTTCTGAAGACTCTGATAGCTTCCTTGTGCTTCAATTTGTCCGCCATTAATAAATATCACATGCTCAACGTCCTTTAAGTACTGCAACTGGTGCGTTATAAGTAAACAAATTTTTCCCTTTAAATATTCTTTTATGCATTTATCGAAAATATGTCGCCCAACTTGAGCATCGACTGCCGAAAGAGGATCATCGAGGAGATAAATATCCGCATTTTTGTAAATAGCTCGAGCCAAATTCACCCGTGCTTTCTGACCACCACTCAAACTTATTCCACGCTCACCAACCATAGTCATATCACCGTGCGGAAAAAGTTCAAAATCACGTTCCAATGCGCAGACATGAACAACTTCATTGTACCGATTCTCGTCGAAATCTTCAATGAAAACGATATTATCCTTAATTGTTCCCTCAAAGACCCATGGTTCTTGACATGCATAGCTCAAAATACCATTGACTGTGATATATCCCATGTCTAATTCCAACTCGCCGATAATAACGTTCAGTAGTGACGATTTGCCTGATCCGACCGGTCCAACCGCGGCCACAAGTGATGAATTCTTAATTTCAATATTAAAATCTTTAATAATATCGTTGCCTTTTTCATCTTTACTATCCCACGCAGCAGTTGCATCACAGACTATAATTCCTTTTTTGTCTGTATTCAAATTGACACTTCTCTTCTTGCCTAGCGTTTTTAAATCGTTAATTGAATTCAAATAATTGACATCACCTTGTCCGTTCTGTTTAATATTTCCGTTCATTTCTTCTTTCGGCAGCGGATGTTCGATTGAATGATCTTTTCCTTCCTTCTCCAGTAAAAATTCTTTGACACGACGCGTTGATATATACGCCTCGGCACAAAACGTTATCGCCAATGGCCAAAAATGAACCATCGAATCGTTAAGTACATTGAAAAAGGACGACACAGTAAATACCTTACGCGCGGTAACGGCATCACCCATATAAATATATGATACTAAGCTTAAAAATATAGAAACTCGTGATATCATAGTCGTTGTATATAGGCCAGCATGAATGTAAACAGTTCCGCGAATCGAATTGATCTCTTTCCTTCGAGCTTTTGCAATGACCGAAGCAAACGATCCTTCCCATGCGTACATCTTGATCACTTGAATCCCCTGAATGATCTCGTTCATCAATTTCACTCGAATATCAGTGCGATCAGCGGTCCTTTGCCGATAGTAAGCCGCCTTCTTTGCAGCCCATGCTTGCAGCGGTATAAAACTGAGCATAAATGCAACTCCTATCACAGCCGGTATACCGATTTCCAGATACATAAAATAACCAAGCAAGATCGCTTCGATCGGCCCCTTCCATAAATCATGAAGAAAACACAAGGCTATATCAAATTTGCTCAGATCATTCGAAAGGATATTTATGGCACGTCCACTCAGGCCATCATTACTCGATGCTTTCGATATTCGTAGAATTTTACTATAGATTAATCCGGCACATCCAAGTCGAATTTTCGTTCCAATTTGAAATATGTACAGAATATACGGATGGAAACTTAATACTGGCACTAGTGAGCAGACAACAATTGCTGCTGCATATAGGTAGGCGGTATCTTTCGTGATTTCCGTCTGACCATCGACAAAGTAGCTAACTAGACCACCAAGGCACAGCGGCTGTGCGACTCTGTAATTGAAAATTGCCGGGATTAGAATTAAAAAGAAAATTGTGATTAAATGTGTATATAAACATACCTTACGGTTGTCTCCATAAGACAAAATATTAGACCTAAAGTTATTACTGTAATTCCATAGGCACGAAATATCACCTTTAAAATACTAGGATTTTTGGTTTTTAGCTCCTCGTTCCAGAGTTCTTCGAATTTCGTTGTGTTCCTTTCGCTATCCAGCCACGGTTTATTGGCGTAGATCTCTTCCTCGGTTAACGGTCGACTGTATCCTTTTCGGAAAATATCACGTGCCCACCTGAAAATTATAAAATTGAATTATTCATTATCTATTCTTGACTTAGCCGTCGATTTTTTTTTTTATTTTATCACGATTATTACTGGTGTAATATTGTCATAGCTTTAAGCCATGATATCAGAGATTATTGCAAAACTATTAGTTAAGATGTCATTGCAATAAGCAGTATATAGCTTTCACTAACGTTATTGAAACGTTAAACATTTCATTGCTATGTGTTACTTAACCGGTTTGCAAGAACAAAAGTCGTGCAACAAATGTTAATTTATGAAGATGAATGAAACTTATTCCATAAGTAACAGCATTATTTTTTAGTTAAATTTCAATGAATTTTTCAACTGAGTCCTCTTTTTGCTCGATATACTTAGCCCAACGATATTCAAACTTTTCAAAGCCCTGAATCTAATAGAATTTATTGAGCTGTGCTGCAGTTCTTGAGTCAATTGGACCTTGTACGTATGCAGAGCCAAATCTTTCGTCAATATTCGCTGCAGTGTGGATGTGAAGACGTCGAGTTCTTGAGCACGGTGATGAATGGAGGTGTTTGGGTCGTTTTGAAGACTGTCCTGTCGTTTCGATCGACCGTTATAAAAATCGGTTCGCTTGTGTTCGAGCCCATGGGCATTTACTTGGTTTTACGCACATTAATTTTCAGTCCTGCCTCTTTGCATTTAGAATGCAAGGAGCGACCATTTGACTCTAAGTCTGCGCTTTAAGTACGCAAGCAAACACACGTCTACAGCATAATCAAGATGACCTAGGATGTTAAACAGTTCCCACTGAAGTGCAGCTTTCAAGATATCATTTATTATCACCAAAAACAGGGCTGGTGATAATACGCAGCCTTCGATGACACCCGTTCGCACAGGAAAGCTCTCGGACAGCTCTTCCCTATGCAAGACACGACACCTGGCATCGTCGTAGAATTCTTTAATCATAGCTAAATACGCGACTTAGAAATTTTAATTGCAATCGCTTCATATGAGGGGAGTTTTCAGATGGGTAGGTTGGTGAAAATTTGGATATGAGGTTTTAACTTTAACTTTAATTTATCAATTAAACGGAAAAAAAATTAAAATAAAATTTCTTTTCGGTGCAGTGCAGCTTTCAAGATGTCATTTATTACCTCCAAAAACAGGGCTGGGGATAAAACGCAGCCTTGTATGACACCCGTTCGCGCAAGAAAGCTCTCGGACAGCTCTCCCCTATGTACGACGGGACACCTTGCATCATCGTAGAATTCTTTAATCGCGACTTAGAAATTTTAATTGAAATTGCTCAATTTAAAAAAAACCTATTTCTCTTCGGTGCGTTCCAATTATCCAAACTTCAAACCCATTAAACTTCTGTTTAATTCAGATTTTTCTTCGAGCATTTTATCACGAATCACCAGTACGGCCCTGGAAAATACTTCACATTGCGAGCAAGTTCACTCGAAGTGGCTAAACCGCGGCTGGTGCTAGCAGTCAATAATTTTTTTTTGTGGATGACATAAGGCGCAGTGGGAGTTCGGCATGCGCGGGTAAGTTTCGTTTCCAGTGTGCCTTCGCCGTTCGTTGCAAGGAAACCCTGCTTCTCACGAATTTCTTGCAATGATCTCTTCTGAATTGGCGTAAAGATGTACCGGCAGGTTCAAAGTTACACAAGAATGGTATCTTCCCCGGACCAAATCCTTCCCCACGCCTTCAGCCCTGACTCGCGGGCAACCATCAGTAGCGGCTCGTCAGGTGAAGCGCAAGAGGCGGCGCCTCACCTGCTACAGCATTTTCGATCAATTGATTCTATCGTTCTTAATGCAATTAAATTTCGCAATTATCGCTTTAAATCATTCTCATATCAACGTTACTCCTCAGTCATTTTACCTTTCGCCTTCCCTGCTGTTGTAGGGAATGGGCTTTAAAATAAAATAAAATAAAAGCGCTTGGACAAAAATGTGCGAGTCTGCAAACGAACAATTTCCCCAACTTTGAAAAGGAAGCGCCTGAGAAGCTTGAACAACCACAGTTCGTTCAGCACATTGCTGCCATGCGGGCTTGTCTGGCTTGATTTGGTAATAAAAAGCGAAAAAAATAGAGGCACAAAGCGCATCGCCTCTTGGCCAACTTTCACAGCCACCGGATTTTCCACAGCTTTCCTTGCTGATTAACCATTGTGTTATTGTTGTTTGTCATTTTCGATTGTTTGTCATTTTCGGTTGTAGGGTAGTGTGGGGCTCGATGGGACATCTTCGAGTCATTCCGGTTGTAAGGGGCTAGTATGGGGCTCGATGAGACGAGAATGAACAGTGGGCGTTCTTAATTTTGAGAGCTTGCTAAACTAAGCAAAAAAGTATTGAAAAGTTTATATTTTAATTAATTGTGGGAGTCTAAGCCTGGCGAGAATCCCAACAACAATACACTAGTCTAAGCCTAACGTAACTAGAAATACTTGCATAACTTGTTTAAACTGATATATTGCTATAATTTAATATTCATAAAAGAGCACTCTTGTCGGGACGATTAGGCGCTACGGTCGAAGCCTGCCCGAAGTTCTTTTTTTTCATCTTTTGTGGTTCAATTATTTGAATAACTTTTAATTTTTTTAATTATTTTTTTCAATAAATTTCTTTTAATTCAGAGTTACTTTTTTTTATGTTCCAAAATAAACCTACATGGGAGCTCAACCGAACCAAACGTGATATAAAATTGATGTGTAACGAAAAGTGAAGAAAATAAACCACGTTAAGTTTCATGAAATGTAACGAAAAGTGGAAAAGACTGAAAAGCGCAAAGATTGAAAAGTTAAATGCAAGGAAAAGTGGATAAGACTGAAAAGGGTGAAGACTAGAAAGGTAAAGAAGGTAAAAAACGTGAAGTTTCATGAAATATAACGAAAAGTGGAAAGTGTGATGACACGAAATCGGGTCATTGAGCCGGCGTTATCATGTAAATATTCGCCATCGCAAAGATTCATTCATTATACCAACAAAATTTCAATAACGAGCGGCATATGTATTGGTCATCTGATATCAGTAAACAATGACAAGCGTTATGCCCAAGCTCGAAATTATGAAATTTCGTATACACAAAAAAAAAGACAAGAAGCTCCATACGCATACTACGTATGTATATCAGCATGTGCGGCTAAGACTTACTCACAAGTGCCTAAGTGCATTCTAGTATACAAAAAAAAAAGAAGACAAGAAGCCCCATGCACATACTATGTATGTATATCTGCATATGCGGCTAAGAAAGTGCATTTTGCGATGCGAAAAAGAAAAAAAAATGAAACGACGATCAAGGCGACTTACGGTCTCGTGTTACCGCACTCTTCATGCTTTTCCGAAAATAGGGAAATACACTTGAGAGTTTAGTATCCGAGCTTCGAAATTTGCTTACTAGGCAATGCATTTTGCATTTTTTGTTGGTAATTAGTGCATTTGAGGCAAATGCGTGTAATAAAAAAAATAGCTAGCCTAAGCAGAAATTATGTATAAAATAAGGCACCGATCTAAGGACGGCGTCTTTGACTCTAATCCACATTTCGGTGAGCATCTCTGGTGCTCGAGTAAAAGATTAATTTAAGTTTTTTTTTGAGCGGCTACAAGAAGGCCCCGAAGTTAATAAGTGGCTACACGAAGGCCAAAGTTAAAAAATAAATAAATTCGTCAGGAAAAACTATGGAGGTACGCTTATTCAATTAACCCTTTCTTTTTCATTTTTCATCGGCAAAACCGATCCGCCTCTGGCTCCACAAAGCCAATTGTGCGTCGGACCCTTTTCGGGCTCATGATCAGGAGGCCCTAACTTAACTTGACGGCAAAACCAATCCGCCTCTGGCTTTACAAATCCAATTGAGCGTCGGGCTCTTTTCGGGCTCATGATCAGGAGGCCACTCCGGCGGAAATGACCCCTAGCGTGGTCAGGTCCATTTTCGGCCCCGTAGAGCTGGTGGCCTGTCAGTCTAACTGAACTTTAATTAACTCTTCTTGTGAATAGGTCTTACCTTGTGTGGACCCATATCACCTACCTAACTCTCTAGGTTATGAGTTTGCATAAGGCGAACCAAACCTTCTCTAAGCGTTTAACGTAACCAAAAGGTGTTACAATCTATACATAGTAATATAATTGTAGTGTCTGTCTGTAATTTGCTTATAAATGGCTATAAGTTAGTTTTTTGAGTTATTTTAGCACTAACTAAGCATAAAAACACATTTTTGAAATTTTTGTCTGTCTGTCTGTCTGTCTGTCTGTCTGTCTGTCTGTCTGTCTGTCTGTCTGTCTGTCCGACCGCTTTTCACGCACAAACGGCTGAACCGATTGTAATGAAACTTACACAGTTTGTTAGGTGTCCATCGGAATGAAATCTGCACTTGGTTTCATTTCACTCCCCTCACGCCTTCTACCCCCTCCCATACAAAGTGACTCATTTTCAAAATATATATTAATCAAATTTTCTTGGAAACCATAAAAGCTATTAATTTGAAATTTGGAATATATTATTTCTATTATAAATACAGTCTTTTGGTTTACAAATTATTTGAGTTCCCTCACTCCTTTCACCACCTCCCATACAAACTACACTTTTTCATGAATTATTTTACACCAAATTTCTCAGTACGTGTAAGTTCCATCGAGCTAAAATGTTGTATGAAATCCTTAATTAAGATTATTATCAATATCGGGAAAAAATTAACCGATTAGCTTCACTCCTTCTACCCCCTCCCATACAATGTGACACAGTTCCACGACTTCGCAAGAATTTGATTTTCTTGAAAAGTCTGAAAGTTACTGATCTGAAATTTCAAATATATCAATTGCATGATGATTATATTTGTTTTTCAAAAAATCACCAGAAACCCCCTTCTCCTTCCACCACCTCCCATATAAACCGCACTTTTTCATGAAATACTCTAAACGAATTTTCTCAGTACATTTAAATTTCATCGAGGTAAAAGTTTGGATTTAATCCTTAATTAGCATTATTAGTAATATTGGGAAAAAAACTTAACCGAGTAGCTTCCCTCCTTCTTCCCCCTCCCATACAATGAGACACATTCCACGACTATACAATAATTCGATTTTCTTGAAAAGTATGAATGATACAGATCTGAAATTTAGAGTATATCAATTGCATGATAGTTATAGTTGTTTCTCGAAAAATCCCCAAAAACCCCCCTCTCCTTCTACCACCTCCCATACAAATTGCACAATTTCATTAAATTCAATGCACTAAGTTTCTCAGTACCTACTCAATTTTTGAAGCTTAAATTTGGTACAAAACCTTTTTATAGCTACTCTAGCATGATGTGAAACAAATTAGTTCAATGCTGTCAACCCTTCTACCACTCCCTATACAAAATTTCTTAACACCGCAAAAATTTCGATTTCATCTATACATAGTATCGTATGATTGGGCTTTACGCACAATCGTAGTCCTGTTATGTTTTTAAGCTTAATGTTATTTTATTTGTTGTTTTTTTTTAAATAAAACCAGCTACAATTATTCACATGTCCTTAACGCTTTTCAACACGTATATGATCTCGAATCACGGGTTTGATTTGATCACGAGCCTGTCCCATAAAAATGGGAGTATCATGTTTTCATTGTTAATAATTTATGGTTCTGATTCCAACAACATACAAACCATTTTCTTCAAAGAGCCATTAAAGTAAGCAGATTAAGTATCCCACATAATGTATTACTAACTACACTCTCAAAAATTGCTTATTATTGCTATTTTTACGCGGACGAAGTCGCGGGCGTTTGCTAGTTTAACAATAAAAGTGTTACAATTTGAATATGTGCACAAACCAACTTAAAGTGCAACAAAAGGACTGAAAAGTGGGAAGACTGGAAAGTTAAGTGTAACGTAAAGTGGAAAGAACCGAAAAGTGTAAAGACTGCAAAATAAAATAACGAAAATTTGGAAAGCCTGAAAAGTGTATAGACTGGAAGAGTGACGAAGACAAAAAGTTTAAAAATTTCATGGATAATATTAATTTCTTAACAACAAAAGAACTACAAGTCATACTAAAAAAACGGGGACTATCGACAAATTATCGGAAAAAAACTGATTTAATCCTGCGGTTAAAAGAATTTTTAAGCAAAACTCTGCAAGTTGCATGTGATAACGGCGACTCAGGAAGCGACGTAGCAATGACAGATGGTGATTTGGAAAGCGACGTAGAAACAACGGATTTCGACAACGAGGTAGAATTTTCCGTAGCAACTGCGAATTTCGAAAAGAGAAAAGACTTCATGAAATCAACGGGTTCTGAAAAAGGAGAAGATTACAAAGCAACTGATTTTAACGACGGAAAAGAAACTACAGTACCAAATATACTAAAACAAGAGCAGAAAATGGCAAGTAATTTTAATTTTAAGGAAGTAGAGGAATGAATTTTTTTCTGGCGATGGAAATCAAGATGTGGCAGAATGGCTGGAAGAATTCGAAGAAATTGCGAAAATATGTGAGTGGAGTGATACGCAAAAAATTTTCTACACTCGTCGATTGCTGAAAGGTGCTGCGAAGCTGGCGATCGAAGCTAGGTAAAAATTTCATCGTGGGATCTTTTGAAACAAAGCCTATAAGAAGAGTTTGGGGATTCTGCGCTAAGTATCGGCATATACCAAACCCTTGCTTCTACAAGTAAACATCCAAGTGAGTCTTTATTAGAATATTTTTACAAAATGAAAAATATAGCTAAGAAGGGAAAAGTTGAGGAAGAATCTCTACTATCATACGTGGTTAATGGTATTCCAGATAATCCTCTTAACAAAGCTGTATTATACGACGCAAAAATTTATGATGAACTCAAAGATAAATTTAAAGTTTATCAGAGAATAAAAACTCAAATGGTAGGGAATAAATATCAAAACGGTGAAAATTCAAGAAATTTTAAAAATACTGCCTCCGACAAATCAGGAGTAAGCTCCTTATCTAAGCATTGCATAAATTGCGGTTCTCGCAGTCACTATAAAGACAGATGTCCACATAAAGAAAAGGGTTCACGTTGTTTCAGCTGCAACGAATTTAGGCACTTAGCTGTAAATTATCCTGGTAAAAACAGACCTAATCTTCAATCCGAAAGAAATCGCTGCAACCGAATATCTATTCCAGACATGCACATAGTCATAGAATGTTGCAACCAAAAAATTGAAGCTCTCATGGATACAGGTAGCGACGTAACTCTTATGAAAAAATTTCTAATCAAATCAAACCCGTGATTCGAGATCATATGTATACGTGTTAAGGGCATGTGAATAGTTGTAGCTTGTGTTAATTGAAAAAAGCCCAAATAAAACGACATTAAGCTTAAAAACATAACAGGACTTCGATTGTGCGTAAAGCCCAATTATATGACACTACCGATGAAATCGAAATTTTTGTAATCTTAAGAATTTTTGTGTGGGGAGTGATAGAAGGGATGACTGTACTAAATTAATTTATTTCACACCATGCTAGAGAAGCTATAAAAATACTTTGCACCAAATTTAAGCTTGAAAAACTGAATAGGTAGCTTGAGAAACTTACTGCATTGGATTTAGTGAAATTGTGCAATTTGTATGGGAGGTGGTTGAAGGAGTGGGGGGTTTTAGGTAATTCTTCTAGAAACAACCATAATTACCATGCAATTGATATCTTTTAAATTTCAGATCAGTTAGATTTACACTTTTCAAGAAAATCGAGTTTTTGCAAAGTCGTGAAATTGTGTCATATTATAAGGGAGGGGGTAGAAAGAATGGAGCTAATCGGTTAATTTTTCCCGATAATAATAATAATGCTAATTAGGGATTTAATACAAAATTTTAGCTCGATCAAAGTTATACGTACTGAGAAAATTGGTTTAGAGTATTTAATGAAAAAGTGCAGTTTGTATGGGAGGTGATAGAAGGAGTGGCGGGTTTTAGGTAATTTTTCTAGAAACAATTGTAATCACCATGCAATTGTTTTTTTTTTAATTTTAGATCAGTTAGATTCACACTTTTCAAGAAAATCGAGTTTTTGCAAAGTCGTGGAATTGTGCCACATTGTATGAGAGGGGGTAGAAAGAGTGGAGCTAATCGGTTAATTTTTCCCGATAGTAATAATAATGCTCATTAAAGATTTAATGCAAAATTTTAGCTCGATCAAAGTTATACGTACTGAGAAAATTGGTTTAGAATATTTCATGAAAAAGTGCAGTTTGTATAGGAGGTGGTGGAAGGAGTGGAGGGTTTTTAGTTATTTTTTGAGAAGCAATTACAATTATCATTCAATTGATATATTTTAAATTTCAGAACAGTAACATTCACACTTTTCAAGATATTCGAATTTTCGCAAAGACGTGGATTTGTGTCAGATTGTATGGGATGGGGTAGAAGGAGTAAAGCTAATTGGTTAGTTTTTTCTTGATATTAATAACAATGCTAATTAAGGATTTAGTACAAAATCTTAGCTCGATGAAAGTTATAGGTACTGAGAAAACTGGAGTATAGTATTTCATTAAAAAGTTTGGTTTGTATGGGAGGTGGTGGAAGGATTAGGGAGATTCAAACTATTTATATACTTGAAGATTGTATTTATAATAGAAATAATATATTTTAAATTTCAAATTAATAACTTTTATAGTTTCCATGAAAATTTGATTATTATAAGTTTTTGAAAATGAGTCACTTTGTATGGGAGGGGGTAGAAGGCGTGGGGAGAATAAAATAAAACCTAAGGCAGATTACTCCCCGAGGTAGACCTAATAAACTGTGAAATTTTCATTGCAATCGGTGCAGCCGTTTTTGCGTGAAAGCTGGAAAGACAGACAGACAGACAGAGAAATTTTTTAAAAACGTTTGATTCTGCTTAGTTATTGCTGAAATGAAGCAAAAAACTTATTTATAGCCATTTATAAACAAATAACAGACAGGCACTACAATTATATTTATATAGATGACGATTTTCATTTTCATCATTTTCTGTCACGTAGTTCCTGATGAATATTTAAATGAAAATTTTATTTTGTGCAAAGATATATTGAAAGAACCTGAATTAATTGTAAAGGATGGAAAAGCAAATGTATATAGAAGCAAAACTATGAAAATAGATGAGTCATATAAAAACCCTCTCGATGAAATTGACGTTATAGGATTAATCGAAAGCGATAAATGTAATGCCACCGCCCATATAAAAGAAGATAATAGTAGAGTACATAATTCAGAACTACAAACCGTTTATACCCGAAAAATCATGCATAGAAATGAAAATTGTTCTGGAAAACGAAGTTCCAGTACATTCAGCTCCAAGGAGATTAGCGATAAGTGAAAGGAAAATAGTAAATGATCAGATTGAACAATTGGTGCGAGAAGGTATTATCCAACCTAGTAACTCAGATTTTGGAAGTCCCATTGTCCTTGTAAAAAAGAAAGACAAAAGTCACAGATTATGCGTTGATTATCGTGCACTTAACGATAAAATTATTAAAAATCGTTATTCCCTACCAGTTATAGAAGATGTTCTTGAGAAGTTATACTAAGGTCTCGTTTTTTCTACATTAGATTTGAAAAACGGATTTTTCCACATTGATGTCCACGAACGGAATCGAAAGTACACTTCTTTCATCACACCTGATGGACAATACGAATTTTTAAAAGCTCCGTTCGGATTATGCAATTCGCCTTCAGTTTTTATGCGCTATATAAACACTGTTTTTTACGATCTAATACGTACGAATGTAATAATTGTTTACTTGGGTGGTATTCACCAACTGGAATCTGTACCAGTCAGTCCTAGAATTTGAGCTAGGTATCGAAGAAGAATCAATAAGCAGCCCAGACTGCATTGATAAAATCACGAACAAACTCGTAAACAATATAATTAATGCTTATGAAATAAGTTGTCATGTTCTACAAAAAAAAGGGACAAACAAACACCTTGGTGGAACGAGGAACCAGCGGCAAAACGCAAGCAAACTAGGAAATTGTTCAATAGAGCAAAGACCTTTGGGAACTGGGACGAATACAGAGAGTCTCTAACCGAATATAACAATCTTCTAAAAAAGTTGAAAAGAGAGTCTTGGAGAAGATTCTGTGAAGAGATAGATGATCTCCCAACAGCCTCAAGACTCCAAAAGGTGTTGTCAAAAGACACCCCGACAGACAGCGGACTATTAGAGAGACCAGATGGGTCCTTAACAAAAAACAGCATGGAAACTCTTGAAGTGTTATTGGCAACACATTTCCCAGGCTGCAAAATAATAAACAACAATGAGAATTTAGAGGCGGGGGAAAGGACATATCGTCAAACTCCGCACAGCAAAAGCATTGCTGGTAAAATCTTCACTCCGGAAAAAATCAGATGGGCGATCAACACCTTTAAGCCTTATTCCATCTTACGACGAAGCCGAAAATCTAGAAAAGTTGAGAATAGTTTTTGAGATCGCAGCAGCTAATAGGCTTTTAATCAAATTTGAGAAGTGCAAATTCATTCACCAGAAAGTCGAATTTTTGGGTCATATCATCGAAAATGGCACTGTTAGACCCTCAGTAGAAAAGATACACGCAATTAAATAGAGAGCCAAAAACTGTAAAACACGTTCAAAGTTTTTTGGGTTTGCCTGGATTTTTCAGAAAATTCATTCAAAACTTCTCGATAATTGCTAAGCCGCTAAGTGATTTCACTAGAAAGGATGTTAAGTTCGTTTTCACGCAAAGAGAGGCATCTAGTTTCGAAGCACTAAAAGAAGCGTTGTGCAGTGATCCGGTTTTGAAGCTATTCAACCCGAACTTAGAAACAGAGTTACATACGGATGCAAGCAAAGAAGGGTTCGGCTCATGTTTATTAAAAAAATACGATAATAAATTCCACCCAGTTTTTTATATCAGTTTTAAAACTTCAAGCGCAGAATCTCAAGCTATGAGCTGGAAGTATTAGCCATAATTCGTTCTCTTAAGAAGTTAAGAGTATATTTGTTAGGGATGAGATTCAAAATCTTTACTGATTATCAAGCATTTAACTTAACAATAAAGAAAAGGGATTTAAATGCACGCATTGCATGGGCGTTGATTTTAGAGGAATTCGACTGCACCGTACATCATCGCCGCGGAACGTAGATGCGCTAAGCCGGTATCCAGCTGTTTTTACGATAACTTCTACAATATTGGAAAAGGTTCGAAATAATCAACGTGAGGATACTGAATGTCAACTGATACATACGCGACGATTAGGCGATACGGTCGAAGCCTGCCCGAAGTTCTTTTTTTTATCTTTTGTGGTTCAATTATTTGAATAACACTTTTTATACTCTAGATGAAATCTGAGAGTATTATAAGCTTGCTCTAAAGTTTGTAACGCCAAGAAATAAGGCTCGGAGAAAAAAATGAATGATACAGAAGATAATATTATCACTCAAAAATCTCAAAACCGGATGTCCGTCCGTCCGTTCGCTCTCTAGTTTGAGAACGCGTTGAGCTAGAAAGCTCAAATTTTGTTCACGTCGTTTTTGACAAAAAAGTAAGGTCAAGTTCGTGAACGGGCCAAATCGCTCCACCCCTTCTACCCCCTCCCGTACAAAATGACTCAATTGCGCAATTTGACAATAAACGGAATTGCTCAAAAAGTATAAAAGCTATTAGCTTGAAATTTTGAATATGTTACTTTTATAATAATATCAATCTACCGTAAAAAAAATATGCGTGTCCTCCCCCTCCTTCTATCACCTCCCATACAAACAGTACTTGTCATGAATTACTCTAAGCCAATTTACTCAGTACGTATAAAATTTAGCGGGCTGAAATTGTGCACCAAATATTTATTTAAAATTGTTAGTAAGCCCAAAAAAAATTAGACGATTAGCTTCACCCCTTCTACCCCCTCCCATACAAAATGACACAATTTCGCAATTTGATATTAAAAGGATTTACTCGAAAAGTATAAAAGCTATTAGTCTGAGTTTTGGGATATATTACTTTTATAGTAATTTAAATCTACAATAAAAAATTATTTGCGTCCTCCCTCCCCTTTTACCCCCTCCCATACAAACTACACTTTTTCATGAAATGCTCTAAGACGATTTTCTCAGAACATATAACATTTATTGAGCTCATATTTTGTAGTAAATACTTAATTAGTATTAACACTAAGATCAGAAAAAAATATTTGATTAGCTTCACTGCTTCTACCCCCTCTCATACAATATGACACAGTTTCACAACTTTACAAAAAATCGATTTTCTTGAAAAGTATGAATGGCACTAGTCTGAAATTTAAGGGATGTCAATTTTATAATATTCCTAGTTATTTCTGAAAAAAATCACTAGAATTCCCCCACTCTTTCTACCACCTCCCATACAAAATGCACATTTTCACTAAATCTAACTCACTAATTTTCTCAGTTCGCATTTAATTTTTGGAGTAAGCAGTTTGTATAAAACATTTTTATAACTACTTTAGCATGATGGGGAAAAATTAGTTCAATGCTATCATCCCTTCTAACACTTCCCATATAAAATTTCTTGGGATCCCAAAAAATTCTATTTCATCTAGAGTATCGTAAGATTGCGCTTTACGCGCAATCGTAGCCCTGTTATGTTTTTAATTATTTTTTTCAATAAATTTCTTTTAATTCAGAGTTACTTTTTTTTATGTTCCAAAATAAACCTAATAATTGTTTGCATAATTTTTTTTTAATTTGTAAAGGTAGCGGATACATATATATATTGAAAGTATTGCTAGTACATAAATTTACATGCTAACAAATCATTATGTATTAACGCAACAACATTTAAAATGGTAATGCTAAATCTAGCATTCAAAATTTTGAAATAACCACACTGAAACTGAATTTGATTGATTGATATATCAGACCGGTGCCATTTTTATTGCAAGAGCACTTATTTCAATGTTTTTTTTAAATGACACATCCACTAATTCGATGAAATATTATTATATTAATGATACCCCCTCCCCCTCCTAGATTTTCTGAGCGACTCAGCTATCGGACTTGTCAGCTGCCATTGCTGTTAGATCCGGAGGAAGCCCATCATCTGTTAGCGGAATGGAGAGCTCTTTAAATTAAATTTACTTCCAGATTTTACTTAAATTCCCTATAGTTTTTAATAAAAATAAAAGAAAGTTTTAACCAAAATTGATAAAAAAAAAACAATCGAATACAATATTTTATTGATGTGTTTCTTCTGACTATAAAATCGTCCTATCAAAATATTTTCACGTTTTGAGATTTTAATTCAAATTAGATTTAAAGTTAAAAGAAAAGATTTCCGGATTCTACACTGTTACGCTTTATTATTCGTGACGTTTCGGTCTCTGCTGAGACCTTTATCAAACCTACCTTTATCAGTTTGATAAAGGTCTCAGCAGAGACCGAAACGTCACGAATAATAAAGCGTAACAGTGTAGAATCCGGAAATCTTTTCTTTTAATTCAAAATGCACTGTGAAAACATTCACCAAACCATTAGATTTAAAGTGTCTACATGAATTATAACTTAATAATATTATCCTCTTCAAAATAAATTTGAATAGCTCAAAATACGATAAGAATTGTTGTTAAGAAGATTTTGTTTGTTTGTTTTTTTCGAGCGTCTGTATGGTAGCAATATTGCGAAATTAAGATAAACTAATCTTTTGAAATTGAAAATATTTTCTTCGTCTAAGAAATTAATGAATTGATGTCAATTTTTTTCTGAAAGATTACATCATTTTTAATTGTTTTTTTTTTGCGATTATGATTACAACATGGAGATATTTTGTATTAATGTATCACTCAATTGTCGAAAATGGATTAAACATTATGATGAAATTACTAAATCCTCACTTTGTATTTTATCATAATGTTTGTAATTTAGAACATTAACAAGTATATGAAAGTTTTTCGTTGAATTCCTGTTATAGAATAAAATAGCGATTTTTAGAAGTAGGAGTAAAACTTCAAAAAGACTGTCACACCGTTGCAAGCGAGAAGCTAAAGACATGCTTCAGTTCTGTGAAAATTGTTATCCACTTAAATTACCCCCATTGGGGTACACCAATTCAGCTGAGTCCTTATGGTCCCTATACATAATGGGCGAAATGACCATCATCATTGTCATCTCCATTGTGTGAAGGGCCGAGTGGTCCAAGATGGCGTGTGGTGGTCGAGAGTTGGCGACGATGACAATTTTGTCAGTTTTCATGCACACATCAAAAGAGAATATAGTACGGTAAAGGCACAATCGCCATAATGTGGACAATACCATCGATCGCTGGCTACGCCGGAATAGAAAAGTTATGGCCATATTTCCCATTGTGTATAGGAGTCTTTAGAATCGTCACGTCCCTCAGGGCGGTTACGGCTGGGTCAACGGTGTCGAGTCTTTCGATCAGTAACATGCTTGCAGGGGCTAGACCGAAGCAGATGGTGACCCCTCACATGTGCCACCGCACGATATTGTCTAATACTTGCGCCGTCTCACCACAATTTATCTAGTACCACGAGAGGTAGACTGTTGCTAGCGAACCGCGTCATTGCAGTTGTCAGAGAGCATGTAGGTGGTGCACTTTTTGTGATGTACACTCTGGGACTATGCGAGGAAGATCTCACTTAAAAAAAAAAAACGTTAAAAAAGATAGATTTTTCGTCATTTTTGAAAGATTTTTCATTTATTTTGTACATATTCCAGCTTCCAGCACCCTTAATCCTTCCCCAAACATTCCTAACAAATCAAAATATATAGCAACAATAATAACAATATATAGCAACAGTTTGAACAATAAATAAATAAGGTAAGGACCTTCATTTGGTGCTTGCTTTCCTTTTGTACCCTGAGGTAGAAGTTTCCCGTATCAAAAACCAGCAGTAATCGGCCAACATATTCAAACTCCACTTCTCTCGAACTTGCTGATAGAACCTTTTCCCGTGTTCATCCGAAACTGCTCCTAAATTTAAAGGACAGAAGTCAAGATGTGAAGCCAGATTGCAGGCCCGAGAGTAGAGCAACTACTTTTATGTCAGCGCAAAGTTTCCAATTATAATCATGATAACTGGTTTTATCAAGGATATGGCTGATATTCTCGTACGTCTCCACAGAGCATGCAACCGGGACTGACGGTAGCTCATTCCCATTGGCCAACAGGACAACTTTCAAGCTTGTCTTCGATGAGTCGATAAACAGTCTCCATTTTTGTGGCTGCTATGGTATCTTCAGTTCTAACATCAAAGCATTTAAATTAGGGCAGAACACTAAGCGTTCATCTTCCGAAAAAAGTGATTTCAGGGTTACGTCGTTTTCTAAGAGATTCCACTGCTGAAGTCGAGATGCACGAAGTTCAAATTTTCTCTTAGGTTACTCCGAATCCCTGACAAGATCATTCAACTCCGATTGAGTAACGAGGTGAGGTTTTCGATGAACTGAATCTATTCATCATCGATGGACGGATCATTTGATGGTGCAGGCTGTGGCTCAAAGTTTATCAAATCCGTTTCTGGCTCTAGAGTATAGGTTTTTTGGGGCACTGGGATTGGCAAAGATTCGCTGGAGGAGGAACAGTTCTTAGAGCTGAAGGGATATTGGATACTGAATTGTATGCTTACTTTTCCTAGAGAACCCGATGGTGGAAGTCATATCAAAGTAATAATCTGTGAGATGACCGCGTCAAAGCATGGGCACAGCAAATGGCATTGATTTACGGGTACATTTGAGCCATTTGGTCAAGCTACTGTAACAAGTAATGCAGCGAACTGTTGAAGCCCTATCCTTGTCGCAATCAAAATACAATTTGTAGGCAGTTTTAAGAAGCGATGAAAGGCGTTTTCATTGCGAAGTTTTCCCCGCAAACATAGCAGAAGCTATCGGGATGATTTTTTTTTTTTTGTATGTGTCACCGGAACTAGAGGGGTTGCCCTTTTGTACTGAAGCACAGCTCCGGTGAGGGGGGAAGGATATTGGTTTTTGGGAATTTAGGGGATAGAGTCGGAAGTGGCTATGAATATTTCCCTTGAATTGCTGAATGTTGAAGTCATGCGGGAACACCGAGATGGGCAGCGAGTTCCATATTCGAACAGTCCGGTTTAAAAACGAATCACGAAATTTGACAGTGCGACCGAAGGTGGGGTTGAGAGAATACTTATGAGCGCGCGAAGCAGCTCTAGTATTACGGGGTAAGGGCATGCATGAGGGCATGAGATTAATGATTTCGTCCGAACAATCTCCATTGTAGTAGCGATACAAAAGGGTTAGGGAGCTTACAGTTCGTCTATGCTCGAGTGAATCGAGCGAAGAAGTGATGTCAGAATCTCCTATAATTTTAATAGTCCGAGACAGGATACTATCCAGATAGGAGAGAGAAGTTTTTGCAGCTGCCGCCCATAGGTGGGAATTAAATTCAAGACGTGGTCTAATATAGGCCTTATAAATTGTTAGTAACCCAGAAGGGGTGAAGGAGTTTTTACACCGTTTTAGGTAGCCCAAACATTTAGATACTTCCTTGGCGATGTTAAATATATGATCGTTCCAAGATAAGTTATCTGTGATTTGGATACCTAACATCTTAACACTTGAAGAAGAGGTTAATGGCTGGCCTTCGTAGGTGATCTATTCAAGATTAGAGTCACGTTACACACAAATGGCATAATTGTACAGTAAATCAATTGGAAAGAAGGATTTTCGTACTATTACGCTTTATTAAAAGTGACGTGCTGAGACCTTTATAAAACTGATCGACAACTACCGCAGATTATGATTTTATACATGTAGAATCGAGTTAATGGGGTAAATTGGGTAAACGAAGGATAATTGGGGTTAAATTGGTTAATTAAGATAAATAAAATAAAAACAAAGCTGAAATCTGTGGAAATGGAAACTGAAATATGTACAAAATAAGTGAAAAAATAGGGAAAGACCGAAAAAAATCTATCGTTTTTAATAATTTTTTTACAATTTAAGGGCCAAATCCCCCCAAATCTACCTTCTTGCTAGAAATGTTCATGTTTTAGAACATTTCACCTCTCTAGCGTCTCAAAATGAATTTAAAAGCTAAAATAATCCTTTGATACCTCTAAATTATGGAAAATTGATAAAAATAGGTGGTGGGGTCCTCTCCAGAAAATGGTGTGTGTTGGGGAAAAACGGGGGTCATATTCGGTTTCAGGAGGTCATTTTGCATAAGAATCAGCAGGAATGGTGTCAGGATTTATTTTCATGCCGTACAGTGTAAATGGTTGTGTGTGCTTCGTGTATACTTGGAGGCACTTTTAAAAACGGAATTCTAACAACATCAAAGAAAATTTTAAATTTGTATTTGCACTCCTCTGGTTCTCAGCCCGTCAAATGCAATAAAATATCGCAAATTGATTATTTTTGATGAAGGTGGCCCTTAAGTTTGGCATTTATTGATTTATCTATGGTTGTTAGACCAAATTGCCCGCAAGGGGGTAGTTGTAGGATGAGGTTTTACGCAAGGGGGTAGGTGTAGGATGAGGTTTTACCAATCCCTGCAACTATCTTTGGAGACTAGCGACTCCACGGACCTGAGCTAACTATCCCCCTGTAGAATTCACCCACAGCCAGTCCTGCTTGCCCTAGAAATGGCAAATGGACACTCACTGGATCATGGGCTTATCACCCGTGATCTTAAGACCTAAATGATACGAGAAACGGATACAGCGCCTCGGATACGGACTGATTCTACGGTAACGACTTTTGGCATTCGAAAACGGACTATGATTGGCTTCTGGAACGTTCGAACATTGAATGACGGGGGAAGAGCTGGGGTTACTCAGTCCTTGTACCGCCAATCAGTGATCGACCGTGAAATGGAGCACTATAACATCCAAATCTTGGGCTTGAGCGAGGTCAGGTGGACAGGATCTGGAGAAGAACGAACCCCTAGCGGAAACACTATTCTGTACATTGGTCCTGAAAGTGAAGCCAGAAATGGCGTGGCGTTCGTCCTTACACCGAGAGCGAGAAACAGTCTCATTAGCTGGGAACCAATCTCGGATAGGATTATCGTCGTCAGGCTCAGGACCAGTGTCAGAAACGTTACAATTCTGCAGTGCTACGCACCAACTAATACCGCAACATCTGGTGACAAAGAGGATTTTTATAGCCTTATAACTGAGTGCCACCTACGAACATGTTCCAAGAGGTGATATTATTATCATCTCAGGAGATATGAACGCCCAGGTTGGATCAGACAACACTGGACTAGAACACGTCATGGGGAGGCATGGTGACCTTGCGTCGACGCCTCATGAGCTTGGATTAAGAGACCCGAAAACGGCGAATTATTTGTGGAGTTTTGTAGTACTCGGCAAATGGTCATCGGAGGGACCCTTTTTCCACACAAGAGTCATCATAAAACATCTTGGGTTTCCCCTGATGGTGTTACTCAGAACCAGATCGACCATTTGACTATAAGCCGCCGATGGAGAAGATGTCTCCTCGATGTGCGAGCGAAACGTGGAGCTGACGTGGGGAGCGATCACCACTTGATGGTTGCCTGCTTGAGAATTGTGTACAGCAGCTATCCGACGACCACAAATTCTTCAAATGAAGCGCAAGCTTAATGTGGATAAACTCAGAGATCCCAACAAAAAACGCGAATACACCACTATTCTACGCGAAAAGCCATCCACTTTGGGTGAATATGAAATGCACACACTGGACGCCAATTGGGAGGCAACCAGAAACACTTTTCTAACTAGTGCTGAAGAATTTGTAGGATATGTGCAAAACGGTGAGAAACCCTGGATGTCGCAAGACACATGGGACAAGGTTGGTAATCGGAAAAAAGCGAAATTGGCTATCATCTGTCAACCCGATGTCAACCAACGAACGCCCGACTTGAGGCAGAACTACCGCGATGCTCATATACAGCTTAAAAAGGCTGTTAGACGCGACAATAGAAAGGCCATTGAAGATCTGGCAAACAAGGCAGAATCTGCGGCTTACCTTGGGGATATGGGTTCACTTTTCAAAATCATGAAACAGTTGACGAACAGGAATTTCACCGCCAACCACCTGGTGAGAGATGTCAACGGAACTCTCCATAATATGAGTGAACACCAGTTGCGGCGATGGAATGGATATTTTAAACATCTTGTCAGAGGAAGATATTCCGGAAACAGAACTACTACCAAACATCTAACCGCAACAATCCTCTACTAGGAACGATCCCCCAGATAAGGAAGAGATAGTTTCCGCCATTCGGTCAATGGCGGGAAGGAAAGCACCAGGTATAGACGGACTACCAACCGAACTCCTCGAAGCGGACCCGGAAATAACAGCCGATATACTCCTTCCACTCTTCACTAAGGTGTGGAGTGAGGGAAGATATCCGACTGAATGGAAGGAGGGCGTCATTGTGAAAATTCCGAAGAAGGGCGACCTTCGGAATTGTGGCAATTGGCGTGGTATATGTCTACTTACTGCCGTATCAAAAATTATGGCTAGGGTAATTCTCAATAGGATTAGTGATGTCGTCGAGAGCACTCTCGAAGTTTATCACGTAAAGGGTCGACCACACAAATACCCTACGGATAATATTAGAGCAGTCAGCCGAAATGGGTTCGCCACTACATCTCATGTTTGTGGACTTCGAGAAGGCTTTCGACAGCGTTAAGCGAGATTACATATGGAATGCTTTGCGTAGGAGAGGTATTCCAGATAAGGTCATAGCTATGATTAAAGAATCCTACGGAGATGCAAGGTGTCGCGTCTTGCATAGATGAGAGCTGTCCGAGAGCTTCCCTGTGCGAACGGGTGTCAGACAAAGCTGCATATTATCACCAGCCCTTTTTCTGGTTATAATAAATGACATTTTGAAAGCTGCACTGGAAGGTGGGGAAGGTAAAGGTCTTCAATGGAGACTATTTAACATCTTAAGTCACCTTGATTATGCTGATGACGTGTGTTTGCTTGCACATAACCGTTCGGACTTAGAGTCAAATGTTCGCTCGTTGCATTCTAAATGCAAAGAGGCGAGACTGAAAATAAATGTGCGTAAAACCAAGTACATGCACATGGGTTCGAACGCAAGCACACCGATTGTTCTTAACGGACAGGATGTGGAAGAAGTGCAAGATTTTCGCTATCTCGGAAGCATTGTCAGCATGGACGGCGGAGCCGAAAAGGATGTTGAGGCTCGGCTAAATAAAGCTCGTCAGGCCTTCGGTATCATTCCCCTTTCTGAAGGTTAAGAGAGATCTCCCTTCGCACGAAGCTGCGAGTTTTTGACGCATGCGTCAAATCTGTGTTGTTGTATGGTTATACTACGTGGAAAGTGACCGTTCGACTTACCAAGAAACTACAGACTTTCGTAAACCAATGCCTCCGGCGCATTTTAGGAATATTCTAGCCAGAAGTGATCTCCAACGACGAACTTTGGAGTACAACTGGCCAGACTAAAATAGGTATTGAGATTCAACGGCGGAAGTGGCAGTGGATCGGTCATACTTTGAGGAAACCAGAGCGAAATATTGCAAAACAGGCTCTGAATTATAATCCTTAAGGAAGACGTCGGGTTGGTCGACCATGTAACACATGGAAGCGAGCAGTTGAGCAGGAGGCCAGAGGTATAAACAAGTCCTGGCAACAGCTTAAGGCCGATGCTCAGGATCGTGCCTTGTGGAAGAGAGTTGTTTCTGTCCTACGCCCCTATAGGGGGTCTTAACAGGAATTTGATTTGATTTGATTGTTAGACCAAATTACAGGTCATAGTGCGCTGTGTGGACCGAACTTTTTAATCGTCATAATATTCACACTAAGCTCGAATGCACTGAGTAACCACAGAGGTGAAAATTTCTACAAACCGTATACCATTAATGTGATTACCGTCAGCCCTAAAGTAACAGACTAGTAACATGACATCACGTTAATGCCACGCGAACTTGAACGTGTTAAATTTTGCACAGTTGAGGCATATAGAGCTAAGAAAGCAATCATTAATTGCAATTACGTGTAACTACCATAAACATTAATCCAATACTATAATCATTAATTGCAATTGCATCAGGCAGAGTTATTAAAAATCTTTATTTCAGTACTCTCTAATATCTATATATTTACTTTTGCAACGTCATAAATATTCTTATCAAAACTTATGAACGAATCGCAATGAATATTAATTGTTCTACGTGTTAGATGGTGAAAAGGCAACTATAGTAAAAATGTTCTGATATCTTAAAAGTGGTTTGAATCAAAGAAAAAGTATTCCTAGTAACTGATAGATTTTCGACTTCTATAGCAAGTCGGAATAAGCACAGATTGATTCGCAAAATGAAAAACCACAAACTGTAACATTACGCGAAAACACTACACGTGTCAAAATGATTATAAGCTTATCACTAAATATTTTTTTGACCTATTACTACTCGTATATATACGCTAAGAGAATTATCTTATCAAATTAGTTGGGAATATTATTGTTAATTAAATGCATTAACCATTATAAATCAAGTGTAGATAAATATTAAACGGTTTTGTAAATTGCATGCGGTTTCTTTTTAATTTGACTTAATCTTGAGGTGATAAGGATTTTATTGTAAGTTGGGATAAAACTATAACCTTGGTTTAGCGCTCTTGATTGACATAGATTGGAGAGTTTTCATTAATAGTGTGATTTTCCATTTGAGATATTCATTACATGTACATATGTATGTACCTGTATATTAAACTCTCTGATTAGATCGAACAGAATTTTCTAAAAGGCTTAAAACCAATATTAGGTTATAAGCAAAGTTCTTGATTGTAAACCAACATAAGGTTTCAATCTACTTGTTTATTTATACATTTAAAGTTATTTGAAATTAATTCTTCTATTTATTTATATATATATAAGAATTCATCAATAAAAGATTACTTACAATTTATAATACAAAGCTTACAGCAAAACATAAAAAAAATCATATTTTTAACGAAGCTGACTTAATCTGAGTAATATTAAGATTAAAATCAATGTTGGTATAATTATCGTTAAAAGCCCGTGAAATGGAATTATCGGATCGTGCTAGCCGTAATTAGTTCGATGGAATGGAATGTCAAGAAGTACGTAGTCTCTCAAGATTCGATAAGGTATTTTGAAGGAGAGAGCTCCTAGCAAAAGCTGAGAGTCGATTTGACCTGAAATTAATTTAACTGCAAATGCGGCACTAACAATAACTCGCCTATCTTCGAGCGGTATCAACGAAAGCAGTTGAAGTCGTTCTTGATAAGGAGGGAGACATATTGGATCCGACCAGGGAGGCCCCTTGAGAGCAAATCTTGAAAATCTTCGCTGTACAGACTCGATTCTTTTCTTATGAATATCGTAATAAGGACTTCAAACGGGGCAAGCATATTCAAGAATTGAGCGTACAAGGGCACAGTAAAGTGTCTTTGTAATGTAAGGGTCATTAAAGTCCTTACACCATCGTTTTACAAAGCCCCAAATGGAAGAATTAGCCTTGATAACAATAATGTCAACATGGTCATCGAAAGTACATTTGTCATTAAATAGTACACCTAAATCGCGTACTTTGTTTAATTTCTGTAAAGCAATTTCCTGTAACACATAGATAAATTCAAAAGGAATTTTTTTTCTGGAGAAAGATGTCATAGTGCACTTTCCAACATTTAAAAGCGTACAGTTTAAGGTACACCAGTCAAAAAATAGTTTTATGTCATTTTGCAAAAGTAGATAATCGTTCGTACAAGTGACAGTACGAAATATTTTTGCATCGTCAGCATACAAAAGAATATTTGAGTTGGATATAATCGAACACACGTCATTAATAAATAAAATAAACAGAAGTGGACCAAGATGACCGCCCTGAGGTACACCAGAAGTGTTTGGAATAATCGATGAGACAGCATCTCGAAATTGTACTTGTTGGGTGCGATTAGAAAGATAGGGTTTGATCCACGTAGTAAAAATAGTTGGAAATCCAAGAGAGTAAAACTTGAAAATAAGTAAGTTGTGATTAATTTTATCAAATGCCTTGCCAAAAACTGTATATATCATATACAGTCAACTTGTTTGCCAGCTTCAATCGCTGGAATCACAAAATTTGAAAATTGCAACAGGTTTGTTGTTGTGGATCTACCTTTAGTGAACCCGTGTTGGGTTGGGCTAATTATTGATTTGCAATGAAAGTACATTACATCACAGACAATTGCCTCGAATAATTTTGGAACACTAGACAGCCTAGCTATAGGTCGGTAATTACTTTCGTCGTTCCTTTTACCTTTCTTGAACAGGGGAGTTATTGTCGAGTATTTCCACAAACTTGGGAAAACCCTACAACGAAGAGATGCGTTAAATAAGGAACTAAGTGGAGATAAAAGTGCAGAGGAGCACTTTTTGAGCACAACAGACGGTATTCCATCTGGGCCGCTAAGATAACTCTCTGAGATGTTCATGATAAACTTCGATATAGTGGGCTCATCTATAATGAGATCCTTCATCTCAAGTGTAGTAGAGGGAAATTTTGTCAAGTATTGAAAATTATTAAAATTAATATCACAGTCTGGGGCATCAAATGCAGCACGAAAATGATCGGCAAAAAAGTCACTAATTATTTTAGGATCGTCGCTAACTTCCCCATGATAAGACAGAGTCGCTGGAAAGCCATCTGTACGCCTCTTAGAATTGACGAAATTCCAGAACTGCTTAGGCTTATCTTTAATTGTCATCTTCATATCAATCAGATAACACTGATAAGCCAATTTTGACCTGGTAATAAATAAATCGTTTACCTCAGAGTAGCGCTTATAATCAGAATCAATCCCAGAGAGACAGTACTTCTTCCATGCTTTAGTTTTTAAATTTTTTAGATTTATTAAATCGTCGTCAAACCATGGAAATTTTTTATATGAACCATTACTCGTAACCGGAACGCATCGAGAGAAACAACCAAAAGGAATATTGTAGAAATTATTAACAGCAGTTTCAATGTCTGTTTCGTTAAGTACGCACGACCAATCACAATTTGAAATATCATCATTTAAGGCTACAAAGTCAGCTTTATTAAAATTAAAACGATGAAAAGTATCAGTTTCAAAATTCTTAACGTTATCGGCATTATTTAAAGAATAAATAGCATGGAACGCCGGATGGCGTGATGATTCTGGAAGCAAAGGTGAGTTGCATCTGTTGATCGTAAAATATCTCACATCGGAGCAGAAGACTAGGTCAAGAAATGTTCCGAATGAGTTAGGTATTGGATTTGACTGATGAAGACCCGTTGAAAACATACTATCCAAAAAATTTGCATCTTGCCGTGGACAGGAAGAAAGAGCTGGCAGTAGGCAATCATCACAGTCAAAAGGAGACCACAAGAGGCATGTTCAATCAATCAATCAAATTCCTGTTAAGACCCCCTATAAGGGCATAGGACAGAAACAACTCTCTTCCACAAGGCGCGATCCTGAGCATCGGCTTTAAGCTGTTGCCAGGACTTGTTTATTCCTCTGGCCTCCTGCTCAACTGCTCGCTTCCATGTGTTACATGGTCGTCCAACCCGACGCCTTCCTTGAGGGTTATAATCCAGAGCCTGTTTTGCGATGTTTTGCTCTGGTTTCCTCAAAGTATGACCGATCCACTGCTACTTTCGCCGTTGAGTCTCAATACAAAATGCGCCGGAGGCATTGGTTTACGAAAGTCTGTAGTTTCTTGGTAAGTCGAACGGTCACTTTCCACGTAGTACAACCATATAACAACACGGATTTGACGCATGCGTCAAAAACTCGCAGCTTCGTGCGAAGAGAGATCTCTCTTAACCTCCAGAAAGGGGAAAGGATACCGAAGGCCTGACGAGCTTTATTTAGCCGAGCCTCAACATCCTTTTCGGCTCCGCCGTCCATGTTGACAATGCTTCCGTGATAGCAAAAATCTTGCAGCTCTTCCACATCCTGTCCATTAAGAACAATCGGTGTGCTTGCGTTCGAACCCATGTGCATGTACTTGGTTTTACGCACATTGATTTTCAGTCCCGCCTCTTTGCATTTAGAATGCAACGAGCGAACATTTGACTCTAAGTCCGAACGGTTATGTGCAAGCAAACACACGTCATCAGCATAATCAAGGTGACTTAAGATGTTAAATAGTCTCCATTGAAGACCTTTACCTTCCCCACCTTCCAGTGCAGCTTTCAAGATGTCATTTATTACCACCAGAAACAGGGCTGGTGATAATATGCAGCCTTGTCTGACACCCGTTCGCACAGGGAAGCTCTCGGACAGCTCTCCTACCTTGCATAATTTTTGATACGGCAGTAAGTAGACATATACCACGCCAATTGCCACAATCCCGAAGGTCGCCCTTCTTCGGAATTTTCACAATGACGCCCTCCTTCCATTCAGTCGGATATCTTCCTTCATTAGGAGGAGTATGTCGGCTGTTATTTCCGGATCCGCTTTGAGGAGTTCGGTTGGTAGTCCGTCTATACCTGGAGCTTTCCTTCCCGCCATTGACCGAATGGCGGAAACTATCTCTTCCTTATCTGAGGGATCGTCCCTAATAGAGGATTGTTGCGGTTGGATGTTTGGAAGTTGTTCTGTTTCCGGAATATCTTCCTCTGACAAGATGTTTAAAATATCAGAGAAGTATTCCTTCCATCGTTGCAACTGGTGTTCACTCATATTAAGGAGAGTTCCGTTGACATCTCTCACCAGGTGGTTGGCGGTGAAATTCCTGTTCGTCAACTGTTTCATGATTTTAAATAGTGAACCCATATCCCCAAGGTAAGCCGCAGATTCTGCCTTGTTTGCCAGATCTTCAATGGCCTTTCTCTTGTCGCGTCGAACAGCCTTCTTAAGCTGTATATGAACATCGCGGTAGTTCTGCCTCAAGTCGGGCGTTCGTTGGTTGACATCGGGTTGAAAGATGATTGCCAATTTGGCTTTTTTCCGATTTGCCAACCTTGTCCCATGTGTCTTGCGACATCCAGGGTTTCTCACCGCTTTGCGCATATCCCACAGATTCTTCAGCACTAGTTAGAAAAGTGTTTCTGGTTGCCTCCCAATTGGCGTCCAGTGTGCGCATTTCATTTTCAGCCAATGTGGATGACTTTTCGCGTAGAATAGTGGTGTATTCGCGTTTTTTGTTGGGATCTCTGAGTTTATCCACATTAAGCTTGCGCTTCATTTGAAGAATTTGTGGTCGTCGGATAGCTGCTGTACACAATCTCAAGCAGGCAAGCATCAAGTGGTGATCGCTCCCCAGGTCAGCTCCACGTTTCGCTCGCACATCGATGAGACATCTTCTCCATCGGCGACTTATAGCCAAATGGTCGATTTGATTCTGAGTAACACCATCAGGGGAAACCCAAGATGTTTTATGATGACTCTTGTGTGGAAAAAGGGTCCCTCCGATGACCATTTGCCGAGTACTACAAAACTCCACAAATAATTCGCCGTTTTTGGGTCTCTTAATCCAAGGTCGTGAAGTGTCGACCCAAGGGTCACCATGCCTCCCCATGACGTGTTCTAGTCCAGTGTTGTCTGATCCAACCTGGGCGTTCATATCTCCCGAGATGATAATAATATCACCTCTTGGAACACGTTCGAAGGTGGCACTCAGTTGGCTATAAAACTCCTCTTTGTCACCAGATGTTGCGGTATTAGTTGGTGCGTAACACTGCAGAATTGTGACGTTTCTGACACTGGTCCTGAGCCTGACGACGATAATCCTATCCGAGATTGGTTCCCAGCTAATGAGACTGTTTCTCGCTCTCGGTGTAAGGACGAACGCCACGCCATTTCTGGCTTCACTTTCAGGGCTCACTGATTGGCGGTGCAAGGACCGAGTAACCCCAGCTCTTCCCCCGTCATTCAATGTTCGAACGTTCCAGAAGCCAATCATAGTCCGTTTTCGAATGCCAAAAGTCGTTATCGTAGAATCAGTCCGTATCCGAGGCGATGTATCCGTTTCTCGTATCATTTAGATCTTAAGATCACGGGTGATAAGCCCATGATCCAGTGAGTGTCCATTTGCCATTTTTTAGGGCAAGCAGGACTGGCTGTGGGTGAATTCTACAGCCCTCATCCCACAGGGGGAAAGAGGCATGTTGAAGTCACCAAATACAAGTAGCTCATCCCGGGATTACAAAAGAGTACTGACATAATCAATTGCATTGCATGCAGCCTCATAGACAGCATAAGGTGATAACGGTGGTACGTATAAAGTAACAACATATAGTTTTTTGTCCTTAAGTGAGAGGACGACGCATAACATCTCAATATCAGCAACTTCAGCGATGACAACAACTTCAGTCGGAAATTGGCTTCGAACCGCGCAGAGGACTCCACCACCAACATTGGCATCCATAAGTTCAAGAAGACGATCACGGCGAAAAAATTGATAATAGGAGTCAAGCAGTGCAGCATCTTGGAAACTACCACAGAGCCATGTTTCGGTGAGACAAATTACGTCAAAGCAGGAACCAGCAGCAGCGATGTAAAGTTGACGGGTTTTGGTTCGCATATCACTTACGTTGGCGTAGTATATTGAGATGGAGCTATCCCGTTTTTTGACTTAGTGTCCAATCGACGTAGTGTTGAATTGTATCGACTCTTAGGAATGAATTCCCTTACAATTGCTGAAGACGGCCAACAGTTGGAAATAGAAACTGTAGCGAAACAGGAACTCGGCAAGACAACTCTAAAAGAAGAGGTGGACCACGATGATTAGCTGGGATTAATTTTTTACATGAAATAGCGTTTTCAGGTATACTAATATTATCATGGTTTAGGATACTCATGATGTTGGTAAGAACATCCATTTCAGAAGTATCTAGGTCTAGCCGTGAAACAAAAAGAACTTTAGGTTTCTCTACCGCCTTTAATGTGCATAATGTATCATGAGATCTAACAGGATTCGGTAGGATAGTTGATGTCGGAGAAATGATGATATCTGTAGATTGCACATCTGTTGAAGTGAGTGGTAAACACTCCTTTATCTGAACACGATGCTCTCGTTTTTTGTGTTTATTGCTAGTTTTGTTGTTACTTGTCTTCTTTTTGCTGATGCTCTTACTTAGTGGTGGTGAATCGACAATCGTATCCTTGGGGCCATCCGTCTGACTTGAAGTGTTAAGAACGGAACGCACGTTACTCGATTTTTCAGCTGGGAAGACATCTTAGAAAGAGACTTATCCGCACTGTCAGCAAGCAATTTTACAACTTTTATGTCTCCGTGCATTACCTCGAGTTTGTGTGTAAGAGCGTTACTGGAAGAAGTTGGCATAGTTATCGTACTCCCTGGCAATCCAGTCGTAGAGTCACTATCTGGTAAGCTACTAATGACTGTATTTAATTTAACATCAGTTTGCGCATATTTTTTTGTCAGTTTTGACATGTCATGTTGAATTAAACTACAACAAGCGAGCAGTTTATCAAACTGCGTACCATATTCACGAAACTCATCAATGCAATCATTTAAAATAGATACGCTATCTGATATTTTATTAACTGTGTTGCATATAAAGGCGTAGTCACTTTTCAAATCAGCAAACGCAGTGGTGGTTTGATCAATCCAATCTATGTATGTATATAATTGTGCCAGTAACTATCAATCAAAATCAAATTCCTGTTAAGACCACCTATAGGAGCATAGGACAGAAACAGCTCTCTTCCACGAGACCTGAGCATCGTCATTTAGCTGTTACCAGGACTTGTTTATTCCTCTGGCTTACTGCTTCCTTGACGATAATAATCTAGAGCCTGTGTTTGGCGATTTTTCACTCTGGTTTCCTCAAAGTGTGACCGATCCACTACTACTTACGCCTTTGAATCTTAATGCCTATTTTAGTCTGTCTAGTTGCACTCCAAAGTTCATCGTTGAAGGTCACTTCTGGCCAGAATATTCCTAAAATGCGTCGGAGGTATTAGTTCACGAAAGTTTGCAGTTTCTTGGTAAATCGAACGGTCACTTTCCATGAAGTACAACCATATAGCAAAAAGGATTTGACGCATGCGTCGAAAACTCGCAGCTTCGTGCGAAGGGAGATCACCCTTAACCTCCAGAAAGGAGAAAGGATACCGAAGACCTGACGAGCTTTATTTAGACGCCGTTCATGCTAACAATGCTTTCGAGATAACAAAAATCTTGCACCTCTTCCTCATCTTGTCCGTTAAGAACAACCGGTGTGCCAGTGACTATAACAGATATTAATTAGGTCGACTGGAGTCTACCTGAAATCAATCGGAGCAGAAGTAAGAAATAAAAAAATTACAGAACATAAAATAATCGTTGTGTTAACTTATTCATTTTCATGTCGACCGAAACAAAATTTTTAATCGATAAATTGAAACGAATCAAACACAAATTGATTTGAACAGATCCAGTGGTCAATTTTTTATAACATTACAAATTGCTACGCTTAATTAAAGCGTTTCATAAATGCTATAAAGCTTTACTATTAAGAATAAAGTCTGTCAATGCATAAGACTAGATTGCGATAACGCCGCAAATAAATGTTAATTAAAAAAAGTAACAATTGGAATTTTGTTCATGTATAGCAAATGGGTTAGTGCTATTTATGTATAACTCATCAATAACATCAATTAAAGCAATTTGAATGATGTTTTAATTATGAAAAGAATATTGGTACTATTTTGAAAATTACTAATGATCCCATCTCTCCTGTTTTGAGCAGGAGACTCCTTTTTTCTGGACCGAAAACCTGTGACCTGTGATTGCTCTCGAAAAACCTGTTTTTGACCAGAGATATTTTTAACGCACCAAATTTTAAAATTTCAAACGTGGTAGCAGTCAACGTCACGGCGAACGTCGCAGTGAACGTTGGCAACACGCGGCGAATGCGCGAAACAGCGAACGGTGCAAAAATTACATACGCGCGCACACACATACTCTCTCTCTTTCTGTGTCTCAATCAGTTTACGCGCATAGAACGTCATTCTTTTTATATGCGCCATTAGTTCTTTGTCTCTTTGTGTGTTCGTTTGATTGAAAAAGAAAGAAAATGTCGAACAAATACAGATGTGTTTTTTCTGCTAAACTTAAGGAAAAATATCCGTATCTCGAAAAAACCAAAAGTGAAAGTGGTGTTCGCTGTAAAAAGTGCAACAAAGAATTTTCCATCGCTTCAGGCGGCAATTCAGATATCGTTCGACATCTAAAGACGAACGTCCACCGCGAAGCCTTGAACGCAGCGTCTGGCAGCCAAGCAATCAATGCTTTCTTTTCATCGACATTCGACGCCACAATGGCAGCAATGGAAGGCACTTGGGCATATCACGTCATAAACTCAAATCACAGCTTTCGATCCTCAGACTGTGCGACAAAAATATTCCGAACGTGTTTCAAATTGCAAAAATTTTCGTGCTCGCAAACGAAATGTCAATCCATCGTCGTCAATGTATTCGCTCCTCAAGTCAAACAAATGCTTGAAGAAGAATTGAAGCAGTGCAGCTATGTGTCGGTTTATACAGACGCATCGAACCACGGAAACGTGAAGCTGTTTCCCGTGCTCGTTCGATATTTTATTCCTACAGTCGGCGTGCGTGTAAAAGTCTTGGATATAACGTCGGAACGTGGCGAAACATCAGAAATTATCCACGAGCTCATTTCAGCTGCAGCCGCTAAATACGATCTGAAGAATAAAATCGTTGCGTTCTGCGGAGACAACGCCAAAGCGAATTTCGGTGGCATTACGCGAGGAGGACAGAACAACGTATACTACAGAATGAAATCGTGGCTTCCGTATCTAATCGGCATTGGATGCGTAGCTCACATCGCACACAATGCGCTGAAATATGCTTGCGATGTGTTGCCATTCGATGTTGAATGTGTCATTGTGAAAATATACGCGTATTTCTACATTCACACCACACACGTAACAAAACTGGTCAAATTTTGTGAAACGGTTCGCGTCGAATATATGAAATTACTGGGTTACGCAAAGACACGTTTTCTCGCTCTTGGTCCAGCCATTAAGCGCGTGTTGCAGCTATATGATGCCTTGAAATTACTTTTCGTTGGCTTGCCGAAAGGAGAAAAAATGCTAAAAAATTTCTTCAGCGATCCAATGTCGAAATTTTGGCTACATTTCGCTCAAGAGCAGGTACACAATATAAATTATTTTCGAAAATTAGAATCAATCAATCAATTATTTCGTTTCCGTTTTTTTCGATTCATCGTTTTATTGACTAGGCTCAGTTGTTCGCAGAATATGTGCTTAAAATTGAAGGCGATGATGTCACCGCAATTGATATCACTCAATATTTGGATGAACTGCAAACGTCTTTGCAACTGCGGCGGGAAGATGTTTTCTTATCGCCAAAGACAGCTGCAGAAAAGGTAGCGCTTACCAACGATGGGTACAATGCCGAGATCTTGACCGCCAAATGCACTGAATTCTTCGGTAATTTGTTCTGTTTTTGTACGACTCATTATTATGCTGACAGATATTTGAAATAATTTTGCAGATGATGCTGTCGAATACCTCGAAAAGTGGGCAGCTCCAATTATGGAATTAGAAGCGTATTCTTGGGCAACGTTGCGCAGAGTTCCATCGTGGAAAGACGTCGAAGCGGTCATGCAAAAATTGGATACGCAAAAATTGTACGACGCGAACGAAAATGCAACGAAATTGCACAACCAACTTATTTACGTGAAGAACTATTGTTCAGAGAGTAAAATCAAACAATGGAAAGACGATAAGGTCACGACCACAAACCGGTGGGTCGAACTATTCAGACATTTGGATTCCGAAAGTTGCGACTACAAGGAAATTGCAAAAATCATTGAGTACATTCTTTGCATGCCCGGTTCGACTGCTTCCGTCGAAAGAGTTTTTGCTGCAATGAATAAAACGTGGACGAAGGAAAAATCTCAACTAAAAGTGGATACATTGAAGGCCATTCTAACCGTCAAAGTGAATTTGAAAATGTCGTGCATGGAATTCTTCGAATTCATCAAATCAAAACCGGACATGCTCCGCCAAATCTCAGCAAAAGAAAAATACAATTTGCGCTCCGCTGATGCCAACGAAGAAACAGATGACGACTTGGGCGACGACATTGACCTTGACCTTGAAGATGATTGATGACTCTTCGTAATAATAAGCATTTTTTATTCACATTTTGACGCCATGATATAATCTTTACACCAGTTTTACACCAGTTTTACACCTTTTTTTCAAAATAAAAAACCTGCAAAATGCTACGATTTTGTGAATTTCTCCTGTTTTTAAACAAAAATGAGATGGGATCATTAATAATTACTGATAGGCATTTACAAAATTTAGCTAATTGGTAAATTATAAAACTTCTTCCTTTCTTTCAATGGTACCGCAGACCAAATCGCGAATAGGCCCCAGGCCTTCAGGTTTCCTAACATTTATTTATTATTGTGGAAGCGTTGTTTGACCTTCGCAAAATCTTCTGTCTACGGTCGCAACATTGATCGAACTTGCGACCATCATATTGTAGACCAACACGCTACCTCCTACGCTACACCGTTACTATACTTCTTCTTCTTACAGGTTCCTTTTCTTTTATTTGTTATTGTGGAAATCTTTTTTCGGTTTTTTTTAAGGCACCGAACACAATTTAGGGGTCACCCTATAATGCTATACACAGATATGTCGGTATAGGGACTGGAGAAAAAAATTTTGGATCAGTTTAATTTGGGTGATGAAAGACGGTGGACATTGCTTTTGAAGCACGGAGATCGTACTCGTTGGGAAACACTTTGGCTGCTTATGTGTGAGCCCTTCCCACAACCCTCTATCTACGAATTTTTCATTTTCGCAGATTGAGGTAGCCCAGGTATACCCATGCAAGCAGTGTGCTGGAATTATACGTCGACCGGGATTTGAACTCACGACCTTCATATTGTAGACAAACCAGCTACCCACTAGGCTACACCTTTAGTTTTGAAATGCTAATCGATAACTCTTCTGTGCTGAAGACGGATAGTACAGTTCCGATATAACATACCGCAAGAATTTTATCAGTTCGTACAGTGAAATAGAGGTCCATTTCACATCTTTTGGATCACAGTGCTGGTGTGTTTCAAAATAAATTTTTTTCGGACGATACTCGCAAAAGGCGATATGAAATAATTTATTTCCAACATACCGCGGAGTCTCTTTAAATTTCAATGTTTCAGGAAAATTACACAGCGACAACCTTCGTTTTCAATCCTTTGGCACTTGCTGGAAATGTGTTTAATACCATCCGAGATTGGTTTCCAGCGAATAAGACTGTTTCTCGCTCAGTTTAAGGACGACCGCGTCGCCATTTTTGGCTTCACACTCAGGACCAACGTACAGAATAATGTTTCCGTTCGAGGTTCGTTTTTCTCCTGATTCTGTCCATCCCACCTTGCTCATAGCCGAGATTTGGATATTGCTCCATTTCACGGTCGATGAGTGATTGTCAGTGTATGGACCGAGTGACCCCATCCCTTCCACCGTCATTCACAGTTCGAACGTGCAGAAGTCTATCATAGTCCGTTTTCGAATGGTAAAAGACGTTATCATAGAATACGTCCATATGAATTTCTCGTAGCAGATAGCATTTTAAAAGCCTACGATCCAGTGAATGTCCTCTCGCCGTTATTAGGGAGGACTGGCTGCGACTGTATTTGTAGAGATTTATAATGTAAGCCACTTTGTAGTTGGAGAGATTCTAGAATGTAAGCCACTGTATGTAGATTATTTGTCAGTCACTTGCCGTCAGTCATCCAGACAAGACCTAAATAAAGAATTAACTTATACAGAATTCTTCTGTCCGTACTGCATGTAAAGTGACCGTTAAGCTTTTTCAGGAACTTCAAACTTTCGTGAACCAAAGCCTTCGACGCATTCTGGCCAGAGATATGATCTCCAACGACAAATTTGAGAGCAGTGGCGCTTCTTTGTAAGCACTGGAGCACTGAACTTCCAAAAATTTCATCCCATAAATTTCGATTAAAATTTAGATGGCCGCAGTTTATAAATGTAGATAAATAATAACATTCGAATAAAGATGAATAATCCATACCTGGTAGCACTGCATGTTTTTCAATCCCGGAGATGCACATTGAAAAGTGTTTCCGCTACACTTGCTTTTTGCACTAAACTTTGAAAGAGATGCAGACGCACTGAAAAAGAGATATCTCATAAAAAGCTGTATGAAAAAATATCAACTTTTTGAGTAAATGTTCCGAAAACCCGATGGAAAGCCGATGCATAACCAATCGGCAATATCATTTAATAGTGCTGAGTAATACCATTGACACATAGCGCTCCTAATTATATTTTAGCTAATTCGTAATTTAGTTCGTCTTCATCGTTAGTAGATTGGTGGCACACAGCACTTTGCTAATTAAGAAGAACCACTCACTCATGTCATATTTTTAAAAAGTTGAATTGCATAGCCAGTAGGCAATCAAATTTTGCAAGGAAGGCGACAAAAGAAGAAAAACGATCCTTAGTCCTGTTTTAGAATCGTTTGCGAGTCATCTTTCATAGCTAGGCGTTTAAATCACGATTCCAAGATTTTGTATAATTTAGAGCTGTTAGAAAATGACTTTTCTTCTCTCTTGCACGACGAAGCTTTTATGAAAGCTTCAACTCTAGTACTACATTCTTCATCGTTATAGCCTAAATTATGAGAAAAATGAGTGGATTTAGCTAAATAAGATGATTTAGCTGAGAGCATAACGAGATGATTTAGCTGCTAAATTATCACTGTTTTGGTAATTTAGCTAAATAAGCGTATGACACACAGCCGTTTAATGTTAATTTAGGTCTTAATTATAATTTAGCTGCGCTATGTGTCAATGGTATAACGCCACGTCTGTTCGGCGGCGTACAGCTCGTACGTTGGGTAGGGGTATCAAATACTATTGAGATACGGGGTGAGGACGTAAGTGGGGGTTAGTGTAAATTATGCATTAACGACGTGATGGAATAGAAGGAAAATTTATGCGTAAATAACGTGTAAACTTTACAAACTTCCTCCTGTGGTATAACGAAAAAAGCAACTAAACGTTACTTTCGGTATAAGGTCCGTTTCATATTTATAAGGTCACTTAATATTTTTAAAAATATGAAACGCGTGCATGCATTTGTACACTACGGTTTTTCTAAAATATTCCATGCAATGGTGCAAATGGCACAGTGTACAAATACGCAGTTATTCGCTAACGATATTCCCATTATCTGAACGAACAAAATTTGCTCTTGTTTCATATTTATAAGGTCAGTTGTGATAAAACTGCGGAAGTACTAACGACACGGTAATTAAGAGCTAGATTTTTATTTGTTTTTTCTAATTCAGTAAGTTTACTCATAATGCCACTTGGGAAAGTACTGAGTAAACAAGAAAAAGGGATTATTAACGCCCGGAGAACTATGGTTTGAGAGAGATTCCGCGTAGAATTAAGAGAAGTTTGTGTGTTAGCAAAATTATTTGCGTTTTCCAGATTCCTGCGGCACTCAAAAACGATCTGAAAGAAAAAGAAAGCTGAACCAAACCACACAAAGGAGAATCGTACGCGCATCTTCGAATGCGTCTACCTCTCTTAATCAGCTCAGAGCCATGGTAGGCAATGAAATATCGCGTTCTACCGTTTGGAGAACTTTGAAATGTACGGATTTCATTCGATACGAAAAAAAGAAGGTAATGCCAAAATTGACAGCCAAGCACAAAGAGGCCAGGCTACAACGTCGACACAAATTGGAATCGGGTAAGTAAAAAATATCGATGCCAAAAACTACGATTCAATAGACATTTATCATTTTAAGATTGTATTCTCAGAGGAGAAGAAGTGGAATCTCGGTGGTTCTAACGGCTCTCGGGGGTATCGTGATATCCATCAAAAGCCATTGAAATTTGCGAAGAGGAATTTTGGTGGCGGTAATGTGATGACATGGGCCGCGTTTTGTGCTGAAAGATGTTTAGAAATCTAGATCGTTTCCTCTCGAATGAAGAGTGCAAACTACATCGAAGTTTTGGAGAAGGCTTTTTTTTACCATTTTTAAATGAACATGGTTCAGAAGAATGGATCTTTCAGCAGGATAACGCGAGAATTCATATAAGCCGTGAAATAAAAAGTTGGTTTGCCGCTAAAGGGGTTCAACTTATGCAGTGGCCTGCCTGCTCACCTGCCTTGAATCCAATAGAAAATCTATGGGGCATATTATCACAACGGATTTACGCCAATAACCACCAATTCAACTCAATTGCAGAGCTTATTCGCGCAATACAAGTGGAATGGTGTAGAATAGAGCCTGGGATTATCACAAACCTCGTTGGCAGTATGGAAGTGAGAATAAATAAAGTATTCTTGAATGGGGGCAATATTATCTGTTGATTTTATGTAATTTGGCGTTTATTTTTATACTCTAGATGAAATCTGAGAGTATTATACCACCTTGATCAAAAAGTTCCCGGAATTTATTGAGAAAATTAAAAATACAAGTTTATTCATCTAAATCTATACTGTCCCCTTCAAAGTAATCCCCATCGACTGCAACACACTTATGCCAGCGCCTGATCCAATCCTCGAAACATTTTTTATATTCGGTTTTCGGTATGACCATCAGTGCTCCCTGCGATTTTTCCATTACTTCCTCTCGGCTGCTGAAACGCGTTCCTCGTAGTGTTTATACTCTAGATGAAATCTGAGAGTATATTGTGTTTGCCTTACCGTTTGTAACGCTAAGAAATAACGCTCGCACAGAGTCGCCAAGGGTACAGAAATATTTGTTGTCGCTCAAAAACCTCGATTCCGAGTGACCGTCTGTCTGTCTGTCTGTCTGTCCGTCTGTCCGTCTATGCGTCTGTCTACAGCATAACTCTCGAAAGCTTTGAGCTATAGTGCTAAAAATTGTTGTGTGTCATTTTGAGCAAAAAAGTAACTTTAAGTTCGTGAATGGGCTACATCCCCCCCCCCCTTCCTTCTACCCCCTCCCATACAAATTTCATGAAATTTCGAAATATTAAGAAATTGATTTTTCTTTGAAACTGCTATCGACTTGAAATTTAGGTCAAAGTATTATGATATAGATGTCATTAATATCACAGAATATTGACCCGATCCCCTTACTCCTTCTACCCCCTCCCATACAAATGGATAATTTTGAAAAATACATATTTTCGATTCATTGAAACTAGTAAAGCTAATAAGACGAAATTTTGTCAGAATTAATTCTACTATAATTGCAATTTATTTTAAAAATAATTATCAACTTCATCTCTCTCCTTCTACACCCTCCCATACAAATTTCACGGAGTTTTGAAATTTAAATTAAATTATTTTTTTTCGAAACTGTTAAGGCTATCAACTTGATATTTAGTATATAGTACATAAATAGAAATATTAATAATGCGAAAAAATTTTGTTTTGATCCGTACACTCCTTCTACCCCCTCCCATACAAATGCATAATTTCTGTTAAAAGCATTTTATCGATATCCATTCAAACTAGAAAAAGTACAAACTTCAAATTTTGCCAGAATTTGTTTCTTAATAATTAAAATAAGTGCTGGAAAAAATTATCAGCTCCGCTTCACTCCTTCTACCACCTCTCATACAAATATCTGTATTATAAATTCAAGAAAAGCATTTCTCCTTCAAGTATATGAGAGCTATCGACTTTGAAATTGAATCAAAGCATGGTGATAAGGATGATGATAAGCAGTTTCAAAATCATCTCCTCTGCCACCTCCCATACAAATGTTCCAATTTCAGGAAAACTATGACCAATTTCTTTAAAAATAATGAAAACTAAAAATTTTAAATTCAGGAAAAAACATTTTACATGCCATGTTCGGTGACATATATGAAAAATACAAACCTCCCCCTCTACTTCTACCACCTCCCATGCAAAAGTCTCTATTCACTATTCGAAAGAATTTGAGATGACATATTTTCCGGTATATTAAAGTCATTTTCATATCATCTAGAGTATCATATGATTGGGCTTTAAGCCCAGTGTTATGTTTTTTTAACTCGATTGAACAGAAAGAAGTCACAGGGAGCCAAATCAGGTGAATTCGGTGGCTGTTGGATGGTATTTGTTGCTTTTTTCGTCAAAAAATTGCGAATAATGATGGCACTGTGCGACGGTGCGTTATCATGGTGCAAAATCCACGAGTTTTCTGCCCACAATTCTGGTCTCTTTCGGCGAATTGCTTCACGCAAACGTCTCATAACGCCCAAATAATACTCTTTGTTTACTGTCTGGCCTTCTAACAAAAATTCATGATGCACTACACCGTTGTAATCCATGAAAACCGTGAGCATTGCCTTCTTTTTTGACTGAAAACGACGTGGTTTCACGACCACTTTTGAACCGCTCGTGCCACTGGTAAACGACCGTTTTCTTCAGAGAATCGTTGCCGAAACACTTTTCCAACATTTCCAACGTTCGCGCACCATTAAATCCGTTTTTTACGCAAAATTTAATACAAGTTCGTTGTTGCAAATTTAAATCCATTTCTAAAATTGTAAAAAATCGCCAACACACACAGAGATAGATGTACTCTTGGCTACGTAACTTTTGCAAACTTAAAGCTATGACGCTAAGATTTAGAGGGAATGTGAACAACAGATGTACCTACTTAACAAAAACAGAACTCAAATCGGAACAATAAAAGCGCCACACGGTGGTTATTCCGGGAACTTTTTGATCAAGGTGGTATGTCTGCCACGAAGTTTGTAACGCTAAGAAATAAGGCACGGAGAAAAAAATGAATGATACATAAATTCATAGAATCACTCAAAAATCTCGAAACCGGATGTCCGTCCGTATTCTATCTAGCTTGAGAACGCGTTGATCTAAAAAGTTCAAATTTTGTACACGTCGTTTTTGACAAAAAAGTAAAGACAAGTTCGTGAATGGGCCAAATCGATTGTGTCTTTTCTTTGCTACTGCTTCACAGTGAAATAGGATATGTTCTGTCCTTTCTGAATTTTTGAGACAGAGTCGGCAGATATCGGTTTTAGCTAGACCCATATTTTGAAGGTGTGGCCCGTCGTTAGGCCGATTAGAGTACTAATAACAATCTTCTAAAACTTCCTCCACGTTTTTTTTTCTTGTGACAGAATTAGTTTTTTTGAGATTGATTAACCTGGAAGTCGATTCCAGTAGATTCAATGCTCTTGTTCAACCCACTTTCTAAATATAAGGTTGGAATCATCTTTTAGTTCTCCGCAGAATGGCTCTAGTCCAATCAAATTAATTTCTGTGCCGTTTCTTGCAAGGCGGTCATTTACCTTAATCCCCATATGTCCTGCCTTTCCCCACATTAAGGTTACTTTGTTCCTTTTTCCCAGGATGATTTGATGGATGGTTTTGAAGGCAGTCTCAAATCAGCCTCGATCCGTGTTTGTTGGATGCTAAGGCTTTGAGAACCGCCTGACTGTCCGATAAGAAATAAATAATTTTATTGCGATGAGCCCTCCTGGATGCATAGCTCCATTACTATTAGTTCGGCCGGGAATATGGTGCCTTTTTGCAGAGTGTTTTTAAAACTGAAAAGTTAACTCCGGGTCCAGTCCCCTCAGAAGTCCGCGAACCATCTGTATGCCAGATGGTTGATCCCTCTTCCATTTCAGATAGCATAGATTGCCAGTCCTTGCGTTCTCTGATTATAATTTTGAAGGTGGTTTTAAAGTTGAATTTTGTCAGCATAGTGTCCGATAGTGTGGAGGTTAGAACCTCTATTTTGGGGTTCTTTAGGATTTTGAGGTGACCCCCGATTTGTATTTGCTTTCCTTCTGTATGAGGGTGTTATGCTTGCCTCCTTTTTTATTTGGAGATGTATCGGAGGGATGTTTAGGAACATTTCCATTGCCAGAGTAGGGCAGGTTTTAATTGCTCCTGTGATACCAAGACAAGCTAGTCTTTGGATTTTTTGTAACATAGGCAACAAAAAGTTGTTATATTTTAGTCCACCATACTGTTGATCCGTATGTGATCACAAACATGTTAAATATACCGAGAAATATTAACAATAAGTCGGTCCTAAACTTATCCAGAGTGTATATTTTCATGAACTTTTTTCGTGTTCTTTGTACAACATGCTCATATAAATATGTAACTATTACGGAGACTGTCATGTTTGAAAATCGGCACTTACGATGCAGTGTGCTTCATGGATATTGTGGAAAATAAATCTGATTGAATTCAATAAAACTATTTGAAACGCTTTTGATAATCCCGAGAAAAATATTGGTAGTAAATTTTCAATAGAGAATTATTTTTGTGAACTCCGAAGAAATTTTGCTACGAGAGTGGATTACAACGGGACAGACTAAAGTCGGAATTGAGATACAAAGGCAGTAGTGGCAGCGGATCGATCACACTTTGAGAAAACCAGAGAAAAATCTTCAGACAAGCTCTGGCTTATAATCCTCAAGAAAGAAGTCGGGTTGGTCGACCATCTAGCACGTGGAAGCGAGCAGTTGAAAGGTAGGCCAAAGAAAGGAACAAGTTCTGGCCCATGCTCAGGGGCGAGCCTTGTGGAAGAGAACGGTTTCTATAGAGGGTCTTAACTGGAAATTAATTAACAGCTTGTACATTTGAATAATATGCTTCAAAATTTACAAAAAAATCTATCATTGTAATGTCTGTTTCCTCCTACGTTACAACCAATGGTAACAAATAAAATGCATATCTTCCATTTTATTACAAAAACAATCTTCTAGACTCATTTTGTGTGCAAACTTCAGACACACATAATGAGCATCTATAATTTTATTGCAAACAAAATGTGAAAGTTAAAGCTGACTAATGCGCTTCATAATAAAACAAAAATAAAATAGCAAGTAAGCTGTTCGTAGCTAGCGCTCAAGCTCGGCTTTATTTGAAATACGACAAAAAGCCGGCCAGAAACAGAATGAACATTTCGTTATGTGTTGTAAAAATGATCTTCATCATAAACCTTCACCTTTTGATATAGGTAAGCATTATCTATGTAGAATTGATACTCGTAGTAATTATGTGTTGAATTGTGCGGAAAGATAAAAAAAAAAAATTTTTGTTTTTGCTCCTACAAATTATTAGAGATCACTGAAGGTTAAGCGATTAAGTAACATAAATTGGTTGGAAACTGTGATAGTTATGAAATATTTTTTGCCTACATACTGATTTTTGACAACTAAATGATTTGAAATCAGAAATTGTCGATAGAAAAACAAAAGTCCATTATATTTAGTTTACGTCCGATGAGACCTAAACTTATCGCTTCATTTTATGAGACTATGAAATCAACTAATGGGGGTTCACATTGGCTTCCGAAAGTATCTGCAATTCATGTAGTTCACAGTAGAGATACTCGGTACACACTACCACTACTCTTCTTTTTGTGTGGACAATGCAATAATACCAACAGCTCAGCGTGATTTTGTGAGTAGTACGAGAAGGCAACATAAGAATGTGAAAAACAGGCAAACTTGTAGTTGGCATGTTTTCAAACACAGAAACAGCTCTCTTCCACAAGGCGCAATCCTGAGCATCGGCCTTAAGCTGTTGCCAGGACTTGTTTATTCCTCTGGCTAGATGATCGACCAACCCGACGTCTTCCTTGAGGATTATAATCCAGAGCTTGTTTGGCGATGTTTCGCTCTGGTTTCCTCAAAGTATGACTGCCACTTCCACCTTTGAATTTCAATACCTATTTTAGTCTGTCCAGTTGTACTCCATATTTCGTCGTTGGAGATCATTTCTGGCCAGAATATTCCTAAAATGGGTCGGAAACATTGGTTCACGAAAGTTTGCAGTTTCTTGGTAAGTCGAACGGTCACTTTCTATGTAGTACAACCATATAACAACACGGATTTGACGCATGTGTCAAAAACTCACAGCTTCGTGCGAAGGGAGATCTCTCTTGACCTCCAGAAAGAGGAAAGGATACCGAAGGCCCGACGAGCTTCATTTAGACGAGCCTCAATATCCTTTTCGGCTCCGCCGTCCATGCTGACAATGCTTCCGAGATAACAAAAATCTTGCACCTCCTCAACATCTTGTCCGTTAAGAGCAATCGGTGTGCTTGCGTTCGAACTCATGTGTATGTACTTGGTTTTACGCACATTTATTTTCAGTCCCGCCTCTTTGCATTTAGAATGCAACGAGCGAACATTTGGCTCCGAACGGTTATGTGCAAGCAAACACACGTCATCAGCATAATCAAGATGGCTTAAGATGTTAAACAGCCTCCCAACTTTCCAGTGCAGCTTTCAAGATGCAGCCTTGTCTGACACCCGTTCGCACAGCGAAGCTCTCCACAAACATGAGATTTAGTGGAGAACCCATTTCGGCTGGCTGCTCCAATATTATCCGTAGGGTATTTGTGTGGTCGGTACAAGACGACCCTTTATGAAATCCAGCCTGATAAACTTCGAGAGTGCTCTCCACAACATCACTAATCCTATTGAGAATTACTTTAGCCATGATTCTCGATACGGCAGTAAGCAGACATATACCACGCCAATTGCCATAATCCCGAAGGTCGCCCTTCTTCGGAATTTTCACAATGACACCCTCCTTCCCTTCAGTCGGATATCTTCCTTCATTCCACACCTCAGTAAGGAGTGGGAGGAGTATATCGGCTGTTATTTCCGCGTCCGGAAATTTGCTACCCTGAAATTTTGCTTTTTCGCGTTTAAACTAATTTAAAAATGCAAAAATCCGTTTGCCTGTTTTTTAATTACATTTATTAATAATCGTAATATAGGTATTAAATTTATTTAATAAAATTTTCTCAAAACTAATCTCGTTTCATTTCAATATTTTTAGGAACTTTTATTAACAAAGCACATACAGCTGCGAAAAAAATAATAGCACCAACGTCACCAACAATATTTCCAAAAGCATTGTAATTCTATTTGTTAGTTTAAATAACTAATGAACACATTTTTAAAAGTAAAAAAGTTTTATAAAAATTGTATGATAAAAATATTTAAGGTTTTATTTACCGTTTGAAAGCTATTTAAACAAATCGTGTAAAAACATAAAAATAAGGCGAAAAAAAAATTGCACCACAATTCCAAAGTGCACTTAAGGTTAAACAAATAGAAAAAATGAATTAGTTTTATTAGTATGCGATAGTTATCTGTTCCAGCTGATGACGTCCTTCAGTTTTAATATTTAGTTGCGTGACCTTTATTGGAAAAACGGCTGCACAACGTTTTGGCTTTGAATCAACCAAGCTTTGTCATCGACTTAGCGGAATTTCGCTCCACGACTCCTTAATCACATTCCAAAGTGATTCGTTGCTAGTTGGCTTGGCAGCAACTGCTTTTTTTACATCAGCCCACAAATTCTCAATAGGGTTGAGATCTGGTGACTGCGCAGGCCACTCCATGACCTTCACTGAATGATCTCTGAACCATTTCTTCGCTCTCTTGCTGGTGTGTTTGGGGTCGTTGTCTAGTTGAAAGACCCACAACAAAGGCATCTCGTACTCTGCATAAGGTAGCATAATTTTTTCAATTATTTCAACGTAAACGTGTTGGTCCATAATTGTTTTTATCCAATGTATTGGGCCTATGCCATAATGCGAAAAGCAAGCCCACACCATTACACTTGACCCCCCATGTTTAATGGTTTTACATGTGTATTGGGGATTGTATTCTGCATTCGGAGGGCGTCTGACGTATAAACGAGAGCCTTTTCCGCCATACAGAATAATTTTGCTCTGGTCTGACCATAAGATGTTCCTCCATTTTTCAACTGGCCATTTCAGGTGTTCTATTGCAAACTCAATACGTTTGGCTACATGCTTCGCACTTAAGAGTGGAACTTTTCTTGGGCTACAGGCTTTTAAATTGTGATGTCTTAAACGATTACGAACTGTTTGCACCGTTGCAGCTATATTGAGATCCTTTTTGGCTTAAAAGGCTCCTTCTTGCTCTGAAGCATCAACCGATTTTCAAGCAACTTCGATATGGCGCGTTTACGTCCACGTGTTTCAGCTTTTTCTTGAAAGTTATGGCATTGAGTATCATTTTGTTTCTTGGCATTCTTTGTCGAACCAATCATTTCTTTTTTTTTTTTTTTACTACTAATTTGTGTTCTGAAGCAAATACCTCAGGATTGGGTAAAGTTACACAACGGACTATTACATCAAATGAAAGGTAATTCGATTCCCTAAAAGACAAGTTATAACACTTTGAATTGTGATTATTAGTTTTCAAGATATGGCGTTTTGAGTGAGTGAGGGTACAGGTCCGAAACACTTTTCTTGATCACCCTGTATATCCGCGGATATTGAAAATCGACCATCTCCGTTGAACAATTTTTTTCTCAAAATATATTTAGTTTAGTTAGATATTTATCAAAATGCAATTGGAATTCGGTTATGTGCCCTGAAAAATTAATATCATTGTGCCATTTCATTAGAAACAGACAAAAATTTAATTTTATTTTGCAATTTCCTACACCCACACATCTTCAACAAACAACTGTTTGCTTCAGTTTACGTTTCTATCAGTTGACATTTGGCGGAAAGACATATGACAGAATGACTACACAGTCTACACATATTTTCACTAACTCTGCGGTGATTTTCACAGCTGATCAATTTTAGAACGCTTGATTTTTCAACTAAAATTTTTAGAACGCACGATTTTTGTACTAATTAAGGCATATTCCAGACTCGTAAGAGTTGCTCAGCGCATCTCCTACATAGATTAGTCACGGATATATGGACGCAGGAAATACTTCCTGAAGATTGGCGCAAGAGCATCATATGTCCAATTTATAAAAAAGGTGACAAACTCTGCTGAGATAACTACCGAGGAATATCTCTGTTGTGTACGTCTTATAAGATCTTCACGAAAATTCTAGAAAAGAGAATTAAGCTCTATGCTGACAAAGTAATTGGTGAATACCAAGGCGGATTTAGAACTGGACGCTCGACCACGGACCAGATATTCTCAGTTAAACAGGTGCTGGAAAAGTGCTGCGAATATAATATTGATGTGCACCAGATAATTGTTGACTTCAAGCAAGCATACGACAGAATCGACAGGCGCTTACTGTATAAAATCATTTTAGAGTCTGGAGTCCCTTCGAAACTGGTCCGACTGACAAGAATGACAATGACTGAGTCTTTGTCACAAGTCAGAGTAGAAAACGATCTGACTTCCAGTTTTAAAACAGACAACGGCCTTAAACAAGGTGACGGCCTCGCACCAATGCTTTTCAACTTAACACTCGAATATGTTGTCCGGAAACTTCCCGTTGACACCAAGGGAACACTATGCTTCAAATCCACACAACTCGTAGCATATGCCGACGACATAGATATCCTTGCAAGATCTCTGGAGAGTGCTAAGGAAGTATTTGTAAACCCTGACTCGGTAGCAAGGGAAGTTGGACTACGCATTAATGAAAGCAAAACAAAAATTATGACGCAAACTAGGAAAAAGACGCCAATCAGACAAAATATTACAGTAGGAGACTATAACCTAGAAAACGTAGACAACTTCATATATCTAGGGGCAAATCTATCGAAGGATGGAAGCGAACCCATCGAAATTAAAAGAAGGATAATGATGGCAAACAAGACTTATTATTCGGTACTTCCAATAATCAAAAACAAGAACGTGCACAGGAAAACAAAACTTAAGCTATACAAAACAATCATAAGACCTGTGCTATGCTATGGCAGCGAAACGTGGACATTAACTCAGGCGTCCGAAAAACGACTTAACGCCTTTGAAAGGAAGGTCCTCAGAAGAATCCTCGGACCTGTGAGGGAAGACTCGATCTGGAGAATACGATACAATAGAGAATTGTATGCCATCTTCGACAATCCAGAAGTGTCAACCCTCATAAAATTTAAAAAATTACAATGGGCTGGTCATGTGGAGCGGATGGATGACGGAAGAGTTCCCAAACGCACAATAAAAGGGAAAGTCAACGGACAAAGACCGGTCGGAAAACCACGAAAGCGCTGGGAGGATTCGATTGACGCAGACAGCAAATCACTGCTAAGATTTTCAAACTGGAGGACGCGGTCACTGAACCGAGATGGATGGAGGCAAAGCATTCAGGAGGCCAAGGTCCGATTTGGGCTGTAGCGCCATCGTAAGTAAGTAAGTAAGTAAGTAAGTAAGTATCATTTTGTTTGAACATACAACAAAATGACGCACTTCGCTATAAGCTTTGCCCTCTGAAATAAGTTTTCGAATAAAGTCTCTTTTTTCAGCAATACAATGCTTTCCGCGTCCCATTTACTATTAAATTTGTGTAAAAACTAACGAAAACCGAACAAGAACACTTTAAATTGTACAGGGATCAAATTAATAAACTCAACTAATGTGCTCTTCAACAGAATTGTCAGCGGTGCTATTATTTTTTTCCTTCTATTTTGCATTTTTCTCTGAAAATCGCTTAAATTGAAAAGAACCGTTATCATTATGAACAAAAAACTGTTTTCTGCGGAAAGTGAACATGTTGTGTGATATATTTATCAGCAATGTACAAACAATTTTCGACACGAAATATTTTTTTTTTAACAAATAGAAAAAGTGATGCTATTTTATTTTTCGGCACTGTATGTATTAAATTTAATAAATTTGTATTTAATTACATATAAGAAACAATTTTTCTCAAAACATTTGGTTTCATTTCAATAAGGGGGGCTTTTCAAAGCAAAATGACTACTTCACTGTACTTTTGCTTACATTGGTATTGGTTAGCCCATGCAGTGGTATATAAAAATGCTTCATCTTTCTCTCGACAGGCCTACTCCGGTATCTCTTTGGCCTCAATAGACTCCTTCGAGCATCGTCGAAAAATCGGAGCACTCTGCATTTACTATAGATATTGCCATGGTAATTGCAGTAAGGAACTAAAAACCCTAATATCCATTCTATTTAATGCCCCCCGAAATACTCGCCAAGCTGCACGCTCACACGAATGCACTGTGAAGCCCTTGCAGTGGAGAACAATGAAACTAAGGCAGTCCTTCATTCCTCGGACGATAGTGACATGGAATTCAGTATCAGGTAATCTTTTTCCAACGGGATACAACCTCCAACAATTTAAGAGCAACGTTCACCGCCACCTCAAAATCTTCCCTCCTGTGTTTTCCTATATCCATTGTTTCCCCGTACCTATGTCGACTTAACTAAGCATCGCGCATTAAAGTGTGATACCCTAAGTTATTTGCGATGGCCATAAAAAAATACTTGGCCTAAAATTTCTACGAAAAAACCAAATCGATCGCAGAAAATAAGGTAAAATACTTGGCCTAAGATCTTGGATTTGCAAACTTCCCGCTTTATGCTGGAACCTGGTGTACAAATGTAACCACCTTCTACAAGATGGTTCATTTATAATTCTTTAAAATGTATGAGACAATTGTCCGTGACAACCCAGCTCAGTCGGAGTTGGGAGTGTCATCACATATCATAAAATTGAAGAACGTTTCCTCCAGATTGGAGATGGAGACGAAGGAGAAAACCAAATTACCAACCAATTAGTGCTGCACTACCAAGCGACACGACTCTTAAGAAATATCATCTAGAAATCATTAACATCAATACGGGCCTTGCCTGGGTTAATGGCATCATGACATTGCTCATTGCGTTCTTCCGTGCATGAAATAGCTGCTCATAGCGGCGGCATTCATGGAAGCATACTGTTGCTGCGGCGGCCAGACAAATTTGGCCAGCAATGCTAGGTCCCTTCGAATACGCTGCATATTGATGAGATGTGGATGCTGAGGTAAGCGTTCGTGGAGACATACTATTGCTGCGGCGTCCAGGAAACAGTTTGGCCAGCAACGCTAGCACCCTTTGAATACGCTGTATATTGGTGAGGTGTGGATCCTGAGGTGCCAAGTCGCGTGAGTGTCGCTGGATATATTTGCATATCGGGCATAGCTTGCTTCGACGACGGCATCTGGATTGATTGCATCAATGGCATTGAATACTGTTGCGGCTGCTGTTGGATCTCCACAGTTGGCATCGGCATTTGTCCCAATGTAGCTTGATATGGCGACACTGTTCCACTACCAGCCATCATAGACATTCCCATCGACGACATGGTACCGTATGCCTGTTGATCGTAACGTTGTACACAATTGACGTAATCTCCAAAACCATTTTTAGTGCTCTTTCATAGCAGATTTGCTGATAGCACTTTACTATGTGGAATTTGATTTCCAGTATAGCTATAAGTACTCTTTCGAGAAAATTTTCTTCAAAAAGATTTAATGCACTCCAAAATATGTTCGGTTATTTTTAACTTCTTTTTTAATTTCCCAATAAAAAGCCAATTTCTAGTTTTGAAAACAGAGATTTTTTCTTTAAGTTTTATTAACTTTATAATTTAATCGGATTGTATTTTCACCTCAAAATTAATTTTCAAACTCCAAATCACATTCCAAACTGACTAAAAAATAAAAAATAATTTTCTCATACATACATCCTACTCGATCAAACAAATTATTCACTACAGTGAATTTTGACACGATCGTTACACAAACTCTAATAAGAGAGGGTTCGTTCCTCCACAGAACCTCCTAGGAATATTTGGAACAGTGCATTGGAAATTAATTGAAAAACGATGAATGAATTTTGTTGTTCGGATTGAACTCTATGTGCGCCTGATAATCATACTTTGCGACACAGTCACTTTCGACGAAAGTAGCGACTTACGTCGAAAGTAGCGACTTTCGTCGAAAGTAGTGACTTTCGTCGAAAGTAGTGACTTTCGTCGAAAACAGTGACTTTCATCGAAAGCAAGGACAATCTTTATATTAAAAATCACATTTCAATACATTTCCATTAAGGAAGGAATAAAGTGGATAGTGACGGTGAACATTTTTCCTGAAGCGTTACAAATTAAATTCGTTTGGGAAGACATTTGCCGGCAATATGTGGCGTCATTAGTGTTTATCCAACAACCATTATTCAAGAGGCCTGGGTGTAGTGTAGTGTAGTGGGTAACGTGTTGGTCTACAATACGAAGGTCGTTAGTTCAAATCCCGGTCGACGCATAATTCTTCCACACTGCCTACGTGTGTATATCTGAGTCACCTTAATCGACGAACATGGAAATTCGTAGATAGAGGGTTGTGCGAAAGGCTAACAACCCTTCCACAATAAATAATGAAAAAATGTTAAGGAACCTGATGATCAGGCGGCCCGATTTGGGCTACTTTGCCATTGAAGATTATTCAAGAAGGACCAGAAAACTTCGGATGCTCTTCTTTGAAAAAGACTTCCAACAACATTGCATGCAATACTATGACCGCTTTTGATGCCGAATCGTAACCGTGACAATGAATCGTAGATTTGCAATTTTCTTAACCAGTGGATTTCTGAATTCTTCTAGAAACCTGATTTTAAGAGTAATTCAAAAGTCGTCGAGTTTTTAGATTCAAGACAACCCAAGTTCAAGGTAGGAATTTTTATACTCTAGATGAAATCTGAGAGTATATTGTGTTTGCCTTACCGTTTGTAACGCTAAGAAATAACGCTCGCACAGAGCCGCCAAGGGTACAGAAATATTTGTTGTCGCTCAAAAACCTCGATTCCCAATGACCGTCTGTCTGTCTGTCCGTCTGTCTACAGCATATATCTCGAACGCATTGAGCTATCGTGCTGAAATTGGTTTCGTGTCATTTTTAGCAAAAAGGAAACTTTAAGTTCGTGAATGGGCCACATCCCCCCACTCCTTCTACCCCCTCCCATACAAATTTCACGAAATTTCGAAATTTTCAGAAATTGATTTTTCTTTGAAACTATTTAAGCTATCAACTTGAAATTTGGGTCAAAGTATTATGATATAGATGTCATTAATATGACTGAATATTGATCCGATCCCTTTACTCCTTCTACCCCCTCCCATACAAATGCATAATTTTGAAAAATACAGTTTTTCGATTTTCATTGAAACTAGCAAAGTTATAAAAACGAATTTTTGCCAAAATTAATTTTATTAGAATTCCAATCAGAATTGAAAAAATTATGAACTTCACCTCACTCCTTCTACCCCCTCCCATACAAATTTTACGAAATTTTGAAATTTAAATTAAATTATTTTTCTTCGAAACTGTTAAAGCTTTCAACTTGATATTTTGTATAAAGTATAAAAATAGAAATATCAATAACGAGAAAAAAATGTGTTATGATCCGTACACTCCTTCTACCCCCTCCCATACAAATGTATAATTTTTGTTAAGTGCATTATATCGATTTCCATTAAAACTAGAAAAAGCATAAACTTAAAATTTTGCCAGAATTTGTTTTTTAATAATTGCAATAAATGCTAAGAAAAGTTATCAGCTCCTCTTCACTCCTTCTACCTCCTCCCATACAAATATCTGTATTATAAATTCAAGAAAAGCATTTCTCCTTCGAATATATTAGAACTATCAAATTTGAAATTGAATCAAAGCGTGGTGATAAGGATGATGATCAGCAGTTTCAAAATCATCTTAAACGCTCCACTTCTTCTGCCACCTCCCATACAAATGCCTCAATTTCAGAAAAACTATGTCCAATTGAAAATAATGAAAGCTACAAACCTGAAATTCAGCACGAAATATTTTGCATACCACATTAAGTGTCATATCCAAAAATTACAAAACTTCCTCCTCTCCTTCTACCACCTCCCATACAAAAGTCACTATTAATTATTTAAAAGAATTGGAGGTGACATATTTTCCGATACATTGAACTCTTTCTCATTTCATCTAGAGTATCATATCAATCATAATTCTTTTATGTTTTATCGATACCACCTTGTTACTGCAAAGAACGATAAACGAACGTTTTCAAGTAACAAAGATGATTGCACAGATAGAGTTTCGTTTCTTTATAGACGACTGAAAAATGAATCAGTTGATTCGTGAATGGGAAACAAAGCCGCTCAGCTGGCATTTCATGTAGCGTGTTGGAAAAATGCCAAATACCGCCCCAGAAACGACGAATCTTAATAAAACGTTGAATTCCACACACGCCGGAGCCAGCCAACAAGGTCGCACGCTTAAGGGTTTGGGGAACCCCGCGTTTTATTAGTTATTTAGATTTGTTGGCTTTATTGAAATATACTTGGAATAGGTCAGCGATGACGCAAGTTCCGCAGTGATAGCTTAATATAGTAAATCGATTGCCAAGAAAAAAGAAATGTGAACGCTAATGAAATTCTTTTCGGGTGATAACGTCATCTGATAAGCAGGGTTAAAGCCCGCGTAGGCGGTTGTACTAGCGCCGTTCTTAAATTCTACTCACCAGAAAGTCCATTTCGATAGTAGATTCGCCTTGATAACGGGATTCGGCAGCTTCTTACACCCACTTTTAGTCCGATTCATTTTCGATTTCTTTTTCTCGCTATTTAATCACTAGATTTGATATGACGATGATTTTCACACGCGTGAACCGATAAGGTCACGATTTTTCTTATCACGTTTTCAAATATTTTTTTTTTTTTGCTAAGCAATGTCACGGATTCGACTTGGTAACACGCGACGTCCGCGAATTTCTCAGAATTGTAAATTCCACTTGGCCTTGATGTGCCCCGGCCAGGTAAAAGGCCAACAAGAGAAACACAACGAACAAGTTCACTTAAAAAAGTCGCGCTGGCGAAACGTCTTCGCGCGCACAAAATCCGTAAATGAATGAAAGAGAACGGCAGAAAGAACTGCGTTAAATGCCAAGATTTCACGGCGGTAAAGGGAAAAGCCTGGCGATTTATTACGCAATTTTTTGCAATTGAAATCGTTTATTTTCTGTTATAAATCTGTCGAGAAAACCCGAAAGATAGCCTGTCGCCGCCGCCATCAAGTGTAAATCCGCTCTCTTATCTCACGACAGGAATGTTTTCTTAAAAGAAGAAAATAAAACTCCGGGGATTTTGACAGTGAACAGCTGATTGCCGCTTCTTCGGTTAATTTCTGTCAGCTGATCTCATGCCAGCAACATTTACGTAAAGTTGCTGGCAACAAAACCGGCATTAGCGTAAATTTACGTGATTTGTGCTTGGATTTGCTTTAATCGATAGCACTGCCAGCTCGTGTTGATTTTAGTTTCCTGTGCTCGCAAATTTCTTTTGCCATAATGGGACACATAATAATAATAAAAATCTGCCAACAAGTCGGGCGCAACTTTATTTTTCTTGGGACAAGTTGAGGATACGTGGGAAGACAATATGCAAGTTAGGGTGTATAGGGAAATCTATGGGTTTCACGGCTATACACAACTGCCGAGGGAGCACTGCTATCTATTTTAGAAAAGATATCAAATTTCGAACTATCCTGATTGATGATGCTTAACCACACAACAATAGTCGAGTTAATTAATGACGATTCACCATTAACACTAGCGACTTTTTATGACCTACCTTCTGCCTCGAAATATCCATTTGTTGAATACCTTGATGCAATCTACTCAAAATATCCAAGGATTCTATCAGTGGCGGACATTAATATTGATATACTAAAAGATAACCAGTGTTATGGTATTTGAGGCATACGAGATTATTTCGATACCAAGATACCGAAATAATCGAAAAGAGGAAGGAAAATCAAGGTACGGGAAATAATCTGGACCGAGATTCACCAACATCCATCTCAGTGGCAGTATCGGGCTGGAGCGACGTGCTAGCATGTTGCCAGGTCTAGCTGCGGTAGTCGTGGGGGAGGGGGTTCGTTGCTCCGATACTGACCATAAAAACCATGGCCTATAACAACAAAACGAGCTTTAGAGCTCGTCACGTCGACTAACCCCAGAATAGGTACATCAATAAAAAACTAGGACTTTCTCTGATCTCGGATGTTGACCCGATCAGATGCCTCGACGAGGGCGACAGCTGTTATGTCGCCTTACCCTGCCCACTCTGCCTTAGCCATACAGTCTCCGACATATCTTTTTATGTATGGCCCCATGGAGAGCGGAGGAGGAATCGGGGAGATTAGCGGAGCCCCTGTTGCTACCTACCATGGATCCGTTGAAGTGGTGTCACGAGAAAAAGAATGCATATCCTAGGCTTTATGAAATAGCTACAAAGAGATTGTGCATAGCTGCTACTTCTGTTTTTCTTTTTTGTATCTTCCTCTGTTAAGCATCGGTTTATCGTATTCTTTTTGTGATATAATCGTTGTGCTTCAGCAGCTAGTACGTCTGGCGGCAGTAAACCAGCTATGACATTCGCATACCCTTACTCTATGGGTTTTTTTTAACATATTCGCGAAGATTTGTATCGTAGTGCTTCACTCCATATCGGTGCAGCATACATTATGATACTTCGCGTGACTCTTGAAAGAAGTATCCTCCTGTTTTGGCAGGGTCCTCCAATGTTCGCCATTGTTCTGCATAGGGCGGAGTTCACTCGTCCTACTTTTGCACAGACAGTTTCGAAATTTCGATGTTTGTCTTAAAGGATAACCTTGCGTCAATCATAAAACCCAAGTATTTAATGGAGGGTTGGAATAAGATTTCAAGTCCATCTATATTTAACTTTATATGCTCTCTTTGTTTTCTGCTTGTAATAAGAACTACTTCTGTTTTTTGTTTAGCTAGCTCTAGATTAGATGCTTTAAGCCAGTCTTTAATGTCAGAAATCACGTTGGTGCTTACGTTGTTGATGCTCTGTAAGTCTTTCGCTACCACAGTAACTGCTATATCATCCGCGTAGCCAATTTTTTGTACGCTTGTAACACGGGTCCTAGTACTGAGCCCTGCGGGACACTGCATGTTATGCTATACTTCTTCACTCCTTCTTCGGTATCATATAGTAATACTCTGTCTGCGAGATAGCTCCTGACCATTCGTAGGAGGTATGGTGGAGTCTCCAATTTTAGTAGAGCATTAATTATGTGAGGCCACGTCACCGAATTGAATGCATTTTTGACGTCTAGTGTTATTATTGTGCAGTATTCTTTAGAACCATTCTTCCATCTACTGCCTTCAATGGCCTTTTCAGCAATGTCTATTATTTTTTTTATTGCGTCGACTGTAGAACGCCCTTTGCGGAATCCATATTGATTCTCTTGTAGATGTTGTTCTAGTCTGTTAAGAATTAACCGTTCTAAGATTTTCTCCAGTCAATCAAGCATGCACAGCGGCCTGTATGAACTCGGCTCTCCGGGTGGTTTATCGAGTTTCGGGAGTAGAACCAAACGTTGACGTTTCCATATTTTGGGAAAAAATACCATCCTTTAGGCATTTCGTGTACATTTTTGCGTAGACGTCTGCATTGAGCTTTATAGCTAGTTTAAGCGCTCTATTTGGTATGCCGTCTAATCCTGGTGATTTATTGTTCTCGAGCCGCTTAGCTGCTTGGAGTACCTTCTCCGCAGTCACCACCGCTGGTTCGTTATTCACTTCAGTGGGGATTTCTATTATTGCCAGAGCATTTCGGGAATAGCGATTCGACCACTTTCTTCATAAGTATAGGACACTTTGGTGCTTGTCCCCTTGGTCCCTTCAGTTTCGACATCACTACCCTATATCCTGCATCCCATAAGTTACCGTTCATATTGTTACAAAGCTCTCTAAAACATTCTTGTTTGCTTTGCTTAATAGCCTTTTTAAGGTCTGACCTCGCTTTTTTGTATATACCGTTTACTGTACTACTATTTACGGTTATTCTTTTCCGTTGCAGCCGTCGTCTAGCTTTATGACATCTAGTGCGTAGCCGAGCAATGTTATCGTTCCACCAGTCGTTAGATTTCTGTACGTTGTGAGCTTTTCTTCTCACCAATGCCGCGTCACAGGCTTTGCTCAGTTCGTTTACTACATTTGGAGCATAATTTCCTATATCTTCTTGCAAGTCATGTTCGGCATTCAGTACCATCTTAACGATTTCTTCATCTAGTGTATTATCTTTCCACCCTTTTGTCTGCGCTTTCGCATGCTAGCGCTTTTGACAATTTCTTCTATGTATGCGATATGGTATGTATTGGACATGGTTTGTATGGGACATGGTATTTATGGGACATGGTGCTTTTGAATAGGACATTTGAGGTGGGACACATCAAATTTCAAATGACAATGGGACAAAAATGTTTGTCCTACCCAACACTACTTCGAATGCTATTGCATGTGGCATATACATACTGTTATAGATCTGGCAATGATCTCTCTCAAATCTGCCAGAACTATTTAGAATATTCTTCCAACATGTAGAGGGCTTCTAGTAATTTCTCAAAGACACAAACAATGACACCCGACGCCATCTAGTAACTTCCAGAATAGTCCAGACCCAGCAGAAAAACATACACCAGATAAGGTTCGAGACTCGGATAAATCCATTATAAATAACCAGAGCTCACGACCAGGAATCCAGTTACTCAGTGACAGTTTCATGGAAAACACCTATCGGTGTAAGTAAGCGAAAGTGATAGATCGGCAGTGTTCCTGGGTTGTACGAATTAAGTTTTTTTAGAGCGAATTTAGTGAAGTGATCGGGAAATTGTGTATAAAGTGCAATAAATAAATTATTCATTGTTTTTAAACGAATTGAGTTTTCTTTGGAATCTGGCGAACCCCTAGCTCGCAACAATACATATATATATGTGACACATTGTACCACCTCAAATTTCAAATGAGCCTCTCATGCAAACATGAGACAAAAATTCTCGTCCTACCCAACACTACGCCACACATGTTCTGTCCCGCCAAATTTTCTGTCAATTCCCTCTGAACTTCGAGGTTGCGAACTCGGCTAGGAAATCTAGATTCAAAGGGTAGATGTCCTCGGTGTGTTTGCAGGGGTGTTGGCGTTGCCGTCAAACCCGTCACACACAACAGGTGTCGTCAACGAAGATTACATTCTTTCCGTGTGGTCCGGCTTTGTGCAAATTGTAGATGAATAGGAGATACAAGGTGAGACACAAAATTGAGACTTGTGGTACTCTTACAGTGACGAATAGAGTTACAGTATAGGAACGGACCCTCTCTTATTAAAGTTTGGACACCACGTTCCAGCACAGAGAGGGTAATTTTCAAATCGAAGATTTTAGGCCAAGTATTTTACCTTATTTTCTGCGATTGATTCTCTTTTTCGTTGAAATTTTAGGCCAAGAATAAATTTAAAATACTAAGAACTACGTTTCAAGTAGTTTTTAGTGAAAAATCAATCTTTTATCATCTTTTCAGTACAAGCTGCCACTCGTTAACTTTTTGAAGTTGACGAGTGACAGCTTGATTACTCGACATTAGCAGTAACTCTAGTGACCTAGAGTTCATCGCTGAGCTCATCACAATGTTTGGTCGCATAATTTCTGTAGGTAAGATAACTCCTAAAGAATTCATTTGTTTTCTCCTCTAATTCGAATCTCATCAAGTCAATCAGTGTTTTATGATCCACAGCATGCTAAGCCAACTTCATACAAGAACACTTGGTAAATTTTGGTCCACTAACACTTGAGTCGTCAGTTTTCTCTTTCTTACGCTATTTTGCTGAGTTCTTGAAGATTTACCTAGCATCAAGAGATGGCGGTTTTGAATTTTCAGAAAGGTATTGTCAATTCGGTTCTTAGAAATTCTTACATTCAAATATTGTGGTTATTTTCGCGACGGATCAGAATTTTTCACAAGCGTAATTCGTGATGATTTCTCGCCTTTCCTTTCATAAAAGCAATTCGCATAAACATGAAGTGAGAAACGAGTACAGTATACTCCAGTCATTTAACCAGTTTAGGAACTGATTTTCTGACGTCACATCTTTGCACCACCATCTCTGGTCGATTCACGCAACCTTCACATCGCTTTATTTGTACAAGAACCATTCTTCTTAATAATACAAAGAAAACGACAAAACGCCAAAATTCCAGGCGCTCAAAACAGTTTGTGGTGGTGTGTCGTGGCCTAGTCGCCTCCCGCAGCCTATTTTATGCGATAAAATTTTGATAAAATTGAAAGTTTAGTAAAAAATCAATCGAAGGAGATTAAGGAAAAAATTGAAATGATAGGAAATTTATTTGATTTTGCTGGAATTCATCTGAGGAGGCCGATTTGATTGTAGAAAGTATTGCTGGGCTTTCTTGACAATTCTCGGATATTGAGCTTTATTTGCTGGGCTTTCTTGACAATTCTCGGGTATTGAGCTTTATTTGCAGGGCTTTCTTAAAATTTTTTGCTTCACTAGTTTTGTTAGAGTCCGTATCAAAAAGTAATTTTAACTTGGCGTTGAGGCTTAATAACAGCTTATTATTGACGCTAGAAGACGTCATTGAAGACGGATTTAATGTTGGTCCAGATTTGCACAATGTTTGTGGTTTACGCCTACCGGATTAACTGACTTCAAGAAATGCGATGAAAAACTGAAATTATAAGCTTTTTAGGCTTTGTAGTTTTACCGTTTTTTTAGTTGTAATAATTTTATGGGTTCATGAAGTGCAATTTGAATAAACAAAATAAAGAGAAGACTTCATAAAGAGATTGTAAATTAAGCGCTATAGCTCAATTATATGGCACCATAAGTAGTGTAATAAAAAATTTTTGGTGGCGCTCAATTGTTGCATTGTGCATCGTGCAACCCAAAACAAAGAAACGCGCGCAAAACAGTTATCAAATCCGATACACGTAATTAGTCAGTCTCCTTGTTATTTTTGTTAATTTTCTGATTTAGAATTTCCTTCGAAAGGGACAGTTTTTTCCCGGGAATCAACGACGCCCTCATCGCCTTTAAAGTGTCTTCAAAGGAGAGTTTTTCAAGGTACACGAGCAGAAACTTTGGTACGAAGCGATTTTTTTTTTGGTTTTTGTTTTTCCTTTTTTGGTTTTCTCGTTGGAAGATCAGAACTTTGCAAATTGTGAACGCTAATTGATTGCATCGATGTTGTTTTTCTAAAAAAAGTTTCGAACCTTTTATTCGAAAATCATGTAAGTGGAAATTAGCGCTTAAGGTTGCTGCCCCGTTCAAGAGACATTGGGGCTTTCCCGATGGCCTCGTTTTAAGACGCAATTCAAAGTGGCGGGTAGATTAAGAGGAAATTGTTGAATGAGGCTTTTTTTCATTTTTGTACTAACGTGGATAAATGGAATACATCAGGGCATGGATTTGATGCTGTTTTACACTTAATAACCTAGAAAAAAAAGAAGTCTATAACGTTTGGATGAGGGTGTCTCCTCATTGTGCGTAGTCTCTTATTCTTGACAATCAATGTCGGAAGTGTCGCTGTCCACACGATGGCAGCTGTACCTTTGCCGTGCCGCATGCATGTTTCTCTAATGTTGGCTAAACTAACAAAATTCACATCGTCAGCCATTCTAGGCTCTTCCACACCCTCGGCCATTCCGAAATCCACACATGGTGATCGTCATATGACCCATTACGTATAGGAACCCGTATGTCGCTGTTCCCTGAGGCCCCAAGGGAAAACTTGGGGTATTGATTTTTCGTAATCGACACAAGAATTTTGCCGAGCGAGCATCCACTTCATACATCTACAAGCCACCACTGCTTATGACAAACGTACAGAATGCTGTTTCTGCTAGAGCTTCATTCTTCTCCTGATCAAGTCAAACTGACTCCTAACTATTCAAGCCTTAGGTTTGGTTGTATCCGTTTCTCGTATTCATTAGCGTTTTAAAAACGGGTGATAAGGCTATGATCCAGCGAGTATTCATTTACCATTTTTAGGGCGAGCAGGACTGTTCGTTGGTAAGTCTACTACGACTATGCAATGGCGCTACAGCCCATATCGAGCCTTCGCCTCCCGGATGCACCTCGTCCCGTTGTCTCGGTCCTACGACCGCAGCCTCCAGTTTGAAAAATCGGGAAGCGTTTTGCAATATGCGTCGACTAAGCCATCCCATCACTTTCGTCGTTTCCCCTGCGGTCGGTTGCTTTGAGCTTTGCCTTTGATCACTCGTTTCGGGATTCGTTCCACGTGCCCAGCTTATTGTAGCTTGCGCAGTTTTACCACGATAGATGATGGTGGGTCGTTAAAAAATTGATACAGTTCATTGTTGTATCGAATTCGCCAATCATCTCCTTCCTTAACTGCTCTGTAAACCTTCCGAAGAATTTTTCGCTCAAACGTGTCGATTAACTTCTCCGACACCCGCGTCAAGGTCCACGTTTTGCAGCCATACAGCAGCACAGGACGATTTAGTATCTTGTCGTTGCGTAGTTTATTGTTTCGATGGACCTTCGTTGATTTCATTATGGGGAGGACCGCATAAAACGCTTTGTTAGCTGTCGTGATTCTTCTTTGAATTTCATGTTGTTCATTGCCGTCCTTTGTGAGAAGGGCTCCCAGGTATACGAATTCATCAACCTGCAGTCCTTCGTGTCTGGGTCATGTATTTAGTTTTCGCTTCATTGACCCTGAGCCCTACTTCACCCGCTATCGAATCCAACTCCTAGAGTACCTCCTTCACGCACAGTATTGATCGGTCTAGAATATCCACGTCGTCTGCGTACGTCACCAACTGAGCAGATTTTACGAGTAGCGTACCTCTGGTGTTCACTGAGGTTACTAAAGTTGCCTTCCTGTCGACATACTCGAGCATCAAGTTACAGAGCATGGGGCGAGACCATCTCCTTGTTTGAGACCTGACTCCATTGAAAAGCTTTGAGTCAACTCGTTTTAGATTTTTATTTGGCACTCATTCTTATCCATAGTGGCTTTTATTAACCGAACTAGTTTCGGTGGGGCACCTAGTTCAATCGTTATTCTGTACAGAGCATTACGGTCGACACTATCGTATGATTGACAAAAATCGACGAACAGTTGGTGCACATTAATATCATATTCCCAGCATTTTGCTAGCACCTGTTTTACTGAGAATAACTGGTCCATTGTTGATCGTCCGAATCTGAAGACACCTTGATATTCTCCGATGATGTTAGCGTATTCAGTGAGTCTTGGTCCGATAAATTTCGTTAACGTTTTTCGTTTCGTTTTGTAACACGCACACAAAAATGAAATTCCTCTGTAATTTTCGCAACGCAGACGGTTACCCTCGGGTAATTTTTTAGTTGTCCAGATTTTAACAATTAATTTAAATATTCGACTGGTAAACTCTGTTCCACCTTCTTTCAAGAGCTCTGCAGGGATTCCGTCAATTCCGGGCGCCTTACTCGATCTTAAATTATGTAAGGCTGTCTCTACTACATCATAGGTGCAATAGGCAGATGATCTCCATCTGGATCTTCCGGAATTATAAAAGGTTCAGTCTGTGATGTCGTTCTATTTAACAGTGTTCGGAAGTACTGATCCCATCGTGCATTGATTTCGGTAGCGTCGCTTATGATGTTGCCTTCTTCGTCCTTACAGAGGGTAGTTTGCGGTTTGTAACCTTGTCTCATTTGTTTCACGGTATTAAATGCTGCTCGCATGTCATTTTTCTTCAGGTTTTCGTCCAGTGATAAAATTTTGTCATTGTTTATTTTGCGTTGTTTTCGTCTGCAGATCTTCTTGGCGTTTCGCCTGAGCCGTTGATAGTTGTCCTCTCTAGCTCGTGTTCGTCTTTCGAGAAACAGTCGATAAGCTTCGTTTTTCTTGGTCATGACTTCTTGGCATTCCACATCGAACCAGTCATTTCGTTTTCTCCGCTCCAAATGTCCTAAAGTGTAATCAGCTGCGCGCTGAATACAGTCCTTAATGTTCTGCCACATTTGGTCAATACTTTCCTCAAGCTCAGCCTGAGGTAATTCCTCAATATGTGTTTTGATTGTGGCCATATATTCCACTTTCATTGTGTGGTCCTTCAGTTTTTGCACATTGAGCTTCGGAGCCCAGCTCCTTTTAGTGTGGCCCTTGTTAGCTATGCGACAGCGGTATTTAGCTCGAACAAGAAAATAGTCCGAGTCACAGTTCGCGTGACATCTAGAATGCTGGAGGCAGCCCTTTTTTCGATGAGAACGTGGTCAATTTGGTTGAAGGTGTGCCCATCTGGTGATGTCCACATCAATTTGTGAATATTTTTATGCGGGAAGCAGGTGTAGCTTATGACTAGGTTCTTACTGCTGGCGAAGTCAATAAGTCTTTGGCCATTGTCGTTCGTTTCATTATGCCCTCCTGATACTCCCCTATGAAATAGATCGTTGCCAATTTTACCGTTGAAGTCCCCTATTAGAATTTTGATGTCATTGAAGCGCAGCCCGTCGAAAGTGCTGTCAATTCGGGCGTAGAATTCGTTTTTAATGACATCATCTTTCTCCTCTGTAGGAGTTGACAGTTTATAAACCAAACGCGGAAGAACTTCAACTTGAAGCGGATTAAGCAGATTCATTCGTTGATCGGTATTAATTTCGTTACGAGTTGTTTGCACGCATTATCTACCACAAAGGCGACATCGAATTCCCTGCATCCTTACTTTTTCCCGCTGGTAAAAATCGTGTGAGATCTGCAGTCGTTAACTTTGCTTCCGAGCCATTTCGTTTCTTGGAGAGCGAGAATGCTGATGTTGTTACGAGACATCTCCTGAAGAAGTTCCCGCGGTGCACCCATTCAATGTAGTGGACGCACATTCCAAGATCCAAAAGAATAGTCCATTTTTCGTTGCCGTAGTCGTTGCCGTTTGATCCGTCCAAACCGAGGCTGTAATCCGGATTCCTGGACACGCGGGTTTTTTTCCGGGGAGACGTTGCCAGCGTTTTGCCCAACCCCCAACCTGGAGGGCCAGTCTGGTAGAGGCGCGGAACACTCGCCTTCTCCGTCTGCTGTTTTGAATAAAACACCCGGTGGCCACCGCGGGGAGGAGGAGATAGGATTCAGTAGCAGAGCTGTTGCTGTTATTTACAGTGGCTTTTCACAGAATTTATTCCACGTCATGTACCAGATCATGATTACGCTATGTGACCCTTACTACCATTCGACCCTTAGTAACTCAGTACGAGGCACATGTTTTGGCGTTACAAAAGTTATAGCATTGGATTTCATGAACAACAAAGGTGCTTTGTCTGTCATTTTTTAATAACCATAAAAAATTTGTTTTCACATTAAAAATCCAAAAACATAAAAATGTGGTTTAGGGAAGTTAAACAAATTATGGTGTACATTTGAGGCGCCCTCATTGCCGGACGTGTATTAACCAGACACCCTATAATGAGGAAAATTTCGACGCAGAGGCTAGGGTTGCGAAAACCGTGTTGCTCACGTTACGATTTATAGGATGACTGACGGGGTAACAAACTAGGTCGATCAAGCCTTGCTTTGATGTTAACGAGGAGGCTTAAGCGTAGCATCTTGTTGTGCCTAATGAATATGCTTCCCGGCGGAAAGTGTTTTAAAACAGAATATCATGAAGAAGATTCTAAAGCACCTCTACTTTTTATACTCTAGATGAAATGTGAGAGTATATTGTGTTTGCCTTACCGTTTGTAACGCTAAGAAATAATGCTCGCACAGAGCCGCTAAGGAGACAGAAATATTTGTTGTCGCTCAAAAACCTCGATTTCGAGTGACCGTCTGTTCGTCTGTCTGTCCGTCTGTGCGTCTGTCTACAGCATAACTCTCGAAAGCTTTGAGCTATAGTGCTAAAAAATGTTGTGTGTCATTTTTAGCAAAAAAGTAACTTTAAGTTCGTGAATGGGCTACATCCCCCACTCTACCCCCTCCCATACAAATTTCACGAAATTTTCAGAAATTTATTTTTCTTCGAAACTATTTAAGCTGTTGACTTTAAATTTGGGTTACAGTATAATTATGTATATATCATTTCCGTCACAAAATATTGAGCCGATCTCTTCACTCCTTCTACTTCCTCCCATACAAATGCATAATTTTGAAAAATGCTTTTTTTCGATTTTCATTGAAACTAGCAAATTTATAAAAACGAATTTTTGCCAGAATTAATTTTATTATAATTGCGATCAGTATTGAAAAAGTTATCAACTTCACCTCACTCCTTCTACACCTCCCATACAAATTTCACGAAATTTTGAAATTTAAATTAAATTATTTTTCTTCGAAACTGTTAAAGTTATCAGCTTGATATTTTGCATAATGTATAATTATAGAAATATCAATAACGAGAATAAAATGTGTTTTGATCCGTACACTCCTTCTACCCCCTCCCATACAAATGTATAATTTTTTTAAGTGCATTATATCGATTTCCATTAAAACTAGAAAAAGTATAAACTTAAAATTTTGCCAGAATTTGTTTTTTAATAATTGCAATAAATACTGAAAAAAATTATCAGCTCCTCTTCACTCCTTCTACCACCTCCCATATAAAATTTTGTATTATAAATTCAAGGAAAGCATTTCTTCGAACATATGAGAGCTATCGACTTTAAAATTGAAACAAAGCCTGGCGATAATGATGTTGATAAGCAGTTTCAAAATCTTCTAAGCCCCTCCACTTCCTCTGCCACCTCCCATATAAATGCCCCAATTTCAGGAAAACTATGTCCAATTGAAAATAATGAAAGCTACAAACCTTAAATTCAGCACGAAATATTTTGCATACCACATTAGGTGTCATATCCAAAAATTACAAACCTTCCTCCTCTGCTTCTACCACCTTCCATACAAAAGTCATTATTAATTATTCAAAAGGTGACATATTTTCCGGTACATTGAACTCTTTCTCATTTCATCTAGAGTATCAATGATTGGGCTTTACGCTTTAATTATTTTATGTTTTTTTTTCAGTGTCTTAACATTTTCACAACAACAAAAAATACATCAAATAAACATCTTATTTACAGATGTTATTTGAAGATTCAAACATGTCCGTCGACGATATTAAATCGCCCGCTAAATATTCAAATTCTATGCGAAATTATAGCTGGGCTGAAGAGGCTCTTGCAGATGAAGAAAACATAAATGGAATAGAGAGAGTAAGTATTTAGAAAACTAAGGATTATCATCGAATTTCACATAAATTCTTCTTAGGTGAAACAAGAAATCGATAATACAGTCAACGATTATATGCAGACTGAATATTGCAATACAGATGCAGCTAAATCCAAATTCAAACGTAAGAATTTTTTGTTTTGTTATTTTTCTTCATTAAATTGATTTCTTAAACAGAGAATATAAAAGATGAATCGTTCGAACTAGCTGACGATGCTTTTGCCGAACAAGAAAATCGAAATGGATTCGAACGGGTAAGTCATAGCGGCTTACAAAAAAAAATCATTTACCTTAATATTTTGAGTCATTTAATATTTTGTCTATAGGTCAAGCAAGAAATCAGTAGCACAGCAAGCGATGATATGCATACTGAAATCAACTATTCAGATCAATCTTCGCCTGTTAAAATCGAATTTAAAACCGAATTAAAGCGGGAAATATCAACGGAAAGAGATATTACTATAGATTTTATTGGTACTACTTTTTATTTCCCTATTTTAATGCAATAATTAATGCATATATCAAAAAACAGAAAGTGCAAATGAAGAGAAATTCGAAAGACTTGTCAAAGAGGAGAAAATAAAAACACCGTTTAAACGACGCCACTCCGGTACCTCGTCAAATTCGAACAGTAGTCGTTCGAATAGTCCGAATTATCCGATCGACGATAATATCACACAGAATAAGAAATCCCGAATGGATAGTACAGGGGAACGATCGAATTCGTCGGCAAGCAGTAATCGTAATCGCGATCTCGAAACCGATCCGATAATATTATCGCGACGACAAAAACAAATCGATTACGGCAAAAATACGATTGCTTATGATAATTACATTGAAGCCGTTCCAAAGTCAGTTTTGCAAATTTACGTTAACAAAAAAAAAATGTAAACTGATTTTATTTGTATTTTTCCAGACATAAAAGAGAAAAGGAACATCCACGAACGCCGAACAAAATGAAGCAATACAGTCGTCGTGCGTGGGACGGTTTGATAAAAATCTGGCGAAAAGAATTGCATTTCTGGGATACACCGAAGCCGGAATGTGCTGAAGAATTGAAAAATGAAAAATCAGATGATGATGAAACAAATTCATAAATATTTTGACGGGAGGGGAGAATGATTGTGTTTCAGTTGTTTCGAATATGAGGAATTATGATTTAATTTTGTGTATATAGGAAAATACGAAATTTTTTTGAACTCTTATCAGATAAAGCAGAGAAATAGTTAAATTTGATTCAAATTAACGTTTCTTATTAGATATGGTCGATCTTGGCTTTAAGTCTGAAAGTTTTTTTTTTCATTTGAAAATACATTTATGATATGAATATTTAGCAATTTTTCATTTGAAATAATTTACTGTTGTTTTAAGTTTGGAAGAAGCCGAGTTGAAATGTTTCCGATTCAAAATTGCGGCCTTGATCAGAACGTAGTTTGCGTGATGCATTTAGGGGATCACCCTTTAATGCAATTTACACAGTCACGCCGGAGCAAAAAAGGAATTGGAGGTCAAACAGAGCTAAAAGGAGGGCCTAAAATACCAGCGGAATTTGGGTTTAAAAAGTCGAAGGTCATATGACAATGGTGTCTGGCAATGCATTCCAAAGCTTTGAAGTTCGGAGTATGAATGCCTGCCTATATTTCACTGTACGAGTAGTGTGAAGTTCTTCAGTAAACTCGTGTGCGTGCGAAGCTAGACGAGTGTTTCTAGAAAATGTGAAAAGTGGTGGAATAAGGTTGGAAAGTTACTCACTGCATTTACCATGGAAGCAGTGGTAGTAAATTCTGAATATTCCAACATTTCTGCGATGATGTAGGGAGTATACAGAAGCCGCTTCATCTCCAATTAGTCGGAAGGCATGTCTCTAGACACGGTTGACCATCGTGAGTTGCATCTTGAATGCCTCAATCCGTATATGCGAATTATACTCGAGGCGTGGTTGGTTATCTGTGCTGGTTCCAATTAAGATATTTATTTATTTTAATCCCCAGGAATAAGATGTATTCGGAAGAGTTAAGTTTCACACCATCGAAGGCTACATTAGAGACCGTCGCTAGAGCATCACGGGAAAGGGAAAGCTGACGGGCTTATGTTTTCGATGCTTTGAACTCTATTCTCATTATCCTGCTCAAAGTTTAATGACCAAACTATTCCGTTTAGATGCCACCGGAGCGCGGTGAGCGTCATAGATGTAATCCAAGGTACTGTCGTTTGCAAAACAATGCAGCGGATTGAGATAAAAATAAGCAAGAGTATGGGTGGGCTAGCCATGTAGAGCGAATGGAAGACAGAAGAATCCCCAAACGTGTTCTTAAAGGCGAAGCGAGTGGTAACCGGCCAGTAGGGAAACCACGCAAGCGATGGGATGATGAAGATAGCAAAGCTATTTTAAAAATTAGCAGCTGGCGGACGCGGTCCTTGGATCGAGACGATTGAATGCGACGAATGTTCAGGAGGCCAGGGCCCGATTTGGGCTGTCGCGCCATTTATGATGGGTGATAAAACAAATCCTTGAGGGACGCCGCAATCTATGGGGAAGGGGGAAGATGCAACTCCTAAGAAGGTTTAGGTTTCGTAGAATCACAATGCACTGGGGCCATCTAGTTGGGCCCATTGTACTCCCCCTATTGATGGATGGAAGTCACTCCTCTTGTTCTAGCCACTTGGTTCGATTTAAGAACCGTAGCAGGCTCGAATGTTTGACGCCTCTGAGATGGTCTAGTTCTGAGAAGAATCTAGAGTCGAAACAAAGGAGACGACTGTTGGAGATTTGCGGACAGTGACAATGATAATGTTCGATAAATTATTCGTCTTCCTCGCAACCTCTGCAAAGGCTGTCGCTCGCAATTCGCAGCCTAAATGCGTGCAGCTTTAGCAAGAACTGACCTGTGGTCAAGCCAACAATAGTTCGTACGCTATAGCGACTACGTTGTGACAGCTGAGCTGTAATATTTTTATCCGGTTCTTTCCGAAAGAATTTGGCCGTTCTGCAGCTGTCCAACTGCCACGACCCCACCAAGAAAGAATCCTAAATAGTTTTTTTGAAGCTAGTCGTCAGCACTGTTGGTGCTACATCGACTGATTTCCTAGTGGAGTTAATGTTTGCAGATCCTTGCCGTGCAAACGTGGCTGCTGCGTCGTTTCTTAACAGGTCGCCGGTATCCAAATCAGAAATACTTCGGTTATAGCCACTAGGCGATTCAAATTGTGTCTACAAATGGACACTAGTTTGGATGTAGTGCCAGAAGTGCAGCCCTGCTGTCCGAGAAAATGTAACAATTTCCGAGACTGTTCTGAATATCTAAAATCATCGAAGAATCTCTCAATCCATTTTACGAGGTTATTATCAAAGCCGGCTGCTTTTCACCAGAAGACATTTATGCTAAAGTCTGTCGAACGCTTTAGCGATGTCAAGTGCAAGAATTTGGCCTTCGCCAAATTTATGCTAGCAAGAGTTCCAAAGCTCAGATATTTTTTTAAAGGACTGAAAATAACTTCACTCGTTAATGTAATGCACAGTTATGTCGGTAAGGAATTTCTGATGAGGCTAAGGTGGAGAGAGACGAAAGTGACAGTGGGCACTGTTCTTGAAGCACCACAGGTTGTAATCGTTGGGATATAAAGGCAATGCGTTCCAAAATCTTGACTTTCGGGAAAAGAATGACTGCTTATGTTTCACTGTACGAAAAGGCAAAGGCTGAACGGTGTACTCATGTTCAGCTTGTCGAGTATTCCGGGAAAAAAGTATAAAATGGAAAAATGAGGGCACTTAGCTCCATACGGCATTTACCATGGAAGCAGCGATAGTAAATGCTGAGAGCTCAACTGACAGAACATCCGGTACGGACGATCATTGATTCAAAGTTGGGCCTCCATCAGAATGTAGTACGCGTGGTACCTGAAATCTACTCACACGATTTGATAGTTTCTTCGTTGACGGTATTACCTTCCTGATTTGGAATATTTACTAAAATAATCGAATGACAACAAGTATGTAGGTTTCGAATTTTTCGAACGTAGCTCCAGCATTTTATTTTTCGACCTTTAATTTTGCCTGCGCAACTTTACTTGATGCCCAGGTAGTGCGTTTACGACACCCACCAGTCTTCGACATAACGCAGGTGAATTTAGTAGAATTTTTCCTCAATCTTGGCCAACGTTTTTTTCGCACCCTGATGTTCGTTTACGATACTCTTTAAGAATGTTCTCAATCTTGAAGCGTGAAGGTTTAAAGTTTCATCAATACACAGATACCCATTTGCGTTTTAATAATCCGCTTTCCATTTGGAGCCCGGTCGATGCATAATTCCAGCGCACTGCTTGCTTGGATATAACTTGGTTACCTCAATCTACGAAAATCAAAAATTCGTAGATAGAAGGTTGTGCGAAGAGCTAGTAACCCTTCCACAATAAATAATGAAAATGTTAAGGAACCTGAAAGTTCAGGAGGCCAAGGCCCGAATTGGGCTGTAGTGCCATTGTAGATGTTTCCATTTGGAGTAAATTCTATTGTGACCAGAATCTTTTAAAACGTCGCTGCGCTCTTTTCAAGCTACGATCGATGCAATATCTGGATCATTTGGTGATAGTGATTCCAACCATCCGTTGGACCAGGGGCGGACTTACCAATAGGCTTAGTAGGCTGGAGCCTATGGCGGCAAAATTTGAGGAGCGGCAACTACTTACTAGTTACTAGTAGTTGGAAATAACCAGGAACGTAATCCGAATTAGTCTTTAAAAACCATCCAACTAGATTGGCACGAAAATCTGTGATCTGTGTCCATTGTATATTGTGTGTCAAAAACAAGTAATGAAAAATTATCATCACCCGCAAATTCCATAAAGGAAAAAACGTAAATGGGTAATGAGAAGAAACTGATCATTGTTTCTTTATTATCTCGACTTTTGTATCATATTTAAAACTGCGTCCTGGCGAATCTTCAAATGAAGGAGTAGAATTGTCTGGTCAAGACCGTCTGAGAGTTGCCACATTCCTGGTAGTTATCGATACGATTCAATGTGAATTTCGTAAACGACAAGACGCATACATCCGATATCACGAAAAGTTTTCATTTTCAATTAAGCTGGAGTCGATGAGCTCGGCTGAAGTTAGCAAAAAAGCAGAGGCCTTGCAACGAACATATATGTCTGATCTCGAAGACATTTTTAAAGCTGAGTGTCTTCATTTTCGAGCTCACAGTATATCGAGTAAACAAACGACGCAAACAGCATCACAATTATTGAAGTGACTACGAGACAGTGATCTACAATCGGTATATCCGAACGTGGACATTGCTTTGAGGATGTGCGTTTGTACACCTGTGACGAACTGCTCCGGTGAAAGAAGTTTTTCATGGTTGCGGCGCGTGAAAAATTATTCACGATCAACAATGAAGGAGGACCGGCTGAATGATCTCGCCGTACTTGGGATTGAGTCTGACTTACTGCAAGCGATGAATTATGATTCTATAATAGACTCTTTCGCCAAGCTGAAGGCCAGACGGGTGGTAGTGTAAGCGGTAAACATAACACTCTGTCCGTTGCAATGTAATTGGGCTCAGCCTGTAACATTTTCAAAATAAAATAAAATAAAATAAATAAAATAAAACATACATTTATTATTTAATATTTTACATGTACGGTGTATCGGGTATGGGCCACAATTTTTTCCAAGCCTAAGGTTTTTTAGGTCCTTTTAGGTACGGTTTAGGTTTTTCTAGGTCCTTTTAGATACTTTATGGCTTCTTTTTAGTCCAGATGGTTAGTAATGTATACGGTAAATATACACTTACTATTTTATATACAAGGTAAGGGCGGCAATTTTTTTTTAAGCCTAGGGCGGCTAATGCGGTAAGTCCGCCACTGCGTTGGACTTGTAATCTCTCTCCGAATCCTTTTCAGGAAGACGGTGGCAATACTTGGAGTTCGGCTGGCATGGTTATCGTGAAAGTCCAGCATTACCCTTTCGATGAATGATCTCAAAATTATAGGACGCCAGTCTCTGTATTCATCTCGCGATTTGCTCTTCTTCCTGGTGGTATGCCAAAACAGGAGGTTAGGTAAGATAAGAGTGGTGGTCTTAGCCCACATAATCCCTTTCGGATCTATAGTGATACCTCATGAAGATTACGAAATCCGAATGTGTATGTACATCTCGCGATGTTCCTTGCTGAGCTCAAAGGTTTCCGGTGCCGCGTCGAAATTCAACAGATTTTACATACCGCAGCTTGAGTTCAGTAAAGAACGGCGCGCTGAGGGCTCCATCTCTCCCTCTCTCCTGACTATTTGCAATTTCTGCAGAGATCATGCGTTACGAAACCCATTCTGTAAGCATGTGCTCCAATAAGGCAATGGCCAGTAACAATACCAACCAATGTTGCACATTGCTTCCTGAGTAATGATAGCAAGAGTTTTGTCTTCTTCGTGTCACTCGCATTCCACATTGATTTCGTAGTTTTACAGGTTGTAATTCTTTTCCACCTGGCTTCGACTAGATTTATCACCTGCGCGGCTAAAGAGTCTTTGACAGTATGTACGGGCGGTGATAAATAGTCTCAGACTTGATAGGACTGCAGTGTCTTCAAAGCAGTCTGGCTATTTGTATAGACATTAATTTTTCCGTTACCGATCCGCGTCGTGCTGGCAATTTCGGCTGCCTTCTGGATTGCCAGAATTTCCATCTGAAAAATGCTGCAGTCATCCGGCAAACTGAAGCATGAGCCCGTTGGAAGGTCAGGTGAGTACACTGCTGAACCCACTTCTCCTTTCATTTTGGATCCGTCAGTATATATATTTATTGATCCTGTAGGGCACCCAGACTTTGCAAGCATTGAATCCGTGGTTATTGCAGCTAAGCTTATGTTACTATGTCCGTACGGGAGTGTTTTAAGTTGCTTGGACTCCTTGAGCCGGGAAGCACACTTGGATGGGAAGCACACTTCGATGGCAAGCTTCTTGCGGACAGATCGATTAACGGCAAAGAGAATAAGACGTTCAGCCTATATGAGGATGTGGTCTTAAGAGCCCCAGTGATTACGTCTTTGTGTTTTTTCTCATCTTCGCCGATCTGTTAATATTGAGTCTGGGAAAAAAGTTCGTGGCGTTTTTTTAGTGAAATTCAATTGGTTGTCTTATATAGTGCAAAAGAATTTATTTAAACCAAATATGCTCCATTATTATCGACAATGTTTCGCCATTTTTTGGATGGAGCCATGATGCCAGCGGTGAAGAACTTCTGAGGTTTCTGGTTTAAAACTAAATTAAGTGGTTTTCACAGGCTTCTTTTAAAACCATCCTTATTCCATTGAGAGTTCTGTAGAGATCGGAAGAAGTGATAGTCAGAAAGTGCTACGTCTGGATCATCAAAACTTCCCAGCCAAGCTCTCGGAAAGAAATGTGTGGTCGGGCGTTGTCATGATGGAAGACAATGCCTTTCTTATTATTCAATTCGAGCCGATTTCTTTCAATTGCCTGGCGTAATCTCTCTAGTTGTCTACAGTAGAGTTGAGAATCAATCGTCTGACTAGCTGATAGTAGCGTATGATGAGCGATTCCCTTCCAGTTTCACCATGCACAACATCACCTTTTTCAGCGTCAATCCTGGCTTCGCAAACGCTTGTTACGGCTGTTATTTTTTTTTATTTATTTTTTTCCCCCTTTCTATATTTTGATCGGTAGTGTTACCAAGGCGCAGATTTTATTTCTTGTTTTTTCATTTCTTGTTTTTTTTTTTGGCTAAATATTTTAAATTTGTTTATCGTTCCTGCTATTTTTTATTTTTGGTTACTGTTTCTTATTTAATTCTAATTTTAATGTTAATTACTTACATTTTCCGCGTACTGTTCTAGGTTTTCTTTTTTTCTTTCCTTGGTATAATTTAATTTATATATTTTTTGTTTTTACCGTTTTACCGTTTTTCATTTGGTTTTTTTTTTTATTTAACGCGGTTTGCCGGTTATTCATTACATTTTATCATTTGGTTTTTTTTTACGCGGTTCGCCGGTTAGTCATTATTTAACTATCGTTTCTATTTCTTCTCTTTTCCGACCATGGTCAACTTTACAATCGATCAGGTTAACGTTCGGGGTCTGCACTCTGCCTATCTGTCGCTGTATATCCATACCCAAACTGCAAGACCGGATATTCTAGCACTTGGCGAATGTAAGGTGTTACCGGGAAGTGAACAGTTTTATTCGTTCCCGGATATCACCTTGTCCCAGCTTTCTTTCGCCAGCGGGGTGTCGCACTCTACATCCGCGATGATGTGTCTTTTCATTTAGTTTCCCATTTAGGAAATTGCTCCAATCCAGAATTTAATTACATCTGGATAAAATTAATAATCCAAAGACATATCATGTACTTTTGTTATGTGTATAGAAGTCCAGCAATGCCAGCAGCGAACACGTTATCAGAACTGGATGGGTTATCTAAATCTATTCAGTCTATTTATACTGCTAACCCTGACGCTGAAATCGTTATCGCGGGCGATTTCAATGTTCATAACATTGCCTGGTTTAAACATTCCTCCACTACGGACCAGGGGCGACGTGATACTGAGCTTTTTATCTCCCTAAACGGGTTAACTCAACTGGTGGATGAGCCTACTCGTTTACCAGACATCGCAAGGCATTTTCCTAACCTTCTTGACTTATTTCTCACCAACCAACCTGAGAAATATTCTGTGTCTGTATTATCCCCATCGCCGGAAATACTGATCACTTTTTGATAAGTGCTCAATTCCCAGTTGCAGCAACTACACCGCTGTCAGTCAAGGCACCTCGGAAGAAATATTTGGCATTTCAAAAGAGCCGATTGGGAGTCGCTAAATAACTTCTTCAATGCCTTTAATTGGAAGTTGTGCTTCGATTCCAATGACTGCGATGAAGCTTGTAGAAGTGTCACCGAGATTATCCTGAAGGGTATGAAGCTCTACATACCTCCCAGTCAAAAGAGAGTCAGACCGTCGAAAGATTCTTGGTTCAATAAAGAATGTCTCGATGCTATCCAAACCAAAAAACAAGCTTTTCAAACATTTAGAGGCAATAAAACACCTGCCAACAGAGAACTTTTCGATGCGTCAAGAAATGCCTGCAATTCCATACTTAACCGAGTTAAATTTGAGCATGACCAAAAACTTCGACGGAAGATCCTCCAGTGCCCTAAGGGCTCGAGGTCTTATTGGTCATTTGTCAAAACGGTCAACAACAATTTCATTTCTTCTTCTATACCACCTCTAGTTGTTGGCGACCGTACCGTGGTTGATCCTAACGAAAAAGCCAATTTACTAGCAGCAAGTTTCGCAAGAAACTCTCTCCTTCCACCTTCAAACCAAGCGCCTCCAGCTGCAATTCCCTCTGGTTTCTCACTGCCTGCACTGCATTTTCGCACGAGACTTATTTCTCGGATCCTTACAGAGCTCAATATCCACAAATCCGCTGGTCCGGACGGTATTCCCCCCATTACCCTTAAAAAGTGCGCCTCTTCTTTGGCTAAACCTCTTCGCAATCTTTTCTATCTTTCTTACTCTTTTGGGTGCTTTCCACGTATGTGGAAAGTTGCGAATGTTCAGCCCATTCCCAAGAAAGGAGGCAAAGCGAACCCCACTAATTACCGCCCAATAGCCATTACTTCAGTGCTCTCGAAAGTAATGGAAACTGTTGTCAATCGTAAAATCGTCAAATATCTGGAGGATAAACAGCTCATCCATGATCGCCAGTATAGGTTCCATTCTGGACGGTCGACGGGGGATCTTTTAGTCTACTTAACAGAACGTTGGAACTCATGCTTACATAAATATGGCGAAGGTCAAGTTCTCGCACTTGACATTGCAAAAGGTTTTGACAGAGTTTGGCACGATTGTCTCTTAGTGAAACTTAGGGCCATTGGCCTTAATGATAGCCTTGCTCAATGGATTGAGAGTTATCTCTCAGAACGCGCTATACGAGTAGTATTAGATGGCGTTACTTCTTCCTCTTACCCAATTGATTCCGGCGTCCCTCAAGGTTCTGTTTTATCTCCAACTCTTTTCTTAATTTTCATAAACGACCTTCTGTCGTCCACTCGCAATCCAATCCATAGTTTTGCAGATGACAGTACCTTAGACAACACCTATGAATTTAACTCTGCTGCTGAATCAAACCATCATACTATTGCCTCCAATCGCAGAGAGTTATTCAATTCGCTGAACTCGGATCTCAGCTTAATCCTGGAATGGGGCAGGAAAAATAGAGTAGAGTGCAACGCATCCAAAACACAGGCCTGTCATCTATCCCTCAAACATGATCTTCCAGTATTGTCTCACAATGTAACCTTTGATGGTGCACAGCTTACCACTTCGGAGAATTTCACACTGTTAGGCGTCAAAATTAATGAACACCTGAATTGGGTCCAGCATATCTTTGATATTGCCCTGGACGCCTCAAAACGCCTAGGTGTTCTCCGAAAATGCAAAAAATATTTCACACCTACGGACATAGCAACCATCTATAAGGCTTACATTAGACCCCGATTAGAGTATAACTCGCATGTTTGGGCTGGGGCACCCAAAACACACCTCGCGTTTCTCGATCGTATTCAAAAACATGCGTTCCGACTGATTGGAGACGAAACCATCACGTCTTCTATAGATTCTCTTGAGCATCGCAGAAATGTCGGAGTACTCAGCATTTACTATCGTTACTTCCATGGTAGATGCAGTACTGAGCTAAGCGCACTCATTCCTCCACTGCATACTTTTTTCCCGAAATACTCGCCAAGCTGAACGCGCACACGAGTACACAGTTAAATCCTTGCCTTCCCGTACAGTGAAATATAAGCAGTCTTTCATTTCCCGAACGTCAAGACTTTGGAACGATTTACCAGCTAGTTTGTTTCCCAACAAGTACAACCTGCAGTGCTTCAAGAACAATGTCCACCGTCATTTTCGTCTCCCTCCACCTTAATACCTCCACTTCCTATACCGACATAACTGTGCATCGCATTAAAGGGTGACCCCCTAAGTTATACTCGGTGCCATAAAAAAAAAAAAAACCGTCCCTTGTCCAAGATCTTTGACGCTTCCGATTGTCGTACGTGACCCATTTTCCATCAACGGTTATGACACGTTTCAGAAATGGCTCGATTTCATTCCGTTAATTCAGTTTAATTGACGTCATCTATCGGAAAAAACTCCACATATTTTTTTTCCCAAACCCAATATATTCAGTGCGTGCCACCATGTCAGTGTGCCGCAGGATTGGCCTTAATATAGCCGTATAGTCCAGTGCGTTGTATTCGGGGTTCAGTTCTGCCAAACGTTCGTTTGCATGAATAGAAAGCGATACTGGCCTTAGTTGATCGCTCCTCAAAATTGTACTTCCATGTAAGCTTACTATTTAAGATTAATCCTAGATACTAATGGTTGGTCAGTCATTCCCGTGTTTCCTATTCTTGGTAGCCTAAACTTCTGAGTTTTGGTTTTCCTAGTGAATACAGTTCTGTTTTTTTGTGTGTTTACGTCAAGCCCGATGCTTTTTATATAGTCGTATAGTTTTTTAAAAGTTTCTTCCATGGGTTCGGATATTACGCTGGTATACCTACCTGATACTAATATCACTACTTTCCGGGGGAGGAGCAAGAGGCTCCACCTCAAGGCGTCATGGAGCTGGTGGAATACAGTAAAATCCACAAAATACCAGTAATTCTGGGCTATGACGCTAACGCACATCACACCATCTGGGGAAGCAGTGATATCAACAAAAGAGGTGAGTCACTTTTGGAGTATCTTTCGTAAACTCAGTTAGGCAGGAAGTACTTGACCTAACAATAACAAGCCCCTGCCTGGCTGACAAGTGCGAAAATTGGCACGTATCAAAGGAAGCCTCATTATCAGATCATAGGCATATCTGTTTTGATATTGAGACTTCATTTGAATATATCGGACAATACAGAAACCCTAAACGCACCAACTGGAGTCTGTATCAGTCAGTCCTAGAATGTTAGCTAGGCATCGTAGAAGAATCAATAAGCAGCCCAGACTGCATCGATAAAATCACGAACAAACTCGTAAACAATATAATTAATGCTTACGAACAAAGTTTTCCTGTTCTACAGAAAAAAAGGGCCAAACAAACACCTTGGTGGAACGAGGAACTAGCGACAAAACGCAAGCAAACTAGGAAATTGTTCAACAGAGCAAAGACCTTTGGGAATTGGGACGAATGCAGTCTCTAACCAAATATAACAATCTTCTACGAAAGTTGAAAAAAGAGTCTTGGAGAAGATTCTGTGAAGAGATAGATGATCTCCCAACAGCCTCAAGACTTCAAAAGGTGTTATCAAAAGATACCCCGATAAATATCGGACTTTTGGAGAGACCGGATGGGTCCTCTACTAAAAGCAGCAAGGAAACTCTTGAGGTGTTATTGGCAACACATTCCCCAGGCTGCAAAATAATAAACAACAATGAGGATTTAGAGGCGGAGGAAAGGACATATCGTCAAACTCCGCACAGCAAAAGCATTGCTGGTAAAATCTTCACTCCGGAAAAGATCAGATGGGCGATCAACACCTTTAAGCCTTACAAATCAGCCGGAGTAGATAAAATATTCCCCGCATTACTGCAGAAGGGGTTAGAGATCTTAATGCCAATAATGATAAAGATCTTTAAAGCCAGCTTTATTTGGGGATACATCCCAAAAATTTGGAGGAAAGCGAGGGTGGTATTTGTACCGAAGGCAGGGAATCGTCCCATGGATCAGCCTAAGTCATATCGTCCTATAAGCCTTACCTCCTTCTTCGTCAAAACGATGGAGAAGTTAGTGGACATACACGTAAGAACAGGACCCAACAAGGTTCGTCTTAATACTAATCAACATGCCTACCAAAAGGGCAAATCAACAGAGTCAGCCCTTCACGGTCTGGTAAGGCAAATCGAAAAGGCAAAAGACTATAAAGAAATTGCACTTTGTGCATTCCTAGATATAGAAGGAGCATTTGACAATACTCCACATGAAGCCATAATAGCGGCGGCTAGGAAAAAGGGTTTGGACGACTAGATGGATACATGCCATGCTAAGGAGCCGAATGACAACCATGGATCTAGGGGATAGCACATTGACTGCACAGACCTATAGAGGCTGTCCCCAAGGTGGGGTACTATCTCCACTTCTTTGGTCAGTTGTAGTAGATGAACTCCTAGATCGTCTAACAGAACAAGGATACGAGGCTATAGGATATGCCGATGACCTCGTCATTATCATTAGGGGCAAACATGATTTAATTATATCAGAAAGGATACAATCAGCCTTAGAAGTGATAATGAACTGGTGTCAGTCTAAAAACTTGAACATCAACCCAAGTAAGACTGAGTTAGTACCATTTACAAATAGAAGAAAAATGTACATCATACCCCCTTCAATAAATGGTACAATAATACCCTTTTCAGATGAGGTAAAATATCTGGGTGTTATACTAGATAGCAAACTCAACTGGAATAAATATATAGAATGGACTCATGCCAAAGCACTAAAGGCATTTTGGGCCTGTAAAAGCTTATTTGTCAGAAAATGGGGACTAAAGCCCAAAATGATTTACTGGTGCTACAGAACAATCATTCTTCCAATAGTCACATACGTATCAACGATATGGTGGACTAAAACTTTACAAAGAAAAGCACAGCTTACGCTACAAAAAATCCAAAGGCTAGATTGTCTTGGTATCACAGGAGCTATGAAAACCTGTCCCACAGCGGCAATGGAAATGTTCCTTAACATCCCTCCGATACATCTACAAATAAAAAAGGAAGCTATCATAGGGGTGTTACGCATACAGAGGGAAAACAAGTACAAACCAGGGGATTTTAGAGGCCACCTCAAAATCCTAAGAAACCCAAAATTGGAGGTTCTAACCTCCACATTATGGGATGCTATGCCGACAAAATATAACTTTGAAGCCCCCTTCAAAGTTATAATTAGAGAACGATGAGGGATCAGCCGTCTGGTATACAGATGGTTCGCGCACCTCTGAGGGGACAGGAGCCGGAGTCAAAGGCCCTAACTTCTCGGTTTCAAAACCACTCGGCAAAGAAGCCACAATCTTCCAGGCTGAACTAATTGCAATGGAGCTATGTATCCAAGAGAATATAAGGAGAGCTCATCGCAACAAATCAATTTATATCCTATCGGATAGTCAGGCGGTTCTCAAAGCCCTAACATCCAATAAACACGGATCGAGGTTAGTTTGGGACTGTCTTCAAGACCTAATCATCCTGGGGAAAAGGAACGACGTAACCTTAATGTGGGTACCAGGACATATGGGAATTGAGGGAAACGAAGAGACTGATCGCCTTGCAAAAAAATGGCGCGGAAAAAAACTTTATTGGTCCAGAGCCATTCTGCGGAAAACCAAAAGGGCACCAAAGCTCGACACTTAAGAAGTGGGTTGAATAAGAACACAACATCTACTGGAATAGACTTCCAGGCTTATCAACCTCAAAAAAACTAATCATACCACAAAAAAACAAAGTGGAGGATATCCTAAAATTCAGAAAGAGCGATATTAGTACTCTAATTGGCCTAATGACGGGGCACAGTGGAGTGAACCACCACCTCAATAATATGGGCTTAGCTGAAACCGACATTTGCCGCCTCTGTCTTGAAGACTCAGAAACGACAATACATATCCTATGCCACTGTGAAGCAAGGAAAAGGCATAATCTTCTGGGGAAAGGTTTCATTTCCACCGAGGAACTAGCCAACATGACTCCCTTACAGATACTCAGATTAGCTAAAACTATTAAGTTATGGTAGGGTAAAGGGGCAATAACCGCACAATAGGCCAAAAAGGCCGCAGTGCTCTCACGTGTTCCCCTAATATAAATAAAATAAATAATTTCAGTACGTCATCTGCAGCCATGTTTTCCCCGAACTTCCCAAGGCCTCAAGTATGCGATTTAGAATCAGTACCCACAAGAGTGGAGATAATACTCCTCCTCGTGGCCTTTCTCTACTGGTTCGTTTGCAGGAGTGTGCTTTACCCCACTCCGACGACAGATCTATTTCTAAAGAATATTCCGATCCATGCGCTGATTATTTCATTTAGAGCGGAGAGCCTCCACAATAGCTTCTGTCGTTACGTTATTGAAAGCTCACTCTAGAAAAGTACCTAGAGTGTAATCCTTATACTGTCGGGATTTTTCGGTGCCTATCACAACCTCATGAATGGCTGCATCTACCGATTTTCCTTTTAAGTACGCGTGCTGAGCTTGGGAGAGACGTTCTGGGTCAATGGGGATTCTGGTGTATGGCTATTTTAAAAATGGTAGGCGGATGTGGCAGTGGATCGGTCACACTTAGAGGAAACCAGAGCGAAACATCTCCAAACACGCTCTGAATTATAATCCTCAAGGGAGACATTTTGAGAGAAAAGTGTCCATTCGATAGAATACTAAAAGAATCACGAAAGCCGATTTGTTCCCGCTATTGTCTTTAGTTCTTAGAAACTAAGCACCCGTAGACGTAATATCAACTTGTCTTGATATTAAATAAAAAGACCGGTTGGATTGATGGTTAAAATCAGACTCATTGCTTCTTTGA